>OY720680.1:35547562-38008119 GCA_963170755.1 Amphimallon solstitiale
AAGTTTTCTCCTTCGAGATATTCAAATTGTTTCGTTTTCGGTGGGGCACCTGTATATATAATAATCATTAATAATATGCCACTGGCATATTAATAAACACCTATCTATCAGTAAATAAAAAACTAACAGTACCTAATGAAGGAAAGAAGTGACTTTTTAAAAAGATTGCATGCAAGCAGCAGACGATATTAAATTAATTGATTGATCTAACCTTAAAAAGACACACGTTATTATTTTATTTCGACTTTGTAGGCATTTAAGTTAGTAGCGGTTGTAATTGAAGATGTAGATGAAATTTAAGATGCGGTAATGTAAGAAGAAGCTCTTAATTGAGAAAGATTTAAATTCGGTCGGCAGATGTGTTCATTCAGAGGAAAATTAAAACGTTTAAGAGGATTAGTGAAGTTCAAGCAAAAGCTGGACATTTTATGTCCCAGTCAGGTCGTTTGTATCGAAGTGGGATCCATTGTTGTTATAAATTACTGGACATTGTACAACTATATAAATCATTGGACTACGTAAGCATTGTATTCTGTTATGCAAAAAGAATCAGTGCCATTATCTGTGTACTGACAACAAACGTACTCAACGTCGTTGTATTCCCCTGTGCTGCTGTGACCCTTATCAAGGGGATCAATATGTACTGGCCTGCTTCAATGTCGGCGTATCTACCTGTGCTCGTGCTCATGCATGTGAGTGCGACGATTATTAGGAGAAACAACCAGAACAAAGGAACTTAAGCATTTGAGTGGCTAAGCTGATTATATAATATGTATGTTAAATGCAAGGGCACTTAAACAATGTTAAAAATATCAACTTTTCTTGCTTTGTTGTAATGTGAAACTTTGTAGTAATTTAAGCGCCTTTGTTGTTAACAGCATTTATAATAATAATAATAATAATAATAATTTATTGGTCCAGTAGACTAGATATGTAGTAGAGGATAAGTCACAATGTCAGTTACAATATATAAAAAAAATTACTAAACATACAACAATAGAGAAAAAAAGAGTACAAAATACAGATCAGTATATACACTAAAAAAAGAAAATAAATAGTGAATAACGAAATATGCTAATCACTCCTATCATTGAAAAATTCATCCAGTGAGTAGTAGCATTTTTGCACCAAGAATCGTCTAATAGAACTCCTAAAAACACCGACACTTCCCGACTTAAAGCGCTCTGGCAACTTATTGTAAGCTTTTACGGAGAAGTAATGAGAACCGCGCTCGTAAAATGCCAATCTATGTTTAGGAAATTCAAGCACCGACCCATGGCGTGTGTTGTACGTGCGATAGCTACCCAATTTTTTCATTCTATCAATATTATTCCAAGCATACAATAATAATTGCATTATATAAACGCATGGCAGGGACAATATCCCCATATAAGCAAAATAATCTCTAGAACTTGTTCTATAGCTAAGTCCATTTATTGCTCGTATTGCACGTTTTTGTGTTTTAAAAACTCGATTGAAATCTGGAGTGGAAAGTGACCATGATAAAACGACAACAGCACATCAAAACCCACTTCCACCCTCAGCCTCCTGAGAACAAAACACATGGGCGCCAGTCTATTGCATAAATTATTGATATGTTCCCTCCAATTACAAGCATAGTCAATCGTAAGACCATAAACTTAATGCCATCTACCTGAGCAATACTCTTACCGTATCTAAGTAGGCTAGACTCAGTCCTATCATATGTTGCAGCTCAAAACTCTATAAATGCTGTTTTGTTATTATTCACAACCAAATCATTAGCCAACATATAATCCCCGATGATAGTCACATTATGTTCGGCAGTTCTTAACACACCCGGTTTTGCCGTAGCACTCACAAGCAGGGACATATCATCGGCATACAAGACACTTTTGTCTATGTTAAAGTCATTGACATATATTATACAGGCTGTCCAGAAACTCTCCTGACAAACAAAGACCGGAGATTCCTCAGATAATTTTAAGACAATTTAACCCAATTCACCCTAGTCCGAAAATGCTTCCTAAGGTCATAGGCATCCGTTTTGGGTAGGTAAACGGTTATTTTAACGCATAACTTTTTTGTGTTTAACTTTTAAGCATTTGTGACACTAGATTATTAAATTTTCAGGTATTCCAGTACTAAAAGGTACTCTTACTTTAAGTCGGTACGATACACCGTTTTCTAGAAAAATCGATTTGAAAATTTTTCGTTTTTTCGTCATTAAAATTAAATTTATTATTTTTTGCACTAGTTCGCTCTGAACTGCCAACAGAAATAAAGCCTACGTTTTTAATTGTCAAATTGTTGTCAGTTCGCGAAGTTGAAATGACGAAAGATGAAATCTTCTTGTGTACACGAACAGCTGTTACGTAGCACAGTAAATTGCAATTAGATTTATAAATCGTGCATATACTTATCCGGTGTTGTTATTACGTTTTTTAATATGTAGGGACGAGTATCGATGTTTATGTTATATATTTGTTGCATTTCTAAAACTTATTTATTATTCATTATACTCTATTATTGAACTTTGAGTTTAGTTGCTGCAGCTATAAATTCCTATTCCTGTTTTCTTGCTTACACGCAAAAGCAAGCACCATATCAGTTACCGAGGCATTTCTTTGATTTTCGCTTCAATCATTAAACGAGTTCCATTACATTTTGAAGTGTCGTCACCTGATTGGACCAAAACATCTAGCCAATAATCAAGGTAGTGACACATTGGGAAGGTATATTTTAATTCCTATAATTTAAGGGGTCATACTTGAGAGATGAAAAATTTCCTTGGGTAGAGTGGTATTATTATTTCTGGTATTATAAACATGTTCATTCTAGGCAAGAACATTTTATATTTTATGAATATAAACCAGCGTTTCCAGAATATAGAGAGTGGTAACGGTCAGTATTTTTAAGTTTATAAATAATGGTTTGCAGTGGTCTCTATGATTTCCCTTGGCTATAATTCTAATGACCCGCTTCTGAGCACCTAATATTCTCTCAACATATACTCCTCAAAATAGTATACTGTAACGCTGCCGAAATTCTAGCTCACTGGCATAGACATCCTTAATAACATCATCATTTAGAACGATATAATGTTTCTTATTAAAAACATTTTTTAATTCTGGGCATAACTATATTGTTGCAGGCCTGCTTCCAGTTAAGACATTCATCAAAGTTAAAAATGTCATCTGCATACATAGTGGTGTCGTCTTTATGCAGGTGATTTGGCAGATCGTTAACATATACCGCATGTGTCAATTATCATTAGCCATAGGCGATCAATTCATGCAATACGTGACAACGTGGCACCCCTACTTTCCTCTCCAATGCCAGCGCGATCGATAAGTGCTCGAAAATACAAGTTAGCAGTAACTATTGGACCACTGACTAGGGTGTTTGTAATGCGTTCAGAAATAATATTTACGAGTTGCAAGGATTTGTTTTACTTTTTCGTTTCAGTAAATGCAGAGAATTATTAAGCTGCGTTCGCGCTGCATGACACAAACAAAAGCGTAATTCTAATAAAATTAAAAATAAGGTAAATAAAAAAAGGATTCTGAAAATAATAATAAACTACTAGATTAGGAGATCGCGGCGGCCATTTGATGTTTCCCGTTCCAGTAATAAGACGGCTTTTATTGCAGACTAGATCGCAACGTGTTCGCAGCTAAACATTGAATGTAAAATCTGGTGGGGAGAAGTGGGAAGATCGGAGAAAATCGTTGTGATGTCGATTGTTGCCGGGATTGGTGACGAACAGTAGGGGTGCCACGTTGCCACTTATTACTTGTATACGTATAAATCGCACGTAAACATTGAATCCCTATACCTAATGAAAATTGACACATACGGTAGTATTGGGCCTCGGATCAAGCCCCGGATTACCAGAATGTCAGTTTCAGCTAACGGTGATCTACAATTGCCTCTGCAATTCTCAGACATAGACGTTACTTCGAAACTGATAAGTAGGCTTCGGATAGTTATGCACTAAAAAACTTAAAAATGTGCATACAAATATGCACCAAAAACTTTCAGATATGCAATACTTGCAATACAATTATCCTTAGGCTTAGGATAATTGTATTGCAAGTATTGCATATTCTGAAAGTTTTTGGTGCATATTTGTATGCACATTTTTTAGTTTAGTGCATAACTATCCGAAGCCTACTGATAAGAAATTACTTCAAGTACACATCTAGTACAATAATACGCCTGAAGCTTGTCATTAGCCCCTTCTACACTTTTGACTAGAATGTGGTGTGGTAGCGTACTCATAGATATTAATATTATACTGTGTATAATACATAATCTATATCGTATACTACACATCGTTGTTTACACTTCCACTGTTTAGTATAAACTGTTTCAATCACGAATACAATTTTTTAAATACAGTTTATTTGAAAGGCACATTGAATATATACGCAAGGATTATTTATTTTCCTGTGACGCCATCCAAAAAAGTGCTCCCTCATTGTCAATCAATCAACTCGTATATTGAAGCGTTCGACCTTTTTCCAAATCAATAAATTATGTATTCATAATATAACTTGAAACGGCTTTTCATTGCAAATACAAATCGAAGAAATGTTTTTGCGCGAACTGATGTCTTATGAAAAAGAGGCGCTTATATTAAATTGACAGATTAATATCCAACGTCTATCGTGCAAATACTCACGACGCGTTAGAATTTTTTTTTCAGAATGCTTACTAAATATTTAGACAGAATCAATTTAGTAATACATATATGTGTGTATACTCTTGAAATACATAGGCAATTATATACATATAGTCAGACACAAAAAATATATATAAAGCTTTGTGAAAAAAACATAAAATTTATTCATTGTTGTTCAATAGATCATCTAAAGCCAATAAATATTAAATTAATGATATAAAAATATATATACAATAACTTAATAAAAGAAACTTACTTATTTACATGTGTTTCTTCAATTGCTTTTAAGTTAGGTCATTATCGTAAACGTCCCTGTAGCTGACGTTTTTAGCTCAGGTCTCAGCTACTTCATATTTTCTTATTCAGAAGCAGTTAGCAGTTAGTTAAGCTATCGCAATTTTCTTACTGAATTATAATTTAAAAAAAGTGCTATTCTACCTGTAGCTGACATGTCTTTACTCAGTAGTGGACATTGATTGTCGATGTATGTAGCTGATGAATAGTTTGAAGTGGTTTAGTTGGGTAAGTAGAAATATCAAAATACAGGTTAGACATGCAAATCTTTACAAAATATAAAAATACAGGTCAGTACATTTTTTATACATATAAATTTATATAAATTATATTATTTGTAACACATATTGCTGTGAACCTTGCGTTTAAATAAAATTTATATAATTTATTTATTTATTTGTTACATAAATAAATAAAATTGAAGTTTGTGCTAGCTCTATAGGCAAAACAGCATAATTCATTATCTCTCGTGCGTTCTACTGTGATTTACTTCTTGCCTTACTTGTTTCACTTTCGTTATTATTGTGATGTTATGTGGGATAGGGTTATAAATAATTATGACACCAGATTACTCATGTGAAAAATGTATTATATACTTATTGATTACAATAGGTAAAATTTATTATTGACTGTATATTATTTATTTTATTTATTTATTTACAATTCTTACAAGTAACAGTTTCCACAATAATATCGTGTTTGTTCATTTAAATATGTATTCAATCAATACAGGGTCTCTCCGCTTTCACTCTTTTCTTACGAAGGCCTGTATATTTGGGCCAAATTATATTGACTTGATAATGAAGGTACTGACTAATCGGCTTTATGCAAACATTCACACGTACTACATAAAGCTTGGATCAATCACCACCCCAGATACATTCCTAATGCATCACAAACTAATTGTCTAAACCTCTATTCTCACGGAGACTTTAGATTCTTAGTGCGAAGCGTTTAGGCGTTCCTGTTTATAAAAATTTGAATATTGTTCAAAGCAGTACTTACTAAGGTCTTTCTTAATGAACACTGGTCCGTTGTGCAAGTATTCGCACACAGTACACTATTAAGACTAATGTTCTTAATTTTTAATTAAAAATTGTGTCCCTATATTTTCGTTCTATTATTTAAATAGCTAAGTATTAAAAGAAATGGAGTGATTAGAGAGAACCTGTATATTTTTGATTGAATTTAATAGTTATAACAATATTATTTACTACTCACTGCGTAGATTCATATAATTCCTCGAATTCTTGTTGAAATTGGTTTTCCATTTTTGTGGATTCTTCTCTCATTGGAATCTTCTATAAATTAAATGATGACGCTCACTTTTTGCAAATATGGCGACCAGAAAACAATTGGAAATTATTTCTATAGAAGCGTATAGGCTTCTTGTTTGTTTGTGAATTGTTAGGTAATTCTTTTATATTTGTTCTGCGGTAATAATGGTAAGCGTGTAACGACCCCACTTAACCATTATTTGCTCAACACGTAGATGTATTATTTACTTAAAGAGACGCTATTACTTTGTTGTGAGTTAGAAGTTTTTAATGTCACAGGAACCAGCTAACAACTAACTAATTTTCTGTTCCGACGCGCTTTTTATAGTTGAAAATAAATGCCACTCGCTATTTAATTGTTTTGCGGACTTTTATTTTTGAATTGTTCGTTGTAGCGCCTCTAGCGGATATCTCGACATTTATGCCTTGTCTCTTCTTCCTCTTGTCGTATTTTAGGTTGGTATTTATTTTAGTATGTTCGATCTTGACATTTGATGTCTTCTACATTCACCAACGACAGTATTTGTTGTTGTTCCATATATTTATATCTAATGTGCAGTAAGTATATTGATATTTATTTTAATGTTTTTCTTACGTTATTTTATTCGTTTATTGCTATCGTAAACATTCATTGTACTTATAAATATATTCATTGCTACTTTCGTTGTTTCGTAGGTACATTCTTCGACCAAGCGCTAACCTTACTCGTATTTTTGTTCTGGTGCTTTTAATCGGAAAGAATGGAAAGAAATTGGATATTGTTTCGATCGCCAGTCCCTCCGTATGCGGCTTCTCCGTCTGCTCCGTTCTCTCCTTGAACCATCTCACCGTTCGTGGAGAGTTTTGTATGTTTAATATGCTGTAATAAATCATTGCTTTTTTATATTAATGCTGCTTATTCCTTTGCTTACAGATGTTCGTTTGTATGTGCACTAAGTTTGGAACCATGAAGAGGATTGTAATTACTCGCATCACAATGAGAATTGATACCTTTGTTGCATATATTAAAAATATTATACGATTTTGTAATGTTCTTTATGATATACTTTATCTTAATATCCTTTTCAACGCAAGTGTATGTATTTTATTTTTAAGTTACTTGAGTGCATTAAGCCTCTTCATATACATTACGAGCATATCTTATTTTATTCTCTGTGTATAGTTTAATTGCTTTTAAATGATTGACTCTTATAATTGTTCCGTTAGTTAACATCACTCTTTCACGGTTGTTGGTCTTAAGAGTCTTTCCATTTTTAAATGTAGGTTCTTTGCGTAATATACTCAGAGCTCTTTTTGTTCCTAACTTGTAGTCAGGTTCTTTATTTTAAAATTTAAATGTTATCTCGGGTTTTTCACTTCTGAAAATAAATATTCATTTGTGTCATTGACTGTTATTGTTGAGGTTTTTCCTCACTTATTTCTAAATGATATGTATATATATATATATATATATATATATATATATAATCTTAATTAAAATACTTATATTCTATGTGCATACCTGTGTTATCGTATGATCGAATAAATATTTATTTTAAAATAAATATTTCTTAAACTATAAGTGAGTTTTCTTATTGCTAATATTGATTTAAATACACGAGTATATCTTAGTGTCAACGTTAATTATATCTACTTCTAACATTTTATGATTATATACAATATTGTTTTAATTTCTAAAGTAAAGTTCACGGCAATATGTTATTTCTTTATTCTAGGTACCACATATTGCCCCCGAGTACCCAATGTCTTTGGATTATTTATGATGAATATAACATTGTCCTCAACTTTGTACTATAACTTGCCTCGAGATTTGGCCGTTTTCAGAGGTCTTGAACACATTACACTTACAAATATTTCATTTTGATCGATTTCTTCAACAATACCAGGATAATATTTGTTCACATATTTTACTATGATAGTCATAAATCTTCAAGCCTTCTAAGTTACTTTTATCTTGCAAATTATCATTCATAGCGATCTAAATCTGAGTCATTGCTAACATTCTTACGATGTACTTCCTTTCCTTTCTTCAAAACTTCTAAAAGTTTAATTGTAATTTATGCCTAAGCTTCTTATCTATGAATTTTATATTCTTCTTGCCTTCGTATATTAAATACTTTTCTCTGGTTCAACATTGTCTTGAGTAATCAAAAGCGTCTGCATCAAATGAACATATACCACATTTTCTGAAACCATTAACAAACGCTATCTAGCAATTAATTAATGTTCTTCTTCTTCAGACAGTACGTTGTCAGGAGCATTTTTTTATGGGGTATTTTCCCGAATATTTTTATAGTAAAGTTGCTCTAGGCACTTTATATGTTATAGAAGCAGTTGACATCGCCATTTTACTTTTATCTGCTGCCAACGCATGCTGCATATCCGCTTCGAAATATTTCAAAGTATTTTTATTTTACATCCTATCAAAAAAGTTAAGTGTTAACAACGAGTATCAATAAAGTTTTCTTAGAAAATATATGCCATTTAAATATACTCTATACTATCTGCACCTTCAACAGATGCCTCTGTAGCTTATGGAATATTAAAAACGCACATATACAACTGTGTAAGCTTAAAGTGCATACCAGACGCTGGTACCTTAAATTCTTTGAGAAAAATGCTGTTAATTTTGTAAAAATCAACAAACACCGTCATAGACGTCTGCAATATAAGTGAGTGTATTTTTAATAGCAAGTTCTAGTACCTGACATGCAGCTATCAGCTTCAGAACAAATAGTATTTCTAATGTAACCAAGCCTGACATCTGATTTTATTACTAGGAAGGGTAATCTTGAAGGTTAAAAGTATTTATAGTCAAAATTTAAGTTAATTTAAATACGAGGTGGGTGCTATAAATTCTCGGCCTTACAGGCTTTTACAGATTCAAACGTGTTCAAACTCCGTCACGTCTTGCATGCACATACACGAGGTGTACACTATAAATATGACGGTTCGAAGCTTAGTAGTTTTTAGTAACCAGACAACCAACGTGACTAGCGCACGAAAATGTCTGAAGTAATGAAAATTGAGTACCGCGCGGTCATTGAGTTTTTAACAAAAGAAGGGCATAAACCTTATTACATTAAACAACGTTTAGACGGCGTTTACGGTGATTCATCTCCTTCGTATTCAGCTGTAAAAAAGTGGGCAAATTGTTTCCGTTTGGCACAAGAATCCCTGAATGATGCTGTTCGGTCAGGTCGACCAATTGAAGTGATAACGCCTCAACAAATTTCGTTTATTGAACATTTAGTGCTAGAAGGTCGCCGTATAAAAGTCAAAAAATTAGCAGTGATAACAAACATTTCCGAAACAAGTGTTCGCCGAATTCTCCATGACCATTTGGGTATGAATAAAATTAGTGCTAGATGGGTACGACTTCTTTCTGTTCTCCAACGTGAACGTCGAGTCGAATGTGCGCAGTCGTTTTTCAACATGTGTGGAGACGACCCAAAACCGATTTTAGAGTCCATTGTCACTACAATCCTCTATCGAAAAGGGAGTCCATGGAATGGCGGCGATCTGATGAACCTCGTCCCAGAAAGGCAAAGTCGTTCAATCAACAAAAAAGGTGATGGCGACAATATTCTGGGATTGTGAGGGCATTTTGCTAATTGACTTTAAAGAGCGCAATACAGGTGTAAACGCTACATATGCGTCTTTATTACATAAATTTAGGGACAGTATTCTTGCAAAACGTCGTGAAAAATTGACAAAAGCTGTGCGATTATTGCACGACAATGCTCCCGTCCATACTGCGGCCATTTCACAAGCTGCCAACCGCAAACGCGGCTTTCAAAGATTGGAACATCCACCGTATAGTCCGGATATGGCTATCTGTATTTTTTGTTTTGTTTTCTAATTTAAAAAAAGACCTTAGGACGTAGTTTTATGGAAGACAGTGAGTTGCAAGCAGCTGTCATAGTGTATTTTGACGGAAAAACTTCAGATTATTTTTACAAGGGTATCGAATTATTAATTAATCGTTCTAATAAGTGTCTGGAAGTTAGGGGAGATTACGTTGAAAAAAGAATTCTTATATTGTTCCAAGTTTCTTTGTTGTATATCAGGCCGAGAATTTATGGCGCCTACCTCGTATATACAACATTGAACATCAAGTTTGAAACTTTGTTTAAGTACAGTCTGAGAGTTCCATTTGTTGTTGTCAACCACATTGAATGTTCCAAATATAGGGCAATCAAATATCTGTCTTGTGATGGTTTTGATAGTTACAGCTTTAGTATTTATCTGTTAAGTCACAAAGTTACGCAAAAATATCATAACACAAAACCAACTACACGCAATGCCAGAATAACAACTGGAAGGGCGAACAAAGCACACATTAAACTCGCGGAATAAGCGCAGACTGCCAGAACAATGGCGCGGCGTGGCGGCAAGAGTGGTAGGTGGGGGTGCGTTTTAGTCATTGACCTGAGCGAGTTAGGACGAGCGCGAGTATTTGTTAGACTTGACAGCTAGTGTTATAAAGTTTGATGAAATTTTTTTTTTAAGTATTTCGTGAAATATTTCAACAATCGCAAGTTATGTTAATGTTAACCTCACGTCGATATTGTATGCTAATTGTTAAATATTAATACTACATAAATTTAAGTATTAATGATGAAGGAAATATTGAAGGAATTATTATGAAACTCCTTAAATAAAAAACAACAAAAAATGCGTTTATTATAAATCATTTAAAAAAACAGTTTAACATAACCAATACAATAATCAATAAAACAATTCTCTTATAGATATTTATGTATCAAGTACGCGACATGGGGTTCCAGGGGACGAATCGTGATTAAGGACGAGGTGACCAAGGAGCCGAGTCCTTAGTGAGATGTCTACCCTAGAACCACTTGCGTACGTGATACATACGCGACTTTTTTACATGAGTTAAAACTCAAAACAATCCGAAAGATGGATTTTTAGCGGACAAATCCGATAAAGTTGCCATGACAACTATTTTGCGGAGAGAGTCTCCTAAAGACACATTTTGCGGATTGTTTGGAGTTCTCAAAGGCAAAATACTCATTTTCGAGAGCGAATAGCAAATCCAAAAAAATAAAATATTGAAATAAAACAAAAACAAAGTATACTGTATGACAAAAAAAAAACGAATCACCATGCAAATGTGATTATTTTTTAATTAAATTTTGTACAGACATTTATGGTGTTGAAAGTAATAAATGATAAAAAAAAATAACATTTATGTCGCTTTTTGCCGATCTTCAACGAAAAAATTTGTTTTTTTCTGCTTATTATTAATCGGTTTAATTGTGTTTTCTCATTCGTTACTATCTACACCTGTCATTTAGTGTACTGAAATGCAAAAAGTTCGACGACAACCGAATTATCGCCAGCTAGGCGATTTTGAAATGGGTCGCATCATTGGACTACATGAGGCAGATATTGCATTTCGTGAAATCGCCAGGCTGATGCAAAGACATGTTGCAACAGTTATTCGTTGTTGGAGAAGTTGGTCTGAAGAAGGGAGGCAACATCGTAGAAGAGGTAAACCACAGAATAACAATGCGTACAATATATCGACGTATTCGTTCGTTTGGACTGATTTCCTATCGTCCAAGATTAATACCACCTCTCACTAATCAACATCGTACCCTTAGATTAGAATGGTGTAATGTGCGGGAACATTGGGATGAAGAGTGGAACAGTATTCTCTTTTCTAACGAATCTCGGTTTTGTTTGTGGGCCCATGATAGTCGTAGACGATTTAGGCGTCAAAGATGTGAAAGACAGTTTTTGAATTTTGCTGTAGAACGTGAGGAGGATTGATGGTATGGGCTGGAATTAACATAGGAAGTTGGACTCCTTTAATATCCCTTCGAGGCCGCTTAAATGCTCAAATGTACATTAAAGAAGTTCTGGAACCAATTGCTTTACCATATATCCGAGGGCTAAATAATGCCACATTCCAACAAAACAATGCCCGTCCTCATGTAGCAGCAGTTACGTTACGATTAGAACATGTCTGGGATATGATGGGTCGCAGGCTTGGTATGTGACCTAACCCTGCTATGAACATACGATAGCTACATAATGCCCTACAATTTGCTTGGAATGAACTTCCACAGGAATCCATACATCAACTAATTCGAAGCATGCCTAGGCGAACAGCCCAATGTATTCGGTTACGTGGAACATCAACAAATTATTGAATTTTCATTATAACAAGTGCGATTTCTGCAATAAAACTTTAATCGTTTGTTACTCTCAATACCCTAAATATCTGTAGAAAATGTTGCTGAAAAATAAAAACGTTTACAGGGTGATTCGCTTTTTTTGTCAAACAGTATATTTAGTTTATAAAATAAAATCGGTGTTCTATTTAGTCTTTGTCGAGGTCTCCTTCTGTTTTTTTTTCTCCTCCTCAAATTGATTCTCCTAAATCTCCATAGCTATAACTTCATTATTGATCTGTATCTTCTTTCTTTGCAGAAGCAGGCTTTCCAGAATTCCTCTCTAGATTAAGATTGTTTTACGAACGTGAGCTTCATGACTTTCTCATTTAAAAGACGATTCTTTTTTTTGCTGTGAATTATACCTTGAGTGCTGAAAGACCTTTCAACTGCAGCAGAAGTGGCTGGCATAGATAATGCAATAGTGACTATTTTTCATAATGAACTATCTTGTAGAGAAAAAGCTTCTCACCAAGTTACTGGTGAGATAGTACCTTTTTCTAGAGCTTTCCATAAATATTCGCTCTTCCAAAAACTTTTCCTTGATTTAAAATTAGCAAATTCGGCCAATACCAACAAGAAGACAAGACAGAACCAAGATTCATATATACGAAAACTGATCAAAACAAAAACAAATTTTTAGGGTTATGTGAGTTTTATTTTTTTGTGTTTGAGAGGCGGGTCAACGAAAATTTTTAGCGCGAAATTACAAAATATTTTATGAAATTTATGAAATATTTCAAGGGTTTTGAAATATTTCATTGAAGTGAAATTCATGTAAAATATTTCGAATTGAAATATTTCACTTTACATCACTATTGACAGCTGTTACGCGAGTGGATGACCTTAACCGATTTGAACCATTCTTTTTTCTAAATCATTACTGGCTCGAGTACGAGTCGACTAGAGCTATTATTTTTAAATATTCACAAGTTAAATAAGATGAATTATTGTATAACAATTTTTTTTCCAAATTTCAGAGCAGATGCGCGACCGGAAGATATAAACCGATTTTATTTCTTTTTTTCTTTTCTCCTTTTTAGTCTCCCCGATTCGCAACTTTTTCCCGATATTACGACCCAAGCAATTTATTTAAATTTTTTCACCCCACTCTATTTTACATCTACTGACCAATCATCGTAGAAATGAAAAAAATGGACGTAGAAGTACTCTTAAGTATTACAACATCTTATATAAACATTTAAACAGTGAGGTAATATAAAGTGCGGTAACAAACACCAATATGTACACAATAACGTACCCACCCTAATTTAGTCCAAACACTGACGAACATGAGCCAGATAATACAAGGTCACCCCGCGAAAACACAATGGTCCGAGAGATACAATTTAAATTCAACTTAAGCATTACTAAATGACCAAATTCCTACTAGTACAATTTCTATCGGTCTGTCAAAAGAACTCAAACTATATACAAGTGTTATTTACAAAAACATATTAAAGGAAATTACAATAACCTTGGCATCACAAATTAATGCCCACAAATCCCAATTTAAACCCTAGTTAACGAATAATGACACCACTGATTACTAATTTCATGTTAAGTGAAAATTCTAAAAGAAATTTACAATTTCATACATAAAAGTCTAACGAACGAATTTTACAATTTTTATAAATGGAAATGTTGACAATTTACGTTCACAACTTTGCCATGGAAATTCTGACACTGCATCTACTGCTTCCCCATCGCACTAGTGCGATGGTCATATACGGTTCATAAAAAAAAAAACAAAATATAAAACGTACACACCTCAAACTAGCACTACACATTACTTAGAATAGATCACAGACAGGCAAACGCTCGACGACTTAAGCTTTTGCGTTTTGACACTACGCAGCCGAAAAGCGCATTCCAAAATTGTGAAGACTAACGTCTGGGAATCGCAATGAGGTTAACAGCACCGTGCTTCGACATGCACACGAATGTACCCAAAATATGTTTTGTACGTGTACAAAAAAAAGAACGCTGTACTTAAAAGAAGAGGAAAAACGCAAATTAACAAAGGGAAAACTCTCCTTTACCCACAAAAGTTACCTAAAACATCACTCACTACAATTTAACGACAAAACTACCAATTATAATAAGCAGTGCAACTTTATTCCTGATTCCAGACTAATCTCAATACAATCACTAACTGGCAGAACTTTGTTTTCCGCAGATACAATCTCGCGTCTTCGCAATGTCAGATATCAAATAGAAGAGAGCGATCAAGATGTTACGCCCGATAATAGCGAGGCTATCACCCCCACCACAGGCATGACGATGCAAAAGACGAAATAATTGAAACAAATGAAAGCACATCTAAGAGAACCAACATTATTTGCAAAAAGTTTATCTGTGAATAGAAGTAGGTATATTAAACAAAGTTTTAATATTGTTTTCCATTTGTAACTTGAAAATGATAAAACTTCGAATAGTATTTTGAAAAAACTGTTGGGAAATTTCTTGTATCGCAATGATAGTTCTAATTTTTCAGTATTCAATGTTATCAGTGTGTTTCAACGTATAAAAAAAAAATGAGGTGTGGCCACCACACGACTTTCTTATACGTACGAGCGTTTCAAACTATACAATTTTAAAAAAATTTTTTTACAAAACTTATTCAAAATCCTCTTCTAAGTACTTTCATTCTCTTAATAAATCGCTATAGAATGCATACTTTGCAAGATATTCGAAAGAAAGTGCTACTCGCTAAGAGTAAAAGTGCCACTTCCGGTTCGAATTTTGAAATTTCATGTATACAAAAAATATTGAAAATTCAGCTCTAAATACTTTTGTACTCTTAATAAATATATATAGAATGCATAACGTACGACATATTTGCAAAAAATCGTTATTCGATAAGAGTAAAAGTGGTACTTCCCGTCTGAATTTTGAAATTTTTTTTATACAAAAGATATTGAAAATTATGTTTTAAATACTTTTATACTCGTAACGTACTTCTCTAAAAAGCATGACTTGCGAAATATTCGCAAAAAACTGATTTTCGATAAGAGTAGAACACCTACTTCCGGTTGGAATTTCGAAAAATTTTTTTAAGACAATTTGTCTCAAACTTAATTTTAAGTACATATGAATTCTTTATAAATTTGTTTAAACTTAGTAGTTGACGAATAATTGGCAAAATTCGATTTTTTCACCGAAGTAAACTACTACTTCCGGTCTACCGATTTTACTGAAAATCTAATCAGATCTCAAGAGGGAGATTATATTCGTAAATATAAAATTTGGAATTGATACCTATAGCGGTTTGACCGCTATCGTGGTCACACACACAGAGAGAGACACACACACAGACACACACACAGACACACAGACATTTTTTGAAAACCACTTTTTCGGTATGAGGGGACATCAAAACGTGGACATCTGCAAAAATCTCGAGGTCGAAAATTTTCATCATCACAATACTTCCTTATACTACGTATAAGAAAGTAAAAAGAAATTAAATAAGTTAAAAATAGCGAAAGGCCGAATGTTTCCTTATTTTCCAATCCATGTGTTTGGAGAAACGTTATCCAGATATTTATAAACATTTAAAATGGTAGGGCGCCATTTTGCCGACACTCTTACTGGAAAAGCGTTGGCTGCTAAAATTATCTTCGTCAGAGAAAAGAATATTGCTTACAAATATTTTAATTATTATTGCAAAATTGACATTTCACAACTATAGGTCTCCCATCAAAGTCATATACCGTCAACTCGTGTATAATTATATTATAAAGTTGATATTTTTCGCTCATGAAATCGAAACGACTGATGACTGCAAAAAATTAAAATTTTGTTCGAAAGGGTTTAAAGTTTTACCAACGGCTGATTATTATTATTGTTAAATAAAGTAAAAAGTTCTTGAAAGCTTCTGAGTATATTCGATAACCCATCATCGTAAGTATTTCAATTCTTTCACGTTCACTAGTATTAACAGCAATAGATTATATTAAATTTTATTTGACGTAAACAGTAACCATTTATACGATTTTGATAGACAACCTTATTCCAAATAATTTTGTTGTATTTACTATTAAAAAAAACATTAAAGAATTTAATAGCTTTGTAAAGAGGAAAAACGATTTATGGAATGGTAGCGTAAGATTAACACTCCCCAACTTGAAGAAATCGCATAACAACATAACTCAAAAATAAGGTTTGAGCAACTCATGACTTTCTTATACGTACGTACGTTCCGAAATGTCTAGGTATACAAAAGTTTTTCCTGTAAGTTTTTCACTTCTGTATTTTCTTAATAAAATCAACCTCTGACTAAAAGTGTTACTACCACCTTGTATACAGAAATTATCCCAAGCTCCAAGAAACCACACTAAAATCTTATTCTTAAGTGTTTACGCAAAAAAAAATGTAATTGTTATATAAATCGGAATTAGTCGTAGGGAGTAAAAATATAAATTATTAATAATGTAATTATATCGCAGCTAAAGATAACTTGCATAATTTGCTGAAATCAAAAGCTTAATATTTGCGAAAGTAAGTATCCTTCATCTTTAGAAGTAGCAGGCACAAAATGCACATAATTTAGTTAAAGGAATTAAATCTACAAATCCACAAAAATATCATAATTATTTAAGTATATTTTGTATCCAGTCTAGTAAACTGTTTAACTTTATAGATGCACTAAACCGAATTTAAAACAACTCAGTTTCTGACAAGTTAAAACGACTTTTTACAGAATTTACGTACTCCGGAAATGGAAATGGAAAAGTTTAAATAGAATCAACCTTTCCATTCAAATACAGACATTCAAAATTATACAGCATGTGAGAGTGGTTGGTAAACGTTTGAACGGAAACCTTACGTTTATTATTTATAGTAAGTGTGTGTTACTATTGCAATAATTTCAAGTCTGATCAATACTAACAGTTTAAGTCTGAAAACTCTTCGATAATGATCGAGAGGTCGAAAAACGTATCAGATAAATATAAATCTGTCCTAAGTGAAACAATATAACCTAGTGTTTATTCGTTTTAATACATATACTTCTAATATGCCATTCAACTGGGTACATCAGCTAACATATATACAAGGTTTGACAATTTCAATCTCCGATTGTGGGCGGAGTAGTAAAATCAAATCAAAAATAAAACATGTAATAGTTCACAGTCTCACCAGTAGATGTCGGTCAAGTGAAAATAGAACAAGGCCAACTGTATCGGCTATCGCTGCGCGATATATGGCCGTCACATAACTTTGATTTACATTGATAATTTTATTCTGGTAACCTCAAGATGTTGATCTTTATGTAACGCCATCTTGTAGTACCCAAACGAAATAATTTCTGAATTTTTATTATATATAATATATTAATATTAATTATATATATGTAATTAATATTAATAATTTTAAAAGAATTAAAAAGTTTTGTTGATTAAAAAGTTGTTGGGTAGTGTCAAGAATTACAATTTTACTTACGTTTTTAATTTTTTATAACAATTCAAAAGGACACACTAGTTAGGGTTCAATTACGTTGTAAAATGTTTCTTTAATATTTACTATTCCACATCGCAATATTTGCTTCATAAACTATTCAGCTACTCTGGCATCGGTAGCAAAATTTGCACCTTCTTTAAACCTAAAATGTGGTCTACTGAATCGCAACTATATGATCTTGTTAAGCCAAAATACTTTTGCTATACAGTATACCCAAATATTACAGTAAACTGATATACATGCATGTACACTTATTAAAAGAAATAATTCCAAATAATTCTGGTTAAAAATATTCACTAAACTCGCTTTTCTGTGTATTTCGGTACATATTTGATGTTCTTTTTTTTTCCAGTTGGGCACTATTACAATTTGAAAATTTAGTTACTTACAGTGGTACACTCTTTGGCGCTACTGCTACCGAATCTTGTTGATAATAAATGGCTATTACTCTTATCCCGATCACCCAGTGGAGCTGGTCATGGGTGAAGTAACTCCAATTGTTATGGAGTACAAGAAAAAAAAATATTCGGCGCCACGTGCTTTATTTAAGAATGCAGTTCGTCTGGAAAAGCACGAAACGGTATTGTCTCAAACCACCGGTTGATTCCTAAAGAAAAACATACAGTATGTTACAAAGCCCTATTGACAACTATACAAAAAAAAACTACAAAGGTGTACAAATATCAGATGTATTGAAACCATTAAGATACCCCCAGTATATTGACAATTATTCAAAGAAAAAGGAAGAAATACAAAGCTGTACAGATACTCTGAAATGCTGAAACCAATAAGATACCCCCTGTGAAGTATCAAAACCACAAACAAATGGCGTATGGCCGGTATATGACACAATGTCTTAATAACAAGTTGAAATGAAAATTTACGTAGAACAGATCTAAATCTACGACATAGGAACTTCATTTCCAATGATTCCATAAAAAAAACAACACTAAACAGTAAGAGGGGTGAGCAAAATAAGACTACATTAAAAAAGGAAATATCAACGTAAACTATTGGAATTATAATTTAATAATCCAACGCAAAAAGGTAAATTTCGATTAGCGACTCTCCTATTTAAATTTTAGATATTATTAAATTAATTTAAGTGATAAATATACAAACAAAAAAAAAGGTAACCTCTGCATCGAAAATTTTACAAAATTTAAGCAATTAAAATGTCATCGGTAATGTTTAAACAATATCAAAAGTAATAAAGGACTATGGTATCACAACTCCAACAGCGTTTCTCCCACGGACAACATCACCAAGAACGAAGAACACAATGCTAAGTAGCCTATATGGAGAGCCCAAAAGAAACCTCCAGCAACTAATGACCCTTCGGATGGCTATGTGGTAGTTCGATTAACACCCTTCGACAATAGGACGTAGCGATGTATCCAATTAAGTTGCAAATAAAATTTTGAAGTAGGTTTGCACATAAAATGCCAACAGAAGAGGGTAGTTAAACATTTGTACATAAAAATCTTATATAAAAAATTCCAAATAAAAATCTTCCATCAAAAATCACAGATAAAATTCGCAAAAGAAAAGAAACACAAAAAATTAGACATCGGAGCTGACTAGAAAACGACTCAAAAGACCTATAATTAAATAACGAAATGATAAAAATAAATACCTACTAAAAATGCAGCAAAAAAAAAAAGAAATCCTCCACGCTTTCGCCCACGTGTAGTGTTAATTTAAGGCACGATATTCCAACAGGAGCCACTTAACAGCCTTACAAAATAATTGATATCAAGTATAATCTTAAACATATAGCACGGGCAAGTGAAGAATACAAAATGGCCATGGACAATGCATGAGCATCTTAAATAATGCGCAAGGTCATACAACTCTTCTTAATATTAACTTTTACAAGCTAAAACCTACGGAAAATTCATGATAAATAAGAATAGAATTTTTAAAGCTAATAACCCATATCAACGGCAAGGAACAACGACAAATTAGTAAAATAATTAATAAACCAAATTTAAGAATAAAGAGGAAAGTCCATTATCTAATTAAAATGATAGGAATAAGTGTATTAGATCTTCTAACTAACAGTTAAAACTTCAGAGATAAACGTACTTTAAATCATCATTATTGCAATTCAAAAAAATAAAACGTACCACTACCTATTCCAAATCCGTTAGTATTTCTAGAGACATATTTCAAGACTGACCAAAATTTGCTTTATAACACTAATTAGTTTCTTGTTAGGACTTCCCAACCTTACGATGATAACAAGGAGCATTTTAAAATTACTATAGCATCTTTATTTATTCAATGGGTGCAAGTCTAATTACAGAAAAAAAATTACAATGTTGAAATATATACAGTCACTTGTATCCTTTTTGAAATCGTACTAAATGAGGCATCAAATACCTTAGAGTTCACATATTCAGACTTATTGTTAATATTAGTGACCAAGTAAAGTCTTCAGTTCAGCCCGGTAATTTTTCCATTAGAATTTTATACATCTATAAATATTAAGATATTAATTCAACCTAAAAATTCAAGATATTATAGCTATTATCACGCGCGCACGCACACACGCCCACACGCCCACACGCCCACGCACACACGAGCGCGCGCACGCACACGCACACACGCTTTTTAAAAACTACTCTTTCGGTAATAGAAAGTAAAGCTGTTATTCGAGTTATTAGAATATTTATTATTTAGACTCATATTATGCCAAATAACAGAATTAGTTTTATTAATTTTGTTGATAACAAAATAGCAATTAAAAATATTTTATCTAAAAGATAGGTATTGAAAATGTAAGATCTTATAAATATTTCTCTATATACTTTTGTCCATCACGTTAGTTTTATATCTCGTTTAATTTTTCGTAAGATTTATGAAATACCAAAAATTATAAACATACAATCATTGCATAATTAGATTTGTCTTTTTGTATACACGAATAGTTGTACTTAAGTTAATATAATTCATAGTTATTGAACTATTTAAACACTTAGATACAAATCCTACCCCAACTATAGCTAATAACTCTGACTAAACCTATACGATCGATCTTTATAGTAAAACACTTCGGCACAAACTACTTGAAGTGTACATACACATACACACTTCACGATTATTTACAAAAATCTGTCCAGTAAGGAATTTAGATGTGCGAAGAGTTGAGATCAGTACTTTTAAGGCAATTTTTCTAAGTCACGTGCACTGCACGTGTACACGTGTACACGTGTAATTGGAAACTCTAATTTCATTCACATTAATGAATTTTCCATATGCTATACATTGATTAGAAACTGTGTATTAGATTACATTTGTTCTCTGCGATAAACACATCAAAATACAAAGAAAATAAATTTTGTAGATGTCAATTGAAAATATAAAATGTTTTTTTTTGTTATATAACTATTAATTTACCTAATTTTAAAGTAAATTTGAAAGTATTTTATTGATTTTAGATGTTATAGATATCGATAATATATTGTTTAAACTTATTTTATAAATAAATATATTTTCTTCATTATCATTATTTTTATTACTTTAACTTTCCACGTCTGTGATATTATTAGCTCATTTTACTAAAAGAAACAAGTTGTAAATTCAGCTCATCTTCATTAATTTTCATTATCTTTATATACTACAGTATTTTACAAAAAATAGTGTATTTCTATCATATGGTCATTTTTTGCAATCTAGAAGTGTTAACAAGCTTTATTTAAAGAATGAAATAAGCATCATATTTGGTTCCCCCCAATTTGTTTAAAAATTTGTTATACAAATTTCAAGACATAATTCTAAAAAGAAAGCAGCATACTAACATGTGAAAATAATTATTAAGCGGATCAGACTTTGTGCAAAAGTTAAATAAAATAGTATTAAGAACTCGTAACAAGGCAGTAGGTAATTTTCTCTCACAAAAACTTTTTACTTAAACTTATCGAAACTTCATATTGTATTATGCTAAATAATAATCTCATCGCTAGATGTCTGTGTAAATCTTCACTTGCACAACTGAAGGCTTTTCAAAGGCGGTTCCATGTATAATGCTTCTCACAAAGTTTGCATAGTATTTTTATGTTTTTATTGATCTTGCGCAGTACATATAAGCTCTTAGGTAAATCGTCAGAGCAACAAAATAAACCAAGACGTTTCGTGACAAAGCATTAGTGTTTTGAAAATGCGAATTAAATTGTAAAAACTATAATTAGAAAGTAGATACAAATTCTGAAAGCAAGAATTTGGTGTTGCCTAGCAAGAATATACTATTTATACGAATATTAAATTGAAGAATATTATTATTGGCGAACTTAGAACTGTTTAGATTATAAGCAAGTACACATTAACTCTATTAGATTTCCATTCTAACTGCAGTTTGTATGTTGTAATAATAATACCAAAAGTCCAAGAGGACACTAAGATACCATATTGCTGGAACTATGAAATAAGCGAAAAGAGAAAGCAATATGGCTAAAACTAGGAGATGGAATACATAGATTAGCCAAACATTAGGAAAGGAAGAACGAATTGCGAAAATTAGTTACACCATACAAAAGAAAATTACATTAGAAAACGACAATAGCTCAGTAATGGCCACTTTTAAAATAATAGCGTTCTGCATGTTTTTGGTGCGAAATTTAGTACGCAATCCAAAAATAAATTGATATCCAGGCTAGTTCATTTGAAAAAAATCACTTTTAGACAAAAATATGTTATGTAATTTTAATCCAGTTTTCTGCAAATTCAATTAGCAATTGCAAAAAAATAAAATATGCTTGCGTTAGGCCGTTTTTTTTTTTTTTTATTAACTCTACCGAAAATGATGTCCATCTAATACGTCGTTTTCGAGAAATATAATTTCATAGAAACATTCAATTTATCACAAAAATTGTAATAAGTCGAGAACATTAAATTTTAGGTCTACACTATCTTATGACTTTTTGCCTAAAAATTATACGGGGAATACAAGAATGTAATAATACATAGGATGTTCCATTTAAAAACTGTAGCTATGGTCAGGCACCAAGTTATGGAACACTCTGTATAATACAAAATATGTTTAAAAGGTGCTCCTAATGAGCAGCTATCACAAGAAAACCCCGTTTTGAAATATCTTTACTTAATGCAGAATCGGCCTTACCCGCGGAGATGACTCACCCTGTATGTAGAAACGCTATTGATACTACAATTATATGGGTATACAACAATTATGAAAAATAAATAAACTTAACCACAAAAAATGCAAATACTATTACATCAAGATCACACATATGTGACTTAATTGTACTAAGAATTATTACACATGTTTAATGTGAATGTGACTATAATAAATA
The DNA here is from genome assembly GCA_963170755.1 of Amphimallon solstitiale. NCBI lineage: Eukaryota > Metazoa > Arthropoda > Insecta > Coleoptera > Scarabaeidae > Amphimallon > Amphimallon solstitiale. Next base: position 35,570,781 of record OY720680.1, read on the forward strand.
TAACACTGCGGTTTAAGAGCACTTGTCTTTACAGATGAGGGCATTGAAAGTGAATGCGGACACTATAGTAGATCTACTGAGAATTAGTAATAAGAACTTTACACGAATAGACATAAGGGAGAAAGTATATTTACGAACAGAATATCGAATTGGCAAGTGTGGATTGATAGTAAATATAAAACGGCGGATTATTGTTTTTCACAGCGGTCTTGACATTCTATGGTGTGTTTAGATCATATGCGAAAAGGATAGTTTAAACAACAGATTCTAAACTAATGTAAATGAACACAATGCCATTCAAGTAGATAATATAATTTCGGGATTATTTAAAGTTTTTTGTATTTTTTCATCTCAATAATTACATTTTCTACGTAATTATTTGCGTATTTTAAACCAAACATCAATACTCCGGTAGATTTTTAGAACTTAAAGTATTACATTTAATAAAAAATGTGGTGTGGACACCAATCTTCTTCCCTATACGTTTGTGCGTTTCGAATTTGTTAATTAAAAGTTTTTCCAATTGAGTTTTAAATACTGTTATCCTCTTAACAAATTTGGAAGTAAAAGGGTTATTTCCGATCCGAATTTTGAATTTTTGTATACAAAAGTTATTCCAAATCTAATTCTAAATACATTTATAGTCTTAATAAATCTATAAAGAATGTATAAGTTGGAGATATTTTTAAAAAACTGCTATTATGTAAGTGTAAATCTGCTCCTTCTGTTCTTATTTTGAAATTTCTCTGTACAAAAATTATTCAAAATCAAACTTTAAATACTTTTATACTATTTATATATCTATCTAGAACTCATGACTTGAAAGATATTTGCTGTTACATAAAACAGAGCTTTCAGATAAAACTACTTCTGGCAGAAATTTCAAAAAGTATTTTCATGTTTAAAATTTACTTTTGAGTACTTTTGTATTCCTAAACTTAGCGGTTGAGGAGTTGGTAAAATTTGATATTTTTTCTGGTGTAAAGTAGTCCACTAATTTCATTGAAAATCTTTTCAGATTTACTGAAAAAGATTACATTTCTAAATATAATGTTTTGTATTGATATATTTTAGCGTTTGGCCGCTGTTGTGGTCACATAAATACAGAGAGAGAGAGAGAGAGAGAGAGAGAGAGAGAGAGAGAGAGAGAGAGAGAGAGAGAGAGAGAGAGAGGGAGAGAGGGAGAGATTTTTTTCTGAAAACCACTTTTTTGGCATCAGGGGACTTCAACACGTGAGCATCTCCACAAATCTCTAGAAAAATATTCATTACAATACTCTACTACACATAAGAAAGTAAAAAGACTATTTCAACTAAGGTACTTTTCAAACGACTAAGTTTTCCACAAGTAGATAGACCTGTGTGTACTATGAACATTTTTACTTTCTTATACGTAGTATAAGGAAGTATTGTGATGATGAAAACTTTCGACCTCGAGATTTTTGCAGATGTCCACGTTTTGAGGTCCCCTGATACCAAAAAAGTGGTTTTTAAAAAATGTCTGTGTGTGTGTCTGTGTGTCTGTGTGTCTGTGTGTCTGTGTGTCTGTGTGTCTGTGTGTCTGTGTGTCTGTGTGTGACCACGATAGCGGTCAAACCGCTGTAGATATCAATTCCAAATTTTGTATTTACTTGTATAATCTCCCTCTTGAGAACTGATTAGATTTTGAGAAAAATCGGCAGACCGGAAGTAGTAGTTTACTTCAGTGAAAAAATCGAATTTTACAAATATTTCGTCAATTACTAAGTTTAAACAAATTTATAAAGAATTCAAATGTACTCAGAATTAAATTTGAGACAAATTGTCTCAAAAAAGTTTTTTGAAATTCCTACCGGAAGTAGGTCTTTTACTCTTATCGAAAATCAGTTTTTTGCGAATATCTCGCAAGTCATGCTGTCTAGGCAGGTACATTACGAGTATAAAAGTGTTTAAATGATAATTCTAAATATCTTTTGTATAAAAAAAAATTCAAAATTCGGACCGGAAGTACCACTTTTACTCTCACCGAATAGCGATTTTTTGCAAATATGTCGTAAATTATGCATTCTATATATATTTATTAAGAGTACAAAAGTATTTAGAGTTGGATTTGCAATATTTTTGGTATACATGAAATTTCAAAATTCGGACCGGAAGTAGCACTTTTACTCTTAGCGAGTAGCACTTTTTTTCGAATGTCTTGCAAAGTATGCATTCTATAGCGATTTATTAAGAGAATAAAAGTACTTAGAATAGGATTTTGAATAAGTTTTGTATAAAAAAAATTCTTAAGATTATATTGTTTGAAACGCTCATACGTATAAGAAAGTCGTGTGGTGGCCACACCTCATTTTTATAACGGTAATAATCGACCTTTTTACTTTCTTATACGTAGTATAAGGAAGTATTGTGATGAAAATTTTCGACCTCGAGATTTTTGCAGATGTCCACGTTTTGAAGTTCCCTGATACCGAAAAAGTGGTTTTTAAAAAATGTCTCTCTCTCTCTCTCTGTGTGTGTGTGTGTGTGTGTGTGTATGTCTGTGTGTGTGTGTGTGACCACGATAGCGGTCAAACCGCTGTAGATATCAATTCCAAATTTTGTATTTACGTGTATAATCTCCCTCTTGAGATCTGATTAGTTTTTCAGTAAAATCGGTAGACCGGAAGTAGCAGTTTACTTCAGCGAAAAAATCGAATTTTGCCAATATTTCGTCAACTACTAAGTTTATACAAATTTATAAAGAATTCATATATACTTAGAATTAAATTTGAGACAAATTATCTTAAAAAAGTATTTCGAAATTCCTACCGGAAGTAGGTCTTTTACTCTTATCGAAAATCAGTTTTTTGCGAATATTTCGCAAGTCATGCTTTATAGACAAGTACGTTACGGGTATAAAAGTATTTAAAACATAATTTTCAATATCTTTTGTATAAAAGAAATTTCAAAATTCTGACCGGAAGTGCCACTTTTACTCTTATCGAATAGCGATTTTTTGCTAATATGTCGTAAATTATGCATTCTATATATATTTATTAAGAGTACAAAAGTATTTAGAGTTGGATTTGCAATATTTTTTGTATACATGAAATTTTAAAATTCGGACCGGAAGTAGCACTTTTATTCTTAGCGAGTAGCACTTTTTTTCGAATATCTTGCAAAGCATGCATTCTATAGCGATTTATTAAGAGAATGAAAGTACTTAGAATAGGATTTTGAATAATTTATATATAAAAAAATTCTTAAAATTTGGCTTAGTTTTCTAAGAAGATAAAACTATTTAAAACAATTTAGAACAATTTTGTATAATATGGAACGCTCATACGTATAAGAAGAAGGTGGCCACATCTCATTATTACGTTTGGCACTAAGTCGAAGATGGTTTCTTCGTTTAGTCGAGTATCTTTTAACCATGTTATCTCTATCTGTTGTATCACTACAGAATTGAACTCACAAATGCGAAAACTTTAAATTGATAACTTGTACTTCATCAGGTGCGTGACAGTATTGAATCAAGACATGTGGTCACGACCCATCATCGTGATCTCGCGCGTTCGGGATGGGAGGTGTTGAGGGGTGTAAAGGGACGGAAAATTATGAAAATATGCGTTTCGGACGTTAATATTCATCGTAGAAAAACAATAAAAATACCAAAGTGCTTAAAAATTAATTCTACAACGTCGCCCTTTCTCGAATTTCCTTTTTGTCTATTTCTTTGAAAGTTATTAAATATATTTTTTATAGAATAAAATATAAAAAAAAATATAAAAAAATTCTTAAAATTGTATAGTTTGAAACGCTGATATGTATAAGAAAGTCGTGTGGTGGCCACACCTCATTTTTTATAACAACTATCATGTTTTATATTTCGAAAATCTGATTATTTAGTAACTGGTTGGATTTGTTATATAATATATTAGTGATACCCATAATGTATTACTACTGCACAGATAAGTATTCATCATGTGTTAACAGTATTTAAATATACCGTAGTCGACAATTTTTAATTTCTGCTTATACTTCTATACTAGCTATCTATCCCATGTATTGTAAATGCAGCGATGCCTGCTTTCCAACAGTGGTGCTCCCACCTTCTCCAAGCACAAACAGTCGGGGGGTATTCACATTTCATAGGAAACGTTTGCCGGGTCCTCGCTATATGTTTGTCTTTACTGTATTTCGCTGTGCTCTTTTCCTCTTCTACTTTCGTACCAGAAATTAAAATTTGTCGACTACGGTATACAGAACAAAGATTCACGAACCATTTGAAATAAGAGCAACAGTTGATATTATATTACGGAATATATAATTTTTAGGTTATAGTTTCCTACTATACCGACATTTACTAAAATTCAAAAATTTCTACTTTACATTTGATTAATTCATATTTTCTTACGTAATTAAATCATACACGACATTAAAGTTAACATTATGTAAACAACTGATCAAAACGTTAGCTGCGTTATTTTAGATTTTAGAAGTTAATATATTTCTGTAGACTATCTTTAAATTTGCTTTAATTGTTCTCGTATTGACTGGAATTTTATATTTCACCGTATTCAGGAAATCCTTTATTGCGCTTCAATAGATATGTAGCGCAGTCGAGTATTTTTAGTTGAACAAGAACCAAACCACTTTATTTTGGCGTAATATTTATTTTATTATATTTTATTGCCTTTAATTACAGAAAAATATGTGATTATTATTGGCCGCCAGTTTCAGGCTTTTGAGTCACACCGCTTCTGTAAATAAGCTGGGAATAGCGTCTTGTTATCTTATATGATTGCGGTTGTAGGTATTTACAAGATTTTGGTCCGTTCCCATGAGGTTATAGGTAATTATATAAGAGCAACGTGCAAGTATTGTAGCCGAAATAATAATATCTTATAACATTTCTAATCTTGTTGAAAATATCAAATAATGTATAATAACAAATTTTAGCGGTAGCAGATATTGGAATGTCTGAACTGTACACAAATCCATTCAATGCAATGAATGAGTTTGTCAGTATCCCGCACAGCTTTTCAACGTCGCATATTAGCTTTTACTACATTGAGTATCAGTCCCACTTCCACTCCTCTTTCGCTCTAGTAATAAAAGTTGTCATGTTTGCGCTGTGAATTTTAAAATTAATTAAATTAGACAGTGCTTTGTGTAAAAAAAATACGTAAACATCTCAAAACACATCGGGTTCTGTCAATAGGAGTTTTTCAAGGTAGATCCATTTGCTTTTATCCATGCCTTTTACTCAAAAACATGCATTGCACAGGTGATCATCTCGTGTCAATGTATACCGCGTATACATACGCCATATGAATAAGCCATGCGCTCGGTCACATAGCCATTCGTTCTAGATTAAGCACATACACGAATATTTCACATAATATTACAGCTTACATATTTAGAATAAGTTAGATTAGGTAGGAAATCAATTGAAGATAGCCCAAGATGCGGAAAGCTTATCAAAGTAGGAACCAACTAAAACATCAGAAAAGTTGTAATTCGAATCTTCGATCAAAGAATAAGATTTTCAATGATTGCTGATGAAGTAAGGATATTGGAAGCTACATAATTAAAGATTTTTGACAAAAATGTAGGAATAAGGTTTCAGAACGCTGGAGTCCGAAATTGCGTATTCTCGAACAAAAACTCTCAAAGCAACACGTTTGGAAAAAAGCTTGTGCCGTCGGCAAAGAAGGAAGAGCTTTTATCAAAAAATTATAACAAGTAATGCAACAAAGCTGTTTCACTACGGTCAGTCTTCAAAACAAGAATCCATGTAATAGTTTTAGAAGCAATTTCCACCGACAAGAACGCAGACTTTATCAGGAAAGCTGATGGTAACAGTGGCTTGGGATATGAAAGGAATCTTACTGACTGAATAGATGCATAAAAGAAGGCTATAAAAAACTCTATAATGAAACAATTAGAAAATGGCAAACTGCCATACATCAAAAAAGGTCTCACAACAGATATTAAAATAATATGCTACATCATGACAATTGCGAAGTGCCAAGCTTGTAACAACAAATTCACTAATGCGGCGTTTACATCTATTCTGTAATCCAGATTTAGCACAGAGTGACTATTGTTTAATGATTAAAGTTCGAAAAACACTTGTGGAAACGAGTTTCCTTCGTATAAATAGTGGAAGAAGTAGAGGAAAAATGTTTGGAGAACCTATTAAAAACTTTTTTTAAGATAAGGCTTTGCTTTCAATATATTGGTAAACTATAAATGAATGAATAATATGTTGAAAAATAATATATTACTTTTCTTCAAACTCGTTTCTTTCATGGCTAAATGTTATTATAATAATCCCCTCTTGTACTAGGCAAATTTGTTCAGAAGATTTATTAGGATAAATACGTATACACAATTTAAATTTATGTAAAATTAAACTTTATATCTAATGGTGGCAAGTAAATAAAAAGTAAACATAAATAGAAGAGCCGGCTATTGTAATACAATTCAGCGTTAAAGAGCAGTTAGTTTCTTCGGTTTAAATATGATTCATATTTCTAACAAGTGACATTTAATGAAATCGAATTTTGAGGGAGATAAAAACGTGAATGTACTTTAATTGTATCGGTTTTAAAAGATCTTTATCAATGTGTTCACATACCTAGAGAGAATATAAATAAAGTATAAGGATTGAGACAAGTTAATATGCAATCAATATTTCATAATCCAAATATTATATTAAAGGCAAGTATGGATTTAGTAAATGAAAATATATTTCTATTAGTGAAGAGTATTAGCAGAATAAATAAACGTAACTATAGTATCACTACAAAATTCAAGGAAAAATTTCGTCATTGGTTATATGTTATATGTGACTAATTGCCAAAATATTTTATTACATTTTGCAGGTGGCGTCGATTATGTTCGTAGGTTCGGAACAAATATTTGATTAGGGATTTGTAGTATGTAAATAATTATTATATAAGTAGATAAAGTTTAGGTTCAACAAATTATTAACAATAATGACGTAAGATGTGCTTTGATTAAAATGTAGAATCATACATACGAATTTAACTCGGTGGACAGAATTGGATAACAGCTTAAAGCAATGAGTTAAATTTAACATACAATTTGTCTTTAATTATTTACTATACTTGAAAGCTATTATATTTTTTATTTATAATTAATTTTTCCTTTAACATATAAATCGAATTATTTAATCAATAATGCAAATAATAGTTCATCTATATATATTTGTCACTGATTTTCTTTATTTCCCACTAGTGAAGAAAGCAAAAGTATAATTAACACTTTACTAGAGTTACTTATTTATTATAACAAAGAATATTCGGCAATTTTTTATTAGCGTTGAGCACGTTAAGTATGACTTGTTATGATGGCTGATTCAACACGCCATAATTTATTAGTACAGACCGGACAAGAATGGTTGATGACTCATCGGGCATGGGCGCACTATTGGAATGTTGTATTTTTAAAGAGGTTTTAAGTTTATTTATGTAATTGAATAACAAGTGGGTGGTGATCTATAAAATACAAAATACCTTGTTATTTGTTCATTTTGTAGTTGAAGTCGAGTAAAGGAGTATTAATATTTACATGTACATCCTTGTAAATAGAAAACGTCCTTTCTATATCGCAACTGGTTATAGTTGCGTACTGGAAAAATTCTTTTATTCCACCGTATTTAGCAGTTAGATTTTATGTCATTGTCTCCATACACAATTGCAGCAATGTTAATAAACCTCGATTTCTATTAAAAACTGCCCAAGGCCACATCGGAAGTCACATGGAATACTTTTGAAATTATTGATACCCACATCTAATGTGGTTAATCCATCTTTTAATTTGAGATTTCGATATTCAAAATATGTGATCAGTTTAGGCAAATTTCTAAAGTGTTCCTAAAGGAATAACAACAGATTTTTAAAATTTGGGATATGTGTTAGTGCACTCAGAAATACTTCGAGCATTGTCATTTAAACATGTAACGAAATCCTCTGCATAAAAACTAGTAGCTTCCAACCATGTTCTCCATCTAGTTATTACTGGCGAGGGAGGTAGTGACAAAGATGGAAGTTTTTCACTGTAGAGAGCTACTCTCAATTGTGCATTTCTCAAAACTTTTTTAAAAGCGGGTACAAGTCTATCAACTTCCGGATAGGTGTCTCTGATATATTCATAGATTCTGTGGAGAGCATGTGCTACACAAGTAATATGCAGTATATAAGGATATGTTTCCTTTAATAGTCTGCGTGTTCTTAACATATATGCGGCACTGTCACTAACAAATAAAAGCTTTTTTTCCCAGTACCTGTAGTCCGAATGAAGCATTTTGTGCAAATTCTTGTCAGTGGTTTTAGCAATTGTTTCCGCATCTGTATTTATAACTTTAGATGCTATTACATAGGCGTTACGTGGAATAGTTGGATGTAGTACACCAGCTATAACATTTACCACACAGCATCCTAATATATTGACTGTTTCCTCGGTACTTATGCATAGGTACTGATTTGAAAGATGTCTTATCATGCATTCTACTGGTTTCCTGAAACATTTAGAAACGCAATATTTGCGTAAAGTGGATTCATCCGGAAAATTTCGACCAGTATATTTTTGGACAAATGTTTTGAAAGTGGGATTGTGAAATTTATTTAATGGGATATTAGCCGCCATTAAAGCTTCACAGAGTTCCTTGTTAAAATTGTCAGATTCCAACGGATTCAATGTATGTGTATGTTTTAGCGATGCTTAGTGACGTTGTACGTGCAATCTTTGGGCATTCTGGAACGATATTTTACAGAATTTGCAATAAATTTCCGAATCACTGACAATGGACATACAATCAGTATGACCCTTAATCCAACTCGCCATTGTTTCACGATGCTATTCTCGACGTTCTTCCATATCATAGTGACAAAAATAATGTTTTAGATCTAAATAAATGATAACTAAAAATGTGTGCGTATGTTATTGAAACTTAACGAAATCCAATGCACACTTACTCAAAATATTTGGGAGAAGTAGATTCAACGAAACGGTATTAAATAGGAACTATTACAAAGATCACGAAGTATATAATTAACATTCAAAACAATAAAAATATATATATATAGTAAATTTTTAAAACTCGTCACCCTTTTACCTACGCCGATTAAGAAAGAAAATTTACCTTTAAATGGACTTTTTTGTTGTCGTTTCGCATCAACAACAGATGTTGCAGTTCACCATATGAATAGTGCTATTCAGTAAATGCGTGTTGTTTACATTATTTCTTTGCTCCGTCGTAATTTAAACCTGGCACGTCCGGTGCAATTTATTAGATTAGTAAGAGCTGCCATTTTTCTGCAAACGACTTTTAAAATGAATACGTAATAAAATATTTAACTATATGTGAGTCGCAAATTGTTAGTAATAAAATTTAAGATTATAGAAAAAGCATCGCTGATGTGAACAAATGCTATTGACGATAAAATAATTGGCAAGTAACAGCGTTTTCACTTTTCCGCGCACGAAAAGGACAGAAATACTTTAAATTTTATACAGAAACGAAGATGTTGAGATGTGGTTATGTTCAAATCCGAAGATTTTAGGAGACAATATTAGAAAATACGATAAGCACTATAATAAACACTTCAATGTAAAAACTATAAATATTTTCTAAATTTAAATTTGTATGCAAAAAGGATTTTTAAAATCATAATTTACTATATGAATTAGAAATCCGATAAATAAATAATAATGTTATTAGAAACAAAAAAAGCACTATCTATGAATTGACGTATAAAAAATTAATTTAAACACGCACCTTGATATAGAGACTTCATTGATAAATTAATAACAATAAAACAAATTGCATAATATTTATAACTTCTGTGGGAAGATGCTCAACTTATTCACTTAGTTATGCCGTACTGAAGACAACTAATAAGCTTGAAACACGTGTATGTGGCTGCTCTGCGCCTAGCATTTTTCATTTTTATTTTTAATTTACACTTATCCGTGTTGTCATCTGATCGGCACCCTCCGATTTTTATTTGAACTTTAAGTTTCCATATTTCCGCCATATCATTTTTCTAGGTTTTATTACTCGTGAATCATTTAACGCATCGATTAGCATCATCTAGCATATGGTGACGTTGGTTGTTGTCCCAAATGAATTGATAATCTTCTGACAGAAACTGCAAATGACAGCCTGCTTTTCCTATTTGTTGTTTTGATATTGGTTTAGCAATGAAGCCTCTAGGTCGAGATGACAGTTTGGATTTATTTTATACGTCGCCTTAATATATTCGTCAAAAATAATGTTTTTATAAATATGCTTAACTTAAAAACTACCTACTGTTGTTAAATACTGTAAACATATACCTGTGGGTTGTTGGTATACACATATTATTCAATCAACAAGCACTGTCTTAGCTATGCCTTACTGAAGATAACTGAAAGTTTGAAATAAGTGCATGGGGCAGCTCTACACCAAGTATTTTTCAATTTCATTTTTAATTTAGACACTTCCGTGATATCATTTTTTTAAATATTTTTTCACTCATTAGTCATTTTACACATAGATCAGCACTGTCTAACACATGGTGAAATTGCTTGTTGGGGTTAATAAATTGATAATCTTCTCACAGAAGCTGCAAATATAACTTTAAACTCCCTAAAAGCCATTTAAGATTTAGTTTCATTTTCATATTTTGTAATTAAAAGTGGTTTATTAAGTTATTGAAACACACCATATTTGCAGACATACAACCAGATCCCCGAATGCTAATGGTGTTTTGAACAAGCAAAAGCCGGCCTGTGTTGTAAACACTTATATAAGACGATTATGATTCGATTTCCTGCACTTTCGAATTTTCTTTCATTAGTTTTAATTGTCACGATTTAGCAACTGACAACTTAAGTGATACACGACAAAATAAGTTTTACAATTTATTTACATCAAAGTTATATCTACTCAAAAATTGTGATGTCTAACTATACTCAATCTGTTATAGATGTTACGAAAAGAATTTTCAAATTGACTCAAGAAATGCATTTTTTATTAGTACAATATTTTGTATGTAGTACCAGAAAACAACGACTATAGAGAAGCAAGTCGGTAGTTGTCTGCGCGAGATATTTATAAGAATGAACATATTAATTAGCATTCTGTAAATTTTACAGCAGAAGCAAGAAATTCTTTCAGTCATTTGTTTTTGCTAGTATCACGGATGATATTAAAAAGAGTGTAATTAACAGTATTAAGAATTTCAGATAATATATAGAAGACGACCACATCATTTGAAAGATATCACCTAATATGTTTCATGAAAAAACGGACCTTATTTTGACGGAAACTACTATTATAGGTAAGTACTTTTCTCGAGTTTGAAAACCCATCATATATTATACACGATTTGATTAATATTAAGAAGTAGGGGTATAAAAAATAGACTTTAAGTGTAGAAATATAATACATTTCATATCGTTGTTACATCTTCTCGTAGCCCTTAGAAATGAAAAACTGTTAATTAGGTTCTCCTGCAAGTAAAAAGAGCGGGAGTGGTACGTTTGTTTGAACTAAATTTTGATTTCATCTTTGTTTATCTATTTTGCAGAAATTTTATGAAAAACACTGAAATTGATTCTAACTTATTCTCAGTAAAAAGTGAAAACACATATAGTAATAATGGAGTAAACTCACATGTTATATATTGATAATACGCCAACCCCTTGAAAGTATGTATGTTTGGTAACATCACTCACTTAGTTATCAATAATTCTGAAACAAATAGATACACTTTTTGGTGATATGAAACTATACATTTACTAACTACTTGATAATATTTTAACTGATATCATGCTACATGTAATCAAACATTTTAGACTTACAATAAACAAAGTTAATAACAAAATAAATAAACAAGTGTATATGCAAGTAATTATAATAAATACATGAGTATAGCCCATCGCAAATGAAAAGAAATATCTAACAATAATGAAAAATATAAAATACTTGGATATGTAATGTACATCAGCGGATAATTACTATCACAAGTATACATACATACATTTATACGTAAACGTATATTCATATATGTACAAAATGGGATACACAGCATATACCTAGGTGTTATTACCAACAGCGAACGCACAGACACGTGTTTCGGCGTTTAAGGCCTCGTCAGTGTACGTGGTACTGCTAGCAAAGATCAATAACTAAGATCGCATCTTATGTCGGCTTAAGTGCCAAATGCCCGTGGGAATATCCCAGCGACATCTGCCACCCAAACGGGACACCGAATACGATAGTTTCATCTTGTACACTATGCTAAAGAGAAGCCTGTATACTAAATGTGTATTAAGACCGATAGGAAAATATAAAATACTTGGATGTGATCATTGATGGTCACCACGACAAATCATATTTTAGCCGTAGCGATTCAATACAACCCAGCCGAGTAAGCCTACATACATAAAAATAAGTTATTATACCTATATATCGGCAATCTAATGGCGAGGAGCATTACCATGAAAAAAGTGTGACATTTAATTTAAGGAATTTAATATTTTCCATTACCAAGACAATGAAACACAGATTTAACAGTATAAATAAGAACGCGGGATAGCAAATTTGTCCACAATAGTTGCCTTATACACTATGCGATTCATCTTCTAGTAATTTAGTACTTGTTTTTTTTTGTTTCTACAAAACCGAACCTTGATTTGCCCAAAGAGCGATTCGGTCTTTAGTCTCGATTGCTTATAAGAAGGTTAACATTAGAGATATTTTGGCGATACTGATTTGCAACGGTAAAATGTACCGGTCACCAATGCCAAACTACAGAGCAAATACCCTCTGTTGTGAGTTTCGTCGATCATATGACGACCATATAGTGAAACAAAGGAAGTGTAATGTATTTTATTGTTCGTTATTACCCGTGATGCTTTTGAGATTAGGTGGTCAAGACAGTCAAAGACTTGCATTTTGTTAATTTCATTAATGTATTTAGTAGTGGTTTCACATTAAAATAGTATACAATTAGTATCAAATTAAATACATTTGTTTAACACTATCCTAAAACTAACGTTGTTACTACTAATGCTCAGACTTACACGAATCTAATACTGACTTATTTAATGATTTTTGTAACTTATTATATTCCTTAATTGACAAGCGTTCTTGTAAAATAAATTAAATCTCTTATTTCCACTAAAAAAAATGTTGCACAAATCCGGTTAAAGTTGGTCAGGTTTTTGCACAGGTGATATTACTTCATACCAAAACCAGCTAAATTCCTTAGTAAGAGGCATCGAAGATGTAGGACGAGTTAAATCCTTATTCAAAAAAAAAATCAATTAATTGAATGAATGTTTGGTTACGTAGTACTAGATAGCGTTTCTTGCAATTTCTAATACTAAAGCTCATCTTCATTATATGTTTTAAGCCGCGGTTTTGAGTATGTTGTGGACGTATGAAAGATAATATATATAAAAAAAAGTTTAAAAACCATCCGAAGGGACCCGATTAAAGGTTAAGAAAGGAAATATGCGTACATCTCTATAAAAAGAAGCAGGTAGGTTTTAGGTTCGGTAAAACGAGAAATTTAATGTGGTTCTGTTGAATGCAGATATTGAAAGTTATTACTTTTGAATAGTTCCTTCCAAGTACTGTGCTATCATAATGGCGAAAGACACAAAGAGCTGTCTTAAAATAAGACGTTTTGATATACAAAATTTAAAAAAATAGATATTCCAGATTGAACAAATCAGAATATCAAAGTACGATAGGAGTTTGCAATGTAGAAAAAAAGACGGTCTAACAAAGTAAAGCCTAGGAAGCGTAAAGGTTGAAGCACACCTAACCGGCCCGCATCGGCTCGGACCGGCACGGAAAAATTCCGGTAAATCTAGTTTATAGTATTCAATACGAACGCCGCACACTAGACCGGCCGGAATCGGACCGTAATTAAGGAGCTTCGGAAATTCGGGAGGGAATGCTCGAACTAGCATTCATCGGCAAAACTTCTTTGCGGGCCGATTCCGACCGAACAAGTGTGCGTTTGTACTTCCAGCATACATTGGATGTTTTTAAATATTGTGTATACTCCTACTTGTTCGGGGTGCGACGACATTAACTTGGTAGTGGTTTTATTAACTAATAATGTTTAAAACATAATAGAGGAGAAATTAATAATTCTTGTTCAAGACTATAAAGAACTATATGACCAAAGTAGTTCGCACCTCGCGTTTTGTATTAATGTTGTGAACCCACTTTCTTCGCTTTTTACTTTCTTATGCGTAGTATAAGGAAGTATTGTGATGATGAAAATTTTCGACCTCGAGATTTTTGCAGATATCCACGTTTTGAAGTCCCCTGATACCGAAAAAGTGGTTTTTAAAAAATGTCTGTGCGTGTGTCTGTCTGTGACCACGATAGCGGTCAAACCGCTGTAGATATCAATTCCAAATTTTGTATTTACGTGTATAATCTCCCTCTTGAGATCTGATTAGTTTTTCAGTAAAATCGGTAGACCGGAAGTAGCAGTTTACTTCAGTAAAAAATTCGTATTTTGCCAATATTTCGTCAATTACTAAGTTTAAACAAATTTATAAAGAATTGAAATGTACTCAGAATTAAATTTGAGACAAATTATCTTAAAAAGGTTTTTCGAAAATCAGTTTTTTGCGAATATCTCGCAAGTCATGCTTTCTAGGCAGGTACATTAGAAGTATAAAAGTATTTAAATTATAATTTCAAATATCTTTTGTATAAAAAGAATTTCAAAAATTAATTAGAAAGAAAAACTCGTTTCACAAAAATATACAATATGTCTCACTAAGTTGGAACCATATGGAAAACTTTTTTATTACTAATTTTAGGAAAAAAAGTTATTCTTTTTAAAAACTTCTGCATGTTCTAAAATCTAAAATACAATCATCAGATATTAATTTTTTTCAGTTGTATACGGGGTATGTCAAAAAATATTAATTTTACTCAAGAGTAATGTACCTTTATATTTGAGAATATCGAATAATGTTATTAAAAAAGTTTATTAGAACTAAAAATTACGTTCAAATAAGCCATTACATCCATTTATATGGAAAAATTCATTTTTTCTATTTTTGCCTACAATAACAATGCAAATTTAACTGTAGTTACGTATTATCTAGGATGCACTGACATACAAATGATTTGTTGTTTGCTTGAAAGGTTTGACAGTGAATGTCAAAACGCGTTAGAATTTATATTATTATTACGTCAATTTTCCAAAAGAACGATTAAATGTATTGAACGAAAGGGTGGATATGTCGAGGCATTAGTGGAATAAGTGAAAACTAAATTTCTATTTACTTCTATTATTAATATTATATTAGTTACACAACTTAGTATTTTTTGTTTTTTCTTATTTGCAAAATAAATGCACATGCATTCATTACGTGTTTAAATTGCGAAATTGTTTTATAGTTTTCTCCCACAATCAAAACAATTTCTATTTTCTGTTTACAAGTTAATAACGTTACCATGTTTATGTGCCATATAAATTCTAACGCGTTTTGACATTCACTGTCAAACCTTTCTAGGAAACAACAAATCATTTGTATGTCAGTGCATCCTAGATAATATCTAACTACAGTTAAATTTGCATTGTTATTGTAGGCAAAAATAGAAAAAATGAATTTTTCCATATAAATGGATGTGATGGCATATTTGAACGTAATTTTTAGTTCTAATAAACTTTTTTAATAACATTATTCGATATTCTCAAATATAAAGGTACTTTACTCTTGAGTAAAATTAATATTTTTTGACATACCTCGTATACAACTGAAAAAATTTAATATCTGATGATTGTATTTTAGATTTTAGAACATGCAGAAGTTTTTGTAAAGAATAACTTTTTTTCCTAGAATTAGTAATAAAAAAGTTTTCCATATGGTTCCAACTTAGTGAGACATATTGTATATGATTTATTTCAAAACTAAATGTACATTTCGTTTATGAAATAAATCATATATTTTCTTTCTAATTAAATGTTTAAAATTCACAAGTGCTCAATTATCAAGATTAAGAATTTCAAAATTCGGACCGTAAGTACCACTTTTACTCTTACCGAAGAGCGATTTTTTGAAGATATGTCGTAAATTATGCATTCTATATATATTTATTAAGAGTACAAAAGTATTTGGAGTTGAATTTGCAATATTTTTTGTATAAATGAAATTTCAAAATTCGGACCGGAAGTGGCACTTTTACTCTTAGCGAATAGCACTTTCTTTCGAATATATTGCAAAGTATGCATTCTATAGCGATTTATTAAGAGAATGAAAGTACTTAGAATAGGATTTTGAATAAGTTTTGTATAAAAAATTCTTAAAATTGTATAGTTTGAAACGCTCATACGTATAAGAAAGTCGTGTGGTGGCCACACCTCATTTTTTTTCTGCAGCATCTACGTCTTCTAATAACGACATAAGTAAATCTTCTTCAGAGCTACTTGCTTCCATATTTGCGTTGGTTTAACAACTGTATACCACGGTGTTGATATTATGTAGGTACTTAATTATTTGACGATAGAGCCGATTCCGGCAGGACAAGTGTGCGCGGTCTCTTCCGCTCACGAATTTTTCCGTACCGGTCCGAGCCGATGCGGGCCGGTTAGATGTGCTTCAACCTTAAGTGTAGTGAACATATTATTTTCCCGCCAACAACAACAAGTATTCCCTGAATCGTCTAACTATGGTAGCTAGTATGAGTTATTTGGGAGAAATTCGCAGAGAAAAAAGAAGGGGGGATAGAATTGCAAGTAAGTCAAAAATTAAGAGAGAAAGAGTCAGGCAGTTCATTGGGTGTTTAAGAGGGAGGAAAGAAGTCACTACAACAGAAAGTAATCTAAAGGGATTTATTCAGCAGCCAATCTTAATATCACCAAATTACATAAACCATATAGTGAAAAATACGAAGACTAGGAAGTCAAATTTTCAATGTTTAGAAAAATGATTGTGGGAGAGTTCAACGTCGGATTGCAACCTCCTGCATCCAACTGCTGTTCTATGTGCACACTATATTGAAGAATGTGATGAAGACGGAAAAGACAAATTAAAGGCATTAATATATTGTGTATCCATAAGAGGAGAGCTAGCTTTTTACGACTTGAGAAATGACAGATCCGAGAATTATATAAGGTTCTGTTTCGACTGCGGCAAGTGCATCCTTTCCCTCGCATTCCAGTTTCCGATAGATCCTACGCTCACTAAGTGAGTTTTTATATATTTGGCTATGTGGCTATCAACTTAAGGCGCTCACATTTCTAAGTATGGTCAGAAGACCAAGCTAGTAGGGGATAGGTTGAAACAGAATCAGCTCTTTTATCGCGTCTCGACTCTTTAAAGTTGGTAAACATTTTCATTTATCTTGCGACGGGTGTGGAGGCAAAAATAAAGTTATCCACGTCATTCATGTCTTATACAACTAGCTTAAATTTAAAGCTCAGCACTATGTGTCAAGAATAGGCGTCGCTTGTCCAGCCAGAGAGCATAGTTCCTCTCCTGCTGACAGAGTTGCCTGTAGAATCGAAATTTTTTTTTCATCATTCTTCTATCCCTTTTAAGGAAAAATAAATAGAATTACATTCTCAGTTTGGTACAGTCATACAACTTCGAGAATATTGGAAAATTTATGACATAAGGCCATTAGAAAGTGACCTAAAGAAAGTCTCAGGGATTTGCGACTTAAAACATATTCGCATAGACAAAAACCAAACGGAAAGTTGAATGACATTTTTCCAAAAATTTAAATTTGAAGATGCCACGTAAGTGCAGTCTCTTGAAACGATGAAAATCTGATGCCAGTTTAGGACGCTTGAACGAGGTACAACTGAGTTGTAGCACTCCAGAAGAGAAAAAGAAAAGTCTGACACATCTTTTGATCCAGGAGTTAGGTAAAAATCGGAAACAAGAAGAAAATTGAACCTTATACAAAAGTTTAGTAAGTAACACTGCAGAAGATGTACCGTAGGAAGAAACCGAAGGGCGATTGCTTAGAAGAAGAATATTGTGTTCAGATATGATTTTGCAACAATTTCTCAATAAAATAACTCTTTTCTTCGCTGTCAAAGCAAGTTAGTATCTACCGTCTCTTGAGCGAACCGAATTATATCCAAGCCGTTTGTGCAAAACAAATAAAATCCAGTTTTAAATAAGGTATAAATCAAAAAGCACATCAAATTTCACGAGCATATCATCATGTATTACATAAAACCAACCAAATGAAAATGATTGCAAATCTATAATTCATGCACCTGCAAAGATGTAATCTTACAAATCGCCATTTTATGAAAAATGGCTTATGTTGGATGTAATTGCTTTTCCACAAACACTCCCCATTTATAGTACTCTACTAATACTTAACCTACTTAATCTACTTAACAAGGTAGGCAGAGTCAGATATATTACGTTTATTCGACGTGTAAATAGACAAGACTTTGCTTTTCATGTCACCAAGTTGCTATACCAGCAAATATTATTAGTTGTACATTCTGTGACTTACACACATATTTGTCAATATTGAGTTTATTTATACAACAACATACACTTCTGCAGAGGTATATCATTTGTACTGGCGCATTTGTCGAAAGACTATATTTTGAAATATCAAACATATTCCAGAAAAGTTCGTGATATGCCGGAAAAGTAGTTCTTCTGAAACTAACATAATATTTCTTGCGCAACATGTTTCAGTTGCCGCTGGCACTTCAGTAACTGAATATTCCGTACAGGAAACGCCAAATGCGTGAAGATTGTAAAGTTCATTGATTACATGTATCATATATGTATGAATGTCTATATATTTATACATAATATATATGTCTATATATATTATTGCTAAGTTTGGTAATTAGTACACAATGATTTTAGTAATATTGCTTAATGTTTGTAACCTTTATTTGTACATAAATGTTCATCTTCCAATGTCAAAATAAACTTATTTATATCAGAAAATCCCAGTACCTATATACGATAGACTTCATTAATGGATACGCTTGTGATGTGATTTATTTTTGTAAGGAAGTATAAAAATATACTCTGGCAGATGTATATTTTTCCTAATTTATTAATAAATCACTAAACTGTTACCTGCTTTTGATACTAGATCCTATGGATAAAGTATATAAATACAGACTGTTTTATGTACATATAGTTATTGTCAAATTATGAATTTATTCATGTTATTGAAATAAGAATCTAATAAAAGTGGTAAAGGAAATTGATTTCTTGAAAATATTTTTTTTATAAATATGGAGCTCCAATCCATCAATGTACATCGAATTCAATTTCTCTCGTTAGAAACTCTGTGGTCAAGAATTTAATAGTATTCACTGTGAGTTACATATATACCTTTATACGTAAAACGTATATGTATATATGCATGTGATTGAGATACACACATACATTAAGTACCATTGTCGATAATCGAACGCACAGACACCGGTGTTTCGACCTATGAGGTCTCATCAGTGTACGTGGAGATTCTCGACAATAGCTTCAAGACTTAAATCGCTGCCTATGTCATTTTCCCATGTTAAATGTAGTGAGAGTATCACAGCGACATCTAACACCCAAAAGATGACACGGAAAAAAGCGATGGCATTTGACAGCATATTCTGCTATACACAAACACATGCATATATACATATACGTTTTACGTATAAAGGTATATATGTAACTCACAGTAATTATTTACTGCTTGATGTTAGTTTTAACATCCATGTGTTCACACTTTTCATTTTCGTTTTAATATTATTCTTCGATTCTTTGATTAGTCTATCTCATGACCCTGGTCATGAGATAGATTACCGTGCCTTCAAATATTTTCCTCATTAGCGTAGGCTTTTTTTTAAGTTTTTAAGTAATCAGGTTGGTGTACATGCTAAGCTTTTGAAAACTTCAAATTCTGACAGTTGTCATACTTAAATTTAAATTATAGACTCTAACGAGGAAAGTATTTGAAGGCACGGTATATAATATAAATATACCATGAGTTCCAATCTTCGCCGTGCTATCGTCATATTTAGTCCTAAATTCACGATTCACTTCCCTTCACTTTGCTACTTGCTCAAATAAACTTGAACGTGCTGGCTCGTGATACTTGCCTTTTTACTTGAATTTTTACTCCAAAAATGAGAATTGGTTTAAAAAAATAATTAAAGGTTCCTGTTCTAACAAAATTTCTTTTAGAAATGACGTGCATAACCTAAATATCAGGTTTAAGGGAACTCTTACTTCTCCAATTCACAATTTCGAAAACTTCAAATATTGCTTTACGTAACAAATATCGTAGTAGTATAGTAGACATCAATTCATTAATAATATTGAAAATAGAATTAACTTTATTAATTAGTTCATCTAAAGTTAATCATATGTATAGGGAGACACAAAGTCAAGGGAATGAACGACAAATCGTTAATAAATATAAAGTAAGGAATACATTTGGTTCGAGGTGGAACGCTGTAGCACACCAATAATAATCACTTGTTCCTTAGACTTAACATTTTGCAAAATACTATCTATTTTCTATTACATGACTATGACTCAAACCAGTCGCTGACAGCACCATTAATGCTATATGCCTCCAATCTTTATAATAATACAGGCGTTGTTCTAGATTTGGTTAAAGTCCCTGCATACAAAAATCTGGACAGATGAGCTTTTCGGCGCGATTAAATGATAGGCAAAGGGCATTTCGGTTTATAAATATAAAATTTATCAACTCGAACACAGTGCCACTTATAGGGTCCAGTTTTGTGATTTTATTGTTTGATAATAAACTAATATATTTTGTGAACATATGAGTCATTTGAGTCCATAAATATAGAATTTGTTAATAATTTGACTACAGCGCTATTTATTAAAATATTCATGACCTGCATGTGGTATTACTCCTATTACAAAATATTTCTGGTTTCTTGTTAAATCTGCAACTTCGTTTTATTTCAAAATTAAAATTATCATATTAATTTACCAAGACATTGCATTTAATATTAGATCAAACCTAAAAATATTTGTTATTATATTTTGGTTTTCAACTTTTTAGAATTTAATTAAATAATTATGACGCAATAAATTACTTTGCAAGATTTTTTTTTATTTAATCCACCAAACACATACCTTCATGCAAAAAGAAAACACGCCAACTTATCGCTGGAATGTGTTCGATATTATCTTTAAAAAATAACAGAAATATAGTAACTATGAGAAGTAACTTGCATACACATGAATTGCAATGTCCTGAGAAGCACAGAATATTCTGTGTAAATTGATAAACCTCCAGATCAAACGGGGCAAGGTTTTGGAGGTTTTAATAATATTCATATCTTGAATGAAACTTACCAAATTTGATCCAGTTTACCCTATGCTTGCTACATAAATGTTTTAGTATCTGACTTATGTATTGAAGCAAGACCGTGTGCTTAATGCTGGTTGAGTTCAACTACATATCAAAATTTTGAGATAAAAAAGATTAAAAACAACTTCTTTCGGATTTTTTCAATATTTTCTTTGTTCAAATTTTATTTCATATCAAATGAAATGTTTAGTTCACGTAATTAAAATTATCTTTATGTAAATAATTTCTTTTACACTCTAATTGAAACCATAACTTACAGGGTATCAATAACATTTATTATATATTAATAGTTTGCAGTTTACATATTCCATTTCGGAGAAAATCAGTATGTATGTGCCTACCAATCAGTTTACTGGACAACTGGAGCGTAAACTTTACTCAACCTTGTATAACATACGTCAGTTAAGAAAAAATGTTAATTCGCAGTCCTTCTGAATACTTTACTTTACGAATCAAGATTGCTCTACTTCATACCACTGTAGGGCTTCCCTTCAGAGGCTAAGAAGGTAATTCTAATATAAAAGAACATCTTTAAGTGATGTATTATGGGAGTTCCTTCGACTCCCTCCTGTAAAGTACATTTTGCAGAATTCCACATACACTCATTATATTTTAATTATTTTAATAAACTACCACGCGATATAAAGGAAAGCCGTTCATTAACTTAATTTAAATTAAATTAAAAAGGCATTTGCATGGTAAATTACTTAATGGCGAGATAAATATATTTTGCATGAATCGTATTGACTATTGCTGATTGTCAGTATGCGTTTTGTATGATTTCATAAGTTTTTTATCTGAATAAATACAGTTCATGTTTATAGATTTGTTACAAGATTAAAATAAAAAGTAAAACCTTTTTTGTTTTCTCAATCGGCACAATTTTTACTGTTTTAAAATGTAAAATTAAATTATTTTGTCTAAAATTTAAAACTAGTATGCAACGTCTCATTAATGTACACAACTTTTAGTATTTAGTATTTTAATTAATTAAGCCCAATCAACTCCCAAACCTGTGAATTATCAACTGTATACTTTACTAATCTGTGGCCTCGATTCATCTTACACAACATTCAATTCCACTACACAAATAATATCGATGCGAATTATGTAATTAAAAGAGTAATTTTAAAAATTAGGAGTACATTTGTCTCATGTTGTT
This sequence comes from Amphimallon solstitiale, assembly GCA_963170755.1. Taxonomy (NCBI): domain Eukaryota; kingdom Metazoa; phylum Arthropoda; class Insecta; order Coleoptera; family Scarabaeidae; genus Amphimallon; species Amphimallon solstitiale. The sequence continues at coordinate 35,593,298 of OY720680.1, forward strand.
TTACACTGTAGACGCTATGGATTTTTTAAGATTTGACATTCTTAAGGAAATACTACACATATTGTTTTAAGCTGCACAATTATTATTTTCACACACACATAGTCAGTATTATTTGCGAGTTGAGATAAGGTATTCGTCTAAGATAAATCCTGAATTCAATTAATAAGAATAATAATAATCTTCATTGTCTTGGACTTTCATCACAAAGCATTGACATTGTCACATCTTACACTATAAAATACAACACACAATGAACAGCCTCAAGTTTTATGGTCATTCATGAAGTCCTTGAAAGAGTAATAACTTTTCATTAATAGCATATTTTTAACTTTGGTTTTGAGTAGTGGAACTGACAAATCCCCCAAATTGCCAGCTAACTTGTTGAAGGCCACAATAGCTAAATAGTGTGGATTCTTCTCACTGAATGCCAGCTTATGTGATAGAACTTCAAGCATATTCGCATGTCTAGTGTAGCACGTGTGATGGCGGTTCAATCTTTGAATAGACTCAATATTCCGCTTGGCATACATCAACAACTGGTATATAAAAATACTTGGCAAAGTCATCACTCTCATATCCAAGAACAAATTCCTGCAACTCAATGAACAATGAGGAAAATGAAACTGAGAATGTCAAGAAACGAAAACGTGCCGATAAAACTAAATGGAAAAGAAACTTGAACAAAAAACTTAGTATGATGGGAAAAAACTACTTAGACTTTACTAGGGTGGGTAATACTGTAAGGCAGAATCAACATAGGGGTGAAAGAAAAATAGGTAAACGTTGCGAATCTGCAGAATGCAAACACAGTAGCTTACGGATGTGTTCTGATGTTATCGAAGACGACCTTCCCAAATTACCTTCTCATTACGCTAGAAAGAACGCCTCAAAAATGGTTTTAAAACAGAAAATTGAATCTCTAACTCAACTGTATAACACCTATCTTAAAAGAATACAGGAGGAGGAACCTTTAACTGCAAAGCCAGTAAGCAGAACAAAATTCACATCTGAATTTCGTGAAAAAAAATTGTCTTTATACACTTTAAAAAAAGATCAATGTGATACTTGTGCTTTGCACGAAGTAGGAAACCTTACAGACCAAGATTGAAATGATCATGTTTTAAAAAAAGAATTGGCAAGAAAAGAGCAGCAAAATGACAAAACTTTGGTTGAATAAAATTTTGTTACCGTTCTTACAATGGATCTGCAAGCAGTAAAAAATTCTCCATCCATTCAGGCAAATGCATGTTACTTCAAAACCAAATTAACCAGTCACAATTTTACAGTTTATAACCTAGCATCCAAGCATTGTAAGTGGTATTGGTTTACTGAAATTGACACTGACTTAACAGCATCTACATTTGCCTCCCTCATTTTAAACTACCTCAAGACACATTGTGCCAATGACAAAGAGATAATTATATACAGCGACGGATGCAGATATCAAAATCGTAACTGTATTATGGCAAATGCTCTGTTAGACTACTCTATAAATAGTAGACAAAGATTTTTAGAACGGGATCATACTCAAATGGAATGTGACTCCGTTCACAACCAAATTGAAAAGAAATTGAAGAACAGGCCTATTCACCTTCCCAGCAACTACTCCACAGCCACCATAGAACCACGAAAGAAACCATTTCCATACGAAGCAACGTGGATGGATTTTAGTGCATTTACCAACTATTCAGTACCATCCCTACAAAGATACCTAGTTCAATCTTCTTCGTGAAATAGCTTTGCATCTCATACGTTTTGCTTCCAGGGTAAACAGCATTCGTCCTGGTGCACAGAAAGTTACCGATATTAGAGCCCTAGAGTATACTCCTCAAGAAGAAATTTGGTACAAAACTGACTTTCAGAAACCATGGACGTTATTACCTCAACGTATGAAACACATTAAAAATCCTCCTGAATGGCCCAAATTACATACTAAACCAAGAAGAATTTGTGCAGTAAAGTATGGGCATTTGCAACAACTGAAACTGTTACTGCCTAAGGTTTTAATAACGTTTTTTATTCTAAAAGAAATACTACCTATTAATTAATTTTCACCTATTGGCAATAAGTTGTAACCAACAAATTTTGCATTTTCCAGAATTTAAAATGTCGTAAACCAATTTTTTTTTTCTGTCCAACTTTAGTATATTTTAGTTTTACAGATGTAAAGGGGGTGTCAATATGCTTTAACTTGCAAAAGAGTACAAGCTAATTATGAATAAAACTGAAATGATGAAGTTTTAATTGCCTCCTGGAAAATTACCACTCTGTGGCTTGCGACATATTGAAGTTGCATGAACGATATTCATATATGAGTGATTAATAAAATTTATTTCCCCTTTAAATATCACCTTTCACGCAAGATTCTGAAGCGAGACGTGGTATGGACGGAGCTTTTAGTTATATCGCGACGTAGTACGTGAAATATTTTAGTAATTTGACGAGAATTGCATTATGAATTGTGATATACAGAAGCTGAAATTCCAACTTCTATCTGTTCATTTGTCACCTGTTTTAACTCGAGTCGCTTATATATTTGCCGAACTATCAATTTCTGGAAAATCGTTACATAACTTCTAAAGTATGACATGGCGGAGAATTATTGCATTTTGAAAATAAGACAATAACAACCTCTGTTTGTGTGTGTATCCAAATACTATAATTTATATTACTGAAAACTTACTCGGTATTCTAGCGGCGACACGCGACCAGCACCATGTGCAAATTTGAAGTTGTACACATTTCACTGTACTTTGAAATTCAAACGGATTATCATCGGAAAATGGTAACAGTGATTGTTTCCGGATGTTATAGAAACTCACATCTGATGTATTTTAAAATAAAGGAAACAGTAATGTATTTCAATATTTTATATTAAATGTAAAAATAATTATAATTTACAATACGTTATTTGCGTGTGATTTTATTTACTTTACATAACAAATATTCCAAATATTCCTTCTATCATTATATGATATGATCCGTTTCAAATACTTTTAGTAGTATTTAAGGGATACAATCGTCTCTAGAAATCCATCGTGGCTTTCTAATTGACTCACATGAATAGTGTCAACAGCTCTACTCGTAATTTTTAATTACATAGTTGTGTCGCTTTTATTCATGTATTTGCATTAAATGCATGTTTATGGTAGACCTATACCTTTTGATGGGACTGATATAAGTAGTACTGATTGCTCTATGCTTATTTGTTAACATACGTATTTCATTTTACATTCTATACTTGTCATTGTAATTTTTTAGATGACAGCAAATTGTCATTTTGTTATTCTTTGATAATCATTTGCCCCTACTGCCAAGAAAGCTAGTTCATTTTTTTCAATATATACATATACCTAAAAAATATTAAAATTCTTTGCCGAAATATACAAGAACTTAACAAACAATATATAATGATATGTGTAAAAATAGAAATGATTGAAATTGTCATCTAACTTTACTGACAATAACATATGAAAATTAAATCAGAATAATTGAATCATTGTGGAAATACTTGTTGAAACTTCATTTCTTAAATTAATTAGTAGCACAAGTTTAGTTTTAAAAAGTATTTAATGTAGACACTACGTATGTTTCACCACACTGTGGCTTCCTCAGGTGATAAAAAGATGCGAATTTAATTTTTATGACATTTATAAATAGATAAAACAATTATTGTTATTAAGAACAGTTTTAAATTTAGTAGGGGGAGCCATATAGGCACAAGTAATCTTTTAAATCATACATACTCTATTAAATGTATTTATTTCTAAACTTTCCAACAAGTTAAGGTTTTTACTTTTTCATGTATATGTAAGTTATTAAATTTTTGATTCGATTCCTGGCGATGCGATGTAGACTTTCTTACATTTTTCACAAGTGAACTTATAAACTTCCTCTTTCTTCGTTTTGTGTTTGTTATTGTTAAGAGTTCTTAATATGAAGTTGATAGTTTTGATTGGAATAGATTTGTTATCAGTTTTTCTAAATAATAGGGTATTATTTGTTTGAAAGGTTTCCTAAGTGTTTGATGATTTGTAATTATTAGATGTTTTTGTTTTTGTTTTGCTGTAATTAAGGAGTTTCTTGTGGCGTTTATGTGGCGCTAAACAACTATAGTCAAAAATATATTCCTTAATATACTACAAAAGGAAAACAAAAACATCTAATAATTACAACCTTCTCATTACATACTTAGGAAACTTTTCAAAGAAAGTAGGGACTATTAAGAAATGCTAATAAAAAAAAACTAACAACTGAATGCTAAGAACTTGTAACAATTACAAAAGAAAAAACTTGCTGGAAAGTTTAGAAATAAATAAATTCAGTAGAATAGGTATAATATTAAACACTTGTACCTAAATAGATCCTTATACTAAATTTAAAACTATAATTGGTGGTCAGAAACAACAGAAGCAGCGATAGAAAACTTTTAAATTATTGCTGATGCACTGTTCTTTTTTTGCAGAACTATTTAATTACTAAAGTATTAAATAGTTGTCGAAATGTGTGTGTTAGTAATAAGGCTATATTTCCACAACACTTCACCGTACAACCTTGCGGAAAAGATATGATAAGGGAAGTAACCAACGGACTTTCATTGAAAATATTTTTTGAGTTTTGCAAAATTTAGGGCGTATTGCACAAGGTGAATTATATATTTTACAATTTCTCATTAAATTCAAGTTAAGGATAGGTTTAAGGTACTCCCGATAGTCTAGTTACCCTAGTAGTAGAGAATTCTATGGTTGCTCAAAGAAACAACAAGAGAGCTATTTTATTTATTTTTTTTTCAAATTTCATAGCGAACGAATGTCTTTAATATCATAATGTTGAAGCATATACATGCATACATACATATATAGGTAAAAATATCAGTAAACTTCTTATTTGTTGAGTATGTGGTATAGTTAAATAGAATTAAACCATTTCCGCGCGTTTCGATATATTTAATATCTTTGTCATAATAAATACAATAAAATCGTAAAATTCCAGATTGTTCCCTTCATAAGAAAGGAAACTTTTTTTATACATCCTTTTCATCCTGTTTTAATTGCTTACCTCATCCTTTTCGTAATTGTATTCTTTTATAAATTCTTTTACACTCATTTTATTAAACAAGGATGACAAATGTTCCTGTATAATTTATATACAGACACTAATTTTACGAGAAAAATTTCAGGCAGACTAAACTCTATTTACATATACCAGAAAATTAAGTGCAATTAGAGTGGAATGGAACTACAACAGAAATAAAAAATAAGACGTAATACTATGGCTAGATATAATTATGTATTATTAAGCAAGTTGATTATTTTATAGAAAACCAATTTGTGCTTAGTTTGAAAATAAAGGGAGTCTCGAAATAAAAGAAATAAAAACATTTTCTGGTAGAATTGATATTTTCTATATTCTATATCTTAATAAGTAGAGCATTATTTTACAATGTTATAATGTGCCAAACATAGATATTAAGAAAAACATACACATATGTGCTTTTGTTTAGTTGGTTTAGTGGTCATTATATAAAAACATTAGAGTAAAAGAGCTAACTGAAATTCATTTAGGTACATACAAGATTGGAATTTTCAAAAACATTTATTTCAACCCACTAACCTGGTGAGTCGTAGTTTACATTTGAAGAGTGAGGACGTATTTCTATCGACTCCGCAAAAGTGCAGTGTCGATAAGTAAATTATTGTTATTTATTATTGAGACACTCGAAATTGTGATAATGTAAACTGCTAGTGAAATTCATCTATGAATAAACTTGATAATTAATCATTTGCTATGTGGGATATGTACAAAACAAAAAATATGTCATCCAATAAGTGTTCCATTTGCCGGGTTGAATTTAGAAGGACGGAAATAAAGATAAGGTGTTCCATATGTGAGTAAGAGAGACATGGTAAATGCGCTGGAATAAGTGATGCAAGAGCTAAGAAATTAAAGAAAATTGATATAATTGTATATGTATGCGATATTTGACCTAAAATAAAAGTTTGTCCAAAAATGAATGAAACGGATAACAAACAGTATTGCCTCAAAACTATATCAGAACAAACATATTGATTCACAAAACTTTTGAGTCTATTTTGAACCCCGAAAATAAAGCAGAATTTAGACATTATATAGCGTTTTATTGAAAAATAAAATTAACGTATTATGAGTAAAACTTAAAAAAAATTAACAAAATAAATAATGTTTATTATTAAGAGAAAGAAATTTCATATGTATTGTATTGGTTCTTAGTCCTGCTATGGACTTAAACACGTTTGTATACTACAATAACAATATTAATGCGTTCACTTGAGCATGTAAGATTGTTATGTTAGTCCTATAGGGTTGTTATTGTGTTAATTTGATTCAACTTTTATTCCTTGTCCAAGTCATTTATGTGTTATATAAACATAAGAACATTAAGACATCTTAGTTTGTCTGCTAAATATGAGGTTATGTTTATACTTTTAAATATGTCAGATGAAACAACAAACGCTACAACATGAAAAATCTCTAAACTCTTATTATTTAATTAAAATGACATATCTCTACCAATACATTGGTAACTTTTACTTCTATTATTGTTTATTGAATTTAGAAAGTATATACCACGTTAAGAATATGTATACCGTAGTCGTGAAATTTTAAATATGCAACGATGCCTGCTTGCTAACAGTGGTGGGAGAGCAACGCAGTGTCGATGTCGGGGGACCCTCACGCGAGTGTACTGTCTTGGCAGCCTCGCTTATGTTTATCTTTAGTATATTTCGTCGCGCTCCTTTCCTCTTTCTACTTTCGTATCAGAAATTAAAATATGTCGACTAGGGTATATATTTAATATTACAAAACTTCATTCAATTCATTTAGAAAATCGTAAAATAAGTTAGTTTTAGATACCATATTTTTAATAATACTAATAATAACACATTATGAAGAATTAACAATGTCCATTTTTAAACATGGCGTGTGGTAAAAACAAAACTATAAACTACTTTCAAATTTCTACAATTTTCGGTCAAATGGAAGGTATATTTCCACTTTACATCCATATCTAATTGAGTATGCCTTTTACTTTAGATATCTCGTTATGTCAGCTTTTCTTTGAGCTCTATCAGTATCTCCTTTTTATCTTTTACCAAAGAAACATGCATGTATAAATTTACGTTTTCTTTAATTTTTAGCATGTAACGTGTATTTGTTTTCTTCTGTCTTTCTGTGTTACGCATCGTCTTTCTTCTTTTGTTTTCATTATTCATCTCCTGGCAATACTCAAGGCATACCTATCAAGGTCTGTTTCATATAACTTACATATATACATCGAAAAATAATGATATTGTTAACTTAATGTACATAATTCGTGCTCTGATAACATACTTACATTTATATTTTTTCTTTGAAATTGATCTATATTGACTAACTTTCGTAATGATTATTATATTAAATACCTTGAATTAACTCATGAAAATAATACATAAATGCTTCAAACAAATTCAATAACATCTTCTATTACTTACGATACTTGTCAAACAGTATAAATATAGGCTTACATTCTTATTTATACTTAAATAGAATTCTATCCTACTAAAACGTATTAAATCTGTAATAAGTTGGTTTGAAGCCTGACTAAATTGTTCTTCTTGCTTTTCAAAACTTATTTTATTATTACTTGGTAATTTTTGCTTCCGAACTAGGCTTGTCACTGACTGGACTTTCTTCTTGATGATTTTCTTGTTATATTCCGCCTCAACGCGCGTTTACATTACGATAGTAAGTCAGTGATAATCGTTTAGTTGTATGTGTCAGATATGGTAGAAATGCTATTGACGTATAGAAGTTTCAATCCTCTCTTTGCTAACAAACTATATTTACCATAGCATGTTCAGCGCTCGTAGTAAATGAATTCTTGTCTTATTTTAGAGATATATTGAATCAAGATATACACGTAGACAAGAACCAATAATATGTACGCACAAGTATGAATCTGTGGCCGATATGACAGCTTTCCATTCTTCGAAGGTAAGACGGTCATCTGGCATTTCATTGTAATTACCTACTAATACGGATTTTGTTCTAGGTTATAGATGTTAGGGGAGAGTGGGGGAATGCCGTCATACGAGGTGAAACCGCCACACGAGGTAATACCGTCACCCTTTAAATCTTTGGTTGACTATGACTTGGAAACAAATGAAGTGTCCCGACATCTAAAGGTAGCTCGTTTTAGTGAGGTGTAATGTTTTGGCGCCTTTTCACCGAGTTCTCTGTCAGCTGTTGAAAGATTCGTGAAATTCGCAGTTTTCCATTTCATTTAACAACGGTAAGTTATTCTGATTTTATCATATTTAAACTTTTAAGATGATCATTTAGAAACTGAATGTTTTAAGAGTCTTTCGCATAGATCTAAACGCATGTTTGTTGTTTAGGTTATGTTCAATTAATTAACAAATGTTCAGGATACGTTTGGGGTTAGACCGCCATGTTGGGCTGGGCAAATTTCGCCATTGGCGATCTTACCCCGTTGTTCGTGGCTAACCAGTATCCACCTAGTTTTGAGACTTCATTTATTTTCAGATGGTTAGAAATCAGAAAAGAACAGAACTCAATGGGCGCAGACTTAGATGCGGCAATAAAAGCCGTGGACTCTGGCGTGTCTGTGAAAAAAGCTGCGATATCATTTCGTATCCCATGAAGCACTTTTAAGAGATAGGATAAAAACTAGAAACACTAAGAAGAAGTTCATGGGCTGCAAACCAATTTTCAATGCCGAGCAGGAGAAAGAAATGACTAATCACGTATTACGTTTAGCCAAAATGTTTTACGGGTTAACCCCTATAGAACTTCGTCGTTTAGCATACGAATATGCCGAAAAGAATTAAATAAAACTTCAGGTTCAATACTGCCAGTCAAATTGCAGGGCTCGACTGGTTAGAGGGCTTTCGAAGGAGAAATCCTCAGATTAGTTTAAGAAAACCAGAATCAACAGGCTTGAGCAGAATAATTGCATTTAATATAACGGAAGTTAATAGATTTTATGCGAACTTAGAAACTGTAATGAACAAATTCAATTTTTCGTCTTCAAGGATTTTTAATGTTGACGAAACAGGTATAACAACCGTACAAAAACCTGGAAAAATTCTGGGACTTAAAGGTCAGAAACCGGTTGGCGCTGCAACTAGTTGGGCGCGTGGAAAAAATATAACAGTTTGCTGCGCACTTAACACTGCTGGTACTTTCATTCCCCCCTTATTTATATATCCTGATAAAAGAATGACACCTTCGTTAGAAAAAGGTGGACCAGAACGTGCTGTTTACAAATGTTCCGACAATGGATGGATTAATGAAGAATTATTTTTTTTCTAGCTCCAACATTTCTACCACTTCACAAAACCTCAAGCAGATGATCCTGTTCTTTTAATATTGGACAATCACTGCAGCCACACTTCCTTAAGAATCTTCGAATTCTGCAAGACAAACAACATTAGTGTGGTTTCAATCACACCCCACACTTCACATAGACTCCAACCTCTACATGTTTCGCTTTATAGTCCACTAAAATCAGCTTTTAATAGTGAACGCGATTTGTTTATGAAAACAAATGTTCATCAAAAAATTACACCATATGACATAGCATCCATATTCAATAAGGCTTACATGAGAGTGGCCACCATGAATAAAGCTGTGTTCGGATTTAGGTCAACGGAGATATATCCCTTGGACCCTCATAAGTTTACTGAAGACGACAATTACACCAGCCCTAAACCAGGATCAGTCATCTGCTTTGATAATAAGTGAAGATCTGTCTGCATCAATACATCCACATTCTACTTCTCAACAACGTACTGAAATATCACCAACTGACGCTGTAATAACCACACAGCCAGCTGCTCGCTCAGATTTTCCTATTGAATCGACATCAAGACAGAATCACCCAATAATTCCCCTCAAAGAAAAATCTGAATATAAGAAGATGAAGGTCAGCTTCCAAGAACTCTCACCAGTACCGACTTCAACATCCAAGATGCAAGAAACCCGACAGAATAGAAAGAAGCAGCGTTGCAAAATAATAACTGCCACTCCTAATAAGGAGTTATACCAACAAATGGAGCAAAAAACAAACTAGAAAAAAAGAGGAAAACCAATTTGCTTAAGAGAAAAGTAAAGACATCCGCCGCAGCTCCTCACAGAAAGAAAATAATAAAGAAGTCTGGAAGACGGAACCTTACGTTCGAATCTTCTGAGTCAGAGTCAGCAGAAGATGAGAGGAATCTCTGCGACTATGATGAGCTGGACGATTTGGAGCCTAGTCTGTACTATGATCCAGAAGCTGACGAAAATATCTGCATTATCTGCAATGAATTTGGAAAATCAAATGAGTTATGGTTTAGGTGTGTCTCCTGTTCCAAGTGGGCTCATGCAGCTATATATTGTCCAATAAACCTTACGCATAGAGATTCTTTTATTCACTCATCACTGCCGGAATTGCCTCACCGTTGCCGTGGCGAAATTACCCCTCATGCACGAGGTAATTCCGTCAGCTGCACTTTTTTTTCGAAATTTTTTAAAATATACTTTTCTAGAACGACGAAATCAAACACAAAATACAATTTTTGCACGGTGAAATCAACATATTTCCTTAAGGTGGCGCCATTCCCCCACTCTCCCCTAAATTGATTCAAATCGATGCCGTACTATCAGAAATGGAATTTATTTATGTTAATTAGGTATACATAATACAACCTATATAAGATTATATTTACTATTATATTCATTCAGGTGTTATTTTATTGTTTCTATTGAAATACCTAACAATACATACATGTGTTTCTTTTGTCTATTGTAGATTTGTTATTATTTGGATTATTTACTTTAAGAGAAGATTAAAGGTTACCGACATTACTTAAATTAAGATTAAATGATTTAATCTAATCAAGTTACACCTATCAACCGATCTGGATAATCTGTGTTATACTAGAAGATACATACAACACTATCTGCTTGAACACTCAAATGCATTTCCTTAAAGTAATTTGTTTCGTTGCTTTATATATGCACAACAGTATCATGTATTAATTAGAAAGAAAAACTCGTTTCACAAAAATATATATGATTTATTTATTTCATAAACTAAATGTACATTTCGTTTGCCAAGCAAACATCATCGGTAGTATACAAAATCATTCGTGTTTTTACATTATATATATGTTCGAACGTTTGCAGTGACAAACCCTCTCATTGTAGTAAGTTAAGATCTCTGTAAATCTAACCGTACTTTTATTACAGTAATATTGTAAAACTATGGTGGATGTTTACTGAACGTGTAAGGGTGGTATGAATTCTAGGAAACTCTGACTAAGTGGAGAAACATCTGTGTTTAATAAATTGTTTTTAAATTTCTTCATATAAATACTTTCCCACATATTTAAATTTTTACATCTAGTTCTTTTGATAACTTGTACATTATCGATTGAAAATGTATGTCCTGTGTTTACAAAATGATACGCTAAAGCTGATTTATCACTATTGTGATTTTTCAAATGATACAAATGTTCTGATGCCCTAATTTCTGCGTTTCTTTTTGTTTGTCCAATATACACTTTATTGCAATTATTACAATCAATTTTGTATATTCCTGAGTATTTTAAAGGGTCTGACTTTTCAATGTTGTTATGTAATAAACTCTTAGTATTCTGTTCATTGACAAATGAAGGAATTATATTGTATCTTTTACACAAGTTTGAAATTTGATATTCCCAAGACTCATATATTGAACAAGTAGAAAACATGATAGAGGTGGGCCCGTACATTAAAATAGCAAAAAACCCGTTAGGCAAATATAAAAGAGAAGTTACAAAAACATTAAAAACGTGCACTAAATTAATAGATCAGAAAAGTTACTTAAAACTCAACATGAGTAATCCTAAAATCCCACACATGTACTGTCTTCCTAAAATTCATAAACCGGGAAATACACTTAGACCGATAGTATCAAATATTAATTCTCCAACTTATGCGTTGTCAAAATGGCTGGTACAAAAATTTAGTAAGTTAAAATTTGAAAATGATCATTCTATTAAAAACACGAAAGAACTCATGATGAAACTAGAAAAATATAAGATTGCACCTGATGATAAGTTAATTTCATTTGATGTAACTTCCCTTTTTCCTAATGTCCCTATTGAAAAAACTTTAGAAAACCTAAATTCTTTTCTACTTTTCAACAATATCAAAGAAGAAGAGATAAATGAATTTTTAAAACTAACCAAGTTGTGTATGGACCAGAACATTTTTGCTTTCAATAATCAGTTTTACAAACAAACTTTTGGAACAGCTATGGGCAACCCGCTATCACCGTTTCTTGCGAACCTTTTCCTTAATTATTTTGAACACGATATAAAAGAAAATGGACCAACGTTTCCTAAATTTTGGGTCAGATACGTTGATGACATTTTTGCAATTATTCCAAGAGATTTTGATTTAGACCAGTTTGTCAATTACATTAATAATCAGTACCCATCTATCAAGTTTACCCATGAAATGGAAATTGAACACACCCTCCCCTTTTTGGATTTACTTATCTCTATTAAAGAAAACAGTTTCCATTTTGACATATACCGAAAAACCACACATACAGATAATTATATTCATAATACTTCGTACACGTCCTTCAGACATAAACAAACTACATTCTTTTTTCTTCTCAACAGATTACAGAACACTCCACTTTCTAAAATAAATTATAATAAAGAGCTAGCATACATATACAAAGTAGCCGCTGAGAACGGGTACGAGAAAGATACAATAGATCGAATAAAACGTAAATTAGAAAGGAAAAAATTAATTACCAAGAGAACTACATTAGAATCCATTAAATTAGAAAACAAAAAAGTTTTTTGGAAATTTTGTTTAAATAAAAGATGGGAATATCAAATTTCAAACTTGTGTAAAAGATACAATATAATTCCTTCATTTGTCAATGAACAGAATACTAAGAGTTTATTACATAACAACATTGAAAAGTCAGACCCTTTAAAATACTCAGGAATATACAAAATTGATTGTAATAATTGCAATAAAGTGTATATTGGACAAACAAAAAGAAACGCAGAAATTAGGGCATCAGAACATTTGTATCATTTGAAAAATCACAATAGTGATAAATCAGCTTTAGCGTATCATTTTGTAAACACAGGACATACATTTTCAATCGATAATGTACAAGTTATCAAAAGAACTAGATGTAAAAATTTAAATATGTGGGAAAGTATTTATATGAAGAAATTTAAAAACAATTTATTAAACACAGATGTTTCTCCACTTAGTCAGAGTTTCCTAGAATTCATACCACCCTTACACGTTCAGTAAACATCCACCATAGTTTTACAATATTACTGTAATAAAAGTACGGTTAGATTTACAGAGGTCTTAACTTACTACACTGAGAGGGTTTGTCACTGCAAACGTTCGAACATATATATAATGTAAAAACACGAATGATTTTGTATACTACCGATGATGTTTGCTTGGCAAACGAAATGTACATTTAGTTTATGAAATAAATAAATCATATATATTTTTGTGAAACGAGTTTTTCTTTCTAATTAATTAGTTAAAATTCACAAGATTTTAGTATCATGTATGTATGTATGAATGTATGTGTACATATATAACTGATTAATAGCTATTTACCAGCACAATATATATGCTTAGTGTCTGCTTTTTATACTATATATTTGGATAAGTATGTTATGTAAGAGATTAGATCTCAAAAAATGTACAGGTGCATGTGTAGGTTTCAATTTGTGAGTGAATCGATTTAATACGTAGAAGTTTCCATATTTAGTATCTTCAGGTGCAACCCTTAGCTGTTGACGATCTAACTAATCTACAATTTGCTCCTTTTAACGTGGAAAAAACTTCCTAAAAAAATCTGCGCGTTCGAAAATGTTGTCAATGGTGTTTAGAGGCTCAGTAGCTTATCGAACTATATAGGCTGTACATCCGAAAACTAAAATTTTTATTATTTAAAAATTCTTAGAGGAATATTTTATAATTCACAGCAATATACCCAAGTGAAATTCTATATTAATTATAAGTAAGTATATGTTATTTTTAGTTATTTTTTTGTCCAGTAATAAATAACTTCTTATAATAAACATTACAGAATTAGTCGTAAACATTCACTTTACGGTAATATCTAACAAACTTACTCGTATATTATAATGGATATCATATGCTTTGAAAATTTTTGTAGCAATTACTTTTTCCATCATTTAGTGCTTCAATATAATGACTTCCACTACTCATTAGTTGAACTTAACTCAAACAAATATCGAATAAATATGGTTCCGAGCAAAGCTTCCTTACACCAAGCGATTTATTAAATTAATGTTTAGATTTGCTTGTTATTATGTAGATATAATATTTGCATTTATTGTTTAATATTTAATGCAGAACAACTCACATTACAACACGCAAGCTCTAGCTTATTTCATAATAATTTAATTATTCTTCAAAATATCCACACAAAACAGTATTTAAGTCAAAAAAATATTTTAATTTTTGGCTGACTAACTGTGACTCAAACATACACTTCACGAGTGCCGGTCGTGTAGTGTTTCTCATTTGAACCACTACTGTTGTATATACAAGTGTTAAAACAAAGTGTTATATTGTATTAAGTATAGATAAACGCGTTACCTGTGGTCAGACATTTCATAAAATGAAATGAAACAATTCAACTCAATGCGATAGAAAATTTTAAAAATATGATTTTCGTATTAAAGCCAGATTTTTTTTAGCAAAAATTAATTAAAAAAAAATCACCAGTGGCATTACTCGAACAAACACAGAGCGTCCTACGCTAATTAATTAATTAATTAGTCAATAAGTATGTATGTAAAAAAAAAAATTAAAAGACTATATGATTCGATTTTTCGTGCAGTTTGTTTCACTGAAGAATACAATAGCTCTAATATTTTTCATATATTTTTTTTGAAAGTAAATGACCGTATTGCATTTATACTCGAAGATTTAAATTCCAAGTTTAATCAAATCTCGAAAATTCAATCTTAATATCCATGTTGTACTGTTACTCCTGCTATCGACATTTCGTAAACTGTTCTAAGGGACGTCTTGGAGGTTATTAATGATAGAGGATTTGTCCATATTGTGTTTAGTATTACAGTACAATGCAGTGTTATGTTACGATTTAGTTGAATTTGAATGAGTGGCTTCCAGGATTGGTAAAGATAGTATCGAAGGCTGTTGAATGAAAATCCAAGGATTAAGATTTTGGTAGAATTGAACTGAATCTGTGTTCTGCCAATACAAAGCTACGCACAAGAATCAGATATAGTGCTCATGCTTGAAAAAACAAATTTGAACCGATCGCGTTCTCTCGCCGATGTATATACTCTGACGCACAAAGTTGAAATCAAACACGTTCCTGGTGATTCAATAGTTTCTTAATCATTGACAGATTAAAGAAAATCGGACTGTTTGGAACGAGGTTTGAACCATGGTTATCCCTGTTTATTAGAGATTCTACTGCCAATAATCGCCGGTCTGTTTCAGGACATCGCAGTAAAGTGAACAGTCCTGAAAATGTTCCTTAGAATAATGCACGAAACGTTGACTGCTAATAGTGACGACGATAAAGTTTCGACGCATAAATTAAGAAGTAATTTTAATATATTTTACGTTGGAAGTTTTCAATCAGATGTCAAAGTACTATAGCACAATTTTACATAAGCAAATAGTATATTATGGAATTAGCATTTAATGATATCTATTAAGACACGAGTAAGAGAATTAAAATACGAGGCGAAGCCGAGTATTGTAATGAATACGAGTGTCTTAATAGCCATTAAATGCGAGTTGCATACACTATTTTTTCTACGACCACATAATAAAACATATTTTTTGAACAATCCATTTCATAAATTGAGCGTAAAATTTTCCGAACGTTTTTGCGAATTTGGCTGGTAATAAATTGTTCGTGGCTACTAAGGCTTGTTCCATAATTTCTGGTGGAGTCAATTATTACATTTCACTGTCATTATCCCTCATTTTTACCATTTATATTTTCAAAAAAGCACAAATGTTAACTACTTACTTGTAAATTGCAGAGAACTGTCACTTTAATTAATTTTTATATCTGTCAGATATGCAGTCGCCATATTGAATATTGTTTGAATATTGGAATGTCGCATTCCTATTGGATATAAACTTGTATCGTAATGAAAAATCTGTATTCCTATTGGATATAAACTTGTATCATAATAAAAATCTGTATCGTAATGGACATCATTAAAGTACAGGTTTAGCATATGTAATAATGCAATTAAACTATGGGAGTAGAAAAAACATATTAAAAGGATGTTTTCGACTTAATTTTCATCAAAATTTGAATTTAACGTTCTTGAATAATTCAGAACAACTGGTTTAATAACTTTTTTATTTTACTTTATTAAACGTAGTATAATGAAATATTGTTATGAACATTTTTGACTAGAGATTTTTTCAGATGTCCACGTTTTTAAGTCCCCTAAAAGCGAAAAAAATGTTTTTGTAGCTTATCTTGCTCGATCGCTCTCTCTGTGTATGCGTATATGTATAACCACGATAGCGACCAAACGGATAGAGAATCTTTACATGTTTGAGTATAATCTCCATCTTGAAATCCCATTAGGTTTTCTGTAAAACTTGTACACGGGAAGAAGTAGTTTACTACAGTGACAGATCCAAATTTCACCATTATTTTGTCAAGTAAGTACTAAGTTTAAGAAAAATTAAGTTTGGACTAGAAGTAACAATTATGCTCCCAGTACTTCTTTACAAATACTTCATAAATTATACATTGCATACAGACTTACTAAGAGTAAAGGATTCAGTATTTAATTTGATATTTGAAATATTTGAAAACCACTTTGGAACAACTTTTGTATACAAGAATTGGAAATGTACATACGTGTAAGGATGTCGTGTGGTGTCTATTTCTCATATTTTTTTTGTTGTGATCAAATTGTTTCGTAGTTATAAGTGCAAATGGAGACCTAAATATATCTTTCACTCTTACATAGAAAAGTATAAGAGCAACAGGTATATAGAATTCTTTATTTAGACGCCAATTTAACATTCTTTTGGTTAAATTGTTAATGTTTCTAGACAATGCTCCCACTAAATACGCTTTGAAATAAAATTAATAATATTTTGATTAGTACGGACTGCAATGTTTGAATTTTAAGATTTTGTTATACGCTACAGCGATTCCCCTTGGAAATGACTCCTTAATTTACATTTAAATAAGCTTTTGTATTTTTAAATTATGAAATTGATCCTCTACAGAATATTTTTACATATCAAAGAAGGTTTTAGAAAAAATTCAAAACCAAAATACGTAGATGTAAAGATGAAATTGTGACTCATCTGAAAAATATGTTTTCACAACTAGTCTGAAAATACCTTGTTAGCAAAAGTTAAAAGCATAATACATATATTTCAAAAGGTCAACAGACAATATGGTTATTTTTACACAATTTAAATAATGTTGAAAGAAATTTTCCACACAACACAACTGTCAGATTAGTTATATACTTTGAAATTGTCTATAAATTCTAAAACATAACTGCAAATGCCCATGATGTTCTTACTCTTTGTTTGATAAGTCGTAAAGTGGTAATTTCATTTACATCGTTAACATTTATGCGCAAGCAGGCTGATTTGGTTATTATCACTTTGAAAGTTTAACGAAATTTGTTCAGTGTACAATAACAAATGAAAACGTAACGCGTAAACATTTACTAAAACGATGAGTTCGAAATATCGCTTTTGATAATTTACTGCTCTTAAAACGATACTAGGTAATACACTAATTTTTATAGCATTTATTTCGGTGGTGTCCTAGATTCGTCGTTTGTGTTCTTCTGATAGCTCAAATTCATTGAATTCGATATTTTAGCGTAAAACGATAGTGCTGGTTATAGCCAAATATTTCTAGTATTCGAAGTCCTGCCTTAGTTGGATTTATATTCAGATTAATATTAATTAAAAGTAACAATTTTATTGATAACAGGATATTTCAAAATCTATCATCTGCATGTGGGGGTGCTGAGGTTTCAAGACTAGTGCCATTAGTTTTCATTTAACGCGTAATAATACAGAATGAAATACCTATTCGAAAAGTGTACCTCCAGTGTTCACCGAGAGTCATTGCGAAGCTATATATATGGCAAGCTAAGGAGAATCAATAAGTTCTGTTACATTTTAAATTCTGATATTTATTTTTAGGGCGTAATTTTTTACTCTTTTATTTTTGAAATCCTTGTACGCTAATTTGAATTCAGAATCTCAATTTAATTTCGCATTATGTATTTGATTTATTATTTATTTACTTTTCAGACATATCGCGCCATTTACAGATGATAGCATTAATTGATCTTCCTTTAGTTGTAAACATATGGAAAGTTTGTGTCTCATATTTGTATTTCCTCTGTTAGTTGTCTTACTGCTCAGGTTTTGTTTCGAAATTTATTTAACTAATTTTTAAATATCGAACTAATTGATTTTCTATCTATTGTTGCCTTTTACTTTTGTTTGTATAACATCAGCCTGTATTGCCAACCATGGGCCAGAAGTATGCAAGTACGCATGCCTCATGAATTATTTGTTGTTTTGTGTTACGGTTGGAAGCAAAGATTTTTTCATGCCGTTAACCCTTTAACTTCTCGCATAGTTGATTTTGTACTGTATGCCAATACCATATTAAAAGGAATTAGAAGCGTGAGTTAAATATTTAAGGCTTTAAATTTGATGTTGTTTGAAGAAATTACTAAACCTGTTTCGGAGCATTAATCATGTCTGTGTCAGTCAACGTTACATATGAGAAAGCCGGGGTTTTAATTATTCTTCTTATAAGTTAATATTTATTGTCGTTACCCCTCCCAGTGTTTTGTTTGTTGCATGAAGATCGCGGCGGATTCATTCCTACTACTTGATTTAAAGTCATGCAAAATTGGTTTATTTGAGATTATTTAGTGGCCACTAAAGCAACTCATTTTCGTTAATTTAGAATCTAAATGTTGATGGCGGCAAAATTGATTTGCTATTTACAAAAAGAGCGGATATCAGAAAAAGAATTTATGAAATAATTAAAAATATCTGGTTGGTGATTATAATTCTGTCTTCAGCAAATTAAAATTAAATATAATTGACGGCAGTTGTGGTTATGATTTGTCAACCTGACGTAAAAAGTATAAAATAACGAAATATTCCCATTGTGGCCAAAATTGACTTACGACCTTTCTACAAACGTTTCAATTGCTAATGTAATTTCAGATGATTTCCAATTAGTCTTAAATTTGCTTTATATCTATGATTGTTAAGTAATTTCTAGAACTTGATTAAAATTGGCGCAAAGTTGGAATTTTAATCTGTAAATTTATAGTTCAATTAAAATCCCTAATTATTGGTAGGGGAGACTGGGGCTGCTTGTGATATTTTTTTTGTAAAGTGTCTCAACTTTTTGCTTATGTTGTTGTTTTAAATGAATCTAGGCTTGCTTGATTCAGTAACTAATCAGGATTTAAATTTGATAATAATTTTGTGTAACCGCCCATTAAAAATTACATAAATGAATATGCATGTAACTTTTTACCCCACACCAGGGGCTGGTTGTTACACCACGAGGGGTAAATGGTTACAAGAAAAAAACAAATGTAATCTCAGATTTTTTATTAAGAATAATCATCGTTTCTCTTCTTAATTTGAACAAAAATTAAATATTACTCCTATTATTTATAACGCATCACAAAAAAAGTTTTACCTAGTCAAAGTAATAACATGGTACTTTCTAACTTAAAATAAAATTATAATTTTACTTAAATAAAAACGTAGGCATATATTTTTTTTGGTCTCTGGCTTATTAAAACAAAATAAAAATTAAAAAAAATTATGTTCTTGTTTAAATAAAAACTTAGCCATACAATTTTCATTTAACTGAATAAATAAAATACGTAAACTTGGTTTCAAAAATTATTTAATAATATCACTAGAATATCGTTTCGCCAAACTTTGGCTTCATCAGGTGATGAGTAACTGAGCCTCATCAATTAACTATTCAATTTTCATTTGTCTGTGTGCCTTATCAAAACAACATAAAGAAAATTTATATCTAACTAACACGTCCGCCAATTTAGAAAAAAAATTATTAACATTAGTTTTATTAAATGACGTGGCTCTGCTCAGGCTAGTAGCCTTTGGCGTTCTTATAGACAAAGACTGGTTGCGTTTTAAAAACGCCGTCAACCAATCAACTCCTGCTTCTTCATTATTAAGGCACGATTGCGGCATAACAACATTGTACTTAGGTGCACAAGCGAATGTTAATTGCCGTACATCTTTTGGCGTCAATCCATAGTAAATTTGGCTACATTTTGTTAAATAATTCATGAAAACGGTCTATTGATCATTGCTAAAAACTTGTCTATTCTTCTGGTAATCGACTGTGACAAATTCCATAGGTATGCCCTTCTCCTTAGCTTCGCGTCGTTTTTTTAAGTATCTTGTTAGCGACATATGACATAGTCCAAAATCTTTGGCGATGCCACGAACTTTTTTCGTTTTATCCTCATCCAAAATAGCTGCTGCTTTGTCGTAGATGTCTTGAGATATTTGTCCACTCTCACTTTTTCTTTTATACTTCCTCATCCTAGGAAAAACAACAAATTTATATAATTCAAATTATACCAATCAGCAAGAAACACGACGTGGCAGGTTGTGAAAAATTAATTTGTGATTTGTCACAACCTGCCCCGATAAAATGTCACTTTTAGCTCTAACACCAAATCTAACCTCTTAAGATTAAATAGCAATTCACAAATATTTGTAAAGCTTATAAAAGTATATTCATTATAAACAGAAAGAATTAGAGAGTATATACCACAACACACACATCTCTGCTTATGTAGATAACAAGTTCTACACCAATATTACTAATAAATGCAAATTTTACTAACCTGCGTTTTTGGCGGCTACTTGCACGGGCTCCTCTCACAAGAACGCCACCGCCACTGGCGCGTACGGTGTGTCGGCCGATAAAGGCGAGATCATTTATCTCTTTCTAACGTCACTATAGCGTTTCCCGTTTAGGTACCGTTGCCGCTGTAACCACCTACCCCTGTCACAAGCAGCCCCTGTCTTCCCTAAGTGTTATACTCTTTACTTCATATTAATAGTCCAAGATCTTAACGTCCTTACACTTTAAGATCAATTTATAGTTCAGTTAATTGACAGATGTGGAAGAAGCTTTATAACATAATATCATAAATAATTTTAACCAATAGTGTGACGAACGTAGACGTAATCCTAAAACTTAAATAGGATATTTCTTCTAAAAAGAAAATATGTATCTCATAAGCAGAGAAATTATTAGAAGACCATAACCCAAATCTGCTACATTTTTTACTAATTCTTTATTTTATCGTTTCATTATATAGAATAGTTGCGTAAAAGCAAGTGTTTACTTTGATAGGTATTCTCACTCACATTTGAGGTAGGAATGGATTTGAAAAATCAACGTGTTTCATATATGAGTTGCTGGAAGATAACGTAGGATATATCAGTGAATGCCAATTGACAAATTAGCATTCAAGGCTTAAATTTTGGAACCAATGAATGATCGATAATATTCTTGTTCATGAGGTAAAACATTAAAGCTTCTAACAACTCAAGCTTAATTCCCACCAATTATAAAAATAATCTGTTTGTCAAATGAAATGTTCAGAGCGTCTATTTGAACTAAATGGAAATGCTCGAATGCGATGCATACCAACGACATCAATCACACAATATTTTCGAATAGCGATACCCGGCGCGCGTTTTACGCCAAAAAAATTTTTTTTTATCCGCACCAAACTTCACAGGAACACTCTCCAGACTATGCTAGAGTAGTCCTGACAATTTCATCAAAACCGGTTTAGCGGTTTCGGAATCTATAGGGAGCTTACACACCCACCTACACACATACGAGGTAGGCGCCATAAATTCTCGGCCTCATATACAAAAAAGAAACTTGGAACAATATAAAAATTTTTGTTTTTCAATGTGATCTCCCCTAACTTCTATACATCTATTACACGGATTAATTAATAATTCGATACCCTTGTAAAAATAATCTGAAGTTTTTCCGTCAAAATGTTCTATAACAGCTGCCTGCAACTCACTGTCGTCCTTAAAACTGCGTCCCTGATGTTCTCTTTTAAATTAGAAAACAAACAAAAATCACAAGAAGCCATATCCGGACTATATTCACACAACCGGTATAAGAAAAGAAGAGGCAAGAGGAAATGCATTTCACCCCTGCACAGTGTAAACCAAAAGACTCTACTCAGAACGCAGCAAAGTCAGTTTATATCTTCCGTAGAATCTTCATAAATAATAATAATAGTAAGTAAAATAAAGAAACGCTAAGTTTATCCCAAATCTAATAACTAAAATTAAAAAAGCAAATTAATATTAATTGTTAGAATACATGAAAATAGGTATCGCCGAGGAAGTATTTTAATACTGTAAAGTTCCATAATATATAATAATGATAATACTAATAATAATTTGTTTTATTTCTTAATACTTAATACAGTTCAACAAAATAAAGTAAAAGAAATACGTCATATCCAAATTATTTAAAATAATTAATAAAGTCTTATTCACTAGACTTAGCAACAAATTTGAAAAAAGTACTCCTTCAATTTTATTTTAAAAACTTTTATTGTGAGATATGCTCTGATTTTATTTGGCAAAACATTAAATAATTAACAGTATAACAGAATTTTAGGCAACCTATTAATTATATATTAAAAAAAAATAATAGCATAAAATTCTATAAGTATACCTGCTATATAATGATATAATCCTATTAAAGCGGAATTGTAGTGTGTATTGTATACTATTCATAAGCTTTCTAAGTAACAATAATAATAATGTATAGTTTTGCTTATAAACAGATAATATTACAAAAATAATGTTTAAAATATTTCGTCCCATGAACAATTTTAAAAAATGCATAAAATAGCCATGTTAATATTAAATAAGGAGCATACACACACATCCACACACATACGATGTAGGCGTCATAAATTTTCGGCCTGATATACAAATAAGAAACTTGGAACGATATAAGAATTTTTATTTTTCAATGAAATCTCCCCCAGCTTCTATACATTTATTACAACGATTAATTAATAATTCGATATCCTAGTAAAAATAATCTGAAGTTTTTTCGTCAAAATGTTCTATAACAGCTACTTTCAACTCACTGTCATCCTTAAAACTACGTCCCCAAAGGTCTTTTTTTAAATTAGAAAACAAAACAAAATCACAAAGGGCCATATCCGAACTATACGGTGGATGTTCCAATTCTTGAAAGCGGCATTCGCAGATGGCAGCTTGTGAAATGGCTGCAGTATGGACGGGAGCATTGTCGTACAATAACCACACACCTTTTGTCAATTTTCCACGACATTTCATGCAATCAAGACGCGTCATATGTGACGCTCACACTTGTATTGCGCTCTTTAAAGTCAATTAGCAAAATGCTCTCACAATCCCAGAATATTGTGGTCAACACCCTTGTCGTTGATTGAACGACTTTTGCCATTCTGGGCAGTGGCGGCTGCTGCAGGGAGGGCAACGGGGCACTGCCCCTCCCCTCCCCCCGTGACAAATTTCTTTTAACAGATAAATTAATTATAAATACCTAATTTGTATGTAATTTTTCTGATTTGTTTGATGACAAATAATATGTTTTCGGAAGTAACAGTCCGTCTTTTCAGCGCGTTTAAAAATCGCAGTCTGACATAGGCTCCGGGGTATCTCGCGCGACAGCCCCATCTGTATTAAAAATCGAGCGATGAAACTGGCGCGGGCAGCGCGCGTATATGTGTAGGCGGCGGGGCACTACTCTATGGTGCCGGGTCCGGGTGGCGCATGCGGTCCAGTATGTAATATATAGCGGTGAGTGTATGTTGTAATTTCTATCGGTGCAAATGCAACTATGAATTGCGTTAGTAACATTAAGACAGAATTAAAAAATCTAGGTCTCCCTAGACCAGATTTATTGATTAAACTAGAAGATTACAATTTGAAAACTAATAAAATCGTGGCGAGAAAATTCAACAGAAGCTCTTACAGTTTATCAGACTAGTTGTGTGGGTGTAATGTGCAAAATGCTTTTTTCTATTTCGGTGCTATAAAGTTCACTTTACGACATGCGTTTTGGTTGCAAAAGTATTTCTTTATCGCAAGGTAATTTTGTTGTTTTGACGTTGGTAACAAAAAAAAATGGAACCAAATTATATTTAAATGTCAAAATGTAAGCCTTTAATGTAACAAACATGTGCAATAGAAGTTGTACAAAGAATAAAAAGCACACATGCTAACATTTTATTTACTATTTAACAATATAAATTGGTAAGCAGGGTTGGATGATAAGTTTTCTGATGCAACTATTGTAATTTACTTCCAAGGTTGAATAGTACAACAGTTATAAAAGTTTGTTATTGATAATATGTCCAGACTATGTTGGCGTAAGATTTTGTAAATTGTCTTCTGGTATTTTGCGAATCTCTGGGGGCGTTCAAAATAGAAAAAATCAAGTGAACGGTGTTTTTCTACTTTGAAGAGAATAAAAACATTTTCTAGAAATACCATGAGGGAAAGCAGACTATGTGCCTTAGCAATGTGTTCCATTGCAAAACAATTACTGACATCAACACCAAACTTCAATGAATGAGTTATTAATCATTTTGCTGATCGTAAGGGACGGCGGATGGATTTTATTTTCTAATTAAATAGCATATTGAGTTTATTTTTTGTCTCTACTTAATTTATGATATTGAACACTCAGACCCCCGGTGCCCTCCCGTCCCAAAAAATCACGGCCCGCCACTAATCAAATGTATTAGGTAATTTTAATTATAAACGGAATCGGGGCGGCAGATAATGTCTAAATTTTGTCTAGACAGACTTTTTTTTAGTCTTTCAAGAAAGGTTATTTCAAGTAACTGAAGCCGAAACATTGCACATTCATTTGAAATTTCGTCCGTAGTATCAGGGTAGCAGAAAAGCGAGGAGGAATATCAAATGTATTAGGAGTAAAACAAAATAAATGTGGCGACATCTTCAAAGTAGTAGCCACACTATATCGTGAATATAGAATTCTATATTCACACGTATTAGGAGTAAAACAATATAGAATTCTATATTCACAATAGTAGCTATATTTAGGCTATAGTCCAGCTACTATTGTGCAGATGGCGCCAACATATTTAATTTTACTCCTGATATATTTGATATACCTCCTCACTTTTCAGCTGCCCTGATGCTATGGACGAAATATCAAATGTAGACTAATTACCGAGATAAATTTCGTAAATTACAGTTTCGTAAAAGAATTTAAATTTGAGAAATAATTATTCTCTGCACTTAAGCTAATCTTTAATTATGAACGGAATCGCGGCTGATGCCTACCTTAACTAGGTTTAGACAGACTTTATTTAGCAAGAAAAAGAGCGAGGAGATAATATATTTTATTTTACCCCTGATACATTTGATATACCACCTCGTTTTCAGCTTACCTGATACTAGGGACGAAATTTCACCTGTTAAATGCTGAGATATCATACCAGGTGGTTATAGTAACTTTAAAATATTTTTATTTTTATTACAATTATACACATATTCTTAAAGTATTAACTGAGAGTATTTTCGTAAATTACACTCTCTTAAAAGAATTAAATTAAAAAAAAAATTCTCGGCATTTAAGGTAATTTTAATTATAAACGGAATCGGGGCGGCAGATAATGTCTAAATTTTGCCTAGACAGACTTTTTTTAGTCTGTCAAGAAAGATTATTTCAAGTAACTGAAGCCGAAACATTGCACATTCATTTGAAATTTCGTCCGTAGTATCAGGGTAGCAGAAAAGCGTGGAGGTATACCAAATGTATTAGGAGTAAAACAAAATAAATGTGCCGACATCTTCAAAGTAGCAGCCACACTATATCGTGAATATAGAATTCTATATTCACATGTATTAGGAGTAAAACAATACAGAATTCTATATTCACAATAGTAGCTATATTTAGGATATAGTCCAGCTACTATTGTGCAGATGGCGCCTTTATATTTAATTTTACTCCTGATATATTTGATATACCTCCTCGCTTTTCTGCTGCCCTGATGCTATTTGATATATCAAATGTAGACTAATTACCGAGAAAAATTTCGTAAATTACAGTTTCGTAAAAGAATTTAAAGTTGAGAAATTATTATTCTCTGCACTTAAGGTAATTTTAAATTATCAACTTAAACGCTGAGATATCATACCAGGTGGTTATAGTAACTTTAAAATATTTTTATTTTTATTACAATTATACATATATTCATAAAGTATTAACTGAGAGTATTTTCGTAAATTACACTCTCTTAAAAGAATTAAATTAAAAAAAAAATTCTCGGCATTTAAGGTAATTTTAATTATAAACGGAATGGGGCGGCAGATAATGTCTAAATTTTGTCTAGACAGACTTCTTTTTAGTCTGTCAAGAAAGATTATTTCAAGTAACTGAAGCCGAAACATTGCACATTCATTTGAAATTTCGTCCGTAGTATCAGGGTAGCAGAAAAGCGAGGAGGTATATCAAATGTATAAAGCTTAGTTCACAGAACTTCGACGGTCGCGCGCGACATAACTATCATCCAATAGCGTTGTTTGTTGTTTCGTATTCCCCTCTGTCGCTGTGAAGTTGGAATTTGCGAACTACACAACTACTGTCGCCAAGATTAGTGAGGTTATGTTCATTAAAATAAATAAAAATCATACAACAAACCGTTTTTTTTTGTTTCTTTACGTGTTTTCTTTTTCTGCGCCACAAATAAGTTAGAGTGTATAACAAAATTTGTTTATTTATCATTTTTAAATATAAATCTCTTTGAATTTTAGGTTATATGGTAAAGTGTCGCAAGCGACATTAGACCACTGCAGCGCTACCAAATTTCGTTGGCGAGGGAAGTGTCGCCCGCGACCGTCGAAGTTCTGTGAACTAAGCTTTAGGAGTAAAACAAAATAAATGTGGCGACACCTTCAAAGTAGTAGCCACACTATATCGTGAATATAGAATTCTATATTCACATGTATTAGGAGTAAAACAATATAGAATTCTATATTCACAATAGTAGCTATATTTGGGATATAGTCCAGCTACTATTGTGCAGATGGCGCCAATATAATTAATTTTACTCCTGATATATTTGATATACCTTCCCGCTTTTCTGCTGCCCTGATGCTACGGACGAAATATCCAATGTAGACTAATTACCGAGATACATTTCGTAAATTACAATTTCGTAAGAGAATTTAAATTTGAGAAATAATTATTCTCTGCACTTAAGGTAATTTTTAATTATGAACGTAATCGCGGGTGATGCCTACTTTAATTAGGTTTAGACAGACTTTATTTAGCAAGAAAAAGAGCGAGGAGATAATATATTTTATTTTACCCCTGATACATTTGATATACCACCTCGTTTTCAGCTTACCTGATACTAGGGACGAAATTTCACCTGTTAAATGCTGAGATATCATACCAGGTGGTTATAGTAACTTTAAAATATTTTTATTTTTATTACAATTATACATATATTCATAAAGTATTAACTGAGAGTACTTTCGTAAATTACACTCTCTTAAAGAATTAAATTAAAAAAAAAATTCTCGGCATTTAAGGTAATTTTAATTATAAACGGAATCGGGGCGGCAGATAATGTCTAAATTTTGTCTAGACAGACTTTCTTTTAGTCTGTCAAGAAAGATTATTTCAAGTAACTGAAGCCGAAACATTGCACATTCATTTGAAATTTCGTTCGTAGTATCAGGGAAGCAGAAAAGCGAGGAGGTATATCAAATGTATTAGGAGTAAAACAAAATAAATGTGGCGACATCTTCAAAGTAGTAGCCACACTATATCGTGAATATAGAATTCTATATTCACATGTATTAGGAGTAAAACTATATAGAATTCTATATTCACAATAGTAGCTATATTTAGGATATAGTCCAGCTACTATTGTGCAGATGGCGCCAATATATTTAATTTTACTCCTGATATATTTGATATACCTCCTCGCTTTTCTGCTGCCCTGATACTACGAACGAAATTTCAAATATGATGATGTTCGCTTGCATTTTTATCTTGACAGATTAAAAAATGTCTGCCTACACAGAATTAAGACGTATTATCACTGGCGATTCAGTTTATAATTTAAAATTACTTTAAATGCCGAGCATAATTATTTTTCAAATTCACATTCTTTTAAGGAAGCGTAATTTATGAAAATAGTCATAGTAATTTATAATTGTATTTGAATTAAATGAAGCACTGATAAAACGTATATATAATTAACTCTTTATTATTATAATAATGGTCATTAAGCACGATCTATTAGCAAAACTGTACATATGAAATTTCGTCCGTATTATCAAGGAAAGCAGAGGAGCCAACAGATATTTTATTTTACTCCTGATACATTTGATATACTTCCTCGCCTTTCTGCTTCCCTGATACTACGGAAGAAATTTTAAATGTAGACTTACCCAGATAAATTTAAAAGAGTTAAATTAAAAAAAATTATTCTCTGCATTTAAGGTAATTTTAAATTATAAACGGAATCGGGACTGCAGAGAATGTCTTAAATTCTGTTTAGACAGACTTTTTTAGTCTGTCAAGAAAGAATATTTCAAGTAACTGAAACCGAAACACTCACTGCACATTCATTTGAAATTTCGTCCGTAGTATCAGGGTAGCAGAAAAGCGAGGAGGTATATCAAATGTATTAGGAGCAAAACACAATAAATGTGGCGCCATCTTCAAAGTAGTAGCCACACTATATCGTGAATATAGAATCTATATTCACAGTAGTATCTACTCCTAATACATTTGATATACCTCCTCGCTTTTCTGCTTTCCTGATACTACGGACATGTGTAACAGTAATTGTTTTTCAATGTGTTCCATTGAAAAACAATTACTGACATCAACACTAAACATCAATGAATTAGTTATAAATCATTTTGCTGATCGTAAGGAACGACGAATGGATTTTATTTTCAAACAAGTTAAATAAATAACATATTGAGTTGCTTTGTTTTCCTGTACTTAATTTTTGATATTAAATACACAGACCCCCTCCCCCTTTCGATAGAGGATCCTAAAACAGAACCATTGTTTCATCCCCTGTGACATTTGACAATGGACTCCAAAATCGGTTTTGCGTTGTCTCCAAACATGGTTAAAAACGACTGCGCGCATTCGACTCGACGTTCACGTTGGGGAGCAGAAAGAAGTCGCGGTACCCACCTAGCACTAATTTTATTCATACCCAAATGGTCATAGACAATTCGGCGAACACTTGTTTCGGAAATCTTTTTTATCACTGCTAATTCCTTCATTTTGGTACGTCGATCGTCTAGCACTAAATGTTCAATAATTGAAATTTGTTTAGGTGTTATCATTTCAATTGGTCGAATTGGTCGATTCTTGTCCCAAACGGAAACATTTTACTCAATTTTCGATACAACAGACATTTTCGTGCGCTATTCACGTTGGTTTGCTGGTTACTAAAAACTACTAGGCTCCGAACCGTCATATTTATAGTGTACACCTCGCGTATATGCATACATGACGTGACGGAGTTTGAACACGTTTGAACCTGTATAAACCTGTCGAGAATTTATGGCACCTACCTCGTACATCCACATTTAATCTAACCACTGAATAATCACAGGTGATCAAATGTAAAGAAGATCATTAGTGCAACTTCATGGATTAGTAGTAATTTAACTACGGAATAATCACAGGTGATCGGATATCAGTAAGATTAAATAATGGAAAATGTTTTTATTTTTAAATGGATCGGCACCAAACTTCACAGGAACACTCTCCAGACTATGCTAGAGTTTTCCTGAAACTGTCATCAAAATAGGTTCAGGGGTTTCGGAATCTATAGGAAACATACACACATCCAATTTTATATACCGTGGTCGACATATTTTAATTTCTGATACGAAAGTAGAAAGAGGAAAGAGCGCGACGAAATAAACTAAAGATAAACATATGCGAGGCTGCCAAGACAGTACACTCGTCAAACGTTTCTAAGGCGTGAGGGTCCCCCGACACTGCATTGCTCTCCCACAACTGTTAGCAAGCAGGCATCGCTGCATATTAAAAGGTCATCTTCTGCATAGGATAGAAGTGTAAACCGAAATTAAAATTTGACGACTACGGTATAAGACGATAAAGCAAAAAGTCCCGTTTCTTTCAAATTATTAATTAATAAATTTATCTGCAAATATGATTAATATCAGACTACTGTATAATTAAGATTTACAGACATTTTTTCAATTAGTGAATAACACCTTAATAATTTGTATAATTTGGTAATCAAACAAATTATTTATCAAATATGTATTTTTATAATTTGCGTGCATTCAGTCGCACGAGCAATTTTACTCTTCAAAAACATTATTATTAAAATCCCTATTGGATCACATATCAATTACAAATCCTGCTAAAAATATGTTCATGATATTGTATTAAGGCAACAAAAAGTAATTACAATCACGAATATTATTTATTTATGGATCCTGCGTGTCGTTCATTTTTAATGTTATCTACATATTCGATGTTAATGTAATAGCTGCACCCAAGTACGTGTATATTAATTATTACTGAAACGAGTTAATGAATTGGAACTTTTACCTCCAAAACATGCTTTTATAATATTTCATACACTTTTTTATTATTTGTAAACTGCTGACGCAAGTGTCCAAACATGATTATTTTCCAGGATGTTATAATTAATATACTTACTACCATTATCATATACACATTATTAGATAAAATTTTATGTGAACATGTATTATGTTTATTTTATGGAGGACAATAGAGGGGCAGAGAGTATACTTGTCAAAAATGAAGTTACTAAGGATTTGTTTACATCCGCCATTAGCCGGTTATCACTTAATCATTTGATGATTTAATGATAGATGGTACTTTTACTTTAAGTTTCTATGAAACAGTTGAATAAAAAATATTATTTTAGCGCTATATAAACAAAAATTATATATTTATAATGACGAGGACGTATAACAAAGTAATTCTCTACATTAAATTGAATGACCTTAATATGTTAAATTACAATAAATGTTCGAAATGTGCACCGTCTTCATCAATATATAAATGTATCCTCCTTTTTAAATTATCAAATACTTTTCTCAAATCGTCTATAGTTATTTCTACAATTGCATGCCGTATAGCTGCTTGTAGCTCATAAATATTATGTAATCGTTGCCTGTACACTTTGTTTTTTAAATAACCAAAGAGGTAAAAATCTAATGGTGTTAAATCAGGTAATCTTGCAGGCCACCTTCCATAACTAATAATACGATCATCATAAAATTGTTGTATTTATTCCAATGTATGATATGCAGCATGAGCTGTAGCTCCATCTTGCTGAAAATATCCTTCCATCAATTCATCATCGTGCAACTGTTCGATGACCGGATGCAAAATATTGTTACGATATCTTTCTGCAGTTACTGTTTCATTAAAAAAGATAGGGCCCACAATACGTCGCCTAGATGATGCGACCCATACACCAATTTTAATAGGATGTAAACTGCTTTCAATAAGAGTATGTGGATTTTCAGTTCCCCAAGTTCTATAATTTTGGCTATTAATGTATCGTGATAAATGGAACCATACCTCATCTGACATGAATGTTTTATCCAGTACATCATCATTGTTTAAATTTTGCTTGATCCACTGACAAAATTGGATACGTCCTTGGTGGTCTCGTGGATGCAATTATTGTACCAATGAAACTTTGTAAGGATGCATGTGCAAACACTTTTTTAAAGCTTTTTGACAGCTACCGTAAGAGATACCTACAAAATAAGGAAATATTGATTTTTTTACAATCATTGATGAATTATGTTGTCATATCTGTCTGAGCAGATAACTTCGGTATAGATTTTGTAGGATTTTGCTCCATTCGATGTCTGATATCATCAACAACATCTACGTTTAATACAGTTGGCCTACCGGTTGATTTCCCTTTGCATATGCAATGTTTATTTTGAAAGCATTGAACAAGTCTATTCTTATGTTGAGCAAATGTTTCATAGGAAACATTATCATTTGGAAATCTTTCCATGTATTATTCAATACAAGATTGCAGTGAATATGTCCAATTCCGATCTTGATTCCGAGTTCCATTTCGAAAGTGCGCCATGAGAATGAAGGCATCTTGTTCATGTGTAAACATTTTAAAAGTTAAACAGTTTCAAAAAACAGTTTCTTTACTCTCGAATGGCTGATAAAAATAAATAGTTAAAAACTTCAACAATGACAGCAGTATTTTTGAATAAAATGTACGCTACTGTCAAATACTAGCGATACGCGAATCTCATAAACGTATGAACACGATAATCACCAGATTTTAGAAAACTACTAATCACGTGGTCTACAATCTTTCTCGATAGCACAGTATGTAACCGCTGAATAAACATATATACGTATCTTATTTGTATATAGAAATAATATATAAAGAGATTTTGCGTTTGGCAATTATCCAGAGCATTATACACTTTTGTAATACTCAGCTAACATTACAGAAATTACTTCTCTACATTAAAGCAAACTGATATTCGAAATCCTTTCCTTGTTAACAAAAATTATTAGTAGAAATCTATTTGTATTTACTTCTGAAAACCATTTTTTTACTTCATTCACAAAGTAGCTTTAGAAGTAATTTAGAGCCTTTGTTTCACCGACACATTGAGTTTCAAAGCCACCACTTCGTTTAATGTCGAGGCCTTCATTTGCCACAGAAACTTTTCAGGTTTACTTTAATACTTTGTCACGAACACAAGTGCACTTGACTTTCGATGCTATTTTTGCGTGGGTTTGGAAAACTAATTAATTAATGCTTTTATTCTTATATTTCACTTAGACAAAAGACTTCTATTAAAAGAACGACGACCATAAAATAGAATTTGTTTTTTGCCTTTTGTAAAAAAAAGAAGAAGTAGACAACACAAAGCGAAATTATATTATGTATAAATATAGGTGAATATAACTAAATACAAGGAAATATCTTTGAAAATTCTTTTGTATGATACATATATGGATTCATTTGTGAGACATTCAGAGAGTAGGCGATTTTCTCCGCAAACATTTTTATTTTTCTTAAGCCATTTTCCACGTTATTTTTTTTTAGATTTGTGTAACTTAATATAGTTTATTGTACAAAGGATGAGAAAACTAATATCAGACATCCAAGCAGATCTAAAAGCGTGTGTTGTTGATAAGTTGACCAATAACATCGTCAAAAAATTGAGTTAATATATACCGAGAAGATTATTGACGGGGAAAAAACGGAACTGTTAGAAAAAGTCTGTTAAATAGTAATCAACACTACTTTATCATGAATAAGAATACTAATACCGATCTATATGATTTTATAAATCTATTAGTAAACGCGCGCAATGGTGTGAATATTATATTGGAAGACCTTAATTTGAATAGCGAAAATTATGCCTGGCTTGATTTGATAGTTTTAGGATGCATCTTTCTTCCAATTTAATACACCTATTGTTTCGCAAAGATTTTGTGATAATAATTATATAATGCAATTTCCTTACCTTTTCTCTTTTTTACGGGTCACTTTTCATGAGTACGAAGGTGTTGGTACAACTTTTTGATAGACAAATAAAGTCCCATACCATGTTACCTTTACTTTAATCCGTATTTAGGAAGGGGTGTACCTGTTTGACACCTTAGATAATAGCGATATCCCTGTCCTTGCACTTAGTGATTTCAATAAAGCTTTTGAGTCAATATATTATAATTTACTATTTGCTACTCTGCACTTTATATTTTATGGCCGCTAAAGAGGATTTGACTGAACGGATTAGAGCCTGAGCGCCTCTTTCTTTTAAAGGTGTGGATCAGGGTAGTACTCTGAGACATCTAATTTATAGTATTTGTTTAGGTCAAGCCAAATTTAATAATAATTATTTTCCATATGGTTTATTAATTTAGTAAACTGCAAATTATGTTGAATATTGTGTAGGTACTATTAGAAAGTAATTCTAAAAAAAAAACATCATTAAATCTGCTTATTTTTATAATTTATTCATAGTCATGCGTTCAAATAGATATTTAATAGTTCTACCGCTGCACTTCCCCACAATAAAATAATTTATAGCTTCATATCTGAACAGATATTAAAAGGACTATTTTTATTACCGTCAATATACAATTAGACCCTCTTACTTGTTATAAGGGAATGCACGAAAAACCAAACGTATTGTGCAGAAATAATAGGTTATTTTATTGTTTATTAAACTTTCAATAGGGAAAATATTTTAATTTTAAGCAGGGGAACGATGTAGTCTGTTGAACTGCAATCATAACCAATATTTCAAATTCACACAAGACAGGCGATAGCATTGGAAGGCCTATTTAGTTCACAAAGTATCAACATTACTTGGTAGCAACCAATAGTACCTGCAATCGCGACAGTGTTATATTTTGTTATTCACACGTTATCAAACCAATTCAAAATTATCTGTATAGTGTAAATAAAGGTATTAGTTTAACTTCGAGGAAGTTTTTATGTTAGTGTCCTTGACTATAAAGAACATGGTGTATACCCACTCAATATGATCCTTCAGCAGCTATAACAAGAAATGAGCTACTACCAAATCATTGTGGAACCACTAAACACCATCAGGTCGCAACAGTATTTATTCTTAGTTTTTGATAAATTCCATTAAAAATTGTAAATACCAAATATATACGTATGATACCCAGATCTACCACCGCACAGTGTGGCGTCTGGTAGAAGCTAGCTGGAGAAAATTATTTTATAGCTTTTTGGATATATAAGGTCGAAACTTAAAAAAAATTCTTCTGGAGTCGCCCCCGTTAAGCCGATAAGGGTTAATTTATGTTGAAAAGAAAGTCTGTATATGATTTATGGTATTAGTTTTAAAGAGCTAGAGCTACAATATCAAAAGAAAGCGAATTTAACACAAAATAAGAAATTCTAATATATCGTATTGCTTTGGGAAGAGAAGAAAAGGTTTCTGGTTCTTAAATTTGCTTACTTTTTGCACAATGAACCCTTTCTCTAAAAAAGTAAAACAAAACTTAAATTTGATTGTTCTTGTGGTGAAGTATAATATTTTGCTGTTTTACTGAATAATTACGCATTTTTTAAATATTTAAAAGGTTGAATATTTATATTATACCTAACAAATAAAAAAGCGAAGTACGGAATAAAAATTGTTTAAAAAAATCTATATTATTATAATAAGAAAATGATATACACTATTTAGTAAAGCATTAATTATACAATAAAATTTACTCATATTATTTATTATAAGCGAAATTTGTATTATATAAATAAACAAGATAATTTTATTTTTTTTAGTTAAACTCATGCTGATCATAAATTTAAATTACAAGATAATACACAAGACTTATAATTGTCATCACTTGACTCATCATCAATATCATACGAATCATATGGTAAGTAATCTTCATCGTCAGATGAATGAACATCACTTGCTACCTGATGTAGTAGTATTGAAGGCGGGATAATTAAATTCAGAACTTTCACCAATAATTTCTCGGTTCTCTTTCAAGGCACTTCTAAGTGAATTTATTACAGGATCTGACGTTATCAAAAGCATATTCAGCAAATCTATATTCGTGGATATACGTGACTGTTTCCTTGTATGGTGCTCGCGAAATCTACGGCCGTCTTTATTTCGGGCCTCTTGAGATTCTTCCGAGAGCTGCCCAATTGGAAGAATGCATGTTTTAATAACTTCCGTACTATGTAACAGGATTTTGTGCACAGTAACAGGCATATAGTACCACGAATACAGATTGAGGTAAAGGGTTCTGGTTTCTAAACAATGTTTTTCAAATTTGGTAAGATTAATATCATAACAATCTCTCCACTCAATTCCGGATTCATAAAGAACCTGCGTGCTGTGTTTCCATCATTTGAGGTCCCACAACCTGCTTTTGGTTTGTCTACAATTAACCCCATTTCCTTTTTAAACTTTTGTTTTATTTCTTCTGAACGCTTCTTCACACTGGATTTCTCATCATCACCTCTAGCTTGCCACTTTTTAATATCCAAACGACAGCTAATGTGTAACAAACATTCAAATGAACGAATCCACGCATGCAAAGTAGACAAGCCGAAACCGTTATGTTCTTTTTGAACAACTACGTCTTTTAATTCGCAATTCATCATTCTGGGAGTAGTGCCATAGATGTAACATTTTTGTGGAGAACGCGTGTCAGTCAAAGCATTGCATACTTTTCCGTCTGTCATTGTGAGTAAAATGTGGTGTTTCACAGTAATTAGGGATTCGCCAACACTACAGAGGGTTGGCAGCAGTTGAGATACTTTTTCCAAATTTTTTTTAGTTTCTGATGTTGTTAATTCATTTGTTTCCTTTGAGAAATAAACTTAATGGGTCGGCAATAGAGTGTGGATGATGGCCGCAGATTTATCCGAATAATATTTTGGGCGTCACTCAACCTCATTGGAACAAATGCGAATACAAACAGAAACTCATCAGTAGCATCGGAGTACTCAAACCTCTGTTTATAAGTGCTATGGCAAGAACTCCCGTCACATCCCCATTTGCAAATTAATGTGAATGACGAATTAGCGGGTACATTTTTTATAACGTCACGTTGCGCTTCAATTAAACGATGAATAGTTTTATCCAGTTTTATCCTTGTAGTTTAATTTCGGCGCGCGTTTCTGTAACCGAAATATGTTCATCTGAAGGGTAACACAACTTTTTGGACTTACACAAACTATGATAAGATGGAAACACTTCATGCCCCGCCTTCAATGACCACGTTCGCGTCCTTTTATAGGAGTGACTCGTCACTGTTCAATTTCCTGCCACCACAAATAACATCAGATTTCTTTTCCACCGAAGATCCTAAACCTTTTCTAATAAGAGTAGCCACGTTTCTGTAACTCGACAAACAATTTGCTACTTCAGCCGCTGTTGTTAACTCACTGGCACTTCGCGATAGCACTAAGTCTTCAACCCTACGTTTTTTTGTTTTGAAAGACGAGCCATCAAAGTTCTTTATGGGCAGACCTCGACGGTAACTTCTTCCAGATGATGATGAAGCACATGCCTGATGCATACTAATGCTAAATTCTAGATCTGCGCCCTCTAGCCAACTTTTATTTTTATTTAAAAACGGTCCATCATGCTGGCTGCAGTCCACATTTCAACAAATTTAGAAGATACACTTGAAATTTTGGATTTTAAATTCCTCTGTGAATCAGGAATCATATCAATAACACTAAATTTTTTTTAGTAATAAAATCCATTAGACGAGAATTCCGTTCTACTTTGTTATGCTTCCGCCATTCTTCAAATAACTCCATTTTTGAAATGGAGTACACACGATCTGAATAAAATAAAATAAAAATTTAGGGGATCGATGTGGTGCTCAATTTTATATTATTCTACAGCTTAGGGTTGTCGCTATAATCAAAAAAATAGCATGGATACATGCGGATACAAAAAGCTGCATACTTTGAAGATTTAGAATCGAAAAAAATATTACAATTTTTACATAGTTTTTCAAAATCAACTATAACACACATTGTCTATTATTTAAATTAACTTTTAATTTAAATAACAAAATCCATACCTTTTAAAGTAGAATCCATCACAGCAACACTAATATGGTTCACAAAGAAACTTGTTAGATGCTATCGAAACCACTGCAAGATAGCAACTATCTTGTTTACATAAATTAGAATACCTGAACGCTCCACTTGAACCCCTTATGACTCATAGCTCTTGAATGTTTGCCAATATAATTACCAAAAATAGTTGCTTGTGGGGTGTTCTTAGAAATGACTTTTGTCCACCTAGCATGTATTAGGCGATTCACTGTGCACTTCTACCACTCCTTAGATTGTCGAAATTAATAGTGATTTGTCGAATTTGGTGTAATCTGCTATTGGGCACGTTTTGCTGATTAATCCAAGTAACTCTAAAGCTGTGATCTCTTGCAAAACCAAAATTCAAAATAGAGTTCATGGCAAAGTAAAATTTGACAATTTCGATATTACAGCATTAAGACGAACGTTTACCAACAAATAGAAACTTATGCAACTTAAATTACTCGCGGGACGGGTAGACGCAAGGGGATGTGAGTAAGTGAAACTTCACGATATTCGGTTTCCTTCACAGCGCTTCGGTTGTATTCATAGATTAAGGAATACTATAGATGGGAAACATATGTATAAAGAATGAGTACTTACGGAACTGTTGATGTTGTTGATGTTTTATAGTAAGCCAATTTTCGCTTGCCCATAACTGTTATATTATTATACACTCGAATATTATAGGTGTATATGACATTTAAATGCCAGTGACAATTTGTAATTAAACTGTCACTCGCATTTAAGTCTGCAATCGAGCGATTGCGATAGATTTTCGTCTTCGCTGGGACCGGTAGAGATACTGTAAAGTGGGGATAAACGACGCGTAAAATCTTGTGTGAAATGTGTGTAACAAGGTTTACTGTTTAGTGTTTTTTATCTTTAAAAATAGGTAGGTACATAACTTTGATTTTTTCTTTATATCGTACATCAAATGTGCAGCTAGCGCGTAGAGGTCGTTTTTTTTCTTTTGTGTACATGCCTTAGCAAGTAGACATTAGTCAAAAACGGACCTTGGCATTATAACTTAATGCCTTTTCCATCACTAACCCAAATTTGAGATTCTAAAATTACAAAATGAGTTTAAAAAACGCGAAACGGCGATGCCTTAATTTTCGATAGGTAAACGCCCCTCTTAATTGAATTAATAACTGATTCCTAATTAGTACACGTAACAAGTCGGATTCGCTGTGCTTTTGCAAAATTAAAGGCCCTTCATAAATTTAGGGACTGCTTATCTTCTTAGCTCCGAGAAAGTTTGTGCGATATGTTCGTACTTCTCAATTTAATTACGCTGGCATCGTTTATAGTAACTCTTTGGCTTCGAGTACAGAACCAATTTTCGCAATTAGTGTATAGAATTCCAAAGTATGACAATAATTTGCACGTGTTAATTTGGTCTATAGTCCGTCTGAACCTCATTATGCAGTACAGGTCTTATGGCAATTGATTTCGTGGTTGATGGATTAGTTAAAACTTGATATATGTAATATTATAATCCTTTGGGATTGTTCTGTAGGAATTTATTTAAAATCTAACTGAATATAGTAAGCCATAGTAAGTAAATTAATATTTCAAAGAAATACCTTATGTATACAATTTTCTTCGTTACTGATATTGACATCTTAATCTACTATCCACTATAAATTTAGACAAAGACAAAGTTAATTACAAATTTATTTTTTTAAAAAGACTTCTCCATTTATAAATGCAACTTTAATAATACATATTTATTAAAAGAATAACAATAATTACACATTCACATATAGTTTACATTCCATTATACATTTAAAGACACAAATTCCTCCCAAATTCATTTTTCAAAAATATACTCTACCATTTATAAGAATACGTTAATAATAGATAATACTATACTAAATTTAATTAATTTAAAATTAGTTTTGAGTGTTATAATAAATATATAATAACATTTATGAAAAAACTAACCACGACCATACAAAGGAGTAGGTACACATATTGTTTTATTTATCTTCAATCACTTACAGAATCTTGATCTGATGACGAATGTGTGACATTAATTATAAACTCTTGAACATCGTCTTGCAAGTTACTTACTATCCACATTTTGGTCAGTTGTTTATGGTTACATTCTGATAACCCTCCACAATTAATTGTTCAATATCTCTTTGTTTGAATGTCGTATTGTGCATTTTAACGAAGTGCCCACACAATTTCAATTGGATTTAATTCGCAATGATAAGGTGGAAGCCGAAGAACATAATGCCCTTTATTATTTCCAAATTCATCAACTTTGTTTTGGTCATACTGAGACCTAACCTCTGACACACAAGCCAGTAAATCTCTTTTTAATATGTCTTTATCTAGTAGAATATTCTTCTCGATATGCCATTCAATAATTTGGTCTTTTCTCCATGCTACTATTCCAACCATTTCTAATTTTCTCGTATGATATGAGGCATTATCGAGAACAACAACCGAGTTCTCTGATATATTTGGAAGCAATTTATTCTTCAACCAATTTTCATATTTATCTGCATTCATTTCGCTATGAACATCAGCAGTATGTTTCTTACAAAGAAATGTACATTCAGCACCCACAACAAAACCTTGCTCTCCTCTAGCATAAAGTTAATCGAGGCCCAAGACCACTTGGTGATTTTAAACCAGTGCTGAGATATTGTGCAAAAGCTTATCGACTGCTTTGAACAGTAGTGTCACGCCATTTTTTATACTAAGTTATAAAAGGAGAAAAGAATAATAGGATTGGATCATTTGCATAAAGGAAAACGATTGATAAAGAATATGTCTCATTTAGTGAAATGGAATAACACATATCGCAGAAGTTAGATGATACTCATTATGTGTATACTCTTATTTAGATAGATAGATAGATAAATAGATAGATAAACATAAATAATCTTATTGAGGCAGTTTCAACCATAATGTAAGCGATGCCGTCGACAAACACGGCGAAAGCCTCAACATACTTTAAAATTCAAAAAGTAGCGCTGCAAATCATTAATGTTGACAGATTATGTCTAGACATTATAAATAGATGCTACATATTGCTGTGACCTTCACATTGTTGAAAATAATAATTTTAAGAATTAATTTAGATATTAAAACAGAGTACTAATTTTATTTTAAAATTGTTTATTTAAAGTTAGGGTATAAGTTTAAAATAGATATATGTAAGTAGAATAGGTTGCCAACATTTAAGGATAAACTCCTTCATCAAAATATATAAATTGTTGGTATACATTAGTTAGATAAGTATAAATATTAGGTACAATAGAAATACTAAATAAATCAATAGACTTTATTTTGTCTAAAAGACATGTTAAATGCCATAATATGAATGTAAACAAAACAAGACGTGCTCGAGAAAATGATGCAGTCCTGAATAAAGAAGTATAAATTTGAACATGAATAATGGTACCAATTCATAAGAAAGATTCTAATAATAAAACTACATATATAGTAGATACATACACGTTATATATGTAAAAATGGATGTTATAACATGTCTAGTAAGCAATGTTAGATCGTAAATAAGAACATCTTGTGTAAATAATAATATGAGTTCAAAAGACACTTGTTCTTGTATGTGTAGCTCAAGGGCTTCAAAGACACTGGAAATGGTCATGTGTGGTTTAGATACCTGCAAAAGAAAAATACAATGTTAATGTTTGTTTATACCATACTACAGATAGACGTTTTACCTGAAGAAAGAACATGGTTAGAAGTCAGGGAAGATGTGATGGGGGCGACAGTTCTTCACAATACGAGCTCGACAGGAAAAATTCCCATTGTATATAAAGTTTTGCCTTTGCTACCAGACTGACGAGTTTCTAAAAGAAGAATCAGAATAAAATTAATACTTGGCAAGAGGAAATATGCGACAAACAGTGAAAAAGGCAACGCATTTATATACAAATACAATGAAGGTTTATACAGAAGAGGAAGAGAAGAAAAATACACTTACCTAAGATGAGATGCAACAAATTTGTGAAAAACTTTAATAACAAACAATTTAAGGCGTCGCCATTAGTGTGCAACTGTCAAGATGATCTATGCCTATCGGTGTAAGTGTGACAACCTAAAGAAACGAACAAAAGATTTTCATCACGAACGTTTTTGAAAAAGATGCCAACCTAAAATGTAATTGAATAAGAGAGGCGCTAAATCGTCGATCGTCAATTGTTTTACTATATAAGGTCAAAAAGAGGATAAAATCTGTCGATTTAAAATTTGCAATTCGAGTACCTAGTAAAGACGTAAAATTTATAGACTATTAATAAATTTTATATAGCGAAAGTCCGTTAAAATATATTGATATTTTATATTGATAGTTTATATTAAAGATTTAGAGTTAAATTTTTTTAATTTAGTTTTTTTTAAACAAACATATTCAATTAATTTTCTTTTCTCATCATTAATTTTAAGATGGAGGATGTCAATAAAATAGAATTTGATAGAATGTAAGATCAAATGAAGTAAGTCATGATATAAAATAACTTATTGGATATCAAATGAATATTCTCTTGTTTAGTAACGATATTTAGTCTTTCCAAATAATAATAAAAAATATTTAATGGTGTTAAACATGCTGAAGGTACTATGTGAGAATATTTGCCTTTAGTGGATTGTTGGGCATCATTAAGTATTAAACAATTACTTAATTTAAAGATTCAAATAAAGTAATACGAATATGCGGAGATGGTTTTGATGGGCAAATGCTGAATGGCTAGAGGTACAATGTGAGAATGTTTACATCTAGCGGTTAGCTTGAACCAATTGCAGAGCATTCAAGTAGCAATAATCTATATTACTAAAGCACTATGTGAGAATGTATATTTTAGTGAAATAATGACGGCATCGTATTAATAAAACAACTAACAAGAATCAAAAATATTTTAAAGTTAAAAAAAACAACGAAAACAACAAAAATAAGTTACGACCACGAATTTTTTTTTTCAAATGGAAACAAATATTTTTTATTAAATTTGTTAATTCTGCATCGAATTCTAAGTATGTTTCATGTACCATGTCCTATACCCAAACTCAACAGTTATCGAGAAATTTACAATTGAACATGCAGTTATTGATATGTTCAATTGTAAATTTATCGATAACTGTTGAGTTTGGGTATAGGACATGGTACATGAAACATACCTAGAATTGGATGTAGAATTAACAAATTAAATAAAAAACATATCTTTCCATTTGAAAAAAAATTGATGGTCGTAACTTATTTTTGGACCAGCCTTTGTACATCAATTTACCATCAGAAAAACCGCAGCTAAAAATAAAAATCGACCTATTCGAGCGTTTTTCCATAAAAAAAAACCAAAAATTTTAAATGAATTTATTCCAACGCGCGCGTCCTCACTGTATAATAAAGTATGTGTTACAATATTTTTATCAATTAGAGAAATAGGTATCACAGTATAAAAAAAATGAGGTGTGGCCACCACACGACTTTCTTATAAGTATGAGCGTTTCAAACTATACAATTTTAAGAATTTTTTTATACAAAACTTATTCAAAATCCTATTCTAAGTACTTTCATTCTCTTAATAAATCTCTATACAATGCATACTTTGCAAGATATTCGAAAAAAAGTGCTACTCGCTAAGAGTAAAAGTGCTACTTCCAGCCCGAATTTTGAAATTTCATCTATACAAAAAATATTGCAAATCTAACTCTAAATACTTTTGTACTCTTAATAAATATATATAGAATGCATAATTTACGACATATTTGCAAATAATCGCTATTCGGTAAGAGTAAAACTGTTACTTCCGGTCCGA
The DNA here is from genome assembly GCA_963170755.1 of Amphimallon solstitiale. Lineage (NCBI taxonomy): Eukaryota > Metazoa > Arthropoda > Insecta > Coleoptera > Scarabaeidae > Amphimallon > Amphimallon solstitiale. The sequence goes on from OY720680.1 coordinate 35,636,931, forward strand.
ATTTTGAAAATTTTTTTATACAAAAGATATTGAAAAGTATATTTTAAATACTTTTATACCCGTAACGTACCTGTCTAAAAAGCTTGACTTGTGAAATATTCGCAAAAATCCGATTTTTGATAAGAGTAAAAGACCTACTTCCGGTAGGAATTTAGAGAAACTTTTTAAATAAAATTGTTCCCAATTTTAATTCTAAGTATATATGGATTCTTTATAAATTTGTTTAAACTTAGTATGTGACGAAATATTGGCAAAATTCGATTTTTTCACTGAAGTAAACTGCTACTTCCGGTCTACCGATTTTACTGAAAAACTAATCAGATCTCAAGAGGGAGATTATACACGTAAATACAAAATTTGGAATTGATATCTACAGCGGTTTGACCGCTATCGTGGTCACACACACACACAGACACAGACACACAGCCACAGAGAGAGAGAGAGAGAGAGAGAGAGAGAGAGAGAGAGAGAGAAACAGACATTTTTTAAAAACCACTTTTTCGGTATCAGGGGACTTCAAAACGTGGACATCTGCAAAAATCTCGAGGTCAAAAATTTTCGTCATCACAATACTTCCTTATACTACGTATAAGAAAGTAATTATATAGCTGTACCTAAAGTGTGGCAATGTTACATTTTCATCTCAAATAAAAATTTACCATTTCGTAGCATTGTTACATCCACAGAAATATGCATTATTAAATTTTGAAAACATGAACAAAAGCGCATGCAGAATGTGAAATCTGAAAGATTAATTTGCTTTCCGAATAGACTTATAAGTCGGACAGAATCTCCTAGCGAGATGACTTTTATTAAGGTCGGTTTGGAGTTCTATTTAAACGTGTTATTCTAAGCGGTCGTGACATTATTACGAATGTTTGATTTGTCTCTGTTAAAGTAAATGTGCGAATAATTGTTAGTGAAGTTTAACAACTACACTCTATAAAGCTATTCTAAGATTCTCTAAATATTGTTGAAATACAAAACGGGTGGAAGTGATTTAGGCAGAAGTGTTGCTAATGGATTTTATATAACAGATTTATGTTTTTCTTCGAATTGAATTTTATATTGCAATGAGTATTTAACTATGGCAAAAAGTATCAACCTGCAAGGTTTAGGTTTTTAACCAAATTTTCTCCAAGTGTATACTGTGTTGACAATAATAATTCACTTATTTGTTTAGGATCATCGTAAACCTACGAAAAAAAATGAGATTTATATGAAAAAAATATATTGTACCACTCTTCATTCCAATCTCTCCACGCATTACACGTTTGTAATCTGTAGACAGTATGTCAATTAATAAAACAGAGAACAGCTAGAGCCGAGTGGAATGAAATTGCATCTGAATCACGAATAGTTGAAACAGAAGTACCCGCACTTGTCGTTATTAGGAACCCTACAATTCGCAATCTATATTAACAACTAACAGCAGGGCGGATAAATTTAACCAATTCGCAGACGATACCTCGATACTGACTTCAGCGATGAAAATAGAGAGCTTCATTGGAGTAACTCAAGCATGATTTGACAGTTTTAACTTAAAACTAAGTAAAATTAAATACTTATACACAAACAGTTATTTTCCTGGGAATAGATTCCCATGTGCAGGTGATCCACAATAAACTAGCATTAGCCATATATTTCATAAAGAATACCAGAGAAATATCAAATTACCATGCAGTGAGAATCCTATATTCCACTCACTTTCACTCCAAAGCATTGTATGGAATAATAGTGTAGCAGTTTTGATTTACTTACACAATTCTATATTATATCTTAGACAAATAAGTAGTTAATATTATTGTGTAACGGAATTAGTCGTTCGCCAAAGATTAATCTTGGCCTTCTAATTGACTCACATGAATAATATACAAGTTCGCTACTACTTATTTTTAATTACACAGTTTACGTCGTTATTATTTGTGTAGTTGCATTAAATGAATGTTTATGATAGACCTAAACCTTTTGGTCGGACTGTCTAAGTAATACCGGCGGTCCTATGCTTATTTCTTTACATATTCATTTAGACATGTTTGATTTTACATCCTTTCTATGCTTGTAATCATTTTGTAGCTACTGCCAAGAAAAGTAATTTTTTTAATACATTTGTATATTTCGGCAAAGAATTTTAATACTCTCTCTCTCTGTCTCTCTCGGTTATTCACGAATCTAATCGTTTTTTTAATTGCAAAATTACTTGTATTAATCTTGATCGATAGGAAATTCACACCAACGAATGCCTACTTAACTGTTACAAAATTACATTAAGCAATGCGTCCATGAAACTTTTTTGAAATATTGCAATATTTCGCAATTTTTGTTATTTCGCTGCGTATCGATCGATTTAGCGTAAATATACGGTTTATTTCGATACGCGATTCCGCTAATAGACTCCATAAGTTGATTGATAAACAAAGCTCACCTAATATTAGTTGCCGCTAAATGAAAACAGATTTCCATATTATGTACTAGCTGTAATCAGGAGTTGAATATTATTAGCGATCGTGTATTACAAGCCTTCTGCAATATTTACAGAGGTATCGCGTCATGGTTATAGAGCCAATCATTGTCTCATTTGCTGCAATCGGTAAAAGATTCATTCGAATTGATGATAATGTTCACCCTCACCGTGCCAGTATTGTAAATGAACGGAGAGAACTCCATTGTATTAAAGAATGGATTGGCCAGCCTGTTCACAAGGTACGAAATGCATCGAACATTTCTGAGCAGAACAACTAACCACAGTTTTGCGTCGTATTTGGCGTAGCGTACCTCAGCCCTTCATCGATAATTTAATAAGAAATATCCCTACCAGACTGTTGAAAACTAAAATTAGTTTTTAACAGTCGACAGAATAGTTATTTTACTATTGCTAGCTTATTACTTTAGTTACTTTTATCATTGTCGTGGTGGTAAACTTGATATAATTGTGTCAGAATAAACTATCCAAAATGTATACTCGTGGCAAAAAGTTTTGTCGGGTGGTAAGACCAGCTATATGGAAGGTATCACTGGTCAACTCTAGTAAATTCTAACACGAAATAAAGAGGGATTATATTAAATTTTCATAATACCCAAGTTTGAGTACACATACAGAACGGCTTCGTAAAAGATAATACATGTGGTATATGGAATATATTTCAAATATTCCTCATTTATGATTTATTGCACGATAACTTTGATATGTCAACATTACAAAGAAGTCTTTTTGCTGTTCTATAAATGTTTGGGGCTTTCCGAAATTTGTTTTATTTTTCAAGGGCGAGAATGATTGCTTTATTAAGATTTGGGTTTTATAGAATTTGTAATTATTTATATTGATGGTATTTACGAGTATGTATCTGTCATTAATTTTTTTCTGTAATATACGTTCTATTTATTTTAAAATAGATACAAAAAAATTATGTGTTTTTCATTATAATTTAATTCAAGATTCTTGATTATATTATTATATCTGCATTCTAAGGCTTTTTTACCTGGGGCATGTTTGCCTAATATGTATTTACCTTGGTATTTACAGCGCAATTATTGGAGGCCTTAAATTTTGGAATATTATTTAAATCAAGATTTTTTGTAGCCCATATATCAAATACTTTTCTTTAATAGTTCAGCCACCTTTCTAAAGATCAATTATTATGTCAGCATTCCTTGTTTTATTAGTATGGTAATTTCTCTGCATTTTTAAAACGACATATATTAAAACGTCGGAGATAAGTGTGATATTGCTCTATTTTACATTTTAAAATACTTTTCTTGGTATATATTGTCTTCAAAACATTCTTTGTGTAATTTTTTGTTTGCTTATTTATTGCTTTATTATGCTGGATGTATTTTATTTTTGAGGAAATTTAATATATCTCTCAAGGGCACGGATTATCGGACGGTTCACTTAAATGAGGGGTTTTGCCGCCTAATCTACCTAATGCAGGCGCACCTAGATGGCGCCACGGTGTTAGAAACAAGAGACCTAGAAGTAAATTTGAATCATGACTTTAACCGAATAATTGAGATGTCGCTACTACTGCGGTGTCACTTTATGCAAGCGCGTACAGGCCGTTAACCAACAAATTTTGTGTGTGTTGCTAAACATTATTTTTCTTATTACTACTTGGTTAGTGGTGTTATAATCGTACCGTAAGTTCTGTAAAGAGTAATATGATAATTTTATTAAGTTGACATAATGCATTTTTAGACTTAAAATATGGATAGAAGCTGGTGCATTGTATGTGCGTCGTACAAGCAAGAAGCAAGAGCGATGCATATTTTCCGAGAATGCGAGTAACTAATGGCACTAATAGTTGACATATAACCCGAAGGTGGGCTGGAGATTTTTTGTTTGTAGTTCTGATTCTAAGTGCAACAAGGACCACCTGGTTGTAGCAAGGATTTTGTTGGTTTCCGATTACACCAATTAAAGTTTGCAATTATTAGGAGTATAATATAAGTGAGAATAATTGTAGTTGAGATGTCAGGCGATTTTTGACAAAATGATTAGTATACATTATAAAGGACCTCTAATTGAACAACTTTTTCTTACAAAATTATCAATGCAAATGTAGGGAAATGGAGATGAAAAATAAATTAGGTACTCACCGAGTTAATCTTGCAGGTTACAGGCCATGTGAGATATCCCATATAGAGCATTGAAATAATGAAAATCGCAATAAATGATGTTTATTTAAGCTCACAACACAACAATTACCTTTGATTTCCACGTTCTTTGATTGAATTTTAGCAAAATTGTAAATACGAGATCACATGATATCAGCTGTTTTTGTTGACATTTGATGGTGCTTTTAAAATCGCAGAAAAGTCATAAGAAAACATACAAATTGACCTAAATTGTGTGTGATTATGTGAAATAAACATCAATTAGTGATTTTCATGATTTCAATGATCTATATGGGATACCTTACATGAGATGTAACCTGCAAAATTGACTTGGTCAGTACCTAATTTATTTTTTATCTCCATTTCTCTATGTTTACATTGATAATTTTATAAGAAAAAGGTGTTCAATTAGAGGTTCTCTATAAGGTACACTAGTCGCCCGACACCTCAACTGCAGTTTAACCCTATGGGTGTATAAGAAAGCCTTTAAACTACACGAAAAACTTACTACTTGTTTTTAAGTTTCTATATTATGTTTTTTCACAAGCAATCAATCCATGTTTAGCAGTGTTAATAGAAACTTCAGATTTCTTGGTACAGAAGCATTTATGGTCTTTCCTAATGATTTTCCTGTGCAGTTTCCTATAATGAAAATGTGCCTTTATACTATCGTTGATATTTGTTAGTATACAGTTGTAATTATTATATTTTATTATTCAGGAGCGAAACTTGGCAACAGCAAATGGGCATCAAACCTGTGCTAGATGCCAGTACAACATATAATAAGAAACTTTGCAGCCTACATTTTGACACAACATACTATGCACACCCACATTCAGTACACCTCAACAGAAATGCAGTGCCGACACTCCATCCCATGAGGCCACCCACGGAGCTTAAGGCAGCCATATCATTGGAAGTCTCATTTGTTTTACGACAACAATAAATTAACCAATTTGGTGTTAGTTATTGCAGGTTTAATTTTTTTGTTTTCTTCTATAGCCATGTAATTAACATTATTTAGTTTTTAAGCCCTAATTGTCACTCTTTTAATTATATATTGATGAAAAGACGTCTACTAAATTTGTTAGGTATCTTATGTATCCATATTTTTATTTATGTCACCTTATTTTATGTTCATCATTTATGTAATACAAAATTTTGTAAATGGTGGTAGTAAACATGGGCTTAAGTCATTGTGTATCTATCGGGTTTAATTACCTACTTTGTAGTATTTTGAGTAGGTACTTGTACTTTTCAACAGCAATTCTATCTTATTGTTAAAACTATCTTTGTAGTAATATATGTTGAACACTTGTGAAATATAGAAATAGTAATACAGTAAAACACCTTTTTCACAAAATATAGTTTAATCACTAGATGTCACATTTCGTGTGCACTGCACACATCGTTAGTAGTAACTGTTATTACTGACGATGTGTGCGGTGCACACAAAATGTGATATCTACTTATTAAACTATTTTTTGTGAAAAAGGTGTTTTATTCTATTAATAAAAATATATTTGTCAGTCGAATATTCTACTTTTGGTAGATTATGCTATTGTTCGTTAATTTATTTTTGTACTGGTAATTTAACTAAAACACATGTTGGATGTTAGTTATAATTTTTCAATAGTAATCATAAATGTATACCTTTTCTACTTTGTAGTATTTTGAGTAGGTACTTGTGCTTTTTCAACAGAAATTCTATCTTAATGTTAAAAATATGTTTGTTAGTCGAATATTCTACTTTTGGTAGATTATGCTATTCTTCGTTACTTTATTTTTGTACTGGTAATTTAACTAAAACATACGTGTTAGATGTTAGTTATTAATATTCATAAATGTACTTTGTACCTTTTCTATGTAGCAATATTAAAGTGTAATTATTTAAGTAATTCTTTTCTTTAAAACGTTATTGTGTGGTTACATCATTGTAATTGAATATCGTACTGCATACTGTTTTCCTTAGCAATGATTCCTCATTACTACGGGAACTAGTAAGTAGTATGCAATTTGATGACAGTGTTGTGATCATGTACCGCGAGATCAAAAATTATATTGAAAAAGGTTTGCTATGGAATGTACAAGTCTGTCTTAAGTTATATCATTAAGTGTCACACTGCATTATATTTTCTCTTAAAATGACAAATATTAATGACAGTATGACACTTAATGATATAACTTAAGACAGATTTTTACATTCCATGGCAAACCTTTATCAATATATTTTTGATCTCGCGGTATTAAACCCTAATTTTTAATAAACTTAATTTTGAATTTCCCGCTACCAAATACATTTTGAATCGCCCGCTATTTGCTTAGTGTTATTGAAAACTGTAATTTTTTGATGCCAGCGCCTTCTATATCGGCCTTCACGCAATACAAACCGCGGATAAAAATTTTGGCTTGACTGCGCCATCTGATTCTAATCTGTGCTCAAGGGTAAACAAAAATATTACAATCTCCCTTCATGGTTTATTAAAATTTAGTAGGAAATATTATGGGATTACTAGAGTTGACCAGTGATACCTTCCATATAGCTGGTCTTACGACCCGACAAAACTTTTTGCCGCGAGTATACATCTGTAGAATCATTTAAATATTAAAATTTGAGAAATTATTACAAAATCCACTTCAATTGTTGAGTAGTATATATATTAAAGCGTGACTCATTCCTATAACCTAGCAACATGGAAGTAGGGTGTAGTGGTACACTATTAAGTTATCCTGCATTAGAAAGACAAATGGCGATATAACAGTTTTCTTAATAAATAATAATTACATTGTTTATTTACGTGAAGTGAAATATGCGTATAAAGCAGAAAAGTGTGTAGTTATATATATACAGGCTGTATTTGAAATAAGGGGACAGAGTATGATTAATGGAAAGATGTAATTTTATTAGACTCAAATCCAAAATATTTTGCGCAAATTCCCTCGCTGACGCGAGAAAAAAAAATTACAAAGATATTTTTAAAATATCCGTCGCGCCACTGCACTTAAATACGACTGTAGGGTATGGAAGGGTGAGGCGGGGTACTAAGTAGGAGTGTGAAGGCGTGCGAGGTCAGTCTCGTTCGATTGTTACATGTGGATGTTTCGACTGTGGCTTACACAACTCACGAACTATTCGATATGTTGTACATTTACGGTGAAACAGGTGGAGATGCGCGTCGAACTTGTCGGATGTATAGGTTGCGTTTTCCTAATCGTCGAGCATCTTACAAGTGTGTAATGGATGTCGTCTTCAGATCAATTTACAAATTTTACAACACAAATTTGTTTTTGTGAGAAATAAGAAGTAGAAAGTCGTTGAATTTAATCATAATAACAGTACTAGTACTTACTATACATTTATTGCGGAAGAAAACGTAATATCTAAATAATCCTGGCAAATATTAAAATATGTAATTACAAAATTCATACAGTCGGCATCTCAATAAAAAAAAACTCGTTGTTTAAAAATAAGGTATTTTAAAAGAGGGAAATTTGCCCAAATCTATTCACAAGTTATTAACAGCTGATATTTCATATTAAGGTTGTTGAACTCTTAGCATGAATATCTGTTTAGAAATAGTAAACAATGCTATCATTGAGGTTTTTTTAACGTCTAGAGCTGTTATTGTGGTGTGTGTATGTAAGCGTGTTTATCCCGCCGCATGGGCCAGACATGACGTCCGCTGTCTGGCCCAAATGGCGCGATACCTACGACTAGACACATGCTAAATCCATAGCCGGCACATTAAACATTTTTCGGGTTTTTTTTAATATTGGCGTTCGTGTTGTAATTGACTCACAATTTTTGGGATTTATATTCTACATAATCTACATAATTGCATCTTTCCATTTATCATACTCTGTCCCCTTATTTCAAATACAGCCTGTATATATGTAACACAGGTAAGAAATACGTTCGTACACCCAAAACTCATTCTCTCCGTCTATGACTGTACATATATGGTATACTTCTCTTGCACTTTGCACTTTTTCAGTAAAAGATTTTGAACGCTCTCCATAGTAATTATCTGATGCATGTATATGGATACTATACAATCTACCCATATTGAATTTTATTTCTAACAGCTGTGTAATATCAGGACTTAAATGTTAGCACATTCTTGGAACGTCTGCATGACCTTATCAGAAATCCTAGAGATTTGATGCTTCATCGACAGCTCAAATACTAAAACAAACGATTGGTTTGAAAAAATCCAATAGAGACAGTTTTATTAAGAGTATACTGTAATTTGTTGGGCCCTTTATATAGAGATTGAATAGTTTTATTTGGATTAGAACTTCCAACAGCGAATGATTTGGCGCTTCTATAAATGTATTGGTATGTGAGCTGCTCAAATAGTTATGCGAAGTAATCTGTTTGTTGTATGTTTTCCATATCATAGGTATACGTTGTTCTGAAATATACTTTATTTGCTGTATCAGGAAACTTCAAAGGCATAACAAGTTCTGGTGCACTATGAAGAATTCACCGAGAAGTATAAAAAACAACATTTACCGATAATTTAAACCCAAAGCAAAATTTTAAAAACAATGGTGATTTACGTAAACAATTCAATATTCAAATATTTAGATTAATTAATCTAATATTTACAAACAATTTGATTAGCCTACTTCAATTCTATACATTCCGAAAATTCATAACCGTAATCTGAAAAATAGGAATCTATCTGAAATCTTACATTTCTATCGATTTCGACTGGCATTATATAATGTAAATAAAGCAAATGAAATTTTCCTGGTTCTACTCAAAAGAGAATGGAACTACTTTTCATAAAACGAAATTCTTCAATGTAACATACCTGTTTTATTGATAAAATACAAATATAGGGACAAGTTTGGCAGCAGTGTGTTGTACTTCTTTCCCCTAATATTACTTTTGACAACCTATATTAAATTTTAGATTTTATTTTATTGACTAAGGGTTTAATATTTAAATATTCTCTGTTTACTAATATACTATGGATTATTATAAATTTTCTAAATGTGTGCTAGTGTAATTTAGATAAGGAGGAGTTGGGTAAGTACGCACTAATTTTTGTTTTGCAAAATTTATATTTAAATTCACATTTTAAATATTTTAAAAACATTTTACATGTTTTGGTATTAGCGTATAGAGGGGTTTCTACCGCTTAATTTGCATTGTCGCAAACATAAATGTCCCTTAAATTTTTTTTGTTTTTGTAGGAAATTGAAGAAAGTGTCTCTGTCTATGTCTATGTTTGTATTTGCACCTAAAATGGAACAAGAGCGAACTAGACAGCTTAAAACGTATTTAATGATTGTATAGTATTTAATGCTGCAGGAGCAAAATTATTAACTATCTTATACAAAATACTTTTTACCGCATTAAAATATGTTGTCGTTTTAAAAAGTTGTATTCATTTAAATACGATAATACTGTAATCACATATAATCGTAAATAAATGCATGCAACACTACATACTACATGTATGCCATTACACGTGTTTATGCTTATTTGGAGTACATCTTTGACTCCTTGATGTCCTTTAATCTTAAATTCGTATTCACTTCACAGTGGGTTCACGGCGGTTTAAGCTTTTTAGATTTGGAAAGTTAAATTACAAAGCTCCTATATCGTTGACGAATAATATTATAGAATTCGGTACTAGTAAGGTTAACATCACTAATGTAATTAAAATCTGACCACTCTTTTTCATTCTCGGCTGTTACACATTACTCTTTGTAAATTTTATTGTTAACAAAAATTTTGTGGCTGCCCGTATCACGTTTCTTTTTGAATTACCTTTCGATTTTATTTTTATAATTTTTCTTATTCTAGTTTTAATCATTTTTTTATTATTGTCCTCTCTTGACGGAATTTATTTATATCAGCTATATATAAAATTTGTATGTAGTTAAGTACTTCTATTCATCGTTTTTTCACATTTAACACCAGTGTATGTTTCATGCAAGTACATGTACTCAATATTACATACTGGGCATATTCTATCACCTTTTTTTCTAATTTATTTTAAAATTAACTTTTTTCCAATTCTGTAGATAGATGAAGTAAGCTTTCTATATTTGCCAAAAGCTTATTCTGTAATACTAGTAAAAGAAACTAGAAGATTTTTTCTTTTTTGTTTATACCATATATGTGCAAAGCCTATTTGTAAGAATTACAGTGGTTGCTTTGTTAATCATACTTTGAAAGGAACAAAACATACTTGACATATTAGTTCATCTTTTTAACTACATCTGACACACATATATTCTACAAAATAAACAATTTATACAATATGTTCACAGCCAATGCGAAACTGTTGGCTTGAAAATTGTGGGGCAATGTAAATCACTTATGGAACTTTTAAATCGTAAGACTATTAGTCTATTAAATTACCAGTGCTGAATGGTAAATGTTCACTTTAAACATAACTAATCTACTTAGGCCGTTAAGATAATTTACACGTAATGAGATAAATTAATCTGTTGAATCAGATATTTCGTAAAAATCTAAAAATTACATGATACACATTTAAATTTTAATTTTAATACTAATATCTATTGTTAGTCCTATTATGTGGAATAACAGAAATTTATAGCTTAATTTAAAATGTTTTTCAAAACAATATATATACAGAACCATATTTTACTTTTAGCTTCAATACACGATATGTCATTAGAATTAACGGCATATTTTATATGTGTATACGTTACCGTAAATAACCGAAATCTGCTTTTACGCGTACTTACTAGTAAAGTGTTGTTCACATCCACTTAACTTAACTTAACTTAACATAAATTAAGGTAGTAGCAAAATTAACAAAAGTTAAAACACATGATTTCTTATGTATCTGTTCACAATAAAAAAAATTGCACTGAACGTAAATTAACATTGTACTAGTAGGCCCAACTTCAACTTAAGAAGGGCGTTTACTAACAAATAGAACCTTATGCAACTTATATTACTCTCAGGACGGGTAGACGCAAGGTCGTGTGAGTAGGAGGAGGTAGACGATATTCGGTTCTGTCACAGTGCTTCGGTTTTATTCACAGATTCTGTCATAGATAAAGGGATACTATGGATGGGAAACATAATATAAAGAATGAGTACTTACGGAACTGTTGATGTTGTTGATGTTTTATAATAAGCCAATTTTCGCTTGCCCATAACTTATATTATTAAACACTCGAATATTATAGGTATATTTGACATTTTTTTTTTATAACAAACTGTCACTCTGACTTAAGTCTGCAATAGCCGACCGATTCCAGTAGATTATCGTCTTTGCTAGGACCGGTAGAGATACCGTAAAGTGGGGATAGACAACGCAATAGCTTGGAAAAACCTCGTGAGAAATGTGTGTGACAATGTTTACTATTTAATGTATTTTATATTCAAAATTAATAACAGAAAGTTTTTTTTTATATCGTTCATCAAATGTGCAGCTGGCACGTAGAGGTTGTTTTTTTCTTTTGTGTATCATCCTCTTAGTTAGTAGATATTAATTAAATTCATGCATTTTTGTTGTTATTTCTAAGACACAGAACTTTTTTAAGAAAATAAATTAGTACAAAAACTAACCTTGACATTATAAATTGATGCCTTTTGCATCACTAACCCAAATTTGAGATTCTAAAATTACGAAATAAATTCAGAAAACGCGAAACGGCGATGCCTTAGTTTTCGATAGGTAAACGCTCCTCTTAAGAGAATTCCTTAATTTACGTTTACTAATTCCACCAATCAGCAACCACCAGAAACGGCATAACTGTATATGCGTACTCTTTTATTTTCTAATCTGTCATTTTAAACTAGTATAACCTAAATTTGCGAAATTTGCTGCACAATTTGCCACAGTTATTTTATTATTTTGTATGTTGCTGCTTTATATTATCATGAACGACGGCGTTTTAATTGATCTGGTGCATAAGTATCCCCATTTATATGATAAAAAGCCGTTTTAGAACCTGTCTGATTGGCACTCCAGGTGCTCTTACGCCTGCGCACTTAACATAAATTAAGGCAATGTGAACGGCTTCATAAATTTTGTGTTAATTTTACGGTACGTTAATTAAGGTTTGCATATCAATAAAATCGTCATAATGTTAACTGTGGGAGATATGTATTTTAATTCAGAATATCAGTTACAAAAATGCATTTGTCTTTATTTAAAAACAAATGTAGATAAACTACACAAAATACTATACACAAAGCTCCGAAGCACTCGAAGCGATTGCGCTTGCTGCGGGACCTTCTACGTTCTTGCTTACAAGGTAGATCAGCCAGCATTTGACATTACCGTACTGTTTTGCTTATACCCGCTTATGTTTTATATTTTTTCTCCCAATTATTAACACCTACAGATTCAACCGAGATCTTCCACAACCTCGGTCGATTCGCCTCTCCATTTACTAAATGGTCTTCATTCCATCGTTGAGTAATTATTAACACTTTCCCCTTTTCTTCATACATGTCCCCACCATTTTGTTCATTGTTCTTCTATTTTCTCCACTCCATTTTAATTACTTTGTAGTCCGTCTTCTATACTCACTTTCTGTTCTTTTTGTCGCAATATCATTTTTAAAGTGTATCATTCTTGTATTCACAACTGTTGCTATGGACTATATGGTAGAACAAAAAGCTTTGGTTGTAACATCTTTTTTGAAAATCTGCAATACACGTTGGAAAAGGAAAATAATATCACGGAAGATTCTACACAAAATGCACACTAAAACATATTAAAAACTAAAATACACATATAGTTATATAATATATCACAGAAAAGTATATAACTTAATTTACAATTATATGACACTTACCTAAAATTGGCACTGACAAAATTTCAACTATAATAGAAACAAAATTATGCAAACGAATGAAAGTAACACTAATTATTAAAAATAATCAAATAAAATTACCAAAACTTCTACTTAAACACAACAAAATATTTAAATATGAATAAATGAAAACTTATGCAGAATCGGGTAATTTAAAGCAATAATTGCAACAAAAATTAAAAAGATAAAGGCGGTAAAGTATAGATAGCTAATTTAGTAATCCACATATTTTATGACAGTACTACACAGAACCATTTGGTGAGATTTTCAGGTACCAAAAACTATAGCTACAAATGTCTAATTTAAGTTACGCCTTCCTGGGTAATATTACGTTGATTGAATCGCTTTGGCAACAGACATACGCCAATAAATTAAAATCGCGTCAAATTTTGCCTGTCAGGTACTATAACTACAAAAGCTATTTCAGGACATTTGTAATAATTACCGTTTGAAGTTTTCCATCTAAATTGTGTACTGAATAATTAATTGTTTTTCTTTAATTTTGTTGTTCTAAAATTATTTCGGTCGATGGAAATTTGTAGTGGCACTGAATCGTAGTAGTCTTTAGTCCGTATTCTTGTGTGTATAAAACATTTTAAAATTATCTTGTATAAACAGTCGTTTATCAGAAGATAGAAAGGGTTGCCACATAAGTAACTAACGTCTTTACAAACAAAGTCTTTCCCAACAATATATCACCAAAAACTGCAATGCAATCTACTGGTGCCCTTGGTAGCCTCTCGGACTGCTTGAAGCTTTTATGGCCAAGTAATAATTTATATGGATGAAATACTGTATTCGCACGTCGGAGTTATTCCAAGAAAATGGGATTCTTTATATCGTCATTAGAATTCAGAGTACACTTCAAAACTAAATTCAGACGTGTTCAACGAAAGCAGAAATTTGGAGAATTCTTTTATTAATTGATTAGTTCGGATATGAAATGTAACCTTATCGTAATTGCCGATTCAATTCCAGTAGCTGCTAAAAAAGGAAATCGATAATTTTCTCCCTTCGTCAAGTGTATAGGTAACCTAAATTAAATGAATACAAGACATGACTGTGTAATATTAAGTTCGTTACAGCCGGTTGATTGCTTTGCAAGTACGTATATTGATATATTACTTTTGTATTTTGGTCGTCTAAAGCTCGCTTTAAGACACCCGTTTTGGTTGTATACAGTCCTAATTTATCGCACGCTAATTTAATTTTATTTTGCAGTTGGTAGCAAATAATCAAACCATATTTAAATGTCAAATATATAAGTTTTAATGTAACAAACATGCACTGTAAAACTTGTGCATCACTGCCTATTGCATGAGAAATGTATGTATAGATTCTGAGTGACTTTAGTTGATGAACCACTTGAACTAATGGGTATTTTTGACAATGAATACGCCTCTGGCGAGCAAAATTAGAACTATATAAATGGCATGGTTTTGTGAGCGATAGATACATATCAATGTGAATTTTAATTACAATAATTGATAGTGCATATGTATGTATTTATTAATCTTGTGTACATATGTTTTGCATCATATTTTCAAAATATTTATCTCAAAATAAAGCAGTGAATCACAACAGCTTATTAAAGGAATCAAAATATCTGTCTACATACCTATTACATAAAATAAAATTAGCCAATAAATATATGCTTATATCGATCACTAATTCCTGCTCTGCAAGTAAAATGCATTCTTGTTACACTTACTTATTCTTTGTTTACATTAAGCGCTTTAATAACATGTGGCTTGGCTTGTAAAGCAATTTCTAATTTGCTTGTAAGCACAAGCTGTTAACGGGTGCCCACATGAGAACTTAATATTGAATTATTTCTGGTGTTTTTTGAGGATAAAAACTTGAAATTTTGTGTGGTGGTTCAGGATATAGGCGGACAATGAATAGTGTATTTTATATTGCCCCATCAGGTCACCCGTCGCCGCAGGCCTCCCCCACTTGTTACTTTTAAACATAAATAAAGTGTATTTTTAAAAGCATTTCTAACATTTTCGAACACATGTTGCGTTAAATTTCGACAGTATTCTGTTATTCTGTTACTTAAATCAGCTATTCTTTGTGGCGGTGTCTTATAAACAACAGACTTCAACTGTCCCCACAAAAAAATCTAGGCATGTTAATTCGGGACAGCGAGCTGGCCATTCAATAGAACCCCTACGTCCTATCCAATGTCCTGGAAAAACATTAACCATATAATATTTAATAATTTTTAACTTCTAAACAGTAATGTGGCCCAGCTTTTTGGAAGTATAATTGCTTCTCTTCTATTTCATTCAAGTTCTTCTATACACTATATGATAAGAGGATGTATAGCTCCTTCAAAAATTGTAGATACTTACGTCCATTTAAATTTCCCTGGAGGAATATTGGGCCAATTACTTGGTTATTAAGAATTCCAGACCATATATTAATTTTTTAGAGATGGTGTGTGTTGCCTTGTTGAAAAAAGTGAAGATTTACATCAGTCCAATATCGACAGTTGTGTTTATTTTTCCCAAAACATTTCATTTTGCCGAATTATATCTGTCATTATTTTACAGGGTTCGACTCTTCTGTTTAAATCACCATCATCCAACTCTTGGCGAAGTAGAATTTTATAAGGGCGCTCACCAAATCGTGTATGTCCTTCCACCAGCATGGATTTACATCAAGAAGGTCAACAATCACCAATTTAACCACATTATCCCAAGAAATAGCTGAGATGCTGGACATGGGTGGACAATTGGATGTGATATACACGGATTTCTCAAGTGCCTTTGACAGTATTGACCACTTAATATTGCTCCGCAAACTGAGTTATTTGGACTTCGATAACGCACTAGTCTGCTTTTTTAAATCATACCTGTCAAACCGCCAGAACTACGTCTATTATAATGGCTTCAGATACCTTCAGTATGTGTCATCATCTGGTGTACCACAGGGCTCGAATCTGGGTCCTCTTTTATTTAATCTATTTGTTAACGATCTTATTAGCACGATTCAATGTCCTGTTTTGGCTTATGCTGACGATATAAAAATTTATCATAGAATAGCGACTTCTTCGGATGTCGATATACTTCAGGGAAACTTGGATATAATTTTTGCCTGGTGCAAGAGCAATAAGCTATATCTCAATATAGACAAGTGCTGCTCTGTCACTTATACTAGGAAGATAAATTTCATTCGTTCAGAGTATCATATTGACAACATATATATATCTACTTTGTCATCCGTTAAAAACCTGGGTGTTTTTTTTGATTCTGCACGTACGTTTTCTGAGCATATATCATCCGTTACCGCTTCTGCGCATAGAATACTTGGCTTCATTATTAGTACCTGTAATTGCTTTACTAACTTACAAACGAAATGTTCCCTTTTCTATGCCCTCGTTATCAGCAAACTAGAATACGCATCTGAGGTGTGGTTCCCGATATACCATGTGTACTCGAACGCAATTGAACGGGTATAAAGAAGGTTCCTGAAATACCTATCATTTAAACTAGATGGCTTCTATCCGATTCAGAATACTGACTACGGCGTATTGCTCTTGACACATAATTTTAGAGCACTATCCGAAAGAAGAACTGACATCAGCGCTTCCTTCATGAATAACTTACTCTTCAGTGTATTGGATGCTCCAGAGTTGCTTTCTAGAGTGAACATCCTGGTGCCACGTCTTCAGTCGAGGGCAAGCAAGTTAATTATGGTTCCGACGCCCAGGATGAATATTCTATACAAAGCGCCCTTATATCACGCTGCTATAAATTTCAATAATCGTCATGAGTAACTTGTGCGATTTTAGTGTCAATTTTCCAATTTACTAATTGTTGTTTTTGTTGTAATCATGTGATACATCATTTCATAATTTGAATATTGTATTATCCAGCATTTATTTCTGTAATTGTTTTGCCCCATTTGGAGTTTTCTGTTGGGTAATTAATAAAGTTATTATTATTATTATTATTATTATTATATCTTCAACTGTGATACGTCATTCTCCTCCCCTCCATCACTCTAACCATTACAATTTAAATAGGAAAAAGTACTAAATACGATACATCATTGAAAAGGTAATTGTACGGAGAATTCAGCAATGTGATTGTTGGTTTCGCTATTTTTGATTTTAGCGCCCTCTAGCGGGAAAAAACGGTTACGTATTTCACAATATGACACATCATTTCAAAGCTAATTTTATTTGCAACTAAATAAGTAATATTTTTGATATTTATTTGTCATCATTCTTACACTTATACGTACGGAAAATATGCTTATCGATCGCCAAACGATTTTTCGCAGAGTAGGTAGACAGCAACAATAATAGATATATTTATTCTCCGATCTGTCCAAAGCGCATTGGGTTCACGCAAAAATTGTTGTACAGGTTGAACCAAATTGAAAATGATTTTAATAATAAACACTCATTATCTTTATACTGTGAAAAGCTGCATCTGGAATCGAATATCACTCATAGATAGTTCATCATTCATCACACTTAGCCCACATACGGGCGAATAATTAATGGTATGAAGAGATAAAATGAAACTGATATTTAGATTACCGATAATAATTAGACATTTTATTGTGATTCATTTCAGGTTGGGCGTAGAACACCAATCATTCGTTCGATTTATATTGTCTTAAAAATTAGTTCCAATTTTCCTAAGAATTAGTAGGTATATAAATAAATCTTCAAGTCTTCTGCATATGCCTGGACAAAACACATTCAAAGATAATATAATAGGATATATAGCAGTAGAACGTAATACGACAATTTAGCTATTTTAGAGTTGATATACATAAAATATAATTTAATATGTTCCAGTAAGCAGATGTATACAATTTCATCCTCTGTTTTATTTAACTTGCTATTGATATACATTTAATGAAGTATATTTTTACAATTGAACCCTTTATTTATTCAAATTATACCGTTCACCACCAGACCTTCTATAATAAATCGAACTAAATATTTCGTAGTTTTCTACTAAAATAAAATATATTCTTTGAAAACGTTTAAAGCGCACTAATTAATGTCTACGTTGGAACTGAATGTTATTTACGATATATACTAACTAAACGATTGAGGAGAGCGTTTAAATTGAATTTATAGCATGGGCGAAATCTTTGATATTCCGACTTGAGAAATAGTATGATAATATTTCCGACTTATAATGTTCAAAACGATCTCAGTTTACAAATTAAAAAAATATTTATGTTAACACTTATTTGACTCGAAATATAAATTTCAATTTTTTAATTAGTTTTCTAGTTCGTTTGTTATTATTTGTTAAATATTATACAATTATAACATTTCCACCTAAAACTATTGCTATAATATTAATTACTCTTGATTTTTCCGCTTTGCTACTACTTTTTCTTTCAGGAAAACAATAAATACGCGGAATATGACAACTACATGTATACACGTTTTGATTTTCTATTTGTAACTACCCACTTAATATCCTCCTCTTTTTCCTATTGATGTAGGTCTTGGCCAATTTTTCCAGCTTAGTGCTCGTTTCATATCGATACCAACAAATCTTTCCAGAATTTAGAAGGTCTGTTCAGGAATTTGGTTTTGCACGATCCTTGCTATTCTGCCCTCTTCTATCTTGTTACGTTCGTTCCACTGCGCCCGTCGTTGTCTTCCCCATCTGACTACATCCTTTACCTGACATTTGTCTCTTATGTTCTTACTGCGGATTCTATGTCTCAGTGCGGACTCCGATGTAGATTTTCATTTCTGTAGTTCTTAATATTTTTTTCCGTCTTCTGTCGAATATAGTCTCCATAGTGTATGTTATTATGGCTCTAACACATGTTTTATAAATTTTGACTTTGGCTTGCTTGTTCATGTACCTATTGCTCCAGATAACGTCACTCAAGGCTCAGGCCATCTAATAGCTTTGTTGGTTTAGATTTTTCTTTCGTGCAATCTTCCCTGGCTTGGAGAAAATTCCACTCCCAGATAGTTGAGTGCCTGCTCTATAGGACTGTCTTCTACATTTTATTGGTTCTATTGACATAAAAAGTTATTTTGTTTTTGCCGTAGATATTTGCATGTTTAGGCGTCTGGTTTCGAAATAGAACGAATGCAGTAGGCGTAATAGATAGTCTTCATTTTCAATCAGCGTAACATACAATTTTAATCTCTGCTGTTAATAATTTGTATCCATTTCCGGTTTCTGTTAGGCGTTCTATTATTTGGTTCATTATTACTTTAAATAATAAAGAACTCAGTAAGTCACCTTGTCTTTTTTTTTTCATGAAAATCTTTCCAGGATCATAATGTTACCAATCGTTTTATTAAGAACTTTAATAAATAAATTCAATAACATATAATATGTTCAGTTCAATATATCACAAAAACTGACAAATATCTCATTTGACAACTCACTACTGTCAATCATTGATTGAAGTAACTGACAGAAGGCATTCTCCAAGATTCCCTTTGACAAAAATTGTATCTGGAGATCGTGTCGAACAGCGTCGTTCTATGTTTGTGAGGGAAAGGGTTGGACAGAGTGGTAACAATAAAGAACAAAACATGGAAAGAATCAGGCTTATCCATTGTTCAAATCAAAAACTCTTTGACTTTTCTCGGAATTTTCCAATTTACCGGACAATTTTTCCATTTTTTCCCTAAAAACCTTATGGACTATTAAGAACATTGTTTTAAAAAAGATAGCCAAAGCGGTCCAGTCATTCTCAAGTTATGCTTACCAACAAACAGCATTTAATTTTTATTTATGTTGATTTGGACTGGTATAAAAGAAGTAAGCACACATAAAGGGGAGATCCTTATTTCGAATTAAAAAGAGAATTTATATAGGTTTTTAATATCCTAAAAATAATCTGTAGTTTTTACTAATGTAAAGCGGTTTATGTAGAGGCGGATATATGTATATTATTAAAAATTAACAGAAAATATACGTATTTTATATAGTGTTAAGAAATACTCGATATGTACGTATTAAAATGAGCAAAACCTTATAGTTTTATATACGTCTATAAATATCTAAAACAATATGTTTATACTTTACGTAGATAAAGCGTTTAATTTAGAAGTGAGTAAATATATTAAAAAAAAAACTTATATAATATAAATAATATAAATAATATAAATAAAGTTTAAGACATCTTTGTAACAGTATTTTGATTTGAATTGTTGCTTTTGTGTGTGATTTAGTAGTATGGAAAAGAAGCGAAAAATTGATAGTGAATGCAGAAAATTCCAAGATCAGTGGAACATTCAGTATTTCGTAATTGAGTCCAGTAAGAAGGCGCTATGTTTGATTTGCAATGATAGCATAGCCGTTCTCAAAGAATATAACATTAAACGTCATTATGAAACAAAACATTTTCAAAATTACTCAAAATATACAGGAAGTTTGCGGACAGAAAAATTCGAAGCTATGAAGCGCGGATTGAAATCGCAGCAATCTTCATATACGAAACTCAAAACTGAACAAGAGGCTGCAACGCGTGCCAGCTTTCGTGTGGCTCTTGAAATTGCAAAACGTGGAAAACCATTCACCGATGGAGAAATGATCAAAGAATGCATAATTGCAGTAGCCGAAGAAATGTGCCCTGAAAAGGTAAATTTATTAAAAAGTGTCAGTATGTCAGCAAACACTGTGGCTCGAAGAGTAGAAAACATCGCTGAAAATATATCCTCTCAACTGTTCGACAAAAATGGACATGTTGAGTGGTTTTCTTTGGCCTTGGATGAGTCAACGGATGTGTCAGATACTGCTCAGGTGTTGATTTATATTCGAGGAGTAGATAAAAGCTATGAAGTGCATGAAGAACTTCTTGATATGAATAGTATTCATGGCACAACTACTGGTACAGATATTTTTAAAGGAGTTGAAATGGCCATTAATCAAAAGAACCTTCGATGGAAAAACTTGAAATGTATTACAACTGATGGAGGCAAAAACATGAGTGGGAAAGATAAAGGAGTGGTCGCTCTTGTGTCAAAGGCTGTAGAAAATGACGGTGGTTTAAAACCATTAGTCTTACATTGTATCATTCATCAACAGTCTTTGTGCGGAAAATGTTTGGATATGCCTGAAGTTCTGAAACCAGTCATATCAACTGTTAATTTTATCAGATCTTTTGGGCTACTTCACCGACAATTCCGACAATTTATTGAAGAGATTGGAGAAAATGACTTACCTTATCATACTGCCGTACGTTGGCTTAGTTGTGGGAAAGTCCTTCAGCGCTTTTTTGAACTTCGAGCAGTGATCGAAATTTTTTTGAATGAAAAGCATCGCCCTCTTACTGAATTACAAAACAACGCATGGCTCTGGAAGTTAGCATTCTATGTTGATTTGACAAAACATGTGAACGAACTGAATTTGAGATTGCAAGGAGAAAACCAGCATCTTCCTGATTTATACACTAATATCAAATCATTCCGGAAGAAATTGATACTGTTTCAATCACAACTACGAAGTAAATGTTTTTCACATTTTAAAACATGTGAAATATTCAGCCACACTACTGAGACTGAGTTTCCTATCGATTTTGCAATCGAAACTTTGAGTGTTTTGAAAATAAATTTTGATACTCGTTTCTCGGACTTTGATGCCATTGCGAATCAAATTAAGATTTTTCAGAATCCTTTTGATACTGACATTGAAACCCTAGCCCCGGAACTTCAAATGGAAATAATTGATCTACAGTGCAGTGATATAATTAAGAACAAATATCAAAACTCATCTTTGTTGGAATTTTATAAGAGTCTTCCACTGACACAATTTGATAATTTGCATAAATTTGCTCGTGGGCTGTTTTCTGTTTTTGGTGCTACTTATTTGTGTGAGAAGACCTTCTCCAAAATGAAGTACACAAAAAATGTTTACAGATCTAAATTAACTGATGAGCATCTTAAATCTCTTTTAATAATTGGTACAATTAAAATTAGTCCACAACTACAAACTATTGTCAGTGGAAAATCTCAATTACACAAATCTCATTAGTATTTCATATGTCATTATGCTTGTTATAAGTTATGTTTTTATTTAAAATGTATAAAATGCTAGTTGGATTCATTTCAATAATTTGTTAGTTATTATATACTGAAGTAAAATTTTCTGCATATTATACATGTCTTTACTCATTACAATTCTGTGTTTCTTTATCCAACTTATCACAAAAACAATAACAATAAGCCTACAACAATGTTATGAGTAGTTAGCCCATGACCATATCAATGTAGATGTCATATTAATAATTATTCAACATAAAATTAGAATACTTCAGTAAACTAAATTTAATTTGCTATAAAAAATATGTTCTCTAAAAGGAGTTATCAAGTATGCTAGCTCTCCGCGGGCCGGACAAAATCTGTCCGCGGGCCGAATGCGGCCCTCGGGCCGTAGTTTGGAGACCCCTGATCTAGACCATAACCAATTTTCAACCGTGGTAACGTTTATCATACGTATATTATACGTAAGTGTGTTGCTTGGGATTATTGGTAAATCCCACTAAATCGGTTACATTGATTTTATGTTCTCAAAATCATATCAATAAATTGAAGACATAGTTAGGTTGCAGATTATTTAATTATATTGTACTAGTCAAAGACTAAACAAACAGTTTGGAATTTTCTATAACTTATTTAAATATATTTCGCAAATAAAAAGTACATACCGAAAGCTTATGCTAACATAAAACTTATTTACCCACTCAGAGACAGTACTTGTCAGCATATATGAAGTCTTTGTTATATGAGGCACTTGTGCTTTCACGAATTTAAAGCTGCTCTCCCGTGTATAGGCTATACTGCAGACCCTTGTAAATTGTATTATGCAATAAATAAAAAGAAGGAAACGAAACGACCTGATTTAATTTCGCATTGATGGTCGTCACTTAAGATTTTCCCGCAGAGCCATTACGCCACCCGCGAGTGGGGTGGCGTTGTGTGAACGTCATTTTTCATGCCAGGGTGTATAATTCAATACCAGTGTATCGAATTATGCACCCTGGCATTAAGAATATTTCATTTGGCACCTTTACTGCACGGTACTGCATAGGTCAAGTAATTTCTTGATGATTCATTTTCTTTTGTAATGCTGGATAATTATGTGGATTTATTTGTACGAATGTATAGCTTTTGAATAAAGTATGATTCTTTTTACATTGTCCATTACATTAAGTTAAATTAGGTTAAGGTAGTAATAGACAAACCCACTATTTTTTATTTTGTAAATATTTTTGTTTTTTAGAGTTATATTGGAAGATCACAAATTAATATCTAACGTTGAACTACCCCCTGTGATTTTTAGTTCTACATTAATATCTACATCAGAATCTGTTTTGTTGTACTATTGTATCGGCGAACTGAATTAATGCATCTTTTATTATTGTTATTATTATCCATAAAAACATTACCATGGACTAAAATTTAAGGTCATTTAAAAGATGATTTTGCTATGCTCTCAAATATAGTATAATGATAATGACACTTCAAGTGACATTTAAAGTTTAACCGCTGTTTAATATTGCTGTAAAAACGATCCGGCCTTTCTGTGTTTGTGTTGAGATATACATTATTTTGTGATTAAAATTCATGAAGGGTGACCATTTTCTTGCGTCAGGTTTATTTACAACTGTCTTTGTGACTTATAGAATGGATATAACACAAAAACTCAGAAGCGACAAATATGGTCCGTCCATAACCAGGAAAGAAGCCAAAATTTAAAAAGTATAAGAATTACGAGAGAATCATATTTAAAATTATTGCCGTTTATTCTGTATGAAATAATGAAAATAAGTAACAAAAAAAATAGTTCTGGGCACAGGCTGGCAGTGACACTTTCTTAACTATTCATAAAATACGTAGGTCATGTTTTGTTATTATTACATAGCCGAAACAAGTTGCTGCATGCTGGCTAATAAATTGCCAGGCATTTTCTACCGCTAATTTATATTTATAACTTCTATTTTCTATATTATAGGTACAGGTATAAGGCTTGGTTGACAAACACTTATTCTTTTTACAACATATTTGATGATATTTTCAAGAATTTCTGACTTGATTTTTGCAATAGCGCGCTCTATGTTGTCCTTCATTCAGGAATCGTTCTCGGTTTATTTACGTAAGCACGTGACTAAATATAACCCCACAGAAAAAGTCTCACGATCTCGGTGGTCAATTCTGATCTTCATGACTGGAAATTTCTCCTGCAACAATTCACGCATATCCCATGCACTACGACAGATGGCGCCATCTTGCCGGAACCACAAGCATGCATGATCTACAGTGTGCACGCGATCCAACAGCGGATGGATCAGCGTAGTTCCGTTTACCGATTTTTCGGTAGATCTACCGATTTGTCTTCATTTCTACCGGTCTACCGATTAAGCCATCATATCTACCGAATTTAAAGGAATGAGGAAGAATCTAAATAAAATCAAAAACTGGAATCGCTTTAACTGTTTATATTCATGTAAATAATACGATTTAATATAAATATTTATACTTCTGTAAAATTTTTAACAAAAAAAAAATACAGTATAATAAATTATTAATTTAATGGCATTTGTCTTTAATCTATGACTATAATTAATAAAAAAATAATAGAAGCAAATTATTTTATAGTAATAAAATCCACTATGGATTGTAGTCGATATAATGCCTGCATTCAAAGCCAGAAATACGCCCTCTTTATTCTGAATAAAGTAACTATTATAGTAAAAAAAAAAATTAAACAAAAGTAGTTTTCCAAATAAAAACATGCGCCCACTTATTGGCCTAAAAATAATTATTTAAAAATATTATATCAATAAAAATAATCCTTTCTGTTTCGATTTCAAAATAAACAACAAATTACTGTTGAAAATGAATGATAAAACATTAAAAAATATACCTGGTGATGAGAAGTTCCTCACTTCTAAATACGCCAGTAGTTTTATAAAATATATTGTATCTAATACCTACATTCTTATTATATTTATTTTATATGAATTTATGAATTATGTAAATCAAAATTGTTTTCAAATATTTGATTTTAAGCTAAGGATAAAAAAAATCTACCGAATTCTGCCGATTTTTCACGAATAATTCTACTGAATATATTCACAGGTGACGGAACAACGCTGGGATGAATATACTAGACAAGCTGGTCGACCATAAGTGGGAGAATAAGGGGGTAGCCAGGGGTAGCCTCTGTTTCTAACATTAGAGCTGCTTTAAAGTCGACACCGCAGAAAGCGTTACTGAGTTAGTCCGTGAAAATTTCTACTGTTACTGTTCATAACGAATTCTTTAACGAAGAATAAAGTCATTTACTGCTGTCCGTAGATAATTCATAAGTAGAGACTTGATGAAGCATCAAATAATCGCACTAATTAATTTTAGTGACGGATTTCATCACAGCTTCCCAAATTGTATGAGTAAATAAAAGAAATGATCGTCAATTCTAAAAACTTAAAAATAATATTTTTTTTCTTAAAATATCAAAGATAAGAAATATAGCTGATATAAAAAACGAAAACGAAACAAACTAAAACTCTGAAAGTAAACAATAAATTTGTATGAAACTAAACAAGATGTTTCAGTAAGTAGAAACCCAAAAACAAGGAATTTAATTGGAAGTTAAGAATGGAATTATTAAATAAAAATGAATTTCTACAAGTATGTAATTATTTATTAAATGCTCAAATAAGCCTCCCTCTTGAGCTGAGCAGTAACCCAGCTGATTATAAAAATTTCAACGGACATTTGTTAACATTTCCGGGGTAACATGAATCGAAAATACAATAATTTTGGCGCGTAATTGTTCTAAATTAGATTGACGAAACGCGATTTGAAAATGTACTAGTCGACTAGAGATCGAGCGTGAACTAAATTCAAATGAAATGCGCAAGTACAACTGCTATCCTTGTTGCACTGATTAAACGAGAGTCAGTCTAGCCTCAGCGTAAATGTACTCGAATCCCCTCTTTTTCAACAGCAGGCAAGCAATTGGTATACATACTCCTTCATTTGGAGACAAAGTCACTTATTATTGGGCGATAACGTACCTCATTCATCGTCTCTGCATTACTTGTCGCATGCTTGGAAAAGTAAATCCCAATCACTTTGTCTGGCGATAATCTTCACCCAACAGTGGTGGGTGCATCTACTATTAAAATATTATGTGAGGATTCTCGTCACCTCAAATCCGACAGTTATGCTTGTTGACGTAGTTGTCCAGTTCAAAATGCGCCTCATTCCTAGAGATGAAGTTCCTCATAAAATTGCCATCCACATTTTAGTTTTCAAACACACAATCGATAATTTCACGCCATTGCAAATAGTCGGTCGGCAGTAATGGCGCCAGTTAAACCTCGAAAGGCTGTAGTTAAGGTCCATTGTCAGAAATTTCTGCATAATGCTTCTCAAAATGTTTACTGTTATGAACAACAGCGGTTCGGGGATTTCGGACAAAACTCTCGGCTAGTAAAGCACTATTTTCGGTAAACCAGAGGTTACGACGTTAGTTTAGTGCTAACATTAATAACTTAACCACTTTGTACGTTTTGCCAATCGAAAATTATATGCAATTAGCGGATCATCTTTAAAGAATATTTCCTTTTTAAATAAGTATTGGCGATGACAACGCGTTCGGCAGTATTCGAGTCATTTTCATTAACAACAATGTCATGGATGTCACTTAATTGCAGGCGTTGCCACCCGAAGGGAGAGAAAATGACGCGCAATTTAAATTGTGCATTCTTATTGGGATACCCCAAATAATTTTTTACACTTTTAAACAATTTTTATTAAATATGTTTCTTTATTCATACTTAATTAAATTCACTTTATAACTGAAAAAAAACAGATGTCATAAATGATATTCGATATATGTCGATAAATATATTTTCTCAAATTACATTACTATTCAATATGATAGACTGATATTGAATAGTAGTATTTCTCATTCCCTAAACTTTGTCACTTAAAGAAAAATATTAGAGTTACGGATTATTGCTTGTATTATAATTGGAACTATAGAAACTGTACTAAACTAATAATGCTTATAAAATAAATTTACGGTTATGGCCATTATAAACCGACCTTAACATGTTTTCGCTTACTATTACAAAAGTTACTACTTACTCACGTTCACGTTTTAATGTAACACTAATATGAAAGCATTAACAACGTATTTTGGTTTCATTCCAAATGGATTTCGTTTTATATATTAATAATCATTATCTTATAATATGATAATATAATATGGTAGAATATATATACTATTTATTAATCCGCACTATTTCCATTGATTAACTTTCCAGGGTCGGTTGGCAGGCAGGTTGACAATGTCTTCCTCGTAGCGGTGTTGGTTGTTGTCCTCGAAACCGAGGATCTTCCAACTGAAGCTACAAATGGAGGTCCGTCGCCTGATGGTCTACCGTTTATGCTTACATCTCCAAGGTTATCCCACCTTATTCCTTGGCTACACCGTACTGATGACGAACAATGAGTCAGAAACACGTGTCTACGGTTGCTCTACAGCGGAATTACCCACTATTTTCCATGACTAATTTATTAATCCGCACTACTTCCATTGATTAACTTTACAGGGTCGGTTGGCACGCAGGTTGACAATGTCTTCCTCGTGGCGATGTTGGTTGTTGTCCTCGAAACCGAGGATCTTCCAACTGAAGCTACTGCGCTGTCGCCTGATGGTCTACCGTTTATGCTTACATCTCCAAGGTTATCCCACCTTATTCCTTGGCTACACCGTACTCATGACGACTAAGGAGTCAAAAACACGTGTCTACGGTTGCTCTACAGCGGAATTACCCACTATTTTCCATGACTATATATATATAAAATATATTAAAATTCTTTGCCAAATATGCAAATGTATTGAAACAAATGAATATCTTCTTGGTAGTAGTGGCATAATGATGAGCAAAAATAATAACAATATGACAACTGGTATATATATATAGAAAAACAACTGTCGTATCCTCAACTTAATTAATAAAGTATCCAGTCGTCGGTATTAGGATAAAAAAATAAAAACAACTTAATTACACTGCTGACGTTTCGTTCATTTAATCAACGAACTTTTTCAAAGCTTCGTAATCTTTTTACATACATAAAATAAGAAAAGTAAATGATATTTCGTTATTACATATTAACATGTACATTGCATTCGATATCTTATTCACTAAAACGATGCTATTATACTCATAGTATTATGATCTTAACTACGAGCCCGTGATCATGTACATATAGTGCTATAGTGTACTATATGTACATGATCACGGGCTCGTAGTTAAGATCATATACTATGAGTATAATAGCATCGTTTTAGTGAATAAGATATCGAATGCAATGTACATGTTAATATGTAATAACGAAATATCATTTACTTTTCTTATTTTATGTATGTAAAAAGATTACGAAGCTTTGAAAAAGTTCGTTGATTAAATGAACGAAACGTCAGCAGTGTAATTATGTTGTTTTTATTTTTTTATCCTAATACCGACGACTGGATACTTTATTATATATATATATATATATATATATAAAGTATAGAATTTCATGGGGTAACTCCGCTCAAAATGCAACTGCGGGCACGTGTTTCGAACTACTTGGTTCTCGTCAGCGCAGTGTAGCCAAGGAATAGGATGGGATAACCTTGGAGCTGAAAAACATCAATCAGAGACATACACAAGGGACAGCCTACCAATTGAGGCTTCAGCTAGAGTGTCCTCGATACTGAGAATGAATCTAACGTAGCCGCGAGGTAGACATTGTCCACCTGCAAGCCATCTGAACCCACAGGATAACAATAAAGAAAAGAAATATTGCGGATTATAGAATAATAAAGTAGTTCGAAACACGTGTCCGCAGTTGCATTTTGAGCGGAGTTACCCCATGAAATTCTATACTTTATTATTCTATAATCCGCAATATTTCTTTTCTTTATTGTTATCCTGTGGGTTCAGATGCCTTGCAGGTGGACAATGTCTACCTCGCGGCTACGTTAGATTCATTCTCAGTATCGAGGACACTCTAGCTGAAGCCTCAATTGGTAGGCTGTCCCTTGTGTATGTCTCTGATTGATGTTTTTCAGCTCCAAGGTTATCCCATCCTATTCCTTGGCTACACTGCGCTGACGAGAACCAAGTAGTTCGAAACACGTGTCCGCAGTTGCATTTTGAGCGGAGTTACCTCATGAAATTCTATACTTTATTATTCTATAATCCGCAATATTTCTTATCTTTATTTATATATATATATATATATATATAGCATGAAAACGGCAAAGAAACACTTTAAATTAAAGTTAAAAATTAACAATTAATAATTAACGATGACCTAACCACGAATGGGCGTCCAACCTCACTTTTTAACTAGAACATTGTTGTCTAGTACAATAATCTAATGTGTTTATCTAGAACTACTGGCATCTCGTAGAGAAATTCAGGATGATAACAATATTTCACTCCATCTATAGATAAATATCTTGAAGTAGATCACGATTTTGTACGAAAAAATGTATAGAAAATATTAATACATACTGGTCATTTACAATAAACTTGTTTAACAATATGATTAATAGTCATAGGAAAGGGAGTCAGGATGTATAGGGTAATCTTGACTTCTTTTTTCCCAATGTAATATATAAATAACAAAAAGTTGCAACATGTCGAATCCATTATTTCTGATAGAATATTTGATAGATAATACCGCGTGATTTTTCAAAATAATACACGTAGGATTATCGGATAAAATAACCAAAATTCGAATAGCGCACACTCACAATACCTCTCAAAAGCGCTGAAAATTCTCTATTCGAGTATTATCAATTTTAATGCACTGTACAATGCAGCGTTTTAGCTCTCAATCAATAATTACTGTTTATAAATATACACCAGATTAATACAACGACAGCCTGGTCTCACATTTTGGTTAACAATAATAAGAGCATTTTTTATTTGCTCTATATTTAGGTGTCTCGCAATGGTAAGCTCAGAGCTTTTAATATTTGAATGTTCGATATTTTCATTTTAGGTTGTATTTGGTAAAATTCTTTGTTTAACAGTATTGATCCGATTTCCAGTACTTTTCACGTGAAACGAACTTGTTAGTAGACAGGTATGTTAGTACAATGAAATGTTTTCAATTCATGGTTTGCAGTTTGAAACAAAATGTTAACCACAATAAAATTAAAATAATAACCTATATACCGGGTGTCCACACGAAAACTTTATATTGAATTATTTCTGGTGTGTTTGAAGACAAAAACTTGAAATTTTGGGTGGTTGTTCAGGATATAGGGGGACAATGAATAGTGTATTTCATACCGCCCCATCGGGTCACCCGCCGCCGCCGGCCACCCCCACTCCAATATTTTAAATGACACCCTGTATTTTTTTTTGGTGGTTTTGAAAGAACACAATTTTCTTGATATTCCTATGTGAAAAAACTAGTAACACACATTATGACATTTATGAGATATTTAAATTTAAAGGTTTCAGATATCAGAAATTATTAACTCCGAAAAATCATAAGTTAGTCATGGAAATACTTAAAACAAGATTTATTCACAATATTTTAGTTAAATTAAATGCTCAAATTGTTCACCGTTTACATTTAAACATAAATAAAGTCTATTTTCAAAAGCATTTCTAACATTTTCGAACACTTGTGGCGTTAAATTTCGACATTCCTCTGTTATTCTATTACGTAAATCAGCTATTGATTGTGGCGGTGTCTTATAAACAACAGACTTCAAATGTCCCCACAAAAAGAAATCTAGGGGAGTTAAATCGGGGGAGCGAGCTGGCCATTCAATAGAGCCCCTACGTCCAATCCAATGTCCTGGGAAAATATTATCCAAATAATTCCTAACGTCTAAACAGTAATGTGGCCCAGCTCCATCTTGTTGAAAATATAATTGCTCCTCCTCTATTTCATTCAAGTTTTCTTCTAGACACTGTATGATAAGAGGATGTATGTAATTTTTGTTTGCAATCCCATACAAAATCACTATTTCAGTTCTCTCTTCAAGAGTATAAACCATTTCAGCGAAAAAGCCGAAACTTTAAGAACAATTTTACAAGTATTAATATTAATGAAACACAAAAGTCACAATTTTGACAATTCTAATTTAAAGCAAACTATTTCCATGACTAACTTATGATTTTTCGGAGTTAATAATTTCTGATATCTGAAAGTTTTAAATTTAAATATCTCATAAATGTCATAATGTGTGTTACTAGTTTTTTCACATAGGAATATCAAGAAAATTGTGTTCTTTCAAAACCACCAAAAAAAAATACAGGGTGTCATTTAAAATATTGGAGTGGGGGTGGCCGGCGGCGGCGGGTGACCCGATGGGGCGGTATGAAATACACTATTCATTGTCCCCCTATATCCTGAACAACCACCCAAAATTTCAAGTTTTTGTCTTTAAAAACACCAGAAATAATTCAATATAAAGTTTTCGTGTGGACACCCGGTATATGTATTTCGACCAATAATAGTAGTTAATGTACCATCACATAACTAAAAACAGAATTGTGGAAACAGATTTTACGATTCACTTATGAAAATAACTACCGAATCGAATTTGAATGAGATATTATTTTATTTTTTGTAAGTGCAGCGTGTAAGGTAGTTAAAAAATAGTATTATATCGACTGTCTAGACAATGAAAAAGGGTGAAAGCTCTCGCCTGAGCACAAGTCCATTAGAAATAACCATTACATTAACTATTCCGTACACTTTCAGTTTCTATAACCATTTATGTTTCAGTGACATATTACGAAATTTCAGACGGCGCCAGCGGCTATGTATTCAGTGTTTACTGATTGCTGAGATCTGGGAGCAAAGAGTCATATACAGCTGATATTTAACAATTTATGTATTATTCACTACGTCGGTGTTGCGCTCTAACTAATTATAACATTTTAATACGAATCACACAAGTATACCCTGCATGTTTATTGTAATATATGAGGAACTGAATTGCAAAGCGTTTTGTAATTTTTTTCGTGTTTTGAGTTATAGATGGCGATGCATTCTGTAGGCCTATCTTTACGTTTTATGCAACTTTAGACATTCCAATTGATCATTAAATACATGGGATATATCACATAGACTTTCAAACCGTATATTATTTCTCGACATGTGACAAACAAACCGTCTTTTGTCAAATGCTTTTTGACAAGAAACGGTTTGTTTGTGAATTTATTCAGACCTGCCTAGATTTCGTACTTCTTCTGCTCTGTGAGCTGAATACTAAGTTATTATTTGAGTAGAAAAAAAAAACAATGGATGAGATTGAAGGTGAAGAATGCTGTTGGTGATTGCCACCCTGGTAGTAAACACAGAACAGTAGTTGGTTGGTCTTACTTTAAGAGAATTAAAAAATTATGTCAGATATGATAACGTTAGGTTAAGTTGTTGAAATTTACTAAGCATTTGAAATGGTTATTATTTTTTAAGGTATTGAAAAACCATGGTACAAACTTTGATAATTTTAACTTCAAATACAAACACAAAGAAAAAAATAAGATCTGGCCACCACACGACTTTCTTATACGTATGACCGTTTACTTTCGGTACGAATTTTAAATTTTTATTTATACAAAAATATTCCAAATCCAACTCTAAATACTTTTGTACTCTTGACAAATATATATAGAATGCATAATTTACGAAAGATTTGCAAAAATCGCAATTCGATAAGAGTAAAAGTGTTACTTCCGGTCCGAATTTTGAAATTTCACTTTTGCAAAAAATATTCCAAATCCAACTCTAAATACTTTTGTACTCTTGACAAATATGTATGGAATGCATAATTTACGAAATATTTGCAAAAATCGCTAAAAGTGTTATTTCCGTGTTACATAAAAAAAAAATTTCACAGAGATATGATAGTTAATAACTAAATACTTTTTCTTTTATGATAAAGGCGTTTCTTCAATGATATTAGAATTTTTTGCAAATGAATTTGGAGCAATAATTATGTATACGCACATATTTACAAATATTTTCGTTCAGTAAACAACCTTTTAAAAAGGGAAAATAAACATATAATAAAAACACACAGTGTTTTTATAACTACGCAGGCGAAAAGAATACACAAGCCACTGTAGTATATTTTAAAGTAGATATGCTATTCGTAGATACCAGTTTATTAGGAGACATGAATTTTGAATGTGAGTGTACGTTAAATTTTATATCTGCAAGTTTCTGTCTACCGTAATTTTTCTTTTTTGATGCCTCAGATAATCATTTAAGCATTAAATACCAAATATGTCGAACATTATTTATGACCATTTATAGTATTGGACCTGCCAAGATTTTGCAGAATTTTTACAACACTGATGAATGAGGAAGCAATTATAGAAAAAAGTTATTTCCGATTTAAACTAGCAGAGGTAGAAAACTTCAGTAGCAATTTAAAAGAAAGAGCATGTCACTATGGACGTTGTAAGTCGTGAGAAATTTACTTAGGCTCGGAATACAATATGAAGATACTTTGGAGGTTTTACAATGAGAAGGTTCAATTCCTTTCCAGAGTATTTGGTTGTCATTTTCATATTGGTTTTGAGTAAGTACACTAACCCAAAAGTAAGAGCGGAGAAAATACCACTCAAAACAAAATTTAAGGTGTCGCTCAATTCCACAAGCTAATGAAAGAAGTATCTCCAAGAACTACTTCATTCTGTCATTTTCTTTTGATCTGCAACAGGTGCAGGTAAGTCCTAATTCAGGAATCTTTGTACGATCAATAATTGTCGTTTTATTTTTTTGCCTAACAAGCATTGACCGTCCGTCGCCAACTTCTTTTTCGTGTATGAAGCACCAGACGGAGAGAGACACTGCTAAAACATGCTCTGGCTTTTTATTTATTTTTTGACTGTCAATCAAATTTCCAGATGAGATAAAAAAATTACTTTTTTTGCCGATGGATACCCTAGTCAAAACAAAAAAAAATTTTTGTACATGTATCATTGGATTGACTTCATGAGTTTCCTCCGAACACAATAAAATCTATAGAAATGATATCTTTTTAATAGGGGACAATTTTTAGTCAAGTGGAAAAGGTATTGCGACGGCATAGCGTTATCAAAACTCCTGAGAAATATTGGGACTTGTATTCCAAACACAGTTCGAATACCTGGCAAAGATTGGCATTTGGTCGTCTTCAAAAATTCTGTAACTTGCTTAAAGAAAATAGTTGGAATAAGTTTAAGTAAGAGGATAAAACTCAAAAAAGATCCAGATTCTAATAAGATCGTTATGAAAACTGAAGTCCTCTACGGCAATCATGACATAACTCAAAAATTCTAAACTTTATTAAAACCTCGTAAGCGCATAGAAGATGCGATTTAAATACTCATACTGCCATTAGGGCATGTAATTAAACAAAAAGACACATAGCTTGCGTAATTTACTTGTTTCATTGGCTTCTAATTTAAAATGCTTGCCCATAATATCTGACTATTGTCAGCGGTCAAGATCATCCAAATGAAGAAGCGTGTATATAAATGTTTTAAAATTGAAGGAAAACATTTTGTGTAAAAAGTACGGTGTGTTAAAACTCTTGGTATAAGTTTCTATTTTTTTTTTTTCAGTTTATCAATAGAAAACAAAATTAACATAATTTTTATATTGAGTGGGGATCATTTGTTGTATACAATCATTGACTTCAAAATAAAAAAAAATGCCAAAGACAGACAATCAAAAAATATTTTGTGAATAAAAGACAACCAAAAGACACTTTATAAATAGTTTTTATTCAGTTTTTTTACTATCTAATTTAATGTTTTTTGCTAGATTCTTTTCCTAATAAGTATAATTTATTAATATATTTTTCTTTATATTTCTAAGAGTTTCAAAACATATAAAATATAAACTTCAGAAATATTTGCTATTTTTATTATTATGAATAATTATAATAAATAACATTTTATCTATTAATTTACATTACTATAGGTAGGTACGTGTTTTATATTAAGTTACGAAAAATTAAAATTACTCTAATTTCGGATATTTTAACAGAAGCTTGTCAGCAGAATATTAATTTTTTTTATTTCTGGTTGTGATAATATTAATTATGATAATATACGTAACAGTCAAAAAAATCTTTAATGCTTCTTCACTTAGTATCTAAAAGTAAACTATATCACTTTTGTAATTCGGTGGTACTACATAAAAGTAGAATTAAAACCTTTGTCAAACCATTTGTAAATGAAACGAAAGTATTGTATCTTCAATTCAAGCATAGTACACTATCTACTTTATTGTGGGTTGACGAAAAATTCAAGTGAATAAAAAAACAGGAAAAAAACAGTAAATGTAGCGCGAACTGCATGCATAACAATTATTGTGATTCTCTTTGCGATAATTATTGTCGGCATATTATTATCTAAATTCATAAATAAAACATAAAATAAGGCGCCTATTCCATGGCACTATTATCACATCAAGTAAATTTTTATTATGTTTTAAATAAAAATATGTAAAACCTTACTTAATAAATTACAATGACTAAGGTTGAAAGTTTCTGTTTCCCTTTATAACTTCGAAATTTTAAGGAAGAAAATATATAGTGAAAACTTACCTGAACAACACAAAAGCCATAAAACAAAAAAGAAAGAACAAATTTTATTCACTTAGCATATAGTTATGAACGTCAGGACTTCGCTGTAAAACTTTTAAAAGTTCTGATGCGCGCATTACAACAAAGCCAGTACCGACGCTTGACGACCGTACAACTGTGGCTGTTAACAGCGTAAGAGTTTCTCTTATAGTAGACCCACGGCGTCGGAGCGCATTCTCAATTTCAAATTCGCCGAATTACTTGTGAAACGATTCATTTATATCAGAATCGCAACCTGCGTTATTAGTTGAACCAATAAAAATAATCCTAATTAATGACAAGTTAATGCAAAAAAAACAAGAACAGATTTTATAGGAATCCTGGTGATTACTTGTTAATAAATAATATAATTAGTAATAATAGGTACCATAACTACAAATTGTCCTTAGACAAATTGATTCTTAACTGTGGAGATTACTTTACAATAATAATAGTAATAATAATTATAATATACTTACTTTACTACTAAGGCAAATGAACACATATACTGTGCGGAAATAAAGTAACGGATAAAGATATTAACTTCTTTAACATTTAGTACGAGATGTTATGGTTAGGGAGCGGAATCGAGCGAGTCATGACTCATCGCCCATGGGCGCGCTATTGAAATGTTGTATTTTTAAAGAGGTTTTAATTTTATTTATATAATTGAATAACAAGTGGCTGGTGATTATAAAATACAAAATACCCTACTATTTGTTCATTTTCTCTTCTGTAAGACTTCTTCTCTTTGAATTAAGTACATTCTTGTAGATAGAAAACGTCCCTTCTACATTAGCATACACAATTGCCGCAATGTTATTAAACCTGGATTTCTATTAAAAACTGCGTCTAAGTCCCTTGGAATTATTAATAGCCACATCTAATGTGGTTAATCCATTTTTACTTTCTTATACGTAGTATAAGGAAGTAAGGTGAAATTTTCGACTTCGAGATTTTTGCAGATGTCCACGGTTTGAAGTCCCCTGATACCGAAAAAGATGTTTTTAAAAAATGTCTGCGTGTCTCTATGTGACCACGATAACCGCTGTAGATATCAAATTTTGTATTTACGTGTCTAATCTCCCTCTTGAGATCTGTGTAGTTTTTCAGTAAAATCGGTAGACCGGAAGGAGCAGTTTACTTCAGTGAAAAAATTAAATTTTGCCAATATTTCGTCAACTACTAAATTTAAACAAATTTATAAAGAGTTCATATGAGGAGCTGACATTCAATATGCGTTTTGTCCAAATTACATAATTTCTGTAAAACGCAAAAAACTATAGTCTAAAAACGATACAACATATAGTAAAATTCAACATGTCAATAAATATGAAAAAATGTGAGTTTTCATCCTATCTTTTTTTTCAAAAATTCCTCTTTCTAAATAATTGCAAAAAACTAAAAATTGGATAGTTTAATGCTTTTTGATTGTCCAATGTGGACAAAACTCACTTTGTTTGTAAAATAAAGGACTTAAAACTGTTTGTTAGGAAACATGCAATTTTTGTAAGGTAGGTAAACTTTATTCATTGTTAAAGAAAACATTCTGAAAAATGAAGCTAATACTTCACAACCTAACCCCACCATCATCTTCCTGGCATTGACACAGCTCTTCCTGATCATGATCAGAATCATCTCCATCCTCACCCTCTTCGTCATGATTTTGAACATTTTCAGGTAAAATTGGATTCAGCCATGCCAATTCTGGGTCATTCCTCCAATTTTCAGTAGCCAGTTCAACGAGCAACTTTGTTAGACTCTTTACTTTCTTTGTCTTGATTTCTCGATAAAGTGGTAGTTCTGGCAGCACAATATTCTCAATCTTCTTGTCCTTTTTCACAATGTTTCATACTTTTTTGATTCATCATTATTTCTGTAGTACTGCTCAGTTTTCACGCTCACACCTCTATTTTTGGTTCTTGTGATAAAAATTCTTTTTGCTTCGCTGATCCCATCAACTTTCTTCAAAACTGTTAAAGCTTCTTTGAAATTGTAAACACAAGTCCACTCCATCCCTAATTTTCGTACTTCCCCAACTTGAGAATAAAGTTCCCAGTACTTTTCCGGCGATTTTATTGTACTTTGTGCTCTTATCAATTTCTCCGCTCTTCCAAATGCACGGTCGGCAGGAAGGTACGAATGCCCACGAACTGGAAAACACATCCTTATGCACTGTAATGTTGGTGGGGCACGTCTATGGAGCCAAATCATCAACATGTGTATTATATGGCTATTCTTATTTTGGCCACCACATCCATCTGAGTATAGTCTTAGTTCCCTCACGTGGTCCGGGATTTCCAATTTCAAAAGAAAATCATAAAGCGCAGATCCTACTTCGATCGATCCCCGACCAGCTTGCGTCTCTAGCCAGGAATAGAATATGGGTGTCTTGCTGGAAATGTCGGTTATGCAGAATGAATATAAAGAAACTTGCTGTGCATAAAAAGCATCTCCTATCGGAACTTTCGGTAGCACCTGCACTTGCTGCAAGTCAAAGCAAAAAGAAAGAGAGTCATCCGAATCTTCTTTCATCATGGTATAAAACTGTTTCGCCCTCAATTTGTGTACTCTCAAGTTGGTTATTATCTTTGTTTTTTCTTGCGGATTTTGACTTAATTCTACTTGTCTGCGATGACGTACACAAAATCCACAAACATCGGTGGCGGGAGAACCAAATCCAATGTTGAAGTGACCATTGAAGATGCGACTAAAAAATTTGTAGTTCACTTTATAGCTTAGGTCTACGGAATCGTTATAAGCTTTTGCGAGTTTGGTGATATTAAGCTCAGAAGGTAAGTAAATTCTGCGGGATTTGGCTCGTCCATAGTGGCTTTCTGTGCCCTTCAAGCTCTTGATGAATTCCATAACTTTAAGCTTTTTGGTGATATTTTTTCTTGAGCGGCGATCACCACCACGATTCTCCACTATTCCGTCACCACTTTTCATTTTCTTGGCAACTGTCTGAACTCGCCTTTGGCTGACGCCAAGAACAGAAAGAAACATTTTCTGGCAAACATCTTTCTTCCCAGATCTGGTCCACAATTTGTACTTCACACTCATGCTATGGTGCTTCGGATTTCGAGGCCTCCTACTCCTTTTCCTTTTTGGCGATTTCACGTGAAGACAGTGAGAAATCTTGGTGTCTTGTTTAACTTTATCTGGGTGCTCATAAAATTTTGCGCGGCTCAAGCGTAATTCCCGCAGTGTAATACTGTTACAAGATTCATGATGGCAAGAATATGTTAAACTATCTAAATTGGGATCACTGTCAGAATACCTAAAAGTATGCACCAAAATCAAACCAAACCTAACCACAAAATATTATAAAATTACCTTATCTGCTTTTTTCGCTCTCTGGTTGTCACATTTTTGGCTCGCGTACGACTTCCTCGATCGGTATCGCCCACAATGTGCTCACTTTCCATATTTTTTATCAATTATCAAGCAAGCACGTTGGCACAACGACGACCGACACATCAGAACAATATAAACAAACATTCAAAGTGCAACAAGTCCGCAGTGCGAGGACAAAACGTAATTTGACAGTACCGTTGTTATGGACAAAATGCACTTCGAATGTCCAAGCAACATTCACCATGGATTTTGAACTGGACAAAATGTACTTGGAAGGTCCAGGATGCTGCGAAAAGATGCGCTGTATTTCAAAGACTAGAACGCCATCTCTAACTCAAAACTTGAAATTTTGGACAAAACGCACATTGAATGTCAGCTCCTCATATGTACTTGAAATTAAAATTGAGAACAATTTTATTTAAAAAGTTTTTGAAGCTGCTACCGGAAGTAGGTCTTTTACTCCTATCGAAAATCAGTTTTTTGCGAATATTTCGCATGTCATGCTTTTTAGACAGGTACGTTACGGGTATAAAAGTATTTAAAACCTAATTTTCAATCTCTTTTGCATAAAAACAATTTAAAAATTCAGACCGGAATTACCGCTTTTACTCTTATCGAATAGCGATTTTTTGCGAATATGTCGTAAATTATGCATTCTATATGTATTTATCAAGAATACAAAAGTATTTAGTGCTAGATTTGCAATATTTTTTGAATATATGAAATTTCAAAATTCGGACCGGAAGTAACACTTTTTTTCGAATATCTTGCAAAGTATGCATTCTATAGCGATTTATTAAGAGAATGAAAGTACTTAGAATAGGATTTTGAATAATTTTTGTGTAAAAAAAATATAGTATAGTTTGAAACGCTCATACGTATAAGAAAGTCGTGTGGTGGCCACACCTCATTTTTAAAGTTGAGATTCGATTTTCAAAATATGTCATTAGTTTAGGCAAATTTCCAAAGTGTTCCTGAAGTAATAACAACTGATTTTTTAAATTTGGGATTTGTGTTAGTTCCTTGCACTCAGAAATACTTGGAGCATCGTCATTTAAACATGTAACGAAATTTTGTAAACTATCGAAATTCTCTGCATGAAAACTATTTCTGTGTATGTTTTAGCAAAGCTAAGTGACGATATTTTACAGACTTTGCAATACATTTCGGAATCACTGACAATTAATTTTTATCTCAGAAAAAGTAACATAAACAACGTTCTAGATCTAAATAAATGATAACTAAAAATGTACGCGTATGTTATTGAAACTTACATATTATATTGCGAAATATAAGGTAAATATAATAAATTTTAAAAACTCGTCTCCCTTGTACCTACGCCGATGAAGAAAGGATTTTATTCATAAAATTCCTTATTTTATGGCAGTTTTTTCTCTGATTTGGAGTAAACAGATGTTACAGTTCGCCCTATGAATTAGTGCTATTCAGATATAATGTAAACAACACGCAGTTGTTTACATTATTTCTTTTCACGGTTGTGGCTCCGTGGTAGTTTAGCTCGCTCGATTCCGCTCCCTAGTTATGGTTATGTTCGCCCTATAATCTTCGCAGCACCAATATTTAAAGGCTCCATCCTCTCTAAGCTTTCAATATGCATATAAATAGCTAATTGTTTCAACCATAAAACGACACCATGAGATAAATAGTGTAGGTATGTATACATGTTCAATCTTTTATATTACCTTATAACAATATGACATTTCTTCCAAGATCAGTATAGTTTGGAAATTCTATTTCATGCCGAAAAGTGAATAGTATATGCAGTCAATTTCGGGAAAATAATGTATATCACTGTGATACAGTAACCAATAGCATAAGATTACATAATAATTTTACCCATAAATCAGCGGAGAAATCATAACAATATCTTTAGCAAAGAAGTTAGTTAGTTCAGTAATCAATCAAATTTGGAGACAAATTTAGCGATTTGTAATAATGATAAGATTCGATTTTTCGATATTTCATTAGGTGTAAGTTTAAGTATAGTTTGAATAAAGTGATTCATATTCTTCCGACCGCATTTCTTTTATAATTTGTCACCGAAGAAAAATTATAAAAAAGGTTTACGTCCCTGCAACCCGGCATGGTGAAACCAGCATAAGTAGCTACATAAGCTGAAACGTATTAGTTGTTTTATTCAAACTAGTATCAACATAAACACTTGATATAAGCTTCCACTGAAACACCCACACATAATCATGGCATCTGTTTATAGTTTACAACGACAACACTTGACCGCCATATTGTCCCGCATTCAGCAGTATATATAAAAGCATAAGAACAAAATATTAAAATAAATGCATAAACTGATCACCCTCTTCTTCTGATTCGGTGTTGCTATCACTATTTAGAACAAATGTTTCAGTGCCTTTATCTTCAATATCACTATCACTTGGGTATTCATCAGACTATTTTAGCAACTGTTCTTAGTAATTAGGATTATAGAATTTTATTGATTTTATTGACACATACAAGGACCGAAGGTTCAACACAGTACAACCTGATTGACCAGCTGATACCCCTACCGCCGGCACCACCACAAGAGCTAGGTCACGCAGACTCCAGGAACTTACACAGGCGGCCGTGATACTGTACAAAGTACATATCCGGCCAATCCTAACGTATGCCAGCCCCGCATGGGCAACCATGCCGAAGACCACCCTGGAGCGCCTCGAGAAGGTGCAGAACCGCTGCCTGAGGATTGCCACGAGGGAATCGAAGGCCAC
This sequence comes from Amphimallon solstitiale, assembly GCA_963170755.1. NCBI lineage: Eukaryota > Metazoa > Arthropoda > Insecta > Coleoptera > Scarabaeidae > Amphimallon > Amphimallon solstitiale. The sequence goes on from OY720680.1 coordinate 35,679,085, forward strand.
ACCGATGGTACACATCAGGAAGATCGCCGAAATAAACTCACTGGCGGAGTTTATAGAAGATCTAAACGGGAAGTTTTTCCTCAGGGCAAACCTCGTAGAAAGTACCTCTCTGGAGGACACTACGACGGCGAAACCACGAGGAAAACACAAGACTGTCACGGAGGCACTCAGCCTCCTGTAGAAATCATCGAAAACCGGAAGGAAATCGGGTAAGAAACACCTTTGAATTATTAATATTTATATCGCTGCCCATTCTTTATTAATGTCTATAACATGCATGTAACAAATAATAATCCGGTGCGATAGCCCGGAGATATGTTTGACCGATTTCACAGGACGAAAACTCCACGCGAAAGCCGGTAAAATGCGCGAACTTCAAACACACATATCTCCGGAACCACACGGTCGATTTCGGCCAATTTTTGACAGGGAGTCCTCAGAAGACTCTGAATTCAGACACACACACACACACACACATAGTAAGACGCGTCGTGACGCGTGACACTAGTTTAATCACGGCCCTTGAGGACAGCAAACCGAGCCAGGCAACATACACAAATATGCCCGCCGCACACGGCTTGTCTCACTTCGACACAAATTACTACGAGAAGCAGAACCTCTTGAAAATTGCAACAGCGAGATTGCCGAAATCTGGAGACAACAGAAGTCCACATACTTTTAATGAGCAAAACAAAGTAAAAACTAATTAACAATGCTGAAAGTCTCTGTATACTTACATTTGCCTATGGCCTATATATTTGTTCTATGTCTAAAGTATAAATTAGTAAAAATTCACGTATGACAATAGTTTTTATCACTGACCTCATGATTTTATAGTACTTGTATCTTTTATCACTGCTTGTATCTTTCTATTGCACAAATAGACATGATAAAGCATTATATTATTATTATTATGGTGTAATATCGAAAACCGCATTTAGTAATCTATTTTATTTTATTGCAGTCTATCGTATATCCTGTTTATACGTAATAATTGATTCGTTTTATTTATATATTGTTGGTGGAATGTCTATTTAAGACTGGTCCTGTGCAAATCTGACATAAACCCCCTAAATATCCAAGTGATATACCTGTATAAAAGAAAAATGATTTCCCTTTATCAAATAGTCATTTGTCCCCAGCTTTCCCTAATATTTTATTTAATATAGCGGATACCATTAATGTTTAATGTAAACGCTTTCCTTCGCTTTCCCAATGATTTGTGTTGAAGAACATTTTGAGATTTATGCCGAAACCTTCTACTAATATTGTCTTGAAAAATACTATAAATTCACTTAATCACGTATATATATATATACAGGGTATTCCACGAGAGCCGTTCGTTAGAAGTTTTCGTGATTAGAAAAAATTTTATTATTATATATCTGTATATATTGTATCCAAAATTTAATGACCAATTACATCATTTTAAAAGTTGAAAAAGCTCGTTTTTTCAAATGGGACACGCTGCATTTTATTAGATGGTCGGATACAGAATTTGATTCTGCACCGATTTGCTTTAACATTGCCTATACCTATTTCCAGTGGTTTTCTTGTTAATCCATATTTTTATCAAAAGGTGATCAAACTCCAAAAGTTCTACCTAGTAAGCCTTGATTTTGACAGGAATTGAAACAATGTTGATTTAATGTCAAAGCAGTATCATCGTACATATTCGTGAGGTATCTACTTGCAGTTCTAGGGATTTTGTTAACTTGCTTAAGTACAGTTTATAATGGAGAATGTTGAAGAATATTCCAATAATGATTTATTAAATTTGTTTTACAAGCACGGTGAATGTGGACGAATTGTTCGACGAACATGCAGACTATTTAATGAACGATATCCGGACCTACCAACAATGACTCCCGGAAAATTCGCAAGAATCGAAACTTGCTTTATAGCAACTGGAAACGTAAGGGCAACTCAAAATAACCTAAAGCCCGTAACTGATAATGAAGATAACGTGGTAAATTGTTGGCGTTTTTTCAAGCTTATCCGAGGAGTTCAATTTCGACAGCAGCGCTGGATTTGGGTATTTCAAAAACATCAATCCACAGAATATTAAAAAAACATGGAATGCATCCTTTTTGTGAGATAACTGTTCACGGATTACGTCTTGGTGATGAGGCAAGACGTGTCAACTTTTGCGAATTTATGATTTTGAAAATGACCGAAGATCCGAGATTTCTTCATCAGATTATGTGGACTGATGAATCGAAATTCAGCAGGCAAGGAATTACAAATCGCCGAAATACTCACTACTGGGCACAAGATAATCCACATGTTATTAGGGAACATAATCACCAAGACCGCTTTAGTTTCAATGTTTTTTGTTTAATTATGGACAACAGAGTGACTTATCAAGTGTACGATGAAAATTTACATGCAGCTAGATATCTGGAGATACTGAGAGGGTTTGTTAGTAATTTTCTAAATGCCCTACCTCCACGTGCTAGAGCAAACAGATGGTTTCAGCTTGATGGTGCTCCAGCACATTCAACTATAGCTGCACACCGGCAATTGTCAATGATGTTCGAGGATCGGTGGATTGGCCCGCGGGGACCTTGGAACTGGCCACCCAGATCACCCGATTTGACCCCCTTGGATTTTTACCTCTGGGGTCGTATAAAAGAACTAGTGTACTTTAGGCCGGTACAAACTAGAGAGGAATTATTGAACCGTGTTCACCATGTGTTTGCTAATATAAGTCCAGACGAACTTCGGAGATCTGTTTCGCGAGGAGTATATGACAGATTTATTCAGTGCTTGAACCAAAATGGAGGTCATATAGAACAATTATTGTAATTTTACATTCTCTTATTATTTTTTGTCATTATGTTCCAATTTTTTGTTTTTATTTTATATTTCGTTCTAAATGTTATGTACTAATGTCATGTTCTAATTAAAGTAAATTTTTTACCGTTTCATTGATGTTTATTTGGCTTCGATGTTTCGGTTTCTGCCAAAAAACCACATTAAAATAAAAAATTTGGATTAACAAGAAAACCACTCGAAATAGGTATAGGGAATGTTATAGCAAATCGACGCAGAATCAAATTCTGCATCCGACCATCCAATAAAATACAGGATGTCCCATTTGAAAAAACGAGATTTTTCAACTTTTAAAATGATGTAATTGGTCATTAAATTTTGGACAGCCTGTATGGGATAAATCAGTTGTCAATATGGCATTCGAAAGTATCATCCCTGTGCTTCCGTCTATCCCAGAAGCGCTTTCCACCAATCGAAATTGGTTAAAGGGCGCAATGCTCAAAACAGGGCTACATCTGTCAAAATTTTCAAATAAATCAAGATATCTAAGAAAAAATTGAAAATAGGTATAGGGAAACCTGATGAAAACCCACTATGAAATTTTCTCAGGAATCCAGAAATGAAATAATATACCGGGTGTTCCATTTAAAATAAGGAAGTTAATGGCGACTTCCGGTATAACCGGAAGTAGTATGATCTTGAAAATATTTTAAAATGAAAGAGAATCTTGAATAACCCTGGAACCCAGAATTTCAGAATTCTAAGTTTTTTCTAACCACGAAAACTTCTAACGAACGGCTCTCGTGGAATACCCTGTATATCTACACGGTTTTACCGCTCAGTAACTTTACCTTAAAAATTTCTAAACCGTACAACTTTGCTCCATCTAATGGAAAAACGAAAAATTTGGCGGACGTTATTTTACATGATTTTGACAAATATATATGTTCTAGTGCAAGCAATTACTAACAGGATGCGCTACTATCGGTAGCTGTTTTATAGCTGTATATCAGGAACTGTATATTTACTTCCATTATCGCGGTTTACTGGGCGTCCCACTAAATTGCAACAGTGTAATTATACTCGAGTGATATTTTATTTCTGAATATATCAATATCGTTCTCGCAGGTGCAAATTGGTTGAAAACGCGCAAAAGATCGAAAGATTAAGAAATTATAAGTGTTAATTTTCTATGTCTTTGAACAACTTTCTAACAGTAACTTGCTGTTATTTAAACTTACCAGATGATTAATAAATAAAAATGAAGTTTTAAACAAATTACTCTTGTATATTTTATTAATGGAGTTTGGATTTTTTAAAAGAATACCACACTTCTTTTTGTGTGGAATACTTAGAATTTATCAACCATACACTAAAATAGTGAAATCGTTCAGAAAGTCGATTACATTAAATTAATGTTCTCTATATAATTTTAATATTTGTGTTAGAGCAAATATACATATTTCATAAAATTAGTTTTTTATTTTCTTGCATTCGCTAATATTTAGAACTAAGAAAAATACGTGTATTAAAAATAATGGTGTAATTGTTTTAATATAAATTTAGGAAATGTTTCCTATCTATTCTTAGACAATCACAGAAAATGAAGTAAGAATTTTTTATTTTGTTTTTTTAAACAATTTTTCAAAAAACTTTTTTGCAATTGTCCACGTTTTGAATTCCCCTAATACCGAAAAAGAGGTTTTAAAAAATGTTTCTTTTTCTCTCTGTATGTGTGTGACCACGATAGCGATCAAACCGCAATAGCTATCAATTCCAAATTTTTTATTTACGAATATAATATCCCTCTGATTAGATTTTCAGTAATATCGGCATATCGGAGGTAGTAGTTCACTTCAGTGAAAAAATCAAATTATGCCAATATTTCGTCAATTACTAAGTTTAAATAAACGTATAAAGAATTCATATTGCCGTGAATTTTACCTTAGAATTTAAGACAATACTATACATAAATATATAATGTTAGAAATAAACATGATTAATGTTGACACCAAGATATACTAGTACATTTAGATTAATATTAGCAATAAGAAAACACACTCGTAGTTTAAGAAACATTTATTTTAAAATAAATTTTATTAAGCCATACAATAACACAGGTATGCACATAGGGTATAAGCACTTTAATTAAGATTATATATATATAAACACTATTTAGATATAAGTGAGGCAAAACCTCAACAATAATAGTAAATGTCACAAATGAATATTTATTTTCAGAAGTGATAAACCAGAGGTAATGTTTTATTTAGAAAATAAAGAACCTGACTACAAGTTAGGAACAAAAAGAGCTCTGAGTATATTATGCAAAGAACCTACATTTAAAAATGGAAAGACCCTTAAAACCAACAACCGTGAAAGAGTGATGTTAACCAACGGGACGATTGTAAGAGTCAATCATTTAAAAGCAATTAAATTATACTCAGAGAATAAAATAAGATATGCTCGTAATGAATATGAAGAGGCTTAATGCACTCATATAACTTAAAGATAAAATACATACAGTTGCGATGAAAAGGATATTAAAATAAGGTATATCGTAAAGAACAGCACAGAATCGTATAATATTTCAATATACACAACAAAAAGTATTAATTCTCTTCGCAATACGAATAACAGAAGTCCTTTTCATGGTTCCAAACTTTGTGCACATACAAATAAACATCTATAACCAAAGAAATAAGCAGCATTATTATAAAAGCAATGATTCATTACAGCATATTAAACATACAAAATTCTCCAAGAACGGAAAGATGGTTCGAGGAAAGAGCAGCACAGACGGAGGGACTGGCAATTGAAACAATAACCAACTTCTTCCCATTCTTTCCGATCAAAAGCAACAAAACAAAGGTGCGAGTAAGGCTAGCGCTCGGACGAAGAATCTACCTGAAAAACAGTAAAAGTAGCAATGAATACATTTATAAGTACAATAAATATTTACGATAGCAATAAAAGAATAAAATAAATATCAATATACTTACTGTACATTAGATATAAATAAATAAAACAACAAATACCGTCGTTGGTAAATGTGGAGAAACATCAAATGTCAGAAATAAACATAATAAAAATAAACGCCAACCTAAAATTTGAGAAGAATAAGAAGAGATATGGAATAAGTATCGAGATATCCGCTAGAGGCGCCACGACGAACAATTTGAAAATAAAAGCACGCAAAGACAATCAAATAACGAGCGGCATTTATTTTCAACTATAAAAAGGGAGTTTTTGAAGAAAAAGAGTTAGTTGTTAGCTGATACCTGTGACTTTAAAAACTTCCAATACACAGCAAAGTGATCTTTTAATACATTTATGCGTCAAGCGAGTAGTGGTTAAGTGGAGTTTTTACACACTTACCATTACTATCGCAGTGTAAATAAATAAACAAACCAACTAACAACTCACAAACTAAGTAGAAGCATACACGCTCCTAGAGGAATAATTCCCAATTGTTTTATCGTCGCCATATTTACAAGAAGTAAGCGTCACCAGTAAAATTATAGAAGATTCAACGGAAGGAAGAATCAACAAGAATGGACAAACAATTTCAAGCAGAATTCGAAGAATTGTATGAATCTACGCAGTGAGTAATTAATAATATTGTCATTACAATTAAATTCAATCAAAATACACAGGTTCTCTCCAAGCACTCCATTTCTTTTAAATAATTATTTATTTAAATAATAGAAAGTAAATATAGGGACACAATATTTATTAAAAATAAAGAACACTTGTCTTAATAGTGTACTGTGTGCGAATACTTGCATAACGGACCAGTGTTCAGTAAAAAAAGACATTAGTAAGCACAGCTTTGAATAATAGTCAAACTTTTACAAACAGGAACGCCTAAAAGCTTCGCACTAAGAATCTAAAGACTCCGTGAGAATAGAGGTTTAGACAATTAGCTTGTGATGCATTAGGAACGTACCTGGGGTGGTGACTGATCCAAGCTTTATGTAGTACGTGTGAATGTTTGCATAAAGCCGATTAGTCAGTACTTTCATTATCAAGTCAACATAATTTGGACCTAATATACAGGCCTTTAGTAAGAAAAGAGTGAAGGTGGAGAAACCCTGTACTAACTGAATTCATAATAAAATAAACGATTACAATATTATCATGAAAACTGCCACTTATATAGTATTGTAAATAAGAAAATAAAATAAGTAATATACATGCTACAATAAATTTCAATTATTGTAATTACTAAGCAGAAAATACATACTTTTATACATGAATAATCTGGTGTCGTAGTTATTTGAATTCCTATCCCACACAACTTTAAAATAATAATAATTAAGGAGAAACAAGTAAGGAAAGAAGTAAATCACAGTAGAACCTACGAGAGATAACAATTTATGTTGTTTTGCCTATAAAGCTAACATAAACTACAATTTTATTTATTTATCTAACTAATAAATAAATAAATTATATAAATTTCATTTAAAGGCAAATACTACAGCATATATACGGCGCCCAACTTGCTGGATGTGTTTTTCTTACAAAATAAATTAAACACACAATTTGTCAAATATCAAAGCTAAACTTAAAAACACAACTTGCTGGCTGTGTTTCTTTCCTTGCAAAATAAAATTGTTTCTTTCATGTAATCTTATTCAAGTGGGATAGGATTCATTTAAATTTCTATTAAGTAAAATATTAGATAGAAAGCGTTATTTGTACACAACAAAAATGTCAGACAAAGAACAAAACAGTAGCAAAGGTGAAAAACCCAATATTGAAAAAGAAATAGAAACAAAGCCACAATTCACTCAATATAGGGAACCTACGCAACTAACCTCGGACTCAGAGTCGGATAAGACTGAGACAAAAGAGGATGATTCAGGAAATGCGACAGTTGAGGGAAGCATACTCACAGAGGGCACAAGTAGTACAACAATGGAACAAAAATTTGAAAGCTTTTGTTACGTTGTAAATTTACTTTGTCTATAGTTCGCGAAAGATTGTGTACCTTTTGTCTAAATACGTGGAATTTCGTATAAAGTTCATGACTTTGTGAGCGTACCCTGTATATTGTCTATTTCACCGGTCACTAAGACTGCCTGCAGTATGCTTCCGTGGGTACTAAACCTACTATTGAGTCCTCACCGCTCTAAATCACATACCGCGAACATGACAGATACATTTTGTGTAAGATCGGGCATTTACACTCTGTTTTTGTGAAAGCCTCTTTATCTGAATAACTAACTTTATTTATCTTAGCTCTAGCTTAATCTAACCTACCTGTAGTTTCATATTTTACGCATTTGCAATTATCTCTACGCCTTGCTTAAGTATATAAAATATCTTCTTATATATATATTACGACCGATCCCTACCTAATGCATTTATTGTAGGTTGTAAACGTTTTGAAACGATAATCAAGATATTGTGCTAACTGTGTCATATATTTTGCGTTTTGCCAAACACAGAATCTCGAGCAGGCCCCCGAGTATTATTGTTATTTTCCTTTTCCTTCGCAGTCGTCTCTCTAAAAGAAAAAAGGTAAGGAGTATTAATTAAAGAAATGTTTGGAGTGTAAGGCATACTATTAATTGCTGTCGATCACTTGTTGCTCTATCTTCGATTTTCTAGTATTAGGAACTTCTGTTATTCTGTCCCCAGAACCATCGTATGGGTTAGGATTGTAATTTCGCTGTAACATAAGTTTTTGATCGGTTTTTCTACCGTCTTTAGCAGCGTTTTGATATTAAAGCTTTAGTATTTCGTTAATTACCTGCAGAAATTCTGTCCTTTCGCCTAATGAAAACAGAAACTACGTGTGGAAGATCGCTTGTTTATTTTCTGTCATACCTATCGGCTAAGTAGTACAGTTCTATCTGCTCACGGATTGCCAACGTCCGGCATGAAATACCCTCTCGTGCGGTCGACTTTATATCTCCTATTTACAATTGTTGAGTAATTCGCTTATGTTCTTCCTTCTAAGATATGTGTAGGGTTACGTTTAATTGTGTTTAAGTCACGATGTCGTCTCCCCTTTATTGTCAGATTAGTTGAGTGCTTATTATGTTTATTTGAAAACTCCCGCCTTTAGGTTGAATCCTTTCTAGTGACGCATTGAGTGTGCGTGATCTTGGGTTGTAACGTATCTACCGTAAAGGTCACGGTTTAGGTCACTTAGAAGTCGAACTTGTTATAAGTGCATGGGCACGATATGCTTATTGTCTTTTGGTGAATTTTATCACTTTGTCTAAAATGTTAGACTAACGCTTAGGCGGCTTTAACGAAATAAGTGTGAGTTATCGATACCTTTATTAGGTGATTTATCGTGAATTAATTTTTATCGCAATACCGTTATCTAATTTACGAATGCCACGAGGTGGATTTTTGATTTATCTTCGTGCTATGTGTGACTTCTGAGTCCTTATCGTGGAATCTCCATATTATTTCTTCATAATTGGGGTAAGTTTTCAGAGCTCTGTGTTAAATTTTCGGGATTTTATCTTTGGGTTTTTTTAATTTTAATAGGATTCTTTTGACGGGCACAAAAGCCGACCGATTTTCGACGACGTAACGTTTGAGTGCAAGACTTATTTCGACTAGTTTTTGAACCAAGAATTTTGAGTGGTTTATTACCTGTCGCACCTCTTAGTCAACTGCGAGGTCACAAAATAATCCTGATTAAATTTCCGTTATAATTTTATTAATTTTTGTATTGATCAGATTGATCTGAATTTTTGAATTTGTCACTACCGTAATTATTGTAGCCTTATTCTGGGGCAATTATTTAATTTAAACTTAATCTAGAAAATTCATAAATTTTATCTCATTATTTTCTTTTGGGTAGATGTTAGACGATCGGTAATATACCTAGTGTTTTCTCTTCCGTTACAATAACTGTAGGTTACATGAAGTATTGCAATTTTGGAATATATAATTTGTTTATAATTTAGTACGTTTATATTTTGCTGTAATCTTGTAAGATTTTGCCTTTAACTCTTGTCTTTGCCAATAGTTAACCTTCAAATTCATTTAACGTAGTTCATGTAAGCAAACCTGACGTTTTGTTTTGTTTTATAAGTTAGCGAATTTTACACACTTTAGGCTAAGACTTTATTTTAATACATTAATTTTTCTTGCGCTTATTAAATTTTATAAATATTATTTCACCTTTGTATTGACATTGCCAAATGGCATGTAATTGAAAACTTTTGTACACCTAATTGTGAGGTGAAAGAAACGTTTCGGCAACCGACCAACTCCTGCTGATGCGCAGAGTTTCTGTCTAATCCTTAAGTTTTTTTTATTACTTATATTCTTACTAATTTTTGCAAATGTCACCTACGTTTTTTTATTATTTACCATCTGTCTAACTTAACTACGATGTAGCTTTCATTCAACGCATTGCTTAACTTCAGATTTCACAATTTAATTTTTTTTTTATATTATACTGATAACCGCATCACACGTCAAGTTCAATTAAATTTTGTTATATTACGAATACCCTATCGTTTATTTCTTTTACCTCTGCATATGTATTTATTATTGTGACAAGTACGCACATGAGTGTGGGTGCTTCATATATACAGGGTGTTCAGTAGGTAACCCGCTGGAGGGACACAGCCAGTGGTAGTTCGTAGGAGGCGCAGGTAGGTTATCTGTAGATAGCATAGTGTCCTGGTGCCCGGACAATCGTCGCAAGCGTCGTTGCCGACCGACGCTCTACTTATAGGTGTTCTCTTTTACCTGAACCGTCACGCCGTCTGCGACAGAGTTAGCTCGGCCCTGCGTTATCCTGTTTAACAACCCCCTATTGCGACTCCCCGTTTCATATCTTAATCAGCCGTTATCTTATTGCGACGTAGATCCGGTAGCAAAAAAATTTGGCGCCCAACGTTTCGGCCGATTTTTGACCATCTTCCGGAATTTTTTTTTTTAAATTTACAAATTTATCGCCTTGTCCTTGGTGGACCACGTTTCGGAAAAATTTTGACCATCTTCCGGAACATTTTCTTGAATTTTGCAAATTATCTCCCTGTCTTTAACAGCCAACGTTTCGATAATCTTTTTGGGGCCTTTCTTTCAGTATTAAGGAAAAATTTGGTGCCCTAGCGTCTGGATTTTTCTTTTGGTGATAGGGAAAAATTTGGCACCAACGTTTCGACCAACTTTCCGCCATCTTCAATTTTTCTTTATTATTATTCGTGTGTGTCAATCAAGTTTCGGCCAATTTTCCGCCATTTTCAGAATTTCTTTTCCTGCCCCTTAACTTTCAGACAAGTTTCTCCCCCCCCCGTACGAATTGACACACCAACGTTTCCGCCATCTTTTCTCCACCTTCCGGAACAAAATTTTTTTTTCCTTCGCTACCCAACGCTCCAACGAAGTTTCCGCTACCTTCACAACAATTTCATGCGTTCGTTGTGGGCCTAACGTACAACAGTTCGCACCTACGTTTCGACTAAGTTTTCGCCGCCCTCAAATTTTCTTTTCCTTTTGTGCGTCATCTATCAACTCATAAGTTGACACCGAACGTTTCGACCTGGTTTTTACCATCTTCAGGGAAATTTCTCGTCTTTTCTAATTTTCCTTGGTTTTGGTTGCTTTGACGTGACAACGTGTCGTTGCCTAACGGTCTGGACAAGTTTTCTCCATCCTCCGGAATATTTTCCTTACCTTTAAGTATTGCAGCCACTAACATTTCTAACATTTCGTCGTACCGCACAGTGGTGCTATACTTTGGAGAAGCTACTTGTTTTGTATTAGCGTTTCGGCCCTGACCATTTTCAGGAATAAATTTTGAATTTTCTCGATTTAAGCCCGTTTCTCGTTTAGGTGGGTAAGTGGACGTTAAGTTTCCCTTACCGCTCAGTTTTTTTGTATTTCCGTCTACTCCCTCACCTAATCTAACTTCGACTGTTTATATTTCGTTTTCTTCCTTTTTTTTGGGAAAGGTTATCACCTCACGTTACAATTTTACCTTAGGTTCTGAACTACCTTGTCTTTCAGAATATATTTGCGTGTCTTAGGACTCGAGTCTTTGCTTGCTGATCCCGGTACCGCCGTTTCTTTATATATATTTCTTTCTTTTCGACTTTCTGCTGAATTAACTTTCGCTATGGCTCCTAAATTTGAGATCAATCGTCTTTTGAAGGAAGACCTTGAATATTTACTGACTGTTATGGGTGCTGTGGTTCCATCCACTTTGGACGGAATGCGACGAATGTATCGACGTCTGCTAGGTTATGCTAGGTCTTATCCGTCGGATACAAAGCTCACGTATCCATTTACCTATGCAGAAGATTCCGCGGCCATTAAGGTTAAGCTTACGGTTATCGAAGGGCTCATCGATCAGTTCGTGGGGAATCGTGAGTCTTCCGAATTTCAAAAAATTTCTACCGCCCTTGCTTTCGTATTGCGCCGAATTCAGAACTCCGTCCCAAAATCTTCAGAGGAAGTGGAAGAATGCCATGCGTTTCGGAGTCGCGTTGCTGATCTGGAAGATCGCATCCGCGATAAGGCTCGCACCCTTGAACGCGCCTCAACCTTCAGTTTATTACAGTCACCCACTGCCGGTAACCCTGGTCCTCAAGGGAGTGAAGAGGAGTTTAGTGAGGAGGAGGATCCTATTCGATCTCCGGTTAACACTTTTTCTGGTCCAGTTCACTCGACTTTCACTACTTTTTCGCCTAAACCCGTCCCCGTTGCCTCTTGGGGTATTACGTTTACAGGGCATAAGAACTTTTCGGTCAGTGCTTTTCTGGAGCGTGTAGCGGAGCTGAAAATCGCTCGTAATTCCTCAGACCAGTTATTATTCAATTCCGCTATAGATTTATTTAAGGATCGTGCTTTGGTGTGGTATCGGGCTAATCGTCATCTTTACTCTAATTGGTCAGAGTTAGCTGCTGGTCTACGGGAAGAATTTCAGGCCGTAGATTACGACGACCGTCTTATGGACGAAATTAAGCAAGGGACTCAAGGTCCTAACGAACCTATTGGACTATACGTATCGGTCATGAAAAATCTCTTTTCTCGTCTTTCTGATTCAGTCCCTGAAAAAACTCAATTACGAATTCTGCAACGTAATATTCTGCCTTTCTATCAAACGCAATTGGGTTTAACTGAAGTCAATTCTATCGCGGAACTCCTTAAATATGGGAAAGTTCTCGAAGCCCGCAAGGCCTCTGCTGAAGCTTATGTACCGCCTCCCTTACGTGCTAAGACACTCGAGCCCGATTTGGCTTATGTCAATGCCGAACCAGTCCCGAGTTATTCTCGAAGTCGTGAGACACCCGTTACTCCCGTCTCTAATCGCCCTCGTGTTCATGTGGCACCCGTTTCAGCAAATCCTGTCACATGTTGGAATTGTCGTCAGACAGGACATCGTTACTCCCAATGCGCTTTACCTCGCAAACGCTTTTGCTATCGTTGTGGTCGTCCAGAGACCATTGTATCTTCTTGTCCGCAGTGTTCGGGAAACGCCCGACGTGCGCACTAAGTGGCCGTCCCGTGCGTACAGTATACACAGCGGCCTATCGACAAATTAGAGCCCGGTTAGATTTTATACTCGAACAAGCCATAGGGGATGAACGCCCCTATCTTAAAGTCCAAATCTTTGGTAAAGAGTTTCTCGGTCTTTTGGACACAGGTTCATCGCGCACTATTTTAGGTGAAGCAGGTTGGTCCGTGTTAAAGGGTATTGTTCCGCTTAAATCCTCTATGTCCTTTTGCACTGTTGCCAACGGTTCACGATGCCGAATATCAGGTGAAGTTGCCCTGCCTATTAATGTTAGGAATCGTTCTAAGGTCTTTGACGTTTTGGTGGTACCTGAACTACCGCATCAACTTATCTTGGGCGCAGACTTCTGGCGAGATATGGGTATCGTCATAAACATGCGCAGTGGCGATTGGGTATTTTCAGACGCACCCAACGTGTCTTCTGTCGATGTCGAGCCACCGATGTTATCTGATGAGCGTCAACGTCAGCTTGAGGCTATCATCAATCAAAATTTTCCTAACGTCGATAAGGAGGTGTTAGGTTGTGCCAAAGGTGTAGAGCACACTATTATCACTAGTAGCCCTCCGATTAAGCAACGCTATTATCCGATATCTCCGGCGGTGCAGAAAGTAGTCGACGCTGAACTAGAGAAGATGTTGGCTCTCGGTGTTGTTGAGAGGTCTCAGAGTGGTTGGTCTTCACCCATTCTTCTCGTGCCTAAGAAGGACAAGACTTTTCGATTTTGTGTCGATTATCGGAAGCTCAATCAGGTCACTGAGAGAGATGCCTATCCCCTTCCCTATGTTTCAAATACCTTAGATAAATTACGAGACGCCAAATATCTTACGTCTCTCGATATAAAAAGTGCGTATTGGCAAATTCCTGTTGCCGAGTCTTCCCGGCAGTATACCGCCTTCACCGTGCCGAATCGAGGTTTGTTCCAATTTTGTCGTCTCCCGTATGGTCTCCACAACGCACCTGCCTCCTGGCAGCGTTTTATTGATAGAGTTTTGGGTCCTGAGTTAGAACCTTACGTTTTCGTTTATCTGGATGATATAATAATTGTCACTCCTACCTTTGAAAAACACCTGTCTATCTTAGAGCAAGTTTTATCTCGCCTGCGTGACGCCGGCTTAACGCTCAATAGAGACAAATGTCAGTTTTGTCGCGACGAATTGAAGTACCTGGGCTATGTGGTTAATCGTCGTGGGTTGATGGTCGACCCTGACAAAGTTAAGGCTATCATCGGAATTGCCACACCCAAAAATGTTTCTGAAGTCAGACGCTTAGTAGGTATGGCTTCATGGTATCGACGTTTCGTCCCTAACTTCTCTACTGTTATCTCCCCGCTTACTGATTTGCTACGGAAAAATCGTCCCTTCGTTTGGACGTTAGCTTGTGAAGAAGCTTGGACATCTTTGCGTGAACGCTTGGTTTCCTCCCCGATTTTGACATGTCCCGATTTCCAATATGAATTCATCATTCAAACTGATGCTAGCGACTATGGTCTTGGAGCCGTCTTGACTCAAGACATAGATGGACAGGAGAAAGTAATCAGTTATCTAAGCCGTTCTTTGACACCTGCCGAACGTAAATTCTCTACGGTTGAGAAAGAATGCCTTGCCGTCCTCTGGGCTATAGAAAAGCTTCGCCCATATATCGAATGCTCTCACTTTACGGTGATAACGGATCATTATTCCCTCTGCTGGCTGAACTCTCTTAATTCTCCGTCGGGTAGATTGGCTCGATGGGCCGTACGTCTTCAGCAGTACGACTTCACTATCATCCACCGTAAAGGAAAATTCAATGTCGTTCCGGACACTCTCTCCCGTTCAGTCCCCAAATTGGATATCGTTCAAGTCAACCCTAAGAGCCAAGACAAATGTTACGTTCGTATCTTAGAACAAATTAAGAGACATCCCGAGAAGTACCCTCAATTTCAACTTATCGGCGGGATACTTCGACGTTACGTACCGCCTAATAGCGCTTTTCCCTCTGAGGACTCCGATTCATGGAAAATCTATGTTCCTAAGGAACAACGACAAGAGGTCTTGTTAGAATGCCATAACGAGCCCACAAGTGGTCATCTGGGCATTGCGAAGACTCTCGCTCGCATATTGCAACACTACTATTGGCCTAAGATGTTAGCAGATGTGATTCGTCACATCAGAGCCTGTCCTAATTGCAATAAGGCGAAACCTCTTCAAAGAGCTCCTGTTGGTCGTATGGGTGGACATTCTAAAGTTACTAAACCATGGGAAGTACTCAGTGTCGACATTGTTGGTCCTCTTCCGAGGTCCAAGCGCGGTTTTAATTACATTTTAGTGGTCTCTGATATCTTCAGTAAGTTTGTTCTGACTTTCCCGTTACGTAAAGCTTCCTCCAAGTCTATTATCCGTCATCTTGAAGAAGATGTGTTTCTGATTTTTGGCGTACCTCGTTCCGTAATTTCCGATAATGGCGTGCAGTTTCGTTCTAACGACTACCGTTCTAAGTTAAAAGAATATAAAGTACGTCCATGCTATACTGCAAATTACCATCCTCAAGCGAATCCCGTGGAACGTGTGAATAGGGTTATCAAAACCATGTTGATCTCGTATGTCTCTGACAATCATCGCGTATGGGACGTCTACCTTCCCAAAGTCACTTGCGCCTTGCGCACTGCCAGACACGAAGTCACCGGACATACGCCCTATTTCATTAACTTCGGTCGTGAGATGAATCTCACTGGAGAAAGAATTTCCGATGCCCCTATCTCTGACGGAACTCCACTTGTCGAAGTCCGCGACCCGGAAAAACTAATAGAACGTTCCGAAGGATTTTCTAAACTTTATCGCGACATCAAATCCCGCTTGCAGAAAGCATACGAGCGTGCTAAAGCGCGCTACGACACTCGTCATAGACGGGATGAATTCTTGGTAAACCAGTTGGTCTGGCGTAAAAATTTCGTTCTTTCAGATGCCGCCAAATTCTATACCGCCAAATTGGCTGACAAATATGTCGGGCCCTTTCAAATTAGTAAACGTATCTCCACTGACATTTACGAACTCAAAACTTGCGAAGGTAAATTGCTGCCCGGGGCGTGGCATGCAAATTTACTGAAACCTCAACCGAGTGATGATTAAGATCTATCTTCTTACGGGTCTAACTGCCTAAAATTATCGCTATCTCGATTTTGTCTTTTCGTTACCTGTACCTACCATTACCTTCATGGCCTGTAGCGAGGGCTGGAAGAATTCTCCTACCGTGAACCTGCGTGAAGTAAAAGTCTTCTAAAGGGACCCTCACTTCTATTGTTCCTCTACCACCTTAGGACAAACAATTTTCTTTTATCGACCTTTCGTTAGTGTGTTTACCGGCCCCATTGCACAGCTTGTATCTGTGATTCCGTCTATGCATTTATCTTCCCGTGCCTTTATCGCTTCCGTATGTTTCGGATCTCCCGTGTCTTTGCATGTATGGAGTGGCAGCCTTGCTAGGGGAGTCCACACTATATTTCGTTTACCCTCTCTGACATGACTACCTTTTAAGCTAACTAATGTTGCTTAACTACCGGATTTGACTTTCGTATCTGAGAAGGTATAAAGAGTGATGGTCCCTTCTGTGTGATAATCCTCAGCCTTCTAAAGGTCGTGTCCTGGCGACCTTCTTGCTTTTCTTACGTTCAAAATGTTACTACCAGGAATCGGAAATGACTTCAGCCTTTATGGTTTATCGTTGCCTTCAGCATTTTAGTCGGGACAACGCCGGTCCAGACTTTAAACTTTTGCTCTCTAATTTCTATTTTTGTTTGGCGATCTTTTCTCGTTTTGTTGTTACCGGATGTTATGGATGTCGAAACAGCATATCCGTACCTCTGAGCAGTTGCACCATTCTGAGCTCTACCCTACCTTTATTTACCTCTTCCCTATTCCGCTTTGTATCCCGTATCTGTAGTAATAAACCCGTTTTTAGTTGACCTTTTATCCTTGTTTGTTTTGAGGCTCTCGGTTTCTCTCCCAAGGGTCTCTTCTACCGTCGCGTGTCTGCAGAGTGTCGTCTCGGGGGTTGCCTTGCCCGCATCTTGGCCTATTGGTAGTGCCCACTCCTCATTCCTGTGCCTTCGACCGTCGTAAGGATCACCGCCGGCCGGGCACACCGATATCTAACCCGTCTACACCCTCTTCCCCCCCGTGATGCTACCAGTAGTGCTGGGCTGTCGGTTGGACAGGTCTCGGGGCGCGTCTGTGCAGAATCTCGACACCCCTTGTTCTTTTATTTTTCGTTACTTTCCCCGTACCGGCCGAATGCCGAAGGGCCACGTGGTGGTTATGGCCAAGCTGTCTGGTGTTGCTGTGACTGAGTGTGGATGTGTGCGTTTGTGTAGTAGACAACGTCCGTTTTAGAGCTCTCGCTTACCCTTTCACTATCTTTATCCCGTCAGCCTATGTTCTCGGTGCAAGAAATTGCTCTGCGATCAATTTCTTTTCGCTGGAAAGGGGGGAATTTGTTACGTTGTAAATTTACTTTGTCTATAGTTCGCGAAAGATTGTGTACCTTTTGTCTAAATACGTGGAATTTCGTATAAAGTTCATGACTTTGTGAGCGTACCCTGTATATTGTCTATTTCACCGGTCACTAAGACTGCCTGCAGTATGCTTCCGTGGGTACTAAACCTACTATTGAGTCCTCACCGCTCTAAATCACATACCGCGAACATGACAGATACATTTTGTGTAAGATCGGGCATTTACACTCTGTTTTTGTGAAAGCCTCTTTATCTGAATAACTAACTTTATTTATCTTAGCTCTAGCTTAATCTAACCTACCTGTAGTTTCATATTTTACGCATTTGCAATTATCTCTACGCCTTGCTTAAGTATATAAAATATCTTCTTATATATATATTACGACCGATCCCTACCTAATGCATTTATTGTAGGTTGTAAACGTTTTGAAACGATAATCAAGATATTGTGCTAACTGTGTCATATATTTTGCGTTTTGCCAAACACAGAATCTCGAGCAGGCCCCCGAGTATTATTGTTATTTTCCTTTTCCTTCGCAGTCGTCTCTCTAAAAGAAAAAAGGTAAGGAGTATTAATTAAAGAAATGTTTGGAGTGTAAGGCATACTATTAATTGCTGTCGATCACTTGTTGCTCTATCTTCGATTTTCTAGTATTAGGAACTTCTGTTATTCTGTCCCCAGAACCATCGTATGGGTTAGGATTGTAATTTCGCTGTAACATAAGTTTTTGATCGGTTTTTCTACCGTCTTTAGCAGCGTTTTGATATTAAAGCTTTAGTATTTCGTTAATTACCTGCAGAAATTCTGTCCTTTCGCCTAATGAAAACAGAAACTACGTGTGGAAGATCGCTTGTTTATTTTCTGTCATACCTATCGGCTAAGTAGTACAGTTCTATCTGCTCACGGATTGCCAACGTCCGGCATGAAATACCCTCTCGTGCGGTCGACTTTATATCTCCTATTTACAATTGTTGAGTAATTCGCTTATGTTCTTCCTTCTAAGATATGTGTAGGGTTACGTTTAATTGTGTTTAAGTCACGATGTCGTCTCCCCTTTATTGTCAGATTAGTTGAGTGCTTATTATGTTTATTTGAAAACTCCCGCCTTTAGGTTGAATCCTTTCTAGTGACGCATTGAGTGTGCGTGATCTTGGGTTGTAACGTATCTACCGTAAAGGTCACGGTTTAGGTCACTTAGAAGTCGAACTTGTTATAAGTGCATGGGCACGATATGCTTATTGTCTTTTGGTGAATTTTATCACTTTGTCTAAAATGTTAGACTAACGCTTAGGCGGCTTTAACGAAATAAGTGTGAGTTATCGATACCTTTATTAGGTGATTTATCGTGAATTAATTTTTATCGCAATACCGTTATCTAATTTACGAATGCCACGAGGTGGATTTTTGATTTATCTTCGTGCTATGTGTGACTTCTGAGTCCTTATCGTGGAATCTCCATATTATTTCTTCATAATTGGGGTAAGTTTTCAGAGCTCTGTGTTAAATTTTCGGGATTTTATCTTTGGGTTTTTTTAATTTTAATAGGATTCTTTTGACGGGCACAAAAGCCCTCAGAACCCGCTAGGATTCTTTTGTCGGGCACTAAAGCCCTCGAAGGCTGTTAGGATTCCTTTGGCGACCATTTGAGCCCTCCGAAGACTTATTTTTGGGGTTATCGCCCACAACAGGGGTCTCATCCAACATCCAGCCCACCTGTTGAGTGGAATTTCTCCAACAAGGGAGACGTCGCCATCTTGAACAACTGCAGCGTCCTTTCCGTCAGCCATCTTGCCAAATAAGGTTGTAATTTTTACCTTATATATATTTTCGACCGATTTTCGACGACGTAACGTTTGAGTGCAAGACTTATTTCGACTAGTTTTTGAACCAAGAATTTTGAGTGGTTTATTACCTGTCGCACCTCTTAGTCAACTGCGAGGTCACAAAATAATCCTGATTAAATTTCCGTTATAATTTTATTAATTTTTGTATTGATCAGATTGATCTGAATTTTTGAATTTGTCACTACCGTAATTATTGTAGCCTTATTCTGGGGCAATTATTTAATTTAAACTTAATCTAGAAAATTCATAAATTTTATCTCATTATTTTCTTTTGGGTAGATGTTAGACGATCGGTAATATACCTAGTGTTTTCTCTTCCGTTACAATAACTGTAGGTTACATGAAGTATTGCAATTTTGGAATATATAATTTGTTTATAATTTAGTACGTTTATATTTTGCTGTAATCTTGTAAGATTTTGCCTTTAACTCTTGTCTTTGCCAATAGTTAACCTTCAAATTCATTTAACGTAGTTCATGTAAGCAAACCTGACGTTTTGTTTTGTTTTATAAGTTAGCGAATTTTACACACTTTAGGCTAAGACTTTATTTTAATACATTAATTTTTCTTGCGCTTATTAAATTTTATAAATATTATTTCACCTTTGTATTGACATTGCCAAATGGCATGTAATTGAAAACTTTTGTACACCTAATTGTGAGGTGAAAGAAACGTTTCGGCAACCGACCAACTCCTGCTGATGCGCAGAGTTTCTGTCTAATCCTTAAGTTTTTTTTATTACTTATATTCTTACTAATTTTTGCAAATGTCACCTACGTTTTTTTATTATTTACCATCTGTCTAACTTAACTACGACGTAGCTTTCATTCAACGCATTGCTTAACTTCAGATTTCACAATTTAATTTTTTTTTTATATTATACTGATAACCGCATCACACGTCAAGTTCAATTAAATTTTGTTATATTACGAATACCTTATCTTTTATTTCTTTTACCTCTGCATATGTATTTATTATTGTGACAAGTACGCACATGAGTGTGGGTGCTTCATATATACAGGGTGTTCAGTAGGTAACCCGCTGGAGGGACACAGCCAGTGGTAGTTCGTAGGAGGCGCAGGTAGGTTATCTGTAGATAGCATAGTGTCCTGGTGCCCGGACAATCGTCGCAAGCGTCGTTGCCGACCGACGCTCTACTTATAGGTGTTCTCTTTTACCTGAACCGTCACGCCGTCTGCGACAGAGTTAGCTCGGCCCTGCGTTATCCTGTTTAACAACCCCCTATTGCGACTCCCCGTTTCATATCTTAATCAGCCGTTATCTTATTGCGACGTAGATCCGGTAGCACTTTTTCCATAAATTATTCTGTAAAATAGAGGAAAATAATAACAAAATAGAGGAGAATAATAAACCCTAAGCCACAGAATAGAGGAGAATAATAAAACCCTAAGCCACAAAATAGAGGAAAATAATAAAACTCTAAGCCAAACTCTAAGCCACAAAATAGAGGAAAATAATAAAAATTTAAACAAGAATTTAGAAAGAATCAACTCAAAAATAGACGAGGGATTTAAAGAACTAAGGCAAGAAACACTAGAAATAAATGCCAGATTAGAGGAAAAACTGGACAAAACAGTAGCAGACCTGAGAAAACAAATAAATGACAACACAGAAACGTGCAAGAATACAAGAAAATTCTTTGTACAAGAAATGGTAGAAAGAACTGCGAAGACGCAAGAAAACTTCAACATAGTGAATGAGGAAATAGTAGCTATCAATAGAAAAATAATACACAACGAAGTGGAAAATAAAGAACAAATAGAGAAAATTACACACAAGATAGAAGACTGCGAAACAAAATATGAAGCTTGCAATAACGCTGTGTCCAATCTACAAGGGAAAACATCAACTTTTGAACACACGATCAAACAGCTTGAGGACAAAGTAATGCACGGGGTTCATACACCTAGTGTGTCTTTGCCACAAACTCTGGGAAGCATAGACAATGCACCGAAATTCTCAGGACACTATAAGGACAATCCAATGATATTCCTGAGAACAATTAAGACATACATGAGAGGCATAACGGATGAGACATCCAAACTACACTTTATAAGAGCATGTCTCAAAGACTATGCACTCCAATGGTATCACATGATAATGGATGAGGTGATAGACTTTAACGATTTCGAAAGGCGATTCACAAGACAGTATTGGGGTCGAACGCAACAAAGAAACATAAGACACGACCTGATATTTGGAAAGTATAGGTCTGGATTATCTCGAGAGAACTATGTCATAAGAAAATATTCTTTTCTCAAATACATTATACCCAGAATAGAGGAAAGTGACATAGTATCGCAATTGGCTGCACACTTTGATCACAATGTTACTCAGACAGTCGCACTTCAAGGAATGGAAACAATAGAAGAACTCCTTGAATTAGTAAAAAGATTAGACGACATAGATGAAAAGGGCTATAACGTGAACCGAGGGAATGGAAACATGAACAATCAGCCTCGAAACAACGACAGCAACAACAGAAACAACTACAATGGGAATAGGCGAAACAATAATAATTACCAAAATACCTATAACCCGGACAGAAATAATGATGGCAAAAGGAAAGATAATAGCCAAAATTACAAGAGGGAAGAGAAGACAAGTAAAGAAGATAAAAGAATTCAAAACATACAAATTGAAAAGGAAGTAAAAGAAGCAACAACAAAACAAAATCAAGAATCTAGGGGTGCGATACCAAAAGAAAACAGGCATAACTCAACAAACAAAGAGTGGGTGAATGCAGCATATTATTCTGGTGCAACGTCGCTGGATTTTTAAATAAGCCAGCCAAGAGAAAACGTAAAATACAAAACATCTATAATTACGATGATTTAAAAAAGATAACCACGGAACTACCACATATAAAAATCAAGATTGGGGAACAAGAGATAGAAACATTGCTGGATACTGGAGCTCAACTTTCACTTTTAAATAACAATATCATGAACAAAGATATTGAAAATTTGGGGTGTTATAAACCCATAAAGAAAATAAATCTTATTACTGCAAACAAGAAATGTATGATAACAGTAGATAAAATCTTCTGTATAAATATAAAGATAGATAATTTAAATTTATTAACCGAATTCATCATAGCACCTAATTTGAATAGCGACTGTATATTAGGGATGGACTTTTTAAGCCAGTATGGTACGAAATTAAATATGGAAAATAAATTATTCCACATAAAGGACTCAACAATATCATGGAGCAAAGAAGCCCATGAGGAAGAGATCCTTATCAATAATTTATATGAAGAAGATGCTCAAGAAGAAATCACAACAAAAATGGATTGTAGTTTACACAATGAAGTTAAGAAAAGTGCACATCCTGTGAGGCAACTTCAATGCGGAGACCTCACGCAAAATAGGGATGGTACTAAATTAAATTGTAATAAACTGTATATAACCCATGTGAATTATCTTTTGAGTAAGCATATAAAGTTATTTGATGATAGTCCAGGATTAGCCAAGGGTTACGAACATAAACTTAAAGTCGACGAGACACAGCCCTTCAGAATAAAAACATACCCCATTCCAAAAAAGGTATACAGAGCAAGTCAAATTAGAAATAAAAGAGATGTTGAAAAACGGCATAATTACAAGAACGGAATCAACGTTCATAAATCCAATGGTTGTAGTAATAAAGAAGAAACTTAATGATGAAAAAGACGTCAAATTACGCGTATGCCTTGACGCCAGATGTCTGAACTCCAGAACTGCACCTAATTTTGAAGCCCCACAAAACATTGAAACCCTATTGACAAAATGTACAGACGCAAAGTGGTTTACAAAACTTGATTTAAAAAGTTCTTTTTGGCTGGTACCATTGCACAAAGATTCTAGGAAATATTGTTCCTTCATGTTTAATTCATTAGTATACTCTTACAATGTGGTTCCATTTGGATTAGCGTCAGCTACTGCAGCACTAGTAAGAGCAATGCAGCAGATCCTGGATCCACACGAAGAATACGTCTCACACTACGTAGACGATATTCTAATATTTAATAAAGACATAGAAAGTCACAAAGAATCAGTAGAGAAAATCCTGAATACATTAGCAGAAAATGGTTTAAAAATAAACCTTGAGAAATGCGAATTCTATAAAAATAAAGTGAATTATCTGGGATACATAATTGATGGAAAGACGATATCAATAGAGGAGGAAAAACTTGAGGCGATACGAAAATATCCCAAACCAAAAAATATTAAAATGCTTAGAGGATTCCTAGGAATGATAAACTACTATAAACACTTCATTCCTAAAATATCCGACCAAACGCACACGTTATACAAAATGATCAAGAAAGGAGTAAAATTCAAATGGACCCATGAAAGGGAAAAGGCATTCATCGACATAAAAGAAAATTTCTACAAGGCATTGATCATAAATCTACCAGATTTCAATGAAGAATTCATACTAAGATGCGATGCCTCCAGCAATGCTGTAGCCGCAGAACTCCTACAAATAAGAAATGGGGAAGAAATACCCATATGCTTCCTATCAAGAATTCTAAAGGATTATGAGCAAAATTATTCCTCGTCAGAACGGGAATTGCTATCCATTATATATGGAGTGTCAAAATTAAAATATTACCTACTAGGAAACACTTTCCTACTTGAGACAGATCATTTATCTCTAATATTCTTAATGAAAACAAGGTTTAATAATTCACGAATATACAGATGGTCTCTCATACTATCTGAATATTCATTTAAAATAAAGCACAGGAAAGGTACGGACAACATAGTTGCAGACGCACTAAGCAGAGCCCATGGAGGTAATAAACAATCACACTCATATCAGATAAATGAATATGATATCGAACATGCTCCAAATTTATACAATCGAGAAGATATCGAAGACAGTCAACGAACACCTGAGATACTAGAAATAAAGCATAGAGAAGATAGAGAACTCACGTTAAATAAGAATAAAACATATCAAATAGGAGACCTAGTTGTAGTGAAGAACTATCAACTAGGTAGGAGACATTTAAATAAATGTGCAAAACTGGACCTACCCTACAGTGGACCTTACAGAATAAGTAGGACACTAGGAGATGTAACTTATGAACTACAAGAAGTAGACAATAGAAATATAAAAGGAAAATACCATGTGTCCATGCTACATGACTACGATGAAATAAATGATCAATAAAATTGCATTTGTAGTTCACGTTAGTTGTGAAAACATAATTTACACATTTGTCAATTCATTATTTCATAATGGCAAACCATGGTTTTAACAACTAAGGGATATGCCGTGAATTTTACCTTAGAATTTAAGACAATACTGTACATAAATATATAATGTTAGAAATAAACATGATTAATGTTGACACCAAGATATACTAGTACATTTAGATTAATATTAGCAATAAGAAAACACACTCGTAGTTTAAGAAACATTTATTTTAAAATAAATTTTATTAAGCCATACAATAACACAGGTATGCACATAGGGTATAAGCACTTTAATTAAGATTATATACAGTGATGTGCAAATGTATGGAACCAAGTAAATATCTCTGAAGTTTCTAGAGATGTAGAAATTAAATTTGGTGGGTAGATATTACACTATATTTTGTATTTAGTTCGAATGTTTTTATCGCAATTCAACTTCCAGTTTAACCGGAAGTAATGTCAGCTTGAAATTTTTAAATAGAACACCCTGTATATTATTTTAGTTTTGAATAGAACACTTTATTGCAAGTACAAAAATAATGGGTTCGATATGTTTTATTTCATGGCCAACCGTGATATTAACAAAAGAGTGATTTTTGTTACAATGCTAAGATCTAGTATTTTGCGAGTGTAAATTACAAATGTAACAATAACATTAAATACCAAAACTGAAATTGAGTACAACAGTACTTAAATTACTGAAAAGGGCGCTAAACATAGTAAAATAAAACATGACTACGACAAAGCGTTAGGATACCGTTAGTGTATTAAAATAATGTTCAAACTGAGCATCGAACGTGTTATTTGCCTATTCGGATGAATATTGTTAAAAAGGTCACAAACTTCTTGATGCGTTCTTCTTCTGTCGCCAAATCCAATCATCATTAGTATTTCAATTCTTTCTCTTTCGCTTAAATGAGCCATTTTTGCGTTAAAACTAAAATACTACTTATTTTGACAATAACTGTCACTGCTACAATTATTACATGGACTACCAGATATTATTACATTTTCATTCAAAAATAATTTTTTTTTTGTTAATATCACGGTTGGCCATGAAATAAAACATATCGAACCCATTATTTTTGTACTTGCAATAAAGTGTTCTATTCAAAACTAAAATAATATACAGGGTGTTCTATTTAAAAATTTCAAGCTGACATTACTTCCGGTTAAACTGGAAGTTGAATTGCGATAAAAACATTCGAACTAAATACAAAATATAGTGTAATATCTACACACCAAATTTAATTTCTACATCTCTAGAAACTCCAGAGATATTTACTTGGTTCCATACATTTGCCCATCACTGTATATATAAACACTATTTAGATATAAGTGAGGCAAAACCTCAACAATAATAGTAAATGTCACAAATGAATATTTATTTTCAGAAGTGATAAACCAGAGGTAATGTTTTATTTAGAAAATAAAGAACCTGACTACAAGTTAGGAACAAAAAGAGCTCTGAGTATATTATGCAAAGAACCTACATTTAAAAATGGAAAGACCCTTAAAACCAACAACCGTGAAAGAGTGATGTTAACCAACGGGACGATTGTAAGAGTCAATCATTTAAAAGCAATTAAATTATACTCAGAGAATAAAATAAGATATGCTCGTAATGAATATGAAGAGGCTTAATGCACTCATATAACTTAAAGATAAAATACATACAGTTGCGATGAAAAGGATATTAAAATAAGGTATATCGTAAAGAACAGCACAGAATCGTATAATATTTCAATATACACAACAAAAAGTATTAATTCTCTTCGCAATACGAATAACAGAAGTCCTTTTCATGGTTCCAAACTTTGTGCACATACAAATAAACATCTATAACCAAAGAAATAAGCAGCATTATTATAAAAGCAATGATTCATTACAGCATATTAAACATACAAAATTCTCCAAGAACGGAAAGATGGTTCGAGGAAAGAGCAGCACAGACGGAGGGACTGGCAATTGAAACAATAACCAACTTCTTCCCATTCTTTCCGATCAAAAGCAACAAAACAAAGGTGCGAGTAAGGCTAGCGCTCGGACGAAGAATCTACCTGAAAAACAGTAAAAGTAGCAATGAATACATTTATAAGTACAATAAATATTTACGATAGCAATAAAAGAATAAAATAAATATCAATATACTTACTGTACATTAGATATAAATAAATAAAACAACAAATACCGTCGTTGGTAAATGTGGAGAAACATCAAATGTCAGAAATAAACATAATAAAAATAAACGCCAACCTAAAATTTGAGAAGAATAAGAAGAGATATGGAATAAGTATCGAGATATCCGCTAGAGGCGCCACGACGAACAATTTGAAAATAAAAGCACGCAAAGACAATCAAATAACGAGCGGCATTTATTTTCAACTATAAAAAGGGAGTTTTTGAAGAAAAAGAGTTAGTTGTTAGCTGATACCTGTGACTTTAAAAACTTCCAATACACAGCAAAGTGATCTTTTAATACATTTATGCGTCAAGCGAGTAGTGGTTAAGTGGAGTTTTTACACACTTACCATTACTATCGCAGTGTAAATAAATAAACAAACCAACTAACAACTCACAAACTAAGTAGAAGCATACACGCTCCTAGAGGAATAATTCCCAATTGTTTTATCGTCGCCATATTTACAAGAAGTAAGCGTCACCAGTAAAATTATAGAAGATTCAACGGAAGGAAGAATCAACAAGAATGGACAAACAATTTCAAGCAGAATTCGAAGAATTGTATGAATCTACGCAGTGAGTAATTAATAATATTGTCATTAGAATTAAATTCAATCAAAATACACAGGTTCTCTCCAAGCACTCCATTTCTTTTAAATAATTATTTATTTAAATAATAGAAAGTAAATATAGGGACACAATATTTATTAAAAATAAAGAACACTTGTCTTAATAGTGTACTGTGTGCGAATACTTGCATAACGGACCAGTGTTCAGTAAAAAAAGACATTAGTAAGCACAGCTTTGAATAATAGTCAAACTTTTACAAACAGGAACGCCTAAAAGCTTCGCACTAAGAATCTAAAGACTCCGTGAGAATAGAGGTTTAGACAATTAGCTTGTGATGCATTAGGAACGTACCTGGGGTGGTGACTGATCCAAGCTTTATGTAGTACGTGTGAATGTTTGCATAAAGCCGATTAGTCAGTACTTTCATTATCAAGTCAACATAATTTGGACCTAATATACAGGCCTTTAGTAAGAAAAGAGTGAAGGTGGAGAAACCCTGTACTAACTGAATTCATAATAAAATAAACGATTACAATATTATCATGAAAACTGCCACTTATATAGTATTGTAAATAAGAAAATAAAATAAGTAATATACATGCTACAATAAATTTCAATTATTGTAATTACTAAGCAGAAAATACATACTTTTATACATGAATAATCTGGTGTCGTAGTTATTTGAATTCCTATCCCACACAACTTTAAAATAATAATAATTAAGGAGAAACAAGTAAGGAAAGAAGTAAATCACAGTAGAACCTACGAGAGATAACAATTTATGTTGTTTTGCCTATAAAGCTAACATAAACTACAATTTTATTTATTTATCTAACTAATAAATAAATAAATTATATAAATTTCATTTAAAGGCAAATACTACAGCAATATGTATTCAAAATTTTTCGAAATTCCTACCGGAAGTAGGTCTTTTACTCTTATCGAAAATCAGTTTTTTTGTCAATATTTCACAAGTCATGCTTTTTAGACAGGTATGTTATAAGTATGAAAGTATTTAGAACTTAATTTTCAATACCCTTTGTATAGAAAAAAAATCAAAATTTGGACCGGAAGTAACAATTTTACCATAAAATTATTATTGCAAATTTTGTAGCAACCGCTTGGGGGAGAATAAATAAACGTAAATCTGTCCAGCCCACGACAAATCTAGTTCCATAATAAAAATAACTAGATAATTTGATAAAATAGATTTTGAAAATAAAAGCATTTAGCAATGTTAAACACCAAATTTATATAGAGTTAATACTCTAGGGTAGTGCATTAATACTAAATGTTTCCAATTTTAACAAATTATAAAGTGAATAATGAGAAAACTTGTTATAATTATTTGAACGCATTTATGAGTTATCTAGATAGGTATATTCAATAGATTTAAATTGATAATAATTACAAATGCTATGATATGGAAAAATTAATAGGATTGTGCCAAAGAAATAAATTTATATGTATGTTTAAAACAAATAAAGATGTAAATTCAAGTAAAAATATCATACTGAGAAGCTGATAACATATATACAGATATACTCAAAGCATATATGAATATATGCATTTGTCAGGATACACACATCCATAGTGTCATTACCGGCAGTCGGTATTATTGAAAACTATGTATACCGCGGCATGTGAGGTAATAAAATACTTCAGAACACGTCCGTTTAATTCTCTGCCCTTTCCGTCATCTTCATTTCTCTATAACCTACCTAATTTCAACTTTATTTTCTAGTTGAAACAATAGTTCTACATGTGTACTACATTTTAAGGATATTCGTTTTTTAGAATTTTGACTGTCTATTTTCTATTTATATAAATAGAAAATAGAGTTACGTCTTAATGTGCCTTTTTTAATACATGGATTCAGACTGACAATGGCAGAAGAAGAAACCGCTAATAGCGGTTAATAAATAATACAATAAACTTACAAGGAATATTGAGGACAAATTATTTTATTTTCAAGTTAAAGTTAATAATAATAACAATAGCAATTATGATCAGAAGAAGATAAACAATAAATTGATGAAAACGTTGTGGCGATATAGCTTTTGCATTTTCAGTCCTACAACCCTTCCAATTTTTTCGGCTGATAACTTTTTTATTATCAATCTTACTTTGAAAAGTTCAAATCGAAGTTATGCGTAATTATGTTAGTTACAACATGGCTTTTCTCATAATTTTTGTCGGCTTCACTGTTACAGAGGTAATTAGAGAAAATGAAGTGTGGCTACCACACTACTTTCTTATACGAATGAGCGTGTCAAACTATACAATTTTAAGAATGTTTTTTTCACAAAAATTATTCAAAATCCTTTTCTAAGTACTTCTATTCACTTAATAAATCGTTATAGAAAACATACTTTGCGAGATATTCGAAAAAAAGTGCTACTCCCTAAGAGTAAAAGTGTTACATCCGGTCCGAATTTTGAAATTTAATTTATACAAAAAATATTGCAAATGTAGCAATAAATACTTTTGTACTCTTGATAAATATATATAGAATGCATAATTTACGACATATTTGCAAAAAGTCGCTATTCGATAAGAGTAAAAGTGGTACTTCAGGTCTGAATTTTGAAATTTTTTTTATGCAATGGATATTGAAAATTATGTTTTAAATATTTTTATATTCGGAACGTACCTGTCTAAAAAGCATGACTTGCGAAATATTCGCGAAAAACTGATTTTCGATAGGAGTAAAAGGACTACTTCCGGTAGGAATTTCCAAAAACTTTTTAAATAAAATTGTTCTCAATTTTAATTTTAAGTACATATAAATTTTTTATAAATTTGTTTAAACTTAGTAGTTGACGAAATATTGGTAAAATTCGATTTTTTGACTTCACATCTGGCTTATTTATAATTCATATTATTCATACTCTTATGAAATCAGATGTCATGAAAATATTTAATTTATTACATATTGTATTTACTTGCTTTACATATCCTATAGGATATAATACATTAATATTTGGTTATGCCTATGCTGTTTATAATAGACAATATCGCCTTTTAATCTGACCATTGCCTTTAGAATATATTATAGTGCTTGGAAACATTATACCGTAATATATTTTATTATTTAAAGAAAGATAATGACAGATAAAAAGTTGCCATAAAACGAGATCAAATACGGAGGTGGATTAACAAGATTAAACAAATCGCGCATAATAAACAGGAACGGCCGTGATATAATAATAAACGAATTTAATAGACTCCTTATTTATATGTCCGGTAATATTTATTTTTGTTTGTATAGAGCTGGAAAAATATAATAAATTTGTTTCTCGCTAAACGAATACATGTATTTTATTTAGGAAAAGCAGGGCATTAATAAATAACATTTTAGCAATGCTATAACTGATAGGTCAGAGCTGGTAAAGACTTAAAGGAATTGATTGGAATTACATATATTAGAAAATATTCAAGAAAGATCGCTTTGAGTTTGGGTAAATCATACACTTTTGAAATGAATCCCTCCTCGTCTCTATTCATTTTTTTATGGAATATCAATTTGTAATTTTTTTAAATATCGTTTACATGCGCAGCAAGACACAGTGGCGCAAACAGTGGGATTAGTTTCTTCGAACAAATAAAAATTTGGCCAGTGAAATACATGAAGTGATGCAATCTAGTTCATGTTACATTATTCAAACAAATTGTCATTTTATTAAAAGATGGCTTCAAACTTGTATGTATTAGAAATGTAACATATAACGATGTCTTTAGCACCTTTGCAATTTATCGTTGATTTGGGAATACACTTACATATCTTTTACAGAATTATTTACATTATACAACGATATATCGAAACAGGTAGTAAGAAGTAATAATTAATATCAATGCGCCAATGAGTTATTATTCCGCTAGCACCTGTCGTGCCTCTCCACATTCACCGACGAGTGTGGGAAACCACAAAACATCAGGACTTTCCAATGCTCGTATACGACAGTGCTCCAAGTAGGCAAAATAAAAATTTACACAACTTCAGCATTGGAAAAGTGACAGATTAGATATAGTGACAAACGATCACTCTTACTGATCGAGCCTGAGTTCTTGTTGTTTGTAACATGGCTTTCTACTAGTTTTGAAATCCACTTACTTGAGCCCCATTATATATGCGAATTTTCTCAACTTATGGGAAGTTTATACAACCATACGCCCTTATGCATCATTTACTTCACGGCCATGGTGTAGTTTATTTAGTCTAATCCATCTCGGGCTGTCGAGTAACAGTCATTTCCCAACTGTTCGCTTAACTGATGACTCATCTAACGGAGGATCGCTCTCGGGTACCGTATTCTCCAAGAGCCGACAAAACACGAGTCGGTCTAGTCTGATTGAAATCGGATCCACTTCCCCTATCTCGCCTATGTATAAACTCAACATTAAGGAAATGCCGCGTCACACATAATTGGGGGTGGGGGGATTATCTTATTCAACACATTTTAATGACAACACTATACTGATCTATGTACAATATAGAAAAATTGCCTATATAGCATAATAAAAACGCTATTTTATTCAAATGTATCGCATTATTACTTTCTTTTCTGGTCAGATACCGCACGCAGGAACAAAAATTATGTTGATAAAGGTTTGCCATAGAATGTAAAACGTCTGTTTTAAGTTCTATCTTTAAGTGTCATACTGTCATTAATATAATTACAAATATTAATTACACTTAATGATATAACTTAAGGCAGACGTTTTACATTCCATGGCAAACCTTTATTAATATAATTTTTGATCTCGCGATATATATAATTAACAAACAACATAAATATTAGCAATTAAAATATACAGTATTTGATGTCTGGATATACACCACAATAAAGTTAAAAATATTATTGTAATAATATTAAATATGATAAGTAACGTGCCTTCAATTAAGTTTTCGTTTAGAGTAGCCTATGATTTCAATATTAATTTGAGAACACTGTGGAACAATAATGTTCTTCATTTTAACAACTGTCAAAGTTAATTTAATTTATTGAAAAGTTTTTTATGAGTTATATTAGTTATTATCATGTTAGAAGTACCATACGAATTTTTAATTGTTGACAGTTATTTTAGAACCGGTAGATTAGAAAATGTGTAAATGTAAACAGTGGGTTTATGCAATTACTCAATGTATATAAGATTTTCGACAGCATTTCCCTAATCTGGCAATCACTAACACAACTAAGTTGTCATATGACAGTTGTCAAAATTTGACTATCGGAAACCATTACTGTTCCACAATGTTCCCAAATTAATATTGAAATCCTAGGCAACTCTGAACGAAAAATTAATTCATCATCATCATACTTATTCTCTTTACCTTCGTAAGTATGAAAATATTTTGGCCCTTTGGTTCTTCTAAGCTTTTTCCTTTTTCTTTTAAAATCTCCCTAACATTATTATTCCGTATTGGTCCGGGTCTCCTTCTTCTGTTATTCCTTCTTCTTCTTATTGCGATATCCTTTTAAGATGTCTACTATTCTTCGGTCTAATCAGATGTCTTGCCAATTTCAGTTTATTTTCTTCTGTCCTGTCTTTGAGATTCATTTTAACTGCTCTTCTGATATCATTACTGATTTTCTTGTATAATCTCTTCATTAGAACCACCTTTCTCAGATACCTCATTTTTTCTCGCCTAAACTCGTTTCTTCTGTCTATCATTTAACAGCCAGTTTTCGGCCGTATGTGAAACGTGTGACATATTGTTTTGTATACAGCTCTAGTTGTTTGCCTTTTGAAATTTGTGGTTTGTGCTGCAAAAACCTCCTATGTATTACGATGTATGTGTTTGTCCCTTGTTCTAAGTCTATTTTCTATTTTAAAACTTCTGGCGTTTTCTTGCTGCTCAATATTAATTTGTATAAGTACAATAACTTGTTCCAAGTTATGTTCTGCTACCTTAATGTTAATGTTGTGTTTTTCCTTTGTTGATACTACACCGAGAGAAAAAATGCATAGTATTAAAATTACGGCTAGTTTGGGAAACATTCTTTCAACATTAACTGAATTTGATTAAACATAAAATAGGGTTTTTCACATTTAACTAATATGCTATTTCTGGCACTTTATTGTAAAATATAGATAATGTTATCACTGATTCATTTAAAGATAAATTATAAAATTAAATGTAAAAGTATCTTTCGTTAGAAAAAATAATAATTTGTTGGGAATTTATCGTAATTTAAACATAAATTTCCGTAATTTAATGTAAACCCTAGGATAAGTTACCGAGTAGTTAAATATCGTTTCAGTATCATATAAATACATGCGTTTAAAAATAAACGCTGTCTTTTAAAATTTAAATGATGATTTAAATGTTATCGAAACAACTTAAAAGATTTAGAGCATCGCGCATTGATTCGATGTTGAATGCATCATACCGGTAGCCACTTTTGTGCGTCTCACACCATTTATTGTGCTACTTCGCACTTGGTGACTTGTTTTTGTGAAAAACTGTGTTATAAGTTATAACACATGCTCTTGTTATAATAACAAGAACATTCTTGTTAGTATTACCAGATTCAGACTGCGAAACTGTAATGTGTAAAGTGCACATGTGCAATAATGGCGTTGCAAAGATTATTACGATCACTAGACATGGAACATTTAATGGGAGTGTTTGCAGGTAAGTTCACTGATTAATTACTATAAAATTATTGTTATAAAAAATGTTAAATGTTGAGTATTCAGAAATATAAGCTAATTAAATATAATACCTAATAATATACGTACCCCATTTATACAACGCATTTGAATGAAAATTGTGCTTGTAATATAATGTAGTGTATTTGTTTTGTCTGGATTGTTTTTATTTTGCGTTGTTAACCAGTATTCAGTATACTTATTACGTTCTATTAAAAAAGTGTAAATTGCTAATTAGTAAAATCCATTCAGTCACGTTTCCAACTTATGTAACTTATACCAATTTATCCATAACCAAAATCCAAAATCATTTTAATTTACACATGTTTTAGAGCACGGTATTGATATAAAAGTTCTAACAAAATTATCAGAACAAGATCTACAGCAATTGATTCCTAAAATTGGTGATAGGGCAATATTAAGAAACGCTATTAAGAATTTAAATGCGGTATGAAATAAATGTTCTTGCATTGCATGAAATACTGATATATTGAAAATATGTTCTTATTTACAGTCAGCAGGTTTTGATGGTGGTCTAAACACTAACCAAATAACACACGATGATATATTGAACACTCAACTTACAACCATCCCAAATTATTGTAAGACTAACGATAACAAAATAACACAAGATTTAATTACTGATGTACCCCATAACAACCAGCCCATATCAAGGTCATCAGAGATATCCACTAACAATAATACCAATGTTTCTTTTTATACTTCCGCATGTAACACACGTACATCAATAGAGGATCTGGATTCACCGTAAGTTTTCCATTTTCTTGAATCTTGATGTATCTGGATATTATTATATGATACCTATTACATGATACCTATATATGTAGTCCTAACATGCAGTTTGTTAATTATTTCAGACTCATTAATGCTGGCACCTCCTCTTCATCACAAATTTTATATGCTATTCCACTTCGCTCACAAAATTTTGAACATGATGACGATGAGAATAATTGCAGCAAGCGTATGAAAATCGACGGAAGCGTTATTAGTTAGTATAATCGTATATACTCTAAAGTTCCGTCTGTTTCTCACCGATTAGGGACTAAAGGGCAAAGAGCAATCACAGTTATTGATCAAGACCTTTAAATGTTTGCTCAAAAATCAGCTAATTTAGTTTCTGTTTCGTTTTTTGGGAATTGTTTTTATATATACATATACTTAGTGCATATTATAATCTTATATATATATATATATATATATATATATATATATATATATATATATTAATGCTCGTCGAACACGTTGTTGTATATTTAATTTAGATTCTTAATTTAATGCTCGTAAAATAAATAATATTCGAAATTTTAAAGAAATCTACTTAAATTCTATTAATGGGTTCAATAATTATAACTCAATGCTTTGATCGTTTTATCTACTACATATGAATCTATAGTCTTCATAGGCAAATCAGATACCAACTAATGTCACGCGTATACTAACTAACACGTGATTTATAAAAGTGTTTCTATTGGTCCAATCATTTTAACATTTATTATAACATAACTGTCTATTTCTATAGTTGAAATAAATGGTATTTCAAATTAACAAGCATGATTCTAAACTCTATTCTCACGTGGGTTTATATTCGAATAACTACAATATCTTAATATGCTGTGTTCGATCTAATGCAAAATGAATTAGATAAGTTTGGTTTGTTTAGTACAATAACCTAGATAGTTCAGTGACAAGTCAAACAGTGTATACGAAAAACATAATCATATATTTGTGAATCTCACAAGGATACATCTCAATAAATCAAAGGTAAGTAATTCCAAATCTATTCCAAATATAAATACGTATGTTAAAAATTGACCCTGTAAGTGTATTTGAACGAAATCTAAACAGATAAATGAAATTCAGTAATAATAAATATAGGTTGAAATTGAATTTTAATATAATAGTATTTTGACATAGAAACAATACTAATGTAAGTAACTTTTAAATCTGTGTTTGTTCCATGATGAATTTATAATCAAATGTCTTTATAAAAGCTAATTATAGCTATTTTCAATTAGAATAATAATAATTTTCTAAAAATAGATCAATGATTATCTGATCCATTGCTTGCAAGACTTATTGTTAATTCAAATAAATTATACAAAATATAACCTTATAATTTTCTTTCTTCAGAGCTCATTTGCTTCGTAATTCTTAGTGTGATCCGGAAAACTGATTCCTATCTTCAATCCTCGGCAATTATTATAAATAACTCCTTCCAAAATTGATGTAGGGCTGCTTTCTGCTACACATAAAATTGGATCATCTTATTCTGGTTCCATACACAATTTAATATCTTTCTGCTCCAAATTAATTATTCGGTAAGTCCATTCTCCATTTAAATTAGTACAATGTTTGTTATTAATTGTATTCTCTTCTTTTACATGTATTATGTAGCTATAATCTTCATCCGAAGTCCTCTATTCCTTGGCTGAATTTCCGGTAACAATATTCTTCAACTTTTAGTAAGTCACTTAATTTCACCTTTCTATTATAACTAATTTACAATTTTGTATACTTTTATATTGTATTTAAACACTAAAATAATGTTTTAGTAGAGAAAAATAAATTACTTTCCCTCTTTCAATGAAATTAAAAATTCTCTCATATTTGTTTTTTCAACAAAATCTCCTAGGTTTTTCTCCAAATTGGTAACTAAGTTTTTACATCAAGTTAGTTTATCATTATAATACATAGTTATTTAACAAGTCAAATATACTTTGATATATCTTTCTCTTTCTAAAACACATATTTTAAATATGACTATTCTCTAATTTCACAATTACATATCAAATAAATAAGACACTTATTTATAAATTTTTCTCATTTACAGCAAATACATATGTCAACTTTAATTATGAATGTCATGAATTTCATACGAATAGAAACCTTTTATAATTCCAAATAAGTTGTTAATAACAACATTAATAACAGCTTAATATATACATATATTATATATGTTTATTTATAATACAGTTTATTTATCCATAAAAAAAGTATTTTTATTTGTATAAAACCATTAGTTAATCACGAAATGATAAAAAGTCTATACCAAATGGTGCTCCTCTAAGATTAAATTTATCTAGTTTATGAGGAAGACTCTAATGTTTCAAGTAAAACATGCGTATGTTAATATTCAACTGTTGATCTTTTGCGCCTATATTACGACATCTAACTTAAACGAGTGCGTATTTAACGTGTAAAGTACGAAACATTGATTATTAACGAACTGTGACTTAATATTAAACATGCAATTGTAGACCTTCCGTACCTTACGTTAACTTTAGCCTAATATCCGGTGATGTTCGCCATATCCAACAGAATTTTATGGTTACGACTAAAGTAACTCGTTTATGGTAACCATATAGTTTTCTCAGTGTACTATTACTTCTTCAAAATATTTTTTTACACTTATATTTGTTTGTTTTTTATTTTAATTTTAACTTTCTTAATAATATTCATTGTACCATATATATCACATAATACTGCAGAAATCAAAATATGTACAGATGTGAAATATGAACTATAAATAGAACATGAAACAATGTATGGAAAGTATGTAAAACAAATATGTCAAAAAAATCAATATAATATACTTACTTATATCAGCATTAACACTTCAGAAATTATTCTATAGGGAATAAAAAGCGCTATACGTAAGAAAATTCTGCAGATATTTTTGTAAACAGTCGATTCAAGCCGTTTAGGACTCTGTTTCATCAGAATAACATTGTCTGCAAAGACAATATTTTTACTTTAATTGGTTGGAAATCTCGAAACCCTACTGTATGATTCTTTGCGCTTGATCAATTAAACATACGAGAACAAATCAAATATTAAGGTGCTCTTTTAAAAAAAAGATTTATTTTACAAGAAACGTACTTTTAATAGAATATTTCTCAAGACATTTTTCTCTTCGAGAATGCATTTTGCCCAACGTTTAGGTAGATTTTCCATTCCGTTATCCTAAAAAGAAACCGCACGTGTGCACAACCAGTTGATTATAAACAAATGGAAATCGCATGGGCGATAAGTCAGGCCTTTATGCTATAGATGCTCAAAGGTTTCCCACTGTTCTTTTTCCAGTTTTTATTTAGTCAGCTGCTCTACGTGGGGCTTTGCGTTGTCGTGGCACCTCGTGGACAATGTTCTCTCTTGCATCGATACAGGAGCTTCACTCGATCGCAATAGCATGTTGTATTGATGGTTCGATGTTTACTTATAAAATCAACGAGCAGGATCCCTTTTGAATTCTAGAAAACCGTTGCTACTAACACTGTCTCCGCAGACATGCGAGATTTTGCTTTAAAGAGGTTGGTTTCCTCTTTCCACTTCCATTCCATGCTTGCTTTTGATCTTTATTCAGCAGCTTTGAAAACCCACGAGCTGATACTATTTCTAAGCTTAGTGGGGTCAACGATTATGGATTGTATACTACCGCAGCCCACACCAAGTACCTCGCCGATTTCGCGCACGGTGAAGCGTCGAACCCTGTTCAATGAGCTCGCGAACACGAGTAACATTCTCAACAGTCGAAATCGAAACTTTCACCTTATGTATATTACATATCTACATATTTATAAAACCAGAAGATAATTTGCAATACGCTCATTGTCCGTAAAGTTACATTGGAAAGTTTGGAAATAATGCCGAGAAGTCATACGTACTAGAATTTTCAAAAAAAGCATTTATAATACGTTTAATAAACATTAAGGGGCACTAAACTGCTTTCGAAAAGGCTTCATTTCGACGGCTTAATTGTAAAAGGAATAAAATATCTCCAACGTTTGTAAATACATTTTCATAAAAAAATTGTGTGCTAAAACAGATGTGATACATGAACATAAAAACTCCAGATATTTACATATTTTGTAGGTTTAAAGGAAAATACAGTAAACTTTATGTTGCGTAGTGTAAGTAGATACAAAATCGTTTAGAAAACGACGTAGTAAAGATAAGAAGATTCCTGTAAATGGTATAAGTATACTTCATAGGTTTATACTGCCCAGAAATGTATTTTGAATTTTTGTTGTATATGTATTGTACATACCCTGCTTTCAATTATATTTCTATTTACTGGTGTCTAGGATTTATATAAACATTTGACGATATTAAATAACATAAATAAAACTTTCTGGGTAAACCTTTGTCACATGTTTTTTAAATTAATTAATTGCAATTTATATTTTACTTCATTATTTTACTTACTATTGAGGGATAAGTTGGTACACTAGAGTCCCTCATTACTATAGACCGGACGAACCAGGTTTAAATTACTACGGAACAAAGAAATAATGTAAACAACACGCAGTTACTGAATAGCACTATTCATATGGTGAACTGCAACATCTGCTGTTAACGCGAAAACGACAACAAAAAAGTCCATTTTACTGGTAAATTCCTTTCTTCATCGGCGTAGGAAGAAGCGTGAGCGGTTTTTAAAATTTATTATATTTACCTTATATTTGGTAAGATAAATAAAGTTATATATGTATACACCTATTCATACTCATGTTGGTTCCTTTTTTCATAGTTTCGACTGTTAATTACATACTTCGTAATTTTTGTAATAGCTCCTGTTTAATACCGTTTCATTGAATCAACCTTTCCCATTTATCTTGACGTAAGTGTGCACTGGATTTTGTTAAGTTTCAATAACATACTGCCGTGGTATCTTGCATATTAATAAGATGATAGCAATAGTATTAAGATTTAATTTAAGTGTATAAAATATGAAAGAAACAATAATAATAAGTTTATAGTAGTTAAAGGAATTTAACATGAGTATATTGGGTTGCATACACTTTTATGCAGACACAAAATTGAATTTATATTTGCAATTTAAATAAGTACTAAAATAAAACACGAGATAGAATTTAAGATGTATATATATTTCTTTTATAGAAAAGAGAAACAAGATGTATGGTTTGTGTACAATGAAAAACAACCTGACTTTATAAAATGTGTGAGAATTGCACTGAACATTTTAAATAATGGACCGTTGTTTAAAAATAAAAAAGAAATGAAAGCAAATAACCGAGAGAGGGTTATGCTTATGGATGGTAGTGTAATACGAACTAGTCATCTTAATGCAGTAAAAATGTATGAAGAAAATAGAATTCGATATGCACGAAACAAAAATAATTGAATAATTATATAAACTTGAGAACGTGCATAAGGTAATAATAAAATTTATTAAATAAATCATGCAGAAAGAATAAATATTTACCTTAATTTATGACTAGATAAGTAAATAAATAAAAAAGGATATAAATAAAAATATTCTGAGACATCAGTAGTAGTGTTCTTTTTTATAAACGACAGCTGGTAATAATAGAATACATTCAGGAATTTGTATATGTAATATCATGTTTCATAAACAGTAGAGAGGTTCTTGTATGGTTCTCGATAACCTACAAAATAAAAAGAAAATATAATGTAAACTTGGTTTGTAGTTTATTACAGATAGACATATCACCGTTGGAGAAGTCTTCGATAGAAGGAGGCTACGAAGGGGCAAACCAAGTGGACCATGGTGGTGCAAGTAATCTTATTAAAGAATACTTTTTGTTTGAAATGTTTTTCCTATATTGCCGAAAGCTGGAAAAAGAACAAAAATAAGAATTGTACTAGCCAATGGAAAGAGGAAATATGTGAAAAATAATAAGGAAGTTAATAAATTAATTGACAAATATAAAGAAGAGTTATATTAAAAC
This sequence comes from Amphimallon solstitiale, assembly GCA_963170755.1. Lineage (NCBI taxonomy): Eukaryota > Metazoa > Arthropoda > Insecta > Coleoptera > Scarabaeidae > Amphimallon > Amphimallon solstitiale. Next base: position 35,720,044 of record OY720680.1, read on the forward strand.
AGGTATACCTACGTTGGAGAAACGCTGTACAATTTATAGGAAGTTTTTAAGTTGTAAACAGACAATTCTTGGGGTGTTGACCTTTTGCGGTGAAGAACTGTCAAAAAGACAACGAGTGCGTGTGTGTGTGTGTGTTCAAAACATTACGGCAACTTAAAAACCAGGAGCACTGAAGATGCAGGGTGACAACTTAAATGGTAGTTTCAGAAGATGGCGTTGAAAACGGTCACATGTCTTTTCCGGAGATATAAATTGAAGACAAGAATCGACACGATTCATTCATTGACTTTTATTTGATTCATTAACAAGCATTCTTTGACTTTCATTCGTTAACATACATTCATTAATATTAATTCATTTATTATACACAGTTATATAAATCGTAGGGTTAGATACACCACTATTCATATTTATTTCTTTTGTATTAGCGTGTTAATTTTATTTTCATTCAAGTTTCACTTATTTTATTCTCTTTGTTTAATTGGTTTTGTGTAATCTTTTGTAAAAAAATAATGGAGATGCAAATGACCGAATTTGAAAAGTCTTTCAACGATTCAAAGTAAGTTAGAGGCAAAGACTTATCAATGTGGCTATACGAGTATTGAAATATATCGTGCGAACGTATATTCAGTATAACGTTATGCAACAGCGATAATAAATATTTTCCTGAGATAGTATTAAGCATTCTTTAATTTCAAGTTTAAAAGAGATGAAATAATTAATGGTGTTGAGTGTTAAGAGGATATAGCGTGCAAATGTATATTTTTTGGCACAATATTTGGCATCATTAATAGTTACAATAAAATCTTGATTATAAATTAATGATTTGAGATTAGATTTTTTGAAATAAGGAAAATGTTTCTGGGTAGCGGACTCTGAAATGCTAGCTATAACGCGTGCGAATGGTTATAGATAGTAATCAGATTCAAGCTTTTCTCCAAACATTGACCATAAAATAAACAATATACAAAAGTTAATTGGATTTATTTGTTGATAAACAGGAAAATATTTTTAGAGTTTTATTTAATAAAGTATAAGAAAATATATTCGTATCATAAAGAAATGTTACAACCTAGGACAAGGTACAAACATTTTCTTATAATTATGTTTCTTTTCAAATAAATATAGTGAATCCAGTATAGCGATGCTATATTTATTTTTATGTAATAAATATTAAATAAATTCGACAATTATGTGTTATATGATTTCTGGTTTTTCATTTTAAATAAGCTATAACCTTATCCCAATCTTAAATAAAAACAAAAGATTAGACGAGAGGGAAGAAATTCAGATACACTGAAGAATTCATGAATACTTACCTATAAAGTACGTGCTGTTAAAAATAAATAAAATACACATCAGGATAATAAAAATTATCATCTTTTTAATTATTTATGTTGTTGAAACAGCACACAACATAACTTATTTGGCAAGGCCTAATGTATGGCACTAATACTATTATCATATTCAAATAATTATGTTGCCACAGCAATACGTATAGATTTTTAGTTATCATTTATTTAGACCTAGAACATTGTTTATGTTACTATGATATGGAAGAATGTCGAGAATGGCATCGTGAAGCAATGGCGAGCTGGATTAAGGGTCATACTGATTGTATGTTCATTGTCAGTGATTCCGAAATTTATTGCCAAGTATGTACAATATCGTTGCAGAATGCCCGAAAATGGCACATACATGTCACTTAGTATCGCTAAAACATACACAGAAATTGGACCCGCTCGAAGCTGACAATTTTAACGAAAAACTCTGTAACGTTAATAGCGACTAATATCCCATTAAATAAACTTGACAAACCCACTTTCAAAACATTTCTCCAAAAACATACTGGTCGAGATGTTCCTGATGAATCCACCTTACGCAAATATTGTGTTCCTAAGTGCTTCACGAAAACAGTAGAATGCATTAGAAGGCCTCTTTCAAATCAGTACCTATAGATAAGTGCCGAAGAAACTGTCGATATATTAGGACGCTGGTGTAGTACATCCAACTATTCCATATAACGCATATATAATAGCATCTAAAGTTATAAATACAGTTGATGCGGAAACAGTTGCTAAACCATTGACGAGAATTTGCACAAAATACTTCATTCGGATGACAGGTAGAGGGAAAAAATACTTTTATTTATTAGCGAGAGTGCCGCATATATGTTAAAAACAGGCAGGCTATTAAAGGAAACATATCCGTATATGCTGCATATTACTTGTGTAGCACATGCTCTCCACAGAATCTGTGAATATATTAGACACCTACCCAGAAGTTGATAGTCTTGTATACGCTTTTAAAGAAGTTTTTAGAAAAGCACCATCGAGAGTAGCTCTTTACAGTGAAAAGTTCCATCTTTGTCACTGCCTCTCTGGCCAGCAATAACTAGGTGGGTAACATGGTTGGAAGCTACAAGTTTTTATGCAGAGAATTTCGATGGTTTACAGAATGTTGTTAGATGTTTAAATGACAACGCTCGAAGTATATCTGAGTGCAAAGAACTAATACAAATCCCAAATTTAAAAATTCAGTTGTTATTCCTTCAGGAACAATTTGGAAATTTGCCTAAACTACTCACATATTTTGGAAATCGAAATCTCAAATTCGAAGATGGATTAACCACATTAGATGTGGCTATTAATAATTTCAAAAGTATTCCAAGTGACTTCGAATGTGGCCTTCGCCAAAAGTTGGACGCAGTTTTTAATAGAAATCCAGATTTAATAACATTGCGGTAATTGTGTATGGGGATAATGACACAAAATCTAACTGCTAAATACGCACCTAATACCAGTTGCGATGCAAAAAGGACGTTTTCTATCTACAAGGATGTACTTCATTCAAAGAGAACAAATCTTACAGCAGAGAACCTTGAGAAAGTATTGCTAGTAAATATTAATACTCTTTTACTCGACTTGAACTACATAATGAACAAATAATAACGTATTTTGTATTTTATAGATCACCACCCACTTGTTATCCAATTATATAAATAAAATTAAAACTCTTTAAAAATAGAAAATTTCAATAGTGCGACCATGGGCGATGAGTCATCAATCTCTAGCGTCAGATCTATACTCATTAAGTCTAAATTGTTCTCTAACCTGCATTAATTATATTTCATCCGATGTCCTAGCTGTATTTTCTACTTCCTCTCTATTTCTATCAATCTATATAGTTATTGATTCCTTTCTTATTTAACGCCGTTACCTTTTTCTTAGGTAAAACCAAATCGCAAATTATAATTAGTTTAAATTACAAATTCAGTAACATGTTAAACAAATACTATCTCAAAGGTAACAATCTGCGAATTTTCTTTTAAATCATATTATTGACATTAAGCTATTAAAGGCTGTTGAAGTATCCAAAAAGATAAGGTTTGTACATTTAACTCGCACAAAAAATACACATATGTATATTGTCACACGACTATAGTATAGCTTCATTAATTCTTCGGACTACAGTAATATTGGACTATTCATAAATTATATTATTACATGTTAAATATATTATAAGTTTGGCTGATACAAGTATGGAACATACAATACAATAACAATAATTTATAATCAAAAAGAAAACATTAATTAACATTGTCATCCAAAAACTCAGCCAGCCAGTAGTAGCATTTCTGCAACAGTAATCATTTAATCGCTCGTCCAAAAGTATTCTCTTAAAACTAGATTTCAAGAATTGTTTTCGTAAAAAGACAGCCTGTACCTAGGAATTTCCAATACAGATGTATTACGTGTGCTGTACGTATAATAGTACTTAATTTATTAAATGTGTTAATATTTTCTTTAGCATATAACAATAACTGCTCTTTGTAAATGCTCAGAAGTGGAAATTTCTTCATAGAAATGAAATGCTGTTTGCTGCTTTATCTATAACAGAGAGTCCTTTCATAGCACTGGTCGCGCGATTCTGCATCCTAAACAGTTTGGTGATGAACCCTATGCAATAATTCCGTATGATATTACCGAGAGCATGCAACCAAAATATAAGGAGGATACAAGGCTGATAGTCTGTTACACAAGTTGTTAATATGCTCCCTTCATCTACATTTGTAAGCTACTGTAAATCCCAAAAATCTAATAGTATCGACTTGAGTTATACTCCTGCCTTTATATCTTACCTAAGATTAATTCTTCTATATCATATGAGGTAGTTTTGAACTGTATATATGCAGATTGTGCTTGTGTGTGCTAAGTGTAATTCTTAATAGCATTGTATTTTCAGCAGTCACTATTAAATATGTTTTTTTGCGGTACTCGCCATCAATGACACTTCACCAGCAAATTGAAATATTTTACTCACTTCCAAGTCATTAACATATAGCATGAACAAGGAACATTTTCCTGCGGCACCCCTCTACTCAGACGCATTTTCTCGAAAGAAACACCGTTTACATACACATAATGCTTCCGATCATTCAGAAAATTTTAAAAACATTTCAGTATATTTCCTCAATACTTCGTGATGTACTAGATCGAACACTTTACTAAGGAATATTTCGATACACAAGTTTCTTGCATCCATTTCATTGTACAGTAAGCCACACTGCTGGCCACTCGATAAATTATTTTTTTCTACAAATTCTGATAGTCTATTTGCCATTATTTTTTTAAATAATTTAGAAAACGAATTTAATACAGATATTGCTGGATATACTAAATTTTAAATTATTTTAAAATTAGGTTGTTTCTCAATGTTGAACACTAATAATAATTTTCTGCTTTTAGCACTGATAATTATTTTAATAAAGTAAATTTCTAATTATAAAAATATACCTACGGCTGAGATTCGAACGCAGAACAACCCGATTTCTAGTCGGTTGCGCTACCTCCGCGAATTAGAGTCTTTAAATCGTACTGAATTATATCAAGTAACAGATGGAATATGTACTGTAGGCAGTCCGACCAATATACAAAATTTTAACTTACTTTAAAATCTGTTACTTGATATAATTTAAAGACTCTCAGACCAGGGGTGGCGCGGAGGTAGCACAGCCGACTAAAGATCTGGAGGTCTTGGGTTCGAATTTCAACCAAGGGTAATTCAAATAATTATCAGTGCTAAAAGCAGAATATTATAATTGGAATATTGCTTGATAGTTAGTCAAATAGAAATTTTTAACTTGTGAAAGAACCTACCTACCTTCGATAACAGAGCTTTTCATGATTGAAGTGAGATGGGTAACTATTTCATTCATAGATACCTTCAACAAATTAGTGCTAATTTGATGGTCGCCAGATGTGGAAATACTTTTGAGTTGAAGCATCACATTTTTTATTTCATTGTCACAAATTAGTTCAAAGGAAAATAAATTTACCGTTGAACTCTTAAACGAATCATAACATTTCTTCATTATCAAGTTTATTTAGTTACTATACAAGAGGATCATAAAATTACACAATTTTATAATCTTAAATTGGTTTCGCTTAATTGTTTGTATTTACTGAAAAAGCATTCCACTGCTAAATTGTACCTTTCCTATTTATGAAATAAATCTTGTTATTGTCGTGATTCTGACTTGTGGCTGAACGCTCTTAAAAGTCCTTATTTTCCTCCCCGGCGAGAATACACGGAGTTCATTAATTAACTGAATAAGATATGGTGCCATTTTCGATCTTTGTTCTAAGGAAAAAATTTGAACCGCCTTTTCCCCGTGTCAGGCATAGCAGTGGGGATCTATCCTATACTTTACAATAGAACACCAAGCGTTTTTTGACATGAGTAGGTTACACAGGTAAGGCATATACCGCATGTGTCAAATATCATTAGGTATAGGGATTCAATGTTTACATGCGATCTATACGTATGAATATATTACATGGCAACGTGGTACACCTACTGTCCGTCACCAATGCCGACAACAACCGACATCACCTCGATATTCTCCGATCCCTACCCAGATTTTGCATTCAATGTTTAGGTGGGAACACGTTGTGGTACCTGGCCGTCTTATTACTGGAACGGGTAACATCAAATGGCCTCCGCGATCTACTGATCTCTCTCCAAATGACTTTTTTTTTGTGGGGATATTTAAAAAATATTGTTTATACCCATGAAGCTGGTAGAACAGAAAACATAGTTGCCTTGAGAGAAAAAATAATTGAGGCTGCTAATTCAGTAACTGCTCACATGTTAGAAAACGTAAGAGTAAATTTCTACGACCGCCTAGGGTAATGTCTTACTGTGCAGGGAGGAATCATTTTTTATTTATTTTATTAGGGTTATTTTTTAATTTTATTAGAATTACGCTTTTGTTTGTGTCATGCAGCTTGAACGTAGCTTAATAATTCTCTGCATTTACTGAAAGGAAAAAGAAAAACAAATTCTTGCAACTCGTAAATATTATTTCTGAACGCATTAAAAACACACGAGTCGGTGGTCCAATGGTTACTGCTAAGTGCTAACTTGTATTTGCGAGCATGTGTCGGTTGTCGCGTCGCTGGCATTGGAAAGGAAAGTAGCGGTACCACGTTGCCACATATTGCATGGATTGATCGCCTTTGGCTAATGAAAATTGACACATACGGTATATAGAGACTGTAGCACTAGAATTCGACTACAATTTAAACGGGCATTATTAGAAATAAATGAAGCTTACAGTTTTGCATTATTTAAATATTACTAATCCATTTTTAAATATCAAATCCATTCATTTTAAGTGAATGCACCTCAGTGTATGTATTTTAACACTAAAAAATCTATGCGCACCAACAAAAGCATCAGCGCCCGTGATTTAAAAAAAATACCCCTCAGATAACAAAATGAATCTTTACTAAAATAGTTCTTTTTTATAAAAATAACTCTGGACACGATATAATTGTTTTGTTTACAGTAATAAATCATTAAGCTAGTAAATAAATACATTCAACTTAAAACGAGTAATTGCGCATTAAAATGAGTAAAAGCACATTATTTCGAATAAATGAGCATCAAGTTAAATAAATGTAAGTTATTAGGAAGATCTCTTTGCTTCGGCGGTCATGCGCAGTTTCCATAGTTATGTTATTTGTTTGGTTAGATTCTTAGAGTATGAATCTGTGACTCCTCGCGGGTAGTTAAATTGGAAATAAAATTGCATCTGTTCCCGAATTCAGTGATTCAGAAACTGATCAGTTTCCAGAGGCAGAAAGAAAACGTGCGAAGAAAAGATCCATAACATGGAATTACGAAAGAATCTTCATTAACCGTAACGATGCAGAAGATTTTGTCAAATCGGAAACTTGTTGGAGCTTTAAAAACACAAACAACACTGAGTCTGGTGTAGTTAAGTATTTTCGATGTAATAAAGTCAAATGTCGAGGACAACAATGTGCAACTGGTATTAAATTAATTCTGGATTCATTCTGTGAAAATGTTCTCCTATTTCGATTACAAGTAAGTCATTCTTGTGATTCTATTGCAACAAAGGCCGGTACAGAAATGAACGACAAACTAAAGAACGAAATCAAGGATTTCTTTACCAAAAAAAATGAAACCGAAAGCAATTTTGGATGTTCTTGACCAGAAATTTAATCCACCACCAAATATAAACCAAATACAAAATTTGCTGGCTAAATTAAGAAAAACCATTTACGATCCACCAACAATATCTCTAGGTGAACTGGAAAGTTGGCTTCTTAAGAATAGTGCTGTCCCCAATGAACGAAGCAAAGCTTTTATCGTAAAATATTTCACAACCGATGAGGACGCCGGTGTTTTTAGATTCATGGCAACCAATAAAATTCTATTAGAAAATGGAGTAAAAAAGAATATCATTATTTTTAGCACCTCCTGAGGCTAAAAATGTGCCATTATGCACCAAAAGAAAACGTGGTCGACCTACGAAAGCTAGAAAAGCGATAATTTTGCAGTGAATGCATTATTAATAATTTATCAGTATGTATTTTCATTTATTTCAGTGCGTATTTTGTAACAAATAATGCCCAGAAGTTAAACAATAACATTTAATTTTTTAATGCTCTAAAATAAATGTTTTTACGCTTAATATTTAATAATTTATTTCTGGAAATTAAAAAAACTAATGCTCAAATAGAAGTTTCTAAATGCTCAGTGACTGTTTCCTTATGGAAAAAAAATAGTTTGTTAATGCGCATAAGTTCATTTTATAATGCACGCTTAATTCCTACATCCTCCGGCCGTAGGCGTGAAGACTGTGTCCTTGTTTTCTATTTCCTTTTAATTTGTATAATTCTTTGTCACACATTATGTCAGTTTGCGTCTGCTGTAATAAATCAGATTTACCTCATAAAATTATTAATTGTTGCGTATGTAATAAGCCGTATAAAATTGACTGTGTAAATGTATCCAGTAGCGAAGCACGCAAAATTCATCTCAAGACGGGATTTACCTGGACCTGTAGGAATTGTATTGGATTTGGTAATGATTTAAATGCCATAAAATCTTTCTTGGCATTACTTCAAGAAGAAATAAAAGTATTAAAACAATCATTACTCGAGTCAGTGAAGCCCCCCTCCTTGTCTCCCCTTGAAACGGAGCAAATTATACAAGAGATTTCGGACCGCGACAGACGCAAAAATAATATCATAGTATTTGGAGTTGATGAGTGTGAATGTGATACCAATAGCGAGCAGATTAAATTAGATACCGATTTGGTAAACGACATGTGCTCTAAGTTAAATGTAAAAACTGACGGGTTATCTATATCTCGTCTAGGTAAATTTGATCTTACCAATACTGTTCGTCGTCGCCCAATTAAAATCAGCTTTCCTTCTGAATATGAAGCGGCGAATGTCTTACGCAATATGTCTAAACTCAAGGCTAACCCTAAATTTACAAATCTTTCCATTTATCGTGATCGCACTCCCCTACAGCTTCAAATATATAAAAACGCCAGGGCTGAACTCAATGAACGTCTAAAGAATGGTGAAGCCAATCTGAAAATCAAATATAATAAAGGTATCCCTAGCATTGTATCATCTTTAAACTAGTTACGTCCAATAGTATTCCCACTTCTGTCAGCATTTACTACCAAAATACACGAGGTCTTAAATCTAAAACTCATTCATTCTACACTAGCGCATGCGAATCCAATTTTGACATTATTGTGATTACTGAGACCTGGCTTGATGACTCTGTCACTAATTCTGAAATTGTGCCTTCTTACTATAACATGGTTCGATCTGATAGAAAATTCGCTATGATTGACCGCTCAACCGGTGGAGGTGTATTTATTGCGTTATCTAATTCAATAATGTATGAAGTCATTGATACAAGCCATTTAGCTGCGCTTGTCCCTGTAGTCGACTTCGTAATGTGTAAATGTACTTTTCAATCCTCGCTTTGGTACGTTGCTGCTATTTATATACCACCTAAACTTTCGTTGCATGATTTTGAGGTTTTGTGTGATTATCTTGAAATTTTACTTCTCAATAAAACTGTCTTGCTATTAGGAGATTTTAATCTTCCTGAATTTTTTAATGTGCATACATCATGCTCTAAATGTTCCACTCTGCGTTGCTTCTGTAGTTCCCTTAATGTTAGGCAGTTTAATTCCTTAGTGAACTGTAATGGTCGACTTCTGGACCTTATTTTATCCAATTCCAGCAACGACATTACTATTGCACTTGATGACCTACCGTTTGTCTCTGTTGATGTGTTTCATCCACCCTTGGCTATTATTTTTTCGCAGCAAACGTTGTCTGCTAACTCTGCATTCCCTATAAGTCATAATACATACAGATACAATTTTCGTAAATGTAACTTCAACCAATTGTACACCGATCTACTAAAAACTGATTGGTCATTTTTGGACAATCTAAGCAATGCCGATGATGCGCTCGCTGAATTTTATGCTGCTCTAATCGAAAAAATTGACACATCTACTCCTAAATACATACATCGAAGTACTGCATCACAATATCCTTCGTGGTTTAGCGGTTCCATTATATCTAATCTTAAACATAAAGAATATTATCGACGCAAATGGAAGGCCACCAAATCGGAATTTTACTTCAATGAGTTTAGGAAACTAAGAGCTCGTTGTAAGGCTGAATTGAAGACACTTTACTCGAATTACATGCAGAATGTTGAGGATTCCATCATCACTAATCCAAAGGAAGTTTTTAATTATATTCACTCTAAGCGTGGTACTACAAGAATCCCAAAGAGTTTGGTTTATGATGATGTTTGTGTTGATACCCCTCAGGGTATTGTAAATGCGTTTGCTGACAAATTTTCTGCTATTTATCAGGGACCGTCATATTTGTGTCCTGATTCTCTGCATAGTGATAGCATCCCGTTCTCCTTAACTCCTGTTACCGATGATGAGATTATTGGGATATTGTCAAAATTTCCAAACAACTTCAATGCAGGTGACGATCTAATACCTGCTTTCCTATTAAGAGATGCTAGATTTGTCCTGGCTAAGCCGCTAACATTTGTTATAAATTTATCTATTAAAACCTCTACTTTTCCCAATCTATGGAAACGCGCCAGAATATGTCCTGTTTTTAAAAAGGGTGATAAATCACTTGTTGATAATTACAGGCCTATTTCCATATTGTCTAACTTCGCTAAAGTCTTTGAGCACGTAATCTACTCTTGTTTATGTTACAACACCAAATCTATTGTGTCCGAATATCAGCATGGCTTTATACGCGGCAGATCTACAGTCACTAACTTAACTGTTCTCACTGAATACATTAGTATAGTTCTTGACGAAAGGGGTCAAGTTGATGTTATTTATACAGACTTCAGTCGGGCTTTTGATACGATCGACTTTGAAATATTAATAGCTAAACTATCTACGATTGGCCTTAGCCCATCGTTTTTACAATTATTGCATTCATACTTACATAACAGATGTACTTATGTTTTTTACAATGGCTATAGATCCTATGATTTCTTCCCTACATCTGGAGTCCCTCAAGGGTCCAATTTAGGTCCATTGTTGTTCGCCCTCTTTATTAATGATCTTTTAACATCACTAACTTGCCCTGCGCTCGCCTACGCAGATGATCTCAAGATTTATATGTCCATTGCTACCAGTGATGAGGTTGTTAATTTACAAAACAACCTGAACATTATAATCGATTGGTGTGCCAAATTTAATCTTCACCTGAACATTCCCAAATGCTGCAGTGTATCATATACTAAAAGAAAGTCTCCTATATTATCCACTTATGTAATTCACAACGAGCGACTGAAGAGGTGTGATAGTGTAAAAGACCTTGGGGTTATCTTCGATTGTCAACTAAGCTTTGCTCCACATATTGCTGACCTTTGTGTTTCAGCTTCGAAAACATTAGGATTCATCTTGCGAACGTCCAAATATTTTAAGAACATTAACCTCTTGAGGGTATTATTTTTCAGCTTTGTTATTAGTAAGCTGGAATACGCATCTTCGGTATGGTCACCGCACTATGTATACCTCAAACTCGCGGTGGAGAAAGTACAGCGACGCTTCCTTAAGTTCCTGTCATTTAAACTGGATGGAACATATCCGCAGAGGAGCATAGACTACGCGTCGTTGTTGGAAAGACATGTTCTACAACCTCTGGATTATCGACGCGAAATACATGGAGCCCGTTTCATTTGGAAGTTGGTGCATGGCATGATTGATTGTCCCTTCTTACTTTCCATGATTAGTTTCCTCGTTCCTAGGTCATCCTCCCGTTCAACTAACACTTTTTCCTTGCCCTTTCCCAGAACCAATATTCTCTTGAGCTCCCCCCTCTCTACGATGTGTCGTGCCGCTGATCTGCACTACGAGGATATATTTTTTTGAATATGTAATTATGTTTCATTATATGTTACTTCTGTATATTTTTCTGTGTTAACTGTTAACTGTATTATTTTTGTTTCTAATGCACTGTTTGTATGTATTTCCTTCTATTTGTCCTGTAAATGGGAAACTGTTGGACAATAAACGATATTATTATTATTATTATTATTATTACTCCTAGAATTCTAATACGTTCTTCTTACAAAGCTCCATATTTTCCCTTGCTTACGACGACGGGGAAGCTTTGTTTTCTTTGCAGACGCGTCTACTTCAAACCATTCTTCTTTTAATTAATCTCCTCTCAATTGTTTACAAATAAATTTAAAGGCAAATTAATTTCCTGATTACATGAAATAAAATGCAATTGGTTTGAAATCATATACCAGAACTTTCAACAGAAATCAAACCTGTGTGTGTATGTGTGTGTATTAGATGTAGTATTGGTAGGTACCTACCTAATATAATTAACTGTAAATAAATTTCGAATCTTGTTTAATAATACACGAAAATCATATAGAAACTACCAAATCATATTATATTATTGGTCACAAATGTGAGCATTAGAGATTTTAAAATACTATATTAATATTACATTTACTGTTATATCGCAAAATTAATATTTTTATACAAAATGGAACACCAAATATAAACGTGCTTATGGATGTGACGGTTTTACAGTTACAGTATTTGTTTTGTAAGAAAGGAGAAATAAAATTATTATCATGAAGGAAAATCATTTTCGTTAACTTATCTAAAATTTGTAATCATGTCACGCTTTGAACGCTAATCGGCTGTCATAGATTTTCAATCTTGTCGGAGTTATTTGTATAATTTGTCGTATTTTCATGAAATGGAATTTGTATGAGATGCTAGTCTCTCTGTGAAATATACGTAATCTTTCATCTGTCTTTAGGGCTTATTTGCGTATTTTCAAATTATGTATAACCTTATTGTGCTTGTGTAAATATAACTGTAAGTTTAAATTCTATGGTCACAGACAATAAGGGTTCAAATGGGTCATTTTTCAGTAGACAGGTTTTTGTGTTTGTGATCATAATGTTGAGAATATTATCGCTTTTAAATTCTCTATTACATTATAGTATTGTCTTCAAAAACAAATTAGTACAGCATTACTTTAAAAAAGAAGTAAATCTTCTTAGATTATTGATTATATTTTCACTTATCTCCTGAGTGGACAAAAAATGACAAGACGTTTCAGTAATAGGGAGTCAAGTACACTAACACCCTTTTTATACACTTTATTAAATACTCTTCTTCAAGAAATGTGGCCAATAATAATTTAAAAATAAACGTCAATAACATATTTGAACCTTTATTTTAAACAGAAAATAAAATGTTGAATTTGAACAATGTTTAAAAATAGTGTTAAAACATGAGTTACAAAAAAAAGGTTTAATTAAGCAATTTATTTTTTTTGGCAACAAAATCAGTTTTCCTTCTTTATTCGCCTTCATCTCCTAGCCTGTCTAAATCTGGGTCAACATTAGCCATATTCTGTGTAGACATGTTCGCATAAAAATCTCAAGCGTCGGGAACAATTTTATCAAAAAGAGATACCAGATTTTCCTGTCTCTTGAAAGAGATAGGTACTGGTTGCTTGTGAGGACGTGGCAGTTCATAATTTACTGGAATTTCTAAATATATTTTTCTTTGGTAACTCATTCGCTTAAAATCCGTTAAATTATCAAGAGTAGTTTTGTATTGGACAAACCATAATCTTTATCAAATCGTAGCCATTTTATGTTCCGAACGTTGAATTGTTCTTGAGCACAATCAACTTTTTTCTTATATAAATATTTCTTGAACAAACCTGGAAAATGTTCTTCCGCCGTTACGTTTACTTCAAACACATTTTTTCGCTCTTCTTCTGAAATGGGTTCCCGACAATTCATTTTACATGCTTTCAAGTCTCTCTGTTTCCGTTCTTTTCGCATACCCCCTCTTACTGTATTATATTGCATACTATTATTTCTATTCTCTTTCCTGTCTGTTCTTTTCTTAAGTGACCAAGTGCTATTTGGTTTTCCTTCCATCCATCTGTCCGAATCAGGAATGTAGGGCACATCAATAGTACTCTCGTCACTATTTCTTGCCAATCCGTTGTTTTTAGTTTGGAAATGTAAACCTTGTAGATCAGTTTTTTTATCATGCTTATGTTCGTCGCGTTCTTGTTCTTCGTCTTCATTTTCGACATATACTCGCACTTCTGTTGAATTATTAGATACAATACATTTTCAGTTTCGATAATAACATTGCTAAGAACATGTAGTTCTTTAATTATATTGTCAATATCAATAATGTCTTTGTTTCTAGGAAAGGCGTTTTGTAGATTTTGGACTGTCCGCTATAAAAGCCTCTAAAGAATTAATGTCTATATCCATGTGGTTTTTGTCCGTTCTTCACAAGAAGAATAATACAAGTGCGACGTCAACAATACCGCAGTAGCTTGAATTCCCGTTAAACTCTTTTTGCTAAACGGATATAAGAATACTTAATTCTTACATTTCATTTACCAAAAGGGATATATGTACGCTTACATCTTTTCACCTCATCAATTGATTTAAATTTTAGAAATTTTGTGAATGCTAAAAGATCTAAGTATACATATATCTTTTCTTGCAGTAGTTATTTAGCAGAAATTCAAGAAGAAGTCTACATATTCCTTTACAGCTGGTTGAAATCTTATAAAACCACAACATTCTTCTCCACAGACTTGTTTCCTTACGTCAGATCATGCATTTGTACTTTAGGATATGAATTCCAATAAAAAAAACAATTTGGAGATAAGTCGACTTAATCCCTTATTGCCTGTGACCAGAGAATTAGATATCAAGTAATCACAAAATGTTTTCATACTATTCTTTTTTTTAAATTTCCAGATATTGAGTATTGGTAAACAATAGTATAGCGATCGTTCATTGATCATAAGCTCCACATTATTTTCGGGGTTATTCGAATTAACCAACAGAAAAGAATGTAGACAGTTTTATGATGCACCATAGTGCCCAGCCCATTATTATAATAATATTAAATATTCATGTATTAGTTGTTAACTTGACTAAGTCAAATTAAAAATTAATTATATTGTAGATACTTAATATCACAATGGTTTTTTAGATAATAATAATAATTTATTTAACAAAGTGTGGCAAAGGAAAAATAACACGTTAAAACAACATGTAACACAAGAATAATTTAAAAAAATTAATAGACTCTTGCTGATAATGTGACATTTTCTGATTTCATTCAGCAAAACGTTAAAGACCTTATATCTTATATAACACATAGCTGCTTTCCGTAAAATCGAAATGCAAACATCACTACTCATACACCTATTTTAACGCACGGAGTGCGTAAGGCCAAATTCAACAAGCTAGTCGTCGTGCTTTGTGTAATATTTACACGAACACGGTCGAGCCATTTTCAGCCTCCTTCTAGCTCTGTGGTTATTTGAGTTACATGGCTGATTTTTTTATTTATCTAGGTTCAATATGAAAATGAAAAGTGCTACATACATAGATGCTACAACTAACATCAACATATATACATTTATACGCATGTGTTGGGATGCATACATACATCTAGTTTAAAAGTTATTACCGGCAGTCGCTCGTACACTGACGAGGCCTTAAAGGCTCAAACACGTTGATTGTCGGTAATGGCACTATATGTTTGTGTGTATCCTAACACATGAATATATGCATATATGCTTTGCGTATAAATGTATATCGGGTGGTGCAATAGTGTGTCGGCGGAGCTTAGTATGAAAACTAATAACGCTGTAGCAATGAGACTTTACGTACGTATGTAGTATGCGACTGTACATTTTCTAATTTTATTTACAAATATACAAGGTGTTCCAAATTTTCGCAACCACCTTCAACTTTTTTATTTTAAATACATTACTATACTTTCTAGACATTATAATGATAGCCATTCAAATTATCTTTGCAATGATATATGGATATGTGCACTTCAGACTGTTAGTTTTGATTTTATTGATAATTTTGTTAAATCTTGACAATTGCAGCATCTAACACTTTAAGCTGTAGTCTGAAAATGGGTAGAATACCTCATGTAACTCTTGTGTTACTAATTTATGGACTGACACGTTATTTGTTTACGTTTTTTGTATTTAGCCATAAACAGGGTATGATAAAACTAAAACATAAAAAAATACAATTGCAGTCACTGACGGGTGCAGTGTATGAGTATGATATTTAATTAAAAAGAATAATGTCTGAACAATTATATAACTAAGTAATAAGAAATTTACATGCATAACTACAGTAAATATATTCATATATAATACAACGAGTAGTCAAAGTATGCTCGATTATTTTTGTGGTGGTTCACGAATGTTTCCTTGCGCTTGAATATTAATAGGACGAGTGCGTCAGCACGAGTCCTATTTACAAGCGCAAGGAAACAAGAGTGATAACACCGCAAAAATGATCTACCATACTTTGATTACGAATTGTATTCGAAGGACTATTCATCGAATGATTCATTCATAAATGACGAACTGAGTTTTTTAATTTTCTAAAATTAAGTAGCTATTGCGTTGGTTTCCATAGTAGTATGTTTTCAACAAACTACTGTCAATGTAGAAAATTTTCTACGATTCGAATTTAATAAGTTATTGCAAGAATAAATAGATTTCTGATATGGAAAGCAATTCAAAAAGGTTTGGTGAAAAAGGTGAAAGTGAAATTGATGCTGAAATTCATAAAACTATTCCGGAAAACACAAAGAAAACAAGAGATTATATCTGGAGGCAATTCTCAGATTTCTTGTCCGAGAAGAGGTACAAATTGGACGAATCCACACCCCCTATTGAAATTAATTTCGTATTAAAATCTTGGGCATGTAACATGAAGAAGCAAAATGGCGATGACTATAAGGAAGGAGTGGTAAAGCACATGTGGAATGTTACCGCGAAGTTGGTGCAGGAATTATATTTTGAGAAGTGGAAAATAGTAATAAACCCGTTCAACGATATTGTCTTTAAGTCAAGTAGGAATGCCAGAGACGCCATGCGACGAAAATTACAGTCGTGTTCCGAAAAAAGAAGTACAAGTGCAGCAGCTATTACCCAAGAAGAGTTTGCAAATATTGTCGGCAGTTTTGATGAAGATACCCCGAAAGGCCCCAAAAAAAAATTCTTTTTTATAGCTTCTTTGGAACTTGCTTGGCGAGGTGGAGAGGGAAATAACTGTCTCACGCACTTCTTTAAAGAAGAAATTAACAATGATGGCTCCCCTACTGGCAGGATAGAGTATAATAGCATATTTTCAAAGACTGCGCAGGGAGGATTTAAGCCACTTTCCACCAGCAAATGGCTAATTAAAAATAAAGACAATTCTGATTTATGTCCTGTGAGGTAGGTGTCAGTTTTTGATAAATTCCTATAGGTATGTTTATGTTTATTTGTATTTAGGTTGTATCACAAGCTTATATCCAAAAGAGGAGAAAACATTAAGACGAACCGTTTGTTTCTGACTCCCAATCCTTTTTGGAACAATTCGAAATCGTCTAGTTGGTTCAAAAACTCTCCGGTTGGGATTAATGAGATGAATAAATGGGTGAAAAATTCTGCTGAAAAAGCCGGATTGGATGTTAAAAAAAGAAAAATTTCCAATCACTCAATAAGATCGTCTACAGTGACAACTTTAGCAAAAGCTGGAGTCGGGGAGCATCAATTGATGAAAATTACTGGCCACGGCAATATAAATTCTATTAAAACTTACCTGCAGTTAGATGATGAACACCATGAGAGTATTATTGGTCATTTGAGAAAAAATATAACAAATACTGGATCCACTGCTGTAGTCTCTACTTCTAATATCACCAGTTCCGTTGCACTGTCCGAAGAAAGTGAGATGAAAGGCACTTTCAGAGAAGCCTTTTTACACAACTGTAGTCATATTAATTTTTCTAATTGCAATTTTCATTTATAAAATTATAATCCATCATGTAATTTTTATTATATAAGGTATTTGTACGTTATTGTTTCAAAAAATAAAAAAATTGCGACATATATCTGTCAAAAATATCCACCGATACCACTAGTGGTGATTTCAATGAAATACCCACTAGTGTAAATACGCAGCAGTATTTTTGTTGCTAGGACACAAAAATGTGATTCTTTGATTCTTATTGGTCATATTTTTACAAATGACACATGAGTTGAATAGTCACCAAAATAAGTGAACAAAATTTAATTATTAAAAATTAAATCATGACGAGAATATGCGCGGTTTATCAAAATGATCAATCTTGATCTGCTATGACCCTCACGTTTCTGATGGAATACTAACTGTTGACTCTGTGCAGGGGAGTAGAAGTTAGGAAGCTATAGTGACACGAGCATTGAGACGTTTAATTTGAGAAAAATGTGAGAGCTAAATATGCGCGTTGTATAAATCTGAAAGACAGCGGCCCTACGTAAGGGTAAATCTTAAATTTAGAATATTGGTATGTAAATGAGGAATTGTCAGGAAACATGATTTAATTCTCCCTCTCGACAAGTGGAGAGATAATCTTGGCAATATATACATTCTTTCTCTAGCAATAAGGTGTCCATTTCAATTCTTAATCCTGTCATCACTTTAATATAATTATATCGTATTTTGTATGTAAAGAGTTTACAGGTAAAGGGACTTTCAAATCAATATAATAAAAAGTAACTAGAGGAACTTAGAATTACGTTCGGAATATTGTAACTATACTGCTCGATTAATATTTTATAACTTTTGACGAAACATGACAAAGAAAATAATACGTATAATTGACGAATGTATTATTTAGAAGTTCATTGCTTGCAAAGTACACCTAGCAATCGAATAATTGATAATCTATTTACTACCGAACCAACTATTCTGACCCATTTTCAAAACACTTGTAAATAAATAATCGATATGAATATATAAAAACCTGTATACAAAACTAGTATATACCTAAATATAGCAGTTATCACACATGATAATTTAATCCGACTTTCATGACTTATTTCGCTGTTAGTTTCTTACAAAACATTTTATTAAATATTCCAAATGAATAATAAAATTGCTTTTTATGTTTCAATATTCATTAGAGTATAATAGCTGGTATTTAAACGATCCACTGACCAAAGGTTTATTATACCAAAAGTCCGGTATTTTCACTGTCTAAGTTAAGTGATAATTTTGAGAAAACTATCGATACTGGGTGTGTACAAAGAATTTTATTTATCATTCGGTGCAACTTATTTATTTAGAATAAAATTTCAATGATCTTATAATCTCGTTTGAGAATTTCTACCAGTTTGACCAATTTACATTTAACCTTATTTACACCAGTCTTATCCAGTTTACAGAACTTGTCTTTATTAATGCAATATATTTTCTAACAGAATTAATAAATCTAAATTGTTTCGGGGTTGAATTCGGGACACTCTAGAATTCTTTCTTGCTCTATAACAGTTATGGTTAGCGATTTGGAAACAATGATTTGAGATGGCAAAAAATAGCATTCAAGGTCGGTGTTAATATTGCCAACTACGGAAGCCCAACAGTAGGACAATATATATATATATAACAAAATAGATCAGAAACCAATAATCTTCTCAAGTATCTTGAACTTTTCGGCCATACGCTGATAAAGGATGAACAACGGCGGTTTCTAACAATCAAGAAATACAGAAGCAAAAATTCAATGATCTATTATATGGTGGGTGAGCGGAGCAACCGTACGTCTAGTACCCATCCATCCGTGACTGATTGTGGTTCTTCTGCAGCAACACAACATCCTGCGCAAATGTTCTTTTTAGTGCCAAAAGTTTGCGCCTAATATGCGCCGTCGATATCTGAAGAAAGAACACCGGCGCATTTATTTGTTACAAAGTTATAAACTAAAACAGTTATTTAGTATCCACTTCTTACCAAACGAAAATTTACGGCGCAAACTTCCAATTTAGTGCAAATCGTTTGCGCGCAACATGCGCCGTCGATATTTCAAGAGAAAAACGCCGAAACACTTAATTGTTATAAAGTTATAAACAAATACAATTACGTAGCTGTGTGAAGTTGGCACCACAACTTGCGGCGCGAAGATCTTTTTAGTGCCATATGTTTGCGCCATCGATATCTAAAGAAAAAACACAGGCGCATTAATTTGTTACAAAGTTATAAACAAAAATAGTTATTTAGCATCAACTTTGTACCAGACCAAAATTTATAGCGCAAAGTTCTAATTTAGTGCAAATTGTTTGCGCACAAAATGCACTGTCTATATCTGACGAAAAACCACCAAAACACTTATTTGTTATAAAGTTATAAACAAATGCAATTAAGTAGGTGCGTGATGTTGGCACCACAACTTGCGGCGCAAATGTTCTTTTTAGTGCCATATGTTTGCGCCCAATATGCGCCTACAATATTTCAAGAAAAACACCAGCGCATTAATTTGTTATTAAGTTATAAACAAAAAAAGGTTATTTAGTATCAACTTCTTATCAGACCAAAACTTACGGCGCAAACTTCCAATTTAGTGCAAATCGTTGGAGGACAATATGTGTCGTCGATATTTGAAGAGAAACATAAGGTGTGGTCACCACACGACTTCCGTATACGTATGAGCGTTTCAAATAAAATTGTTCCAAACTGTTTAAAATAGCTTTATCTTCTTAGACAAATAAGCCAAATTTTAAGCATTTTTTTATATAATAATTATTCAAAATCCTATTATAAGTACTTGTATTCTCTTAATACATTTCAACAGAATACATACTTTGCGAGATATTCCAAAGAAAATGCTACTCGCTAAGAGTAAAAGTGTTACGTCCGTTCCAAATTTCGAAATTTCATTTATTCAAAAAAAAATTCCAAATCCAAATCTAAATACTTTTGTTTGTACTCTTGATAAATATATATAGACTGCATATTTTACGATATATTTGCAAAAAATCGCTATTCGATAAGAGCAAAAGTGTTCCTTCCGATTCGAATTTCGAAATTTATTTTATACAAAAGGTATTGAGGATTAAGTTCTAAATACTTTTATACTCGTAACGTACCTGTCTAAAAAGCACAACTTGCGAGATATAGGCAAAAAACCGATTTTCGATAAGACTCAAAGACCTACTTCCGGCAGGAATTTCGAAAAACTTTCATAATAAAAATTTTCTCAAATTTAATTTTGGGAACATATAAATTCTTTATAAATTTGTTTAAACTTAGTAGTTGGCGAAATATTGTTAAAATTCCTTCGTCATCAAAATCCATGATGTAACAGTTGTAGTACGTCAATGTTAGTATTGTGATTGACGAATAAAATTTACGATTTCCGAAGTTTACTTTGAGGTTATATTTACATTGGAACTAAATTGGAACTTTGCGCCATAAATTTTGGTCTGGTAAAAAGTTGATACTAAATAACTATTTTTGGTAATAACTTTGTAACAAGTTAATACGCCGGTGTTCTTTCTTCAGCTATCGACGGCGCATATTAGGCGCAACATTTTGGCACTAAAAAGAACATTTGCCCCCCAAGTTGTGGTGCCAACTTCATGCATCTCTTGCGGCCAACATGCTCAAAATATGGGCTTTTCTGCAATCCAATAGAATTGGTGGTAAGGTTCCTCAGCAACTTTTTAATCCTAATCCCAGACTCACACGGCCTAAGTATCTTAACATTAGCATTATCTTTCAACGACAGCAGTAATTTTAAATTGTCAATTATTCTGGGAGCACAGAGCATGCCAAATCGCCGTGACTTTAGAAATTTGATGTCAAGTAGTTCTAAAAATTTCTAAAATCTTGAGCATTGATTGTAAAATACAGGTTCTTTTACTTAACAATTTAATACATCTGGAAGAGTGGCTGAAAAAAGATTAGATAGGTACTGAGAAGTGGCAATTTCAATATTTTCCGTGGAATATTTTCTACAAACAATATTGGAGGAGACTGAGATCTCCATCACCAATTGTTAAGTTCATGGCATTTTATTTTAAGAATTCAATATGAAATATTCTGTGACTACGTTTCCGACGTAGTGTTTTACAAAAATTTATAGTAATCGCCTTTAATGGCAGAGCTATATAGCATATCGTAATACATAATACGATTTTGTACTCTATTTTGCCTAATTTCATCATTAAGAACACACGTGCGATTATTTCCTTCCATAATTATTTTTAAAAATTTGTCTACGAATAAATAATTTATCTTCTAAAAATAAAAATAATCAATTTTTTTATGTGTATGTATACATGTAATTTTATACACTGTATACATCTTAAAAGTAGTATTGATTAATTTTTCGCCCACCTCATTTTAAAGTTCCGGGCAAAAATCGTGGTGAAATATCGGTTTTATGCTTGTTGCAATTACATACCAATAACAAAGAGAAAGGGTGTTGGAAATTTCGAAAGGTTCGACACCCTTCAATTAAATAAAATGCGAATAAAAGCGTGAGCGTGAGCGTCATTTGATAGAGATGCAATTAAGATTGTTAGACCACAACACTTTTCACCGGGTTACATTTTTTAGTAAACTTCTATTTCATCACCTCAATCCGCGTGGTTTGCTGATTAAATCAATATTGAAGTCTCATAAAACTCTAAGCAATAATCAGTTTTTATTCATCATAACTGTATTCGGAATCGGCATAAATGCTGTCGGGAAGACATACTGTGTATGTAGATACTGTCTACATAAAATTCCGTTTTTAATACTAATAAATTTGTTTCCATCCACCCTATCTGTTCCAGACGAAATTACAAAATGTTAAACCATGCGCAATTACCTGTAAATTTGTAAAAACTAAACAAATCAAATGAATTATTAAATCTTCAGACATATTGCCATGACCCAAATAATTAAAGAAAACATGAAAAGTTCAGAATCCTAAAGTAAAATATTACAAATAAAAATTAGTCTAAATTAGCTTAAACATTTTGAGTGTTTATGTTAAGAAAGTTTAATTTATTAATATACATATTGTAACGTTTTCGGGTTCCAATAAACAACTCGTGCAATTTATTTATTTAAAACAGTCTGTATATTTATACACTTAAAATTAATTACAATATAAAACTATACCTATAACTAAAGTATCACACTTAAACTACTATTAATAAATTAACACTTGTATTTATTTATTTCTATTACTAATATCTCTGTCCGTATTTATGTAACACTTCTATTTATATAACAGGGCACTACTTATTTATTTCTAGGGCTATACCACTATTTATTTCTTCGTACTCGAGACTACTTAAGGACTTCCTTTCCCGAAACTATTCCGCAATTACTCCGGAATTATTCATTCCGCAATGAATCCAGCCGCCTTGTATACACATACGAAACATCTCGAAGCATTCGTGTAAAACTCCATACTTCTCTCGATGCCTGTAGAACATTCGTCCGACATTCTGTCGCGGCAGCACACGTGAGTAGGGTACTTACGCCGTTTCTGGGACCACCCCCCCCACTCCTACTACCCCCCCTCCCCGCAAGATAGGTAGAACCCTCTACCAACCCAACTGATATGGCGCCCCCTCGCGGCCGCCAACCCAACTAAAAATTGCAGATTTCATCATTACCAACCCAACTAAAAATTGCAGATTTCATCATTACCAACCCAACTAAAAATTGCAGATTTCATCATTACCAACCCAACTGATGTGGCGCCCCCTCGCGGTCGCCAACCCAACTAAAAATTGCAGATTTCATCATTACCAACCCAACTAAAAATGGCAGATTTCATCATTACCAACCCAACTAAAAATTGCAGATTTCATCATTACCAACCCAACTAAAAATTGCAGATTTCATCATTACCAACCCAACTGATGTGGCGCCCCCTCGTGCAGATTTGCAGATTTCATCATTACCAACCCAATGTGACGCCCTCTCACAGCCACTAACCAAGAAATGGCATCTCCCATCACTACCACCCTAACTAATGCAGCATACTCTCACGGTCACTAGCCAAACTAAGGTGACGTCAGATAAATGGCGGACCATCAAGATGGTCTCTGCTTCTAGAGAATTCCTGAATAAATTACCAGGCTTGCTATCGCGCTTCTCAATGTACTTCAAACAGGTCTAAACATGCTTCCAGCGGAAACCACAACGGCTGTCTGCTTCTGTGATAGCCGCATGCTTGAAATGTATATCTTACTTATAAAATAAAATAAAACAAACAATATATTTTTTTTTTAAGAAAAACAATTTATTTATTATTATTTATAAATTAACAATATTATTTTAAATTAACAATATCTCCAAGCTTCATACCATCAAGATGGTCGATAAAAATATAAACTTTACATCTAAGATCGTCATACTATTTCAAAATTATAAAATAAATATACAGTATGCTACTGGACGAGATAGCAACCAAGTATGAATATACAGGACGTTTCAAAGGTAGGGATTTTTAGAATAGCAAGAAGGCGAATCCAAGATGGCTGCCAAAAATGGTCTAAACATGTTTCCAGCGGAAACCGAGTTCTGTACCGGTTCAGAACCTAGAACCACTTGAGAACCGGTACAAAACCACTTCAGAACCGGTTCTGAACTGAACCGATTGTGCTAGAACCACTTCAGAACCGGTACAGAACCATTTCAGAACCGGTACAGAACCACTTCAGAACCGGTACAGAACCACTCCAGAACCGGTACAGAACCACTTCAGAACCGGTACAGAACCACTTCAGAACCGGTACAGAACCACTTCAGCACCGGTACAGAACCACTTCAGAACCGGTACAGAACCACTTCAGAACCGGTACAGAACCACTTCAGAACCGGTAGAGAACCACTCCAGAACCGGTACAGAACCGGTTCAGAACCAGTTCTGCATGTTAGAATATTGGAAGCCAAATATGACCCAACTTAAAAAGTGGTACATTTATAGTGAGTATGAATATACCTGCTTCTGTGATAGCCGCATGCTTGAAATGCATATCTTACTTATAAAATAAAACAAACAATATTTTTTAAGAAAAACAATGTATTAATTAACAATATGACCAAGTTTCATACCATCAAGATGGTCGATAAAAATATAAACCCTACATCTAAGATCGGCATAGCATTTCAAAATATAAAATAAATATACAGTATGCTACTGGACGAGATAGCAACCAAGTATGAATATACAGGACGTTTTCAAAGGTAGGGATTTTTAGAAAAGCAAGATGGCGAATCCAAGATGGCCGCCAAAAATCTAATAAACTAATGCCACGTCAAGCATCCAATATATCAAAACCATGCACTCGAACTGCTATGAAACATCATCTCAAAACCATCGCTAGAATCAGCTCACAACCGGGTCATGAAGCGGTTCTGAAACCCCTATATTAAAACCACACATTCAAACCACTATCAAATCCCTCTTTTCTCAAAAAGCTATCCAACCATCCATCCGTCCATCCATCCATCCATCTGGATAACATAGCAACCAAATATTAATATACAGGATGCTTCAAAAGTAGGGATTTTTAGAAAACAAATTGCGAATCCGAGATGGCCGCCAAAAATCTAATAAACTAAGGTGACATCAGGCATCAATCTATTAAAACCACTATCAAATCATTCTCTTAAAAACCATCATCCCAAAACAATACATTCAAATCATACATTCAGCGATAGATGCATAAATGAAATGTATTTGTGCAGCCTAACAGTTCAAAAAGCTTGATATCGAGCTTACCAGTATATGTCTAACAGATCTAAACACGCTTCTAATGGAAACCACAACGTTTGATCACTATCAACACCTCTATGATAGTAACATTATTTAATATATCTATATCATAAAATAAAAAGGAATAACATATTTTAAGAAAAAAACAATTTATTAAAAAATAATAACCACATTTTGTATGCGAATTATAGCTAATATGTAGCATATCAATCATAGGGAAAAACATTAAACGAATTACAACGATAAACAATTATGACATATAAATCCATAGGTAAAAGATATATAGTAATCAAAACCCTTCCTATATCTACCTCTCTTCATAGAAGACCTACTTTAAAGAGCGTTAAAACGTCAACATATTTCGATAGTAATATTTCATTAATAAAAAATTTAGCAGAAGTCTTACATTAAATGAATACAAAATATAAAATTTATATAGGCACTACATTAAATGAAGATTGAATTTTATACACTGCTTATATCACCAGGAATTTTGTGACTAAGCTTAAACGGACACCAGGCTTTCAATATGTAGTAAAGTTTTATTCCTCACACATTTAATATAAACTAATGATATATCATTAGAAATGAGGTATTAAAAACTATAAAATAGGCTATTTTGATGAAAGTTATTTGGCAGCTATTGATGTCAACCTTTAAATGCGATGTGAGATCACCTTCTAGTTATCATTATCATATTTATAATTTGAGAAAAAGAGCAAAATGTAGCACGAAACATTATTATAAATTCTATTTTATTTGGATGACATTATATTTACAAATAGTTTTTATATCATTACAAGAAATATGTTTCACATTAAATTTTAACCACTGAACAACAGTAGTATACACAAAAAACTAGTATAAAGAGAGCATTAACACTATAACCAAAAAGAATTGAAGTCATATTAAATTACACTAGAAAATAATAAATCCTTGATCTCAATTACATAAAAATGTTTGAAATAGTAGCGCTTAAAAGCAATTGAAAAAATTGATGCCTGCCAAGCTATTTATCAATATTTAAGAGCTAAAAATTATCATCATTTTTACATTTACAGATACCCCATGTTTAATATCAATTTGAATTAACATAAATTCATAAAATGAGTCTATCTTTTACACGTCATGCGTTTTGTACAACAGCGAATGTATTACATTTTTAAAGCACTTTATAATTTGAGAAAAATAGCAAAACGTATCACGAAACATTATTATAAATTCTATTTTATTTAGATGACATTGTATTTACAAATAGTTTTATATCATTACAAGAAATATGCTTTTCATTAAATTTTAACCACTGAACAACAGTAGTATACACAAAAAACTAGTATAAAGAGAGCATTAACACTATAACCAAAAAGAATTGAAGTTATATTAAATTAGACTAGAAAATAATAAATCCTTGGTCTCAATTACATAAAAATGTTTTGAAATAGTAGCGCTTAAAAGCAATTGAAAAAATTGATGCCTGCCAAGCTATTTATCAATATTTAAGAGCTAAAAATTATCATCATTTTTACATTTACAAATACCCCATGTTTAATATCAATTTGAATTAACATAAATTCATAAAATGAGTCTATCTTTTACACGTCATGCGTTTTGTACAACAGCGAATGTATTACATTTTTAAAGCACTTTATAATTTGAGAAAAATAGCAAAACGTATCACGAAATATTATTATAAATTCTATTTTATTTAGATGACATTGTATTTACAAATAGTTTTATATCATTACAAGAAATATGCTTTTCATTAAATTTTAACCACTGAACAACAGTAGTATACACAAAAAACTAGTATAAAGAGAACATTAACACTATAACCAAAAAGAATTGAAGTCATATTAAATTACAACACTAGAAAATAATAAATCCTTGGTCTCAATTACATAAAAATGTTTTGAAATAGTAGCGCTTAAAAGCAATTGAAAAAATTGATGCCTGCCAAGCTATTTATCAATATTTAAGAGCTAAAAATTATCATCATTTTTACATTTACAGATACCCCATGTTTAATATCAATTTGAATTAACATAAATTCATAAAATGAGTCTATCTTTTACACGTCATGCGTTTTGTACAACAGCGAATGTATTACATTTTTAAAGCACTTTATAATTTGAGAAAAATAGCAAAACGTATCACGAAATATTATTATAAATTCTACTTTATTTAGATGACATTGTATTTACAAATAGTTTTATATCATTACAAGAAATATGCTTTTCATTAAATTTTAACCACTGAACAACAGTAGTATACACAAAAATCTAGTATAAAGAGAACATTAACACTATAACCAAAAAGAATTGAAGTCATATTAAATTACACTAGAAAATAATAAATCCTTGGTCTCAATTACATAAAAATGTTTTGAAATAGTAGCGCTTAAAAGCAATTGAAAAAATTGATGCCTGCCAAGCTATTTATCAATATTTAAGAGCTAAAAATTATCATCATTTTTACATTTACAGATACCCCATGTTTAATATCAATTTGAATTAACATAAATTCATAAAATGAGTCTATCTTTTACACGTCATGCGTTTTGTACAACAGCGAATGTATTACATTTTTAAAGCACTTTATAATTTGAGAAAAATAGCAAAACGTATCACGAAACATTATTATAAATTCTATTTTATTTAGATGACATTGTATTTACAAATAGTTTTATATCATCACAAGAAATATGTTTCTCATTAAATTTTAACCACTGAACAAGAGTAGTATACACATTCCAGACCGTTATACATCTTGATATCAAACACCATCTCCGACAAGCTTCTGAACCAACCCAGACTCACTGAAAGACAAAACACAATTCCATCTTAGTTCAATACCTATATTTTTCAAGAATTTTGCTATAAGATTATATGGTGAGATAGGGGGTGATGGCTAAGCCTAAACGGACACATAGTTTTCAATATGTGATAAAGTTTTATTCATCATACACTTAATATAAACTAATGGCCCACCCCCAGAAAATGATATATTAAAACTAAGAAAAATATGCTATTAAAACATAAACATACCATACAGATTTGCAAACATATTTTTAAACACCCACGCTCAATCATATTAATAAAATCCACTTCATTAAAACGCATGCTACATTTAATAAATGAGATCTAAAACAAATAATTAAAATCTGCGACTCTTGAGTGGTTTAATACCTGCACACGTTTGTCATTGTAAGATATACGCGTACAAGAATGACTAATATATTTGAAAAATGCTAACTAAATTATAACACCATCATTCAAAAAGTATGCATCAGCAGGATATCACTAATCAAACCCCTAAATACAGATAATCCATATTAAAAACATTATAATATTAAGGAATACATTTTTTTTCAACCTACCTAATGTGCGTAACATATGGGACAAAGTATGGGGGGGAACACCAAACTTATACGCTCGTTACACCGCCCACACCTCACTATTTCATATTCTATAAAAAGAAAAATACATACTGAATTAATATTCTACATACCCTGTGCATAAATCTCACCTATCATGGTGAAATTAACCACAAAATGGCTAAAGATCCTATATCGATATATTTCGCGCAGGGGAGCTGAATAATGGCATATAGTGCACCAAATATCATTACCTCCATTTGTTATCCCAACAAAACCGCTCACAATCACACATATATTAATAGGGGCCACCATTTGATGAACCCCATGGCCGTCGTCACGGTGTACGTCAATAAGAATCTGACTAGGGGCACCAGAATAATAGCCATTATCGCTATCAATACTTAGCAGTGTAATAATTGAATTCGACGACTCAGAGGAATTATGATCAGCCATTATCTTAAACAAAATTAAACATTATTAATTTCCGCCCGCACTGTCTTTAAACAACAAAATTTATTTGATATTAAAATACAACTCACAAAAATAAAACGCAATTAATGCTCAACAATAAAAGACACAGGGAAAGAAAACACACAACAAAGTCAAAAAAAACAAAAAGCCACTTCTACACACACTAAGAAAAACTAGTATAAACTGATCCACCAATCCGTTGCGCATATATTTATAAAAAATGAATAACAACCCCACACACTTACTTAACTGAAAAGAAAAAGCTCCCACGGTAAAAAGAATCTTCGCAACATTAAAATAGATTTTTATCATCCCCATTAAAATCAACAACAGCCAACACAATTAAGAGAAGAACCCTTTTAAACGATCACAGCAATTAAAAAAAGCAAATTATCAACCATAAACGAAACTCTATACACAAATACCATATTAGTATTATTAATTTAAAGTTGGGTGTAGAATGAACTAACTATAATATATTTACACCTATATTATTCTCCATAGTAATTATTACATAATTAAACAAAATCGCTAATAATCTCTGCCGACAAGTATTTCAGATAACAAAACCAACCCCAAAACAATTGAACAAAAAGAGATTCTCATTCAAGTTCGAAAGACTTCGTGTGTGGCAAAACAAGATCTACCTAATTAGGATGCCATTTGAAAAATGCCATTGCTATCTAGAAAGGATGCCGAAATAGGTTTTAATATTACACCCATTATTATGTACGGGGAATCAGTCAAAAATCGACGTATTAAAATATTATCTCTATATTAATGTTAGCATATTTTTGTTATTCATTCTTATGTGTATTTGTATTAATATTGCACCATTAAGCATTCAATTAATATATTTTAGGTAAATTTCTGCATTATTTTTATACTTAATTTATTCTTCAAGTCTTAAGTTTTATGGAATTTTTGCTTATAAATTAATAAAATTTTGTCCCTGCTTAAGTAGGTACAATTTGTACCGTGTTTTGTTATATGTGGTTTCATCATGAACGAGGGCAATATCAATCAAGACTAAACACCTAGAATTAAATGCTAATTATGTAAAAATGCTTAAAATATTATTGTTATACTTGAAGAAATAGAATTTTTGAATGACGTATCCCTAATAACCAATAAATAGGTAGCATATGCAGGGAAAAATAACAACACATGTGGAAAAAGATTGAACAGACAACTTAAGAACTAACAAGCGGAGAACTAAAGTCGAGATATTATTTTGATTAAAAATTAAAGCGAAACAATTAGATACAAATTTTAAAAACAAAGTGAACTATGTACTATACAAAAGCAATTAAAACCCGGTATTTAATATTAAATCGTCGTTTACCATCACAGAAAAATAGTGTATTATACAAAGAAAAAAGTATTAGATTTTAGCTCGAGGTAATTTAGGAAAATTTCTGCATTATTTTTATACTTAATTTATTCTTCAAGTCTTAAGTTTTATGAGCAATGTTATAAATTTATGGAATTTTTGCTTATAAATTAATAGAATTTTGTCCCTGCTTAAGTAGGTACAATTTGTACCGTGTTTTGTTATATGTGGTTTCATCATGAACGAGGGCAATAACAATCAAGACTAAACACCTAGAATTAAATGCTAATTATGTAAAAATGCTTAAAATATTATTGTTATACTTGAACAAATAGAATTTTTGAATTACTATCCCTAATAACCAATAAATAGGTAGCATATGCAGGGAAAAATACCAACACATGTGGGAAAAGATTGAACAGACAACTTAAGAACTAACAAGCGGAGAACTAAAGTCGAGATATTATTTTGATTAAAAAATTAAAGCGAAACAATTAGATACAAATTTTAAAAACAAAGTGAACTATGTACTATACAAAAGCAATTAAAACCCGGTATTTAATATTAAATCGTCGTTTACCATCACAGAAAAATAGTGTATTATACAAAGAAAAAAGTATTAGATTTTAGCTCGATGTAATAAATTACCTCGAGCTAAAATCTAATTTTTTCTCCTTATAATACACTATTTTTCTGTGATGGTAGACGACGATTTAATATTAAATACCGGGTTTTAATTGCTTTTGTATAGTATATAGTTCACTTTGTTTTTAAAATTTGTATCTAATTGTTTCGCTTTAATTTTTTAATCAAAATAATATCTCGACTTTAGCTCTCCGCTTGTTAGTTCTTAAGTTGTCTGTTCAATCTTTTTCCACATGTGTTGGTATTTTTCCCTGCATATGCTACCTATTTATTGGTTATTAGGGATACGTCATTCAAAAATTCTATTTCTTCAAGTATAACAATAATATTTTAAGCATTTTTACATAATTAGCATTTAATTCTAGGTGTTTAGTCTTGATTGTTATTGCCCTCGTTCATGATGAAACCACATATAACAAAACACGGTACAAATTGTACCTACTTAAGCAGGGACAAAATTCTATTAATTTATAAGCAAAAATTCCATACATTTATAACATTGCTCATAAAACTTAAGACTTGAAGAATAAATTAAGTATAAAAATAATGCAGAAATTTACCTAAATTACCTCGAGCTAAAATCTAATACTTTTTTCTTTGTATAATACACTATTTTTCTGTGATGGTAAACGACGATTTAATATTAAATACCGGGTTTTAATTGCTTTTGTATAGTACATAGTTCACTTTGTTTTTAAAATTTGTATCTAATTGTTTCGCTTTAATTTTTAATCAAAATAATATCTCGACTTTAGTTCTCCGCTTGTTAGTTCTTAAGTTGTCTGTTCAATCTTTTTCCACATGTGTTGTTATTTTTCCCTGCATATGCTACCTATTTATTGGTTATTAGGGATACTTCATTCAAAAATTCTATTTCTTCAAGTATAACAATAATATTTTAAGCATTTTTACATAATTAGCATTTAATTCTAGGTGTTTAGTCTTGATTGATATTGCCCTCGTTCATGATGAAACCACATATATCAAAACACGGTACAAATTGTACCTACTTAAGCAGGGACAAAATTCTATTAATTTATAAGCAAAAATTCCATAAAACTTAAGACTTGAAGAATAAATTAAGTATAAAAATAATGCAGAAATTTACCTAAAATATATTAATTGAATGCTTAATGGTGCAATATTAATACAAATACACATAAGAATGAATAACAAAAATATGCTAACATTAATATAGAGATAATATTTTAATACGTCGATTTTTGACTGATTCCCCGTATATAATAATGGGTGTAGTATTAAAACCTATTTCGGCCTCCTTTCTAGATAGCAATGGCATTTTTCAAATGGCATCCTAATTAGGTAGATCTTGTTTTGCCACACACGAAGTCTTTCGAACTTGAATGAGAATCTCTTTTTGTTCAATTGTTTTGGGGTTGGTTTTGTTATCTGAAATACTTGTCGGCAGAGATTATTAGCGATTTTGTTTAATTATGTAATAATTACTATGGAGAATAATATAGGTGTAAATATATTATAGTTAGTTCATTCTACACCCAACTTTAAATTAATAATACTAATATGGTATTTGTGTATAGAGTTTCGTTTATGGTTGATAATTTGCTTTTTTTAATTGCTGTGATCGTTTAAAAGGGTTCTTCTCTTAATTGTGTTGGCTGTTGTTGATTTTAATGGGGATGATAAAAATCTATTTTAATGTTGCGAAGATTCTTTTTACCGTGGGAGCTTTTTCTTTTCAGTTAAGTAAGTGTGTGGGGTTGTTATTCATTTTTTATAAATATATGCGCAACGGATTGGTGGATCAGTTTATACTAGTTTTTCTTAGTGTGTGTAGAAGTGGCTTTTTGTTTTTTTTGACTTTGTTGTGTGTTTTCTTTCCCTGTGTCTTTTATTGTTGAGCATTAATTGCGTTTTATTTTTGTGAGTTGTATTTTAATATCAAATAAATTTTGTTGTTTAAAGACAGTGCGGGCGGAAATTAATAATGTTTAATTTTGTTTAAGATAATGGCTGATCATAATTCCTCTGAGTCGTCGAATTCAATTATTACACTGCCAAGTATTGATAGCGATAATCGCTATTATTCTGGTGCCCCTAGTTAGATTCTTATTGACGTACACCGTGACGACGGCCATGGGGTTCATCAAATGGTGGCCCCTATTAATATATGTGTGATTGTGAGCGGTTTTGTTGGGATAACAAATGGAGGTAATGATATTTGGTGCACTATATGCCATTATTCAGCTCCCCTGCGCGAAATATATCGATATAGGATCTTTAGCCATTTTGTGGTTAATTTCACCATGATAGGTGAGATTTATGCACAGGGTATGTAGAATATTAATTCAGTATGTATTTTTCTTTTTATAGAATATGAAATAGTGAGGTGTGGGCGGTGTAACGAGCGTATAAGTTTGGTGTTCCCCCCCATACTTTGTCCCATATGTTACGCACATTAGGTATGTTGAAAAAAAATGTATTCCTTAATATTATAATGTTTTTAATATGGATTATCTGTATTTAGGGGTTTGATTAGTGATATCCTGCTGATGCATACTTTTTGAATGATGGTGTTATAATTTAGTTAGCATTTTTCAAATATATTAGTCATTCTTGTACGCGTATATCTTACAATGACAAACGTGTGCAGGTATTAAACCACTCAAGAGTCGCAGATTTTAATTATTTGTTTTAGATCTCATTTATTAAATGTAGCATGCGTTTTAATGAAGTGGATTTTATTAATATGATTGAGCGTGGGTGTTTAAAAATATGTTTGCAAATCTGTATGGTATGTTTATGTTTTAATAGCATATTTTTCTTAGTTTTAATATATCATTTTCTGGGGGTGGGCCATTAGTTTATATTATGTGTATGATGAATAAAACTTTATCACATATTGAAAACTATGTGTCCGTTTAGGCTTAGCCATCACCCCCTATCTCACCATATAATCTTGTAGCAAAATTCTTGAAAAATATAGGTATTGAACTAAGATGGAATTGTGTTTTGTCTTTCAGTGAGTCTGGGTTGGTTCAGAAGCTTGTCGGAGATGGTGTTTGATATCAAGATGTATAACGGTCTGGAATGTGTATACTACTCTTGTTCAGTGGTTAAAATTTAATGAGAAACATATTTCTTGTGATGATATAAAACTATTTGTAAATACAATGTCATCTAAATAAAATAGAATTTATAATAATGTTTCGTGATACGTTTTGCTATTTTTCTCAAATTATAAAGTGCTTTAAAAATGTAATACATTCGCTGTTGTACAAAACGCATGACGTGTAAAAGATAGACTCATTTTATGAATTTATGTTAATTCAAATTGATATTAAACATGGGGTATCTGTAAATGTAAAAATGATGATAATTTTTAGCTCTTAAATATTGATAAATAGCTTGGCAGGCATCAATTTTTTCAATTGCTTTTAAGCGCTACTATTTCAAAACATTTTTATGTAATTGAGACCAAGGAGTTATTATTTTCTAGTGTAATTTAATATGACTTCAATTCTTTTTGGTTATAGTGTTAATGTTCTCTTTATACTAGTTTTTTGTGTATACTACTGTTGTTCAGTGGTTAAAATTTAATGAAAAGCATATTTCTTGTAATGATATAAAACTATTTGTAAATACAATGTCATCTAAATAAAATAGAATTTATAATAATATTTCGTGATACGTTTTGCTATTTTTCTCAAATTATAAAGTGCTTTAAAAATGTAATACATTCGCTGTTGTACAAAACGCATGACGTGTAAAAGATAGACTCATTTTATGAATTTATGTTAATTCAAATTGATATTAAACATGGGGTATCTGTAAATGTAAAAATGATGATAATTTTTAGCTCTTAAATATTGATAAATAGCTTGGCAGGCATCAATTTTTTCAATTGCTTTTAAGCGCTACTATTTCAAAACATTTTTATGTAATTGAGACCAAGGATTTATTATTTTCTAGTGTAATTTAATATGACTTCAATTCTTTTTGGTTATAGTGTTAATGTTCTCTTTATACTAGTTTTTTGTGTATACTACTGTTGTTCAGTGGTTAAAATTTAATGAAAAGCATATTTCTTGTAATGATATAAAACTATTTGTAAATACAATGTCATCTAAATAAAATAGAATTTATAATAATATTTCGTGATACGTTTTGCTATTTTTCTCAAATTATAAAGTGCTTTAAAAATGTAATACATTCGCTGTTGTACAAAACGCATGACGTGTAAAAGATAGACTCATTTTATGAATTTATGTTAATTCAAATTGATATTAAACATGGGGTATCTGTAAATGTAAAAATGATGATAATTTTTAGCTCTTAAATATTGATAAATAGCTTGGCAGGCATCAATTTTTTCAATTGCTTTTAAGCGCTACTATTTCAAAACATTTTTATTTAATTGAGACCAAGGATTTATTATTTTCTAGTGTAATTTAATATAACTTCAATTCTTTTTGGTTATAGTGTTAATGCTCTCTTTATACTAGTTTTTTGTGTATACTACTGTTGTTCAGTGGTTAAAATTTAATGAAAAGCATATTTCTTGTAATGATATAAAACTATTTGTAAATACAATGTCATCTAAATAAAATAGAATTTATAATAATGTTTCGTGATACGTTTTGCTATTTTTCTCAAATTATAAAGTGCTTTAAAAATGTAATACATTCGCTGTTGTACAAAACGCATGACGTGTAAAAGATAGACTCATTTTATGAATTTATGTTAATTCAAATTGATATTAAACATGGGGTATCTGTAAATGTAAAAATGATGATAATTTTTAGCTCTTAAATATTGATAAATAGCTTGGCAGGCATCAATTTTTTCAATTGCTTTTAAGCGCTACTATTTCAAACATTTTTATGTAATTGAGATCAAGGATTTATTATTTTCTAGTGTAATTTAATATGACTTCAATTCTTTTTGGTTATAGTGTTAATGCTCTCTTTATACTAGTTTTTTGTGTATACTACTGTTGTTCAGTGGTTAAAATTTAATGTGAAACATATTTCTTGTAATGATATAAAAACTATTTGTAAATATAATGTCATCCAAATAAAATAGAATTTATAATAATGTTTCGTGCTACATTTTGCTCTTTTTCTCAAATTATAAATATGATAATGATAACTAGAAGGTGATCTCACATCGCATTTAAAGGTTGACATCAATAGCTGCCAAATAACTTTCATCAAAATAGCCTATTTTATAGTTTTTAATACCTCATTTCTAATGATATATCATTAGTTTATATTAAATGTGTGAGGAATAAAACTTTACTACATATTGAAAGCCTGGTGTCCGTTTAAGCTTAGTCACAAAATTCCTGGTGATATAAGCAGTGTATAAAATTCAATCTTCATTTAATGTAGTGCCTATATAAATTTTATATTTTGTATTCATTTAATGTAAGACTTCTGCTAAATTTTTTATTAATGAAATATTACTATCGAAATATGTTGACGTTTTAACGCTCTTTAAAGTAGGTCTTCTATGAAGAGAGGTAGATATAGGAAGGGTTTTGATTACTATATATCTTTTACCTATGGATTTATATGTCATAATTGTTTATCGTTGTAATTCGTTTAATGTTTTTCCCTATGATTGATATGCTACATATTAGCTATAATTCGCATACAAAATGTGGTTATTATTTTTTAATAAATTGTTTTTTTCTTAAAATATGTTATTCCTTTTTATTTTATGATATAGATATATTAAATAATGTTACTATCATAGAGGTGTTGATAGTGATCAAACGTTGTGGTTTCCATTAGAAGCGTGTTTAGATCTGTTAGACATATACTGGTAAGCTCGATATCAAGCTTTTTGAACTGTTAGGCTGCACAAATACATTTCATTTATGCATCTATCGCTGAATGTATGATTTGAATGTATTGTTTTGGGATGATGGTTTTTAAGAGAATGATTTGATAGTGGTTTTAATAGATTGATGCCTGATGTCACCTTAGTTTATTAGATTTTTGGCGGCCATCTCGGATTCGCAATTTGTTTTCTAAAAATCCCTACTTTTGAAGCATCCTGTATATTAATATTTGGTTGCTATGTTATCCAGATGGATGGATGGATGGACGGATGGATGGTTGGATAGCTTTTTGAGAAAAGAGGGATTTGATAGTGGTTTGAATGTGTGGTTTTAATATAGGGGTTTCAGAACCGCTTCATGACCCGGTTGTGAGCTGATTCTAGCGATGGTTTTGAGATGATGTTTCATAGCAGTTCGAGTGCATGGTTTTGATATATTGGATGCTTGACGTGGCATTAGTTTATTAGATTTTTGGCGGCCATCTTGGATTCGCCATCTTGCTTTTCTTAAAATCCCTACCTTTGAAAACGTCCTGTATATTCATACTTGGTTGCTATCTCGTCCAGTAGCATACTGTATATTTATTTTATATTTTGAAATGCTATGCCGATCTTAGATGTAGGGTTTATATTTTTATCGACCATCTTGATGGTATGAAACTTGGTCATATTGTTAATTAATACATTGTTTTTCTTAAAAAATATTGTTTGTTTTATTTTATAAGTAAGATATGCATTTCAAGCATGCGGCTATCACAGAAGCAGGTATATTCATACTCACTATAAATGTACCACTTTTTAAGTTGGGTCATATTTGGCTTCCAATATTCTAACATGCAGAACTGGTTCTGAACCGGTTCTGTACTGGTTCTGGAGTGGTTCTCTACCGGTTCTGAAGTGGTTCTGTACCGGTTCTGAAGTGGTTCTGTACCGGTTCTGAAGTGGTTCTGTACCGGTTCTGAAGTGGTTCTGTACCGGTTCTGAAGTGGTTCTGTACCGGTTCTGAAGTGGTTCTGTACCGGTTCTGGAGTGGTTCTGTACCGGTTCTGAAGTGGTTCTGTACCGGTTCTGAAATGGTTCTGAAGTGGTTCTAGCACAATCGGTTCAGTTCAGAACCGGTTCAGAACCGGTTCTGAAGTGGTTTTGTACCGGTTCTCAAGTGGTTCTAGGTTCTGAACCGGTACAGAACTCGGTTTCCGCTGGAAACATGTTTAGACCATTTTTGGCAGCCATCTTGGATTCGCCTTCTTGCTATTCTAAAAATCCCTACCTTTGAAACGTCCTGTATATTCATACTTGGTTGCTATCTCGTCCAGTAGCATACTGTATATTTATTTTATAATTTTGAAATAGTATGACGATCTTAGATGTAAAGTTTATATTTTTATCGACCATCTTGATGGTATGAAGCTTGGAGATATTGTTAATTTAAAATAATATTGTTAATTTATAAATAATAATAAATAAATTGTTTTTCTTAAAAAAAAAATATATTGTTTGTTTTATTTTATTTTATAAGTAAGATATACATTTCAAGCATGCGGCTATCACAGAAGCAGACAGCCGTTGTGGTTTCCGCTGGAAGCATGTTTAGACCTGTTTGAAGTACATTGAGAAGCGCGATAGCAGGCCTGGTAATTTATTCAGGAATTCTCTAGAAGCAGAGACCATCTTGATGGTCCGCCATTTATCTGACGTCACCTTAGTTTGGCTAGTGACCGTGAGAGTATGCTGCATTAGTTAGGGTGGTAGTGATGGGAGATGCCATTTCTTGGTTAGTGGCTGTGAGAGGGCGTCACATTGGGTTGGTAATGATGAAATCTGCAAATCTGCACGAGGGGGCGCCACATCAGTTGGGTTGGTAATGATGAAATCTGCAATTTTTAGTTGGGTTGGTAATGATGAAATCTGCAATTTTTAGTTGGGTTAGTAATGATGAAATCTGCCATTTTTAGTTGGGTTGGTAATGATGAAATCTGCAATTTTTAGTTGGGTTTGCGACCGCGAGGGGGCGCCACATCAGTTGGGTTGGTAATGATGAAATCTGCAATTTTTAGTTGGGTTGGTAATGATGAAATCTGCAATTTTTAGTTGGGTTGGTAATGAGGAAATCTGCAATTTTTAGTTGGGTTGGCGGCCGCGAGGGGGCGCCATATCAGTTGGGTTGGTAGAGGGTTCTACCTATCTTGCGGGGAGGGGGGTAGTAGGAGTGGGGGGGGGTGGTCCCAGAAACGGCGTAAGTACCCTACTCACGTGATTCACTGCTTTATGATGCTTACCAGTCGCGTCGAGATGATTTATGGCCTTTTTTTTTATTATCGCTCGAATGTCTGCTGGTTTCGTTACATTACCCCCTTCTTAAAAACTGCGTTTCGTCCCGAAACACGCTATTCCATGTTCTCGTTGCTGGCGGATGACGAAATCCACACCGGGACCCACAGATGCACCCAGCCGTCTTGTGGAAATGGCAATCCACCGTCCCAAGCTGCACAACGGGCTGATTGGGCCGACAGCCGCACACGACCATTTCCATACCAGTATACCGAAAGACTACTTCCAGCATGTTTCTCACAGTTCTCCATTCCAAACGGTCTAATCCGCAGCCTAGTTTCGGAATTGCCAGCCCCCTTACATTTTGCTCGAGTGCTCGTCCTCGTGAATCGTCAAGGGATTCCCATAAGTTGGCTCTCTAGGTTTTCCGGTAATTTGTTACACATCCGCCACTTCACCGCTGTCACGTCCATGGTATGGGCCAATTGGTTGAAACGCACCATCCCTGGCTCACTATGGGGTGTTAGTCTTCTGCGATAAACCACGTCATCTATTCGCTCTAGTATTTCGCATGGTCTCTCCCAGTATTGTTGGAGCTTTGGGGACAGCCTCGGCGACGTTGAGTATTTTACAACCAAACAAGATCCTCTTCTCGGTAACCACCTCTCTCGACATGCACGTCGTAACGATTCTTCGTCCTGTCGTTGGCATCCTGAGTGTGATGGCGTACTTGCTCGTGGGCATCCTCCAACCTCCGCCTGGATCCGCTGACGTAGTCTTCTCCATTTGAGTTCTCCACAACACACTTGAGTAGGTCATCCCTCCACCTTCAGAGAGTCCCATTGAGCCCAGAGGATTCCAGTCCCTGTGAACTAGGAGCTACTTCTTGACAAGCCGGTCCGCGACCAGTACCTTTCCAAACCATCAATGAACCAAGATCCTCATCAGCTTCTTGACCGATCCGCAAATTGTCAGGATGCCACTGATCGTCAACCACGGCAGTTGTGAATGTGTCGGCCTATTTTTCTTCTAGTCGGTTACTATGCCTGCAGTCTTCTGGACGTGGTCTTCTTGCAAGAGCATTAGCGTTTTGGTGTTGCACAGATGCAATTCGCTCTATTGATTTTGAGGCTCTTCGATACTGGGTCGACGATTGCCTCTTCCCATCGACCTGTTTCAGTTTTTGCTGCTCCGCTATAGTTTTCTTGGGCTTCTTCCCGTATTTACTATGCGCATGGCCCATTTCCATTTCCATTTCCAATTCCAGCATCGGAGCGTTCTTCTCTTAGGTTGCACCTTATTCACTAATCGTCGGACTACCTGTTCCAGGTGTGCATGCCCATACTTCATCTCAAGACGCTTGATTAATTGAGGGTAGTCTTGACACTCTTCCGGAAGTAAGGTCTGCAGAACATCACTGGTCTGTCCTCTTAATGACACAATCAGACCAGTATCTTTCTTCGGGGACGTCCACCCCTTTGCTCCTGCAGCGGCTTCGAATTGTTCCCGGTACGTCATCCATGACGTCTTCCCATCGAAGGTGGGAGGTTTTACCTTTGCCTTTGCTGTTCGGGAAATCTCCAGGCTTCCGCCCGAGGTGTCATAGGGACCGCAGTTGTTCATCGCTGGCAACTGAAGCTGAACCCCAAACTCGTTCCCCATTCCGAACACGCGCTTCTCAACTTTCTTTTCTACGGCTTCGATGGCCTCAGAAAATTCCTGTCTCCCATTTGATAAATTCTTTTGAATGTCTTCCTTAAAAGTAGTCTCGCGTTGTTTTGCAATTTCATCTTTTAGAGTCTCATATCAGTCTCGAATTGTTTTGAAACTGCATCTCTTAGAGTCTTCATATCAGTCTCGAATTGTTTTACAACTTCATCTCTTAGAGTCTTCATACTAGTCTCGAATTGTTTTGCAACTTCTTCCGCTATTAAGCTTAGATCAGGCTGTACTTGAAACAAATATTTCTCGGGATCCTCACCTTCATTTATTAAAAGATCACGAAGCCGATCCTGGAGAATTGTTTTTTTTCCAGACGTATCTGCGTCCCTTTCTTCCAATTCTGCCCTTAACTCGGAGACCTTTAGTTCTTCCAAACGTTTGGTAGCTACTTATTTATTTATTTATATATTTTGCACTTCCTTTGTTTATCCCACTT
This sequence comes from Amphimallon solstitiale, assembly GCA_963170755.1. Lineage (NCBI taxonomy): Eukaryota > Metazoa > Arthropoda > Insecta > Coleoptera > Scarabaeidae > Amphimallon > Amphimallon solstitiale. The sequence continues at coordinate 35,761,604 of OY720680.1, forward strand.
CTGACACCAATTTGTAACGTTTTCGGGTTCGAATAAAAAACTCCTGCAATTTATTTATTTAAAACAGTCTGTATATTTATACACTTAAAATTAATTACAATATAAAACTATATAACTAAAGTATCACACTTAAACTACTATTAATAAATTAACACTTGTATTTATTTATTTCTATTACTAATATCTCTGTCCGTATTTATGTAACACTTCTATTTATATAACAGGGTACTACTTATTTATTTATTTGGCTACCACTATTTATTTCTTCGTACTCGAGACTACTTAAGGACTTCCTTTCCCGAAACTATTCCGCAATTACTCCGCAATTATTCATCCCGCAATGAATCCAGCCGCCTTATATACACATACGAAACATCTCGAAGCATTCGTGTAAAACTCCATACTTCTCTCGATGCCTGTAGAACATTCGTCCGACATTCTGTCGCCGCAGCACACGTGATTAACTGCTTTATGATGCCTACCAGTCGCGTCGAGATGATTTATGGCCTTTTTTTATTGTCGCTCGAATGTCTGCTGGTTTCGTTACAATATTATATTAAGTATATATGATTTCAAACTTAATTAAATACATAGTTAGAAGTATAATAAATACACAACTGAGAGGTTCATCATTACAATTACAGCACGTAGGTAAACGCATTTAGAAGATAATTCTGAATGTTTAATAAAATAAGGAAAATGGCAGCAATATATGGAATTGCCGACAAGATGTCAAAGATAATCGTGAAAGGAGTAACCGCAGGCTGTAAACATAAATTCAAGTGCACATGGGCGAGATAGGGGAAGTGGAAAAGATTTCGTTCAGACTAGACCGAGTCGTGTTTTGTCGGCTCTCGGGTACCGTATTACCTACCAGTTTCCCCGAGAGCCGACAAAACACGAGTGGGTCTAGTCTGACTGAATACGGATCCACTTCCCCTATCTCGCCCATGTATAAATTCAAGGCAGGATGACCAAGAGACAGGGTTGCCAACTTAGGGATTTTGTCCCTACATTTAGGGGCAAAGTATATGGATTGGGATTCTTTTAGGGGCCAAACATTTTTAGATGTATTTTTAGGGACATTCTGTAATTATCTTCAAAAATGCTTTAAAATAATTATTTGTATAAAAGAAGTTAACATTTGACAGTTGTATTGTTTTTATTGTACAAAGTTTACTTCAGAAACTGGTTGTGTCTTCTTAGTCACAAAATTAGTAGACTGTGAATTAGTAGCACATCTTCATCCAAATATTGCCACCTCGCAAGTGAAACCAAAAATAAAAGATATGCTGATTCAGCGAACTAATAATAACGGTAATAAAAATTTCATTCGAGTGGCATCAATTAATCAACAAACAGTGGTCTAATACCACAACTTCAGTTGGATTTTATTCTGATGTGAATGATGATTGAGATGCTGCTGGGCAGACACGTTTTGAAAACATTGCCAAGTTTGCGCTAGTTCTCATTTACATTACCAATTTCAAATGCTAGCGTCGAACGAGTGTTTTCTATTATAATACTGTAAAAAACAAATTACCCAACAATTATCAGTTGAGATGCTTCAGATTATAATGATGGTGAGCTTCGTTTTACAAAGAGATGGTGGATCTTGTGTTAGTTTAATCCATCCTGTAAAATGTTAAAACTATTTAAAGTAAAGATGTATGATTTCAAGAACTCTGAAACTTCAAATGAAACAGACAGCGATGCTTTATTTCAAACTTTGAATAATTTATGAATTTTTTTTTACTAGAACACGTTTTTGTCCGTATATATATATATATTTAAATATAGGAACTTTTAGGAAAATTTGAAAGTTGGATTTAGGGGTAATTTGAATTTTCTTTTAGGGGTAAATATGTTGTGGAGTTGGCAACCCTGCCAAGAGATCACAACAGTAACAGGGAGGCGCCGGTGTCGTTGACTTTAGTTTGTTATTGGATTTAAAAGCGGACACGAAAACAAATTAAAGGGAGTTGGTTGAAGGATTTACGCGCTAGAATTTTAAAGAAAATCGCAAGGCCGTAACATTAAAGATTCTCTGTTGTTCATGTTATGCCATACATGTCACCTCAAATGTGAGAATGTTTAAATGATATTGATGTCCGACATATTCAACAGTACAATTAATTGTTTATTATCTATTTATTTGGAACGTTGTGGAAAGTAAGATTCTTTCAGTATTACCTGCGACGTGAGAATGTCTGCGTAATCTGCTAGTTTAAATGTAGTCTTTAATGAGATAATAAATAATATTGTTCATTAACGTATTTATTTGGAATATTGTTGGTAGTAAGATACTGTCAGTATTACCTAGCGACGTAAGAATATCTGGGTAGTTTGTTAGTTGAAACGTAGTCATCAATATTTTTGATAAATAATACTATTTAAAATTTTTAATATTCTTGATTGTGTAAAATTACCCAAATGTGAAAATGTTTGGCATGGTAAACGTTGAGCGCATTCAAGAATTTTTTTTATGGAATTATTGAAAATAAAGAAAAATATGTGTGTGTGTAGAATTATTTCAAAACACTTTTATATTTATATTTGAAATAAGAATATTTGAAGTTTACACAAAAATGTAAAAATATTAAAAATTAAAAATCTTCGTAAACGTCAATTTTATTGGTTAGCAACACTTTTTAGAATACGTTTTTGCTCTATCTGCAATGCTACTATGACTATACTTGAAACACTAGTTTTTATTTAATCATAGTTGGCCGGATTTCGATTCAAAAATAAATCATCTCTATAAAAATGTTAATCGTAACGGCCTCTATCACTAGTAAAACTTTTATACTAATTGCTTTATTAATAAATTTTTTTTATGTGTATTCATGTAACGTGAAACACCCTATATACAGGCTGTCCAGAAACTCTGACAAACGAAGACCGGAGATTCCTCAGATAATTTTAAGACAATTTAACCCAATTCACCCTACTCCGAAAATGCTTCCTAAGGGAGCTAGAGCTCTTTGAAGATGGCGCCTTGTAATTATTTTTTTTTAATATCTCCCGAACGCTTCTATTTAGAAAAACAAAAATTGGTGTGCTTATTTATCCTCCAGAGATGAATCGATTCCATCAATTGCGAATTTCTAGTACCGGTCATAGGCGTCCGTTTTGGGTAGGTAAACGGTTATTTTAACGCATAACTTTTTTGCCTTTAACTTTTAAGCATTTGTGACACTATATTATTAAATTTTCAGGTATTCTAGTACTAAAAGGTACTCTTACTTTAAGTCGGTAGGATACACCGTTTTCTAGAAAAATCGATTTGAAAATTTTTCGTTTTTTTGTCATTAAAATTCAATTTATTATGTATCTACTTATTTTTAGCGACGAAGATGGCTAGGACTATCAAGGCATGGATGAAAATTAATTTAATAAATCATCTTTTGCTTCAATAAATGCAGCACACAATTCGTAAAAAAAAGTTTGGGAACAGAAGCAAAAATCAATTTGAAACAAAATTTTAACTGAAGGTTTTTAAAAACAAAGTATTTATTACAATGGAACGAAACTAACAAAAAAAGAACAAGTATCAAAGGTAGATAGTTACAAAAGATGCTCGAAGTGATGACCATTAGTCTTTATGCATAAATTTACCCTTTTGCTTAGAGAACGCCGAATTCTTGCAAAAATTCCAAAGTTATTTCTAAATTCGTTGCAAGCATCTTGTATCCTTAGCCAGAGTTGTGCACGATTTTGTATCGGAACGCAATAAACAAATGCTTTTATGTATCCCCAAACACAATAATCGCAAGGATTCAAATCCGGCGACCTTGCTGCCCAAGCAACTGGACCGCCTCTTCCAATCCAATGGTCTTCGTAGTTATTATCTAGAAAATCTCGTACATTCCTGTTAAAGTGGGCCGGACAGCCGTCCTGTAGAAACCATAAGTTTTGCCGAATATTTAAACGCACCTCATCTAACAAATCAGGTAAAATATTTTGCAGGAAATGTAAGTAATCAACACCATTTAAACGAGCAGGTAATTCCACAGGTCCAAGTAGATAATCGTCAACTACTCCAATCCAGACGTTTATGCTAAACCTATGCTGATGCTTAAATTCTTGAACAACGTGGGGATTGTCACCAACGTACGAATAATAGTGTGCATTATGTACATTACAAATTCCATTTTTTGAAAATGAAGCTTCGCCACCAAACAAAATGTACCTGAAAAAATCTTCATCTTGATTTATCTGATTTTGTAACCATCCAGCGAATTCTACACGAGCAGGAAAATCTCCTTCTAGCAGTGCCTGCACCTTTGTAAAATGAAAAGGGTATAAATTTTCTTTGTGTAAGATATTTCCTACGGAAGATTTTGAAATTGTAGGGTACATGGCAGATAGTCTTCGAACGCTAATTTCTGGATTTTCCTCAACTTCCATTAAAATAACATCTTCATGTTCTGCTGTTACATCATCATGTCTCCCTGTTTCATTCTTTTTTTGGGGCCACTGACTCTGTTTCTCTTAATCGTTGATGAAGAGCTGTAAATGTTGAGTGAGTGGGATGCTGACGATTGGGAAATTTTTAAGCGTATCTACGTTGCGCTGCTCGAGCGTTACACCTCATTTCGCCATAAACTAAATGCATATCGGCGTATTCTTCATTGGTAAAAACCATTTAATTTTAAATTGAAATCGTTGTGTTTGAATGCTACAAAGTAAAAAATTAAAAGATAAACTTCGCGAACTGACAACAATTTGACAATTAAAAACGTAGGTTTTATTTCTGTTGGCAGTTCAGAGCGAACTATACTCCATTCAGTCTAAGAATGGAGTAGATGGCGCTACAATATGAGCACAGTTTACACACGATGAATTTTGTATTTTGAAAACAAATAAAACATATGTTTAATGTCAGATGGATAGCAGGGATATACATTGAATATGATATCATTATATTTTGACTTTTACTTGTTTATTGACATTTATTTAAGTAAGGCTTACATTGCTTTTAAAATGATAACCATACTAACAAAAATGAAAGGGCAAACAGCTAATCAGTACTTGATAAGTTTTCCAAAACAGACATATTGTCTTTATGCTTAATGTACACATTATAAGCCATTTGCCTTTGTCCAGATCTTATGTTTCCCTTTACGATTTTTTGAAGGACCTGGTAAAACTGCTTCCGCCATACTATAAAATATTAGCGATTATGAATAGAAAGTTGACGAAATTGATAAAATACCTTAACAAATGAATATTTCACTTGCGAGTTCTAAGAAGAACTATTTTTTAAGAATATTAACAACAAATGACTATGTAAAATACGGAAATCGACAAACTCTTTGAAGAAAACTGTCAGTAAACAAATTTTTGACAGAACTAGCTAAATGCGATTATTTTGCCGGTGTAAATGCACACTCGATTTCAACCAATCACAAACGTTTATTTTAAGTCCTATCTTTTCCAATGCTCCATTCTTAGATTGAATGGAGTATAGTGCAAAAAATAATAAATTGAATTTTAATGACGAAAAAACGAAAAATTTTCAAATCGATTTTTCTAGAAAACGGTGTATCCTACCGACTTAAAGTAAGAGTACATTTTAGTACTAGAATACCCGAAAATTTAATAATCTAGTGTCACAAATGGTTAAAAGTTAAATACAAAAAAGTTATGCGTTAAAATAACCGTTAACCTACCCAAAACGGACGCCTATGACCGGTACTAGAAATTCGCAATTGATGGAATCGATTCATCTCTGGAGGATAAATAAGCATACCAGTTTCTGGTTTTCTAAATAGAAGCGTTCGGGAAATATTAAAAAAAACTAATTACAAGGCGCCATCTTCAAAGAACTCTAGCTCCCTTAGGAAGCATTTTCGGACTAGGGTGAATTGGGTTAAATTGTCTTAAAATTATCTGAGGAATATCAGGTCTTCGTTTGTCAGGAGAGTTTCTGGGCACCCTGTATACAAGTGTAGTACCTACTCTTAACGATTGGGGAAAAGCATTATACTAGTATTATCCACTTGATTCAATAATCTTTATTTTTAGTATAATAATATTATATTGATTTTGTTTTACATTTTTTTACATGCACAACTACTTGCAAGAAATGTCATTCAATAAATTTGCATTTATATATGTAATATGTCTTAGTTTCATTAGAATTATTATGTTATCTTTCTGCCTTGTTTTCATCTGTTTGTAAACATTCAATTCAAAAAGTAGATAAGTTGCTTAATTTACTCCACGTTATAGTTCTAAATCGAAAGACAATGACTTTAGCGTACTTTTCAATTATATCAACTTTTCTGCAATACATTACTATGGTGTTGTTAGGGGTCAAATGTAATTGCGATACTTTCGCAAACATACTAATGAATTAACTTTCATTAACACAAGTCTCATAAACATTTTAACGTCTTTAAAATCAATACTACTTAACTCATCAGAATTCTTTCCATACTTTTTGTTAAATTATATTTTGTAATCATATTTCTCGTTCATGGTTGTTACCTCTAATGCCATCCTACTTTTTTCATTTAATTTTGACCAATTTTTCACTCTAATTTACTAATTAATTCAAAATGTATTTATTTTCTGCTCAGTTGATGTTCAACACTCTCAATTTGAATTATATATCTACGAATCAAATCGGTACTTCCTAGTCAACATGCATATTGAATTAGTGAGAAGGCCGCGCAAACTTTTGGCAATCATTTGATTTTATTTCTAAATTGTTAAAACTAAATAGTTTGAGGTGAAATTATAAAATATTGGTTGTAATAATATATTGAATACGTTATTTAAATGAAATTCCTTTTCATATATTTACAATAAACTAAAAGAATATTTAATAAATTTCTTTTAACCTATTCTGTAACCTCAAAGTGAGTGATCTTCCTTTCGACTTTATTATGTAATAAAGAATATACAGTAAATAAAAAACAGCAACGTTTCCATGATGCAAAAGAGAAGCTAGAGTAATAAAGTACTTTCTTTTTGCAGAGATAGAGTACATATTTGCAATGAAAAGTTATACAAAATATTAAAAAAAATCTTATCTCTGAAGAGATCCTCGAAATTTTCAGGACCAATCTGTATCGTATATGTCTGCATTCTAATGTATTCAGATACACTTGTTACGTTCTCAGGGAGCTTAAAAACTTTAAAAGGAAACTTGGAAGATGACAATGAGGACCTAAATAATTATTTGTGGCTTTTACTTTCCTTACCGAAGACGAATAAACGTTAAAAAATTAACTATCAAGGAAATTCCATTCACTATAACTCTTAATGGTTTCACATTTCATCGACGGATGTTTATTCATATGTATAGCGAAGCAGATAATAAGCAGCCCATTAAAAAATGATCCCTAGTGATCAAAGTACGTACGTAAGAAACTCCTACAGCGGAACATTAATAGCGACACTCTGTGTATATATACGTTCAATGTGTTACATAATTAATTAAGATTTCAAAAAGAAAAAGTAAAACAATCCTCATATATTTATATAGGGAATGACTAAAAATTTGATACGATTTACAAAATTTATTACATACACAAACGTGAACAAATAAGCAATTGTTTAAATATATTGATATTTACAACTTCGAGTTTTTCTTTTATCGAGTATAATCGCTTAGCATAACTTCGTTTACTGTAGAAGGAACATATTGCATGAATCTGACGTACATACCGGTTGTGTCAAATATCATTAGGCATATACTCCATTCAGTCTAAGAATGGAGTAGATGGCGCTATAATATGAGCACAGTTTACACACGATGAACTTTGTATTTTGAAAACAAGTAAAACATATGTTTACTGTCAGATGGATAGCAGGGATATACATATCTGATATCATTATATTTTGACATTTACGTACATTTTTGTACAAGTTGGTAACTCATTCCTCAAGAAAAAGGAATGCACATGTCGTCTAATTGTACTTTTTTGTGCTTCATCCAATTTATTGTAAGTATGACGATAATTTCTTTTTCTTGGAGGAGAAATTGGAACTCCATATAATTCCATTTCTTTAATAATGCAGTACATTGTATTCCTATTAATACCCACTTCCTCTGCTGTTTGATTGACTGCAGCTGTTTTAGACATATTGTCTTTATGCTTAATGTACACATTATAAGCCATTTGCCTTTGTCCAGATCTTATGTGTTTCCCTTTACGATTTTTTGAAGGACCTGGTAAAACTGCTTCCGCCGTACTATAGAATATTAGCGATTACACTTGCGAGTTCTAAGAAGAACTATTTTTTAAGAATATTAACAACAAATAACTATGTAAAATACGGAAATCGACAAAATCTTTGAACAAAACTGTCAGTAAACAAATTTTTGACAGAACGAGCTAAATGCGATTATTTTGCCGGTGTCAATGCACACTCGATTTCAACCAATCACAAACGTTTATTTTAAGCCCTATCTTTCCCAATGCTTTATTCTTAGACTGAATGGAGTATAGGTAATCAGTTTATACGTATGTATGTAATACGTCGCAGTGCGGTGTCTATACATCGTACATACATATATACGTATACACAGATCCGCTATGGCTAATGTTACTTGACACATGCGGTATATACATGCATGTACATACTACATATAATATAGTATAAATACATATAGGACTATAATATCATAAGAAGGAAATAATTTCTGCGTACAATACATCTTTAAAATCAAATAACATTTTATTACATAACAAATTAAAAACAAACTAGAAACGAGTATATCACATTATAAAAGTTTTAAAAAGGTAGATTATCAGACATTGAAATATATATGTATATTAAAACCGTATTATGTGTTTACTAATTGAGAATTTTGAAATTTAAATTTATGTTCCTAGGACTGACCTAAATTACTTTCGTTTTCCGATGATCCTGATGCCTTAAAATTAATATTCACCCATTTTATTACCCCAATTGGGGGTAATAAAATAGGATTATTAATCAATCAGAATAACTTTAAAACTGAAAAAGGCTAGCCAAAAAAAAACAACAAATGGCATCCTGATGAAAATATAAACTTTTGAAAATGAAATTGCTAATCCAGTCAGTATGGATAAGAAAAGGCATTTACTCTGCAAAGGGAGAGGTAGAAACAATTTTGCTATACCTAGTTTAGGTGTGGGTCCTAATAAAAATTTTAAGTTTTCCACCTTGTGGGTGGGGGGGGGGAGCGCTTGAGGCGCCTACTTGAATTAAAAGTGCACAAAACATATGCTTTTTAAACGATTCATTTTACGACCAAAATATTTTTGAAACTCAAAATGATATAATTTTATACAAATTTTGTTTAAACAGCATTTTATACGCCTAATAAATTACAGTACCGAGAAAATCCAACTTTTCCAATAAATCGTAAAAATCCTCATTTTGACTTTTTTATATGTACTCGTAGTATAACAGAGTTTTGCAAAAGTTACCTTTAAAAAATTTCCATTGTCCAGATAGTCGCAATACATTGCCTATAACATATTTCCAATCTCAGTTGAATCCATCGGAAGCAAGAGGAATTCCGTACCAAAATGCTGGTACGTTATTCAGCAGCCAATACCCAAGCATGTAATAATTTTTGTTTTGTGCACCGCAGCCATCTGAAACTACTCATATCAACCTTACATTTTCGTCAATTTTGTATATTACTAATAGTTGGTAAAGTGCAGAAATTATTTCGTTTGGTCTTTGACATAATTATTTTCATCCCAATGGTAAATAAAAACATTTTCTTTGTCTTGTTTGCTTTTGGAATCACCAACAAATATTCTAAAGTTATACTTGGCTAACTCCCTTGAAAAGTCAGAACTTTGATCAGAAAAGTGAGGCAAAACTTGATTTTTTTGACAGTCAAAGTTGATCGTAAGAAGGTCTGATCGTTTCTCTTTAGGAAATAAATAAAAACACTTAATTTATGAATTCTTTTCTTGGTAATGAATTCCTGTCTAACCGTGCCATTTCTTTCAATCATTAGTTTTTCGCTAAATGAAATACACATAGAACATTCTTCTGTCCTTGGGCTACGAAACCCAATATAAAAGTTTCTTCGACAGGCAGAAAGGAACTAATAATGTTTTACCTCCAAATTGTGGTCTGGTTCCTAAGCATCATTCACTCTCCGCATTTTTTTATATTCAAGTAGACACGAGCTGCTGATTTGCTTCTACAGTAGTGACTTTCTACAGTCTTAATTTTTTTTATGAAATTCATTACAATCTTCTTCTTTTAGGCGAAAAGAATTTTTCACCGTCTCCTATTTTCTATGTAGCTACTACACCTGATTGGAAATGTCTATTTGCAATACCAATTACCTGATTTTTTAACAGACTCAGTGTGTCTTTGAATGCCTTCATACTGGTAATTTCCGCTTTATTGTTTTGCTATAAATAAAGTACTTGATTGGTATACTTTTATCATCTTTTAAGCAATTAACATTCTTACTTGTCTGTGGTTTAAAGTTTGGTTTATAACTCATTCAAATTATTGTAATTAGTATAAAATTTTTCGTGAAACAAAATTTGATCTTGCTTTGCAATGTCCTTGTAATGGTAGGCAACCACCTTCTTATCTTGCTGACAAGTTAAGGGTATTGGAAGGCCACAGGGACCATACCTGTAATCAAAAATGTGTATAATTTAAATAGATGCTCTAATAAATGTAAAATATTAAGAGCCTAGGCATAATTTTCAGATTATAATAACAGAAAACTTAAATTTTCTATAGACATACTGTCGTTGTTTGACTGTACTTTTGGTCCAATTTTCTTCTTTGCGAGGTTTTTTCTCCCAAATTGAATATTTTATTCTACATACACCTCCCTTATCACTTTATAAACTTAATTTATATACAGGAATAGAATTAGAACTAAATAATGTATATAAAAAGGTTTAAGAGGGGCGTTTACCAACAAATAGAAAATTGTGCAACTTATATTACTCGTGGGACAGGTAGACGCCAGGGGGGGGGTGAGTAGGTGGAGCTAGACGATATTCGGTTTCGATCACAGCGCTTCGGTTTTATTCACAGATTTTGTCGTGGGTTGAAAATTCTAATATATACATAAAGTGAATCGTTAAATATTTAAATTCTGAAATCTACTCGCATATTTGTATTAAACTAAATGGAATTAACAAATATCAAAATAATGTAAATAGAATTGTAGACTAAACATTACTTACCTCATATTTTGATTTTTCATGCGTTTAGCATGGTTTTCCCATTAGTGTACACATTTGATTAAGGAATTTCATCTTCAGGATCAAATTCATCACTTTCAAACTCCTCATTTACTTTTTGACATCTTGTTTTCTTAAAACAATTTTTAATTGTATCAGATGAGACATCATCCCAAGCTTTTCTAATAAAATAAGTCAAATTTTACTAATACGCTAATAGAATTGGTTAAATTATGTCCCGAATAAGAACTCTCAAACTGCGATAAAATGTGTATTAAATGTCGGTACCAAGTTTTGAACATTTTTATAATGCCTTGATCTAGCGGTTGGCATTAAGCTGTCGTATTGGCGGTAAGAAAACGTGTTTAACATTTTGCAACTGTACGTCCTTAGAATGGGCAGCTGCATGGTCCAAAAATAATAAAACTTTTCTGTTTAGATCAATTATTTTCCGATCCAATTCACGCAGCCACTCTGTAATAATAGAATTAGTCATTCAAGTTTTGTTATTTGAATACCATTGGACTGGAAGGAGAGCAAAGGTAAGATTTATAATTATGCGAGGACGTGGTTAATCTTTCTTTCGATAACCTGCCACCCACACATTTTTCGCCACTTAATGTCATCGACTTTGTTGGTAGTGCCCGAAAAAATAACCCTGTTTCGTTTAAATTATAAATATCGCAGGGTTTGTACTATTTAATTATTAACAGCAAGCTGTGTATCATGCTGTAATGAATGTATTCAAAAACATATCCGTCCGTTCAATGGAAATTTTGCGGTCAAAAAGCAGCTAAATAACTGTCTCCGCCCATTCAAGGGAGTGTCCGCATAAGAGAAACCAATTTATTAGGAATTTCCTACTTATAAATTCGGGACCGAATAAAATACCCGTTTAAAGGAAGTGCCCGGCTAATAGAAGTACCCGTTAAGGGAAGTTTCACTGTATTAGAAAAACCAATAATAATATACCTAATGATTTTTCAAAAGCTCACATACCATAAATTTAAAAATGTTCTTCTTCTGTAAAGGACACAAGTATTAAATTCTTAGGATAAGAAAAAGAAATAGAACATTTCATTTAAATATAAATTAATATGTTATTATAGTAAGCAGTTATATTTTTTGTTATTTGAACGTCACAGAATATTTTTTAAATTAGGTATTACCACAGAAATACGTATTTATATTAAATACTATAATTAAAAATTTCAGCGTCAAGTTTAACAAACGTTCTTAATCCTATGCAAATGTAAAATCAATAAAAACAAATGTTTTCTAAAATTAAGTGAAATTGCAGTGCATTCATTTATTGTTCAATTTGCGCTTTTTATTTCTGCTGGGAAATTCTCGCCTCATAAACCCAGGCATGTTGGGAGGTAATGCTTGTCGTTACAGTTTGATTGCGCTGTAAAATGTGGAAAGACAACAGAATTCCATTTTAATTTTAATATAAACAAACCACAAGTTCAGTTAATCACATACACGCACTAACCCCTAAGTAAGACACCATCAACGGCAATTACGCAAAAAACTAAATTACTTAGCATGTATTAAAGTAGATGTAGGTCAGGGCTCAACAACACACATTAGACCGACTTACACCCTAAGCTATTTTGCATACAATAATAAAGGAAGGTAAATATTTATTTAGCAGAGACATGTGCTGCTATGCATGTCGTAATTTTATTTAATAAATTGCATTTCAAAATATTTCCATAAAAGCCCTTAATATTGATATTAAACTGACAATGTATACAATTCAAAACTAAAAGAATATACAGGTATGTTAGGTGTATCGATTGAACATATTGCCGTAAACTTTACTTTAGAAATTAAAACAATATTGTATATAATCATAAAATGTTAGAAGTAGATATAATTAACGTTGACACTAAGATATGCTCGTGTATTTAAATTAATATTAGCAATAAGAAAACTCACTTATAGTCTAAGAAATATTTATTCTAAAATAAGTGGGTGAAAAATTACAAAAAAAACAAACAAAAAAGGTACTTAGTAATAGTTTAAAACTAGTATAAGATAAATTAAATATTTATTCGATCATACGATAATACAGGTATGCACATAGAATATAAGTATTTTAATTAAGAATATTATATATATATACATATCATTTAGAAATAAGTGAGGAAAAACCTCAACAATAACAGTCAATGACGCAAATGAATGCTTATTTTCAGAAGTGAAAAACCCGAGATAACATTCAAATTTGAAAATAAAGAACCTGACTAAGTTAGGAATAAAAAGAGCTCTGAGTATATTATGCAAAGAACCTACATTTAAAAATGGAAAGACTCTTAAGACCAACAACGGTGAAAGAGTGATGTTAACTAACGGAACAATTATAAGAGTCAATCATCTAAAAGCAATTAAACTATACTCAGAGAATAAAATAAGATATGCTCGTAATGTATATGAAGAGGCTTAATGCACTCAAGTAACTTAGAAATAAAATACATACACTTGCGTTGAAAAGGATATTAAGATAAAATATATCACAAACAACATCACATAATCGTACAACATTTTTAATATATACAACAAAGGTATCAATTCTCATTGTAATGCGAGTAATTGCAATCTTCTTCATGGTTCCAAACTTAGTGCACATACGAACGAACATCTGTAACCAAAGAAACAAGCAGCATTAATATAAAAAGCAATGATTTATTACAGCATATTAGATATTCAAAACTCACCACGCACAATGAGATGGTTCAGAGAGAGAACGGAGCAGACGGGGAAGCCGCAAACGGAGGGACTGAGGATCGAAACAATATCCAATTTCTTTCCATTCTTTCCGATTAAAAGCACCAGAACAAAAATACGAGTAAGGTTAGCGCTTGGTCGAAGAATGTATCTACGAAACAACGAAAGTAGCAATGAGTTTATTTATAAGTACAATGAATGTTTACGATAGCAATAAACAAATAAAGTAACGTAAGAAAAACATTAAAGTGAATATCAATATACTTACTGCACATTAGATATAAATATATGGAACAACTACAAATACTGTCGTTGGTGAATGTAGAAGACATCAAATGTCAAGATCAAACATACCAAAATAAATACCAACCTAAAAACGACAAGAGGAAGAAGAGACAAGGCATAAATGCCGAGATATCCGCTAGAGGCGCTACAACGAACAATTCAAAAAAATGAAAGTCCGCAAAACAATCAAATAGCGTGTGGCATTTATTTTCAACTATAAAAAGCGCGTCGGAACAGAAAATTAGTTAGTTGTTAGCTGGTTCCTGTTACATTAAAAACTTCTAACTCACAACAAAGTAATAGAGTCTCTTGAAGAAAATAATACATCTACGTGTTGAGCGAATAATGGTCAAGTGGGGTCGTTACACGCTTACCATTATTACCGCAAAACAAATATAAAAGTATTACCTAACAATTCACAAACGAACAAGAAGCATATACGCTTCTATATGAATAATTTTCAATTGTTTCTGATCGCCATATTTTCAAAAAGTGAGCGTCATCATTTAATTTATAGAAGATTCCAATGAGAGAAGAATCCACAAATATGGAAAACCAATTTCATCAAGAATTCGATGAATTATATGAATCTACGCAGTGAGTAGTAAATAATATTGTTTTAACTATTAAATTGAATCAAATATATACAGGTTCTCTCTAATCACTCCATTTCCTTTAATACTTAGTTATTTAAATGATAGAACGTCAATATAGGGACACAATTTTAATTAAAATTAAGAACATTTGTCTTAAAAGTGTACTGTGTGCGAATACTTACACAACGGACCAGTGTTCATTAAGAAAGACCTTAGAAAGTTCTGCTTTGAACAATATTCAAACTTTTATAAACAGGAACGCCTAAACGCGTCGCACTAAGAATCTAAAGTCTCCGTGAGAATAGAGGTTTAGACAATTAGTTTGTGATGCATTAGGAATGTATCTGGGGTGGTGATTGATTCAAGCTTTATGTAGTACGTGCGAATGTTTGCATAAAGCCGATTAGTCAGTACCTTCATTATCAAGTCAATATAATTTGGCCTAAATATACAGGCTTTTTATAAGAAATGAATGAAAGCGGAGAAACCCTGTATTAGTTCAATACATATTTAAGTGAACGAACACGATATTATTGTGAAAACTGTTATTTGTAAGAATTGTAAATAAATAATATACAGTCTAAAATAAATTCTACCTATTGTTATTGATAAGTATATAATACATTTTTCACACGAGTAATCTAGTGTCATAATTATTTATAACCCTATCCCACACAACATCACAATAATAAAGAAAGTGAAACAAGTAAGGAAAGAAGTAAATCACAGTAGAACCCACGAGAGATAATCAATTATGCTGTTTTGCCTATAGAGCTAGTACAAACATCAATTTTATAGACTCTTTAATAAATAAATTTTAAAAATTCTATTTAAACGGAGGGTGCACAGCAATATGTAGGTCTTTCAGTAATTATGTAATTAGTATGTCGTCCAGACAAGCTCCGCCAAGTTAAATACTAATTAGAAGGATTATTAAAAAAATATTTTTTTAGTGCAAATAGTTCTATATAACTTTACAATTTTACACTGCTGCACAGAATTTTAATAATATTTCCAAAAAGCACTCGTTTTAAACCGAATTTAAATCATTTAATACATTAAATCTTGCTCGGCTAACACCTTCGATACATTTCATTAATTTCGTTACTGTGAAGATATTTCAAAGTTGTTACAGTTAAATTTCTGTTTAGTTCCAATTATGGGAAAAGTATTCGTTTTAATAATTGTTATATACAGCCATTTATTTTTATTCAAGGCCAACTGAATCTAACTATCGCCGCACGATGTAAGGCTGTCACATAACTTCGATTTAAGTTGATGAATTTGATTCTGATAACCTCAAAATATTGATCCTTAAGTAACGCCATCTAGTAGTACTCACAAGAAATTATTTCTGATTTTTTATTGAAATAAACTTTAAAATAACACTTTAAACATTCACTTTGCAATAATTAATATCCACAATTTTAAAATAATGAAATAGAACAAAATAAAATTAAAAAAGTCTTGCTTAAATGAAGTTGTTGGGTATTTTCAAGAAAAACAATTTTACGTCGTAAAGTGTTTGTTTGGATTTTGTATATGAATTCTTGGATTGTAAAAAATGTTGCAACACTAACGTAATCGACGCTTTCAACTGTATTGGAAGATTTTGAAGCTTTTAATATTCCACATCGCAATATTTGCCTCATAAAATATTCAGCCACTCCGGCATCGGTAGTATCATTTGCACTTCCTTTAAACCGAACATGTGGAAACATTACTTCTGCAGAATCGGAACTAAATGATTTTGTTAAGACAAAATAATTCACTTGTACAGTATACTCAAATATTACAATAACTGATATACATGCATGTACACTTATTAAAAGAGATATAGAATATTTAGAATTTTTACAATTAGTGACGTAGAAGTGTAAATTTACGATTTTTTTAACATAACATTTATGTTTAACATGTAAACAGACATATCATCCCGTAAATATATACCATATATACGAAAATTGTATGAAATATAATATAAGCGATTGCTTACATTTTTTTTAAAGAAAATGTACGGAAAATTTTGTAATGCCAAGACATAGTATAAAAATGCGTCCTTCACAAGATGTCACCAAAGTATGTAAAATAGTTGAAGTCCAAGTACGCCATATTCTTGTACAAAACAACAACAAACTTCCTGCAGTGGCAGTATTTTTTGAACTATTTGTAGGTTCAATTTCTAATACCCTGTTAGTAGAAAATAAGTACTTTGTATCCTTAGAGACATATATGCTTGATTCATCTATTTTACATGAAGGTCACGTTTCTCTTTTAATTAAGCATGTTGTGTGATCCTCTCTGTGTTCCTCCTCCTCTATTCTTTTAAGATAGATGTTATGCAGTTGAGTTAGAGATTCAATTTTCTGTTCTAAAAACATATTTGAGGTGTTCTTTCTAGCGTAATGAGAAGGTAATTTGGGAAGTCATCAAAGAATTTATTTAGAGTGTCAATATCTTTTTTACGATTGTGATCTACTGACTTTCTTTTTGGAAGTGCAACTTCTTGGAATTGGTACATACCATCTGTACTTTTCAAAACCCATTCCCGGACAGATCGTTCACCTAAACCTAGAGTCGATAGAAACATCGCCTTGCACACAGGATACTGATTGTTATTTATTTTCAGGCGATACAAAAAACTATGGACCTTCTAGAGTTTGGTTCACTTGTATAGCGTCTTTTGGGTTCTGTTTTGACAACATTATTGGCCACGTATATTCGTCTTTGATACCATGACAAATCTGACCAAAACATTTCGAGTAATAACTTTCTTTCGTCTTCGATAATATCAGAACACATCCGTAAGCTACTGCGTTTGCATTCTGCAGATTCGCAACGTTTACCCATTTTTCTTTCACCCCTATGTTGATTCTGCCTTACAGTATTACCCACCCTAGTTTTTTGTTCAAGTTTCTTTTCCATTTAGTTTTATCGGCACGTTTTTGTTTCTTGGCATTCTCAGTTTCATTTTCCTCATTGTTCATTGCATCATCTCTATGTCTATTATTATCATTATTAGCACCACCTGTATCATTAGAGTTATCTACTCTATCAACCGCTCCTCTGCTTTATTAACTGTCACTGCTTTCATTTTCTGCCTCATTTTCACCTTCCAAGTCACTTCCCCAGTTACTCGCGATTTCACTTTGTACATAAATCGCAGTTTCTACTTGTTTTTCAATATCATGATCATCTTCTTTACCCTGAATCATTTCTGCAGAAGCAACATCTTGGTGTATATTTCGGCTTTCATTATTACCTCCATTTCATGTTTCCTCATTAATTATCATGTTATTGGTAACTTCTTCAATATCTTGCGTATTTGATATCTGTGATCTGTTTACTACCTCCCAGTTATTATTATCTTCATGTTCATCTATATAGGTAGGTACGTCGATAACCATGATCGTATTATCAAATTTTTCTAGTGGAGATTCACCTAATGCGCTTATAATATCAACAACCTCCTTCTCTGGATCCATCACATAAAAATCATTATTTGAATGAATAGTAACTATATCAGCCACAGTTGTACTACAATTTAGCACCTCAAGAGACATCTCTACTATTTTTTACCCCTTGAACCCATTGTAATCTGAAAATTATCAATTTGGAAAATTAAAATCAATCCATAAAACTTGTAATGAATACAAGACCATGTAAGTGATTAAAAACTTGTGACCTGACATAACCTCTAAAATGTCTTTGTGATACTTAACCTACATAATAATTATTTAAAACGGCATTCACCTACCTACCTTGTTAAAAAATGGAAAAACACACCTTCACAATTTTTCAATGTTCAAGGAATGCACAACAGTAAAATGCAATACGTCGTAAAAACTAAAAACGCATTAATTTAGCAGTCGCTTGCTGTAATGAATTGTCAGATTTGAATTTGTTAAAATGTCGCAACCCACAAATGCTCGATTTCTGTGGCTTACGACGTCTTGACACAATGCAATGGGGTTACAACATATTAGTTACAAGCAGATATTTTATAGAATATTATTTTTGTAGATTACGACATATTGCAGACGGCTGGACAATTATGACCTCTATCCAATGATCCCATAAAGTCAATTTTCAAATTTTTTAGTGTTACGACAAATCACCGTTTCATGAACGATATACTCAAACTTATGTATGAAAATAATGAACACAATCTCTGTTTATTTGCCTTAGAATTTACTGTAGTTGACCAGGCATACACCAGATCGTTGGTGATAGTACATAGGTACACTATGTAAGAAGCAACATGCATTTTAAACTCTTCACATATATTCCATTCTTTTAGACATCCCGACATACAGGGTTCGATAATTTGTGTCAGGTGAAGTCCCCCTTTAAGTTGTTTGTTGGTAATTATTTCCTGTAAAGAATAGACAGATAGTTGATTTATTTGTAACAATACAAATAACCTATAAAAAAACATAAAGCGTATAAATAAAATCAGAGGACGAAACATAAGTTTCACAAACTAATATTTAAAATTTAAAAATTCCCCTGTGAATTAAAAATAATTGTCTATCAATACTTGCTTAATATGGCATTTGAAAAATTTATAATTTTTACATTTTATTTAATTGGGTAGCTTATTATAGAACTTGACAGCGTAGTAGTAGCCAACTGACTCCATTTTAGACGATGGAACAGGAAAGTAGTCACCATAGTGTCGCCTAGGGTAACTGTGTACATCAGTGTTTTTCTTTAGACAAGCGCTTGAATGAATATGCAGCCTGCAACCTAGAATGAAAACAATCGGCAACGTTATACTTATTTACGAACTAACTTACTAATTAATTTAAGCATTTCATGTACGTAACTATTACTCACCTTTCCCTAAAATTAAGTTATTTTATTCTTACACATGGCAAACATGAAGTATGTATTCTTATATCTATAAATTTATAGTACATTTATTGCGTTTTTTTGGTTTAAATACAAAGAATTCCGAACTGCCAATATGAATGTCGATGTGGTTCAAATAGATGGCGCTTGAATCTTGCTTAAGATGTCGCTTAAAATTTCATCACATAGATGGCGCCACAAATTTTTTGGAAGAATTTTTAATTATTACTCCTATTTCCCCAACTTTTAGTGAAGAATAGTGGAGAGTAGTAGTATTTTATAGACTAAATTTTATTACTACCAAGTTAGATTTTTTTTTAAATGTATCAAAGTGCCAGTGTTTTTTTCAATTTTTAGTCGCCTCAACCAGGAAAACGTATTTCTCAGTCGAGCTACACATGCGCCAAATGTCACTTTACAGGCGCTGAGTACAAAAAAATGTTTTCCAAATAAAGTTCTGCATGCAGATCTTATAGGTACTAGTACTACTTGCTTCTGGTGGCAAAATATTATCCCCGCCACGAATGACGCACCTCATGCCATTGCAGGTTTCTGTATAGAGCTCGGGAGTGAAAGTCTGCGAAATATGCTGACCTGGCTGCATCATTTGCGATATGCATAACTAGCCGCAAGGAATACATGACCGATATCAATTAATATGCCAATATAACAGTCCCATGCCAAATGAGTAGTAACACTAAGGCCCAAGAAGGGAGTCTGCTATTCTGGATTGATATCTTTATTCTTCAGCTTCCACAACGGCGTCATTCATTTCTGACTCCTATCTGTCACGTTGTTAATCACTCAGCAGGAGGACCGTGTCATCCGTATGCATTTTCACTTTTATTTAAGAAACGTTGCATGCAAAATCATTTACATAAACCAGAAACACCAATGGCGTTAAAATAGAACCCTCTGGTACTCCTGTAAGGACATGGACTCTTCCTAAAACATGCTATCTAATAATTTTGAGTTTTATTGAAAACCTTAAATTTTGGTGTGACTATAATAGGTTTAGCATAAATTTCTCAAAATATTACTAAGTAGCTTGCTATAGCAAAAAAATTCCGATCATTACCATTGCTGTATGAACTCTAACAATAGTTTGTGAGTGTTAGAGCATTAGATGCTCTTCTTGTAGTCTTGCACCAGATCAATCGATATTACCATTTGCAAAACGAAACATGTCATTAATTTAATATGCTGAACTATAGATTTCTTTAGGTGTATATCCAGAGTAAATTTTATGATTTTGACTATATCTCGATTATCAAGTACGAGGCATTCTTGACGACTACATGTGTGTTCTAAAGTTAATGTAAGTCAAACTTCATTTAAAATCCTTTTCAACATTCCCACTAAACAAGTAAGAAGCTAGAAAACTTCCACACCAATTAAATGTATGTGGTTTGTATGATGAAAAAGTTCGTATTATGTAGTATTTCTTAAAAAGCTGCCTTATTATGTTTATCTTTTTATATTATATTACACTGTATATCAAATGTATATTTAATAAATCTAAACTACATATTACTAGGTATATTTTCATAAAGTCATTTTTAGTAATACTACTAAATAAATCCATAAGTCACTGTTCCCATGTTTCACCACTTATTTCATAATTTTCAACAAGTAGGGCATATGTATGAGTAATCTAAATATTCTATAGATGCCTACGCTTGTAGCCCATATGCGACATTATTTATTTAATTCAGTAAATTTTTCAGCACTTAATAACTAAAGTGTTTACAAATATTTACTGTGCGAGCATAGATAGCATCTAAAATAGAATTATTACATGTGCGCGATACCTACGCCACTTTAACGTAAAAATTTAACGTAAATCACATCTGCCATAGCGAAGTTCTAGTAGATTTTGATAATTTATATTACTGCTGACTACCAAAATGTTACAAATTAAAAATTGATGGTAAAAAAGCCATTTAAATAAACAGACATTAGATTTTAAGTAATTTTCTTAGACGTTTTAAATCTTAAGAGACTGTTATAATCTAAAAATTCCTCTTTGTTGGTATAATATTCATTTCCTGTACGTCTTTATATTTAATTGCTTGAATGTTATAATTTTAAAAGTTACACTTTTAAAATATTTGGTTGAAAATTGCAAACTTTAATTCAAAATCTGAATTAATCACTTGTGATATCGTTCCACTAAAATAGTCTTTTAAACGAGGTTTCTATATTTAATTCCTTATAGGCAAAATTCTAAATATGCCGTGGATATTCAGATAGATTGAAACAAACTTAATACTCGTACATAAATTGCAATCCAATGCAAAACAGATGTTGTAACTACGTAAGTGTAAATACCAGTAATTGTAGCTCTGGTTTAAAAATAATCATTTACAAATAAAAAAATTTTTCCTTTTTGCACTATAGTTTTAAGATTATGCAATATATACTTACTAAATCAATATTTATAAATCAACTAATTCTTGTACAAATGTTTTAATTTCATTTCTCTCAAATAACTTTTAAAGATGCTCGTAAATAGAAAATATGTCATTATACGCAAGCTAGTTCTACTTTTATAAAAGAAAATTCTTACAAATTGGAACTGTACTTGTGCGTAAGTCCTTATCATCTTATAGGACAATCAGTAAAATAAGTGTATAGAATTCAAATCAAACTCTGATTATTGGTATGTATTTGCGAAAATAATTGTTATTTATTATACAAGGGAAAAAAGTAAAAAAAAGCTCGGTAATTTATCTCCCTCCGCTTCGCGTCGGGAGATAAACCTTACCTCGAACTAAAATCTAATACTTTTTTCCCTTGTATAAAAAATAACTATTATTTTATAAAGCATTACAGGTTAAACCTAATTTGACTGAGAGAACCAAGTAAAAATATAATGAAACGAAAGCAAAAAGCACTACTATATGTTATAAAGTGGAAATCCAATTAAAAATAATGAGGTGTGGCCACCACACAACTTTCTTATAGGTATGAGCGCTTCAAATTATAGAAATTTAAGAAATTTATAATACAACATTTTTTCAAAATGTCTTTCTAAGTACTCCTATTCTCTTGATAAATCGCTATAGAATGCATCCTTTGCAAGATATTCGAAAAAAAGTGCTACTCGCTAGGAGTAAAATTGTGCTTCCGGTCCGAATTTTGAAACTTTATAAATACAAAAAACATTGAAAATCTAAATCCTTTGTTACTCTTGATAAATATATTTAGATTGCATAATCTGCGACATATTTGCAAAAAATCGCTATCCGATAGAAGTGTTACCTCCGGTCCGAATTTTTAAATTTCTTTTAAACAAAAGATAATGAAAATTATGTTTTTATACTTTTATACTCGTAATGTACCTGCCTAGAAAGCATGACTTGCGAGATATTCGCAAAAAAAATGATTTTTGGTAAGAGACTTACTACCGGAATTTCGATAAACTTTTTTAACACACTTTTTTTCATATTTAATTTTGAATACATTTGAATTCTCTATAAATTGGTAATTGACGAAATATAGGCAAAATTCGATTTTTTCACTGAAGTAATCTATTACTTCCGGTCTACCGATTTTACTGAAAAACTAATCAGATCTCAAGAGGGGCATATACCCGTAAATACAAAATATGGAATATATTGCTGTTTGCCCGCTATCGTTGTCAGAGAGACAGAGAGAGAGAGAGAGTAAGAGAGAGAGCGAGAGAGAGAGAGATTTTTTAGAAAACACATTTCCGGTGTCAGTGGACTTCAAAACGTGGACATCTGCAAAAATCTCGAAGTCGAAAAGTAAAACCACTTCTCTACCTCCAATGATTGGTTTTGACAAGACTTAAATTATGTCATCGTCAATAACATCGGCAATGTCGTCTTGAGGAGGATGCGTTTATTAATAAGCATTTAAATCATAAATATTTATATTTAATGTAAAATAGACTTTTTGAGAAGTTTAAGTTTTGCGGCTAATATTTTTCAACACATGTTAAAATAATCAATTGTGCATATTATTATATTAATTGTAAGATCTTCCCGGTTATAGCGTATTAGCCGATTGATTTACTGTTTGAAGTGACATTATTTTTCATGAAAATATTATTTTGGAAAGAAATTACAATTTTCCTCTAGTGGAGGGTACGTGCGTAAAATTCAAATAAAATGCTGATTATTGGTATTTGCAGAAATCAAATATTTGTATGTTATGAAACGTTACAGGATAAATAAAATATAACTTTTAAAGAAGAAAGTGAAAACATAACAAAACGAAAGCAGAAACAATACCGTTTGTTATAAAATGAAAGTTTTACTGACAAAGTCACGTCTTTCTACGTCTGTTACATCTTTATTTGTTTCAGTTCATAGTTCTCCAATCATTTTTGAAAAATCATTTTTTGGTTGTTTGATAGCTAGGTCTGCTGTCTCGCTACCTTCGCATCTCAATGAATCTTTAAAAACTTCTTAACGCATAAATCAAGCAGTTGCATTAGGTACGGGTCTTTCTATAGCCATTTTTTTGGAAGCTGTTCTTAAAATAATTGTCGAAGGCAGATGACTCCATCCAAGCATTAGTTGTAGCAGCGTATATTGTTTTAAGGGATCCGTGTGTTTTCGGAAGCCATAAATTCTTTAAATAATGATAAGTGGTGCGACTTTACCTCCAACGGCATTACATGCTAGGAGCAGAGTTATATTGTCTTGTTCAGAAGAACTTGTTGAACGAATTGCAAAAATCTGCTTTTGACACAGACCTTCGTTTTAGATGAATCTCATTGCAAAAGCTTATCTGATGAAGTTCCAGACGAGATGTAGCTTTTCCGACAAATTCGAATCATCAGTTGCAGTTTCTCAGATATCAAAATAATTTGCGATACTTAAAGGGTTACAAGCTTATTTAATGTACGTACTCAATACTTTGTCGTTTTTTCCAATGAAATATTATGTCTCTATTTAAACGCAATAAACCAATTTTTGGAATGAACACCGTTTTTAATGGGCGTTTCTTTCTCCTCTGCTTCACGTGTGTACGTACTAATTCTAACACCTCTTTTCTTGATAAATCGCATACGTATTTTACCATATAAGAGAGTCCAGTCATAACTCTTTGTTCATCTTGTAACTGCAGACCTGTCGATCTGTCAAAAGAAGTTGATGTAAACCTGTCGTCCTCTAACGGTCAATTATGGTAGTCATTGATGTATTATAAACTTTACTAGTTGTACAGGCATTATAAACTCCGGGGTTTACTTGTTTCGTGGCTGTTTGCAAAGTCTCGTTGGAGTGTTTTTCACTTTTATTAGTATTACGCACGCAATATGCCGGTATTGAGATGTGTAAAAAAATATTACTAATTCTAATTGTGGGGATGTGCGTTTTCAAAAATATTAACACGTGCGCACCATCCGGCCTCTAGATTTTTTATTTATAACAGTAAACAGCAAGAGATAAAACACAACGCAAACTCTTATTGCCTATTTATTTTGTAAATGAATTTAGCTGATGCCTCACTTGAACTTATATGACGCCAAAGAGTGTCATCTATTTGTAGGTTGGTAAAGATACCTAGTTAAGATTATTACCCAAGAGCACAGATTATATTATTTTTATCCGCGTTCTGGACCGGAAAAAAGCCAAATATAGATGGCGCTGACATCAAAAATTACAGTTTACAATACAACAAGCAAATAGCGGGTAAATCAAAACGTATTTGGTAGCGAGAAATCCAAAATAAAGTTGTTACAAATTATGATTTAATACATGATAACAACAGTGTAATCAAATTGCCTACCATTTACTAATTTCTGTAGTAACGCTGTAACCACATAATATGATTTTAAAGGAAAAAATGACTTAAATAATTACGCTTTAATACTGATATGTAGAAAAGGTACAAAGTACATTTATGATTATTAAAGTTAAAGTACTATCAAGGCTTGTAAAGTATAAATATTCAAAATGCAACTAATCTAAACGGTCGCCACAATAATAGTTATTTATTGCATAAGTGTTTTAGATAGCATTCTATCCACGCAAAGAATGTTAACTTTCTTTAAGCGGATAGAATGCTGTTGAAACACGAATTGCAATGCAACGACTTATCCACAATCACAATAAGGCAAGGTATTATTTTGATCATTATTGATTTTAATTAGTCTGGCAATTTTGGAAAGAGTGGAATCACTTGGTTTATTCCACATTGCTAATGTAACACCGTTACCAACGTGGTTTAAGCCAAATTTCACCCACGTGGGGATAACATGCTTGTTAATATGGTTCCTAAGAGTGGATTCAAGTTCATTATAAGGTTATTGTGGATAAAAATTATAGATATAGTTAAAGTCGTTAAATATTATTCTACATGATCAAACTCTGCACAAGTGCGTTACGAGATAATTGGCTAGTGTGTCAACACAAAAGCGATAATCAACAAAATTATTCTAAAATTATAATTAACATCTAACACCTATGTTGTAGTTAAACCAGTACAAAAATAAATTAACGAACAATAGCATAAACTACCAAAAGTAGAATATCCGACTAACAGACATATTTTTAACAATAATGAAATTGCTGTCGAAAAAGCACAAGTACCTACAAAAAATACTACAAGTAGCTAATTAAACCTGATAAACAGACAATAACTTAAGCCTATGTTAAATACCACCATTTACAAAATCTTGTATTAAATAAATGATGAACATAAAATGAGTCGATATAAATAAAAATATGGATACATAAGATACCTAACAAATTTAGTAGACATCTTATCATCAATACGTAATTAAAAGAGACAATTTGGGCTTTAAAGACTAAATAATGTTAATTACATGCCTTTAGAAGAAAACGAAAAAATTAAAATTGCAATAACTAACATAAAATGGATTAATTTATTGTTGTTGTGAAACAAATGAGATTTCCAATGATATAGGGCCGTGGATGGCCTCATGGTATGGAGTGTTGGCACTGCATTTCTGTTGAGGCATACAAATTGAGGGTGTGCATAGCAGGTTGCGTCAAAATGTAGGCTGCAAAGTTTCTTATTACACATTATACTGGCATCTAGCACAGGTTACATGCCCAATTCGCTGTTGCCAAGTATCGCTCCTAAATAATAAAATATAATAATTGCAACTGTATACTAACAAATATCAACGATAAATAAATAAAGGCGCGTTTTCATTATATGAAACTGCATCGAAAATCATTAGGAAAAATCATAAATGCTTCTGTACCAAGAAATTTAAAGTTTGTATTAACACAGCTAAACATCGATTGATTGTTTGTGAATAAACGTAATATAGAACCTTAAAAACAAGTAGTAAGTTTTTCGTGTACATTAAAGGCTTTCTTATACACTTATATTATACTCCTAATAATTATATTATTAATTGCCAATTACTTACTTAATTGTCATTCAAACTTTAATTGGTGCAATCGGGAACCAAAAAAAAAATTGTTACTACAACCAGGTGGTCCTTATTGCTCTTGGAATCAGAACTACAAACAAAAAATCTCCGGCTCACCTCCGGGTTATATATCAACTATCAGTGCTGTTAGTTACATGTTCGCATTTTCGGAAAATAACGCAACGCTCTTGCTTCCTGCCTGTACGCCCCAAACACAATACACCAGCCTTGATCCATCCTTCGGGTCTAAAAATGGCTTATGCCAACTTAATACAATTATCATATTACTCTTAACATAACTTACGGTACGATTATATTATAAACAGCAATGCTTAGTCCGTTTAAAACCTTACAGGTTAGATTTTCGATTAAAATTTGCTGGCGTTCCGACAATACAGACAGCGCTACAGTAGCGACATCTATGAATGGCTTTTTCCCGTCGGATAAAACCGCTCATGTTACTAAACCATCTCATCTAATCTCTGCCCCGGACTGATATACCGGGTGTTTCATCGGTTGGGGTATCGCGAATTAAAGTGCCTAAATATAAAAATGTCGACTTCAAATTTTAACCACTTATAGAACTTTTAAACCGCTACCAGTAGGTTAGGTTGTTTTTGATAATATTATTTTAATTAATGCGTAAATAAAAAAAAACCTTCGTTCAAAAAATCAAAAGTACTCAGATTTTATTGAAATTCAGGTGTTAAAAAGATATGTCTATAAAATCAACTATGCAATTGAAAAAAAAATTAAAACTTAATCAATTATTGAATATTTTACAATAATTTCAAAATTAAAGGCAAGACGTTGAAGAATTTATGGGTTTTTTTATTACAGTGTTGTGTGTTGAGTTTATAAGCGATTCAAGGTAAGAAAGTTAATATAAATTAGGAAAAATTAGGTATTACCCAGCTTTTTTTGGCGCTAGCTGTAAATTCCACTAATTCAGATCAACATGACACTGTCACTGTGCGGATGTCAAGTGAATGGGTAATACCAGGTAGTAGAAAGTAAATATTTATAACAAATGTTCAAAATGGTGACCTTCTTGCTGCACACACAGTTCTAACCGACGCGTGAAGGAATTAAGAACTGTAGCGCCTCTGTTTAGCTGGTTAAGGCGTTCAAACGCATTTGTTATTCTTGCCCTCATATCCTCGGCGGTAGTTGGCGGTTGTTGGTACACCATCTCCTTCACAGCACCCCATGTGAAAAAATCCATCGGTGTTAAGTCGGGTGATCTGGCTGGCCATGGAACTGGCCCACCACGTCCGATCCAGCGTGCAGGGAACTGATTATCCATAACCTGACGAGCCCTTAGTGCGTAGTGCGGAGGAGCCCCATCTTGCTGCAGCCACAAGTGTTGGCGAACATTTAACGGCACATTTTCTAATAAATTGTAAAGATCATTTTCCAGAAAATTTGCGTAAAGCTCGCCGTTTAAATGCTGGTCAAAAAAGAAGGGGCCGATTAAATGGTTATCAATGATTCCCCCCCAAACATTGACCGTCCACCTATTCTGAATGCGTTCTTCACGCATCCAATGAGGGTTCACTGGTGCCCAATAGTGTATGTTATGTCTGTTGACATGTCCACTGCTTCTAAAAGAGCATTCGTCAGTAAACAAAACATGTCTAAAAAAGTGCTCATTTTCTTCTAATTGTCTTTGTGCCCATTCACAAAATGAAACTCGATTTGCAAAATCATCCCCGTGAAGTTCTTGGTGAAGCTCGATATGATATGGGTGGTAAGTGTGTTTGTTGATTATCCGCCACACCGATGTCTTGCTGATTCCAGTCGCAACACTGATTTCTTTAGTGCTTATCTGAGGGTTATTGTCCACCATATTTAAAACAATTGCCTGATTCAGTTCATTGGTGACAGGTGGATTATTCACACTTCGATTTTTTGACGCAAGTGATCCCGTTTGCCTCAAGTTATCCACTAACCTTTTGAAAGTTCGACTTTCTGGGTGGATCCTATCCGGAAAACGTTCCGCATAAATCTGCTCAGCAACCGCGGCATTTTGTAGAGCTTCCCCATAAACAAGTATCATGTCAACTTTTTCGTCGGCAGAGAAAGTGAACGGCATTTTGAAAACAGAAAACACTAGCAAAACACAGCTTAAACAAATGAAGTTTACTCCGTGAAAATAGAATCACAACTAACATCACAAAGTACCTAAATGTAAGTTCAGAATGCCCTTGGAAACGCTTCCCGATTAGTAGAACTACAACAACAACTGAAGGCTTCAGGGTTGAATATTATCCGTCATAAATTTTTATTTATTATCCGTCATAAATTTAAAAGGACTACCTGTTTGCGGACAGCACAATTAGAAAGTTAAGTACCATAAATCTGTCGTAAGAAAAACGACATTATTTAATATTGACTTTATTTGACAAACGGTTTCGTTTATAAAAATTCTGATTGTGAAGTTAATATGGGTGATATTTCCACGTATCACCATTCAAATTTGAACATTTTTTGAGCACTTTTAATTTTTGATAATACGTTTTTTTTTAATTTACGCATTAATTAAAATAATATTATCAAAAACAACCTAACCTGCTGGTAGCGGTTTAAAAGCTCTATAAGTGGTTAAAATTTGAAGTCGATATTTTTATATTTAGGCACTTTAATTCGCGATACCCCAACCGATGAAACACCCTGTATATAACAACGTTTATGCACTTAATCGATTTAGCACCTTGCCGAATTAGCATTACTTTGGTTGAAAAATTTAAAATATTTCTATGTATACATATATTTAATATATTTACATATACAGTGAGCTCAAAAAGGTTGGAATAAATTCATTTAAAATTGAACCTTTAATTTTTTTAAAAAACACTGGGACCCGTCAATTTTTATTTTTAGATGGGCATTTTTTAAACTAATTTTTGTTTATATAGGGTGACTCAAAAAAAAATTTCATGTGACACTTCAATTTTTTTTAATTGAAACACCCATTTTTTATTTTATTTTCGAAATATACGTAAAATTTCAATTACATTTCATGTATTATAACCTAAGCCTAAGTTAATTTAGCTTATTTATTTTCATTTAAACTGTACATATTAGGAATTAAACATAATCAAATTTACTGAAACTGTAAACATTTAAACATTAATACCATTTTTATCTGTTACCTAGGTTATTTAACATTGACGTTGAAGTTCATTCCCTGTCAAAAGTATTTAAACATTTGTATAAAAGTTCTAATAAAAGTAGTTTTTTTTAACTGTAAAATGGCACGAGTAAATGAAAGGGAGCGCATAGAAATACTAATAATGATTGGCTATGGAGATAGGATGCGTTCCCAACTGGAAGTTTCCGAACTGTTCAACAATAAATACCCAAACAGAGCGCCTATATCTTAATCAACTATTAGTAAAATTGAAAAAAAATATAGGGATTTGGGGCATGTGAGAGATAATTATGTAAAAGGCCGGCCACTATCTCAGAAGATGTGCAGTTGAATGTGCTATTATCCGTTGAAGAGAACAACCATAAAGTTAGTCGCGCTATTGCTGACGACAACAAAATTAGTCAAGGATCTGTATTAAACTATTTACATAAAAATAAATGGCATCCTTATAAAGTTCAGTTAGTTCATGAACTAAATGAGGACGATCCAGATAGAAGAATGCAATTTTGTGAAATAATGATGGAGATATGTATTGATGATCCTCAATTTTCAGGAATAATTGTGTTCTCGGATGAAGCAACGTTTTGCCTAAACGGAACCGTGAATAGGCAAAATTTCCGTTATTGGGCTACAGAAAACCCGCATTGGATTATGGAGTGTCACACACAATACCCTCAAAAAGTAAATGTTTGGGCTGGGATTATTGGAAACAGAATTTTGGGTCCCTTCTTCTTTGACGGCACTTTGACTGGAGAAAGATATCTAGAATTTCTAGAATTCGATTTGATACCTGCGCTTGCTGTAGTGTATCCAAATCCAGAAGATCCTGACATTCCCAATGATAGCTTATGGTATCAACAGGATGGAGCACCAGCCCATTTTACTCGCCCGGTGCGTGAATATTTAGATAGTGTTTTTCCTGGAAGGTGGATTGGTCGACGGGGTCCAATAGAATGGCCGGCCAGATCCCCTGATTTGACCCCGTTAGACTATTATCTGTGGGGCTACCTAAAATCTAAAGTGTATATCAACAGACCGAACAATATTGACGAACTTAAATCCCGAACAAGACAAGAAATGAGACTGATAGAACCTCAAATAGTGCACAATGTTTTGCAAGAATTAATATTTCACAATTTAATTACGAATCATTGAGACATTTATTATTTAGAATTAAATAAATTTTATTTTAAATTACATTGATTATTTTAGAAAAGAACTTAACTTAGACTTAGGTTAAAATACATGAAATGTGATCAAAATTTTACGTAGAATCCGAAAATAAAATAAAAAATGGGTGTTTCAATTAAAAAAAATTGAAGTGTCAAATGAAATCTTTTTTTTGAGTCACCCTGTATAAACAAAAATTAGTTTAAAAAATGCCCATCTAAAAATAAAAATTGACGGGTCCCAGTGTTTTTTAAAAAAATTAAAGGTTGAATTTTAAATGAATTTATTCCAACCTTTTTGAGCTCACTGTATATGTGTAACCTTATAAGAGTAACAAAAGCTTTTACATATTCTGCAGCAATAGTACTACATAATATAGGCAATTAGTAATATGTGAAACACAATCATATCACACGAAAAAATACTTTTATAGTAACATGAAAATGTTCACACCTGTCATGTTTCTTAATTTCTTTTACGTTCTTCTAGTAATAAAAGCGAAAAGGTGAGTTGTATTTCGAATTGCTCCCAAATTATGTGTTTCTTTCATAATTAACCTTATGATGCTCACGTATATATTAAACGAATATATTGCATCTTTCTTAAATCGAAAGGTTATGTCATAAGTTAACTTGGATAAGAGAGATATTCAATTATTACTTTCATTTAATTTTTGATCATTTTTGATCCCACGCATGTGTAACATAATAAATGTGATAATCATCCAAAGCATTATACAACCCAGCAAAATATCACATCTTCTTTAGTAATATACGAGGTAGGCGCCATAAATTCTCGGCCTGATATACAAAAAAGGAACTTGGAAAAATATAAGAGCTTTTATTTTTCAATGTAATCTCCCCTGACTTCTATACATTTATTACAACGATTAATTAATAATTCGATACCCTTGTAAAAGTAATCTGGAGTTTTTCAGTCAAAATGTTCTATAACAACTGCTTGCAACTGACTGTCGTCCGTAAAACTACGTCCCCTAAGGCTTTTTTTAAATTACAAGCAAAAAAATCACAAGGGGCCATATCCAGACTATACGGTGGATGTTCTAATTCTTGAAAGCCGCATTTGCGGATGGCAGCTTGTGAAATGACAGCAGTATGGACGGGAGCATTGTCGTGCAATAATCGCACAGCTTTTGTCAATTTTCCACGACGTTTTGCACGAATACTGTCCCTTAATTTATGCAATAAAGACGCATAATATGTGCCGTTCAAATTTTTATTGTGTTCTTTAAAGTCAATTAGAAAAATGCCCTCACAAATCCCAGAATATTGTAGCTATCACCTTTTTCGTAGATTGAACGACTTTCGTCTTTCTGAGACGAGGTTCATCGGGTCGCTGCCATTTCATGGACTCTCTTATCGATAGAGGATCGTAAAACAGAACCATTGTTTTTATCCCCTGTGACAATGGACTCCAAAATCGGTTTTGGGTCGTCTCCACATATGTTTAAAAACGATGGCGCACATTCGAGTCGACGTTCACGTTGGAGAGCAGAAAGAAGTCGCGGTACCGATCGAATTTTATTCATACCCAAATGGTCATGGAGAATTCGGCGAAAACTTGTTTCGGAAATATTTGTTATCACTACTAATTCCTTCACTTTCAAACGGCGATCTTCTAGCACTAAATGTTCAATAATTGAATTTTGTTGAGGCGTTATCACTTTAATTGGTCGACTCGACCGATCAGCATCTTCCAGGGATTCTTGTCCCAAACGGAAACATTTTGCCCACTTTTTTACGGTTGAATACGAAGGAGATGAATCACCGTAAACG
Organism: Amphimallon solstitiale; assembly: GCA_963170755.1. NCBI lineage: Eukaryota > Metazoa > Arthropoda > Insecta > Coleoptera > Scarabaeidae > Amphimallon > Amphimallon solstitiale. The sequence goes on from OY720680.1 coordinate 35,794,750, forward strand.
CCGTCTAAATGTTGTTTAATGCGATAAGGTGTATGCCCTTCTTTTGTTAAAAATTTAATGACCGCTCGGTACTCAATTTTCGTTACTTCAGATATATTCGTGCGCTAGTCACGTTGCTTGGCTGGTTACTAAAAACTACTAGGCTTCGAACGTTCATATTTATAGTGTACACCGCGCGTATGTGCATGCATGACGTGACGGAGTTTGAACACGTTTGAACCTGTATAAATCTGTCAGGCCGAGAATTCATGGCGGGTACCTCGTTTTTCTGGTTTAGTTCTATTACTACTGGTACATGAATTAATCATATTCGAGGAGTAAGTAACTAACTAGTACAGTTCATTTACTCATGGCTTGGTGTTGTGAAAAATGGACGTGACATGGTATCGTAGTTACGCTAATTTAATGTTAGACAATAATATTTAAGAAAACATAGTCTCCAAAGCATTAAAATTATTAATTAATTCTGTTTTCATTTGCGCTTCTTTTATTTATGCGTGATGTGTATTTATTTTCTTTTAATTAGTATTACAGACTGTTAAATTAATTAAAACTGTGTTGCATTGTGGTACGTGTTATATTTGAAATAAAAATAAATTATTTAACAGATATACTACAAAAAATAAAAACATTAATGATCGTGTCTGGCTATAGAAGATTCAAATAGACAGGTTGGCAGATCAAATAAACTTATATGCTTTTCCGGAGATCGTTACTGAAATTTGGTACCACTCTCGGTAACCCAGCAGGTCATCTTGGCTGTTGAATATTTTTTTAACAGTTCATCTCCACTAACGAACGGCGACGAGATAAAGTAACAAGACATGTGTTATGCAAAAAATAGTTGCGCCCAGTTTCACAAGTTTTCCTAGGCTTAGTGGTTGACGATATATTCCTAAAATTTAATTTTTTCACTGAAGTAAACAACTGCTTTCGGCTACCGATTCGTCTGAAAATATAATGAGATCTTTAACTTTAATAGTTTTAGCACTATACACACAAACACAAACGCACACATGCTCACGCACAGATAAGCAAGTACTGTTTTGCAAGTACCAGTTTCTGTTTCAGAGAAATTGAAAACTTGGTCATTCGCAAAAATTTTCGTCAGTCTCTTTATTATACTACGTATAATATGTAAAAAGATCATCACCAACATATACATATGTATATATTTTGAAATTTGATTATGAACTATTAAGTTTTATTTATTAGCGTACACGACCCTTGTTTGACCGCTGGAAAGACCTGCGGGGCAATGTGATGGCTACCGTGATGGTAAATAACGTCACTGCAAGTTTCCTTGGCTTGCTAGTTCGTTTTTGAATTGATTATTAAATTTCTCACCAAAAAGTATGTAAGACGTTATTAATTTAAAGTGACCATTAGTGGATCAACTTTATGTTTTTTATTTGAATACGGTATTTTTGTACTGGGGCCGAATGTGGATCAGATCATTATATGGTGGTTGCAAAAATAACTGTACACCACAGAAAAACGAGAAACCAAAATAAGGGCAACAATGAGGCCGAACTAACATCCACAACTATTAAATACAATATCGATAGCCTAAAACAAGAATCGGTACAGTTTCTTTATAAACTAAGACTAGCTTCAAAACTTGCTAACTCGAACCGGAGAGAAACTGCTGAAGAAGAATATCAAAATATAAAAAGATGCGTCCATCAGGCGGCCAAAGAAGCTTTGGGATATCAGGAAGCAAACAAAAGAAAACATCCGGAATGGTGGACTGAAGAAATAGGAAGACTAATAGATAACAAGAAGAGCGCCTACCATAAATGGCTAAACACGAATGATTTAGAAGACCGCATAAATTATAGCAAACTCAATAGAGGAGTGAAGAAAGAAGTGGCCATGAGAAGAAACGAGATGTGGGAAGAAAAATGTGAAGAGGTGGACCGATGCTTAGGGGGAACGAAAGTGACGCAGGCCTGGAAATTCATAAGGAGTCTCAGGAAAGAAAGAAAAGATGGTGGAAACATAAATCTTATTCAGAATAAAAAATGGGCGGAATACTACAAATCACTTATGACAGAAAGTAGACATGAGTTTTTAGGAGGTATAGACAACGTCACACTCAGAGAAAACATAGAGATACATAGAATAGATAAGGAAGAATTGAGAAAAGAGTTAACACAAATGAAAAATGGAAAAGCCTCGGTACCTGGAGACATTCCCATTGAGCTGGTGAAACACGGACCAGACGATCTTCTAGAGACCCTAGTAGACATTTTTAATAAATGCCTGGTGGAGGGTCAAAATATTCCAGAAGACTGGAATTTGGCCTACATTAGCCCCATCTTCAAAAAGGGAGACAGAAGAGAGTGTGGAAATTACAGAGGAATTAGGGTGACTAGCTCACTGGGACGGTTGTATGGTCGCATATTGAAAAAAAGAATAGAAGAGGAGTATAATGAGATTGAAGAACAAAGTGGATTCAGGGCAGGCAGATCATGCACGGACAACACATTCACTCTTCAACAAATAATCGAAAAACGAGCAGCTCGGAACCTCGATACGCATCTAATATTCATAGACCTGGAGAAGGCCTACGATACAGTCCCCTTGAAACTGTTGTTCAATGTTCTGACGAAGACAAACCTTAGCAAAACATATATAAGAGCACTGCTTAATATCTATAAAAGTCCTCAAAGCACGGTTAAAATAGATAATACTCTTTCGGAGACCTTCACAGTAACGAAGGGTCTGAAACAAGGATGTTGTCTTTCTCCGACCTTGTTCAAAATATATATCCAAGAAGGACTATACAAATGGAGACAGAAGTGCGCAGGAATGGGACTGAAGATTAACGACCATGATTTGACAACGCTGTTCTTCGCGGATGATCAGGTGATAACTGCAAGCTGTGAAGAAGATGCAGATTATATGCTCAGGAAACTCAGAGATGAGTACGAAAAATGGGGAATGAGCATGAACATGGCAAAAACGGAATATATGCATATAGGTAACGCAGACGAAGACCCAGGTTTGGAATTAAGACAAATGAAAAGATGCTACGAATACAAATATTTGGGAAGTATCATCTCTAGTAAAGGAACAACAGAACGCGATATCGAATATAGAGTACAACAAAGTCGGAAGAGTGTACAAATTCTGAACGCAATACTGTGGGCTAGAAGAGCAACACTGAAAACCAAAATGACAATCTACAAAGTAATTGTAGAGCCTATCCTTACATACGGAGCCGAATGCTGGCAAATGACTGAGAAAGGAAAGAAAAAAGTGGATACTGTTGAGATGGATTACCTGAGAAGAGCCTGTCGCATATCAAGAACTGAACATATACCTAATACGGAAATCAGACAAAGAACCAACAGAATACATAGAACGTCAGAAAGAATAGAAACGAGGAAACTGATATGGTACGGACATGTAAGACGGATGGAGGAAAACAGATGGCCAAGAAGAGCTCTAGAATACAACCCAATGAATAGAAGGAAACGAGGAAGACCGGCAAAGTCATGGATAAGTGGGGTTATGGAAACAATGAAAGATAGAGCAATAGATGAAGACATCTGGAGAGACAGGAAGAGATGGAGATCGAAATGCGGGAAACGGCTGACGCTGTAGGACCCCCGCTTATATATATATATATATATATATATATATATATATATATATTGTAACAATACCTTTATTAATCAAAAGATACAATTACACTCAGGTAAATTCAATAATCTTTATTTTTACTGTGTATTTCAACCCTGTATTTATTACCGTTAATAAAAATATATGATATCTTCTATGTACTATTTATATCTAGTTTCTAATTATCTCAGGTATATTTTTCTTACTATGCCCTCACTAACTCAGTTCTTGTTCAGTGTTTGTTTAATTATTTTTATATGTTGCTAACTTCACTTGATTCATCAAAGTCAAACAGTTGCCTATCCGTATTTTATTCAATACCAGCACATATCATAGTATATTTACGTCTTATATTTCTTTTATTTGTAAATCAAATTTTATTTAACAGTAATTCTCAAGTGAATTATTATATGTGATTCAAGTCTATCTTCAATTATCACTTACTATGAACTCAATATCAAGGTATGTACTAGCACACTATTCAAATAATGTAAATAATCACTGACAGTTGTTTTTCTATTTATAGGTTAATATTCTAAGAGTCATATCTTTTCCATCAATTTAATTCAATATCCTTCTTTACATACCAAATAAAAACAAATATATCAAAACTAATTTGTTTAATGAACTAGATAAATTATAAAGCGGAAGGTAGTTCCCAATACAATCTCCAACAAAACATGTACGGAAGCATCAAGCTTGTTTAATAAACTCTTATGGAGATTTATAAAAACACGAAATTATAAATTTCGTGAATAGAAATGTATTCAAGTAAGTATATTTGTTATACTATTTTAAAAATACTGTATAGTTCTTGTTAGAAAATCAATTTCCCACATAACTTATTTAGTTTTAGTTTGCCAATCAGATTCTTTGATTTCTAAAATATTTAATGCTATCAAAAATTAATGTTGTGAAATGAAAATACAAAATATCTGTTATTAATTATCATCGACGTTATAACGTACGATTATTTAAATGTTTTCTAAATTCTGATATAATTTTACTATATTCGAAACTGTTAAATTCAGATTATTCCAAATAATTATACGACCTGTCACAAATTATAAACTGTATTCTTTCTTGGATTCCAAACGATTTTCTTTTTAGCTCTAAGATGACATTTACTGGTTTCGAAGATGTTGATCCTTTCCTTTGCCTATTTTTCTGAAATGCTCGGATCGTGGACTGTATTAACTGCTATCCTGTTATACCTTCAATTCTGCTATCACCTGGAAACTCGAACCTTCGATCGCTGACGTGCTGTTCCTATATACTTGTCTTCCCACGGATTATTTCTCCACCGGACTGGAATACCTGTGTTCGACTGCTATACTAATACACCCCAGAATCTCTCACACCTGTACACTCGGATTCTATCTGCTTTCTTGAAGTTCTCGAATTCTTCTATTCCTGGACTGAAATACTAGTACTAATTCTGGAACTCGAACAGCTCTCCTATATAATAATACTCTGGCCGAATATGGATTATTCTTCTTGGATATTTACCAATATAGTAAGTTTATTTTTAAATAATAATATTTTACTTATTGCTTACTTCTCAAATTTTGAGAACTCTTCACTTATTAAGTTAATAGTAACTAACTTCCTTTCTTCCTATATTCTTTCAGAATATTCGGATGTTTATAAATGGTGATATTCTTGAAAATATTTAAATCTCCTAACAAACAAAATCTGTTTTCTTCTCCACTTTATCTTAATCACTTCTTTTACACTTTTATGCTATAATTGAATACTTTACTATGTATTTATCGGAGAAAAACTTCGTCTTTTCCGAAAATACATCCACTGCTTTCTAAAAATTATTTAGCATCTTTTTTTTATTTATCCCTCATATCCTTGGCAATAATTCCTTAATTTTCAATATCCAATGATCTTTGTACACACATTTTAATAATCCAAAACATATTTAATTTGTACTTGAATATTTTAAATACCTTTTTGTAATTCCAAAAATTTATCAAATTAATTCTTTACTTTATTTTTTTACAACCTTTAACACACTTCGGCAAACCAAATACTCAATACTATAACATTATTATTTAAAATGTCAAAATCTGACACTTCTCATATTTGAATTTAAGCGTGCAACTATACATCATTTTTTAACCTTTATAATTCAAAATCTATACTAATTATCTCTACTTTTCAATAGTGTTAATTAAACAAGCTTTTACAAAATAATATTTCATATGAAAATACATCAAGTAATATCTAAAATTCTAATTTCAGAAATGGGTAAAATTAATGCAACCAAGAAACCTGATAGGCAACCAACCACTCGATGCCAAAAGAAAACTTCAATGCACCCCGATATGCAACCAACTTTGCACGATGCACAAAGAAATAAGAATATATCCATTTAATATTCTCACAATTATTTTAAGTATAAATCAAATATTTCCACATCTATTTACTTAATTATAGTTCGGTCTATTAAACATTACCAACTTTCATTTTTTTAATTCTCACTAAAAAAAACGTATACAGTATAGTTTATTGATACTAGTACTTCCCACATATTATTGTTGATTGATGCTGGTGAACTACCACAATATATATATATTTTTGTACTGGAGGAATGTCAAACACATTATTAGCCCGGAGAGTTTGCCACCAGCGTTACCCTGCATAAGATGTTCCAGAACAGATGTCTTGAGAAGAGTAAGTGGTATTTTTGTTACTACTGACGTTTTGCTTATTTAAAGTCACGGAAACCTAAATAAGTGAAAAATGATGAAAATCAACGACGAATTCTTATGCAGCAACAGAAAATCCTCCCGTTAGTACTCGTAAAATAAGTCGTTTACTGGATACAAGCCAAACCATCGTTGCAACGACCTTAATATTAACTAAATGTCATACGCAATGAATACATTTAAATATTTAGTTTAGCACCCATCATTTTAAAGTAAACTTTACGAGTTTACGAATAACAAGAAGCAGAAGCAGTCTGTTATTGCAGACCTGAAGATGGCAAGTGTGTTTTACCGAAACGTCATCAAGAAACCAGCACCGGTCATTTCAAAGACCAAACAGTGGAAACGTGGAAGAAAACCCGAAATCCAATTACAACACATACTACTACCAGCGGAAATAATAATAGTTTATAATCAAAACATTCCTTTTTTCCTGGGATTAGCGGCCATAAGTGAATACTAAATAAATTACATCATTTTTTTATTCAACCAACGTTTCGGCAATTACCCATTTTTTTTCATTGCCTTTCTCAAGGTTAAATAACCTTGAAAAAGGCAATGAAAAAAAAGTGTTCCATTTAGGAAACTATAGCTATGGTCATCCACCAAGTTATATTAAGACTTTGCATAACACAAAATAATTTTAAAAGATGCTCCTAATAAGTGACTGTCATAGGAAAAAAACTGCTTTGAAATATCTTTTCTCATAATGTCACAATCTGTCTTCCCCCTCGAGATGACTCTCCCCCGTATAAAAGACTAAAAAAAAGTAAATGAAGGAGTCAATATATAAACACTAAAGAGAATAAAACGTATAAGTAGCGGTTCTCAATCCACATTAAATTTTTCATTTTAATAATATTAATTATTCTTTTGGCTTTTAATAATTTTGAGTAGGTACTACATATTCTACTCAAAGAAAAAATATTACCATAAATATAGTACTTCACTCACATGGTTTAAATTATTTAACATTATTTCGAACTACCTTATTAATGTTCAGATATACTGATAGAGATGTGATCAGATTTAGGATTAAATAGAAATTACTCGGCAAAGTATTGTCTTTATAACTGTTTTATATAGGTTTGTAACCGTTGCAGATCGCATTGCGAATTGTATTGTTAGGCTAGGTTCACACGGCGTTGTACTGCACGTTTTGAGCAGTATTCGATTTTAACCGTACACGGTGCGGACTGTTCACATGATACGACTTTTATTCGTTTAAAAAACGTATAGCCCCAGTTTTCATACAGCGATCTCAATGTAGCAGACCGAATACGTTTTAAGTTTATTCGGTTTGCTTGACAAGTCCGTTGAGTATTCGATAAACGTATAAACGTATATACGTTTTTTTGCAGGACAAGCGACGTGTGAACGGTTCTATACTCAATGTATGCGCCACTACTTATTCGGTAAAAATCATCCTGCACAAAAACGTGCAGTACAATGCCGTGTGAACCTAGCCTTACTGATGGGTATCTATATATATGTAGGTATTTTACGACTTTAATTAATTTACATTGTTTCGCGAAATACCTACAACTCTACAACACATCAGAAATGTAAACGAACCCACAATACATTATATATAATCTAGACTAGCTAGTTTATGTGAATAGCTCAAACCTATTTAAGATTTTCGGATTAAGTAGACCTGAACATTTGGATGCTTTAAGATAGGGCGGATTTAGAAACCATCTGTCATGTTATGTCATAATTAATACTTAAAATATTTAGGAGAGTTCGCAAATCCCACAGCAACATCATAACAAGCAGTCATTTAGCCGTGATTGTTATATGCTTATTTAAAATTATACAGGGTGTAAAACCTAAAATGTCTCGAACCGTAGCTCCTCTACCATACAATATATCGAAAAAAGTCTAAGAGAAAAAATGTCCATAATTACAATCATCATTTCGCTAAAATCTTTTCGGTCATCAGTGCCATGCCGTATTCCAGTGGCGTATCAAACCTCTGTTTTTTTAAACGAAAAAATATATATTGTGGCTGATTCGGAAAGCCCTCGAAGAGAACTTTTTTTTTTATGTACGTCATACCCCTAACTTTAGCGGTTTCGCTGTTATAACGCTTTTTCGTCGCAGTTAGACCGTACTTCGACATTTTCTTTTTGGCAGGAACTAAAATGTACCGGCGTTTCGGTTGCGAATTTAGGGATCAACTAAGACCACTTCTACCTACTCTTAATTTTTTTTTCAAGTGATTTAGGGAAAGAAGATAATTTTTCATTGGGCTTTGCAAATAGTCATTTTTTTCTAAAATATCAAATGGGAACCATATAAAATAATTACATCGTTGGATAATCGAAATTCCAAGTTTTCCATTTATTAAAAAAACACATTTCATTACAAAATTAAAAAAAAAAAAGTTGTTATGTCAATTTGTCGAAAAATGTCCTTTTTCAAAATAACTGTCATGATAAAACACTAGAAGCGCAATTGTCAATGCAAACGGAAAAAATAACAATAAATTGACAGAAGCATTATTGTTATGTGATAAAGATTGCGAAAATACCTGGAACTCAACAAGAAATGGTTGACATGGTGTTTATTCTTGGAGAATGTTTGAAAAATTGTTTCTTGACGTCACGTGTGTACGCTGAGAGAAATCCTCTCAGAACGTGGCCAAATCCACGTGCGTTGAGAAAGGTGTTGGATAGATTTACGTCTACTGGTGCTGTTCAATGAGCAAAGAGAGTTAGAACGAAGCCAGTTTTGACCGTAGAAAACGAGTTGAAGTTCTGGAGTCTGCTGTTGAAAATCCTCATATCAGTGTCCGTGAAATTAGTAGAAACACTGATATTTAAATGCGTTCTGTGCCTCGCACTCTTCAGAAATACAAGTTCCATCCATTTAAAATTCAATTGCACCAGTAATTGCAACCTCAAGATTTTGAAACCAGGCAGAATTTCTGCAATTGGGCAATCAACAAAATCGACCAAGATGAATCCTACCTTATGCGCGTGTTATTTTTGGATGAATCGACATTCCATAAAAATGGGGTAGTCAATCGTCACAACTTTCATTATTATACGCTGATGAAAACCCGCACGTCATGAGAATTGGAAACCGCCAGCAAAGATGGTCACTCAATGTTTGAGGTGGCATACTTGGAGAACACCTACTTGGTCCATACTTCTTCGACGGAAACCTGAATGGCAACAATTATTCGAAATAGATTTCTGAACATAAATAAACATAAATTAATTTTTTTACGTCGTAAGCAGAAATTGAACTTAGCTCATTGATTTAGTTATTGAATCAAATACAACATCAACATACCTTTTTACAAGCAGTAGGATAAATTATTTTCAAAGTCTCATTTCTACTCATCTTAGTTTATGAGACGTAAACATCAAGAAAAAATGTATTGATTCCGAATGTGCTATTACATACACAAAAGAAATCCAAGTGTATCAGAGTAATTGTTTGTTTATATTCTTTGCTACTCTATGGGCATAAATAACGCTTTACCACGTTTTTATTTTCATGAATAGCTTAACCATTCTAAATTTTTTAAGAGAGTTAACAACAATAAAAATTATATTCAATCACAAAAATGTAATGCTGATTAATTCCACCACTTTTGCTAGAACATTCATGCTTCAGTGTATATCTCGACACAGAATTAAATACAAGAACACAACATTATGCAACACCATAGGTATTGAATAATGTGTGTAGACAAATATAAAATAGATGTTGTTTTATTCTTACATATAGCCAAAATATTAAATACAGTAATTTTATTTGCATTCTTAAGCTTAAAAATACATACAAACACTAGAAGTCGAAATATAATACATCCTGACATATACAGATTGTCGTATTTAAAAGTTAATATGCATCTTCAAATACACACACATAAACATGTACCGGGTGTTTTTTTATCTTTGATATCATTTTGGTCACCTGCAACTTTCTTGTTTTTAAAAATATCAGAATGAAGCAAAAATCATTTTGCATAGGTATCTATGAAGTTTTTTACGTTTTAAAAAATAAAACAAAACACTAACGTTTTTCCAAGATATTAACCTAACTTATATTTTTTTAAATGGAAAGCCCTAAATATTTTCGGATATTTCGCTTTTACATGAAATTTCAAGTATATTTTATAAAGCATACCCCATACCTATCTTCAACGGTTTGCGAAAAAACGGCGTTTAAACATGCAACAAAGAAAAATTTAGTTTTGTAACCCTGTTCTTAAAGATGTCGAAATCAAACAGAAATCATTTTTCATAATTATTTAGAAAGTTTATTTTTAATAAAACAAAAGATTAACGATTAACAAAGTAACAAATTATTAAAAAAAACAATTTTACAAAATTAAATTATTCTAAAAATGGCATGTTTAAACGCCGTTTTCTCGCAAACCGTTGAAGATAGGTATGGGGTATGCTTTATAAAATATACTTGAAATTTCATGTAAAATCGAAATATCCGAAAATATTTAGGGCTTTCCATTTAAAAAATATAAGTTAGGTTAATATCTTGGAAAAACGTTAGTGTTTTGTTTTATTTTTTAAAACGTAAAAAACTTCATAGATACCTATGCAAAATGATTTTTGCTGCATTCTGATATTTTTAAAAACAAGAAAGTTGCAGGTGATCAAAATGATATCAAAGATAAAAAAACACCCGGTACCTATGTATAAGACCGGTGGTGTGGGGATATAGTGGGGAGATCGAGAGCGCGGACAACACATTCTTTCCGTAACTTTAGAGCGTGAACGTACATACATTGTATCTGAGCAAACTCGCAAATATTAATACCGCTGAAGGAAATAGAGCGATTGATTTGGATGGCTTAAGAGAACAAATTCTTAACGCCATACAAATAATTACTCCTGAAATGCTATCGAATGTACGAAATAGGTTTTATAATCGTTTAGGGTACTGCTTGATGCAAGAGGGACAGACATTTGAACATCTTCAACATTAAATTTTGTATAGTTCATTAAGTATAATATTTTGTTTCGTTTTAAATGTGAGTATTTTATTTAATTTTTTATAAGAATTTTATTTTAGTTACAAATGTTATACAGTTTTGTTTCAGTTCAATGTTAATACATTATACATCAGTTACCAAAATATTATACAAAAGCCGTACATAGCGTAGCAATTCCTTAAGGCAAACGTCTACATACTAGCTTTCAACGTTTTGCACTAAAGCCTCGGTACCCCGATGTCCCGATATGAACTCATATGTACTCCCCTACTATCGTACCCCTCCATTTCATGTTTGCATGCACATGTGTGCGTGTCTGTGTTTCCCTATATCTACTTTTATTTCAGTCAAACGGTATAACATACCTGAATATATTCTATGTGTATACAAAACATTAATTTATGTGTTTTCTGTAAGTCAAAATAAAACAAGCAGTATTTATATTCAATAATTCCACATACACCAATAAGCACATACAAATCAATTTACATAGGATTTTCTGTTCAAAATCTTTTCAATATGACGAAATGAAGCGATCGGTATTTACATTTAATAATATAATTTCACATATACCAATAAACACATACAAATTAACGTATTAGTTATAAGTTCACAAACTTTTCTGTTCAAAATCCTTTCTGTTAGTCGAAATGTATAGAAAATAATATAATTTCTCATATTCCAGTAAGCACGTATAAAAGAACACAGAAGTGATAACTTCACCTATTTTTCTGTTAATCACTGGAATCAGCCTTCATATCGTGTATTTATTCTAGGAAGTGCCTCCATAGCCGGCGCCGGTCGCCGTTTTGTATGCATATTGGTGCCGGCTACGGCATCAAGAATTGCGGACGGCAGCCGGCTTCACGTATTGTTACCGGCATATCAATCTCTGTTTTCCACATTGCGCGCGTGAACGGCTTAACTTTTAGTGTTAATTTTCTTTAATTTATCTAAATTCGCAGGTATGTTTTTCCCTGTAGCTATGCTTTTTGTTAAAAACGATGTTCTTCTAATTGTAGAATGTTGAAAGTGGGCGATAAGTTTGAAAGTTACAAGAATTTCAACAAGCAGTTACAGAAATACAAAAGTGAAGTGTTCAATGATTACTGGATTAGAGATTCTAGAACCATCGAGACGCAGGCTAAAAGATTTCCTGAAAGTGTGGCAGCTCAAGCAAAAGAAGACTTAATTTACCATTATGTAAGAATTGCTTGCATTAAAGGTGGCCGAATGCACACTCCTAGGAATAAAACAAGAAACACATTTAGGCAGAAGTGCCCAGCCGGAATGTTTTTAAAATTAACTTCTTGTGGGAAATATTTAGAGATAAAGGAACTGAATGAAAATCACACTCATCCGGTATCACAAACTTTATTTAAAAGTTTACCCCAGCAAAGACTGAACATTTCAAATCAGCTTAAGGTTAATTCAGTAGCAGCATTGCAGGCTCGCGCCAACAAAAAAATCGTACAAAATAATATCATTAATGAATCCGGGTGCCTTGTGACTTTGAAAGACTTAACAAATCTAAACAGAAAACCACAGAACAGAATAAAGTTTGATGAATGTGTATTAATTTTACGAAATACTTACAAATGTGACGTTCACATTAACGTTGATGTGGAAGCAAATTTGAAATGCCTCTATTTTCAAGATCCTGAGATGAAACATATGTTTGACTCTTATCCAGAAATAATTTTTGTAGATGGTACCTATTGTCTACACAGCAGTAGAGCGGCCACTTATTTAATTATGGTTGAGGATGCAGAGGGAAGTGGTGCAATAGTAGCAGTTGGTATATTACTAAACGAAACGCAAGAAAATATCGATTGGTTCATAAAAACGTTCAAAAATTTGAATCAGAGAACATCAGATATAAAAGTGGTGATGTCTGACAAAGACAACAAGGAGAGAAATGTTTTTAAAGAAAACTTTCCTGACGCCTCCTTGCAGATATGTTTATTTCATACTCTACAAATATTTAATAGAGAAGTAAGTGTGAAGAAAATGGGATTATCCACCACAGAATGTGAAGTCGCTAAAAAGTACTTGCAGAATTTAGCCTATGCTTCATCTGAGGAGTGTTTTCAAAAAACCTATTTGGAAATGAAACAGAATGTTCCTGAAGTCGTTATCGATTATTTTGAGAAAAACTGGGAACCCATTAAAGATGAGTGGGTATTGTACCTGACTTTCGCAAATCTATCTTTTCTGAACAAAACAAACAACAGAATTGAAAGTATCAATGCCAAATTGAAATCTGTCATTGCCAAATTTTCTAATCTGGAGGATTTCATCAAAAATTTTTTTGTTATCCTCAATTCTTCACGAGCAGATAGAAATATCAAAAATTCTAAAGAATATCATAAAGTTACTACCAGGTTCAGCGGCAGATTTGTATTCTAGACTTTTAACGAATTTCGCCTTTAAAAAGGTTCAACAGCAACTTGAATGTATGACTAACTGCAAAGATTTTCAATTTATTGAAGAAGAAAAATGTCTCGCTCCTACTAGTGAAGGTCTTCTAGAAGTAACACCTTATAGTTGTCAGTGCATGTTTTGGACCTCCGTCCAGTTACCTTGTCGCCACATCCTCAAACTTCGATCTATGTGCAACCAGTCCCTATTTGATGAAAACATTTGCTTGCAACGATGGAAGAGAACCTATTTTGAATCACGTCACCCATTTCTTTCATTCCTCAAAACTAGCCAGTTTGAAGAGACGCCAAATACTAATTTAGAACTTGAGGTTAACTTAGAAGTCACGAATGATTATCCATATAAATGCAGACCACTAACAAATCACCAAAAGTTCAAAATAATGAACGATGAATGTTTGAGATTGTCCCAGATATGCAGTGAGATTTCATCCGAGACTTTTTACAACAGGCTGAAATTCATTAAGTCTCTTGTTACAGAATGGTACAATAATAGTTATAAATCTACTTTAGATAACACTAACGGTGCAATTGAAATTGATAACCTTAGTAGTTACCCCAATAACGATGATAAGGAGGTTGAGAAGGAAACTGAAGTTCAGAGTAACCCCAAAATGCATATGAATAGGAAGAACTTTGAAAATAACAATAACGATAATTCAACTTCGCAGTTAAACCAAATACAAGACACCAGTTCTAATTCCGTGTGCTGGAATGTTGACCGAAATTGTGCCATTAATATTATAAATTTAAGTACACAAGATAATCAATCTGGTGAAAGTTCTTCGAAATCAAAAGTCATCATAATTTCCGATGTTAAGGTACCTACTTAGTAAGTTCAGTGTTTTGGCAAAGTTTGATAAAATTTTATTTTTTAAGATACCTACTGTGAAAATTAGAGGCCGGCCCAAGGGATGCGGAAACACAGTTATTGGTTTAAAAAAAAAGAATATCTACTAAAGAATCTATTTAACAATTTTTTTAAAAATTAATGTTTACATTTAGTTTTGAAATAAATAAATTATTCTTCTATATTTATAGTGTATTATTTATATCATAATGTGTGTATTAAATATAGTATATTATTCAATGAGCGTGTTATGACGGCTATAACCCACGAAGAGGACTTGCACTTGGTGTAAGCATCTAAGTGCGTTATAGCCATAACACGTGAATCGAATATTATATGTACTTTATCTACAACTTTCACGGAAAGAAACTGGTGTTGACATAGCGATTGAGTTATGACCATAACTCAATCGCTGTCATTATTATTCAACTGACTGAATAATCACTGTCATAACTTACCAAAATCACGTTAGTAATTCATAGATTATGGGATAGTTGTAGATAAAATTTTAAAATTAGTTCGAAATTTTGAATTATAGGTATTGTAAAACAGGGTGGAGATTCAATCACATATGCACATAACCGCCGGTAGCGATACGGTATGCCGGTGCCGGCAACCATACTTAAAACCGGCGCCGGTGACAGTACGCAACACCGGCGCCGGCTACGGAGGCACTTCCTTTATTCTACCTCGTATTTTCTAGATAATTCTACAAATTCCACGATGAACTAAACTTTCACAAAACTGAATTCAATAAAAAACAACTTTGCGTATGCTTTCAGTAATATCATAGTTATAGACGAGGGGCAATTCGTTCACAATATTTTGTACACTAATTCCCAAATGTGAGATATTTCACACTAATACTCTTCAAATTAGATGCAATACCCATTAAATTCCTTGGAATACCCTGTAATTCCTAAAAATATATTTACATTTGTACCCATGTTTATGGTATCAGAAGCAATAGAGGTATATGCAATTAAATGACTGTGTGTCAAGTATCTATGTGTGTATGTGATTTTGTTTATTTATTTATTTTTTTTTGTGATAATATATACTTACTTGAAACGACTTCAGAAATTTGAGCCCTCTCCTTTGGAAGTTTATTAAAAAAATAATTTGATTTTAAAATTTCTTTCTTTCTTTCCAGGTTTCTATAGATCCAGTCGTTTTCGCTAAAATGTGTGTCTGTTTGAGGTGGCCCTGAAAATTAGAATAAATCCAATGTTTTTGTTCTTTTTGTGTTTTTACTAATTTTGGAATTTTATAAATGTTATTGCAAAAATACTTAATAGAGCAATATATATTTTTTGGATTTTCGAAGTTCGACGTTATTGTAATCTTCTCAAAATCAATTAAACTTTGCTACATTTCAAGAGCTGCCATTGGGCCCATGGTTTGATTGTTTGAAATATATGTACCTACATTTAGAGGCTTGTTTTTTACATACCATAAATTAATTTTTTTATTTTTCTTTGAAAAATTTTGCAATAATAAAAATTAATTTTTGATGTTAACTAACTACATATTTCATTTCTTGCAGTATTTTTGGTATATTGATGGATATAAGTGCGTAGTCGTTCGCTTTCTATTATGTGATACAAATCTTCTTTACAAAATAGTTCAATTTGTTGAATTTATAATTCCGTAATACTTCCAGCATGTTAAGGCTGTATTACACTTCTCAATTTCTTGATCAAGAACTTGATCAAGTTAAAATTAACGACAAATCGTGTATTACACTTGTCAAGTCAACTTGATCAATTTCTTGACCAAGAACTTATTGAATTTGAACATGTTCTATTTTTCTTCTCAGCTTGGTCAAGTCTTTAGTGATTTCTAGTAAAATTCATGTTTCAAGTTTTTTGCCAATGGTATAGAATGTAAACACAAAGTACATTTTAGAATATCGTTAAAAATGACATGTTAATTTGATACTTCCTGAAAGAATTGTGTGCGTAAAGTATTTATTTTCTTTTGCATCTCTTGTGCAAAAGAAAATAAAAATAGTTTTACTATTTTTTTTTTATGAATTTGTTTTGTGAAAACTTATCATGTTTTGTTTGACCTTTTATATGAGGGAAATAACTTAACCATTAAATTTGTATTAATAAATACTTCCTTGTACATTTTGGTCTTTTATAGCTATGTCTAGTGTTCCGTCCGCTGTTATTTTTAGCCCCAAGTATTTGTACTCGTCACAAGACTAATTCGCTGTCCCGTATTTAGTACTAGATCTTGTTTTATTCCACCAATGCACATATTCTCTGTGTTTTTTATATTGACCTCCAAACCCCACTTTTTGTATTCTTCTATCAGTTTTCGAGTCATATATTCCAAGTCGTCATACTCCTGGGCAACTACAATTTGATCGTCGGCGAAACACTAGGTGTATAAAATGGTGTGATTTAATGGAATTCCCATGTTGTGGCATTTTCTTTTCCATACTTTAAGGACTTGTTCTAAATAACTCTTGAAGAGCGTTTGCGAAATACAACAACCTTGTTTAAGACCTTTATTAACTTAGAACCCTTTTGTCAGTCTTTGTTTTATTTTGACTTTTGCTTCGCTATTGTCGTACAACTCTTTAATTGCTTTAATTAACTGAACGCTTATGTTTGTATTCTCCAAAGCCTTCCAATGTAAATTAAGTGTTACGCTGTCGTATGCTTTTTGTAAGTCTACTTATAGTAAATGCAACTCTTGTCCATATGCCATTTTCTTTTCGATAACTTGAGTTATACAGAACAGATGATCTACAATCGATCTACCTGCCCTGAATCCGGCCTGTCCTTCTGCCTCCATGCCTTTGTACTCATTTTCCATTTTTTTCCCTATTATTTTGCCGTAGACTCTGCTCAGCGTACTAGTCACAGATATGCCTCTATAATTGTCGCACACATCTCTCCTTCCTTTTTTGTGAATCGTGGTTATATATGATGTTTTCCACTCGTTTGGCACTTTGGTTCCGTTTAGATATTTTTGGAAAAGATTTCGTAGTCTCACAAACAGTTCATTTGTACCGTATTTAATAAGTTCAGCCGGGATATATCCGGGTCCGGCAGATTTTCCGCTTTTTAAGGCTGTGCATACGGTTTTAACTTCAGGAAGTGTTAATTATTTCTTCTTCTTGGAATTCCACTCTTTCTTCCGTTAAAAGTTTTTTAAAGTGTGCATCCCATTCTTTGTCTGATATTGGCGAAATTATATCTCTGGTCGTTTCTTTTCTAATTGATTTTATCGTCTTCCAACTTTCGGTACTTCCTCGACCTCCTACATAAGAGTCTATTTTCTGGCACTTTTGCGTCCATACTAAATTTTTCTTGTCACTAATCATTCTTCTTACCTTTGATTGTGCGCTCTTGTAATTTTGTCTTGCATTCTCTGTTTTTTGAGATAAGTAAATGTGATAAAGTTTTCTCTTTTCCTCTATTTCTCTTCCAATCTCAGCATCCCACCAATATGGTTTTCTCCTATTCGATTTTTCTTCCACTAAACCTAGTGCTTCTTTTGCGGTTTGATGAATGCTTGAAGTAATGCAATCATACTCTTCATTTGGGGTTTTGCCTGAACGTGCATTGAGCTTTTCGTTAAGTCGTTTTTTATATAGGTTTTTTACGCTGTCATGCTCTAGGCTTATTAGGTCGTATCTACAGTGATCCATTTCTTCTAACCCTGTGTTCTCCAGCTGTTGTTGGTGAAGGTTTTGGCCTTGACAAGGAAAGAGAAATTTGGATTCCAGAAAATAGTGATCACTTCCGCATGTTCGTCCGCGTTTTACTCTGACGTCTTGGATTTTTATTTCTGACTTTTGTTTAGTAATAAGATAGTCAATTACTGATTTGAGATTTTGGGAGGGTTTGGTCCAGGTATATTTGTGTATTTCCCTTGTTGGAAAAAGCCATTTTGAATTTTTAAGTCAAGTTGCTCGCATACCGTAATTAGTCGGTTTCCATTGTCGTTAACAATCTCTTCTCCGAATCGACCCACCGTCATATCATTTAACATTTTACTTGTTCTGCTGTTTATGTCACCCAATATAACAATTTCTCTAGATGTACTTTGAAGAACTTGTCTTTTTCTGTTACGTTGGCGTCATCGCTTATTGCATATATTCCAAAAATCGTCAGTCTAACTTCTTTAATTGTTATATTCATTTTTATCAGCCGTTTGTTAATAGCTTCCCAGTTAGTAATAAATCTTCTAAATTTTTTGTTGACCAAAATGGACACTCCTTGTTGTGCATGTTTTTCCTTTGTGACTCCGCTATAGAAATGGTCGTATTGCCCCAGGTTTTCAGATCCTTTTCCTTTTTTCTTTGTTTCTGATAGTACCGCGAGGTCTACCTTCACTCTGCTGATTTCGTGGACTATTTTGTTTACTTTTCAACTGATTCCTTGTACGTTCCATGTACAAAAAATCATTGTCCTTTTTCGTTGCTTGGGTCGTCTTCTTGGGTTTTTCTGTCCATTCCGAGGCGCTTGATTGGGTTTTTTAACATCTTGTTTTTTTTTCCAAGTACCTACCAGAGAGTTAGTCTGATGTCCCAACCCCCAACCTGGAGGACCAGATAATTTTTAATCAGGGTTTTCTTCCCTTAGCTTTTGACGATTCCAACGTCGCGTCGTAACTACAAGGCAGCAGCGTCTTCACCTGTGATCCTAGGCAGGAGCCCTTACAGGGTACTATCGTCTCTACCAGATGAACCCTGGTTTTTTATCGAGGTTGTTACTCCTCCCCCTCCTCCTTTCCCGTTAGTGCAATGGGACCCCAGGCTTGGCACTGGTATAGCGGAGTGCTGTTAGTTATAACACAACTAATGAAATTCACATTAATTTTAATACCCTTTCAAATAAAAAACAAATGAAGATTATTATGATCATAAAAATTCTCTTCATCGCAGCGCCATCTATATATTGTGGTAGTTCACCAACATGAATTAGTAATGATATGTGGGAAGTACTAGTGTTAATAGAATATACTGTATATGTTTTTGAAGTGAGTATTAAAAAAATGAAAGTTGATAAAATTTATTAGACCGAACTATAATAAAGTAAATAGCTGTGGGAATATTTGATTTATACTTAAAATAAGTGTGCGAATATTAAATAGATATATTCCTATGTTATTGGGCATCGTGTAAAGTTGGTTGCATATCGGGGTATGTTGAAGTTTTTCTTGCATCGAGTGGTTGGTTGCCTATCAGGTTTCTTTGTTGCATTAATTTTACCCATTACTGAAAATAGAATTTTAAATATTACTTGATGTATTTTTATATGTAATATTATTTTGTAAAAGCTTGTTTAATTAACACTATTGAAAAATAGAGATAATTAGTATGGATTTTGAATCATAAAGGTTAAAAAAATGATGTATAGTTGCGCGCTTAAATTCAAATATGAGAAGTGTCAGATTTTGACATTTAAAATAACAACGGTATAGTATTGAGTATTTGGTTTGCTGAAGTGTGTTAAAGTTTGAAAAAAAATAAAGTAATGAATTAAATTGATAAATTTTTGAAATTACAAAAAGGTATTTTAAATATTTAAGTTCAAATAAAATATGTTTTGGATTATCACAATGTGTGTACAAAGATGATTGGATATAAAAAAATTAAGGATTTATTGCCAGGGATATGAGGGATAAATAAAGGAGATTCTAAAATAATTTTAGAAAGCAGTAGATGTGTTTTCGGGAAAACTAAGTTTTTCTCCGGAAAACACAGAATAAAGTAATCAATTATTGCATAAAAGTGTAGAAGAAGTGATAAAGATAGAGTGGAAAAGAAAACAGATATTTTTTAGGTGATTTAAATATTCTCAGGAATAGTACCATTTATCATCATATAACTAGACTTTAAAAAATACAAGAAGAAAGGATTTAATTTATTAATAACGAAATAAATGAAGAGAATTTAAATTTGAGAAGGAAGCGAATAATCATATAATTATAATTTAAAAATAAACTTACGGCATTGGAGAGTTGTTCGAGTTCCAGTATTTGTACAAGTATATCAATCCAGAAATAGAAGAATTCGAGAACTTTAACATAGCAGTCCGGTGGAGATATAATTCGTGGAAAGACAAGTGTCAAGAATTAGTACACAAGTGTTCGACGGTTCAAGATTCCAGATGATAGCAGATTTGAAGGTATAACAGGATAGCAGTCATCACAGTCCATATCCCGAGTATTTCAGTCAATTAGGCAAAGGAAAGGATCTACATCTTTGGAACCAGTATATGTCATCTTCGAATTAAAAAAAGGAAACCGTTTGGATTACAAGAAAGAATACCAGTTCAATATTTGTGACAGGTCGTATAATTATTTGGAATTATCTGAGTTTAACAGTTTCAAAGATAGTAAAAGTATAACAGAATTTAGACAATTTGTAAAAAATATCGTACCTAATAACATTGTAGATAACTAAGAAAAGTTATTTTGTATTTTTCTTTCACAACATTAATTTATGACTGAATTTAAAAATTTTATAAAATCAAAGAATCTGATTGGCAAACACAAAACTAAGTAAATTGTATGGGAAATTAAAATCCAAATAAGAACTATACAGTATTTTTTTATAATAGTATAATAAATATACTTACTTGCTTACATTTCGATTCACGAAAGGTATATTTTCATGAACTTATAAATTTTTATAGGAGTTTTTTTTAAACAAGCTTGATACTTCCATGTATGTTTATTTGTTGGAGATTGTGATGGGAACTACCATCTGATTTAATATTTGCCTAGTTTATTAAACAAATTAGTTTTGATATATTTGTTTTTATTTGGTATGTGGAGAAGAATCTTGAAGTATATAGATGAAACAGATATGACGCTAAGAACCTTAACCTATGAATAGAAAAACAACTGTCAGAGATTTGTTTATTTATTTGAATAGTATGCTAATACATACCTTGATATTGAATTCATAGTAAGTATAAATTGAAGATAAATTAGGATCACATATAATAATTCACTTGAGAATAACTGTTCAGTAAAATTTGATTGATAAAATAAAGAATTATAAAACGTAAAGATATTATGATATGTACGGGTATTGAAGAAATTACATATAGGCAACTGTTTGACTTTGAGGAATTAAGTGAAGTTAGTTACATATAAAGATAATTAGTTTAAATTTTAAAAAACAAGAACTGAGTTAGTGAGGGCATAAATAAATAATATACCTGAGAGAATTTGAAAATAGATATAAATATTATATAAAAGATTTCATTTTTTTTTATTGACGAGAATTAATACAGGATTTAAATATATAATAAAAATAAAGATAATAGAATTTACCTGAATGTAATTGTATCTTTTATTAATATAAGGTATTGTTGCATTTTATGGCGTGCCCAACGTGGAGCGATTAAAATAAGACTCACAATATAGTATTTTTAATAATTTATTTATATTATTATATGTGGAAATTGAAATAAACAATTTATAAAGGTGATAAGTATAGTGAAACCTATATTGATAAAAATAGAAATTATATTTGAATTGTTTTCACTCACTATTTAGTAAAAATGAATACTAGGTCTAAGAGTAGTTCTATAGTAAATAGGCCAGAGTCTTCAAGCGATAGTGAGGAAGAAACACAACAGATAGGTAATATACAAGATGGAGGAGATATACCACAGGTACAGGAAGGAACACAACAGTTAGAAGGTCAAGATAGAGGTGATAAGACGCAGATACAAGGGGAAATTTTGGAAACAGGAACGTCGTCAGCAGTAGTAGATATGGTATCTATTATGCAGATGTTAAAAGAAATGAGCGAAAAAAATGAGAAAAATAGAGAGGAGTTGAGTGGTAAATTAGACAAGACGAGCGAGGAAGCTAAGAAAAATAGGAAGGAAGATAAGAGAGAATTAAGTGGAAAGTTGGATAAGTTAACCGATGAATTAAAGAAAAATAGAGAGGAAGATAAAATTGAAATGAATAAAAATTTAGCAGATATGAAGGAAGAATTAAGTGGAAAACTAGATAAGACATGTGAAGAATTTACCAGGAATTTAAATAGTTTAAAAGAAGAAAATAAAGTTATAAGAGAAGAAAATAATAAGAAGCTTGAAGAATTGAAGGTATCATTATTGAATAATACACAGGATAGTATTGACAAAGTTATAGTAGATATGAACGAAAAATTTATAAATAAAGAATCAGAAGCTATAATTTTTATTACTACTGAAGTTCAAAGGGTAGAAAAAAATGTAAAGGAAATTAAAGGAAATTTAAGTCAGTTGGAAGTAGATAATATTTCAAAACATAAAGAGATTGCTGATAATTTAAAACAAGGATTGGAAAAGGTAAATAAAGAAACTACTGATCAGGTAGTAAGAATGGAAGAAAATTTGAATAAGAAAATAGAATCAACGGAAATAAACTGTATAAAAGAAATACAAGCAAATACATTGTCTACTGATGCGAAGAAGTCTAGTATGGAAGTTATTTTAAAGGAATGTGAAGAGCAGAAGAAGAAAATACAAGATTTATTAGTAAAGGCACAGAATGTTAGGATACCGAATGTTAATTGTACTCCAGTGTATAGTAATTTGAATACAGGTATTAAGATTGAAAATATAACACACTTTAGTGGTGACAAATTATCTACACATCCTATGGCTTATTTGACGAATATTTTGAAATATGTAGATGACTTTCCAGATTTCAAAAGTCAAATGAATGTCATAAGGGCATGGCGGTACTGAAGGGCCAGTAACCGTTGGTAAATAGCGCTACCACCCACCAGAGCTACATTGTATATAATAAAGCCCAAAATTTAGGGGCATGGCGGTTGAATTTCATAGGGCGACAACCGTTGGTAAGTAGCGATACCACCTGACCAGAGCTACATCAAAATTAATAGAACCAAAATTTAGGGGCATGGGTAATGTATTTTGTTTCTATAAAAGTATGTCATAAAGAAGAGAAATATAAATATGTGCATTTTTTTTTATGATTGAGTTAATCATGTAAGAAATTTTAGCCAAGTTGATCTAACAAAGGTTTTTGTATTTTATTTCCTTTCTCAGAAATAATTGAATCAGGATAGAATTATTTAGACAAATAAGAGTTGAAAATGTTAGTTAGTATAAAGAATTTAGTAATATTTAATTTTCCCTTATTCCGTACATTATAAAATTTGTAAATATAAATAATAGAGAAGTATATAAGTAACTTTACAGTTAGTAAAATGTGCACAAGTACAAAAATGTGAAGAAATGTATAAAATAGATATATGAAAGAAGAACAAGAAGGAACCTTATAAAAAATTTAAAGGAAATATATCGGAGAAATAAAAGCATTTAAAGGTAAAAAAATATTAAAGACATTAAGAGTTATTAAAAAAATATAGGTGATATACAAATGGAAGAATATGATGATAGAAGAAGCCTTTACAATGAAATATGTTTAGAAAAGATGATAATGAATGCTTGCTATGTATAATAAATAATAAAAGGTACCATAAAAAAATATGGAATAATTTATAGAGATTATGTATGAAAGGGTAAATAAAACCCAAAATGATAATAAATATATAGAATGATAATGTATGAAAAGAAATATGTAGGTCACGTACGCCTTAAAAAACGAAAATATAATTTGTGTACTTTCCAAAAGTGAAAGTTTTAAAAGGTAGACGAAAATGTCTATTATAGGTATAGGGATATTGTTCAGCTAAGAACAGTTTATATAAAATAAAATAATAAAGAATAAGTGAGCATATGTAAAACATATTTTTTAGAGGCTATTAAATACCTGAAGAAATAACAGATACAACTTTAAAGTAATCACCAATAAATGTTAAAAGTAGTTTCGATTAAAATGTTGATAAGAATGTTTAGAAGGTTCAAAATCATGAATAGGATAAAACAAAGAAGGTTTAAGATAGGATAAGAAAAGGAATAAAGTTACTTATATAGAAAGCATAAAAATATTAAAAGATACATTTTATGACATTTTTGATGAATATCAATGGATCAAGATGTAAATTTTGAATATAATAGTATAAATTAGTATATTTATGAAGATTAGTTTAGTTAAAATGGTTGTTTGTAGATAATTGAGATTTAAAATTAAAATAGATACAGAGAGATAAATAATGGAAGGTTTTCTTATGTACCAAATATTAAGAAATATATATGGGTTTATATGAGATTATATTGTTATGCTACGGAAGTAGTACAAATTGTATTACATTATTTTAGTTCAAATTGTTGAATAAATATAAATTTATATATTCTATAGAAATTTAGATTTATTAAAAAAGGGGCATATGTGGTAGTTCACCAACATGAATTAGTAATGATATGTGGGAAGTACTAGTGTTAATAGAATATACTGTATAAGTTTTTGAAGTGAGTATTAAAAAAATGAAAGTTGATAAAATTTATTAGACCGAACTATAATAAAGTAAATAGCTGTGGGAATATTTGATTTATACTTAAAATAAGTGTGCGAATATTAAATAGATATATTCCTATGTTATTGGGCATCGTGTAAAGTTGGTTGCATATCGGGGTATGTTGAAGTTTTTCTTGCATCGAGTGGTTGGTTGCCTATCAGGTTTCTTTGTTGCATTAATTTTACCCATTACTGAAAATAGAATTTTAAATATTACTTGATGTATTTTTATATGTAATATTATTTTGTAAAAGCTTGTTTAATTAACACTATTGAAAAATAGAGATAATTAGTATGGATTTTGAATCATAAAGGTTAAAAAAATGATGTATAGTTGCGCGCTTAAATTCAAATATGAGAAGTGTCAGATTTTGACATTTAAAATAACAACGGTATAGTATTGAGTATTTGGTTTGCTGAAGTGTGTTAAAGTTTGAAAAAAAATAAAGTAATGAATTAAATTGATAAATTTTTGAAATTACAAAAAGGTATTTTAAATATTTAAGTTCAAATAAAATATGTTTTGGATTATCACAATGTGTGTACAAAGATGATTGGATATAAAAAAATTAAGGATTTATTGCCAGGGATATGAGGGATAAATAAAGGAGATTCTAAAATAATTTTAGAAAGCAGTAGATGTGTTTTCGGGAAAACTAAGTTTTTCTCCGGAAAACACAGAATAAAGTAATCAATTATTGCATAAAAGTGTAGAAGAAGTGATAAAGATAGAGTGGAAAAGAAAACAGATATTTTTTAGGTGATTTAAATATTCTCAGGAATAGTACCATTTATCATCATATAACTAGACTTTAAAAAATACAAGAAGAAAGGATTTAATTTATTAATAACGAAATAAATGAAGAGAATTTAAATTTGAGAAGGAAGCGAATAATCATATAATTATAATTTAAAAATAAACTTACGGCATTGGAGAGTTGTTCGAGTTCCAGTATTTGTACAAGTATATCAATCCAGAAATAGAAGAATTCGAGAACTTTAACATAGCAGTCCGGTGGAGATATAATTCGTGGAAAGACAAGTGTCAAGAATTAGTACACAAGTGTTCGACGGTTCAAGATTCCAGATGATAGCAGATTTGAAGGTATAACAGGATAGCAGTCATCACAGTCCATATCCCGAGTATTTCAGTCAATTAGGCAAAGGAAAGGATCTACATCTTTGGAACCAGTATATGTCATCTTCGAATTAAAAAAAGGAAATCGTTTGGATTACAAGAAAGAATACCAGTTCAATATTTGTGACAGGTCGTATAATTATTTGGAATTATCTGAGTTTAACAGTTTCAAAGATAGTAAAAGTATAACAGAATTTAGACAATTTGTAAAAAATATCGTACCTAATAACATTGTAGATAACTAAGAAAAGTTATTTTGTATTTTTCTTTCACAACATTAATTTATGACTGAATTTAAAAATTTTATAAAATCAAAGAATCTGATTGGCAAACACAAAACTAAGTAAATTGTATGGGAAATTAAAATCCAAATAAGAACTATACAGTATTTTTTTATAATAGTATAATAAATATACTTACTTGCTTACATTTCGATTCACGAAAGGTATATTTTCATGAACTTATAAATTTTTATAGGAGTTTTTTTTAAACAAGCTTGATACTTCCATGTATGTTTATTTGTTGGAGATTGTGATGGGAACTACCATCTGATTTAATATTTGCCTAGTTTATTAAACAAATTAGTTTTGATATATTTGTTTTTATTTGGTATGTGGAGAAGAATCTTGAAGTATATAGATGAAACAGATATGACGCTAAGAACCTTAACCTATGAATAGAAAAACAACTGTCAGAGATTTGTTTATTTATTTGAATAGTATGCCAATACATACCTTGATATTGAATTCATAGTAAGTATAAATTGAAGATAAATTAGGATCACATATAATAATTCACTTGAGAATAACTGTTCAGTAAAATTTGATTGATAAAATAAAGAATTATAAAACGTAAAGATATTATGATATGTACGGGTATTGAAGAAATTACATATAGGCAACTGTTTGACTTTGAGGAATTAAGTGAAGTTAGTTACATATAAAGATAATTAGTTTAAATTTTAAAAAACAAGAACTGAGTTAGTGAGGGCATAAATAAATAATATACCTGAGAGAATTTGAAAATAGATATAAATATTATATAAAAGATTTCATTTTTTTTTATTGACGAGAATTAATACAGGATTTAAATATATAATAAAAATAAAGATAATAGAATTTACCTGAATGTAATTGTATCTTTTATTAATATAAGGTATTGTTGCAATATTCACATAATAAAAGACAATTGTGAGAGCAAACTAGAGTCGATCACTTTCTTTAGTAACCGCTTTTTACAAAATTCAAATATCTTTATCCGTTTCCGAGATATTTGACATGGGAATTTTGAGTGGTATACTCTGTATATACATGCATAACTTTTATTAGAATGAATAAATTATGTTTAATCTAACTTTTAATTAAATTGACTTCGTTACAAGACTGTTAACTAGAACAAAAAGCAAAATTCCAATAAGTAAATTATATGTACCTACTACGTTTCACTGATACATTACAACTTCTGTTCACGTCTCTACGCTTTACCTTTAGAACTGTTTCACGTAAATGTATTTCGTTATTGCGCTAAGTTATCTTCAAATTCGAAATAATCCCATTACTACCGGGATATTGATTACTGCTATCAGAAATTGTAAGTACTCTATTGTTGTATATTCAGTCCAGAACATTCAAACAACATATATTTTAATGTTACAAGGAATAATTAATTAGTTGTGTAATATAGGCTAGAAAACATCATAAGTATAAAGTACAATAAGTAACCTGAGCGACTACTAACAAATCTGGAAGTAAATAATACTTATTCTTACTAATTTATGCAAGTGTCTGAACAGAAATTAAATCTATTAAAACAAATTAAAAAAATCAAAGAACTCGTAACTTCTGTGATACATTTCTTAATTTACTAAAATTTGAGGAACAGGAAAGTTTCAGACCTTCACTGAAGTTTTCCATCGACCATGAAAATATATAGAATTCTTCCGTTGTACAATAAAAAAATATAAATGGCTGCAAAAATTAAACTCGATTAGCGTGATACCACCTATCTCAAAATATTTAAAAAGTATAGCAAGTTATAGTATTGAGATTACTAGACTATTTCGAATTAAAAAAGATTTTAATCGGACAGAAAGAATGGATGCATGTTTTCTACAAAAATTGGAATACTCTCATTTAGTGCGCGTCATCAAATTATGATTGCATCCAGTTCAACAGACCTATCTATTGTGACGTATTTACCATATGATCTTTGTTTGCATCCACTTCACTGACTTATCTTATCACCGTGCTTAACAATTTGGCGTTGTGACGTATTTACTAAACGAGCGTATTCCGCAAAGGAAAAGCATTACCATTAAAATTCATAGGCTAACCTCTAAAACCTAAAACAAATTCCCAAGGATCTATCTTGATACTGCTACCCTCTTGTATTTAAATTATCAGATGGCCAAGGCCCTACACAGATTCGGTACCCAAATTCCAAGAAGGTAGTAAGTCAGACACCACCACGGTAATTAACCTTCTATTTAAATTTAGGAAGACGCTTGTCTATTAAATAATCACCAACTTATAACACTCAAGTCTTACCTCTTACTTCCCAGGGGTCGATGTTAAATATGGGAGTCAGCACCGCCTCCAGCTACAGTCAGAATTAGGGCGAGTTCGAATACAGTACTCGTCGAAGGTTAAGTTGTCAGGGCGCCTATCCGTAAAAATATGCTGAGCCCAACAGATATTCAGACCCCGGACAAGATCCAATAAAAGATTCCCCAGGTGATAAGAAAATAAGACCAACACACAGTCATTCAAACTTAACAACAGGTTTAATAAAATTTAAATACCCAAAATGTTTCAAATATTGAGCACAAAACCGGCTATTACTAACTAATCTTCTGGATTCAAAAAAAATAATATATTTTTAAGACACAAAAGAAGTAATATGAATCACAAAAGCGCAACTCAGTTGCCAGTAATAAACTTCTGAAGGAATGAATAAAATTTTAAATGGGCACCCAAGTGATCCACAACTTCAAATTACCAATGATTTATAATTACAAAATTTAAGAAATTCAAAATGGAGAACACATGAAACAACCTTAAAGTTAAAATAATTACCTGACAATATTCTTACAAAAGCATACAATTATAAGGCAACTTGCCGAAAGTCCCTCCAAAGTCGAACAGTTTGATCGTAATTTGCAACACGTCAACACCAAAATAAAACACTCTGTATACCAGAGGCAACCGACAATCTATTCGACACTAGAGTTCAGACTCTAAGTTATATGGTATCTAATACTATAAATATTAGCGCTAGTTAACTATGCTTTACATAAGAAAACGTGATTACAATTAAATTCAATAATTTCTTACAAGATTGTACAAAAATAAATTTAAATGGCTGACTAATTACACTAAATAACAAGCTATGAATTTACACAAGACAGATGTGAGGCTACAACGCCAATACACATCCAAAATTTGTTCAAGTTCTAAATCCAAAAATAAAAAGGCTACGTAACGTCTCCAAAAATGACAAAGTAACCCCCAAACTGGAGTCACTGTTATTAATAAAACTACGTTAATCTAATAAATTCAAATTATAAAGGCTCCCATGCCACAAGAAGTTAATTTAAGAAATTACGATGACTTATTTGATTAGCTAGGCCGGAAAATTGAAATTTACTGTACGAAGTACTCGAAATTGACATAAATTTTACCAAAACTGTTTAGCCAATAATTTCTGCGTTATGGGTAATATCAGGAAAATTACACAGTCACAGTACCTTAAAGAAAACCACATCCACAGCTACCATACACGATACCTTCTACGGATCCCACTCGTTACAAGGAAAACTGCCTCACATATCTTCGGCTAACGACATCTTCGGTTAAATTAGTGTAGGAAGACTACAGTATTTCATTTATCTGCACCTCAAATATGTCTTCACCGCAGGATACAGCAATTAATTCCCTTGGAACCGTAAAATTACCATACACGTGGTTCTTAAACTTAACCCAACTAAAGTGCTCAAATGAGGTCTATGCCATGCACTAACAGCTATATTTGAATATAGAAACAACACAATTAAGATCGATCAGACACGTGGAAATTATACTTACAGCAGTTAAACAATTCTTAAGCCACGACAACAATATCCTCAGCAAGGTTATAATAATAACGCCAAAACCATATTAAACCTTGAGAAATATTATACTATCCGCTTTTTACTAGCGATTAAACACGATATACTTTAACATCCAACATTTCTCAAGATAGTGACTAAAAAGATTGCATCTGCTCTGTGATGTTTTAATGCTTCTTCTACGACAGTTAACGTTCAAAGAGAAAGAATCCACTTGTCATCTAGCGATCTTAAGCGTTATCAACACATTGGACTAATAACCATGAGACCTAAACTGATATTTTACACACACGACATAAACGCAGATTCAAATGACAATAGAAAAGTGGAAAATAATTATAATTAATTTGTTACATAACTCTAAGCCCAAAAAGAAACTCCAAAACTAAATTAGAAATAATTAAAAATACCCAATCTATTAAATAAAACATAGTACGCCATCTACCCGTCAACACATGTATACGTTACACACAGGAGATAAGGCAGACCGCTCGGCAGTAGGGATCTTATGAAATTCTTCACTAGATGGCAGAAGTAGTCAGGAAGATGATCTATTTACCCGAATTAACAAAGATAATTTATTTAATCCGAAATACTTTACGTATTCAAATGATAAAACTAAAATTCTCAATTCAGAGATAAAATACAAGAATATAATTGTAACAATACCTCTTTTATTCATTATCTATAGAAATGAAATTACTCATTTACTTCTATCTTGAATAGTTTTGAAATGTGTATCTATACTGATGACGAATCCATCCTAATCTCATTAAAATCATAAACAGAAGTAACGATCTAAATCATATGTGGCACTAGACGACGCCGAAACATGGTTTGATTCTGATCACTATTTGGAAATCAAAGCAGCTCTCTTTCTTAGATAGTTACTCTAAATAATCAATACAAATCGACAACCTCCACCGTAATTGCTATTAAACAAATTAAAGGAACAGCTACTTAAAAAACAGGAAAAGTGGCATATAGTGCAATGTTTTATTCACGCATCACCTATGATATCTCTTTGAGGGATGAGCAATAATGCAACGAAATTTCTCTTTGTTGGAGAAGAAAATGATTAAAATTATATAGTGAAATACTGAGTCTCTTTTTTTTTAATAAATAAATATTTAAAACACAGCCTTATTGCAAGATCCTGGTTCCAGGTTCTCACATGAATGGTATTCAGGGCTCTTATATGGTCTTGTCATTCGTTTCTTTCTCTGGATGTCTCTGAAATTTCTTCCCGATTTCGATTATATTTTCAGCATCATTCTCTTGGCTTTCTTGTAAAAGATTATTAATGTGTATTTGGATGATTTGACATCGGCTATAAACCATAAATTAAAATCTCAAGCATTTAAGACCAATATATTGGAACGGCGGGCTTATTTGAGGAAAAAAGAAAAAATATCTATCTATTTAGAACCAGAAGAAGAATGCTCTAATTTAAAACAATTTACAAATCTTGTGTGACTCCCAAACCCAAAATGAAACTAGATATTTACCAAGACAAATGTAAAACAACCATTGCGTCTAAAGACATTAACTATTACCGCCTACTCAAGAAAAGAAAGGTAAACTTATCCTGATTATTGTTACATTTTGCCGCCTTCCTCTGAAAAATAAAATACATTTGCCAAAGCGCGAGTTGAACCGAACTAAGTTTGTTATCCTAGAAGATCTTGCGAACAAGGGATTGCCTATTGAAAAAGAATTTAACAACGATAATATATTTCTAAAAACCTCCAGAGATTAAGAAGAGTAATTCTCAGAACGAACATATTTTTTTACAGTTGTAAGGCTCCATGCCGTGTTGCAGCTTGCGAACAAGGGATTGCCTATTGAAAAAGAATTTAACAACGATAATATATTTCTAAAAACCTCCAGAGATTAAGAAGAGTAATTCTCAGAACGAACATATTTTTTTACAGTTGTAAGGCTCCATGCCGTGTTGCAGCTTCACTCGTAAGATTTTTACAAAGCTCGTTTAGAAAGATTTAAATTTCTGTTATTTCTTTTTCTTTTTCCGATCTCTCTAAAGTTTCCCTTTTTATTGGAATACAATTTAGTTTAATGCTTTATTTAGGTATTGATTTTTAGAAACTTTCTCAATAAATTTTCACATTTAGTAGCTTTTTTGCTTTTAAGATGTTAAAGTAGATGTTTAAGCAATATCTAACTTTAAGTTGTTTTTTATTTGCCAATACGAACAATAATTTGAATAGACTTGTAGGTAAACCTTCAACATAAGTAAACAGCTTCAAAAACTTGATTCGGTGAACTCGTCCTTAATAAATTTACGTTCGAAGCTTGTTTAAGGAAAGTGACTTAGTAGAAAGTTCAAAGTTGCATGATAATTAACAATATTTCAATTTTTATTGAAATAAACTTTAAAATAATTAAAAAGGTGTTAAATTGCCGTTTTACTATATTTATAATTTCATTAATGTAGAATATATTATATGTATATAATAATAAATAATGATTATTTTAATAATTAATATTAATTAAAAATATTGTGCCCTAGAACTCGCGCCCTAGAGAAAAAAATTTGGTGTGGCCACCACACGACTTTCTTATACTTATGAGCGTTTCAAATTATAGAATTTTAAGAATTTTTTTATACAAAAATTATTGAAAATCCTATTCTAGGTACTTTCATTCGCTTAATAAATCGCTATAGAATGCATACTTTGCAAGATATTATCAAAAAAGTGCTACTCGCTAAGAATAAAAGTGCTACTTCCGGCCCAAATTTTGAAATTTCATAAAAGAAACAATATTGCAAATCCAGTTCTAAATATTTTTGTACTCTTGATAAATATATATAGAATGCATAATTTACGACATATTTGCAAAAAATCGCTATTCGGTAAGAGTAAAACTGTTACTTCCGGTCCGAATTTTGAAATTTTTTTTATACAAAAGATATTGAAAACTATGTTTTAAATACTTTTATACACGTAACGTACCTGCCTAGTAAGCATGAATTGCGAGATATTCGCAAAGAACTGATTTTCGATAAGAGTAAAAGACCTACTTCCGGTTGGAATTTCGAAAAACTTTTTTAAGATAATTTGTCTCAAATTTAATTTTGAGTACATTTTAATCAAGAGGGAGATTATACACGTAAATGCAAAATTTGGAATTGATATCTAGAGCGGTTTGACCGCTATCGTGGTCACACACAGAGAGAGAGACACACAGACATTTTTTTAAAACCACTTTTTCGGTATCAGGAGACTTCAAAACGTGGACATCTGCAAAAATCTCTGCTTTTAAGATGTTAAAGTAGATGTTTAAGCAATATCTAACTTTAAGTTGTTTTTTATTTGCCAATACGAACATTAATTTGAATAGACTGGTAGGTAAATGTATTAAACCTTCAACATAAGTAAACAGCTTCAAAAACTTGATTCGGTGAACTCGTCCTTAATAAATTTACGTTCGAAGCTTGTTTAAGGAAAGTGACTTAGTAGAAAGTTCAAAGTTGCATGATAATTAACAATATTTCAATTTTTATTGAAATAAACTTTAAAATAATTAAAAAGGTGTTAAATTGCCGTTTTACTATATTTATAATTTCATTAATGTAGAATATATTATATGTATATAATAATAAATAATGATTATTTTAATAATTAATATTAATTAACAATATTGTGCCCTAGAACTCGCGCCCTAGAGAAAAAAATTTGGTGTGGCCACCACACGACTTTCTTATACTTATGAGCGTTTCAAATTATAGAATTTTAAGAATTTTTTTTATACAAAAATTATTGAAAATCCTATTCTAAGTACTTCATTCTCTTAATAAATCACTATAGAATGCATACTTTGCAAGATATTATCAAAAAAGTGCTACTCGCTAAGAATAAAAGTGCTACTTCCGGCCCAAATTTTGAAATTTCATAAAAGAAAAAATATTGCACATCCAGTTCTAAATATTTTTGTACTCTTGATAAATGTATATAGAATGCATAACTTACGACATATTTGCAAAAAATCGCTATTCGGTAAGAGTAAAAGTGGTACTTTCGGTCCGAATTTTGAAATTTTTTTTATACAAAAGATATTTAAAATTATAATTTAAATACTTTTATACTCGTAATGTACCTGCCTAGTAAGCATGAATTGCGAGATATTCGCAAAAAACTGATTTTCGATAAGAGTAAAAGACCTACTTCCGGTTGGAATTTCGAAAAACTTTTTTAAGATAATTTGTCTCAAATTTAATTTTGAGTGCATTTGAATCAAGAGGGAAATTATACATGTAAATACAAAATTTGGAATTGATATATCCAGCGGTTTGACCGCTATCGTGGTCACACACACAGAGAGACACACAGACACACAGACATTTTTTAAAAACCACTTTTTCGGTATCAGGAGACTTCAAAACTTGGACATCTGCAAAAATCTCGAGGTCGAAAATTTTCATCATCACAATACTTCCTTATACTACGTATAAGAAAGTAAAAAAGAGTAATTAATCACCATTAAAGGACAAATACGGCATTAAAGAAAAAACGCTTTAATTCAACAAATCAGAGCGTCGTAACATAGGAGGATTTTTCATAATTGTTGGTAAGTTTCATAGTTTATGACGTTGTCAACAAAGTGGTCGACTATGGAACTTTTGAGAAAAGTCAGTGTTAAAGTATCAGTCAAATTCCTTCAAATCGCTTTACCGCCGTCGCGTCGTGCTTAAACGTGCTCTTTTTGATTATGTATACTGTCGCGGATTATGTGTAAATGTTGATAATTTACGGAGAATGTGGACGGAATGGTAGAGAGACAGCAAGAGCTTACGCCCAACACTTTCCTAACAGGAGCCATCCCGATCACAAAGTTATCTTCAGGACTACAGCACGAATAATCGAGAAAGGGCAAATTTTACATAATAGAAAGAAGTTTGGTGGTGCGCCCAGGACTGTACGAACTGTTGAAAATGAAGACACTATTTTAGGTGTCTTTGAAGAAGGAACTGTAAGCATTAAGGAAGTGAATATTTCAAAAACTTTTCTCCATCGAGTGATGAAGGCTGAACTGCGATTTCGTATCATTATACGCGTGTGCAGCATTTGCTGCCAGAAGATTAGCCTACCAGACGGGAATTCTGTACATGGCTTTTAAATCAAGAAGCAAATAATTCAACTTTTGTATCTCATATTTTGTTCACCGATGAATCATTTCTTAGCACACAAGGATGCTACAATGCGCATAATTAGCACATGTTGGCAGAAGAAAATCCATATGCTCTATTTACAAGATCATATCAAGAACGCTTTTCTATAAATTTGTGGGCTGATCTATTAGGGAATCGTATGGTATGTCTTCAATACAATTACTTTACATGTCATCTAAATTCTCTCTTTAGATAGAACCCGCTTGGGACAGGGACGGGTGGATCGAGTAGCCCATCGACTGACACTTCCGTTCCCAAGCCCGGACAAAGGTGGAGGGTTTCCAGGCGAGGTTAGCAACCTGCCTGGAGTAAAAACTTTCTACGCTCACAGAACTGAATATGTGGCCTCGGAACACGTACGGATCAAAAAGAAAACGACCAATGCTAAGGAAAAGGCCAAACGAAAAAGGAAGCGAGAGACCACCTGAATAGCGACCTGGAACATAACTTCGTGGAACAGTAGAGACCAGGAAATTCTCATCAATATGAGAAGGCACGGGATGGACGTATGTGAGATATCGGAAACTAAAAGAAAAGGCCAAGGAACATCTAAATTCGAATACTATATTCTGCTGTATAGCGGAAAAGCTAAGCACGAAAGAGCACGACCTGGAGTCGGGATAGTATTGCACCAGAAATACAAGCAGCACTTCCAAGACATTGAATACGTTAGCGATAGAATAATACGAGTCTCCTTAACAATTAACAAAAGCATAACAGATCTTCAATTTAATTGTAGTTGTCACCATAAAATGATCTGAATCTGCGCTTGCTCCTCTATACGCCCTAACATCTGTTAT
The DNA here is from genome assembly GCA_963170755.1 of Amphimallon solstitiale. Lineage (NCBI taxonomy): Eukaryota > Metazoa > Arthropoda > Insecta > Coleoptera > Scarabaeidae > Amphimallon > Amphimallon solstitiale. Next base: position 35,831,016 of record OY720680.1, read on the forward strand.
CGACGATTGCTTCCGTTTATTGACCAGCACGTGGTCTATTTGTGTCTGCGTTTTCTGATCTGGTGAGTACCATGTTACTTTGTGTTTTCTTTGATGCTCACACCACTAATGACCATGTTTGTTCTTTCTGCTTAAGTTAAGTTAAATAATCTATATATGTTGTCATTTGTTTTGTTGTGTATTGTACATTTCCCCGCTACTTGTCTATTATATTCCTCCTTCCCTACCTGTGCATTCAGATCACCAAATACTACAATGGTGTCTTCTTTTGGTATTTTTTCAATTTCCACTTCCATCTCTTCGTAGAATTTGTCTTTTATTTCTTCATCTGCTGTTTCTGTGGTTGCATATATGTTTAATAGTGATAATTTAAGCGGTTTTGTATCCAGTCTTATGTAAGCTATTTTCCATTTATTGACCTAAATTCCAGTACACTCTTTCTTAATTTTCCTATTATCATAATGCTAGTCCCTTCTGTCCTTTCCTTTCTTCGCCCGAATACAGTACTGTAAAATTCTTTTTATCTATTCTCCCTTTTCCTTCCCATCTCGTTTCCTGTATTGCTGCCACATTTAGTCTGTATCTTTTCCAATTCCCTCGCGATTTCCTGCATTTTTCCTGCTACCAACATTGTCCTCACATTCCATGTGCTTATTCTGATTTTCATACTTCTTTGCTTCCCTTTTCCGTTTTTCATGTTCTTCCCTCCCAGTTTACTATTTATTTTTTTATCGTTTGTTACCACCTCACGATATATTTCATATCCGTTCCTTTCCCAGGAAGACAATGAAAATGAAACAGAAGAGGAATGATTGGAACATAGACAAATTAAGTAATGAAAAAGTAAGAGCAGAATACAGAAAAGAAATAGAGAGACAGTTAATGAGCGAAAGAAGGGACAGAGATGATACAGAAATAAGATGGAGAAGTATCAAAAAATGTACTAATGAAGCAGTAGAAAAATGTGTCGGAAGAAAAAGGAAAGAATAAGAGGAATGATTGGTATAATGAGGCTTGTCAAGACATACTAGTCAGGAAGGTGGAAGCAAGAACCAAATTGTTACGGACGGATAAAAAGAAAGTATGAAGAAGAATACCAAGGGTATTACCAAAAAAAATTAACAACATAAAGTATATAAGCCTAAAGGGAGTTGTATAAGGGATAATAAGGGAAGAGTAGTTGAATGTGAAGAGCAATATAAGGATGTATGGGAGGAATAGTTTAAGGGATTACGATAGGCAACGGAGTGAAGAAATATATGAGGAAGATGAAGACGAAGTTGTGGTACATGAACCAACATTAGAAGAAGTAAAAGAAGTTATAAAAGCTAACAGAGATGGAAAACCACCGGATAAAGATGGAATAAATAACGAACTATTACAATATGGAGGAGAACGACTACAAGAACATATATATGAATTGATACGGAAGATGCCGAACGAATGGAAATAGGACAAATAGTGACATTGCATAAGAAAGGAGATCAACAAGATTGTAAAAACTACAGGGAGATAACACTATTAAATACGACATACCAAATTCCTATAATCAATAATACAAAGAAGGATAGCCGACATAATGAAAAGTATCATGGGACAGTACCAGTGTGGATTTGTGAGAGGAAAATCAACAACATGTGCGGTGCATAATGTAAAACAAATACTGGAAATAGCATATAAACACAATATGAAACTGTAGTTGTTATTTGTGGACTTTCGGTAAGCATTTGATAATAATACAAGGCGAAAACTTATAACCGCAATGAAGGAACTACAAGTACCAGCGCAATTAAGAAGACTTGTAGTAATGACTCTGGAATCCACAAGGGCTAGTGTGAAAACATCCAAAGGAGAAACGAGTGAGTTCAAGATAAATAGAGGAGTCCGACGAGGCGACGCTTTGTCTGAAACCTTGTTTAATCTGGCCTTGGAGTATATAAAAAGAAAAATAAATAGAGGAACTTTAAGAACAAGGGGAAGTCATATACATAATAGCATATGCAGATGATGTAGTAGTCATAACAAAAAGAAGAGAGATAATGGTCAAAACAATGCTAGAAATAATAAGGGAAGGAGATAAATTGGGTTTGAAGATCAATGAAACAAAAACGAAGTTGATGAGAACTAGAATGAAAGGGAAAGAGAGCAGAGGCATTACAATACAGAAATTGACATTTGAGGAGGTGGACAGATTTAAATATCTGGGAGTCGGTCGTAATAGCAAATGACGCAAATAGGGATTTCGAAAATAAAGAAAGAACAATGTCGCGGCAAATAGAGCTTTCTATGCAAACAAGAAATTGTTCAAGGACATAAATCTATCCAAAAAGAACAAAATAAACATACGTAATAAATACCATGATAAAACCAGTGCTAATATATTTGGCAGAAACAATGACAATGACCAAAGAATATGAAGAGAATTGGAGAATATTTGAAAGGAAGATACTTAGAACAATAATGGGGCCAGTTAAGACAGCAGATAATGAATACAGAGTAAGAACCAATAGCGAACTGCAGAGCGAAATAGGGAGAAAGGATATAGTACGGAAAATAAAGCGACAGAGAATAAAGTGGTTTCGACAGAGCAGGTTGCCACGCGTAGTACTAGAGGGAAAGCCAGCAAGGAATCGAGCACTGGAAAGGCCACATAAGCGATGGAAAGACAGCTGAAAATCATCATCACAAGACAAACCATAGCTACGAATTCAGAAATCAACAGACCAATAGGTCTGAAACAAGTAGAAGATAGAACCATTTGAATTCCCTGCACGGTTAACACGACACACTTATGCAGATTTCTTGCATGCAGAACTCCACAATTTGCTTAGAGCCATTCCACTTCTTTATCATGTAACAACTTGTTTCAACACGATGGCGCACCAGGACACTTCAGTCGAGAAGTTCAAGAACTTTTAGATTAACAGTATCCTCGATAGATAGGTCGTGGTGATCCACGACACTGGCCCGCGCGGTCTCCCGTTTTAAATTCTCTGAATTTCTTTCTTTAGGTCCATGTTAAAAATGTTGTATACACGCATCCTGTTGCTACATTAGAAAAACTCAAGGGTCGCGTTCGGGAAACTTTTGTCACAATTACTCCTGAAAGTGAGTCTTTCGCGACACCACGGTTATGCTTGCAAATTAATGGTGGCCATTTTGAGCAATTGCCATGATTAAATTTATTTTTCATTTTAAAATCACTTTTGGCAATATTATTTATGTTATTATTATTATTATGTTAAACTTTTTCTCCTGTTTTTTTATGATAAGTTCACGGGTATTAGATTCGTTACTAAAAATTCTTTTAATCGTGTTCACAGTGTCAAAAAATTCTGCTCCAATGAAATCGTCTTCAAAGTTTGTTTGAGAAGAACAATAATTTTTCAAACTTACTAATATCACAGGCTAATCTGCTATTCCTGCTCCATATAGTCCTTCAGTCTCCTCGAGAAACGCGTTATGAGCAATTTATTTTGCATTACAACCCAATCGAGTTTCTTTAGCGCTCTTGAAGCTGCGACGCTGTTGCCTTGATACTCGCTGCTCGCCATACTTATTAGTGAAAGTATTGAATAGTGATCTAGTAATTATGTGTATATCCTCCACAATCTTTAGAATATTTGGTACCGCTCATTGGAAACGTATGCAGCAACATACAAAGCAATCTCCATGATTTTAAATCCTGCAATCAAGTATTTCGAGGCGAGACACCATACTGTTGAATTGAAAATCTCTTTATCATTTTTCATATAACGTTCTAAACACTTCATTAATATCTCTTCGCCTAATAAAACTTCATAAATCATATGTATATTTTTGATAACATCAGAGTAAACTAGTTTATAATGCTCAAATTCTGCGACAGCATATGCTTTGCGTCATTTACACCAGCAATTCTCAGATTTTTTTCACTGAAAAGTGATATAATGATGCAAAAATGACATTTTGTATATTTTGAAGTTTAGATTCAGGTTTATTGGAAAGTAAACCAAAATATGTGGCCAAACATCTTGAAATAGTACTCAAACTCACTTTGCTGCCTTTTACAGAGAGAGTAAGTCCAATCTTGCTGGAGGTTCTCGGAAATCGCACGACCATCCCTTTTATCACATGATCATCACGTGCACTCGTTTTCCTTGAGCGACCGATCCGCATATTTTCCCGAAATTTTAAATTTGTTGACAGCAAGGATAATAAATTAATAAAGTTGTGAACTAAGTGTCATTTATTTTAAAAAAACGAGAAGAATGAGTGTGCTTAAAACCACACAGCAGAAGTGTAAACATCATCAAGGCGAGGTTAATAATACGAAATAGACGCGTATAATATTTCAGTAACGTATTAAATAAAACGTATTCACACATTTATTACATTTACACATGTACACACGCGTATAATATTTAGTAACGTATTATACGACTGATGCGTCATGCTCTTCCATGTAACGGTCGCCGAACGAGTATAGTAGTGACGTATTGCCGTGATCCCTACATTGGTCAGGCATTGAAAGATAAATAAATAATTATGTAATAGAATAAGTAAATAATTTATTAGTAGTAAGTGTAATTATGGAAAAATGTATCATGAGTTGCATAATCGCAACGGCGTAACATTATAATGTTAGGTAGATGACAATTAATAATTATAACAAAATTTATTTTAAAGGTATAAAAATAAATACAAAAATAAAGTCCATGTATTCTATATTTGTAGAAACGAGGAGCACAAAATGCAATTTCAATATACAAAGACAGAACCAACCAAATTTTATGCATTGTGTGAGAGTCGCATTAAATATTTTGAACAATAAACCACTATTTAAAATGAATAACGTATTAAGAATAAATAACAGAGAGAGAGTTATGATGAAAGATGGTGTAGTCAAAAGAGTTAGTCATTTGAATGCCGTAAAGTTATATGAAAAAGGTGAAATTAGATATTTACGAGATGAAAACATCTTTCATCATGAATAGACGTAAATTTGTAAGAGATTGTTATTTGTTAGACATTTTTTGGTCACATTTAGTAACATGATATATACCTGACACTTATATCTAAGTATAATTTTAAAAGGAATTGGTATGTAAAAAGGTATATTATTTTCATTCGACACAATATAATGTGGAAAAGCTTCAGTGGCAGGTTTAAATCCAGTTTTATCCAGAAAAAATTCCGGAAATAACACATTAAAATTGGTTTAATCTCATTAAAATCTACAAAGAAAAACAATGTTCAATATTGTTAACAGCTGCATACAAATCAACCTATAAGAAGACGAGGAAAGATGGTTCGAAGATTTGGATGAAGTTCTCAGGGTCCAGGTTCATAATAACATAATTAATAAAAGGAGCATTCCAGTTGTATGCAATGTTTTTCCTGTTATTTTCAAAGGAAACGGCTGCAAAAGAAAAATACGAATAGTGTTAAATAGTGGTAGAAGAATATATTTAAATAATGATGATAGAAGCAACGAATTCATCTATAAACATAATGAAGGATGGCGTTAATGAAAAGGAATGTACCTACCAAGATAAAAATATCGCAAATGTGCATTGACATTAACAATAACAAACAATTTAAGTGCGCCCATAATTTGTGTAATTTCGAGATGTCAAACAATATTGGTGCAGGTCAGTTTAGAGAGAACGTCAAGAAAATAAATCTGAGCAGGACAATGCCAACATAAACGTTAGTGCGGAGTTTGTGGCGCTGCGAACGATGTATGGTTTTTTCTGATGACCGAAAATGATAAGAAGGCAAGTACGAGAGAAGTACGAGAGAAGCTGTCGATATCTAGAAGTGAACAAGTTGCCGAGCTCTAGTAAAAGTAGCGTTTGATTTTTCATTTCGTTCGATGGTTGCAGGCGTGTTATACACTGCATAAAAATCATCCTCAGCAAAATGTATTAGATTATTTTATTTTCAATAAGTGATTTTTATTTCATAATTAATTTTTGCCATTAGTTTAATTTCATTTATTTTTTTTTAATTATCACTATGATGGATCAATATAAGGAAGAATTTGAGGAAATATATAAATATCATAGGTAAGTTTCACTTAAAATAAATTATGCTAAAGATGCTATGTGGAAATATTCATCCTTAGCGAAGAAAAATTTATTTAATATTTTGGATGCGATTATTATCTTCTTTGTTATAAGTAGACTAAAGTAATAAATAATGGGATTATTGTTAACAATGTAGGGAGGCATCGATGACACAACGTGTGAATGTTTGTTAGTGATGTTATCTATGCATTGTTAACAAGTTATAGATACAAAATTTTATGGGGATTTCAAATATATTGATATTCGTAAGGATGGGAGCATTTTGATGGACAATAGCCAATTTATGATATGTACAACGTGTGAATGTTTGCATATGGTGATTGGTGACGGTCTTATCAGGCTGTTTTCTGTTTTGCGAGTTTTTGTATTTTCAAAGATACTTCCTGAAAATGAATGTCTTTGGTAACGCAGAAATTTAGCGTCGTATAATAAAATTATTATTTCTTTGAAACTATATAATGTTAAAATTTGAATATAGCAAAGAGTGATATCTATTCTAAATCTATATGTTATATTTGTAATGTAATGTGTTTTCCGTATCTTTATAAAATACACGTTTGTTTTTTTTTTATTTGTAATGGGAAAGTAAAAAGGACAATTTCTTTTTACGGCCACATGTGGCAAGAGAATTATTTCTTCGATGATGTTATTATAAGATGTTAAAATTGAATATAAATATTTTATGAGATTTAGTTTTTTTATTAGTAACCTTATCCTATTAATTTTAAATAAGAAATGTTGTGGGAAAAACAGAAGGAATATCACTGCTAGAACCTGCAAGAAATATATGAATGTTGATGGAGATTGAACTTATAAATTTAATAAAGAATTTTGTTTTATAACAACGTTATCTCTACATTTGTAATAAATTATGCAGCTTTGTATTACCGTAGTTTGATTAAATTATGCCGGTGCAAAATTATTATACTTAATTTGAAAACAAGGCTATAGCAGAATGTATATGTATAAATACACGATATGAATAATCGATTACGTGTCCCGCGTTGGTCTGATGCAACGTGCCGGCGTCATACATTGGTTATACCTGTTCGGCTCGGGTTCGAATCTGCTCGGGGACATGAATTTATTCATTAAATTCCAATTTAATTGAAATTAAATACCTCTATGTGATATATTAATCTTGTTCCCTTAGCCTACTTTACCCGAACGAGCGTTACACATATCCGAGCGTTACACATATCCGAGCGTTACATATCCGAACGTTGCAGGTCGGTCTTGTTCACTGCCTACAATCAGCGCAACGCGCCTAAAGAAGTTTACACTTCAAAAATGTAAGGTACCAATTTTTGGACATCATTGTTTAGGCAGTAAGAAGGTCTAATAAAAACTGAAAAAAACAGTGGGGGTTCTCATTTAAAAAAATATGATGGCATTATTGCGCAAAAACCAATGTCGTCATTCAAAAAAAATTTCGTCCAAAAACGACAATTTAAAAACAAAAATGAGGTGTGGCCACCACACGACTTTCTTATACGTATGAGCGTTTAGAAATTACAGAATTTTAAGAATTTTTTTTACAGAAATTATTCAAAATCCTATTCTAAATAAGTACTTCTATTCTCTTAATAAATTTCTATAGAATGCATACTTTGCAAGATATCAAAAAAGTGCTCCTCGCTAAGAGTAAAAGTGCTACTTCCGGTCCGAATTTTGAAATTTCATATATACAAAAAATATTGCAAATATAGTTTTAAATACTTTTGTACTCTTGATAAATTTATATAGAATGCATAACTTACGACATATTTGCAAAAAATCGCTATTCGATAAGAGTAAAAGTGGTACTTCCGGTCTGAATTTTGAAATTTTTTTTTATACAAAAGATATTAAAAATTATGTTTTAAATACTTTTATATTCGTAACGTACTAGCCAAAAAGGCATGACTTGCGAGATATTCGCAAAAAACTGATTTTCGATAAGAGTAAAAGATCTACTTCCGGTTGGAATTTCAAAAAACTTTTTTAAGACAATTTGTTTCAAACTTAATTCTAAGTACATATGAATTCTTTATAAATTTGTTTAAACTTAGTAATTGACGAAATATTTGCAAATTTCGATTTTTTCACCGAAGTAAACTACTACTTCCGGTCTGCCGATTTTGCTCAAAATCTAATCAGTTCTCAAGAGGCAGATTATACACGTAAATACAACATTTGGAATTGATATCTACAGCGGTTTGACCGCTATCGTGGTCACACACACACAGACACACAGACACACACACACAGAGAGAGACACACAGCCACACAGACATTTTTTAAAAACCACTTTTTTGGTATCAGGGGACCTCGAAACGTGGACATCTGCAAAAATCTCGAGGTCGAAAATTTTCATCATCACAATACTTCCTTATACTACGTATAAGAAAGTAAAAATTGATCTTTCCGAGCGATGCTTCTATGAATTGAGTTGCATACTTTATCACTACACCAGGTATATATAATGCATCTGTAATTGATTTACGCCGCCGCCGTTTGTATTTTAGCGATTTTTGCGTTTTACAGTTTCCACCTCTGCTTGAATTCGAATTAATTGTCAAATTTTACATTAGAATCCCATAAACACAATTTAAAGGGTTTCTTTAGCAGTGATTTTGAAAATTATGGGCATCAACTAATCAACATTATTATTCTACAAATTTCGAATATGTCTTGTATAACGTATTTCTATTTTAGAATCTGGTATATTGTATGAGATATAATTCAACTTTAGGAGCATCTTTTAAAAATATATTTACAATATAAATTATTAACAGTACAACTTCATAACAAAAATAATATAACAGAAACGACTTGTACATATACCTATTTGCACTATAATATTTAATCCTAATTAAATTATAAAATATTTCAATGTATTTACACAAGACAAGTAACAGTGTGCACAATAAATAGTGGAAAATAAATATAAATAGATTACTATAAGTTATTATTATAATTTCTAAATATCTTATAACAAATAAAATCGCGTAGTAGTAAAACTAGTATCCTTATTTATGCTTGCCAAGTCCATATTGTAAGTGTCTTCTTTGGTAAGTCTGCGCTTTGTCGGAAGCATAACTACCACCTATAAAAAAAAAACAATTTAATATAAATATAAGCTAAATGTTGGAACTGTCTAATATTAGTAGGAAGCACATATTAAGCGCACAAACATATCACCATACAATATTGTAATATATAATAAAAACAATTCAGATTCCTAATTAATATTGTAATGAAACAAGCTCACAGAGAAGCAGACATTCGGCGCGACTGGTAAACATCGTAAAGCAATAAATCATCCATTTTATATGTACTGCGAAGAGACAGAATGTCTGTCGAATGTTCTACAAACATCGAGAGGAAGATGGAGTTTACGCGAATGCTTCCAGATGTTTCGTATGTGTACATAAGGCGGCTGGGTCACGGAGATGAGTCAATTCCGGAATAAGAAGTTCCTTAAGTAGTCGACGCGCGAAACAGACCAAACTCAAAATAAATATATGAAATAAATAAATAGTTCCTTGAGTGGTAGCCGAAGAAAAGACATAAATATTAGAGTGTTATATAAATAGAAGTGATATAAATACGGTGCAGTTTTTATTACAGTGCAATAAAGATATAAATATTACAGACATATAAATATACTGGTAAATAAATACCTGTGTTAATTTAAATCGTAGTAGTTTAAGTGTGATACATTAGTTTTACATTTTTATATTGTAATTAATTTTAAGTGTATGAATATATAGACTGTTTTAAATAAATAAATTGCACGAGTTGTTTATTGCGAACCCGAAAACGTTACAATATTGTAAATCAGACTCAAAAAAGGATACACCCAGAAACAATGTCTGTTGGAAACGTAATTTTAATTAACGCATCTAGAAATAATGAGCAACGCCTCTTAAATAATGATTTTTTTTATGAAACATTTCAATATAATTCCTCTACAAGTACAGTGTTGAGTAAGTAAATATAGTAGTTTAGAATTTTTAATAGATTAGGAAAATACAAATGTATTTCATGATATTGTTAAAAAAAAGACTTATTTTTATTAGGAACTAATCTTCGATTTCTTGTTTTTGTGATTAATACTCAATGTAGTGGTGTAGCTATTTTTCCGCGTTGAGGAGCGAAAGCAAGGCCTTTGAGCTTTTTCAAACCTTGCAATGTTGAACGTGTGTAGTTTTCCACTTGATGTGCGGGATTTTCGTGTGGGTCTTTTATCCTTATAATATAGATCAGGTTTGACAAATTTTCTCAAGAAAATAGACAAACTACTTTTGTGTGACGATTTAAATACAGATTGACTCGTTCGATTTTTATGTTCTGTCGTATATTTGTAGTTGTTTTGATCTCAGATATTTGACGAACAAGCCAGCAAGTATTTTCACCAACAAAAAGTCACTTCTACAACTGCTTCTTCAACTACTATTGACTATGTAGCTGCTAATTTGGCGTATAACATTTTAACTTTTTTGAACATTGCGAACTATTTGGCACATGTCGCGTTACGTATTTCAGTGGACGTGATAATAAAAACAAATATTGATATTCACTAGAAATGTTTTGAGAAAAATTATCGTGAAGCTAATGTTAAGAATTTGTGGCGTTTGTTGCGGTTAAGTAATTGGAGTCCAATTGATACTGCATATATTGATAAAGCATGTGATTACATTTCAGCTGGGTTGGAGTGGTCAATGAATATAGCATATATCCGAAGAATTTCAAGGTGGCACACTAACAGATGAGAAAAGTGGATTACATACAAGGTAATGGAGTGTCCTATAAATTAGAAAGATTTATTTTGGTTAAAATGTGATGAATTGTATTAGTTTATGTGCATTTTATTCTGAATGTAAGAAGAATCCTAAAGAACTAGTAGACAACGCAAAATATGTTTTTTTATAATATGAATTGTAATGCGGAAAACAGGAGTAGACGATTTTGTTAAAATTGTTAGTCAGGGACGCAATAGTAACACCGTCAAAAAGGGTGAGGTTGCCTTATTGATTAATGGAGTTTTGGAGGAGGATGTTCAACTATTATGCGATAACTTCGCGAAATAGCTCCAAAATATATTTATGTGATACAAAATGCTGAAGATAAGTTACCATTCAACAGTAATACATTCTTTTACAAACAAATTTTCGAGGAGGAGGTCATGATATACATCAATATTAAAACCAGCAATGGTAACTCCTCTATATATAGATACATTGATCCTTTCGATTTTGCTGATGCGGAGATAATTTTTAATAAATAATATGAAATGGATTTTAGAGGTTTATCTCTGGAAGTGGCTTGTTTTCTTCTTGTCGGAGACGATTTATTGTAAAAAATAAGTCATCATTTACCAAGCGAGCGTTACGTTAAATTTGGAGTTCCGCAGGGCTTCGTTATAGATCCACCGCTATTTCTTCTGACTATTAAAGATTTTCCCCTGCAATGGTCCTGAGCAGTTCAAGCAATATATGACACAAGTTTTAAATTAAATGGAACACTGACCTACTTGAAATCAACTGATTTCGAACAGGAAATGACAAACTATCTATACTTTCATAAGCAAAGATCATTAACTCCATTGTTCCGGACTTTTAATTTTCAAAGCTTAATGAAGTTGCTTGAGCTTACCCTAGAAGAAAAATTGACCTGCCATCCACATATTCAATATATAGCTTCATGTCTTAAGTCGACTTACTATATAAATCAACGACGTAGGTCTAGTTAGTATCGAAAACACCTCGTGACTGTTTATTATGCACTTGTGTATACCACCTTCTAACACAATAGCATTATAAGGGGAATTTCTAGGAATTGGGAAAAATGTTTAGATCACAAAAAATAATAGTGGGTTTGATATCCGGGCTTCACTCTAGGAAATCATGTAGAGACAATTTTAAAGGCTACAGAGTTTTACCTTTCCTATGTTTATTAACATATAAATCTGTGGTGTACGTTAGCCAGAATGTCTATGACTTCAGTATCGCAGTGAATAATTACAGATACTCTACAAAATTTAAGAGTGATTTGTTGACTTCAAACACAGTACTTCTTTGTATAAAAAAATCACTACTTTATGTTTGTTTGAAGTTATATAATGATTATAGATTGGATTAAATCGTTCAAACTGACTGTTAAGAGATATTTGAAGGGTTCGTGGATGGAATACTTCAATAAGCGATGACATGTCTATGTGCACGCACATTAGTACGTACATTGCTTAATATTATTTAAATAAATGAAGTAACTTAACATTCTTCCAGCACAAGTCTGTGTTATCAAATAAGTGAATGTAATATGTGTTTACAATTTCCAGTCTCCTATTTTTTACCTTTTAAGATGTATCCAAGTCTATCGACAGCATAGATCATCATCGATAAGTAGCTACTTACTTAAATTACTATGCTCTTACAGGATGGAGTTTTGAGTGGTTTGAATCACAATTGTTTTGTAGAAAGCAAACTGTATGTGTACTAATAATAATAATAATACTGTAAATCTATGCAATCAATCTTACTAGAGGCACTTCACTGGTATTAATCCGGTATTGCTGCTGTTTTTGCTTTATTTTAGTGATACTCATGCTGCCAAATACTCAACAATATATAATATCATAGCTTAACCGTAAATTATATTTATGATACTGCCTTTCTACTAGTAGATAATAACATAGAAGATATAACGAGTAGCGATAATTTGTGTTTTAGTAGCTTTAGCAAAATGATTATGAGATAATAATTTAAATATTAATCGCAATAAAAGTCTTGCAAGTCGACAGTCACTGGTATCCTCTATCTGCATTATTCAGAAAAATAAGATTAATGGAATCTGTTCTAAATATGTAAATCCTGTTATGCTCCTCGTCGTTTATGATAAAGTAACGCACAAAATTCATAAAACGTACAATGTTCATTTTTGAAAAAAATGCAAAAACACGTCAAACAGTTTATTTTATCCGCGTCTTTTAACATAAGTCAAAAAAATAAAACGTCAAATTTGTCAAAGTTATGACGTCATCAATATTTTTTTAAATATGAAGCTTGGTTTTTTTACTTTATTTGATAAAGCTTGTTTTTCTGCATTATAAAGAAATAATTGAAGTAGGGGTCACATAAGAAAAAACTGAGAGAATTAATAAAAAACAAAATAATCTTTATTATAGTAATAACATTTAAATTAACTAAACAGTCCATTAAACCAAACCGATTTCTTACAGGAATTGTTCAAACTGTGTCCCGTTCACTATCTGACATAGGTCAAGACGATGGTAGACCTGATTTACAGACTCTTCGATCATCTGCGGAGTTATACGAGTCATTATATGTCTAATTCGTTCCATTAAGTCTTCTAAATTGTCTGGTTTTTTCTTATGTGACCCCTACTTCAATTATTTCTTCATAATGCAGAAAAACAAGCTTTATCAAATAAAGTAAAAAAAAAACTAAACTTCATATTTAAAAAAAAATATTGATGACGTCATAACTTTGACAAATTTGAGGTTTTATTTTTTTGACTTACGTTAACAGACGCGGAATAAAATAAACTGTTTGACGTGTTTTTGCATTTTTTTCAAAAATGAATATTGTACGTTTTATGAATTTTGTGCGTTACTTTATCATAACCCTGTATAATATCTGTTACATATCTCTGAAATAAGATATCATAGTTAGAGATGGCAGCAGTTATGGACCATACAAAAATGACGCAATGATTTTCATCAAACTTGTACACGAATTTTTAAATAATATAAAATCATATTAACATTTAGATGTAGAAAGCGTTCATCTTCTTATAAAACAACAATAAAACGTTTGAAATGCATCGTTTTTCTGATGCGCAAACTACTACTACCCACAACATCGTCTAACATTTAGTAAAAGTTAAATTAAAGAAGCATGTTTAAACCTTTTTGAAGACTGTGCAGTAAAATAAAAGAAGCAGCATATTTATTAGCATTTAAATCTAACATTTTTACAACACTCTGTGAACTTAAACCATACACTCTTAACGAATACTTAAGTTTAGAGTTGAATTCTTTTTTTCATTTCTTTCTTCGTATGAATTTCTATGAATCTACTATTTTTACAGATGTTTGTAAATGTTTTTGTAAATTCATATAATACGATAAAGATTATTGATATTAATTTTTATCTTTGTTGTTTTACTAAAATTTGATTTTTTTATGTTACCCAATCACCTGATTCTTCGTCATCTCCGGAAGGCCATTCTAGCGCGGTTTTTTTAATGAAACTCGTTCATCATTAATCATCATCTTCAGCCGTCATTTGCCCTTGGAGTTCCGGAAATCTTTCTCAACATGCTTCCTTCCCCTATCTTCATAGTGCTTTCATCTGGTTTTCAGTTGGGATTAATTTCATTAATGCGACTCTTTCTCGCGTTGAAATTGACCCCTAGGCATGTACAGTACTTTACTTTCTTAAACTAGTATTCTTTATTGATCTCTATTGGAAACTTGATGATTTTTTTTCTTTTGCCTTTTTTTTTACTTTTACTTTCTTATACGTAGTATAAGGAAGTATTGTGATGATGAAAATTTTCGACCTCGAGATTTTTGCAGATGTCCACGTTTTGAAGTCCCCTGATACCGAAAAAGTGGTTTTTAAAAAATGTCTGTGTGTGTGTCTGTGTGTGACCACGATCGCGGTCAAACCGCTGTAGATATCAATTCCAAATTTTGTATTTACGTGTATAATCTACCTCTTGTGATCTGATTAGTTTTTCAGTAAAATCGGTAGACCGGAAGTAGCAGTTTACTTCAATGAAAAATTCGAATTTTGCCAATATTTCGTCAATTACTAAGTTTAAACAAATTTATAAAGAATCGAAATGTACTCAGAATTAAATTTGAGATAAATTATCTTAAAGAGGTTTTTCGAAATTCCAACCGCAAGTAGGTCTTTTACTCTTATCGAAAATCAGTTTTTTGCGAATATCTCGCAAGTCATGCTTTCCAGGCAGGTACATTACGAGTATAAAAGTATTGAAATTATAATTTTAAATATCTTTTATATAAAAAAAATTTCAAAATTCGGACCGGAAGTACCAATTTTACTCTTACCGAATAGCGATTTTTTGCAGATATGTCGTAAATTATGCATTCTATATATATTTATTAAGAGTACAAAAGTATTTAGAGCTGAATTTGCAATATTTTTTGTATACTTGAAATTTCAAAATTCGGACCGGAAGTGGCACTTTTACTCTTAGCGAGTAGCACTTTTTTTCGAATATCTAGCAAAGTATGCATTCTATAGCGATTTATTAATAGAATGAAAGTACTTAGAATAGGATTTTGAATAAGTTTTGTATAAAAAAATTCTTAGAATTGTATAGTTTGAAACGCTCATACGTATAAGAAAGTCGTGTGGTGGCCACACCTCATTTTTTTATATGTTTTTAGTTCTAACGCTATCAATTGTGTTTCTAATTTAATTGTAAATGTTTTAAGTTATTACGCTTCATCCCATTATCGATACTAAGACCTAGATGAATGACTATTATGCATGACAGTGGGATTTTCTTCTAGTCTATTTAATGATTTTCCTTATTGTCTATCTTTTATGTTCACTATTAAAAGTCATTAATTGTTACTTAAATCTTATTATTGCTATAGATCACATGGGAACATACGCCTACTTCATATTCTTCCAATTCTCTCTATATTGGGTTTTTCCTCGTATTTTATCATAACATTTCATTAAAGGCACCCTTTTTGCCCATATGTCTTCCATTTATTATTTATGCCCACATGTCAGCACTCATTCGGACTACATATCGTGTATATTGCGATTTCTTTTGCAGTATATTTTGGCTGACATATGCAATTTTTATGTTGTCGAATTTTCAAGATTGTTCTTTCCATTCTCCTTTGTATGACTAGCGACTATAACGACCCATATTTCAGTGCCATAAATTAGTACAGCTCACAGGGCGAGACTTCATCAGTGAAATGCCCCTCCCACAAGGTGCGCAGTTGATTCTTATAATATTACGATAAGCACGAGCAGTCTCGAAAAATTGTCTAGCGTTACACATCGAAGTGCAGTATGTTTCCTATATATGCATCTCTTTTCAGTATATTAAAATTTCTTATCTGCATTTACTCTTCGTCCGGCTAATATTTGCGATGATGAACAAATGTTATCATTTCTTTTTTCCGAATACTTTCTCTGTCTGACACTGACCCTTCCTCGCGCAGAGATAATTTCTCCCCACCGTACAGCTCTCGTTTTGTGTACTGCACAAGAATAACATATTGTTCCAAAGCTTTCATTCGTCTAACCTTTCGATATCTATTTCTTAGAATATAGCTCTGCCTGTTACATGTTTTTATCCAAAGCTATTTTCAGGTAAATGAAGTCGTGGGACACTTCGTCTTTTCGTTACCCAATATCGGGTCATTATTTTGTCTGTTCAATAATATTTTCATTAATTTCGTTTTTTCTATTTTTATTTATAGCTCAATTTCTTCTGATTTTTCTTCTAGTTCCTGCAACATTTCTTTAAACTCTATCATATTTTCTGTTATTAAAATAATATCGTCAGTGAATCTCAAAGTATGTGTCATTGTGCATTGACTATTAGGCCTTTCTTGTCATATTTAATTTTCTTAATAATATATTTTAGTACCAGAGTAAATAAATTAAAATAAATAGTGTCTCTCTATAGCATCCCTCTTTTTATCATTATTAAGTTCGTAGTTTCAAGCAGTCTGACAGTACTAGGCTCTTTGTATATTTTTTTCATTAGTTCAACATATCGTGAATCTATTTAACAGATTTGCTGAGAAATCATAATGGCCGAGATTTCTACAGATTCAATAGGCTTATTTATAGTCAACAAATAGTTGGTGCTAAATTGTTTTCCAAAACCACTTGTTCAGGGTGCTAATAAGGCACGGGTTTCGGTATTATCTAATGGTTACTGTTACTATATTTTACTATTATTTGTGGAGTAGGACTACTATTGCGCTGTTCCATCCTATTGATATTTTGCTTTGTACTAAACAATTATTAAATAGCATCTTTGTACTTTTAGGTATTGCTTTGTCTTCTAGTTTTAACAATTCTGGTGTTATTCAACTTTTCCCTTGTGCACGGTTCTCTTTTACGTCTCTTAGTGCATTATTTCATTTACTTCTATTGCCGAGATCTCTTCTGGCCCTACATTTTTGTTTTATTATTTGTGGCTCCTTTTCTTTGACGTGCATAAATTTGGATAATATTTTTCGATCGTGTCTAATACCTTAGTTTATGTTATTTTCTGTTATTTCACCATTTTCTTTCTAAAGTTTATTAACCACGTGTTTTTTTTGTATGACATAATGTTTTTTCTTCTTCAATTACCTTATTTTATGAGATTCTCTAATAAATGGAGGTCGTTCGCGCAAAATACGTGTAATACTAACATACTCATACCCATAGCTTTCATGGAAGTAATATTTTGAACTTAATTTCAAGGTGGTTGTTTCATGTCATATCAAAAAGCACCAATTTTAATTTAAAAAGGTACTCAGAAGAATGCTCTTCCAAATAAATGTTTTATCTATAATTGTTTAAGTTACAAATTTTACACTACATATTTCGTTTTATTAATAATAAATTTTAATTTAGATTTAACGTTTACTAACTTTCAAATCGGACAAGAACACTTCTAGCTTCAATTTGGGAACTAGCTATACCCGCAATAACATGTAGTTTAATAGAAGTACTTATAATGTTTCACAAACACCACCATATCTCCAATATACAACTAATTAAAGCCGATAGCAGTACGTAGTGGAAATTACTGACTGTATTGTAATTTTCAATTGAAGTATGTACTTAGATTGATTGCTGCAGCTGGTCCTCTAATATTTACCAAAATTCATTGAAACAGTTAATATCGTATAATGAAATAAGTGAACATTGTAGAAACTAAATTCAAAATAGAAAGTATTTACAATGTAAATTTTGAGTTAGTCATAATTAGTATATTTAAACACAAAGAGTTATCTTAACGAAAACAAGAGGTAACATTCAGCTCGAAAGTATAATATTTGCGTATTATATAAGTTAATTAATTAAATATAAGGTACAATGTTCGTAGTAATAAATTTCTATTACTAATTCCAAATAAAAAATTAAAGGGTCCTGTTTCTACGACTAATAGTGGAATTCTGTAACTTCTCGGAACCCGCGGTTATCGTAGGCCCTGGCAACGAAGTAACGTTGCGATGACGATTTCAGAATTTTTAGAGTTAAATGACGTAGAAGTGTCACAAGGAGCATAAATACAGGTTTTGTAGGTTATAATTTTATATTTATTATCGTTCTTGTTTGCAAATATAAATA
Organism: Amphimallon solstitiale; assembly: GCA_963170755.1. Lineage (NCBI taxonomy): Eukaryota > Metazoa > Arthropoda > Insecta > Coleoptera > Scarabaeidae > Amphimallon > Amphimallon solstitiale. The sequence continues at coordinate 35,849,449 of OY720680.1, forward strand.
TGACTTTATAGCATTATTGTTACATGTAGACCACAACAGGTAGGGATTGTCTATGTAAAATATATTTATAGAGTGTAATATATTCGCTTTATTCCAGAAATTATATGCCGTTTTACGAAAGCAGTTAATTGATCATGTAAAAGCATTTTAAGTGAAAGTTTAGGAGTTCAGAGCCTTATCCAGGTAAATAATATACATATACCTATGTAGTTACATTTGAAGATTACATGAAGTGTGTATACCTATACAGTGTACATAATATCTTTGTTACAGGTCTAAACAATATTTAGTTTATGGATATTTTACATTATTTGGCGGCTACCAGAATAATAGCTTGTTTTATTTGGTGAGATATCAGTTACTTATGTAATTCATAAGATCGCATGATGAGGAAATTTGTTGAGCAGATAAAATTTCCCGTAAACTGTGAATCAAAAAAATGTTATGCAAGGGTAATTATGTTGTACGATAACATTCTAATAATGTAATCTACATATTTCAATGCATAATGAATATTATCGAAATGACAAATACTATTTTGCAAAGTTGTTATTGGTGTCGCTCCATATTCTGCACATTAATGTACCATCCTGTGAAAATAGCTAGAATAATTTACAAATATTGTATATCATAGCACTAAAGAGTAATTTTCAATTACGTAAGGCAATGACGAACACCATATTACAGGTAAAATTGTGACTTATATTCTATATTTTATTATGTACAACATATTTATATATATATTTATGATTTATATATATATATATACACATCTTTTATTTCAAAACCAGAAAAATTATTTGGAAATTGGAAGAAAGTGATGCATCACAAAGTAACTGGAAGCATGCACTTGCATTTTTAATGTTTATAAAAGTGTTTACAACTAATTTCAAACAAATAGGTTGTCTTATGAACCAAACCCTAAACATGAAAATAATGTACATATTAAATATATTAGAAATAGGATATGAAACTTGTGTAAAGGATTTATGTAAAATCTTTGATTATATTGAAAATCTGTTGAAAGTATTTGGTAAAATATTAAATTTACCATATAAATTTAACAACATCAGTGCATTTACATAGTAAACAAAACATACTGCCACACTTTAGATAGGTATAAAAAAATGAGGGAATAATTTATTATAGTCCATATTTTAAAAAGAAATATGCCTTTACTGTAATTCACGTATATCTCATAAGTTTATATACTTTACCTTGTAATACTTTTGCTTGGAGTCTTTCATTTATTTGCATATATATTTCTTTTCTAAGTATTGTTTATATTCCAGGTACTGTAATTGCTTTTCTTTAATTTTACCATTATAATATATGTGCTTTTTTTATGTGTTAATAAAAAAAATATATTTGGCAATAAAATATCTTTTATTTTTCAATAAATAAGTAATAACTGGCCTAAGTCCAATGTCTTCATTATTTTATAATACATATTGGTATATTTTTTAAACCATTAAACAATAATTTTTTATAATCTTATCGTTTTTCGAGTTGAAAATGTGCCAATTTTAGCTACTGAATATTACTTTCCTGCTAAAACTGCACATAAACATAACATTCAATTTCTATATCTTCAGTGGCTCGACAACAAAATCCTGCAATAATATTGAATGATTTGGTGTACTCGATATCAAATGTTATTGTGTAAGCCTTTTCCTAGTCAGGTAATACATTCCTACAGCTAGTAAATTACAAATGATTTGGGACGAACAACAATATTGAAACCAAGTGCAACCATATATCACATGATTGGTCAATCTTCTAAATACAAAATCATCTATATACTTCAACCATTTATATACTTTGCCCTATGCTATTAAAACTTAATGTTACCTTTTTGGAGCCTAAAACATTACTCGTTCAATATAGTTACATATTGATAAAATCTTTGCAGTTTGACTTCTTTTGAAAAAGTCAACTTTAAATTGTGAAGTTATTGTGAACACCATGACAAACTTTTTCGAACATTTAGTTTGAGCACATTTCACATGCGTTATGTTGTATGGATATTGTCTGCTGGGTTTATGTATTTTTTTGTGTTTAGGTACTCTTTTTTAAGAAAAACAATGTCCACTTTATAGGAATACCTGTTCTTGTTGGCTTCATAGAAAAATCACATTTCATCATCCACAGATGTGCCTGAAAAGACATTTATCTGCAAATTCACTATACACTACTGCGATACTACGTCCTTTTAAACTCTCTTAATGGTAGCAGTTCTTGCTGAAATTTTCCAAAGTGCTTCGTGCTACCTTCGCCACAGTATAAACATATGTTTATACTATGTCTTGGCATTACAAAATTTTCTATACATTTTCTTTAAAAAAAATTTTTTGCAATCGCTTATATTATATTTCAAACAATTTTCGTATATATGGTATATATGTATTTACGAGATGATAGTCTGTTTACATGTTAAACATAAAGGTTATGTACAAAAAATCGTAAATTGACACCTCTACGTCACTAACACTAAATATTCTGAAATCGTCATCGCAGTCACTTCATAGCCAGGGCCTACGATAAACGGAGCTTCCGAGAAAGTTACAGAATTCCACTATAAATGATCATATTATGACTTTTCATTGGGATAAGAAGCTAGTATAGCAGAAATTATTAAAGCAAGTTTTGGTGTATAATTGTCAGTGTAACTATATAAGGAATTTGATTTATTTCTTTCCACGGAATTTTATATAGATAATTATAAAATAAAAGACAGTAAAAGTGAAGCACTAAGGTTGGTATAGTACATACACTCATATATAATTACTTGAAAACAACAAATATTCTCAATATCAAACCAATGTACTTTATTTAATATATAAGATTTCCAAAAAGTTATTCTAATATGATTCGTTTTATACGCTTAGATACCGGCATCTGAATTTCTACTACGAGAATGCAAAGAAGCACTAAATTAAACCGTTTTACAGCTGCCGACTTAATAATGACTAAGCTCATTCTAATTGGTTTATTGTTGTTCAACGGCATTAAGGTACGAACTTATTATTATTATTATTATATATGTGATAATTTAAATATTTTTCTACTATATTGGCAATACAATAAATTACCCAAGTAAAGCAGATAAGTAGAATATAAGAAAACAAAAGCAGGAAATATTTGACTCCATAAAGAAATATCGACTGAACGACTTATTTAAGTAGTCCACTTTTTAGTTATCCCCAAAGTACATATAAAACACTAATTTTGGAGGCGGTGCTTGACATGTTCAGGGTTACGGTCTATTTTGATATTTTGTGTTTAGGTTTTCTGATTTTCGGAATTTAGAAATGTGTTACTTATTTTTATCACCAAGTATTAAAATGACATAACGACCCACTGAATATTTTTAAATCAACTTTCTATGATATCCGTAAATTACAGTTTATTACAGATTATTTAATTTGACCTAACACTCGGACATGGCTAGTATCGCCAGATCTATTCATTACCCATAAACCATAGGCCAAAATTACAAATCATAACGTGTGACTCCGCCGAGCGCCCAATGAGTTGAGAATGATTTTGGATGACTAGCAGAAGAACTGGGCCGTGAATATCAGTGACGTCCGTAAAAAAAGTTTATAAAGCATGAGCTTCTAGATACGTTGCGTGTGTTGTACCGGAGGTGAAATAACGAAATCACAAGACATTGTAAGCACATAATAAGGCTACTATAATTGTAATTGTTATGTTTCAATATGAAGGCGCATACCATCCCTGTGTAGTTTTGGCAATAAATACTATTTGTTTGAATGATTAGAACTATCAGTTTGAATTAATTTGGTGTAGAAATTAACACGTTTATCCATATCCAAAGCAAACGAGTAATTAATTAAATTAAAATCAACATTGCATAGAATCCGTCAATAGATTTCGGTATATGGCATCATTAAATTTATTAATCAATTAAGTATTATGCACTACAATAAAATAAATTAAAGGTTCTTATAGGAATAAATCGTTGACTTAAGTTATTGTTAGTTAACTGGGTTATTTACATAGATATAGTTAATACGTACATTATTTTTGGTGATTCCCCAAGTCCTTCAGGTTTAGGATTCCCTTAAAACAGAGTGGGTATCATGCACTTACGTGAAATGTGTTAGTTATTGATGTGGATGTATTAATACGAAAGCCTTTGGAACAGTTATGATCAGAATAATATATGACTACAACCGTACATATACAAACTTCGAGTTTATCTTTCCTGTTTTCCAAAGTGAGATTAATTCTGATTACGAACATACATACATACATACAACTATCCCAAAAGTAATAATTTTACAGAATGAAGGGCATCGCATTTCAGTTTCTTAATTCCGGCAAGGTCCAGATGTTCATTTTTTACTCTATTGGTTAAAAACGAAATCAAATAAAGATTGTGTTTACCGACATATTTCAAGATGCCGCCCCACTAAAAGGTGCATGAAGCAATGCTGCTATCTTCAATTTAATTTGCCTAATTGCTCCTATTCTTTTATTATTGAAGCTCTTCATAAGAGATGGCTGTAGAATTTCAAAATTATAAATTGATGTCCTAAAACTTTGATAGAAAAAAATTTAACAACAAAATAACGCAATTTAAATACCCTAAAACTATTGAAAGAAAAACCAATTTCATTAAAGAATTTATTCAGCATTGTGCAATGCACGTGAGGTATTCTGTTTTCCAAAGAAGTGCTTCCAACACTTTAAGAGTGCCTACATTTGACTCCCCTTTATTCGGTCAATATAAAGCAATTAATGTTAATACTTAAAGTTTATGTAATATAACTTTAACAGATATTTTTTTCTAGCTATCCAATCCTGCTTTTTATTTCGTCTAGTCGTTTCTTGTTCACGTATCCTTGTTCTGCGGCTCCTCCATTTTAGTTTTCAACATTGGTTCATACCAATATATGCCTTTTATTTAGTATTGTTTTTCTATATTTTTGCTTTGTGTCTGCTGTTACCAATAAGTGCAATTTTGTTTTGTCAATCTCTAAACCCCACTTGTTTATCCCCATTCATTTTCCTAATATTCGAACCTTTTATATCTTCGTTCCTAGTTTTTCTAGGTAGTTTGTATTATGTATCATCTTCTGCCGTTCCATTCACCATTTATTATTTATTACTTTTATTACCATATTCCTATCTTTATTTGTCGTCTTTGTTATTCTCTTTGTATTTTAGAACCAAGACGAACAATCAGACGACGATTTTCACAGATCAATTTACCAATTTTCTGGATTTTTTCGTCAGTTTTTGATGTTGAGGGTCCTCCAGGGCGCGGATTTTTTTCGGATATTTCACGTCTCTCCTTAATCCTTCTAATCCCCTCAAAAACTTGTGTGCGCAATAAAAATCCACTTCCCCAAAGCACAAAAAACCTAAGGTTAACTCGTTGCTCCATCTGATCACTTTTCGACGTACATTTTTTGACGAGACGCTAGAGCAAGGACTTGAACGGGCGATTGTTCAAACCTGCCTCGTCGCGCTCGCTTTTTGCTGGTAACAGTATTGCCACAGCTCGTATTTAACCATTGTCCTTAAACTAAATGCAGTTCCTCAATTCATCTCAGCCATACTTAAGTATTATTGATATTGATATTGATGATAACATTGATCTCAACATGCAAATCCAGCAGTCTGACGAATCGGTTGATCCGTGTGACCCTTATCATCCATCCCTCGATATTTCATTCCAATATTCATTTTGTAATTCTGGACATCGCTTTCCATCTGCTAACAATCTGCGTTACAACTTCCGCAGGGCTGACTTTTTGTCTTTATATAGTCAGTTCGTGGATTACGATTGGCCTTTCTTGACGCAATTTACAGACCCTGATGTGGCATTGGATGCATTTTATGCTGCGCTGTATTCCGTACTAGATGTCCATGTCCCTAACAAAAATATGTCACATTCTTCATATCCACCATGGTTCTCCTCTGAAATTATACTAAACCTCAGGAATAAGAAGTATTATCACAGTAAATGGGTCAAAACAAAAGACATACGATTCCACAATGAGTTTAAACGTCTCAGACGACTGGTTAAAAAGCAAATATATGATAACTATGTGTCTTATATCGCAGGGGTTGGAAATCAATGAATGCAGCCCCTTCCAACTTATGGGGCTTTTTTCGGGCAAAAACACGCTTCACAAGAATACCTGGTAATCGTCGTGACAATGAGGGAAATGACTTTTCCGATCCCATAGAAATTGTAAATGCTTTCGCTAGATCCTTCTCATCCATATATGAAATGCCTTCAAATACAGTGTATCCTGAATCAGTTTATAACCCTTTACCTTATTCCTTCTCCCATGTAACTGAAGAGGTTTTAATAAAACTTATGGCTAGTTTTCCTAATAAGCAAACAACTGGTGATGATCTTATCCCCAGCTTCTTGATTCGGGACTGCAGGTATATATTTGCTTCCCCTCTCAAAGTAATTATTAACTTATCAATTTCCTCTGGAATATTTCCCGAGCGTTGGAAAAAAAACTAGGATTGTGCCTGTCCACAAAAGGGTTACCCTGCATTGATATCTAACTATAGACCGATCTCTATAATATCTAACTTCTCCAAATTATTCGAGAGAGTTCTATATTCCTTTATATATACCAGTATACGCTCCTTTATCTCAATTGACCAACACGGTTTCTTATCTGGGAGGTCTACAGTTACGATCTTGGCAGTACTTACTCAGTGTATATCAGAGGTTCTGGACAGGCGCGGACAAGTTGATGTAATATACACTGACCTTTCGAAGGCATTCGACATGATTGACCATGACCTGCTACTGCGTAGATTCGGTTCATTTGGCTTTGTTCCTTCGTTATGTCTGTTATAATGGTTTTTCATCCACTGAGTTTATAGTTACTTCTGGTGTTCCCCAGGGTTCAAATTTAGGTCCCCTGTTGTTCATATTGTTTATGAATGATCTTCTCCTACAGATCGATTGCCCTGTACTTGGATATGCAGATGATATTAAAATTTATTCTGTAGTAAATGGTCCTGCTGATGTGACTAACCTTCAGAGAAATTTTAGTGTATTGTCATCATGGTGTGAATGTTCTGGACTCAAGTTGAATGTGGATAAATGTTGTGCAGTAACCTTCACACGGTCTTCAACTTCGTACAATTCTTCTTACCTCATTGGTGACAACAAGTTAATGAGTAAAACTGAATTTAAAGATCTTGGAGTTACTTTCGATTTCAGCTTGAGCTTCAAATCTCACATAGAGAACATTTGTACATCTGCGTTCAGATCGTTGGGTTTTGTTATGCGTGTGTCTACGTATTTCACTGATTCAGCATTGTTGAAATCTCTATACTCTGCCTATGTATTGAGTAGGCATGAATATGCCTCCTTTATATGGTTCCCTATTTATGCAAGTGATTGTTTGGCATTGGATCCTGTACACCGTAGGTTCTTGAAGTTTCTCACGTATCGGGCAGATGGTGTTTATCCGGACAGGGGCGTGGCGATGGGTGATCTGTTGCGGAGTCATGATATGGTATCCTTGAGTGAGAGGAGATACGCTACATGTGAGAGATTTTTGCTTAGACTGTTGAATGGCAGCATTGACTGCCCTGATATCCTGACCCGGATGCCATTTCTGATACCGCGGCTTAACTCCAGACATAATTGCACTTTTGCAACTCCTTTTGCGCGAACCAACATCATGAGACGAGCTCCAACTTACACGCTTTGTCGCTTGGCGAACAAAAATGTTGACGTATTTGCGTGAAGACTGACTGTGGATAGTGGATCATCATGGAATTTGTTGTTACTTACTGTTTTTCTTTGTTTTTTTTTTATTATGTATACACCTGAATATAGTTTGTAACCTTGTTTTGGGCTTTGCCTGTTGGGAAATAAAGAGGATTATTATTATTATTATTATTATTATTATTAGGTACTTATAATTTCTCGATACTTTACTTGTTCTTTATTTTAATTTTTTCTTTTGATGGTTTTCTTACGTACTTCCATTATTGTACTGTCGCATTTTTTTATATATCAGTACTTGTTTCTTGCAACTTCAGAGATTTTTTGGTGCAAGTTACGATTTTTGGTGAGATAATTGTTTCATTAACTTCACATACTATTAAAATTATGATTTCAGTAATTAGTTAACCATTTAAAAACAATTCCAGTTGCTTGTTTGTTTCTTCTGACTCCCTCCTTAATTAATAATTGTGTACACTATTCTTTTAAAAAATTTTGCTCTATTCCGATATTAGCCTTGCCTGTGCTCTGGAGTGTTCTTTACTTCCGAAGAATTTTATTTACATCTTATATGTGTTATGTGTCTCTTTCGCTCATATGCTTGCGAAATTATATATTTAGAGTCTTACTATATGCAGCTTCTAAAATATGTAATCGCTGTTGTATGTGTCTGTTCAGAGGTTTCAAAAATGGTATGTTTGTCAAGTTTGATCTGGAGGTTTTTCAATGTATACAGAATTTTTTGTGCTTCTCAAGACAATGCAAGTAATGTGTTGGCAAGTAACTTAGCATAGTTTTTATATTTTGAGTTACTTTTTAAGATAATATAACACACATGCCTTCGGGGGCGTACGTTAATTATGTGAGCTCAAATAGGGGGGAGACGAGTCTCACAAAATCCCAATTAAAGGGGGGGGGCAATGAAATCTCACGTGAACTTTTTAATTTATACATTATTAATAATAAATACATTATTAATATAACAGCTAACATTTTGTATTACAAAATCAATACCGGTCATAGACAACATTTAATATGTAACACAGTAACATCGGCTTGTGCTTTGCAGATATATATTTAATTTAGAAATTACAAGTTAAATCTCAAGTCCAGGAGGGAGCGCCTACCACATCTTACCAAATCTCACCAAAGGGACGAAGGGGTTCAAATTTAAAAAAAAAACACTTCACGTAATTAATGGACGCCGCTCCTTTCCTCGTTGTTGGCTTGCTTTTTTACATGCATGTTTTTGGTTGTATTTCAACATTTTGTTCAGTTAACGTATGTAATATATATATTTATGTATATAAAGTACAAACGACTGTATCACTAAATAAAAGGAAGTATAGTGATTAATGTGGTTATTAAAGAGAACTAAAAAATGAGAATTGACTAAATATTGAAATAATTAAAATAAGCATCAACAAAATTCTCATCAAGGTCAAAAAAATATTACGAATATGTGACAAAATAATCCAATTGCTAAAAATACATTCACACTTCATGCCGGATCACTTGGCTCACTTGACTGTGCGGGTTCAAGATAGTATTTTATTGATGTTGATCTCCCCTCCCACTCAATCGCGTTTGCCATCGAGCTCACACATGCGCTTTGCCCTCACCCCGTTACATTTCGTACGTTGCGTGCTGCGTCATTGGCGTGCAGTAATTAATAAGGATACGAATATTTGCGACATTAATTAGATTTTTACTATTTTTTCTCATAACCAGCACCTTAGACATTTTCTTTGTAAAAAAAAAATTCAAAGCTCTAGTCAGTGAATGCCCAAAATCGTGATCTTTGGATCTTCGTGTCTTGGAAAATATTGCTCCCAGATAAATGAAATTCTGAATATTACCATTTATTGTTAATTTTAACTCATATGAAGTCAACCATATAACTCAAAAAACCTGGAGTTTAAGGAAAAGGGAAAATAGCTCGAATGGGTTCGTGTGAATATTGCACAGTGCGCACAGGTAATTTTTTGTTGCAAATTTCTCGCGAGAATTTGAAGATGCTTACTTTAAAAATTCAGCAATAGTTCGTACATACCTCAATAATCACTCCTTAAACCACCACTGTAACCCCGATTGAAGTAGATTTATGCTAAAATTGGATATATTAAATATGTCATATTCACATATTTTGATCATAACTGTACATAAGCAATTAACTTAAAACTGAGTTAGTAAAGGTAGATAAAAAATCTAAAAAATTTTACCAGTCTTTACCATATGCTGAATTTCCAAAACCTCCACCGCCTCCAAAGCCACTCAATGCAGGGTGGTGGTCATCATGGTGTTCTTCGTAGTGGTGATAGGAATTCATGGCGGCCGCTTTGCAGTTCATCTTTAAATTATGTATGATTGAGGGCAATATAAAGGCTCCGACTAACAGAATCTTCTTAATGAACATTACTCCAAATAACGTCAAGGCTACTAGTACTTTTATTTTAAACACTTTGAATAAAGTAATCATTTGTAGAAACATGTCCACTTTCTTCTTTTTACCACGCTTTTCTCCGACTGAAACTAGAAAAACACAGTATTATTTTCTTTTGAAAAGTATCAATTAATATTATGAAAAGCAATAGCAGATATAAGTACCATCTATAGGCACAATGGCTAAAGAAAGTTTGTAATATATCAATATACAATAAAAAATTATAATTTAAAAGCATAGTCTGCACATACGATATTTGTTACTTTTAATTTCTTACTTGATACAATTGATATCATCTTTCAGGCTACCTACAAACAACTGCAAAACACCTTTTAGGAAGTAAGTGAACAGATTCTTAAGAGTAACCGTGGAACCAAATAATATATTACAATGCTTTATAACTTTAAATTGTGTATGTTTATAATTAACCAACTTAGTTTCATATCACTCAAGTATACATAAACGAAAAATGTTCCTGTATGTATACTTGAGTGATTTAATAGTATGAGAACTTATTCTTCAATTGTTACATTGTATTAGTTTCATATATTTTAAAATTAATGCAGTATATTCAAGTAATGAGCATATCTTTGTGGATTATTCCTTAGTCTACCAATGTAGTCTTTAGTCCAGCCAACGAAGATAAAATATAGGACATAATTCGTGTAATCTTAAATTATTCTACTGTGAAGGGGAGGACTTCTATGAACAACGTACTACGTATCCAGACTGGTAAATAACTAGACAACCGTCAAATATAGGTAAACCAAAAGTTGTTATTTACTTTAAATATACTCTATTTCAGACAAGTCAGTATTTTCAATAAATATATTCAAACCTTATTTTGGAAAGATGTAATGAATCTGCATATAACCTAGAAACACTATTTTACGTTAATTTGTTATATATTATAAACAACAATTAAAAACAAAAGCTGTTTCCAGTAATATAAAACAAACAATCTCTAATTAATAGTTTCACTTCAGCAAAATATATTATTAATTCTAATTGAATTTATAAAATATTAATGAGATAGCATAAGAAACAAAGGAGAAAGGAATTTCCTTTAATACGTTTAATTAGACTCTTTGCGTAAAGAGAAAGAAAAAAATTCAATTTCAATTAAACTACATATGATAAATTTATGCACATTTTAAAATAAATGCATTTTCGTAATTTTTTTTTGCTTTATAATTTATAACAGTTTAATGTTGATATTGTATCAATAATTTTCATACAATGAGAGCGGAAATAATTGCTAAGACTCTAAACCACAAAATTTTAATACTTACTAAATTTTTTGAATATTGAATTATGTCACTCAATCATTTATTTATGCTTCACTACAAGAATTTAATAAACATTTCAGGGAAATAACCAAAACGAAAAGTACAGTAGTAGAATTGATATTATTAAATTTATTCCCTCTCGTACAAGGAATTCAAATGAAAAAAAAAGTTGCGCCAGTGTTATAATTAGAACATAATATAGTACTTTAGATCAAATGCATTAGCAAATATTTTGCTACGATTGTAGGTATATTAAATTCTTAAATACTGTTTGGATAACCGGCTTATTCTGCGATTTGAGAAATACCGGTTAGAGATAATCAATGATGAAGCTTAATCAATGATCAGTTAACCTCATACTCCTGCTATTTCGTCTATCTAAAAAAGATATTTTGTTATAAAATCTTAACCACTATATCAAAACAAAAATTCGGCTAAACTATATTTATCTTATTATTATGATGTAGCTACCAAGTTATTAAGGATAGGCGTATCAAATCACACCTTTCAATGGAGTAAAACATTGTTGATATTAAAAAGAAATAATTCCTTTACCATAAATTGTATCTTGTATGTGTTGACAATGTCGAATATTTGTCTTTTAATTGCAATTTGTTCTGGCAAGGGAAAAGTGAGTACTGTTGCAGCCATTGTAAGAAAAAAAGAAGTAAGGAGATCTGAAGGTACTTTTTGTTTTGAATCAATGTATTCTTTCACAACAGACGCAACTGATATCGGCCCCGGATTGGTTGCTGACCGTTTTCGACGTTGTACTGTGTTTGCAGCAAGTGGTGTAGATGCCCGTGAACTTCGTGCGCTGTCAGTTGACATTGTATTTTGAATATCGAAAGTATTTAGGAAAGGAGTCAAATTTTGCTCTTGCTCAGCAATCTGCAATTCTTCATTTTCTGTATTTTCTTCCTCGCTCATTACAGCGGGTGGAGAAGGAATGTTGCACACTCGCTGTTCATCATCTATTAAGTAAGGTGTCAAAAAAGTTAATTCTTTTTCAAATTTGGGTGCCTTTGTTTTTATTGCTGCTTGGCCACTTTTAGTTTTTCTAAGTTTCAGTGCCCTACGATGGTTATCGCGGATTCTTGTCCATCGCTGTTTACATACATCAGCTAAAAAGAAAAATAATTATTATTGTTTTGTTCTAGATTCTTGGCTACAGGAAACTCTTTCAAATCCCTATCGTTCAGTTACCGACTTGGAGAATCTACAATTCGTGAGATAGTTTATTCAACATGTGAGGCTATTTGGACATTACTACAACCAAAAGTAATGCCTGTTCCTAAGATTGAGATTTGGAAGCGCATTTCTGATGAATTTTACAATAAATGGAACTTTCCTAACGCACTTGTAGCGATTGATGGAAAACATATATTGATTCAAGCTCCGCCTCACAGTGGAAGTAATTATTTTTGCTACAAAAAACATTTCAATACAGTACTTCTTGCTTTGGTAGATGCAAATTATCGATTCATCTCAATTGATGTGGGTTCTTTTGGGAAAAATTCAGACAGTGGAATATTTAACAACTCTCCATTAGGAAAAGCTTTACGAAATCAAACATTAGACATTCCTATGGAAAAGGAATTACCAGGCACTAACGAAAAATTACCTTACGTCATAATTGGGGATGAAGCATTTCCTTTAGGAAAACATCTAATGCGGCCATATTCTGGTAGGCAAATACAAGGCGACGAAACAAAAAAAATATTTAATTATAGACTTAGTAGCGCTCGTAATCCTGTAGAAAATTCTTTTGGAATATTAGTTAGAAAATTTCGAATTCGCTTTCACCAGAACATGTAACGACGGTTGTACTTGCCTTGTGTTGTTTACATAATTATCTCAGAAATGATGCTTGTTACTGGACAGAAGCAGATTTGAACTACGGTATTAATGACGCGAGGTATGAGAGCATTGAGAAGAATTGGAGGTGCACAAGCTGCTACTGGAATAGAAATAAGGAATCGTTTTAAAGATTACTTCGTTTCGCCAGAAGGTGCTGTAGGTTGGCAACAAAGACGAATAAGAGAAGGAATGCAATTACCTATTGGAAATGTATAATTAAAAAATGTATTTTGTTTTAAACAATTAAAAAAATATAAACAAACGTTGTCTAAAAAATTACGTAAAATTAAATGCAGCACTCTCGCAATAACTTTTATGATAGGTATTTACAATTATTTAATTAAAAAAAATAAAGTTTAGGACTGATTTATTCACCTCCAAGTAACTTTATGTGTTTACCATGATTCCAACTTCTTCATTGGCAGATGCCTAAGTAACTAGTAACTAACAGGAAAATAAAGTTACTTAGAGGTGAATAAACCGGCCCTTAACATTTTACTAAACATTTACCCACCTGACTGCTTCATAATTTTGCCAATTTCTTCCCATATATTCTGCCTTCTTTGCACATTAGAATATTGGGGATGTTTTAAGTTATACAGTTCTTCGTAATGCTGAACGACGGGAATTAGAGCAGCATCATCCATTTTTGTAATTTTTTTATTAAAGTGTGATCACAACGTGATCACTACAATGCAATCAAGTTGAAACAGGTCGCATACTGTGCGGAAATGCAGGTGATCTCATCAGTACGCATCGCATCAGACGGATTTGTTGGTGCCTTGACGATGTTGTTTCGCAATTCCGTACATGCGATGAGTCCGTAGCGAATACTATGCGATATACAATGGAATTACATATGTGAGCAAACAAAAATGCAATCCGTCCGTTGCGTCCGTTCCGTTCATTGCAAATAGTATGCGCTTACCCTTACACTCAAATAAATTATAAATATTAAGGTAAAGTACAACTCCTGAGTATAAAACAGAAAACTTATAATAATATAAATACAATAATATTTTAAAAAATAAATTAATACTGCGGAAAGAAATTTTCTTTTACATAAAACTTTGTGTTAGACGGTACATCGATGAAACAATTTTAATTCTTTTTTTTTATAAGGTGCTCTGCTGCTAAGCAATACCCTAATCTGTGAAAAAATTCATGATACTCTGCTGCTAATATTTCTGGTGATATAATTCTAATAGTATTTGTAATTCCTTGTTTAGGTCCTCTGTATTGTTAAACACAAAATTTTCCCTATTTATTGAGTTTTTAACATGACCCCGCAGGAAAAAATCGTTGGGAGCTTAATCTGGTGATCGTGGTGGCCAATTAACATTACTGGTGGGACCTATAACATGATTACCAAAAGTCGTATTTAAAAAATTACGGCCTACATTCGTATTGTGAGCCGGACACACCCATCTAGATGGTAGTTGGCGTTCAAATGCTATAATAAATAAGCCACTTACTTATTCAATGAGCTGTCACGGTGATGCCATTGTATTGTAGATTTCTTTTCCTCCAAAGTTAAATTCATGATAAACGATTACTTTAATCTAAAAGTCACAAATCTGCTAAAGTTAGTCTACAACTGAGACCCGAACCTCTCGCTCTGGAAATGTTAAATAAAGAAGCGGGAGCGGTAACTGAAGGACAAAGAAAATACGGACAGACGGTATACATAAGAAAATACAGTGTTAAACTGATGATATTTGAAAAAATATAACTTACTACCAGTATGGCAGACAGTATGGCAGAATTAGGGTTTTAAAAATTATCAGGATAACGCTATCTTCAGCTCATTCATGTGTTATCTACGTGAAGTTATGTATATTTAATTGTAATCATAGCTACTTAGAAAATAAAAATTTATAAAATGACAAAACGGTTTTTGCCCAAAAAATGAGCAAATTAAGTATTTTTTTACAAAACGAATGTTATATGATTAATTAAGATGTCTTTGTTAATTTAATAAAGGTTTTATGAAGATCTTAATAAAAGCCGAAACGTCATGAGCTGAAGATAGCGTTTTCTTCATAACTTTTAAAAACCCAATTCTGCCATATTAATAGTAAGTTATATTGTTTTATATGAAAATATACATGCAGTACAACTAGCATGATTTAAGGGTATCAATAATTTAATTTTAAATAATTAATAAGCAATAAGCTTTGGCTCAGGTGTTACCCCAGTTGCTCAAGTAATTAGCACAACATGGATATCCGTTTTGTTAGTAGTTTAAGCACACTGGGAAATTAGGCGCTCACCCCCAGGACTCTTATGAATCCAGTGAACACAAATGTTATTCACACATCCATTTGCCAAAACTAGATTAATTGCAAAAACGTCTTTGAGCTGTTACAGTGTTTCAAAATGCATACAAAGCCGTGTGCACGCTCTGATACGACTAATACCTGAGCATTGCCAGAAGGTATACGGGATTTATTTATTTTATATGCTACTGCATAAACCGTCATTGCTACCTAATAATTTAGCACTCAGAATTATTCCAATACTTTTCTTCTGTAGCAAGACCATTTAAGTTAGCTCGTGTGATTGCCTACAAAATGTTATTTTATATTAAATACGAGAGTAAAGAAACACTTTATAGAAGGACTATTGATTCTGTGATATATTACTTTTTTACATTCAGCATAGTATAAAAGTACTATAATACAGACATGTGAGATCTTGGGTTTAGAGCGAAAAAGCATGCTTCTTTGCTATGTTTTGCTCGCCATTTACATTGAACTGTTCGAGAGCTTTGCTCTATTTTGGCAAAGCAATTTGCATCGTCGCCGATGAATATGTATTTCAACAGTAGCTGTTACTTTAATTATATTGCTTTTTTACATTCAGCATAGTATAAAAGTACTATAATACAGACATGTGAGATCTTGGGTTTAGAGCGAAAAAGCATGCTTCTTTGCTATGTTTTCCTCGCCATTTACATTGAACTATTGGAGAGCTTTGCTCTATTTTGGCAAAGCAATTTGCATCGTCGCTGATGAATATGTATTTCAACAGTAGCTGTTACTTTAATAAGCCTACGATTTAGATATCAGTTAGTAAATGTTTTTATTACTAGCAGCTGCATAAACCCAATTAGATTGGGTTAATTGGGTAATAGTTGTTGTTCAGAAATCACATAGCCATTAACTATACAACTTAGTGATCAAAGTTTAGAGTCATCATTGACAATACCCCGCAAGTTGATGAGGCCTGTGGAGGCCGAAACACGTTTGTTCATTGTCGCGATGCCGGCCTAGTGTCGGAGTGCGTTCATTCCCGCATATATATATGAAATAATTATGTATATGTATGCGTATTTGTTAAATTAAATCCCTTTTAATAGTATATTATAATATAAGTGTATAAATAAAACTTTAAAGCACGCGAGATACGTTTAAAAGCATGACGCGATAGCGGGATCCCGGGATCCCGGGATTAAACTATGTGGTTTCTAATTGGGCTCAAATGAAAAAAAAAACTTAAGTAATTTCTTAAAAATTATTTATGAATATTGTTGCACAATACAATACACAATATACTAGAATAAAGAACAAAAAACACAATACAAAAAACTATTTAGAATTTCGAAAATACAATCGCAGAAATATCAAAGCATCCAATGCTTGACTTCCAAGCCTGCTTCGTAGTTTATTGCCAACATAAGCAACAGCTGAAAACGCTGGCTCAGGTTCTGCACTGGTTGGAGGAATAGGAATAAATATTTATTATATGCTAATTCTAAGTGATATCCACGAACTCCTTTATTTTCGAAGAGGCTCATTTCGCGTCTAATACTATTTACTAACCCCGATTCATTTTGTAATTCAGGATCTGCGGATTCCATGCTCTTATTAATTTCCAGCTGTAATTTTTCCTTTAGTGTCTATTGGGGTTGGGAGGTTTGTTGCCTTGGCTCATCATCTGTTTGTGATCCTGACATTTCTTCCTCTTCCGTGTCATCTCGACTACTAAGCCTTTTAACAATACTCTTTATTTGCTTCCTCACTAAAGCCTGTGTAGGAACTGGAAATAAATCAAGCCATTCCAAATCCGATAATAACTGATTTTCATCATCTTTTCGTGGATTTTGTAAATAATTCAACACACCAGTTAAATCATCACTTTGTCGTTGCTTTATACGTTCCACTAAGGATGTTTTCATTTTATTGGTGAGTGTCGAATTTTTACTAGGCAATTGTTTTAATAAAATTTCAAAGCAACATCAGCTGTGCATAAATTAGCATCTCGCCGACAGATTGCTTCTACTGTTAATTTAACTGGGGTCATCAAATCAACAAGTTTATTTACAAAGTCAAAATCAATATCTTCTAAACGGATTGAATAATTGAGATCTATAAGAGCTTTTTGAATGTAGGTTTTTAAAAGAGAAACTCGTTCCAGAATGGTTAAAAGACTATTACACCTAGTTTTACAGTCCAAAAGAAGTAACAGCTCTTTATCATGTTCAATCTTCACATATTTTTGAAGTGCTATTTCATTTTTCAAAGGTGATCTTTTGAAATACACTTCAACTTTGCGGATTTTCTTTATCAGCTCATTAATGTTTTCATCTTTTGCTAACTCTGGTATGTGTTCTCGCTCGGGATCAAAAAACGGCCGAGATTCCGAGATGCCGGGATTCGGAATTCCGGGATTGTGTTCTCTATTGTTTAGTTGTTACATATATGGTGGTTATGTACATTTTTCATAAATTTTCTGAATTTGCATTGTACAAAATGAATGAAGAGATTTCATTGGAAGTTGAACGATTAGGTGAGCAAGCCGAATTGAAATTAATTCCACAAAGATAAAAAAACTGCGTATTATACAGAATATGAGAAACTATTGGCTTGTATGACAAATAAGAATTACCACACGATGGACGAAACATTGGTGCTAGGGTATATGAATGAAGGGGTCATTAATTAATCTAATTTCTTGTGTTTCATAATAATCCGCTATATATAAATCGTCAACACTGTGGTGCATGCATCCAAAATTACAAACAATGCTAAGAGTTAAAAAAGGGGTAGCTTCATTTTATAAGCTACATGCGTTTATGAAGGGAACAAACAAAGGTTACGGCCCTAAGAAATCTTTGGTATTTCGTGAAGAGGACATACGAAAAATGATTGTTCAACCCCTGATGGTACTTTTCTGGTTTTGAAAATAAGAGCTGTCTTATTTTGACAGTTGTGACAAATATTAAGAACAATATTTCGTTTTTCATGTTGTCGTTATTTGTGGCATATTTGGCTCATGCCGAAGACATGAAATGTGTGATTTAGGTACGTATGTCGAACATTAAGAGAGAGGGCTCCGTTTTCATTATTCATATTCGACCGTCTAAAACAGACAAAAGGTCAAAAATTTGCAGTTTTTGATTCTGATATATTTTATGCGAAGTCGTTTGATCGATATATTTCACTACGTCTGGATATTATATCCACAGCAGTGTTTTTGAAATATAATAATGGAAAATGCATTAAACAAGCGGTCGGAATTAATACGTTTGGTATTGTTCTTGTGTGGCACGTTTCTTGGATCTTCCAGATACTGTCAAATATAGGGGTCACGCAGACGTTGTCTTCTACGATCATGGCGAAGAGTGGGATGAGTGTAGATGAGCTCAGGTTGGGTGGAAATCATCGAGTGTAGCTAGTGCTTATATCTAAGAGTCCACCGTAAATAAATTAGGCGTTTCCAAACGTATTGCTGGTGCTGTTAATGGAACGGGTGTTGCATCAACATCATCAGATGTCGACGTCCCTGTTATCACAGAAAACCGGAAGATTGAATCTGCTACTTTGCAAATAGGCAATGATAGGGATTTTGGATGTTCTGGTGTTTGAATTTTCAACAATAATAATTGTACCATTAACGTTTATTTGAATAAAAAATCTCACTACCTGTTTGTTACTGTTGTAGGCAAATTTGTTGTTACCCAGAGACTTTAAAACACCACGGAGTTTTAAAGGCCCGATTTCGCATGCAAATGCGTTAGAGATACCCGGATTATGATTCAGGTATAATAACAAAAAATATTAATGCTCTTTTCATCAACATATATTAACTATTATTAATTTTCGTATGTAACTATAAATACAGCAAGAAACGATCGTGAATAAATATTTTATTTAAAGTAATGGTGTTTATTTGCTTCAGTAGATTCGTAAAATTGTAATATCAAAAAGTTAAAAGCTAATAAGCATATCTCAACTTTGCACTTCCATATGTACAAAAATATGAAAGTGTTGTCTCGTTATTAAATATTTATTGAAAAATAGAAAAATTGCATTTACTTATTCATAAAATCAAAAAAAAAATTAAAAAAGTCATTCTTTTTTTTTGTTTGGTAGGAAGTTATGTCGACCAATTAACAAAAACAATTCAATTAAATTAATTAATATAGAATGTAATACGCAACAAAATATGCACTCGCAAATAAATTTTAATTAAAGTAAATGTTTTATGAAATCATAATTTCAGATTTCAAACAAAATTTGGAAAGCATAACAAAGTCAAAGCCTATCATTACATAGTGGAGGATAATATGGATTTAATTATACATAAACAATGTAGGTATGTACACATTTTTATAAATTTATAAAAAAAAATAGAAAGCCTCTAGTTATTTGTGATAATGATGGGTAATAACATAAAAACACATATAGATATCATTAATCTTCGAAGCATAGCCGTCTCTAATAATCACAGATTAATGTCAGGTTTATGAAAATTACCTTAAAGGTAAAAGATTTTAGACAATTCCGTTATACTTTTACATGTACAGGATACGTTTGTTACTGTAATCGCATTGTAATTACTCCAAGAACTGTGTGATTCAAGATATGGTATTGAATATATAAACATTTGAGAAGGAAGTTGCCGGAAATGTTAATAAGCATTATGTTAAGTATGTATATTTATTTTCATAATAAACTAAGAAGATCAAACAAAAAGTAATATATTGTATTTAGTTCGAGTTGCTCTACATACGGAAATACCTACTTGTTTATATTTATATCTTAATATTGTACAAACATATCAAGAAAAACAAATAAATACTATAGAACAAGTTACACATTATTTTAAATAAATTAAAAGATTATTAATAGAACAGAAAATTATTTAATCTTTGGACATAAATGAAGAGGTGAAATACGAACGAGCGTAAGTGCCAAAATCTTTCTTTAGAGATACTAACGAAAAACTTAATAAAAGACGAAGAATTATCTTTACTATTTATTGTATTTGTTAAATAATTTTATTAAACAACGAAGAACGTATTTAGTAAAATAATATTACCAAACTGAAATAAATTTACTAATGAAAATTTAAAAAAATCAAGCAAATAAGAAAGCACCACATTATCTACTCGTTTTAGCAAAAGTATTTCTGTAGCAACTGGAAATTTAAACTGTATATTGCCTTGCTAGAACACCACCTAGAGGGCTACAAAGGAGAAGCTCACTACCGTCACCCAAGGAACTGAGGGATATGGGAAATATGGAGAGGATGAATGTTAATATTGGAGAAAATCCGCCAAAACGCAAAAGGCAGGATAGTCCATCTGATATACAAAGTGGAACCGA
This sequence comes from Amphimallon solstitiale, assembly GCA_963170755.1. Classification (NCBI taxonomy): domain Eukaryota; kingdom Metazoa; phylum Arthropoda; class Insecta; order Coleoptera; family Scarabaeidae; genus Amphimallon; species Amphimallon solstitiale. The sequence continues at coordinate 35,870,395 of OY720680.1, forward strand.
TGGCAAATGTATAGCTATGGAAGAACATGATACTCAAGGGAAAGGAAAATTAAAGGAAACATCGATAACGGCGTTGCCAGGATGGTGTAATCAAAGGGAAACCAACCAAGGCGATAGTACAGATGTGAGAACGCAAGAAGAACTAAGGAAGGGTGTCGAGAAAATGATAAAAACTATAAGAGAATTGGCGCAAATCACAGAAGCCAGTACTAAAACGAAAGTAGAAATTAAGAACATCGTGCAAAAATTGAAACGACAGGCAAAAGATGTGGATAGGGACCTACAAGAAACAGGTAAACAAGATAAAACTAGGCCAGTAAAACCAGAAAAGGAGATGAAGTCCGTAGCGGTACAAACAGAACCACTGGACACAGAAAAAGCATATGATGAAAGAAGAATAGCAACTGTAAATAAGATTAAAGCAGTTTTAGAAGAAAATGGAGACTTTGATAGTCTTGCAAAAGTTTTGGATGAGAAATGGCCACAGGAAGTATATAAAATCACGGAATTAGATGCAGCAAGTAAGGAAACACTAATTGGGTGTCAGGGAGACTACGCAATTATAATGGATCCGGGCAACATGGAGGGCAGTAAAATAGTAGAAAAGTTAGTATTGAAATATAACGGACTGGCGGAATTGATAAGCAGAAATGAAGGAGAAGTAGATTTCCTCATACAAACTGCAAAAACGAAAACGAGGATAAGCGAGGAGGAGGAAAACACTAGTGCCGTTTACCTAGTTCCAATGAAAATTGATCTGTCTGGAGTAAATGACATGGAGACTGTGTATAATCAAATGAAAGACTTGGTAAAGAATATTAACGAGCATCCCGTAGAAAAGATTAACATGGTAATAGGCGAGGGCCTAAAAGTGACGTACGTTAGGAAAATTTGCGAGTATATCTTTAGGAAAATACACATGAGTCTTAAGATCTTGCAAACGAATTTAGGAAGAGGGAAAAAGGCGCATGATTTGGCTTATGCTACAGCAAAGCAGACAAAAGTAGATATTCTTATAGTTGGTGAGCCAAACAAAAAAATAGCCGATGGTAAGAAATGGGTGACAGATAACAGTAAGGACGTTGCAGTTTTGTTCGTAAACCGGTGTATTGCTGTGACAAATGTTAATGTGAAGAAAGGATATATATGTGTGAATTTAGGAAAATGGGACCTCTACTGCTGCTATATATCACCGAACATAAGCATGGAAGAATATACGGAAATAGTTGATGAAATGGCCAATAGTGTAAGAACTACCAAACGAGAAGTAATTATCGCAGGTGATATAAATGCGAAATCTCATATGTGGGAATCTCCAATCACGGACAGAAGAGGAGAATACTGGCCAGAGTGGATTGCAGCCCTGAACTTGGTGGTACATAATAGAGGGGGATTACCAACGTTCGTAAGAGGACCTACAGAGTCGTTCATCGATGTGACACTGTCTACTCAGAAGATGGCAAAACGAATTATAAATTGGAGGGTGAGCGAGGAAGAAAACCTGACGGATCACCGCTATATTGGTTATGGGATTAAAGTGGATCAAGCCCCTGTGCGGGCGGTAGAAAAGAGGAAGGTCATAATCGATTGGGACACTTTTAGAGCCCATCTACAACTGAGATTGAGTAATAAGACGAATGAAGAAATGAGGTCATACAAATTGTGTACTGAAATAATAAAGGAAGCATATTCGAACAGCAGAAGTGAAGGGCCAAGAGGTGAGAGGACAGTACCGTACTGGTGGGACATCGAGATAAGTGAGAAAAGAAAGAAATGTAATATGATCAGGAGGCAGTATACAAGAACAGGTAAAAACATCAGGGAAGAGGAAAGACAGAAAATCCTCGATGAGCACAAAAGGCGCAAGAAAGAATTACGGAAATTAATAAGAGATTCCAAAAAACGACATTGGAAGGAACTTTGTGAAAATCTCAACAGAGATATGTGGGGCGATGGATATAAAATAGCAGTAAAGGGAATTAAGAATCTGGAGCCTTACCAGATAACAGATAAACGAAGAATGGAAATACTAAAGGACCTTTTCCCCTACCCTATAAGTGAAACATGGGAATATGGAAAGAGGGCAGCAGATGCACTAGCCTTCACTATAAAAGAACTGAACGAAGCTATAGGCAAGATGAAAACAGGCAAAGCCCCAGGATTGGACGCAATTCCTTCAGAAGCAATTAAAGAAGTAGCGAAACTAAACGGGGATTGGATCCTGGGAGTATTTAACGAGCTCCTAAAGACACAAATATTTCCGAGGGAATGGAAAAACGCTAAGATCATCTTAATACCAAAAGGAAGTAAACCGGAGATAGTTAATTCGTATAGACCTATTTGCCTCTTGAACACACTAAGTAAAGTCTATGAAGCGTTGATTAGACAGAGGTTAGAGGAGGAAATAGAAAAAAAAGGGGGTTTGGCAAAACACCAGTACGGCTTTAGAAGAGGAACGTCTACGATTCATGCTATGGAACAGATTAAGAAGGTACTCGACCAACGAGGACAGAATTGGAATGTATTGGTAACATTAGATGTAAGAAATGCATTCAATACAGCAAATTGGAGTCTAATTCTTCAGAAGCTCGAAAAGAGGAAGATATCAACGTACTTGATAAATGTCATCTCAGACTATCTTAGAGAACGGAGTATGCAAGCAACAAGGTGCAGAAAGATGGCAGTGAGAGCAGGAGTGCCACAGGGATCCGTTCTCGGCCCTACTCTGTGGAACGTCTTGTATAATGACGTATTGGAATTGGAGCTACTTGGTAAAGCAAAACTCATCGGATTTGCTGATGACCTGGCTATGATTGTTACCGCAAATAGCAAGAACGAGCTGATGAGGTTTACAAATGAGAATTTGAGGCGGGTGGAGAGATGGATGACACAAAACGAACTCACTCTAGCACCGGAGAAGACGGAGGCTCTTGTTGTGACGCAGAGACGGAAGAGAGATGGTTTAGTATTCAAGGTCAACAAAGTAGATATAGTACCGAAAGAAACCATCAGATATTTGGGTGTATATTTTGATACAAAAGTTACCTTTAGAGAGCACCTAGTTAGGGTGACGGGAAAAGCTGAAGAAAGAATAGGAAAACTACAGCGCATATTGCCCAATGTCGGAGGACCCAATATATATAAAAGGAGGCTGTTGGTGGCCGTAGTGCATTCGATACTACTATATGGGGCACAAATATGGGGAAAGGCAATGAAGGTTGAAAGACATTTTCTCCTGATGGAAAAGGAAAGGAAGCTCCTGATTAGAGCGGCTATGGCATACAGGACCGCCTCCACGGCGGCTCTGCAGGTTATAGCAGGGGTTCCACCGTTAGACCTACTGGTGCAGGAGAGGCTGCGTAAATGTGGTAATAACCAAGATATGACATACAGAGAAGCCAAGGAACGTACACATAAGATGTGGCAGGGGAGATGGAATAAGAATAAAACCAAAGGACAATGGACCAAGAGGTTGATACCAGACATAGGAAAATGGAATAAATGTGAACATAAAGACGTGGATTTCTATCTCACACAAGCTCTGACGGGACATGGGGTATTTAGAGAATATCTGAGAAGGATGGGAAAGTTGGAGGATGACGCATGCATATACTGTGGAAACACCGATACGGTCGAACATACAATCTTTATATGTGGTCGCTGGAATGCGATAAGGGAGCGCACGAGGATCGCTTTAGGAACGGAAACAACTGTGGATAACTTAGTCGATGAAATGTTACAATCTAGAGAGAACTGGGGCATTTTGCATAGGATGATTAAGACAATTATAAAAACTAAGGAAGAGGAGGAAAAAATGAGATCAGTTTAGAAGCTAAAGGGAGTGAGGAGCAGATAGCTAACTCAGGGCATTCATGATGTTGAAGTCTAAGAAGACGGTTCCATGGATGTCTAAGGAGAAACGCCACAGGGTGGTTTTTAGTGGGTATACCAGTTACTGCACACGTCGACTGGGAGTCCCACACTATCAAGTAGCAATAGACCTAGCACTTGATGTCCATAAAGAATTTTCCACCTACCAAAAAAAAAAAAAAAAAAAGAAAAACTGTATATTGCATATTTAATAGATAAAGTCATTCAGTATAATGTAAAAAAAAAGAAATAGATTAGAAAAATCTGAGCTTGTGTTGAAGAACGAAACTATTGATGGACACAGATATATTCTGTTAACTGATGAGAATTTTATTACTACATAAGAAAAATTTTTGAAATAAAACTTTAGGTACAGTTTATGTAAACCTCCGAAGTAGCGTTAAGAGCGTAAAAAAGACACCAGCCAGTATCAATTAGAATTTATCGACGCATCCCCTACAATGTAGCCACAAATCTTCATTTCTGTCAGAAAAGAGTCAAAACATCGCTGAAGTCTACCAACAATCTGGGAACAGTTGTGAACAGCCTAACATACTTTCATAATTAGTCATGAACTTTCGAGTAAGATTCTGTGCAATTTCGTAAAACTGAAACTACACATACCTACTTGGATTCAGTAAAATTTACCGAATTTTATATTAAAAATTATGGCCTATGTATAAACAAATCTGCTCCTGTAGTGCTTGAACAATTTGTTAAACTTATAGGCGTGGAAGTAAAGATCGTTATGTAAGATCCGTCGAACACTGCGGTCTGAAAGTTCGAGTGCCAGAGAATAAAGATCCGCAAAGCGGCGTGGACTCTATTTAACTTCACTACCGCGAGTTCTTGTGTATACGCACTGTTTTTCCACTACCACCTGTTTGATTAATTGTCGAAATAGTGCGATTGCCTTCAGTGGTGAAGTTATATCGTAATAATAATAACTTTATTTGTGTATTTCATACAGTTCTCAGTACGTTACACACGTCATATATTGGTACATATAAACAATTAATTACAAATAATTACATAGCAAAGCATACAAATAAACAAACAATGCAGTACAAAAATAAAAAAACACATACGTTCATAAAAAGTTAAAAAGTAGTTAAAAAAAGAGAGAATGTGCGCTTCATCTTGTCACAAATTTGCATCTAAATATTCCTGGACGGAATAAGTAAACATAACTGCTTTTGAGGATTGAAAACCATTGATTTTATGGTGCACTTTATTTTATATTCTAATGGCTGCGTAGTTCGTGCTCCTCTGTACGCACTTTACTCAGTGATGTGGTACTGACAAATTGTTTTTGTTTCTAGTGTTGTATGTGTGATAATCACTATGTACACGCACCGATTTTCCTGACATGCTTCACAGAGGTAAGTGTATGTACGCTTGGAAGGGTATGTATTCAATGTTGTCTAAAAAGTACCCTACAACTTGTTTGTTGATCGGCAATATTACTCAACATTCTAATGACCTTCTTGTCTCAGGAATGCATTATTGGCGGCGTAGGAATTACCCCAAAGTAAAATTCCATAGGTTGCCACGGTATGGAAATATCTAAAATAGATGACACGTACCGCTTCGTAGGTAGCCACTTGACCTATTCTTCTCAGTGCAAATGGAGTAGATGACAACTTTTCCACACCATGTCGACATGGTGGCTCCATCTTAAGCCACCGTCAATTTTAAAACCAAGCAGAGTTGCAGTTTGGTGTTCATCTCTTGCTGAAAATAGTATACTTTGCGACTTTTTTAATTTAATTTGAGTCTCATGCAGTCCAACCAGATTTTCTCGTAATCCAACAAGTTATATACTAGGTTTCGTTTTTAAAGTTGATTTGCATGTGACCCTATTCAACAACGACCTGTCATCCCCAAATAAGGTAATACCGTCCGACATTATGTTTATTGGAATATCATTAATGTATACAAACAAAATTGGCCCCATTACTGATCCCTGAGGTACTCCATATGTCGCCGTGTACTCCCCAGAGTAGTCGCCATTCCAATACACCGTTTGGTTTCTATTCTGTAAATAACTTTTACATATCTGGAATGGTAGGCCTGTGACCCCGTAAAAACACAGTTTATCTAAAAGAATTTGATAAACTGTATCGAAGTCAGTATGCTCTCGACAATGTCAACCATTGCTGTTGTAGATTTCATTTGCCGATACCAATGTTTGTTTCGTTGAAAAATGTGTTATTTTCATAGTATTTCTCTCGACGTTGTATCTTTATACACAAATGTACCTATTGAATTAGCATGTGACACCATTAAGAAGCATTGAAATAAAATAAGTCAATTTACCAACATCCCGTTGGCTGAATTCCTTAATGCGATAAAACTCACTCTGTCAACGACTTACTTTCAATTTAGGGACAAATTTTATAAACAAATATATGGCTGTGCGATGGGTGCACCTATTTCGAGTGTTATTGCCCAACTTGTAATGGAGGAATTGGAACAGGAAGTTATGTCAAAATTGGATTTCAAACATACATTTTTTAAACGATATGTGGACGATTGCATAACTGCAGTCCCCGTGGATAAAATAAATTATATGTTAGATTGTTTTAATAACTTTACTATCATGATAGATTATTATTCACATTAGAAACAGATGTGGATGGAATCATAAATTTTTTAGTTTTGACTTTAATTCGGCAAAATAATATAATAAAAACAAAGTTTTATCAGAAACCCAAAGCAGTAGGCAGATATGTGAATTTCAATTCCTGCCAACCTTTTGCACATAAAAGAAATGTGGTTGTTGCTCTTGTGGATAGGGGTATTAAACTTACAAGTATTGAATATAGGCGTGATAGGTATTTTATTAAAAATAAAAACTACCCAACTAATTTCATACAAAAAATTATAAAGCATAGAGTTAATAAGATGTATAACCAAGAGCAATATATCGCAAACAATTCAATACAACCCAAAGATATAAAGTATGTTAGTATTCCATATATATGTGGGCTATCAGAAAACCTGACAAAATGTTTGGCATCATTTAATATTAAATTGGCACATAGGTATAAAAATAATTTAAAACATTTATTCACAAAGATTAAGAATGAGGTGCCAACTAAACAAAAGACCGATATTGTATATAAAATCCCTTGTTCTGGCTGTGAAAACCTATATATAGGGCGAACTAAGCAGCATTTGTCAGAGAGAATTAAGGGACATAAATATGCCCAAAATATGACTTCTTTAAAAAAACACAGTAACACCACAGGACATAAATTTGACTTCGATAATGCATGTATTTTGAATAAAGAAAATAACTCCAAAGCCCGAAATGTTTTAGAAATGATTCAGATAAAAAAACATATAAAGCGGTAAACTATCGAACCGATATTACCGGATTATCTGAGATATATTTTAATATTTTATAATTGTGATATGTACAAAGTAACAATATTTTATTCAGTCAATTGCTTTTACATGGGCAAAGAATTTGTTATTGCATGTTTTTTAGTTGTTTCTGTTAGTGCTTTGCTTATCGTGTGTATCCAGGCGTTTATATACATTCATATATTTTTAAGAATTGACGTTATATTTAACATCACAAGTAAATATACATACAACATGAAAATAATAAAATTATTAGAATATATACAAAAGTTGTATAGTGAATGACAAATGATGTTAATATAAAAAAATAGTGTTATTTCGGTAAGTACAGATATATTTTTCAAAAAATTTTAAATGATATTGAACAAGTAAAATTAGTAAAAAATTAATAAAAGAAATTGATTTATTAAAAGCTTGCGTGTGTTGATCATCAAATTCATACAGCACATCAAATGTAAATAACTAACATATAAATAATTTCTTCTTGTTGTTGTTATTAGGTTTAATAAATAACCTTGAAAAAGGCAAGGATAATTGCCGAAACGTTGGTGTAAATAAAAAAAAATGGTATAATTTATTTACTATTCCCTTATAATATGTTATTTTAATACAAATATGTAACTATAATATTTTAAACATGTACTTGATATTCTTCTTCTGTTGATAAACAACTTCTTCTAAGTACTGCTTAATTGTTCTCTTGTTAAAGATACTTAATTTTATACTGTTAAGTCTTAAAAAGACCTAGAACCGCGAGTGTAAATCAGTACTCATAAACAACACTTCTTGTATGGCTGTACCTAACTAAATCTTGATGTGTCGCTTGTGCAAAGCGTAATGTATAATTAGTATGCTATTGATTAAAATGCGAACTAGAGAAAGGTAGTAAACAGGAAGAAAACTTTTAGTGGAAATATATGATAAACTTCATAGAAGAAGTGCACCTACTGATTATTTTCTTAAAAGCAGGAACAGTACATAAAAAAATGAGGTGTGGCCACCACACGACTATCTTATACGTACACTGAAAAAAATTGGGGTAAAATTTGCATGTAGAATTACACCAATGTTACAAATTTACTGAAAATTTAGAGTGGTTTTGCATTCATGATGGATTTTTTTGTGAAATTTTATAATATGATAGTAAAATTACACCTGAAAAAGAAATAATTGGTTGATTATATCATGGTAATGGAACATTACCCAGTAAAATTATGTTGTGATTGGGAAAATACAGCACCAACAATATGAAACTCCCGCCAAGATGTGTGGGCAGTTAGCATATACCTAGAGAAGATGACGCATACAGTTTTCAGTTCGTTCATGTGGTTTACAGACTAAATGCATTTGATCCATTTGATGCAGTTTCACAGTTTATTTTTATTATAAAATATAAATCAGCTATTCACAAGTGCTTATACAAGTGATTTGTAATTCAAGGTAAATATGTTGCTATTTATTTTTTGTTTGTCGTTATCCGGTGATGTATTGAGGTTATGTCAATTTAGTTGTCGATGCAGAACGTTTTCAAGAAATAATTCTGAATTTACACATTCATATTGTTAGTGTAGATACAGACTAAACTGGCATATTATCGTATTACTATAATTTAGAGCAATGAGAACTTTAACGCTCTTCGTTATTCTTTTAAATTTTTTCCTCGATAATTTTGCGAAAATATCTGATTCCATACAAACAAATACCAACGAAAGTTGACATATCAAGTAACTGTTCATAGTAACAAACGTGGTTGTTGCAAAATCTAAACCTTTCGTTTCTATTTTCACAGGGTTGGTGTTACATTTTTTACATACCGTGGGTTTTTTTTATCACTGAACATAGCACACGATAACACCTATGTTCAGTTTTAAAATAAACGCGTCAACGCATGGAACATTATGCAACCAACATTGCGTTATGTAACACAAACTAACGTCGGTCAATTATTTGTTTGGACAAACGTCAAAATCAATGTCATAACCATATTAGAAGTAAACACAAAATTTAATTCTTTAAGGACTACTTTTCTGTCTGAATATCGAAAGTGGCAACAGTCTTAGAAAAGTGGATGTGGTGATGATGATGTAAGTATCATTTAATAAAGTACTAAAATATATTGACCATATTTTATAGATTGCAGAACCAACTTTATGGTATTTTGAAGATATGATGTTTATTGTAAATCATACAGTAGCACGTAAGTCGACTAATGTTATTAGCGAAAACTGCAAAGGTGAAGAAATAATTGTGCAAGTGGATCAAGATATCGACTATTCACAAGATAACACAGATATTGTAAGTTGTCTATTGGTATTTTAATATTAATTTTTAATATTTAGTCTTCTTAGTTGGACTACAGTTCTGGTTTATTTATAAGCAATGCAAATGAGGACGTTCCACCTGCTCCAAGTACCTCAAGTAATTATATTGAGGAAGGCGCTATAAATACAGGTGATTTTGGCACAGAAAACAATTAAGGACAGTACTCCATCCCGCAAGAAATGAAAAGATGATGAATATTTGAAACATGCAAATGATGCTTTAGTAAAACTTACTTCTGCTTTGGGGAATGATCCAACTCAACAGCCTGAAAACAGCGAGGAGGTATTTGGTAAATTAGTAGCCGCCAAAATTAAAGAAATTAATTGTCTTCGAATAAAAAATGAAGTTCAATTTAAAATTTTAAATGTTATATATACATATTTAAATAAATAAATATTTTTTGTATTAGACTTTATTTTTAATATTAATTAATCATAACTGGAATAACCATAAATCAATGTTCTAAATATTATGCTCAGCCACTGCGTGTTCCTGCCAATCCACACTCCCATTGTTGGTACAGAAATAGTTCCGGAATTCATCTCTAATATTTCTGGCTTCAATACTTGACTTATTACCACCTTGTTTTACAACTGTTGGTAAATGTTTGGTATTGCTAATGTTAACATCTGTAACATACCTTTCACTTTCTGTTACCAAGAAGTTATGAAGTACCACACATGCTAAAGTTATTATTTCTGCTTTTTCAACATCTAAATTTATTGGTTCTAATAAAACTCTAAATCTATTAGATAAAATGTATATCGCGTATAATTTTTCACGACAGGTTGGGTGCAAGCCAATTATACAAATTTAATTAATAAATTGTCAACATTTTTAGGGAACGAAACAGGAAAATATTTCGTTTTGTAAAAAGGCAAAAAAAAATGATGGTTGTACTCCGTTAGTAGAAGCGCTTGAAGAATGTTATGCAATATATTACATGTTTAAAATGCAGTATCCAAAGAAATTTTCTTGTACAAAGGAATTTCTTCAGCACTACCTCATGAAATGCCATCCAGATGTTGGGACAAAAAGTCAGTTATTTGACATATAAAAAAAGAAAGTGATTTCAATGTTAAAATCTCTTGCAGATTTTGAACTGGTAAGTTAATGTAAGTTTTGAACATTGTGTTTTTAATTTGGAATACTTTTTAGGAAATATAATACCTACCAACAAGATGTCTGTGTGTCCTGTTGTGGAACACCTCTGTTTTGGTTTAGTTCTTTATTTTATTATGTTTGAATTACTCACTTCTGTAACGAGTCTATCACAAGCTTATTTGTTATGCTTATTTCTTTATAAGTTTATTCGTTTGTGAGAAATACACGTTAATTTAATAATTTTTGCAATGTACCCGATCCTATTTTTATGTATTCATTTATTTATAGATATAAAGAACAAGCAATTTTATTATTATATTCAGAAAGCGTTTCCCAATTTTATACCTATTAATGACTACAGCTTCCTAAATTATTTTTACACTTACGTTAACAATTCTTCAACAGTTTTGTGGGAATCAAGGTTATTTAAGTTTTCACTTTTTTGAAGTGCTAAGAAACATTAAACATTGGACAACTTGGAGTGAAGTAAATAAGTATAAAGCATTTATTTGAAAACCAAGATATTTTACATTCAAATGTTATATGTATTTTTTATGAGAGAGGATTATATAGGTACAGCCCTAATACTTAGGTAATTTCATTTTTGAGGCGTTCAATGTAAATTCAATGATACCCTTCACGAGTGTGTACAGCAATATATATGGTTATTTGGGCATTAGATTATCCTTCCATCAATTAAAATCAATAGTGGCCCTAAATGGTTGTTAGACACAGTTGGTAGTGGAATTGGCTAATGCTTTGTTGCTTCTTAAATACTACAAGTTTACACAATTTGTATATAGTATTAGCGAAACGGCAAAGTACCAGTGCCTAAATTTGACAGCCTATTTCAATCATTTATGACCCCTTGTATTTTTTACTTAGATATTTTCAGAGTAATTTTAAAATGTTTTGTAAAATACCTTTTTAAAAATACATATATATGTAAATTTGCATAAAAGAAGTAAAAATAATTTGTAAAATTTCTGTTTAAAAATACACAAACGTATAAAAAAGTCAGTAAAATTACAAATAAGAAGTAAAAGTACTTGTCAATTTTACCTACTAAAATTCCTTTTCAATATATTTATGGAGTAAATTTCAGGTGCAATTTTATAATGATCGGGAGAAATTACCATCTAACGTAAAATTCCGGTACGGATTGAGAGTAAACGGATTTCACCTAATCCGTACTGTAATTATTTTTTTCTGTGTATGTGCGTTTCAAATTATAGTTTTAAAAAATTTGTATATAAAAATTATTTAAAATCCTATTATAAGTACTTCTATTCTCTTAATAAATCTCTACAGAATGCATACTTTGCGAGATATTCGAAAGAAAGTGCTACTCGCTAAGAGGAAAAGTGTTACTTCGGTCCGAATTTTGAAATTTTATTTATACAAAAAATATATCAAAACCAACTCTAAATACTTTTGTACTCTTGGCAAATATTTATAGAATGCATAATTTACGACATATTGGCAAAAAATCGCTATTCGATAAGAGTAAAAGTGATACTTCCGGTACGAATTTTGAAATTTCATTTATACAAAAAAGATATCAAAACCAACTCTAAATACTTTTGTACTCTTGACAAATATTTATAGAATGCATAATTTACGACATATTAGCAAAAAATCACTTTTCTATAAGAGTAAAAGTGATACTTCCGGTCCGAATTTTGAAAAAAATTTTTATACAAAAAGTATTGGATATTAAGAAATTCTACTTTGCAATGCTGCTGAATGTAAATACTGCTTAAATTATTCATTTAAGTCAATCTTAATGCATAAATATAAAAGCTCTAATATATAATAACATTTTGTGTCGTCACAATTGGTTTTCTAAGGCATTTATCAACTTATCTATTGCATTATTATATTATGAACCCATTTAGTAAATAAAAAATATGAAAGTTTACATTGCATTGCTTTTATATTCAACTAAGTCAAAGAATTGCACTGGATAGTATAAATCAAAATCACTTCAGTGTATTATCGTAAATCTCAACTTACCGTCTTTGTAGTCGGTATCGTATTCGATCATTCTAGCTCCCTCCGGTAAACTGATAGCTATTCCTTGGTGATTCAGAAAGTGATTAATCTGTCTCTGAGCGAATTTCAAAAATTTACTAAACTCATCGTCTCCAGGAAAATATCTCGGCGATTCGTTGAACCAAGATTCTTCGTCCTCGACGTTATCGATACGCATTAATTTCAACGGTCCCATCCTATCAACTACAATGCTACTGTCCGTGTAATTCGTGATGTATTTTAATAGTCGATATTTCGCACAAGATAATAAATTTCTTCTGGAGTTACAGTAACCCCTCGACTCGTCTAAGTATTCGTCGCTGTTAACGGCCGAGAACACGCATCCGAACAATATCACGAAAGAAATGAACGTTTTCGATATTTCAGAACACATAATTACGTATTTTTTCGACGTGATCTTTCCGAAAATTACTATAAATGTGAGACCTTGAGATTATATACTGTAGAAATAAGGTCATGATAACAGTTGGAGTGTAGGTACGTAAACGCCTGAAAAGCTCGGCGAATCAAGAACGTCAGTACGTACCCCACTTTAGAACGTCTAATGTGAGGCCGAAGCTTGGAATATGTTTTACATTTAATTTTACTTTTAAAATACATAAGAGATAAGAAAAATAAATATCCGTAACCGACAAAACGCGAGATTCATTATCATCAACCTAATTGCATATCAAACGCCAGACGTGGATACAAAGTATAGCATTAATATATTGCTAATTATAACATCCATTTCAGTGGTTAAAATATCTGAGTTTTTCCTTTTACTATATGAACTTGTTTTCTTAATGTGTAACGTATATCAATTACGGTGAAACATTAATTAGTTTACTATAATATATAAAATTATTCAAAACAAGTTGCATTTTATAATACACTCCTACTTTTTTTAAATCTTCTTCTTCTTCTTAATGTGTTTTCTAGTTAGGCCTTAGGCCTTTTACTAATAGTCTGTGTTGGCTTCATCTTTACTTTGAAGAATTGGTATGTACACTTTAGAGGATTTATTGTATGAGAGCGAGCCGGGGCCGTTTGTGCGGGAGGTAATCCTGTGGATCGTATTTCATCTCCGGGGTGAGGGAGATGTTTGTGTTTTCAACCATCCTATGGTAGAAATCTGACGTGAGTTTTCTGATATGAGTTTCAATTGTTGGTGTGTTTGTTTCTCTATGGATCTGGTTGTTTCGAAGAAACCATGGTGCCTTCAGTACCATTCTCAGTGAGGTATTCTGAATACGCTGAATTGCTTGGATGTTTGTCGGGGCGGCGTTCAGCCAGATTTGGGCGGCGTACAACATCATCGGTCTTAATATTTGTGTGTATATGCGAAGTTTCATCTTGCCGGCTAATGTGCTGGCTGCTCCCAGGAGAGGCCATAGTCTTCCTCTGGCTATTCTGGTCTTTTTGCAGACATTTCGTTAGTGGTTTGAATAACTAAGTCTGCGGTCAAGTGTAACACCGAGGTATTTGACCTGTGGAGTCCATGGGACTTGCTCGTGGTTTATGTATAGATGACCAGTTATTGGTTTGATTTTCCGTCGGAAGACTATGGCCTGTGATTTTTCGCCATTGATGGCTATTCGCTAGTTGTGGCACCAAGCAGTTATTTTATTAACGGCGTCTTGAAGATTTCTGAGGGTATGTTGGGGTTTATAGAAGAAGATAAGATGGCAGTGTCATCGGCATATGTGGCGAGGAGTGTGTTTGAAGTCTTGGGGATATCAGAAGTAAAAATGGCATATAGATGAGGGGAGAGAGCTGATCCTTGAGGAACTCCTGCTGCCATGATTCTGGAGGTTGAAAGTTCGTTGTGAATTTTTATGGTGAATGTTCTGCGGTGAAGGTATGAAGAGATGATACGTATTAGATGTTCAGGGTATTGTTTTGCGATCATTTTATATAGTGCTTGGTGCCACACCCTATAGAATGCTTTAGAGATATCGAGGAATACGGCAGTTGTTGAATTGTTTTTGTAAAATGCATCGTGTAGGTGTTCCGTAACTCTGGCGAGTTGAGTAGTGGTAGAGTGGTATTTTCGGAAGCCGTGCTGATCATTTGTGATAACGTTGTGGGAGGTGGAGTGTTCTGTGATTTTAGATAAAATGATTTTGTCTGCAACTTTGCTCAGCGAAGAGAGAAGGCTGATTGGTCTGAAGTTTACTGGTTTGGAGTGGTCCTTGCCTGGTTTTGGTATCATAATTATGTTTGCTTGTTTCCAGAACTTTGGATAAGTCTGCAGTTTGAAAATTGAGTTTATGATCGCTAGAAGATACATGATGGCTTTAAATGGAAGATTTTAGAGCATTCTGTTGGAGATCTGATCGGGGCCCGGGGCTTTTCGTGGTTTGAGATTTTTGATGACTGTGGAGATATCCTTGGGAGAGACAAAATCTACGGCCGGGTTCTTTGGTTGTTGAAGTTTCCTGTTTACTGATTTATGAACGTGCGCAACGTGAAGTATGTTTATGTTATCCCAGTTTGGTGAACACTGTTCCTCTATTTGATTGGCTAGGACTTCTCCTTATCTGTGATGTAATTGATGTTGTTCACTTTCAGAGGTGGAATATCAGGATGCTTGCCTTTTAGGGCCCTGGTGATGCGCCATAGGTTTTTGGGGTCTTCGCTTATATCATCTAAGGTGTGTTTCCAGTCGTTGGTTCTGTGTTCTTGAATTGCGTCTTTTACTTCCCTCTGGGCGTTGTTCAGTTGGGTTCTGATTATTGGATCCAGTGTAACATGATACCTTCTCCTCAACTTGTTTTTATTTTTGATTAGTTGCCTGATATATGTAGGTAGTGCTTGTGTTCTGTGAGGTCTGGTTTTGGTTATTGTGGCTGAGTTGGTTGCTTCGTGTATTTTGGTCTGTATAATGCTTATTGCTTCTTCCATCTGTTCTTCCGATTTGATGCTTGGTATATCTGGGATTGAGTTGGCAAATGATTTTTTGAAGGTTATCCAGTCTGTATGTTTAGTGGTGATTTCATAATTGTTTTGATCTGTTCCCCAACGGAGAATTATGGGGTTGTGGTCTGAACTGAGGGCTGGTTCTGTATGGATGTGAATGTTTTCTGGTATATTGATGGAAATGGCTATATCTAGAATGTCTGGACGTGTGTTAGGAAAGAAGTGGGTAGGTCTGTACGGTGAGATTATATTGAAGTTGTGATTGCTTCTTTCGTGATATGTGTGGAGAGCTCTGCCGTGTGCGTTCGAGTAGTTGCAGCCCCAGTCCGGGTGTTTTGCGTTGAAATCACCAGCGATGATAGTCTTTTTGTTTGTTGACAGTATTGTATCGAATCCTCATGTGATTAGTGTTTTATTTGGTGGGAGGTAGGCCGAATAAACGTATACGTCGCCTCTGTTGGAGTGGATGATGATACCATTACTTTCCAGATTTGTGGTGGCTGGAATCGTGAGTACCGTGTGAGCGATGTTTCTCTTGATAAGGATGGCTGTCCCGCCGCCAAGGGTAGGACGATCTCTTCTGAGGAGTTTATAATTTCTGATCTTGAGCCTGTGTGCCGGCAGGCGATGAGTTTCGCTGAGGAGGGCCACGTCAGCTTGTGAGTCCTCTAGGTAAATCTCTAATTCATTTTTCCTTTGGAGAATGCCGTTGCAATTCCAAGCTACTAAGGTTATTGATTTTACTTTTGTTTTTGCAGACATATTGAGTTTTTAATTGAATAGAGAAAGTATGGTTTGAGTACTTTTTATGAACGTTTTGGTTCCTTCTAGTGTTGGATTCGATTTTGCCAGCACCTCCAGCATGTCGCTGAGTGCTGCAGTTGCTAACGTGATTTTGTCTGAGTTTGAAGTTTGCTTGGAATTCTGGTTGCTCGAGGACGTAGCGTTGGCGTAGCTGAAGTTTTCTGAGACAGGCCGGAAGAGCTTTGGTGCAAGTTGTTCTTGGGTGTGTTGTTGATAATTATATGATTGTTGTTGAATTTTCGGTTTGGGCGCGTAGGAACAACCGCGATATGAGGCAGTATGTGCACCACCGCAGTTTGCACAAGTGGTCGGCGTGGTGTTTGTCTTAGTGCAGGAGTTTGTAGCGTGGTTTTGCCCATACTTTACACATTTGAAATAGGCTCTGCAGGTCGCCTGAGAATGCCCATAGAGCTGGCAGCGGTGCAACTGCCCTTGGCTGGCTTTTCTTTTTAAAGCTTCGGGTGTTACCATTAGTCGACAGATGTGTGTAATCGAATATATTTTGTTGGCTTCTGCGCGCGGGACTTCCACCGTGATCATTAAATATGGTCTCTTTGTGTAAGGACTTGACATCCTTGATACTTTAATAAAATCTATGTTTTGGCTTTTTAAGTCTTGCCCTAGGTCGTAGTTAGCGAGATGTTCTGGAACTCTGCGGAATACCACTTTTAACGTTCGTTCTTCTTGTAGACGATAAGTATGAAATTGGAGATTTTTATCCTCCAGGTATTTCGTGGTGTTGCGGAAGTCATCCGTGTCTCTCGGGTGTATTTTTATCCCTTCCCTTGTGAGTTTCGCTGACTTGAAGGACTTTTTTTAAATGTGACATAGAATATTCCTTGATTATGCGTTTGAGAATGAATTACAGTAGATTTGATAATAATATTTAAATGAATAAATTGTCCTAAATTTAATTGAAATGTATACAGCAGTAAAATGTGTAATATATATTCTGTGTATGTATCTGTTTACATACAAAAAGAAGAATGCAATTTGCGTTTTATAATATTCCCAACTAATTTCGTTATAATAGTAATAATAATAATAATCTTTATTACCCAACAGAAATTACATCCATTTAAAGGGTAAAACGAAAAGGTGTTTATCAATACAGCCAGTAATAAGAAAAACTTAAATATATGGACACGCAAAAATAAAATGAATAAAAATAAGCATGTAATCAATAAAATAAACACAGAGGAAAGCGACAGTTTAATAAGGAAAATGAAGTAATTAATTTCCTGATCGGTACACAAACTGTTGTCATTTCTACACATATTAGAAAGGTACAATTTAATAACGCATTTTAAGTACTATGAGTGCGTAGAACGTATCTGCTGTGTTAGGTCTGAAAGTTCGGCCTGTTCATTTCAAAACTTCCCACCCTAAATTTCAGGAAATCTGGAAATCCGAAACACACAAGAAGTATTATTGTGGGGGCCATTTGTTGATGTAACAATTGACTCACCCACTTTAACCCCCTATTCCCTTAAAAATCATATATGGAAAGTGGTATCGAGTAATACATCATTTTACAGGTCTTTTGAAACAGTACATTTTGACGTTAATTTTTTTTTTAAATTAATCAATTGGTTTTAAATATTTCTTATAAAATTTAAAACTGTAGATAATTATTAGCTCTGCAATTTAAAAATATTTTCATTTATACATAGTGTTCTACAATGACAAACCAACACAAACTTATGTTTCTTAAATAGAATGCTAATGCTTTTTTGTACATTTTATGAGAGCCCTTGGGGGGGCTGATTAAACTGACATAAACTTATATTAGCGATTTTTAACTATTTCTGAGATATGGCGATTTTTCGTTAATAATTGTAACATTTGAAAGGTTGCTATGAAATAACGATTGATGATAAAATACCTATTATGGACTGAATTCTGCCGCACTAAGCGAAAAGGGGGTATATGCAACTTTTTTGAAAACAAGATATTGGTTTCTAGGACTTCTGGGTCTCATGCTCTTTTTTATACTGAGTTAATTTTGCCGTATTGACACTGCAAAATTACACATAATAGATGTTTTAAAGTAAATGTTCTATAGAATGTGAGAATGGCATTAAATTAAATCTAAAACCTTATAAAACTCAAAATTTTAGAAAATGCAGATAGGTATCCCCTTTTCGTTTACTGCGGCAGAATTAGTAGAGATATCTCTTCAGTGTGTGAAATTGATGTATATTTCAGCATATCTACGCATGTTCTTCAGAATCACATACCATTCGCTAAAGTTAAAAACAGTACATTTATATGTCATTGAAAAGTACTTAAAATTTACTAATAAAAAATATGTACTTTCTTCCACGTGTGGGGGATATTGCAAAAGTTATAGGATATTATATCTGAATAAATCCGATTACGATTTAAAAATATGAGTTGCCATGACTTGCACTACGATTATAACTAAAATTAATCGAAAAGAGTTACTTCTATTTTCCTTTTACAAATAAGTAATTTTTATTAAAATTTTAAAACTCATGAAAAGTTTGGAAGTTCAGGAATAATATTATAAAAAATATCGCGTGTGTCAAAAATTGTGTAAATGTTAACGTAGATTTATAGCTTCAATTTAAAAGGATGTAAGTACATGAATTTACGTTAAAATTGGAATTAATAGATATGGTGTATGTTTTGGGGGAAAGTGATTGTTGGCTGTTCCAAAGATATACAATCAAAAATATCCAAGTATGGGACTGCCATCCATGAGTGATTTTCAAAAATTGTTAACGTTTTGAAGAAAACTGCCAGTATTCCGTATGAAAAGGAGCCGTGTTACTGCTGCCATAGAAAACGCAGATACACAGAAAGTTCTTCTGTTATGCGTTCATACAAGCGTGCGTAACTTGTTTAAAACTTTATTAAGAGAACTTTAAAGATGATTTTTTATTTTGTTATATCACTTATAATTACTGTGGTTCTTGAAAATAGTAATAATAGATATTGCCGAAGTTATAGAAATTTTCAATAACGTACATTTAAATACTTGTATTGACGGTTTGCTTTTTAAGTGAAGTTTGAAATCTAAGTATGACTTCTTTAATTTTAATGTAATTTAAAATTTAGTCTAAGTATAACGATAAACAATTTTATGACACAAAGCGACTGCAATATTTTAACTATTGTTAATTCATAAATTTCCAAACCTTTCATTTTATAAGTTTTAAAATTTTAATAAGAATTACTTATTTGTAAATAGAAAATATTAGCAGTAACTCTTTTCGGTTAATTTTAATTATGCTATGTGTAATTAGGTCAAGGCAACTCATATTTTTAAATCGTAATCGGGTTTATTCAGATATAACATCCTATAACTTTTGCAATATCGCCCACAGGCACTAGAAAGTATATATTTTTTGATTAGTAAATTTTAAGTACTTTTCAATGACATATAATTGTACTGGATGTCCTATTTAATTTTTTTAAGAACATTTAACTTTAGAGAACGGTATGTAAGAATATGCGTAGATATGTCGAAATAAACAATAATTGCACGTACAGAAAAGATATCTCTATTTGAGCCCATATTAGGTATTTTATCATTAATCGTTATTTCATAGCAACTTTCCAAATGTTGTACAATTTTTAACGAAAAATCGCGATATCTCAGAAACAGTTGAAAATTTACAAATACAAGTTCATGTCAGTTAATCAGCCCTTCAAGGACTATCATAAAATGTAAAAAAAATCATAGCATTCCATTTAAAAATACAAAAGTTTGTGCAGGTTAGTCGTTGTCGAACACTCTGTTTAAATGACAATATTTTTAGATTGTAGAGCTTATGATTATCTACAATGTTTGTATTAAGAATTATTCGCTATCTACATTCTTAGATACCAATAATGGGACACCCGGTATATAAATATTTTTCTCCAAATCTTCCAGAATTTTTTTTGAATTTCTTTTTGAACATGAGTTGAGGTATTTCTGTCCCGGGAGAATAACAAACAAAACAAAATCGAATCAACCAAATACGTTCTTTCTATCGTTAATTGTGATTTTTGTTATTTTCGGACAAACTACAAAAATCATTATTTTTATATGCACTCTCGATCATAACTGACGATAAGAAGAATATAAAAATTCTTTAATATACATTTTGAATCCAGTGGAAAACTATGTATCAAATTTATTTGGTCTATGTGGATTAACGACGATCTGCCCTATATGTGACTATTTGCAAAAAGTTTTTGAATATCGTTTTCAGTGTCGTTCATTTAAAATTCTCTCATTTCTTCAAAATGTCCCGAGTTTTTTAGGTAAAATTGATTCTGTGGTTATGATATTCGCCGGTGATATTACACCTCTCACAAGCATGTTTGCTCGTGCGACTTGCAGTTTGCTTTAGATAGGATCGCACTGGTCCATCACATACGAGGGTTGGGGCAAAAGTCATGGCAACTATTTTTTTTCTTGAAGATACCAGTCCGGTTGGAAAATGTGACATATACAGACGAAAAGAGAGGGTCTTAACTACATGTGTGGATAATGAATAGCACTGAAATATCGTAATACACTAATTTATTACAGTAGTATACAGGGCAACATGGCCTTCACCGTGCAAAAGAATGATAACGTACACATAAAGTTGACATGACAAACCTGGGCCTAAAGACCCTCAATGTAGTCCCCTGCTACTGTCACCACACGCTGCCAACGATGTGGGAGGCGCTGAATACCATCAGCTTCAACACTTGCCGCACCATGTGTGAATCGGGTCATCTGTTGGCGCACAGCATTAGCAATGTCCTCTCGTGTTGCAAATCGCTGATGGTATTCTGCGCCTCCCACATCGTTGGCAGCGTGTGGTGACAGTAGCAGAGGACTACATTGAGCGTCTTTAGGCCCAGGTTTGTCATGTCAACTGTATGTGTACGTTATCATTCTTTTGCACGGTGAAGGCCATATTGCCCTGTTTACTACCGTAATAAATTAGTGTATTACGATATTTCAGTGCTGTTCATTGTCCACACATGTAGTTAAGACCTTCTCCTTTCGTCTGTATATGTCACATTTTCCAACCGGACTGGTATCTTCAAGAAAAAAAATAGTTGCCATGACTTTTGCCCCAACCCACGAAAGAGATCAATATTAAGATTATAGATACGTAGTATCTGTAACTTGTAAACTAGTCTTTATTAAAATATTCACTTCCTCAATTAAATGAGTGTTACTATGTAAAACTGACTGGATAGATTGTGGTTTTCCAGAACCACAAAATAAAGTAATAATGATTGGTGGACTGATGGATAAACTTCTGTACTGTTACTTTCAAAAATAGGAAGAATATCGATGTTATCGACCTTATTGTGCACACCAAAATAAATTATTCCACCATTATCCAATACTTGTTTAAAAGTCTTTGGACGTGTATTTAACAAAAATTTGTAATCTAGTGTAATTCTATGAAATGATAATGCAAAACTTAAGCAAATCTCACAAACTGTTTGACCGCACATTATACTGCAGTGACCAATATTTAAGCGCATTTTTAATATCAGTTGTACCGTGAGTATCTAATAAACGCCCATTATGTTTTCGGAAGATACACTTGTGCTTTCAACAATACATTCATATTTAATATATTAATGGAATGGTAATATTTAATGTATTAATGGGATATTCACCAACAATACTCCGTATTAAATCATTATTTCTAAAAATGTCACTAGTAGTATCATCATTTCGTTGGCTTAATCCGCAAAACCCGTAAGTCCACTTTTGGTCAAAATCGACATTTTGGTGCCATCTGTTGGGAAAAAAAAAAATCTATGAGTTAAGAAATTCCCAGTATCTCCAAGAGAATTGAAAACGTTAAAATGCAGTGATTCGTTTTCCACGTAAGTCCTAGTTGTTTGAAAACAAAACGCAAAACCAGTAAGTCCGCAGTTTCTGTTACAATCTATGGCGATGCATGCGTGCAGAGTGAATTTTATGCGAAATTGGCTGTGATAAATACATTTCATTGCGTAGCAGGCTTTATAACTGAAGGTAAGTTGACGTAATAATGTTAGTAACTAGTAGAGTCAAAGATTTTGATAGTTTTGGCTTTAATTGATAGTTTTAATCAGAAGTTGGACTTACGCGATATTCTTAAAATCAACTTAATAACATTTTGTTAACATGTTGTGGACTTACATAATTTTAGAGTACGTAAATTTTTACAATTTTTTTTTTTTTTTGGACAACATGGCCAATTTTGGAAGTAGAACCCTTAAAATAATGGAAATGGTGCAAACAGATTCAAAAGCAGAAGAAATAAAGTGTACGAGAGTTTTAAACTCCAGCAACAACAATTTCCAAAATCAATTTTCGTCACTGTCCAGTTGTAGTTATCAAGATGAAATGTTACTTTTAGATATTCCTGAAATAACTGGACCCCTATTCAATAATGCAGACAATGGTATGAACTCTGACTTAGCTGAAAACCAAAACTTTCAGTCGTTTAGCAATGACCAAAATGAATGTGATGTTATGAATGTTTTGGAATCGACTGAAATGGTTAACCACACTACAAAGACTGCCGAAAAAGACTTATTAGATGATAGAGATAAAAGTTTATTTAATAATAATACGTTGGTGTGGAAAAATGTTCAGGAACAAATATTAGAATATAATGCAGCAAAAGCAGAACAAAACCATGATCCGGATTTTGTACCTCAAGTTGAGTCCAATTCTGAAAGCGACTTGCACGAAGAAAGCGAGAATGAGAGCTCGGGGGATGAAGAGAAGAATGCAAATCAGAATTATAGATCTGCACCAAAAGCCGATGAAACAGAAGCACGAATATTTGATTACGTACTGGACAGCAACTCTCTTGAGAATCATTTATCAGAAAGACCAAAGAGAAAAAAAAGGCAATTTGTAGATGAAAAAGAATGGAGTGAAAAGAAAAGGAAGTTACATCGCGAGAAAGGAAAAGAATATTATGGCAGAAAAAAAATTAATAATAAGTGGATTTACGACGTACACAAAAAGGAAAGAAAATTAGGAAATCCTTGTCACTGCAAACTCTCGTTGAAGAATAACTGTGTTTTGAAATGTCGAGACTTTTCTGAAGATGAAAGAAAAAGTATATTCCAAACATTTTGGTCCGACATGACCTGGTCCGAAAAAAAAATTTACGTGTCGTTTTTAGTAGAATCTAAAAAGGTTAAAAGACACAGAAACAGAAAAGAGGCGGGTGCATCTAGAAGAACAGAATCCTTAGTGTATTTTTTGCGACGAGGAGATGAACGTGTAAGGGTTTGCAAACAGATGTTTTTAAAAACTCATGACGTAAAGGAAAATATGATTTTAGACTGGTTAAAAAATAAGGAAAAAGGTAACTCTGTACCAATTGAGGTGCCAATTGTCAAAGATAATACAGGGCAAGATAAATCTAATACTCGTCGATACCAAGACCTAAAATTAAACTTAGAAAGATTTTTCAACGAGTTGCCTAAAGTTGAGTCACATTATTGTCGTTCGTCATCGAAGAAACTATATCTAGAACCAATTTGGCAATCCAAGTCATCAATTTATAAGTTTTATAAGGAATGGTGCAGCAACAAACAGTACCGGTGTCTATCAATTGCTTCATTCAGTCATGTGTTTGAACAAATGAACTTGTCAATATTTCGACCAAAGAAAGATGAATGTGACCAATGCGTTGCTTTCAAAACCAAAAATATGTCAGATGAAATATTTAATCTTCATCAAGAAAAAAAGAAAGAAGCTAGAGAAGAAAAAAATAGAGACAAAGACTCAAACAACAGGGTGTTCTGCATGGACCTGCAATCAGTTTTATTATCACCAAAGTCAAATACTTCATCACTTTATTTTAAACAAAAATTAATGGTTCATAACTTTACGTTTTTTGACATGGCCACCAAAGATGGATACTGTTATCTGTGGCATGAGTCCGCTGGGGGTCTCTCAGCCAATGATTACGCTTCGATCATTTGTAAATTTATTACAGATAATATTTTTCCGAGCATGAAATCTGAAGAGAAGATAATACTGTACAGTGATGGCTGTACATCACAAAATAGGAATTCAACTCTGGCCAATGCGCTCATTAATTTATCGATGATTTTAGGTATAACAATAGAACAAAAATTTCTGGAGAAGGGCCACACCCAGATGGAAGCGGACTCAATCCATTCCACAATTGAACGAAAACTGCGCCGCACAGACATAAATGTACCAGCGGACTACGTAAATCTATGTAAAAGAGCTCGGGAAAAACCTAAGCCTTATAAGGTGTTTTATTTAAATTATGACTTCTTCAAAGATTTCCAGAAATTAGATTTCTTAAAATCATTGCGTCCAGGTAAAAGGGCAGGAGATCCTTGTGTCACTGATATACGTGCCATAAGATACCTACCCGATGGTTCCCTTTTCTATAAATTGAGACACCCGGAAAACTTTGTGGAACTGATGTACAGCCGAGTCAGTAAGGAAAAAAGAAAGGAATTGATGTGTCAAATAAATGAGCTTCCACATTTATATAAAGAACCGATCCCCATTAAACGTGAAAAATTTTTACAGTTGCAAAGCTTGAAGAAAAGTATTAAAAGCGATTATCACAGTTTTTACGAAAATTTGCCGTTCAAATAATTTTATAATAATAATAAATAATTTTAGTTTTTGATTTAAAATTATATTCTCAACCATGCAAATTTCATTATTTTCTTAAATTGAATAATTAACAATGTTTATTTTTCTGTTTTGTGTTTCGCCTCTTTGTTCTAATAATTTTTGTGAATAAATAACCTTTTTTTAAATCTTGTTAATCCATTTTATGTTAAATAATAACGTGGCGTAAGTCCCATCTCTTTTTTTAATCGACCGTAAAAATAATACATAAATATAATACAATAAGACTTTCTTTCGCCAGATTTTAAATAAGAAAGATACTAAAATTTTGAAACGTTTTTTGTCTCTCCTGTAAAATTCCACATTATGGACTTACGTGTTTTGCAGATTAAGCCGACGATTTGTTATTAATGTCTGTTGTATTTGAGTAGATTTTACTTTAGGCCGGCTTTGCAATTGTTTACGGGACACTAATTTATTGTGATTCATTGTTCGAAACTTTTTAATTATCTACCTATTTCATTACATGTATTTGTTGTAATCGGTAACCGGAACATACCTGCAAAAACACACATAAAGTAGATTACAGCGAACACATTAAAATATTTTGATAAAATAACAGTTTGAAAACATAACCCAAATTTATTATACTCTTTCAACTACAAAGAAAACTCCGTTGAATTAACTTAAAAATGAACGTACAGAGGTTACAATGTTATACGAAAACGTAGGTAAGACGAAAATTCTACTACGTTAGAAAAACCCATCCAAATACACTTTAGTAAAAACGTTGAAAAATATTACACACATAACGTTAATATTTACTTTAACGTTAAAAATTATTGTTCAAAACATTATCTCGTTCTGTGGAAACATTTATAAAACGTTGTAACAGCAAACGTTGAAATCTTTTTTAGTAAAAACGTTGAAAAATTTTAGACTCCAGCAACGTTAATATTAGCCGTCGATACTACTTAGGCCCGGTTTCATAACAAACGCTGAAAGTCGGCTTTACATAAATCTAGCTTTGTTGAAAAGTGTACTTTACAAGTGACATAAAGGCGCCTTGCGTTTCATAATAAATTGTAAAGGTCACTTTAAGTAAAGATTCCTTTCATCATTCGAAGTTGAAATCGATACAGTTGGTAGCACGATAGTTCTGTGTGGATCATGCGTAGATTCCACCTAGTACGAAAACCCGCGAAAAAACACAGTCATCTAACGTTTACATTATAAATTAACCTATCATTGCTATCACAACGAACGTAAATTTTAGAAAAATGAATCCAACACCAGTAAAAAGACGTAAGTCGTGTGTATTTGGTGTCGAGGAACAACTAAAATTATTAGAATTGATTGAGAAGGAGAAAGAAATTATTGAAAATAAAGTAACAGATAAAGTTGCTAATGATGAGAAGGTATTCTTTCTTTCTTTGTATATTTCTTCAATGTATTTCATTTAACTATTTTTAGGATTTGGCATGGAATCGAATTGCAACTGCTTATAATGCAGTTGCATCAGAATATAGAATAACTGACCAACTCAAGTCAAAATATGATAATTTAAAAACAAAGGCACGGAAGGCTGCTTCAGATAGACGGTGTAGTTACACTGGTACAGGTGGTGGTAAACCCCGTCCCGATTTAGATCCAATCTTAGAATTAGTTTTAAGTTTAATAAATATCAAGACGGTGGTGGGTGAAACCAATGTATTTGATGATGATGATGTAAATATATTTTAATTATGTATATTTTTAATGTGCAAAGAATCATTCAGC
Source organism: Amphimallon solstitiale (assembly GCA_963170755.1). NCBI lineage: Eukaryota > Metazoa > Arthropoda > Insecta > Coleoptera > Scarabaeidae > Amphimallon > Amphimallon solstitiale. The sequence goes on from OY720680.1 coordinate 35,897,201, forward strand.
AATTTCACTACATATATAAATGTGTGTATATAGTTGTCTTTCTATTTTGTTGACAGCATTGTTCTTTCTATTTTGTCGACATACATGTTATTACTGTCATGAATCAATGCACATGGAATATTTACCTTGTAGCATCAAAACTAAAATTCCTTTCTTTTAAGAATGATTTAGGAGTTCCAGAAGAGGGTATGCCAAAATCAATAGAGGCATTTACAAACAATGTATCTGTACGTAATTATAATTACCTGCTTATAGAAAGTAATATTTTAATGTTTTAGATAATAGTCGAGGCACCACATGAAGGCAACCCCAACATAGACCTAGGAAATTTAAATGAATTTATTAGTTTATCAGTTGATGTAAGGAACTATATCTGTACCATATATGGTTTTTTAAACAATGTATCTTTTAGGAAAAGAGCAATGAATCAAAACATAAAAATGAAGCTTCATGCTCTTATGAAGTACAAGTATGTATACAAATTATTAATTTCACTTATATATTTACCGTTACAATTTCCAGGCATCAAGTAAAAATTATTGGGGTAAATATACCCCCGAAAAGTTAAAAATGCCCAAATCTAAGAAACTCCATCCTATTAAACGCAATGTGATTAAACCACTACAGGAACAGTTGTATGCTAAAAAAATAGAGTATTTGGATGGAGAAATAAAGGCAAGGAAAGAGGAAGAAAGACGACGTGAGGAAGAGCATGAAAGAAAAATGAAGTTATTGGATTTGGAAATTCAATTGAAAGAGGAAGAAATAAACAAAAAAAAATTTATCTTTTTAAGTTAAATATTAAATATTTATACAGACATAACTTTTTTTTTACCAGAATTACATCAGTATACACAGAATTGAATGACGATAGATAAGGTACATATTTTACATTTAAAATCTTTAACAAATAAGTAAATATGTATGCTGTTTCACTAAAAATTAGCAAAATGTTCAGTGATTATTAACTGTCGCACTTGCCTTGCTACATTAATATTGTCTACATTTGGCATCAGCTGTTCATCAACAAAATTATTTTCATTATTATTAAGCCATTCGTTTGGAACAGGTTCTGCCATTTCTAGAGCCATATTATGCAAAACAGCTGTAGCAACAATTATAGCCTTAATTGTACATTGTTTCAACCTCATGCCAAAAGAGAGTATTGGAAATCTTCGTTTCCAAACTCCATATACTCGTTCAACAACATTTCTGGTTCTTATTATTGACTGAGTTTTCTGCTGGAGTGTGGATTTCATGAAGTTTTACCATCAGGTATCTCTGCAAGGTGTATCCACTATCTCCAACGAGAAGGTATCTGCCATATAACCCATTTTCAAAATTTCTTTTTATATTACTATTATTGAAAATGGTTTGGTCGTGTGCAGAGCCTGACCACCGAGCTACTATATTCAAAATTTTCAATTTCGCGTCACACACTGTTTGCACATTGTATGCAAAGTAATTTTTTCTGCAACGATATATTTCTGCATCGTTTCCTCCAGGAGATTGGATTTTTATCAATGTACAATCGATAGCCCCAATAACCCTGGGAAAACGAGCCACTGTGTAGAACTCTCCTGCAACTCTTTCCATATCTGCATTCGTTTCAGGCATTTTAATGTATTGAGGTTGTAGAGATGCTATGGCAAATGACACTCTTCTTATTATTCGACTCGCACTTGCTTTACTAACCCCGATAACATCTCCAGCAGTTATTAGGAAATTCCCAGTTGCAAAAAACCGTAGAGTCAAGAGTAGCTGTTCCATAGGTTGAACACAACCACCCCTATAAAAAAAAAGTATTACATCCTACACTGCACATTAAAATAGTGTTTTATGTATGTTCTCACCTGTTTGAAGGTGTAGGTAAAAGATGAATTATTTGTTGTAATAATAACAAAACTGTTGGTTTCGTTAGACGAAATCTTTCAAAGAAGGAACAATCATCATATTTTATGAGGCATTGTTCGCGTTTTCGGTATAATTTTGGCCTTCTGATAACTTCGACCTCTTCCTCTTCAGATGAACTGGAACTTGTGTTTAACATTTGCAACATAATTGAATATTGAAATAACGGACTTCGATTAACACAATGCTAACGACGATTGTCAAAATAATATGAAGTATAAGGTTAGGTTTATGATATAAAGGACGCTTTCCCGCTGAAAAGTAGCAAAATCGAAGCTTTACGGAAAAGGACGGTTTAAAGTCGGCTTTGACCTTTATGTTACTTTATGAAACGCAACTAGGGAATAAAGCATACTTTCCAATTTAAAGTCTCCCTCAAAAATGATTATGAAACCGGGCCTTAGATAAGCTAATGTTTGTAGTGATTATAGTATAAGACTGTCGAGTGTTTATGTTATCTCCAGTTAAACGTAACATTAGCGTGTAAAAACTATAACTCGGATACATGGACAGAAGAGAAAAGGGAGTATGTGGGTCCAGGGAAAAAAACGAAGTCGGATGAAAGTCAAGTCGACGGCGTATTAGCCCGGCTTAAGTAGACAGTAAAAGAAAGTAATAAGGTCCTCTAATAAATAAGTAAGTCGGCCCACACATAGCCATTCATAATGTATTAAATTATCATTGTATGAACCTTAACAGTAATCAAATAGGATTCTAGCTGAAGATGGCCATGGGCCGAAACATGTACTACTAGAGCATATAATAAAATTAATGTAAGGCTTAAAAGAGGATTTATTTTTACCCTATTACTAAATAGGATTTTGGTTTACATAAAGATCGACCGCCAACTAAGTGTTCAATGTGTAAAGTATAATATATCTTCCTATAGAGAGTTATTTAGCATTTGAAGCAGCTACAGGCGTCTCTATCGTCGAAGGAGGGCTCCCATTAAGCACACCGACAACAGGAAGATATTCTTCAGTGAAAGAAGATAGAAAATATATAAAAGGAATTTACAAGTTCTATTGCGTTAGTGCCAGATAAACTTCAATGGTAAAACTTGTCTTAATATAGAGACGTGATTAATTAATATAATAATCTAAGATTGAAAACAAAATTAATAAATTGTCTTAGATGCAGTAAGATTTCAGTATTTGTAAATTGTTTGCCAATGTTGTTTTAAAATAAAAATATCATTTGCATTGTAGATGTAGATCTATTTATATTAATCTCAGTATGGTTTGTGTTTCTCTTAAGGCCTACGTTGCGAGTATTGATATAACTACTAAGAGGCGATAGAAAACAAACGATGTAAAATGCATTTCAGAGAAATGATAATATACAAATAAATCGTAACTAATCTTTCAGTATTGAATGCGCTCTGAAATTATTTTAATAATGTATTTGTTCTAATTGAAATTGATATTTTTTGGGGTTTTTTTTTATGTTTGTATTAATATATACCAAAATCTTGGTTTCTAATACAAATATTATTTAAATTAAAATAATTTTGTTTTATTTAATTGTGTCAATTAATGCCCGAAGATTATTTTGTGTTGATATCTCTTAATTTGGATCGTCCTGGGAAAATGAGCTAGCCCGGTAAAACGATTCATATATTTTATTTTATTTTATTTTATATAGAAAATATTAAAATATAAAGAGCATTATTAAGAGGGTCATCACATTATTTCATGGCAATTTTACAAGCTTCCTTACATTATGTTATATAATTTATATTTGTTTCTTTACATTACGGCTTTACCAATGAGCCGTTATTAATTTAAAAGGGGTTCTATTTAATCTTAAAACGACTTATAAAATTACATCTACACAATAACGTTTAAAAAACGTTGAACCAACGTATGTGGTCATTGGGTTGAAGCTCGTGGAGAACCATGTAAATTGTTGGTTCTTGGAAAAGGTAAGGCAAAAGAATAAGAAGAGCGAAAGCTATACGGGGCAAAGGAAATTGATAGAGTAAGCAGGGAAACTTAACTTAGCCATGAAAATCTTCCACAAAAATCTTGCCAATATTTATAAGGGCACCTTACTGACGTAGTGCACACAAAATTTTATCGCCAACCGCAAAAATTTGTAATTTAAAAAATAAAGATATAATGACTTATCACATGTCAGCGACAAACTATTTATGTTTAAAGTCGTCGGTCATGACTACATTGACGGATATTAGCGGCAGATAAAGTATTTTATTTTACAGTACGATAAAGTGTTTGTTAACCTCCGTAAAACGCTATGGTAATACATTGCTTTATTGAGAGTTGCCGACAATATTTATTTATGTACCAAGTCAGTAAAGTGATCCCTTATCGAACGAGTCTATTTATGAGCGAGGCGAGTAACAGACGAGTTCGATAAAGGCATTTTACTGACGTGGTGCATACAACATTTTATCATCGCCAAGCGCAAAAATTTGTTATTAAAAAGAAATGACGTGATATTTTATGACAGTGACAAACGATTTGTGTTTGAAGTCATTAGTCATGGCTATGTTGACAGATAATAGTGGCAGGTAAAGTACTTTATCGCCAACCGTCAATAAAATAATGCATTACTATAACGTTTTACGGAGGTAAACAAACATTTTATCGTACTGTAAAATAAAATACTTTACCTGCCTCTAATATCTGTCAACGTAGACTGATGACTTTAAACATAAATCGTTTATCGCTGTCATAAACTGTCATAAGTTATTATATCTTTATTTATTAAATTAACAATTTCTAGGGTTAGCGATAAAATTTTGTATGAACTACATCAGTAAAGTGCCTTTATCGAACCCGCTTTTTACTCGCCTTGTTCGCTTCGCTCGCTTGGCTCATAAATCAGACTCGTTCGATAAAGGATTACTTTACTGACTTGGTAAATAAAGAACTATTAATTTACAGTACGATAAAGTGTGTGCGTAAAACTCTATGGTAATGCATCGCTTTATTGACGGTTGGCGATAAACAAAATTATCGATGCTGGTTTGATAAAAATCCTTGAAGAAAGCATGAACGTTATTTCTCTAAGCTCTAAGGTCATCGTGTAGGTCACTATATCTGCTAATGTAATAATAATTAATATGAACGAAAGTTAATACCAAATTGGGCAATCACAGCCGTTCCACAAGGAAGTGATCGCAAGAAGAAGCAATAATTACATGGCCAAGATTTGTCGCCTTTTAATTATTTTCTGTAGGGCTGCCTTAAAAGTAAAGTCCACGAGAATAATCCAGTTAATACTCACCACTTAGGCCCTTTCCGTATGCTACTGACTGTTAGGACCGATGATCAGTCCAGTTTTGACTATACCGTGCCTATAGCTACTATATTTAGGACAGCTGACTCGTCGGCCATTTTGGAGATAAATGTCAGTTCATATCACGATACACTTATACCGGTATGCTCACTTTAGCTGTCAATGACGTCATTGCGGACAGATTGATAGTTCTCATATAGGCTACATTTTGACGCAGTTATCTCCAAAATGGCGGACGAGTCAGCTATGCTTTATATAGTAGTTGTAACCGTGCCTTCAAATACTTTCCTCGTTAGAGACGGCCATGCTTTTTTTAATGGTTGGTGACAGTGCATAATTTTGATAGTTTGGTTATGTCATGTACAAATAATAGGCGTCTATAATTTGAAGTATAACAACTGTCAGAATTTGAAGTTTTCAAAAGCTTAGCATGTACACCAACATTGATTACTTAAAGAACTTAAAACACAGCCTACTCTAATCAGGAAAGTATTTGAAGGCACGGTATAAATTTTCATTGATTACATAAATACCGTGCTTGGACACATTATATAATTGAAAATTAAGATTAATTGTATTATTTTTAATAATAAGATTTGAGAGAATTTACGTATTGAAAGAATAAGAAAAAATGTTAGAACAAGCTTGTAATGACGTTATACAAGAAAGAAAGACTAAAAAGAGGATCCCACGATAGAATTTTAAAAAAAGTAACACAGGACTCGATGAGATGGCGAGATATGTGAAAAAACGAAACTAAACCATCTTATACCTAACCGCATAAGAAACTGAATTAAGTACGTAAGTAAGATTCAAGCAGTATAAAGAGCAGGACGTCGCGTGGCTTGCAACTATTTGCATATAATAAAACTCGAGAGAAAGAATTTAGCAAAAATTTTATTGTGATAATTTCTAGAAGTAACTTTCTTTCGACTAACCTTCTAAATATATGCGTAAAATTAAACAATTTTAAGTTCGTGTTGTTTTACATTACGTCTTAGAAATTTTATATATATAAAATTGAATTAGGGACATGGGCGTCTCTAAGAACTAAATTTGATAAATAAAAAGTTTTAGACCACTAGATAAAAGGAACAAATTATTGCCATAATTGCTCTGTAAGTTTACAAAGAAATCAGAATATATATTTAAAACAATCTCTTTTGGGCAAAGTTTGTTTATGTTCTTTAACAAAAATGTGTTATTTAAATGCTAAAACCACTTTACCGTTTAAAACGAAACGGGAGCGCCTTAATATAAGTAACTTTATTTCGAATAACCTTCTAAAAGAATGCACAAAATTTAACAATTTTAAGTTCGTATTGTATTACATTACGTCTTAGTAATTGTATATAATTAAAATTAAATTAGGGACATAGGCGTATTTAAGAACTAAATTAGATAAATAAAAAGTTTTAGACCATTATAGGCAAGAGGATCAAATTATGGTTATTGATTTTCATATTGTGTCTGCCATATAGCTCTACAAGTTCGCAAAAGAAAACATATTATACATTTAAAACAATCCCTTTCGGGCAAAATATTATGTCTATAACAAAAATGTGTTACTTAAATGCTAAAACCGCTTTTCCGTTTAAAACAAAAAAATGAAAATTAAAATTTCAGTAATTATAGAAAATATGTGTTGAAATTTTTCGTTACAATCATTAAACGCGAATTATGAAGTAAGAAGAATCCTCTACACAGATAACAATATTACCTAGTGCTAGCTTAGAAGCAGTGTTGGTCATTATCTGGATGATTTATCTAGATAAAATATCTAGATAAAAGTTATGTTATCTAACATCTTTTCAAGATGAAACGATAATCATTTATCTGTCATCTTATCTTAAATTAAAAAAAGCAGATTATGTGAAAGTTTTAGATAAAATATAATTTTTTTTGGGAGTTTTCAATTTTGTTTGGTGTGTCTCGAAGATCGAAACGAAACCAATAAAACCATCCCCGTCTCTGTAACTCTACTTATATCTACATCGTTTTCTACTTTCCTACAATATAGTACATTTTTCGCAGTACGTTCGAAAAATTCGTTGTTGCAGAGCTGCTTGTCATTATCACTAATTGAGACTATCACTTTTCATTTGTAATATTTTGTGAGCTTATCACAAGTGTCCAAGTTTATAGCTGTGTTTATAGATACAGATTGCTGATGTAGTATGCAGATAGTTACTCATGCTTCACGACGCTAGCATCTTCAGCACCTGTCGAAAGACTGTTCGGCACGGGCGCCCAAATCCTACTTCCACGTATAAATCGACTATCCGACGAACATTTCGAAATTGTATTAATTTGCCGAAGCAATTAAGGCCTGATTTCAAGTTATACTTGTGCGGTCGTAGTTTTGCATCAGTGATTTTTGTATTTGTTATTTTGCTAATTTTATGTGTTTTTAAAACCGCAAAAATTGAAGACTGTAGGAGTAGTAGAAACCTTGTGAATTAGTCACTAGTAAAACGAATATGAAAATCAGTGACGCAAAGTTGCGCCCACACAAATCAAACTTGAAATCAGCTCCTAAAGCATTAATAATAGTACATAAACATAAGAATGTATATTAATTTTGTTCATATCTAACGTTGTGTATTACCTATATAAAAAAAACCTCATCATCATCCTTCCTATATCAATCGATACATAAACCACGTTGAATTCTAAAATAAAATTCTTATTTATCTATTGAATTATCTAGATAAATTATACTTTATCTGTCATCTTTATCTAGATAAATAATTATATGTGTACAACACCGCTTAGAGGTAAAATATTATGTTGTGGTAGCTTGGACTAAGATTAGGTAGTTAATTCGTGCCAGGAGCTGGTGAATCAATATCATCCAGACCAAGTTTTGCAAGCTAAGTGCTTAGAAATTGTTTATTAATTTTTCCTTTAAATAATCTCATTTGCTGTCTTACCAAGACTTCAAGAGTCTAACCCTTCATTTTAAATTTATTATACCCTTCAGGAATTTTGCATCATTGTTAAAAATTCAGATTTAGTTTATGTCTTAGGATATTACATTTAATTTTACTTTCGAGACTTATTCAATTACTCAGACTAAGTCTTCATATATATTGTTAATAATCGATGTGATTGTAAAACTTGATCAAGGTTTCCGTATTAATATTCAAAGTGTTATTTCGTGTTGCTTATTGATGCAAATTTATTTGAGATTTATCCGTTTGAAAATATCATTTTTGTTCTTAGCTATGCACTTACTTGCACATTCATGCGTACAGGCTGTGTTGCTACTGGGAGTTTTCGTCATGTAGCACACAATTAAAGAACGGGATTTGTTTTTCCCTGACATTTTTCAATTTAACCAATCATAAATATTGTATCCAGATTTTAAACATTTATTACCGGGTGTTAAGACTTAACATACCAGTAGATTACAACATCATATCAAATTTAAATTTACCAATCACTAATTTTTGTTCTTCTTGTTTCTTTTTCTACATATTTAGTTAGTTTCTTCTTCTCTTTTTTAAAAGAAATTTAAGCTATACATTTTCCCAGTCTTGCATCCCGTTGCTCGTCTGTTTCAGACGAACTGGCTTAAGCAATGCCTACTCGAGCGGATTCCTGTCATGCTATCCGTTGCTCGTCTGTTTCTGAAGCTCGTGATAGCTTTTTCTTTCGTGCTTGAGGTGTCGATCGACCAATCAATTATTGTCGTTTGGGTGGCAGCGACAGTAATGCTAAGTGACGACTATTACAAATTTACTTGAAAAAAGCGTGTGCTATCTATCATCTAATGTCGACCAGCAATTGGAAATCCACAACCAACATCAGTTGTTATGTCACACAAGAACTGAAAAGTTACTGTCCGCATTTGATTCAATTCAATTCTGTCAAGCGTGCGCGCTCATAAACCAAAAAAACCACGAACTTCTTCTAAACTACATGAAATACACTGATTTGTTGAAACGACTCGCACGCCTCCTACTATAAAAGGGTTGTACTAATTCACAAAACCTTTGCGGGTGTGCGCACGACAACTTACCAAAGTGTCATCGCAGTCAGATGAATAGTACGAGTCCAGATAGAAATTTCCGTCTGGCAATGAACAGAAAACAAGTAGAGATACTGAAAAACTATTTATCACAAAGCAATCTACAAACCTTAAGCCATTTTTTTACATAGCTCCACCATTTTGTTGGCACTTGTCATAGCATGGCACAAGTTTTTGTATACCTTCTTATTACAAGGTTCCACTAAAATTTCGAATATCACCGCTCCAATGTGGTTAGTGGAAACTTTTTTTGCAACTAAGTGTATATATATATACGTTTTGTAAGTATACATATTGCTGTGTGCTGTACCAGCAACATAATTTATAAAAATAATGATAATTTTTATTATATTTAATATATTTTTATTTCTTAACAGCACGTACTTTCTGAGTACGTGTGAGTTCTATCAGTGTATTCAAACTTCCTTTCTCTTGGCAAATCTCTTGTTTATATTTTTTATAGGGATAAGGTTATAGTTTGTATTAAAGAAAAATCAGAATCTATTTAAAACATAATTGTATATTTTTATTCAACATTTTAGAATAGATAGCATCGCTATACTATATTCACCCAAGAATTATAAAAGAAAACATAATTGAAAGAAAACATTTATACCGTATTCTCGGTTGAAATGTTTTTGTAGAATAAATATATCGATAATGCTTAATCAAAAATAAAAAAATATTATCCTGTTTTGAAACAAAGAAAAATTCAATTGCATATCAGTATTCTATCAATATTGTGCTAATTCTATTCTATCAGAAACATTGGGTGATATGAATAAAACGGAGTACTTGCTAATACTACTAGTAATTTCTTCAAAGCTGAAGTAAATACTGCAAGAATTAAGTAAGTGCTTCGACTGTGAAGCAGATACTCTATAAACAAGCCTCGCTACAGGGTAATACTACAAATCAGTAGCATTTGCTTTATATATAGGAGTAATTACTTATGGTATATATAGCAAATGCTACAGGACACAGCAAATACTTCATTTTTACCGAAGCCAGCGTCAGTGTAGCTTCGCGGTTGCTTTCTTTAAGCTATTTGCAAAATATGGCAGAGTTATTATTAGTTCAGGACAGATTACCGAAGTATTATAAAGAGAGAAGAATATTTCGTTCACGGGAATACAGAAAATTATTTCGGTAAGAAATATTACAAAATTTTATTGGACGTTGTCACTAATTTATTTTTGGCCTTCTATTAAGTTTTGAAAAGGAAAATGTAGAATGGATTGCTAACCACTTCTTGGGTACATCAGTAGAAACTCGTGGCGAAGCACTATCAACAGTTCAACAAATGGAAATATTTCTTAGAAGTCTTGGAAACCCTGGTTTTCAGATAGGAGTTGCTAGTGATATAGGTGTGCATTAATCAACGGTGTCGAAACGTATTAATTATGATATTGATAAAATTTTGGACAAGGCACATATATGGATTCGGTTCCCACAAACTGCAGATGAAATTGAACGAGCACAGGAAGGTTGGCAGATACCAAATATAGTCGGTGCTATAGATTGTGTGCACATTCGAATTATAAAGCCTACAGTTCAAGGAGAGGAATATTTTAATAGAAAAGGTTTCTGTTCAATAAACGTACAAGCTACCTGTTCTCGTACAGAACGATTTACAAGTGTGGATGCTTCGTGGCCAGGTTAAGTCCACGATAGTAGAATTTGGAAAAATTCCGACGTTTTTAACATTATGGCCGACAACATCTATAATGTTTCTTTACTGGGAGATGAAGGTTATTGCTTGGCACCGTGGCTTTTAACGCCATACAGGAGGGCTCTTACCGTCGCAGAAAGGAATTACAATAGATGGCAAACAAACAATCGTTGTGTTATTGAACGTTGTTTTGGTCAGCTGAAACGGCGCTTTCCCATGATGCATTACACTGTTCGCCTCAAAACTAATAGAGTTTGTCGGTACATAGTTTTTGCTTTTGTATTACACAATATTGCAAAACATCTAAATGATCCAGACGATGATTTTGATGAATTTCCGATTGAACAAGATTTTGTGTATATTCAGAACGAGGAGGACCACAACGTAATACGCCATAGAGGTGTGCATCGTAGAAATGCGATAGCCATGGAACTTTTAAGGTTGCATGAACATAGATCAAAACATAAATAAATTATTATAAAGTTCATTTGTAATAGTACACATTTAATTAATATACTACTCTAAATTTCCATTAAGGAAGACGTCCTGAGATTGATTTGTCATTGCTGTAAAATATTTTTCCTGCGCGATGGCAGCTTTTTCTTGGGCAATGACTGCTTGTTCTTGTGCTTTGGCCGTTTTCATCTGTTGCAGAAGAACAAGCCTTTGCAAAGTAGGTACACTTACATTTTTGAAGTCGTCGTCCACATTTTCAGGCGAAACTACTTTTCGCTTTGGAGTGACTTGTTCGAGCAAATGGTCATCAGTTTGGGGTTTAACTCCTGCTCCTGTTCCAGCACTTTCAGCCCCTATTGATTTATCCATTAGTACCAACTAGTTTACTTACAAACTTTTTATTATTACCTGGAACTTGATGGAGAACAGGATTTTCCCCGCGATTGTTCCATAACTCGCAAAATTTGCTTTGCCATTCATTAAGAATAATTCTTTTATTTCCAGTCTTCTTTAGGTCCGTCTTCTCCTTTACTTTGCTTTTCATATTGTTAAACTTTTTAATGATCTATAAATACATTCTATGTTGAAAGCAAAAAAGAAGTAGACACGTTTGGGTGCAAAACGGGTCACGGTACAATGTAAAACGAATGTCTCGTCACCCGTTTTACATCCAAACGTGTCTACTTTTTTTTTGCTTTCAACTGTACGTGAAAACATTATTTAAATTTACAATACAAATGTAAATATAGTTCATATAGTTATAGTAGTTGGTGTTAAACGTCTTCGTCAAATCTTCCCAACACTATTCTTTTTGTTTCATTATGTTCGGGGTTTTTCTTTTATCAAACAGTTGAGGATAATCCGATAGCATCACTGTAAACCCCATTTGTTCGTCAGTTTGCTCTGCCGTACCTTCATCCCTATCACTTTCGCTGTCACTCATTTTTGATCCAAATTTACCGCGACGATGGCTTGACGCAACATAAATCCTAACCTCAAACTGACCAAATACTACCTCTTCGAAGTAAATACTTCGATTGTGTAGTAAATGGTTTATGTTTGTAGCAAGTGCCTCGTTATTGTAGTATTTACTTTATGTACCAATGCAGCAGTTACTTCTAGTAGTAGTATTAGCAAATACTCCGTTTTATTCATACCACCCATTATATTCGCACGTAATGCTCTGATAATCTTAGAACTTCGCAATGGTCAATGTTCGAAGGAAAAGCTTGAATTTGATCACTGGTAACAATCATTCGCACGCATTGCGACCAGCATCTCAAAGTCCACCACCCAGAAACATTTCCCTTTTCTAAATTTCTATTTTAATTTTTAAATTTGAAATCAAAAATGAATTGTGAAAATTAATGATGCTTAATAAAGTGTCAGAAAATATCCATTCGCACGTTTTATCCTCTTAACACCCAACACCATTTGTGTTGTATATAAAAGACTAATGAATTAATATTTTACAGGACAATATCTATTATCCCTGCTGCTCAACGTTGTATTGAATAAATATTTGCACATTGTATTCCATATACGCATAGCAGCATTGATAAATCTATGTATTAAAACTTACTTTGTATCGTTAAACATCTCTTCAAGTTGTGCCATAGGCATCTCCATTTTTTAAATGCCAAAGAAATATTAACAAAGAAAGAATTATAATAATGAATGAAAATTAGATAAGGTAAAATTAGTATGCTAATACAAAATGGATGAATTCACATTTAATCGTGGTGTATCTGACCCTACGTTTCTCTATTTAAAGTCTTTATCTTTCGAAGTCGCAGTCAGTATCAGTCTAATCTTGTTCATTCCTGTCTATGAATTTATACCCGGGAAAAAAATCTGTTACGCCTGTTACGCCACCACCGAACTAAAATTTAGGTTGTCACCCTGCATCATCCGTAAAATCTCTGCTCCCAAGTTGCCGTCGTGACACCAACACACGCGCACTTATTGTCTTTGGCAGTTCATTTACATAAATGTCAACACACTGCAAATTGTTTTCTTATTTAAAAGTCTTCAAACTATTCGGTATCTTCAAAAGTAGGTATATTTTTTTAATACAATTCTTCCTTGTATTTTTTTATGAACTCGTTGCCCTTCTCATCATTCGTCACATATTTTCTTTTTCCATTAACTAACACTATCCTTACTTTTGTTTTATTTATTTCAGTATTCGGTAAAATTGGAAATATATTATAAATAACAGGTATTCTTCGTCCAACACGACTCGTACTATCACGATCCGTCCGGCCTGCCATTTCGTCGCTGTTTTCGATCCAATTCTTTTCCAATGGTGATATATTTATCTGTTAAAAAAACTACACACAAAGTTTATACCATATTTTCTTTTTATACGTCACCAAACCATACAAGTCTGTCTACAGTCTGTGAAACATAGTACTACACACACAAATTCATGAATGTATATTTTGTCTGCTCAGCTGTGTTTTATATAAAAACATTATTGCTGATCGTTCCGTGTCAAGATATTTTTATATCCTTTTTTTATCTATAGTTATAAGTGAGGATAAATTTCGTTCTTTAAGTATGATTTATTTTAAACTCTTTTATTGTTTTATTATATTGTGCACGTTTTCAAATTCATATAATTTATTCAACTATATTTTCTTCTCTGGAATAACGTGTTTGATCTTGTTCGTATAGTTTTACTGCGTTTAAATGACTAATTCTCTTTACTGTTCCGTGCTTAAGCATAATCCTTTCTCGGTTGTTTGCTTTCATTACTCTTTTATTTTTAAACAACGGTCCATTATTCAAAATGTTTAGTGCAATTTTCACGCACTTTGAAAAGTTAGGTTGTTTCTCATTACACACAAACCATACATCCTGTTTACCTTTCTATAAAAGAAATATATATATATATAGCTTATATTTAGCTCGTCTTTTATTTTGTACCCATCTAATATTTAAATTGTAAATACTTATCTATCTTTTTTAATTATAACAATAAATTTATTTTATGTCTGTGTTTTCTATACCTAAATGTATGCAACTTATTATACCCTTATGATATATGTACTGCAAACATAAACGAATGTTGAAATCTTTAAATACAATAAAATCTGATTCTTTACTGTTTCTTTTATTTTTTTTATACTTAAATTAATTCTTAATGCTATTGTTATTATTTTTAACATGCAAGAGATCACGGCAATATGTACACTTAGTTGCAATAAAAAAATTCCACTAACCACACTGCGGTGATATTCGAAATTTTAGTGGAATTTTGTTTTTCAGTGTAGGTACATATTATTATATACACTTACCACACGTATATATGTACACTTATTTGCAAAGAAAGTTTCCACTAAAATTTCGAATATCACCTCTCCAATGTGGTTATTGGAAACTTTTTTTTGTAACTAAGTGTACATTGATCAACAACTTATTTTGAGATGCACAAATGCAGTGCTTGGACTGTACGATTCTTTCAATCTTTCACAATAAAATTCATTACAAGTCCGTACATTACGTAAATATTGTTTCAATTATATTGCACAAATTGTTGTGCAATCAAGAATGAAAGAATTTCTTCTGTTGCGAAAGATATATTTATAACTATTTACAAAACACAATAGCTAGTAAACATACGTTAGTACAGCAGTAGAAATCTCATATTTATTTCTGAACTTCCATAATTACATCTGCTTTGGACGTTTTACGGTTCCTCATTATGTGTTGATGCTTCCTGTCTTTGCAGTTGCGCTGTAACTGAGTCCTCTACTTTATGTATTACGGAGTAGTTAAACCTCCCGTTACGTTTAGAGAATAGCAACGTCAACGAAAAGTGAAATGGCGTTTAGAATATTTCACGATGTTAGTGACGCAACGTTGACTACAGTAAGTAATCAGCGGGTTCTAAGCAACTAAATTACCATATAAACGTCGAGAGTAACAACATTGAATATCATAAATGCAATTAAATTAATTCTCTTATAACCTATTATAGTATTGAGAGCTGGGATTAAATGTAATTTTGTTTGATTATGTTTATTTGTAACTTCTCCAAAACAAACAAATACACTCTAAAAATTATTCTTTAATATAGTAAAATATGTAGAAATTTAGTTGTATTTTATAATAACCTAGTACCTATTACATTATAATTTCTTTTTAAGTATATACATTTGTGTGTTAAAGTAATAAAAATGTGTGTGGAATGTGTACTTTATATTTGTTACCTACGTTTTAAATTCCATTTTGCTACGAATATGTATTTTCAATTTAATTATGTGTCGTCCGCAAAGGCCCTGTATAGTGATTTTTATTTCTTGAATTAAGATTCGGATATTAAATATCTTATTATATATTTTCTCAAAGCAAACTCTATCTGCTATCGCTGCGCGATATAAGGCCGTCGCCACATAACGAGATTTTTCTGATTCTGGTAACCTCAAAATCTATCCTTATGTGGCGCCATCTATCCCAAAACATTATAAACTACTTGGTAATCGCTAAGCATTTTTAAAATTACGTGTTAAAATGTGCAATATGATTGGATTATATCAAACTTGCTGTTATTGACATTTGGCTAATTTGACATTTATTTTGTCTATTCCATATTCTTTTCTACTTAAATTGTTGTAATACTACACATATTCAGTCGTGTCAGTTAATGTGTATTACATATTTACTATAGTATATTTTATATACCGGGTCGTCCAAAAGTCTGGATTCACGTGGATTTTGAGTAAACTATTCACTTTTTTGGAAAACTGAATTCTGTATCTTGAATGGGAATAAAATTGCAACTCAATAGTATTTTTTATTTCAAAAAAATTGTTTATAATTTTGAGATAAAGTTAATAACAATGTTTTTTTAAATGGAAACCTACCGTGATTTTTATTTCAGAGAGAGTACTTTCGATAAGAATTGCATTGGCATAGAAATTTTGGCTATAAACCTTACGATTATTGTTTAAATTAATATTAAATTTTCGATCCGAACACTCGTTCGCGCTTGTTCGGAAAATACACGAACGTGTCTTCTCTTACCACGTTTCCAACTGTAGGCATGGGTCCACCCCCTAATAAAGCATTCTATTGAAGGCGTTACGTTTATCTTGAATGAAAGCATTTTTTTTTTATAAAATGGAGATCTACCGCTTTTTGTCGCCGTATCCCACCATAATTAGAATTTCTATCCGTTCTCTCTCTACCAGTTCCATATTTACGCAAATTGTTCAAAATCACAGATCACAAAAATAATAGATAAAGTCAATACCAAAACAACACAATTAACAACAAACAAAACGTTCAAGAAAACAGAAAATAAAAATTCAAATTCGCTCCGTAAACGTACACTAGTAATACCAAAAACAGAATGAGATAAGATTTGGACCTTCCAAGTGTCTAAAAACGGAAAAAGACCATAAAATTATTTTTTATTAAACTACGTTGTACTTTCTCATAACGTTTAAATATCGTAATCGCGGTAGATCTCCATTTTATAAAAAAAAAATGCTTACATTCAAGATAAACGTAACGCCTTCAATAGAATGCTTTATTAGGGGGTGGACCCATGCCTACAGTTGGAAACGTGGTAAGAGAAGACACGTTCGTGTATTTTCCGAACAAGCGCGAACGAGTGTTCGGATCGAAAATTTAATATTAATTTAAACAATAATCGTAAGGTTTATAGCCAAAATTTCTATGCCAATGCAATTCTTATCGAAAGTACTCTCTCTGAAATAAAAATCACGGTAGGTTTCCATTTAAAAAAACATTGTTATTAACTTTATCTCAAAATTATAAACAATTTTTTTGAAATAAAAAATACTATTGAGTTGCAATTTTATTCCCATTCAAGATACAGAATTCAGTTTTCCAAAAAAGTGAATAGTTTACTCAAAATCCACGTGAATCCAGACTTTTGGACGACCCGGTATATTATATATATATCAATAAAGAAAATATCACGGATACATAATAAAAATAGGAAAAAGAATATCGGGTTAATCCGCTGTAGTGCAACCCGATGGTCTTCCTTTTGTTTCTATCTCCAAGGATATCCCACCTTATTCCTTGGCTACACCGCGTGTCATCCGAGAACCCAGGAATGACACGCGGGTTGACATTGTCTTCCTCGTGGCGACGTTAGTTGTTGTTCTCAAAACTGAGGATCTTCTAACTGAAGCTACAAATGGTGGTCTGTCTCCTGATGGTCTTCCGTATAGCATACATCTCCAAGGTTATCCCACCTTATTCCTTGGCTACACCGTACCGATGACGACCAATGAGTCAGAAACACGTGTCTACGGTTGCTCTACAGCGGAATTTACCCAATATTTTTCTCTTTCTTATATTTCATGTATCCGCGATATTTCCTTTTATTTATATATATATATATATATATATATATATATATATATATATATACAGGCTGTTCAGAAAAAAACATTTTCACATATTTTTTAAAAGTAAAAATATTAACTTTATTGGTGCTTGTAACCAAGAAAATTCTGCATCATTTGGTATAAGTTGCACTCGACAATACCGCAAAAAAAATGTTTTTTCAAAGCCCACTTCCCGAAATTTTCACATACCAAAAACTTATTTTTTTTAAATGGAACACCCGGTATTTTATTGTGGCATTTTGTTCCCTTTTTCTCTTTCATTTTTTTTAACAGTGTCCTATACCTATCTTTTGTAATTTGTGAGATAATCACTATAGGAGCAACTAGAGGTCAAATAAAGAACTACGAGCGCTGTTCTATGCACCGCATTCCAGCCTTTATTGGATGAATATTTATCCAATAAAGGCTGGAATGCGGGCGACTGCCTAAGTCAACTGCTAAAGAAAGTCAGTAAACATTTATGTCAAATTTATAAAAGCTTTGCTATTAGTTATCATCAAAACGAATTATTCTTATGAAGAGTTAATAGATATAATTGACGTTTTGGGTAAATCTGAAAGAAACTCTTTGCTAGCGTCCAGACTTTATGCACAGCGATCCCTGGTAGAAGTTAACCGAAGACAGAAACCTTTGAAAGTATAAAGAAACAGTTCAAGTGACCAGAAAGTACTGAATATAAAGAAAAGAGCGGACAAATCTATAACTGGTGAGGATAATAAGTTTATGGTACTTGAAAGTGTAGTCGAACATCCTCATACTAGTACTACGAAATTTAGTCGTCAACTAGATGTAAGTTAAATTTGAGAATTCAGAATAATTAGAAAATATGTAATTCATCCGTAGTATATCATACACAGGGTTATATTCAAGAAATTGTCAGAATTGTTTACAGTTTTGTCAATATGCAGAAGATAAATTAGCCTGACTTTCTCAATTTTTTGTTGTTTACCGACGAAGCCAGCTTCTATTAAAATGGATATGTTAATCGTTACAATTTTCGTTATTATAACACATAAAAACCCTCACTTTATCACACTGCAAACTTTCAAAATCGTTGGTCATTAAATGTGTGGGGCGGAATAGTGGGTATTTACATAATTGGATCTTATTTTCTTGACGAAAATGTTAATGGAAAAAAGTATCTACGGACGGATTTTCAAAACTTTTTGAAGACATGAACATTAAAATCAGAGAAGCTACAAGCACCACCAAAGTTAATGTTTTTACTTTTAAAGACAATGTGAAAATGATTTTCTTCTGAACAAGTGTTTTGGTCAAATATTTTCAAAAAAAAAAATAATAACTCAAAAACTATTGGCTCAATTTTAAAAAAGAAAAAACAGTTGAATAGGCAATTTAAAGCATTACTAGAAAGTCCAAAAATATATATGGTGAGTCATTTAAAAAAATTAAGTTCCGTGCATTGCGCAGAAATTCTAATAGTGTAACTACTTCTTCGGCGATCATTGAGAGTCAATGAATGATTCGTCAATCAACTAGACCAAAACTAAAATACTCTTGATGTTTTTGTTGGTCTGCTCTTCAACAAGCCTGCCGTATCTGGGTGAATCTTCAATTGATTCCCAATCCCCGAAACTGTTTCAAACAAAATTTTATTTTAAAAAGGGCACCTTCCACAAATATATTATTCAGAGTATTCTTATGTCCATTTCCTTTCCTCATAAAGGATTGACTACCCTTCTATGTTCATCTGACTTTTCCGTTAGTTAAGACTACAAACGAATTTTTGGTTAGTAAATACAGCAACTTGACAGAAAAACTTTGTTACATGCTTTTGTCATGTCCAAATAATATAAAATTCTTCTCAAATAATTAGTTATGTTTTGTCGGACATTACAACTAATTATAATTAATACAGACATATTGAATATTGATCTGTGTATCTGACCTTTTGCTGCTGCTTTAATTTTAATTCCCAGCTTTCTATATACGCAAATAATAAAAATAAGGAAGCAGAAAAACAGATGTAGTATCTCAAACAATCATAAGCTTACTCTGCAATCAGCAAGCACAAAAACACTTATGCTCGTTATCAACTAAGGTAAACTGAGATAACAGTATCTCTGTTCATTTCAGTTGGTAACTACTGTAAGTGTTTTTTGCGTATGAAGTTTCACTGTTCAAAATCAGCTGATATATACTGATAACATAGTTGCGAAATAATGTTAATGACAGTATGATGGCAAGATTTTTTTATTATTAATATTATAGTGAGTCACTGTAAGTGTAAATAAAGACTATATAAATATAATCAGTGTTAATTGCCCTTGAAAAAAAACCTTTTATGTGAGGTATTTTTGAAACCAGACTCCGTACTACAGGTTTGAAGTGACAGGTATGGAAATAGCTAAAGAAATTTCAACATTCTGTAGCAATTACATTATTTGTAGAAGAAAATATATTGTACTTGGTGATCCACCTTACAATATATCTATACGTTAAACTTTAAGTTAATACTAATTAAACGTATGCTATTTTGAAATATATAATTTATAACTAGCCTAGAATTAAAATGATAATATTTCTTGTAATTCAATATTTTAATAGATCTAATATAGATAATCTACATATATAAGGTCGAATGTCTTTGATTAATCAAACAAAAGAACGTTAATCTTAATAAACTAAAATGCATATTCTAACATAAAGTATGTTTGTTATAAGCAATTATTATTCTATGGATCGATTAACAATTTTTTAAGCAGGAAATGTAATACGAAACACATTCTGTACGTTAATTATTCAAAGAGGACACTATTTACATACATATATATTCTTTAACACCAGCTTGAAACTACATTTTATTTAGGACTGCACATTACTCTATGTACATATCCGAATAATTAATAAAAATACCACTTTCTGTTACGAATTTTTAACATTTACAAATTTTCTTTTAATTTACATTTAATTTAGTATGCTAGCTCTATTAATTATCATTTTATAATGAATTTGTCTTATCTATAATTAATGAAGGTATGCTCTTCGGAACAATACAGTATGTACTTGTCATCTACGCGCATACATCATATAAACCAGAATAATTAATAAGACATTTGTACATTATATGCAATATGAATTTGGGTATGTGGGCCGCAATAAATAGAGCAATTTAAAACTAATTGTAGAATAAAATATTTAAATTTAACTATAAATAGACAGACACACTGAAAGTTGAAAATATGGCAACGTTTGATGTTCTTAAAAAAGTGTTAAGTTTATATCTGTGAGGTATATGCACAGTGTAGAGGCAAATAAAACACGTGTTAATCTAGAATGTGCTCACATGCAACTAACTTTTATTTCTACCTATACAGAGTTATAACAAGGAACATGTCCGATAGGTGGCGACACATATATTAGTTTATTTGATATATTTCAACACCCCCACTTATCAACTAAACTACATTTTAGAAATGTATGCCCAGCAGTTTTAATAATTTCTGATGCCTCTCTGCACCTAAAGTTTTTGTTAAGATATCTGCCGGCATAATTTCTGATGGCAAGTATTCTAATTTTACAACTTCTCTTGAAACTAATTCCCTTATATA
The DNA here is from genome assembly GCA_963170755.1 of Amphimallon solstitiale. Lineage (NCBI taxonomy): Eukaryota > Metazoa > Arthropoda > Insecta > Coleoptera > Scarabaeidae > Amphimallon > Amphimallon solstitiale. The sequence goes on from OY720680.1 coordinate 35,918,501, forward strand.
ATGATGCCGTATGTCAATATGTTTACTGCGTTTGTGATAAACAGGATTACTAGCTAAACTTATTGCACTTTGATTATCATTATATAAACTAACACAACTATCATCTCCTGTTAATTCTAATAGCATGCCTTTTAAGTATACAGCTTCTTTAACAGCCTCTGAAACTGCCATGTACTCAGCTTCAGTACTTGATAGAGCAACTGTTTTCTGTTTGGAACTCTCCCATGATATTGCAGACCCACCAAAATTGAAAACATAACCAGTATAAGATTTCCGATCTATACTGTTGCTACCCCAATCGGCATCTACAAAACCTTGTAAATTCATCTCATTTTTTGAAAAAATTAAACAATAATTAACAGTCCCTTTCAAATATCTTAATATTCGTTTAGCATATTTCCAATGACTTTCATCATAATTATTGTTGAACTGGCTTAGAAAACTCACACTGTATGATATGTCAGGTCTAGTCAAAACCGCTAAGTACATAAGACTGCCAATTAAATTTTGATAAGGACACTGACTTCTTACTGCATTTTTATCGCTCTTTAAGTCCAATTTCATTTCCATAGGCGTTTTGACTGTCTTGGCTTCTAGCATATTGAATTTGTCAAGTAGTTTAATAATATAATTCTTTTGACTTAAAGTTATAACATTATTTTCTTTATCAAACCCTACTTCCATGCCTAAACATTCTTTAATTCTACCTAAGTCTTTTATATTAAATTTAGAGCTTAAACCTTGTTTAACACTATCAGTCTGATTCATATCATTAGAAAAGATAAAAAAATCGTCAACATAAACAGCAACAATTGTAATCTTATCCCCCTTTTTCTTTATATAAATACATGGTTCATGCTTAGACCTTTCATAATTTAACTTTAACAAGATATTATTTACTCTATCATTCCATGCTCTGGATGATTGTTTAAGCCCATATATAGCTTTATTTAATTTTAAACATTTGTTTTCATTCCTATAGTTCACACCCTCTGGTATTTCCATGAAAACATTTTCTTTTAAAAAACCATTCAAGAAAGCTGTTTTTACATCTAGATGTCTAATATCTAAACTTAATTTAACAGATAATGCAAATAATAATCTTAAACTTGAGAACCTTATTACAGGAGAAAAAGTTTCATCATAATCCACTCCTTCTTTCTGTGAGAACCCTTTTGCAACCAACCTAGCACGATACCTCACTTCACCTTCACAGTTTATCTTTTTCTTGAACACCCACTTGCACTTCACCAACGTAGCTGAAGAATCTGGTGGCCGATTCACTATTTCCCAGGCTTTGTTTTCTTCAAAACTTTCTATTTCCTCAGACATAGCCTTTTGCCAAATTTCTGAATCAGGTCTTGAGAGTGCCTCCTCCACGGTAATAGGATCATCCATCTTGAGATCTGCAGCACACATGTAACTAATGAAGTCTTTAAATTCTTTGGGTTTCAGTTGTCGTGTTGTCCTTCTGATCTGTTGCACTGGAACCACTTCAGTCTTCGTAATATATTCTTCATCACTTGTGTTTATATTATTTGTATCTTCACATGATGATTCATGTTCAGTTTCTTCAACAAAAGGGTTTATTTCAGCATCCCTTTCTTCTGTATAATCCCCCACTGAATTAACTTCCTCTGGAATGTTATTTATTATTAATATATCATCTTCAATTTCTTCCATTATCTCCACATCTCTGGATATTATTATGTTATTGATCTCTGGGTCATACAGTCTGTATCCTTTGGTGGTTTCACTATAGCCTACAAGAATTGTTTTCTTTGATTTCTTTTCCAATTTCTTCCTATTTGCTTTTGGAATGTGTGTCATCACTTTGCTACCAAATATTCTTAAGTTACTGATGTCAGGTTTTTTTCCATTCCATTTTTCCAGTGGTGTTACATTTTCTAATCCTGATACTGTACTTCTGTTATGTAAATATGCAGCAGTGTTAACTGCCTCAGCCCAAAATTTCTTATCAAGCTGGGCGTCAAACAACATACATCTTGCTTTTTCAACAATAGTTCTGTTTAAACGCTCTGCAGAACCATTTTGTTCTGGAGTATAAGTGTTTGTTGTCTGATGCACTATGCCGTTTTCTTTAAGAAAATTCTGAAATGCCTTGCCTGTGTACTCTGTGCCATTATCACTCCTAAAAATCTTAATTTTCTTTTCAATTTGGTTTTCTACCATGTATTTAAATTGTTTAAAATATTCAAATACCTCATCCTTAGTTTTTAAGAAATATACGAAAACCATTTTACTACAATCGTCTCTGAATGTAAGAAAGTATTTGGCACCTCCAATAGATTTCTCTTCCATTGGACCACATACATCAGAGTGAACTATTTCTAGTAACTGACTAGCCCGAGACCCTTTCTCTGGAAACGGCAACCTGCTCTGTTTTCCTTCATTACATGTCTCACAATTGTGCTTGTTAATTCTATTTTCATCTTTATATGACATACCTGTAACTGCTTCTTTTGCCATTTTTTTCATGTCATTTTCATTAATATGTCCTAGTCGACGATGCCAAGTTTTCACAGACATTGGATTTCCTCTTGCTAAAAAACATTGCTTAGATTCTTTTATATCCAGTTTGTACATGTTGTTAACTAACTTTGCTGCACCAACCAACTGACCATTTCTGTTGTAAATGTGACATCCCTCATCGCAAAAAGTTACTTTATTGCCATTCCTTATAAGCTGACTTACAGATAAAAGATTTGTGGCTATTTGTGGAACGTAAAGAACGTCTTTGACTAACACTTCAAAGTTTTTACCTTTTATCACTGTAGTAATGTTTATGTTACCACTACCTTCCACTTCCATTTTTGATTTATCAGCAAGAATTATTTCGTTTAGCTTCTGCGTTTCTTTAACCTCATTTAACCAGTGTTTATTTGCGGTTATATGTACACTTGCTCCGGAGTCCATATACCAATCGTTTTTACTAAATGCATGTCCGTTTAGAAATACTGCACTAAACACACTTCCTGTTTCGGAGCTACTATTATTCGATTTTAAACTAGGACAGTTATTTTTAAAATGTCCAATCTGTTTACATCTATAACAACGAATTTCTTTCTTGGTAATTGTACCTGTCATTTTTGTTATATTTGAAGTTGGATTTTTGCTGCCAACCTTACTTCCTCTATAGTCACTAGTTCTTCTATGATTTCCCACTCTGCTGATAAACGCGTTACCTGCTTTATCGTCCTCTATTTCTAATAACTTTGTTTTTATTGCATCTGTTGTAATTTCTATTCCACTATGCTCTATGGCCATTATCATTGGTGAATATTTTTCTGGTAGTCCTGCCAGAAGTAAAGATCCTACCCATTCTTCGTCTATTTTAAAACCCGTACTGCGCAATCTCTGTGATGTGTCTATCACGTGATTGACATAGGACGCCATGTCTTCCATATTCTCTAGACGAGCCGAAATCAATGACCTTAGTAAAGTTATTTTCCTTGTGAAGCCGGAGTCATGATATAGCTTCTCCAACTTTGTCCAAAATTCTTGAGCCGTCTTCGTTTCTTTTATATGGATGAACAACGAAGTATCAATCGTCAAAATCAGTTTCGCTTTCGCTTGAGTGACCTTGGATTCTTCAGTTTCTGTTCCATCGATGCATTTTTCTAACCCGTCAAGAATTAAAACATTTCTTGCCGCAAACGCCCATTCCGCGTAATTCTCGCGACCTTTTAATTTTGGTATACATGCGATATAACTTGTACTAGCCATTCTCACAACACAATACTGGTTCTTTTTGTACCTCTAATTTCTCAGGGCCAATAACCTGTTAAGTTTATATCTGTGAGGTATATGCACAGTGTAGAGGCAAATAAAACACGTGTTAATCTAGAATGTGCTCACATGCAACTAACTTTTATTTCTACCTATACAGAGTTATAACAAGGAACATGTCCGATAGGTGGCGACACATATATTAGTTTATTTGATATATTTCAACAAAAAGCTAAAATACTTTGACAACTTTTTTCTCCCCAAAAATTGACGTGTTTCTCTGCATTTGATAATGTACGCGTTGCATAAACTATCGGTCTCTCTAGATTTGAGGGATACATGCGACTCAGAATAGCACCTACCCCGTACGAGGAGACATCTGTACTTAAACTGATAGATAAATTTGTAGCATAATGTATTAAAATTTCAGCAAATATTAACAGTTTTTTAACTTCAATAAAAGATCGTTTAAAATCTTCTGACCAATGCCATTTTGCATCTTTCTTTAACAATTGAAATAAAAGATTGGTAATTACGTGATCCATAAACTTTCCAAAATAGTTTACCGTTCCTAAAAATTATTTAAACTCACTAATACTATTACGCCTCTGCACTTTTTCTGTTTTTCTTGTATTTGTTTTGCTTTTATTGTAGTGTAGCTCATCAGAAATTATAACATACCTTAAATACTCAATATCTATATTATTATTCTGCTTAAATATGCCCAAATGAATATTGTAAATAAATATTTAGATTTTTCATCCAATGCAATTTGTTAATAAAACTGACCTGTATCTAGTTTTGAAAAGTACTTTCCTCTTTGTAGCGTTCTGAAGATATCCTCTCTTCTTGGAGTTGGGAATTGATCAACATCAATTACCGGATTTAAGTCCCTTTAAATACGTCAAACAAATGTAATAACCCATCTTTCTATATTACCAGACCACTCACCGAAATCCACTAAAGATCGTTTACTGAAAGAAATTTTTCGTTTAATTTCAGATTTAACTTGTGATCTGATGGCATAAAGTACTGGTCAAGCTTTTATAAATTTAGCATCTTTTAATTTTATGGTATCTAAACCTTTGCCATCAAATAGATTTTATATTCTAATCCTATTTTTTTTTATTAAAAATTTTAACACGATAATATCACTACTTTTAGCAGTTCCGACATCAAAATCAAGCTGCTGAAGTGGAGTATTTTCACCGGAACCTTCAAAAGGCTCTTGAAAAAAATTGAGCACTTAGATTTTGACGATACATCGATGAAAATTTAAAACTCAGCTTCCTTTGAAGCTAGGGTTTGTCGTTTTTTTCTTCTGCTAGCAATTAATTCTTCTGTAACGTATCGGTAAGTATATACGTTTTCCTCTTTTACTTCTACGCGTGTTAGTTTTCGGGTGTGCGCCTTCCGCTATGGACGAACACATTCAGAGAGCAGTTTACTAATATTTTCACTTGTTATGGAAAGATTATTTAGAGATGAGAGTGATTCAGCATAACATTGATTATTTGATGATTCAATAGGGTTAGGACGATATGTAATTGAAGATATTAGAAATCAGCATCTGAAAATATGCTTGGCTCAAATGGCCACATACAGGTTTGATATAAAGCTTTCACTCTCAATTTGAGCTTTAAATAGCAATAGTTACATAAGCACTGCAATACACGAAATGGTTAAATTAAGCAGGCGGTATGGGACAGTCCTGCAAGTAGTAAAATTGTGAAAGGCAGTCGCGTGCATATGAGGTTATGTACAACATTACTTCCTTAATGATTAAAATATAATTGGTTATAAATTATTTAATGGTTATTATTTTATTCAATATTGTTAAGTCATTCATATAGAAACTTAACTCGATATAATAAGGAAATACTTACTTTTTTTTATTACTGATACAACGACTACTTAATAAATAATCAACTATTTATTACATGTTATCTATATTCTATTGACTACAATTTAAAGCTCCGAAATATAACGGACACTTCAAAATTTTAGACCTGTCTCATTTCTTGTCCCAAACCTTCTACTATAAATCATCATATATGCATCTATACTATTTGTCAGATTATAAGAACTATGTAAAACAATTGTACAAAAAAGAATATGTAGAAATACTCTACCAATTCATCAAAATTTTTGAAAAATTTTAAGTATTTGAATAAGTATACTGAATATTCGAAGTCATAGGCAACTGCAACTGCCATTAAAAAAAAGTAGTTAGTACAAATATCAGGCGGTGTATAATAGTTAATTGTGTAACAAGAAAATAAAGTAACATTTTCCATCACGAATGTGAATTATATATCTTAAATAAATAACCACTGTGAGTAATGAAAAATAACTTTACTGTCTAGTTGCATTTTAAATTTTATCTGAAATCGTTGGTAATAGGCAAAACAAATCTGTATCATACTTTTGAATGTTAATTGTGATGGTAAAAATTATCACCACATTCCGCTGTCAGCTGACAACTAGTGACAATTTATGCAAACCAAAGTAACCAAAATCTTAATATCGTACCACGACGATTTGAAATAATAGTATATTATGACACTAGTGCATAATCAAGCTTTTAAAGCACGAGTAACGAGTTTAAAGCCACGACGCGAAGCGGAGTGGCTTTAACGTTTCGAGTGCTTTAAAAGCTAATTATGCACTGTGTCATACGATATTTTTTAGTATAAATGCAACAATAATTTTAATTAGAAGAAATCAAATCAATAATTTCAATACATATTATCGAGTGACTTGTCATTTGACATTTCCTGACATTTCAATTGACTATTAAACGCTTGGAATTGGCTGTTACCAAGCAACCTTTATACGCACGCCGTGCGATAAAGGCCCGATTATGCACGCTTATGGGTGTGTTTTGATTGGTTTATGATGCATGCATACTAAAAATATTATTATTTATGACAATCCTGAAATGTCTATAATTTGATAATTCATTTTAATTCATTGGCACTGTCGTTTGCCATAGCCATTCAACCATATCATATGGAAAACAGTAGTTTTTCCATGTAATTATGGAGGTATATTCAAATGGGAAATTATCATATCTGTATATAATATGTTATTTGTAAGTAATTCAACAGTTTCAACAAAAATAAATATATTTTATTCGATATGAATTTGAAAGAAACTGGGGAAACATCCATGCTCAGGGAGAGCATTTGTTTATTATTCGCACCAAAATCCTTACATCAATTTGAACAATCGCTTTATGATCCTCTTGCGTATTTCAGATATTAACAAACAAATCAGGGATGTATTACGTTTCCCCGGTAATCCGTGATTATTTGCGGTTTGTTTGTTTGCAAACGAAGCGAATAACGAACCTAATATTCGAAAATTACGAATGAGTAAAGCCAAACTGAGTGTATGAACTTGAATATAATATGAGAATACCAAAAGAACGTTTTCAAAAATAAAAAAGTATCTCTAAAAATATTCTCTTCTTATTGCGGGAAATAACGATGTGTTTTTATAATTGTTATGCTTCAAAAAGAAATTAATTAATTATCAGTTTGAAGAATAATCGACAAAATAAAGTATTTAATTGCAATAATAGGTGAATATTGTATATCAGTAGAGTATACTCACACTGGTTTGTTCTTTTAAAATATTAAAGACCCTTATAATAAGATATTCTATGCCTCGACCTTTACTCAAGTAGAATAATACTTACTTCTTATTTGAGTGTAATTTATTTTATTAATTTCTTATCTAAGGTTTTCAGTATCTATTTCATATCATTGTTCAAACTATTTAATGAGGTTATGTTATTATTATATTTATAGTTTATATACGAGGGTAGTCTGAAAAGTTTCCGACCTCAACATGAAGATGGCAGCATTTGTTGACAAAAGTAGTGGAGCGTGTTTATGCATGTTTTGACATGTACGCACCAAAACTTCAGCCACCTCGGACGCTCAGTTATTGTTTAACAATCGTTTGAGTACGTTGCTGTGAGTGTTCTTGTGAAAATGGAAAAACTTGAGTTTCGAGCTGTGATTAAATATTTATTTTTGAAACGCAATACGCCTACACAAATCAAGGAAGAGTTGGACGCTGTGTACGGGGACTCTGCACCATCATTTACCACCGTGAAATTTTGGGCAGCTAAATTTAAACGTGGCCGTACCAGCTTGGCTGACGATGAAGGTTCGGGACGTTCGAAAACTGCAACCACTGACGAGAACATTGCTAAAGTTCACCAAATGGTGCTAGACAACCGCCGAATTAAAGTTAGAGAGATAGAAGAAGCCATGAAAATATCCAAAGAACGTGTTTGTCACATATTAAATAAAGATTTAGACATGAGAAAGCTGTCTGCGCGTTGGGTGCCGCGGTTGCTCACGTTGGATCAGAAACGTGTTCGAATGAACATTTCGATCGCTCTTTTGGCGCAATAAATCAGAGTTTTGGCGCCGGCTAATTACTGTTGATGAAACTTGGATACACCACTACACCCCCGAATCAAAAATACAGTCAAAACAGTGGACTGCCAAGAGGGAATCGTCGCCAAAAAAGGCAAAGACTGTTCCTTCGGCTGGGAAAGTGATGGCGACTGTTTTCTGGGACAGTCATGTAGTTATTTTTATTAATTATCTGCAAAAAGGGAAAACCATTACAGGAGAATACTACGCATCATTACTTGACAAACTGAAGGCAGAAATTGCGAAAAAACGGCCACATTTGCAGAAAAAAAATCTTGTTCCACCAAGACAACGCCGTCTCACACCTCAACGCTTGCCATGGCAAACATCCACGAATTACGGTTTGAACTGCTTGATCACCCACCTTACTCGCCAGATTTAGCTCCCAGTGACTTCTTTTTGATCCCAAAATTAAAAGTTGCACTCGAAGGACAGAGATTTTCATCAAATGAGGAGGCCATCACCTTTGTAAACAACTATTTTGCAGAGAACGACGGCAGTACTATTTGGACGGGCTAAAAAGATGGGAACATCGCTGGGTGAAGTGTATAGACTTACAAGGAGACTATGTAGAGAAATAAATATAATTTTGTAGGAAACATGTCTTATATCTTTGTTAGGTCGGAAACTTTTCAGACTACCCTCGTATGTTCTATTATATTGTTTTCTCACTCAAAATGTCACTGTATCATATATATTCAATAACTTGTAAGAGGCCCCGCTCCGACGAGGAGGGTGCTTCGAGAAGAATCGATGATACAGACGAAGATTGCTACGAAGAGGACGACGGTTTTACCACCGTCAACTAGAGCAAAAGCGCCAAGAAGCTGAAGAACGGGCTACCGAAGACCACGCCCATGCTGCCCCTAGGGCAGGCATGACTGGTGCGCAATCCACTAGATCACCTGGGGGACCATCCCCTCCACGGGTTTACATATACGAAACCGACTTTCTTCTGGCGGCCCAGGAGCTAAAGAAAGAAAACATCAGCACCCAGATCACCTTTAAGGTCGACCATCTCCGGGTTAAACCAGTGGATCAAGACGCCTGGAGGAAGCAGACGACGCAACTCACAGAAAATAAAATCCAGTACTACACGTATCAAGTGGTAAGTGTCCGCCCGGCGAAGGTAGTCGTAAAGTATCTACCACCGAGCATGCCTGCGGAGACCATCCCCAAGGCGTTAAAAAGCAAGGGTATCGACCCCATAAAAGTTATAAACCTGAGAGGTAAAGATAAACTCCCTACCTCAGTATACATACATGGTGACGGCCCTGAAGCCACAGCTGGAGAACTTGTACGCCGTAAGCAACGTCCTGGGGCTGAGGGTCACGGTCGAGCCCTACCGGGTGTTACGTTTTATTTTTGAATTGCAATAATGATTATTCTTCATTAGAATTAGATAGATAATTGGTTTCATTTATCTCTGAAGTATTATTTGTAACTAGAGAGATGTTCTATTCTATTTATCTATCTTTAAAAATGGGTTTTCCTGTGTCGTCAAACTAGGCTTCTATTCTTACCTTTGTCCCTAGTGTTGGTTTTCGTAGGAAGATGGCGCCAGGCTTCATTTAAGTGAAATATTTGTTTTATTGATTGTTCGTTTTTCTTTGCCGGTTCCTGTTGATATTTGTTCTGAAAATACTATTTTTAATTATCATAAATTTTCCTCTACATAATATGTAAATCCAACCAGCAACAATACCAATTAAAATATAAATCTGTCCAAACTGTGGCAATTAAACTTGAGCATTTCCAATATATTAAAAGAATAACGACGAGCTTCCAACAGTAAAAGCCAAAATGCAAATGAGTTAAAAAGAAAGGAAGAAAAATACTTCGAAAATTAGCAAGGCTAACTGATGACAAAAAACCATAAAAGTTTTTAATTTAACAGGAAAAATATTATAAAAATTTAAATTTACGTCTAAAATGTGGAAGGTGTAACCATTAATTCATTTTCTGAAAAGAGGAAGGCTCAAAGTATATTTAATAAACTATAAATATTTCGATAGATAACTAAAAATTTCTTCAAAAATAAACAGTGAAGCCAGTACATAATGAAAATAAAATACGCATCTCCAAATCCACTAAATAAAATCTGTAAGTCTTTAGTAAAGAAACCAACGTCGTTTCTACACATAACAGATTTGTTAATATATCTTTGCTGATATCAAATTAGGTGGAATAATCATACTTTTCCACTATTATCTTTATATAGTTTACATATTCCTCAGATGCTTCATTGTCGGCATTGATTGATGTTTTTAGTTCAGGATTTACTTCATGATTTAAAAAAAATATATGTAAATTGTGCTAAATGTTAGAGAAGGTAATAATGAAAAGTATGACAACACTGAAATGAAACAGAAGTGTCTTATAAATATTACTTTATTGTAATTAATACGTCTAAGTACCGATTTTATAGAAAACTGTAATTACTTTGTACAAAATGAAATGGATTAAATCGAGAATTAAATATAATTACTTAATTACAGAGGATTGCTCATTTTATTTACCCACCACGTTGCACACCAAAAAAATAATGTTCAAAGCTATAATTAGACATAGTTTTATTTGACAGTAAAATCATATAATAAACGTTGAACCTGAGAAACGCACATTTTTTTTCTCGTTATACAAATTTATTAATTTACTTCAATTTGCTGTTATCCTTTTTACTTTTATATTAAGAGATTTCTGAAAGTGATATTTTATCCTCTTCTTGAAATTTTGCTATCGTTTACAATAAAGAGAAAGGAAATAGCAGTAAAATTAGCTTAGGAATTGTTTGCTGGAATTTTAATTTGATATTACCATAATAAATGTATTCTATGGTCTTTTACAATGGAGTTTTCTATGTACGTACATCATAATCTATAAGAATAACGCGGTGGCGTATTTAATAAGCATTTAAAACGTTATACGTGCATCACATAAACATATGTATTATTATTAAAACCGTAACCGTATCTGCGTCGGGATACTGGATATTCATATAAAAATAATGAAAGTAATTGTGGTATACATTTAGATTGATTTTACATACCCAGCCATGCAAATGTTATTTATTTTATTGTATGGCATAGCAAAACAGTGTGCTAGTATTAAAAATATTATTTGAAATTATATTATTCAAATTTGTTGCACATTTAGTTAGAACAATTTTTATAAATAATAGTTTCGTCCGTGTGTGAGTTAAACACATAGTCTTTGCTAGGCACCTCCTCTACCAATTGAAGTACTCAGGTATGGATTTTCAGGTTTTTTACTATACTATTAGAGCAGCAATTCTTAACCTGTGGGGCGCGCCCTCCTGGGGGCGTGATAAAACTAAATCGAGGACGCTAGTATATCCAGAAAAAAATAGAAAAATATTATTAAAAAAATTATTTAATCTTCTGAAAAAAGCAATAAAGTACATTCTGTACTTACATAACAAAAACTAAAATACATGTGTGTATCGCTACTGGCTAATAATTATTAGACTCACATGGGCCTGTCTTACAGTACAACAAATTAAGAAAGAAGATAATATTAGAAATTGACACTTTAAGCTCTTTTTTTAAACAGGGTGTCCAGAAACTCTCCTGACAAACGAAGACCGGAGATTCCTCAGATAATTTTAAGACAATTTAATTCAATTCACCCTAGTCCGAAAATGCTTCCTAAGGGAGCTAGAGCTCTTTGAAGATGGCGCCTTGTAATTAGTTTTTTTTAATATCTCCCGAACGCTTCTATTTAGAAAAACAAAAACTGGTATGCTTATTTATCCTCCAGAGATGAATCGATTCCATCAATTGTGAATTTCTAGTACCGGTCATAGGCGTCCGTTTTGGGTAGGTAAACGGTTATTTTAACACATAACTTTTTTGTCTTTAACTTTTAAGCATTTGTGCCACTAGATTATTAAATCTTCACGTATTCTAGTACTAAAAGGTACTCTTACTTTAAGTCGGTAGGATACACCGTTTTCTAGAAAAATCGATTTGAAAATTTTTCGTTTTTTCGTCATTAAAATTCAATTTATTATTTTTTGCACTAGTTCGCTCTGAACTGCCAACAGAAATAAAGCCTACGTTTTTAATTGTCAAATTGTTGTCAGTTCGCGAAGTTGAAATGACGAAAGATGACATCTTCTTGTGTACACGAACAGCTGTTACGTAGCACAGTAAATTGCAATTAGATTTATAAATCGTGCATATACTTATCCGGTGTTGTTATTGCGTTTTTTAATATGTAGGGACGAGTATCGATGTTTATGTTATACATTTGTTGCATTTCTAAAACTTATTTATTATTCATTATATTATACGTTTTTTCGTCATTTCATCTTTCGTCATTTCAACTTCGCGAACTGACAACAATTTGACAATTATAAACGTAGGTTTTATTTCTGTTGGCAGTTCAGAGCGAACTAGTGCAAAAAATAATAAATTGAATTTTAATGACGAAAAAACGAAAAATTTTCAAATCGATTTTTCTAGAAAACGGTGTATCCTACCGACTTAAAGTAAGAGTACCTTTTAGTACTAGAATACCTAAAAATTTAATAATCTAGTGTCACAAATGCTTAAAAGTTAAAGACAAAAAAGTTATGCGCTAAAATAACCGTTTACCTACCCAAAACGGGCGCCTATGACCTTAGGAAGCATTTTAGGACTAGGGTGAATTGGGTTAAATTATCTTAAAATTATCTGAGGAATCTCCGGTCTTCGTTTGTCAAGAGAGTTTCTGGACAGCCTGTATATAGCTGAGATCTATATTTTCTCTTCAAAGCAGCCACTGCAAAAATCCTCTTGTTTCAGTGCAGAAAACTCATCATCAAATCTTCCCCAAAATTCAAAGAGTGATTTATTACTACATTATCTTTTGATTTCGGCACTTGCCCTGAAGTCTATGAACATTTCTTTTTCGGCAGCTGAGAAACCTTCTTAAGTATTTTGAAATGGATCCCTAACCCACTCATAACTTGATATATGAAGTCAGCAAGAAAATAACATTTTAAAATTATTTGCCAGCATGGTTAACTGATTTTGAATGATTGCAAAAACAACTTCCACATGTTGTTCTTCTGGCTTGTAAATTTTAACAGATTCATCCACATTTGCAAACATTTCTAGTCTTTTCTTGCATTATATTTCTTCTCCACAATTCCAGTTTTCTACAAAAAAGCATTATCCTTAACACGCGTATCTAACGTATGTGTCTTTGCACCTTGGAGTTGAAGATTCAAGATATTTAATTTCTGGAATATGTCGAACAATTAGCTCAATTTCATCACAAGTAGGTAAATCATCTCGCAACTTCACGGTTTCCGGTCGGTTTTCCTCTTTTAGAAAAATAGCTTTATCTCTTAATTCATAAACACGTTGTAAAAATTTTCCACGTGATAACCATCTGACCTTGCAATAAAATAATAACGCTGTATGTTATCCTTATAAAGTATAGTCGTCTATATAAGTTTATTGAAATTAATTGAAATCATGTTCACTGAACATACTTTTCTTATAATTGCTGTCAGTTAATACTGACGAGGTTTATGTTCATATATGAAAGTATTGATGATAAAAGTATAGTACAGGGGTTCTCAACCTTTTAGTATTTGCGACCCAATTTTCAATCACAATTCTCATCGCCGCCCCTTTCCGCTCATACAATAATTTTCACTTAAATCGTGGTGTAATTGTAATTTTAATTCCTATTTAATTTAATTGTATTTTGACGCTAAAGATACACTACGACCTTGATAACAAAACTTAAAAATTCTTTACAAATCAGTTTTATACTGAAGTCTATGGCAATTAACGTAAGCGTAAGCATACAAAATTTTCTCATTTTTTCGTCAATTATCATATCAATTCTACTTATTAATATTCAAAATAAATAAATACATAGATCAAGTAACAAGTAACAACACATACTGTACCAATGTCTTTAGGAAGTGCAGACAAATTTCTTGATTTTAGGGGTCTCATTTTACCACCGTCGTTAGCAAAAGATTCAGAGCAGTACTCATTCCTTTGGAAGCCAGAACTTTTCTGTGGATCATGCAATGTGCCCAGATACACTGTGAAGATTTTTGTTTCACACGTGCTTGTACACTTTGGAATCTTCCCGACATTGTACTAGAACCATCGGTATTCCTAGATACTCTATATTTGCGATGTTTAGAAAATCATTTAAGATAGCAAATAATGCAAGTGTTGTTGCTTTGAGTTCTATTGGTTTGCAGAATATTAGTTCCTCTGCTGACATACCATCACAAAATCGAACATAACATTAAATGAGCATCTTTATTGCAATCTGTTGCCTCACCAAGCTGAATTGAAAAAAAATAGTCACACAACTTCCCCGAGAAGCTGTACATCTTGAGCTATTATACTAATTCGACGGGAAACAGTATCATTTAATAGAGGAATGGACTTCAAATATTTGGCGATAAAAATATAAGGCCATCTAGATCCAGTTATTTGTTACTTGTTACTTGATCTATGCATTTATTTATTTTGAATATTGATAATTTTGTATGCTTACGTTTATTGCAATAGATTTCAGTACAAAACTGATTTTTAAGTAATTTTTGAGTTTTGTTATCAAGGTCATAGTGTATCTTTAGCGTCAAAATACAATTAAATTGAATAGGAACTAATATTACAATTACACCATGATTTCAGTGACAATTATTGTATGAGGAGAAGGGGGCGGCGATGAGAATTGTGATTGAAAATTGGATCGCAAATATTAAAAGGTTGAGAACCCCTGTATTAGAGTATACTTTTATCATCAATACTTTTATACATGAACATAAACCGCGTCAGTATTAACTAACAGCAATTATAAGAAAAGTATGTCCAATTGGAGATGATTTCAATTAATTACAATAAACTTATATAGACGACTATAATTTAAAAGGATAACATACTTTTGCAACGGAATATACTACAAAAATCCGATATTTATTAATCTTTTTAAAATTTTATGAAGTATTTTTTATTTGGAAAATTAGAGTGAATTTAATACAAAGTATAGAATTTAAAAAGCCTATTAATATATGCTTAAATTATAAAAACACTAAGAACAAAATACCATTGATATTCAATTTATAATTAGCAAATAACTGACAAATTAAATTGAAACGAGCCTTTCTAGATTACCGAATTCCAAAGGATACAGCTTTTCTATTAGTTAGAAAAACGGGTCATCATGGAGAAGAAAAGAATTAGTACAGACTTGCGCGGATTCCAGAAATTTAAATTGAATGGCAATACTACATAGAATTTGAAAAAATTAAATTAATGCCATAAACTAAAAACACCGTTATTACAATAATGCATAAAAAGCTAAATAAGTATTTCGACAATTATATTGTCATCATCAGTAGCACTCATTAAAAAACGCGTTATCTGTACACTGTTGCGTATATCAGTACAAAACTGATGCGAAATTTGGAAAAGTTGATTAATAATATCCAGACGATTACAAACAATGTTTAAGAATATTAACGGTACCTGATCATCATAGTTTTAATTCCGTTAAACTTAATAATAATATTTTGTCATCTATTCCTAATGTACATATTCGTGCCACAAACTTGCATAAACATGATTGTTGTATTTTCTTCTTTCTGAATTCATTGCTCTGCTTCTAATTTTGTAGGTTTTGTACGGGTTATTTAAAATGTGATTGTAATAATAATGTAATACTTGTAATTAATTAATTTTTGTCTCAAAAATTAATAGTAGTAAGTTTGAATTTTTCGCGTATATTGTTAATAATTGTATAATATAATTTTGTAAGTTTGAATAATTAACTCCGCCTGGGGCAGCTGTGGGGTGGATTCAGTAGCTCCACAGTTGTTACTGCCGGTTCCAAGCCCGGGTAAAGGAGGAGGGTTGTAGCGGTAGGCCAGCTCCCTGCCCTACGGAAAAAAAACATACCTGCTAAAAAACCTAATCAATTGCCTCGGAATAGGACGGATAACACACAAGGACGAACCAAGCTAAGAAAACGGACAACGATATGCGGTACATAGAATATACAGGGCCTCTCCAATAAAATAAACGAAGTTGCCAACGAATTGAAAAATCTCCAAGTAGACATCGCGGTTTTAACAGAGACGAAAAAGAAAGGAAAGGGATCGGAAAATTGGGGGAGCTACGACCACTTCTACAGCGGAGTACCCAAGGAAAGCAGAGCTAAGCAAGGAGTATCCATAATAATCCACAGGAAAATGATAAAGTACATCTCCACATGGGAACCGATTAATGAAAGGATGATAAAGATGAATCTAAAAATATTAGGATATAATGTGACTATACTGGGAATATATGCCATTAATGATGACGAACTAGTCTACAATAAAGACTCATTTTATGAAAAACTAAATGAGGAAATAGGAAAAATAGGAACATCAAGAGAAATAATACTTCTAGGAGACCTGAACGGCAGAACAGGAAGAAAGCAAAAGGACCTGGTTGTGGGAAAGTATGGAGAAGAAGTCGTCAACGATAATGGAAGACGGTTAGTAGAAATATGTGAACAAAATCAGTTGTCCATTCTTAATGGTCATTTTCAACACCGCGAGATCCATAAATACACATGGACACAACCAACAAGGAATCTAAAAATCGTTATTGACTACATAATAATTAAACAAAAATCCAGACTGAAGTTCCTAGATGTAAGAGTTCAGAGAGGTGCCTCATGTGGAAGTGACCACTACCTTCTAAAAGAAAAAATAGTGTCACCTATAAGAACAAAAGAAGAACCTGACAATTCCAAAAAAAGTGAAATAACAAACGAAGAAACTCCAAAAAGATTTAAAGTCAACAGCCTCGAACACGAAAGTACAAAAATACTATACAACTCTAGACTTGACAGCAAAATTCAGAATGCAGAATTCACAAACATAGAAGAAGAATACGAATATATAAAGAGGGGTATACACTCAGCGGCAGAGGAAGCATTGGGTTACGAAGAAAAACGAGGAAAACAGAAAAAACCATACTGGTGGGACGAAGAAATTGAATACGAAATAGAAGAAAAAAGGAAAAGGTACCACGTATATTTAAGTTCGAAAGCTATGGAAGACAAGGAAAAATACAAAGAATCACAAAAGAGAGTACGGAAGAAAATATGTGAACAGAAGAATAATCAATGGGAAAGGACGTGTTCAAGACTCAATACATACATTGGAGGAAGGAAGAGTACAGAAAGTTAGAGGCTCCTCAAAAGTATGAGAGGAGGACGCACGAAGGACATAATCTCACCTATAACACCTGAAACATGGAACAAGTACTTTGAAGAGATGTTGACAGAAGACAGACCTGAATTTATAGACATCCAAAACGAAAACCAGGGCATATTTATACAAGGATCCCCAATTAGAATAACTGTGGCGGAGGTTAAAGAAGTCTGTAAAAACTTAAAAAACGGAAGAGCCCCAGGACCAGGTAATATTACTAATGAACTGTTAAAATACGGCACAGATAAGCTATACGGGCTATTAAGAAATTTATTCCAAAGATGCCTTAACAGGCATGAGGTACCCATGGAATGGAAGATATCATATCTTAAAGAACAGGATAGAGAAAGAATATGCCGATATGGAGGCAGAAGAACAAGCAGGCTTCAGAGTAGGTAAATCCACAGTCGACCACCTGTTTACGCTAACTCAAATTTTAGAAAAGAAAGCAGCACGAAATCAAGAGGTACATCTCCTGTACGTAGATCTGAAGAAGGCCTACGACAGTGTGCCTTTAGTAAAACTATGGGAGGCTCTTCAACATAGCAACATAAACATTGCGACATAATAATAGCTCACGGTCATCCTTTAAAAATGACGTGAGAAAACAGGGGATAGAGATAGGACCGTGCAACGGGTGACGTTTCTCGAAATTGTGCAACACCCTGTATAGGTTGCGCGTTCGGACCGATCGTCGCGTGAAGAGGAATGTCCGAGCTAATTACGGTTAAAATTTCGGCTTTATAGCTCTGTCCGATGGCCGGATATTTACGGACAAATTTAAACGTTGTTTTTTAAGACGTTGCCCGATTTTCTGAAGGGATCTCCTTTTACACAAATGTATAACACGCATAGGGAAAAGTACGGTTAAAAAGCCCGCAGTTTCTGCTTTTCAACGCGCTCAAATCCATATTTTAAGGTCGAGGGACGCGTGAGCAATTAAAATAAACGTGTGACCGCGTGTTCCGTCGAATTTGTCAAAACACGCGAAATGAAGCCATGACGTGCCTAAAGAATGTACATTTTACGTAAATAAAAACGAGGACTAAACACAAAATTGACTTTTCGCTAATCTGACAGCTCCAACGAGAAATTTTGCACGTTTGACTTTTAAGCCTTATATTCCGAATTTAGAAGGTTTTGACGGCCCAACAAGATTCATAATAGTAAGTACAGATATTTCTAGACCATTCCCATTCCTATTGCGACTTCATCGACGTACGATATCGATAGTGCGTGTAAATTAAATTCCTCATGCAGACGGACATCGTAGAAAAATGGCCGAAATACGCCAGAAATACATGTACACAACAAATCAAGTGCAATGCTCATAACATGAAATGTACACACATATACATTCATGTGCACTGCCCGTAAATATATTATCTATCGGTAGCTTGACTTAACATTTTTACATACAGGCTGATATCTTTTAATTACTATAAATTTGAATTTTAAAATACCATAATTCCAGAACGCGTATGCCCAGTTTCCTTAATGTAATTATTAACGTCAGAATAGGTTCATGGCATATAAACACACATAATATATTTAGTTTTAGGACACGGACAAGGCACTAAATTAATTATCTGGACACAATTGAAACGTTTTTTTATAACCTTTTAAAGATTACATGTCTATTTTCTCTGAGATTTAAAAAAAAATTGCAGATTTCATCATAGAGTCAAGCTTACATATAAATATGGCAGTTGAACAAACTATTTACATTAGGTCGATAGCCCAATGGCAAAATTGACGGCTACTTAATACAAGGACTTTGTCGGGTCGGGTTCGAACCCAGGCCGGGGCAAAACATTTTTTTTTCGAATGCGATATTGTGTATTTATTTCGTGTATTTTACCGGCAATTTATAAGACAAGACGCCGGACTGCTCGACATAATTTTCCCGGTCGATGATATAATCATTCATACATACAGCATGATTTTTTCTTAATTATTATGAATTCCATTTAAAATACAATAATTCTAAAACGGGTATGCCTTTTTCTTAAGGGAAAAAATAATGCTTTTAACATTTATGTGCCCCTACGAAATAATTATTTAAATAATTACGCACTGCGGAGTGGGTGGAGCCAAATCAACTTTTTCTTCTGATTAAGGTAAAACTCGGTACTCGGGGGCTCTTGGTGTCGGTGATCTCAAGCCCAATGTCAAAATTTCAAAAAAAAAAATGGTGCATCTAATATGGCGGAAGAGTTTTTTGAAAATTGACGTATGAATGTGAAATTTTAGATACGGGGGTGTCTTAGGTCGCCGATCACGAATCCAAAGTCAAAATGTCAAAAAAAAACAAAATGGCCGAAGTTTTTTTGAAAATTGACGTATGAATGTGAAATTTTAGATACGGGGTTGTCTTAGGTCGCCGATCACGAATCGAAAGTTAAAATGTCAAAAAAAAAAATGGCCGAAGTTTTTTGAAAATTGACGTATGAATGTGAAATTTTAGATACGGGGGTGTCTTAGGTCACCGATCACGAATCCAAAGTCAAAATGTCAAAAAAAAACAAAATGGCGGAAGTCTTTTGAAAATTGACGTATGAATGTGAAATTTTAGGTACGGGGGTGTCTTAGGTCGCCGATCACGAATCGAAAGTCAAAATGTCAAAAAAAACAAAATGGCCGAAGTTTTTTGAAAATTGACGTATGAATGTGAAATTTTAGATACGGGGGTGTCTTAGATCGCCGATCACGAATCCAAAGTCAAAATGTCAAAAAAAAAACAAAATGGCGGAAGTTTTTTGAAAATTGACGTATGAATGTGAAATTTTAGGTACGGGGGTGTCTTAGGTCGCCGATTACAAATCGAAAGTAAAAATGTCAAAAAAAACAAAATGGCGGAAGTTTTTTGAAAATTGACGTATGAATGTGAAATTTTAGGTACGGGGGTGTGTTAGGTCGCCGATCAAAAATCGAAAGTCAAAATGTCAAAAAAAAAAAAAAATGGCGGAAGTTTTTTGAAAATTGACGTATGAATGTGAAATTTTAGGTACGGGGGTGTCTTAGGTCGCCGATCACAAATCGAAAGTCAAAATGTCAAAAAAAAACAAAATGGCCGAAGTTTTTTGAAAATTAAGGTATGAATGTGAAATTTTAGATACGCGGGTGTCTTTGGTCGCCGATCACTAATCCAAAATAAAAATGTCAAAAAAAACAAAATGGCGGAAGAATTTTTTGAAAATTGACGTACGAACGTGAAATTTTGGATACGGGGGTGCCTTAGGACGCCGATTACGAATCCAAAGTCAAAATGTCAAAAAAAAACAAAATGGCGCAAGAATTTTTTGAAAATTGACGTATGAATGTGAAATTTTAGATACGGGAGTGTCTTAGGTCGCCGATCACGAATCCATAGTACAAATGTCAAAAAAAACAAAATGGCGGAAGAGTTTTTTGAAGATTGACGTACGAACGTGAAATTTTAGATGCTGGGGTGGTTCAGGTCGCCGATCACGAATCCATAGTCAAAATGTCAAAAAAAACTCGATGGCGGATCTAATATGGCAGAAATATTCTTCAAAATGTCTTTAATCTTGGTGAAATCTAGCAAATGGCATTTTCAGGTCGCTGATCACGAATCCGAAATAAAAATTTTAAAAAACAATGTTGCGGAAAGGTTCTTCGAAAAGTGCTTGGATCTGAGCACATCCTTCCTTCGTAAACTTTAACATGATTTATGTTTAACATTGTGTTCAGTGTGACGGTTTGTGTAAAAAGGAAAGGAAAGTTCTAAATAATATATACGATTGGCATAACAAAATTTATATGTGTACAGGGGTGCGTCAAAAGTCGGACATTCTCTCTCTCTCTCTCGAAATGGCATGTCTATGTATAATATTTGACAGGTAAAATTTTGCAATATCTCAAATTTAATGCCCTTAAATTATTGGCGCATGTTTCATTAAAGTTGACATAATATTTGAATGTAACCTTCAACATTAAAATGCCCTGACAACTACAACGGCAAATTTAAACGTATTTTTAATTATTTATATTATTGCACTGTATTAGTTGATTAAGTTCAATTGCGGGCCGGTTTTCCCAATGCAGATCAGCGTACTCATTAAATAAAATACGGGATAATACGTTTTTGCAAAAACCTGTTGGCGCTAATAATTGATTAAGAACGTTATTAAATGAAGATACTTTAACCGGTGTTTTTCCAAACCTGATAAATATTAAACAGTAATTAGGGTTACTTACACATGCGCATAACCTAGAAGATTTGGATTTTTATTAGTATTGACTGCGTTTATATTTTCTTATGCATTTGTAATTAATAATTATTTTTATTAGTGATTTAGTAATTGTTTTGCTCCTTCTATACATGAAATTAACAGTATAATTAAAAATGAAAACGTAATATTGAATATGTGCAACTTTTAGCTTACTACGGAAATACTTGTGTTTTGAAAGCTTTTTAAATCTGTTACATTTCTGGGACTTTATCTCAGTTGCGAAAAATTCTAAATATTTGTGAAAATTTATGCCTGCGCTTCCTCTTTTCTTCTTTGTAATTGCTTTTAACAGCACCTTATTAAAACTTCATTTTAGACTCAATCTGTATGTCATTAACATATTAAACTACATTTAGTTTGTTGTTTGAAGTTCATCAGCATTTATTAGCATTATATAAAAATGTTTGAAAGCGACGCCCATTTATCAAACAAAATTTGTTATAAACATTTTAAATACAATACAGATACTACGTATACTTGAGCATGTCAATTAAAATAACGAGCCCGCGATCGCGGGCGAGTAGTATACATAATATCCATTCTATCACTAGAGAAATAACCGTACCAATAGTAATGTAATTCAGTGTAAATTTAAAATGATCTTTAATACAAGTTCTTTATTTAAATCGATATGCGAACTAATTTCGTGTAGGTGATAGATCAATATATCAAAACTGATAACCGAAATTTTATATTAAAAAAGCTGCTCCATATTACACACAAGAGTGAAAAATATCTCTTGAAATGGTTTCTATCTTTTGATGTCAAAACAGTGTTAAATTGAATTTTAGGTTCTGATTTATTATTATTGTGTAAGCCTATCTTAAATTGTTTTTGAGTTATTTACATTCTTTCTTTCAATGACAGTAAACTTCAAAAAGATTGCCAAATACTATATTTTTCCACTGTTATTTCAAGAGCGTATTATAAGATTGTCAATAAAATCATTCCATCTGTCATCATGACAGCAGTTTGCTGACAAAAATATGCATCTATACAAGGTGTGATAAAAATTGAAAAAATAGTTTCTTTCGATACTTTAACATGACTTATGTTTAACACTAAATTACCTTTCTCGCTCTTGAGTGTGTACCAGTTCGTGGAAAAAACAGTTCGCGAAGAATTTTAAATAAAATATCCTATTGGTTTAACAAAATATATGTATATACAAGGGTGCTTCAAAAGTTTATAAAAGTGGACATTCTAAAAAGCGTTTTTTACAGGAAAGGCGCTTCAATAGGGCTTAAATTTAAAACTTGGGCTTTTTCCTTTTATTATTATTTCGTGCTCCTTTATTAACGATAGTTCATTTTGAAAAGGTTAACAGGCTTTTACACTTTCACATCAAAGTAGTATTGTAAACTGTCTTAATCAACATGTTGAACTTTTTGATGTCATTGTGCTTTTGGATACCTTAACATGACATGTTTAACATTAATTTACCTTTCTCGCTCTTGAGTGTGTACCGCTTTGTGTAAAAAACCATTCGAGGAGAATTTTAAATAAAATATACTATTGGCTTCACGAAATATATGTATATACAGGGGTGCGTCAAAAGTTAATAAAATCAGACATTCTAAAAGGCGTCATAACAGTGATTGCTTTTTACACGAAACTATGAAAAAGCTGTAAGCGGACGCGAAAAAGGCGATTCAAACTAAAAGAGATTGACGGACCCGCTGTAAGCGGACGGACCGCTGTAAGCGGACGATCAGCTGTAAGCGGACGGACCCGCTGTAAGCGGACGTTATAGCTAGTTCACCTTAATAATAGCTGTTAGGTGACTCTCGCTCTTTCACTGAAGTAAGTACGGGATAGAGATAGGACCGTGCAACGGATGATGTTTCTCTAAATTGTGCGACACTCCGTATAGGTAGCGCGTTCGGACCGATCGTCCCGTGAAGGGGAACGTCCGAGCTAATTACCGTAAAAATTTCGCCTTTATAGCTCTGTCCGATCGCCGGATATTTACGTACAAACTTAAAAGTTGCGTTTTCGACGTGCCCGATTTTCTGAAGCTATCTCATCTGAAACGAATCCAGAACACGTATAGGGAAAAGTATGGTTAAAAAGTCCGCAGTTTCTGCTTTTCAACGCGCCCAAATGCATATTTTAAGGTCGAGGGACGCGTGAGCAATTAAAATATACGTTTGACCGTGTTCCGTCGAATTTGTCAAAACACGCGAAATTTATCCATGACGTGCCTAAAGAAAGCCCATTTTACGTAAATAAAAACGAGGACTAAACACAAAATTGACTTTTCGCAAATCTGACAGGCGGACTAAATATTTCCAAACATTGACTTTTAAGCATGAAATTCCAAGCTCTGACGATTTTTCGAGAGGAAAACGACTTGAAATTTAAAATAATATCGTTTTAGGAAGCGTTTCCATGCTTATTCCAGCTTGATTCAGGTCCGGTATTGATAGGACAAGAAATTTAAACTCTTCATGCACTCGAAAAAATGGCTGGAATACGTCACAAATGAATGTACACAATAAATCAGGTGCAATGCTCATAACATATTATGTACACACATACACATTCATGTGCACTGGCCCGTGAATATACATATTATATATCGGTAGCTTGACTTAACATTTTTACATACAGGCTGATATCTTTTAATGATTACAAATTTGAATTTTAAAATACGCGTAGTCCAGTTTCCTTAATGAGTAAAAGGATTGCTTTTAATTATTAACGTCAGAATAAATTCATGGCAAATAAACACACATAATATAGGACAAGGACAAGATACTAAATTAATTATCTGGACGCAATTTAAACGTATTCTTTTGAAGATTACACGTCTATTTTCTCTGAGATTTAAAAAAAATATTGCAGATTTCAACATAGAGTCAAGCTTACAGATAAATATGGCAGTTGAACAAACTGTTTACATATAGGTCGATAGCCCGATGCACAAGATTGACGGCTTCTTAATACAATGATTTTGCCGGGTCCGGTTCGAACCCAGACCGGGGCAAAATATTTTTTTTTCGAATGAGATGTGTATTTATTTCGTGTATTTTACCGGCAATTTATAAGACATGACGCCGGACTGCTCGACATAATTTTCCCGGTCGATGAAATAATCATTCACATATACAGCATGATTTTTTCTTAATTATTATAAATTCCATTTAAAATACAATAATTCTAAAACGGGTATGTCGTTTTCTTAAGGGAAAAAATATTGCTTTTAACATTTACGTGCCCTACGAAATAATTATTTAAATAATTATTATTTATTAATAATGAAATTTTAGATACGGGGGTGTCTTAGGTCGCCGATCACGAATCGAAAGTCAAAATGTCAAAAAAAAACAAAATGGCCGAAGTTTTTTGAAAATTGACGTATGAATGTGAAATTTTAGATACGGGGATGTCTTAGGTCGCCGATCACGAATCCAAAGTCAAAATGTCAAAAAAAAACAAAATGGCGGACCAGTTTTTTGAAAATTGACGTATGAATGTGAAATTTTAGATACGGGGGTTTTGGGGGTCACCAATCATGATTCCAAAGTCAAAATGTCAAAAAAATCAAAATGGCGGACCAGTTTTTTGAAAATTGACGTATGAATGTGAAATTTTAGATACGGGGGTTTTGGGGGTCGCCGATCATGATTCCAAAGTCAAAATGTCAAAAAAATCAAAATGGCGGACCAGTTTTTTGAAAATTGACGTATGAATGTGAAATTTTAGATACGGGGGTTTTGGGGGTCGCCGATCGTGATTCCAAAGTCAAAATATCAAAAGAATCAAAATGGCGGACCAGTTTTTTTAAAATTGACGTATGAATGTGAAATTTTAGACACGGGCGTTTATGGGGTCGCCGATCACAAATCCAAAGTCGAAATGTCAAAAAACATAATGGCGGATTCAATATGGCGGAAAGGTTCTTCAAAATGCCGTTAATTTTGGTGAAAAGTGCTTGGACCTGAGCACATCCTTCCTTCGTAAACTTTAACATGATTTATGTTTACCATTAAATTATCCTTCTCGCTCTTCAGTGTTCAGTGTAACGGTTTGTGTAAGAAGGAAAGAAAAGTTCTAAGTAATATTACGATTGGCATAACAAAATTCTAACTAACTAAATAACATTCTAAGAGGCGTCATGACAGTGATTGCCTTTTACAGGAAACTGTAAAAAAGCTGTAAGCGGACGCGAAAAGGGCGATTCAAACTAGAGGAGATTGACGGACCGCTGTAAGCGGACGCAAAGTTGAAGCTGGCATGTTCACGTTAAGAGCTTATGCAGACACTGTATACATTACTCTTGACTAAACTGGGCTTGGATAAATAGTGTGTTTGTTCAGTAAACGTGTAGTTAAATTTTACATTAATAATTATAATTATTATTGGCACTCTGATTCCTCCAGAATATAACATTTTGTAAGTCAAAATTATGTATACCAATTTGGAGACAAGGTTTTCTCAATCAACTTTCTTTGAGTTAAGAAATTTGTACAATCAGTAAAATATAATGTTTTTAGTAAACAGTTGATATATGATTTTTCAGTAAATGTTTCTGGCCTTATTCATCCTATACAAATTTGTGCAAGTTAAATTGTCTCAAATATGGCAAGTGAAAGTGCTGTCATAAACTGGATTACTGATCATATCTTAAGAATATGATCGATAATCCAGTTTATGACGGCAGATGAAGTGTTTTCTTTTTCAACAAACTGTTCCCACTTTAATAATTTTTTACATGTCACATGTTTCACATATTTGTAGGTAACTGTTAATTTCACATCGATGTACGTTGTATTAGTTTTTTTTATTTTTACTATATTGTTGTATTTGTCAATAGCAGTAAGTAATCAATAAATCTCTATCAGTATCACTGCAGTTTGTTGTACTTTGCTATTTATTCCATAATATAAATTTTAAATATGTGCTATTTACACAAAAATTTTCAGATGTATTCACAAAATAAATGTCTACAGATTATTTACTAAAATTAAGTTTCTAAAGCGGCTCTAAAGATGATTCAGTGCTTATGAAATCTATGTACTTCTGTAGGACACTCCGTGTGCTGAAGTTTAAGTTTCTTATTGTTGGTAATGGCCAGATGGATACTCTTTAATTTTCAATTTTCAAAGTATGAAACAGTTAATTTATGCATTTCTTATTATTTAATTTTAACATGTCCAATAAGTTCAAGCTCATTTTTGCAAATCATTTTTTTGGACATCATTAGATTTTATTATGGATAAAAGTAACAACACAAACACAATAAAATCAACCTATTTTGCCTTTTTTATTTACATAATGACGGATCCAACATACGAATAGGTTCTTCAGAAACTTTCAGTATCCCTCAAATTTGTTTCACCTTTCACTACTATTCCATAATAGAAATTTTAAATATGTGCTAAATGTCGACAGATTATTTACTAAAATTAAATTTCTAATTATATAGAATATAAACTAAAAAAAATGCAAAAAGCACAAAAAACAAATTCAAATGTAGAAAATGGCGGAAACATTATGAGAAAAATATTGACTAATTTAAAAAAAAAAATCCCTATACAAACGTTTTGAACACATGCGTAGTTTCGATATAGTAAATGGCACGATCAAGCTACGAACTAGAAACGACGGTTCAATGCTACTACAAATATACATTGGCCGCAACAACTTCAAAATAACGAAAGTAAACTTACTAATTAATGTTTAAGAATATATAGCTTCCGCTACAAAAATACCATTAAATGAAAGCCGGTTACAAAATGAATATTATAAATAAAGTTATTTCATGTTACTTTCTTACACCGACATTTTATTTAAAGCATAGCTATTCTGTGTAGTAGGCAGGCATTGTTGACAATTTTACATTATTTTGATGACAATTATAACAAACGTCAAAATAAAATTAAGACACATGTCAAAAGGTGAATGCAGTTGTCTGTTGCGTTTATTGGAAAACGTATTTTGAGTTTACAGCTATGTATTTCTTTAATTTACATCACACGTTTTGTTTACTTTTGTGCTGAAAGGAGAGATGTTATTTTCCATACAACAGAATCAAACATTTTTAATCACTTCTAATAATACTTTTTTCACTTAGTCCTACTTAAATAATTTATTATAACCAACATGT
Organism: Amphimallon solstitiale; assembly: GCA_963170755.1. NCBI lineage: Eukaryota > Metazoa > Arthropoda > Insecta > Coleoptera > Scarabaeidae > Amphimallon > Amphimallon solstitiale. The sequence goes on from OY720680.1 coordinate 35,946,320, forward strand.
TCCTTAACATGTTAGGTTACAATTATATAATTATTCATACTCAATAACAGATATAGTGCACGTAATAAATAAATAATAAAATAAATTAAATATAAATTCCATAAATATTTATAAAGGAATCTCCATTCGCTCATAAACAAAAGCAACACAACAACAACGGCAATAAATTTCTATATGGTTATGTCGCTTTGGCAACCAACATGCGCCAGTAGTTTAAAATGGCGTGATTTTGAGATGTTGCATAAGTTTGTTAAATAATATAATCTACAAAAGCCATATCATGACTCTCATAAATAAGGATACCCATACACTTTTCGATATTTGTCATAATTACCTTTTGATGTTCGTTATAATTGTCCTTCAAACCCTCTTTATTTATCAAAAATGCTTGATCATTATACAGAGTAGCCAAGTATTAAATAAAACGTATGTATAGAAAAAGTAGGTATATTTGTAACTGGTTTTCATGTAATAATATTCACTAGCGGAATCTATATATCTTGAAGTGTTAATTAAATAATTTATTTTTGTTGGGAGATTTCTTAGGTCGCTGAACACGAATCTGAAATCGAAATTTGATAAAACAAAATGGCGCATTCAATACGGCAGAAAGGTAATTGAATCTGTATGGAATTTAGTACTTGGTTCGCTGATGAGGAATCTGAAGTTTATATTTAAAAATAAAATGGCGTGTCAAATATAGCGTAATGGTTCTTCGAAAACGTATTGGATCCGCGTGAAATTCAATATTTGGGATTCTTATTGTCGCTGATAACGAATTGGAAGTCGAAATATCAAAAAAAAAAAAGTGGGGCGACCAACATGGTTGAAATGTGCGAAACATAATTAGATCTTTCTCAAATTTATTACGAGGGTTTTTGTGGTCCCTGTTGATGAATCCGAAGTCAATCTTTCAAAATGCCAAATGACGAGTGCAATTTGACGGTTCTTACTTGGCCCCTTTCGAGTCTTTGATGAAATTGAATTTTCGGTTCATTTTTACTTTCTTATACGTAGTATAAGGAAGTATTGTGATGATGAAAATTTTCGACCTCGAAATTTTTGCAGATGTCCACGTTTTGAAGTCCCCTGATACCAAAAAAGTGGTTTTTAAAAAATCTCTCTCTCTCTCTCTCTCTCTCTCTCTCTCTCTCTCTCTCTCTCTCTCTCTCTGTGACCACGATGGCGGTCAAACCGCTGTAGATATCAATTCCAAATTTTGTATTTAAGTGTATAATCTCCCTCTTGAGATCTGATTAGTGTTTCAGTAAAATCGGTAGACCGGAAGTAGTAGTTTACTTCTGCGAAAAAATAGAGTTTTGCCAATATTTCGTCAACTACTAAGTTTAAACAAATTTATAAAGAATTCATATGTACTTAAAATTAAAATTGAGAACAATTTTATTTAAAAAGTTTTACGAAATTCCTACCGGAAGTAGGTCTTATACTCCTATCGAATATCAGTTTTTTGTGAATATTTCGCAAATCATGCTTTTTAGACAGGTACGTTATGAGTATAAAAGTATTTAAAATATAATTTTCAATACCTTTTCTATAAAAAAAATTTCAAAATTCAGACCGGAAGTACCACTTTTACTCTTATCGAATAGCGATTTCTTGCAAATATGTCGTAAGTTATGCACTATATATATTTATCAAGAGTACAAAAGTATTTAATTCTAGATTTGCAATATTTTTTGTATATATGAAATTTTAAAATTCGAACCGGTAGTAACACTTTTACTCTTAGGGAGTAGCACTTTTTTTCGAATTTCTTGCAAAGTATGTATTCTATAGCGACTTATTAAGATAATAGAAGTACTTAGAATAGTATTTTGAATAATTTTTGTGTAAAAAAATTCTTAAAATTGTATAGTTTGAAACGCTCATACGTATAAGAAAGTCGTGTGGTGGCCACACCTCATTTTTATTATTATTGTTTATGTCTATCTTAAATTGTTTTTGACTTATTACCATCCTTTTTGATTTTTTCTTAAAAACTGTAGACTTTGAAACAGTCATCAAACTTTTCTATTGTTGCATCAGAAGCGTATTGCAGACTGTATCAACGAAAATGGTGCTGTTTTTGAGCTCATTATTTTTTCGGATACTTTAAAATGACTTCTATGTTAAACATTAAATTATCTTTCTTACTCTACACTGTATACCGGTCTGTATTAAAAACAGCTTGAGAAGAATTCTGAGTAATATATACGATTGGCCTTACAAAATATAATGGCATAATGTATATACAGGGATGTGTCAAAAGTTTATAAAAACGGAAATTCTAACAACGGTCCTGACAGTGATCAGGTTTTACTGAAAGCTGTAAAAAGGCTGTAAGCAGACGCGCAAAAGGCTATTCAAGCATGAACATATTGAAAAATAGCTATTGCGAAGTAATATCGTACGTATTCACAAGAGATTGTTTAATTATCATTGATGAAAATGAACCGTAAACAACATCGTCAATTGCAATAATTCAAAATAGAACTTCAATAAGGATGTCTTACAGTATTTTCGATTATAACAATAGGTAATCAATATTACTATAATAAATATATTATATCTATTTGTCCCATAAATTGTAGGTGTACAATGCAAAAGTGAATAATTATATACAGTGCATGGGAATAATTATAGAAAATGCCAATGAAATAGATATTATTTGTTATACAATAATGATGAAACTATCAAATGGTAATAGTGAGTTATTTAAAATATACATTCGTGTTAATAAAACATCTTATAAAGGTATCTATAAGTTTATATAAAATATTCTTTTTAATTTTTAATGAACCCTCATTTAAACCAAAAAGATCATTGGAATCGACATATATAGACTGAAACACTATTGACTATCAAAACTATAAAACCACATTTTCCAACTAATGAAAAACACAGATTTTGCAGATTGTCCATTCTATACCCTACAAAGAAAATTTAAACTATAGATACATTAGGCAAACGTGAAATAATCATCGTAAGGCACAAAAACCAATAATACTAGAAAAAAAAAAAATAGAGTGAAAAACTACCGACTGCGAAGAGCACAGAAGAAGTATGTGAAAATGTCCATATAACATGAAACGATAAAATACATCTTATTTCATGAATAGTCATTAAACATTTTAAATTTAAAAATGCTGCTATTATCACAAAATCTATTATCAATCATTTCATATAAATTAATTAGGATGCAAGGTACGTCGTCTAAGTATTGAAGCATACATGTAAGAAATAATTTAATTATATTAGTGCACATATTAAGAAGACAAAGAGATTCAACAAATTATTTCTGTAAATCAAATATTGAAAAACGTCAATAAAAACTAATTACAATTGTTTTAATTATTTAGACAATATAATGTTAATACCATCATAAACAAAAATCACTTTATATCTAAAAAACAAACATTACATTTTATTTAAAACAATAATAAAACTTTAAAATAAAGAATAAGTATTGGTGCACCTCCATTTTAAACATTTTCTGTAATAACAAAATCCGATAAGCATTCTGAATAAATGTCGCATATTTGCAAAATATATAGAGGGGTGTACGAAAACAGTTATAGTAAAGTAATATCAATATTGCACATCTGAAACACAATTATATTTACTTACTCGCTATATACCAGAATTATGTGCTGTTCAAAAAACTGAAACGCAAATTAATAAATGAAATAAATCATCGGAAAATGAAGGCACAAAAACCAATAATAGTAGAAAAAATTAAAATAGAGTGAAAACTACCGACTGTGAAGAGCACAGGATAAGTATGTGAAAAATGTCCATATAACTTTAAACGATAAAATACATCTTATTTCATAGACAGCCAATAAACATTTTCAATTTAAAAACTCTGCTATTGTCACTAAATCTATTATTAATAATTTCATTTAAATTAATTAGGAAGAAAAGTACGTCGCTTAAGTATTGAAGCAAGCATGTAAGAAATAACTTAAATATGTTAGTGCACACATCTAAATATCAATATTAAAATATAAAGAATAAGAATTGATGCACCTCTTATTTGAAAAAAACATTTTCTATAACAACAGAACCCGATAACCATTCTGAATAAAATATCGGATAGTAGCAAAATATATACAGGGGTATATAAAAACAGCTGAAGTAAAGCAGTATTGAAAATCTAAAATACAATTATATTAACTTATTCGCTATATATCGGAATGACATGGTGTTTTATAAACTTAACGCAATAAAGACAAAATCCGCAATAAATTTAGAAGAATAAGGGAGAGCGGTACCTTAACTGTAAGCGGAATAAGAGGCGGCAGCGGGCCTTCTAGGCCTGCCGTATTAGCTAGTGGAAATAATAAAAGCTGTGAGGTCTTTATACGCGGGCTCCACATCCAGAGTCAAAACCAAGGAAGGATTAACATCTGGATTCACAATAACGAAGGGTCTTAAACAGGGTTGCTGTATATCTCCGACACTATTCAAAATATACTTGGAATATGCACTAAAGACATGGAAACGGAAATGCAATAGTATGGGAATGCCGGTGGATGCCGAAACGACAGTATATACCCTCTCTTTCGTGGATGACCTAGTAGTTATTGCACAAGATATAGATGACATGGAATATATGAGCCGAAAGCTCATCGAAGAATACGGAAAATGGGGCCTGGATGTCAACATTACAAAAACGGAGTATATGTGCATAGGAGGACAGCAAGAAGACCTACATCTAGCAACGGGACAGATCATCAAACATTGCAATATATACAAATACCTAGGAATGAAAATAGCTAAGGATGGAACACTAGATGAGGCAATATCGGACAGAAACGTACAGGGAAGAAGAGTTACTTCCATGCTGAACAGTATTCTATGGGACAAGACCATTACAAAAGAAAATAAAAAAAGGATTTACAACTCCATCGTGAAAAGCATAATAACATATAGCTCGGAGGTGTGGCCGATAAAAGAAAAAACAACAAGAAAGATAAAAGCCACAGAAATGGACTTCTGGAGAAGAGCGGCAGGAAAATCCAGAAGAGATAGAGTCCCAAATGAAACCATCAGACAAGAAATGGGAATACAACACGATATTATTGATGACATTATAACTAAACAGCTAACATGGTATGGGCACGTCCAAAGAATGCCAGAACACAGAATCCCAAAGAAAGTACTATACTGGAACACCCAAGGAAACCGAAAACGAGGAAGACCGCGCAGAAGCTGGAGAGACGGAGTGGATAAGGAAATTCGAGAGACGGATCTGGAGGAGGGCATGTGGATGAACAGAGGGGAATGGCGATTAGGAATCGGAAGACGTAAAACGTTGTAACTCGATATATATATAAGTTTGAATAACTTAGGTAGTAACACAACATATTTGAAAATGATTCATCAGAGTTAGGTAATAGTTATTTATGTACCAAGTCAGTAAAGTAATCCTTTATCGAACGAGTCTGGTTTATGAGCCAAGCGAGCGAGGCGAATAAAAAACGAGTTCGATAAAGGCACTTTTTTGAGGTGGTGCATACAAAATTTTATCGCCAACCGCAAAAATTCGTAATTTAAAAAATAAAGGTATAATGACTTATGACATTTTATGGCAGCGACAAACGATTTATGTATTACAATCGTGTCTGTGTTGACAGATATTAGCGGCACTAAAGTACTTTTTCTATTCCGGTGCTATAAAGTTCACTTTACGACACCCGTTTTGGTTGCATAAAGTATTACTTTATCGCACGCTAATTTTATTTTTTTGAAGTTGGTAACAAAAAAATGGAACCAAATCGTATTTAAATGTCAAAATATAAGCCTTTAAAGTAACAAAAATGTGCAATAAAATTGTACAAAGAATAAAAAGCACACGTGCTAACATTTCACTTACTAATTAGCAATATAAATTGTTAAGCAGGGTTGGATGATAAGTTTTCGGATGCTACTATTGACATTTACTTACCATGTTGAATAGTACAACTGTTATAAAAGTTTGTTTTGATAAATATGTAAAGGTTTTGTGGACGAAAGATTTTGTAAATTGTCTTTTGCTATTTTGCGAATCTCTGGGGGCGTACAGTTATTTATTTCGTCCTTTTTGTTGATAATTTGAAAAAATTTATTGTATAAATCAGTCTGAATTTTAAACACAATTATATATAGCACCACCGATATTCAAATATTTAAAACGTTCTACTTAAAAATCAGAGTAACCGACTTCAAAAAAGCAAAATTTCTAAAATATTCGAACAAAACATGTCTCTTATTTTAAGCTTTTTTTAACTTTTAATAACCGAAATAGAAAAAATAGTATAAAATACACGTTTCATAAGACATTTTGCGCATTTGTTCTTTAGAAAACTCGCCTAGGGGCTCGTTTTCTAAACTTGAACGCGTGCGCAAAAATCGTGTCTTATGAAACTTGTATTTTAATATACTATTATTGTACAGTACGATAAAGTGTTTACCTCCGTAAAACGCTATGGTAACGCATCGCTTTATTGACTGTTGGCGATAAAAGTATTTTATTTTATGGATTACCACAAAGTAACTGTCAACAGCATCTTTTACTTTCTCATACGTTGTATAAGGAAGTAATGTGATGACGAAAATTTTCGACTTCAATATTTTTGCAGATTTCCATGTTTTGAAATCCATTGAAATCGAAAAAGTGTTTTTTGCAAACATCTCTCTCTCCCTCTCTCCCTCTCTCTCTTTCTCCCTCCCTCTCTCTCTCTCTATCGCTCTCTCTCTCTCTCTCTCTCTCTCTCTCTGTGACACCACGATAGCGGCCAATCGGCTATAGCTATAAATAACAAACTTAACATTTAGGAATGTAATCCTTCCCATGGGATTTGATTACTTCAGTAAAAAAAATCAAATACATATTAGCAATATTTCATCAACCACTAAATTTAAACAAATTTATAAAGAACGCAAATGTACTTAAAAGTGAATTTGAGAATTTTTTTTATTAAAACAGTGTTTCGAAATTCTTACCGGAAGTAGTTCTTTTCCTGTTATCGAAAATCAGTTTCTTGCGAATATCTCACAAGTCATGCCTTCTAGGCATGTACTTTATGAGCATAAAAGTATTTAAAGCAAACAAAAGATTTCAAAACTCGGACCGGATGTAACAGTTTTACTCGTATCGAATAAAATTTTTTGCAAACATCTCGTAAATTACGCATTCTATATACATTTATTTTAAGTGAAATGTTTATTAATCTAGTTTATACAGATATACATACACGAATTAATTCGTGACTGATTTAATAGTGTGAGAGCTTAATCTCCAAGAATTACTTTGTTGCATTTTATTGTAATAGGTACGTCACCTTTAGGCGAATTTAGTGAATGCACGCATATCTACAGTTGCCCGATATAGTAGTTGTGTTGCTATTGTCGCGCTTAGGTCACAGATGTCGCTAATAATCTATCATAGACATATGCTACGTAAGTCGACTATATATGCAGGTAGTCCAAGTTTGTACGCCACGTACATTGATGAGACCTATGTAATATCGAAACAGCTGTCTGTACATTGTTGTTTGCAATGCCAACTTGGTGTAGATGAGCATTCATACATTTATTCATACACGAATTAGTTGGTGTATGTATACCTTGAGTGATACATAATAATAATATATAAATTAATATTTTAAAGCTGTTTAAACAAATATTACAGAACCTAGGTGCTTAATTATTTCATGAGTTTAAAATGAATAAACTTGGTTAACCCTTAAATCTATTTTATATAACCCAGATCACGGCCCACATTCTAATTCTAAAATATTGAAAAACTATGTAGTCTTAAATAGGGTTTCATTTTAAGTTGACTATACAGCAGTTGTTTTTTTTAAGATAATTCTTTCAACAAAATATAATACGTGCAAACCAATAAATTTTTTATCGATATCAAATTATTAAAAACAGATCAATGCTTTTTCATCAATCTTTTTAAACTAAATTCCAGTATAATGTATGGTTAGTACCTAAAAATAGGACGTAATAACTGTTCGTATATATTGTGGTGTGACTAATTAGCCCATCTTAGGAAACCTGTCGGGTATGTTTCTAATTTTGAGTCGGTGTTAAATAGATCGCATTGAAGAAATAGTTTAATGTGATTTTTTTGTTCATCTGTAAACTGATTTGTTTCTAGTTTGAGCTATTATAAAAATTGTTTTCGTTAATTGGCTAACTGTGTTTTATACGCATGAAACGCGCCTCAATAACGACACAGGAATTTCTCTTTTGAACTGACACTATTTCTAAATCAGTTTTTGCTTTCAATAATATACTCTTAATTTCAACAATAGAATATATTTAACCTGACAGTAATAAAATTATATATTACTGAGTATTAATGACTGTATAAGCAAAGTGTCGGAGTTCGTGTAAAATCTAGTAAAAAAAGATATGCCTGTCTGTGTGAGCCATTTATTTAAAAAAGAAATCATTGAAGGATATAAAGAAACCAAAAAATATATCTCATTACCTAGCTCGTTTGAACTAGAAGATAAAAGCAGGTTCATTGCTGAATTTGGGACGGCTTAATTAAAGTTCTGACTTTATAGTTAAATTTTTATGAGAACAGTTAGTTGCTGTTATATATGATGCAGATCCACTATAATTACGAGGCCCACTGCCCTAGACCTGTCCAAAATTTAAAATATACTTCTCATGATCTGACATCAGATCAATTAGAGCTAACTTCCAATTTCATCAGCTATGCAAATGGTGTTCCACCTTCTTGGCAACAATATTAATACAGTAGACTATCGATCATACGGACTTCACGGGATCGAGCCGCGTCTCTATCTTCCAGGCATTTTACAAAAATACTCCCATTTTATTATTATAAATACTTAATAATACTATTATAACACATAATAAAATGGATTTATCTAGAGCATTTGATGGAACAGATTACTCGCTCCTGCTTCAAAAGCTTGTCGACATTGGTTTCTCACCTTCACTGATCTTGTTATTTTCATTATATTTTTCAAGTAGATACAACTATGTTTATTACAAAGACTATCTAGGAAAATTTACGTTTGACTTCTGAAGTGCCGCAAGGGTTCATTCTCGTATCATTATTATTCTCTGCTTATTAGGATATTCTTCATGTTAGACTTAATTTTCAAAAAATACTACATGCAATGCTCCCTATGCATGGTACTCTAATAACAGACTGAATTTGAACATTCAACTCAATAATTTCAGCTTATTCTTCGTGTGTAGATTAAATACATTCTTACCGTTTCAAATTCTACTCTGTATTAAACTTTATTACCATACACGATTCCTATATTAACAATTATTATAAACGGAATGAAAATTTAGATACATGTCAAAAAAATTTCTTTAACAAAATAATGTAATAAAAATAAATAACTTTAAGTAGATAATACTAAAAATTTCTATTTTATAAATTATACGAATTTAATCCAGTTGCAAATCTAGGTGGAACTACCGGAATTATATTTCAATTATATTAGAGAATAGTAACATTGTAGTACATACTTTTTTTATAAAATTAATCTATTCTCCGTAGAGAAACATATTACCTAATTAATGTGAATTCTTGGCCTTATGCAGATAATCTAAGAATTTCGGTATGTATAATATATTAACACGTATAATAATTGTATTAATTTACAGATGAAACCTCATGTTAATGTATTAACGTCGCAGTTTTAATTTCTCTCTGAATATTACTATAAAAAAAAATGTTTATTTGTTTCATGCACCAAAAGTTTAATGAAATCTTTAATTTAATTATTATCTATATTCAAAAATGTAATTTAATCTCGAAAGTAAACACGGTCAAAGATGAAAAATTATATTACACAAACAACAATTAAATCATTATGTGTAAAGATAACGGAAAGTCTAATTCAGCCATCAGCTATGGTTTCATTGATCATTTAATAATAATAATAATACTAATAATAATGATACCAGCAAGGGAACACTGTAATTTACAACAGATGTGCGGATTACAAACAATATAATACAATATCTGAGGGCCTATTTTTATGTTATCTACCTAGCCATGAAACAAAAGAGTGACGATGTCAAACAAATTATTGAAATATTGCTGTCACTGTTAGAAGTACATGTGCTAAGTTGTGTTTAGTTTATGCTGTGTATAGAGATTTGAGACGGTCCATTTCTCGATAAAATGAGTGAAACTAAAGTTGAACATCGCAGCGTAATAAAGCTCCTGACAAAGGAAGGCAATGGTCCAAAAGCAATTCATGAAAGAATGGTTGCTGTATATGGGAAAGATACACCATCTTATTTCCAAGTAAAATATTGGTCTAAACTCTTTCGATGGGGACGAGAGTCAATCAATGACGACCCAAAGTCCGGACGACCCATTGATGCTCGAACTGGAAACATTGTGCGAAAAGTCGAAAATTTGGTACTGAAAGATCGGCGTGTAAAGATCTCTGTCATTGCCAATGAAGCCTGTATATCCGAAACAAGTGTTCTCAAAATTTTGCATGACGATTTGGGTCTGAAGAAGGTGTCTGCACGGTGGATACCCAGATTGCTTACACCTGAACAAAAACTGTGCAGAAAAGAAGTTTCTCAAGAAAATTTGGTCAAGTTGGAGAGGGACAAAACATTTTTATCTCGAATTATTACCGGGGATGAGACTTGGGTATATTACTGGGACCCTCCTACTAAACAAGAATCCATGCAGTGGGTTCATAAGGGTTCTCCACCACCAAAAAAGGCCAAGACACAATTTTCTGAAAAAAAACTGATGGCAACTGTTTTCTGGGATGCTGAAGGAGTTTTGCTTTTTGAATATATGCCGAAAGGGTCTACCATAAATGGAGAGGCCTACGGAAACGCAATTAAAAATTTAAAAACTGCTCTGGAGGAAAAACGCCCGCATTCTTATCCACAAAAAAACTTGTTGCTGCACGACAATTGTCGGGTTCATAAGGCAAACAAAGTTCAGCAGATAATCAATGACTGTGGGTTTATAGAGTTAAGGCATCCAACTTATAGCCCCGACCTAGCTCCGTCAGACTTCTTCCTTATAGAAAAATTTAAAAAAGCATCTCAGAGGAAAGCGTTTTGCTTCTGATGAAGAACTCACAGAAGCTGTTGAAGAATATTTTGCGGGGTTACCGAAGCAATTTTTTTCTGAAGGTATGGGGCAACTGGAAAAAAGATGGAAGAAGTGTATTAGTGTTGAAGGGAGTTATGTAGAAAAATATTTTTTTTGTTCTCTTATGTGCTTTTTTTCATGGCTAGGTAGATAACATAAAAATACGCCCTCGTATTTATTACCTTAAATTTTTGGGTGTCAGGATAAATTATCTTCTAGGCATAGATTTCCAAATCCTGAGAAATATTTAGATTCGACAAATGCATTGCTATTTGTAATAACGATAAGCTAAATTCATTGTGATCTAGTGTCACAGAGTTTGTGCAAGATATTTTGCATTACCTACAGGATTTAGGCACTACTAATCGCATCTTCTAAATCGCAATTCCAAAATTGTTTCTTTCAGCGAAGTGTACTCTCTTATATTTTATCAGAAGCACGTTATATGATTTTGTGTTGCAACTGTAATATCTCAATATGAAGAAATATCTTTGTTACCAGAAGCCGCTTCATTGATTACAGTATAAGTTGTTCATTTAATTGCAAACCCTTTACTATCTAAAGTTGGCCTAGGACAAGGAAGACTCAAATGTTTCAAAGTATTTGTTGTATCAGAAAGTGAAAAATCTTATAATAAAATTGCATAGGGTTTAAGAATATAAACTGATTTTAAGCAGACTAATGATTTCCTTAGCTAGACATATTTTTAAGTTACAATGGATGCTACATTAATTGATCCACAATGGGAAAATTAATTATTATATTGTGCAAATCGGGACTGTAATGTGTGTTTACATCGTAGTTGTTCGGCCTATAAGACTTCAGAAATTAATTATGGAAACACTGAAACAACATTTTAGGTGGTTTTGTGAACAGCTGTTTTGACGGAATATATAAAAGCGATAATAGATTCAAACAAATGGCCAAAACACGCAAATGTGAGATATTTTAAAAGATTTTGGAAGAGGGCCTCGGCATAAGTAATGCTAAATCATTACTGTTGAATATGGAAAAACAAATATATTACATTTTACGTACTTCAAAGAGGTTATGTTAACTTAAGTTAATGCTTAGTAACATAAATAAAAACAATTTAGCTGCTATGTTAGTCAATAACAAGGAAAGAACTAAGCTTACTGACAAATCAGGTGTATATAAAATTAGTTGCACAGACTGTAAAGCTATCTATCTATATCGGACAAAGTAGCAGAAAGATCGAAACTAGATTAAAAGAATATAAAAGATCAATATTGCATAATATTAGAAATACAAGTCTTGCCAAACATTGTATAGATAATCTCCATTTTCCCGATATAGATAGTTATAAACTTATGCATAATGTGAACAAAGGACCGAAATTAAATTTATTAGAAATATTAGAAATTAAAAAATCAATTAAAAGAAAAGAGAAAGTAACGAACTCACACACACAGAGATTTTACAAACATACACACACCCATAATAGACATTTATGTACAAAGAGGCAGTAAACACAACGGCATATATAACAGCTTCACACAAATTGACCTGTTTCTTCAGCTCGAGAATGGTATGAAAATACCGAAACATATGTTGCAAAGACTAACTAAAAATTGTGGAAAGTTTTCAAGAGTTTTTTTTATTTTTATTTTTATTTAAAATAGTTATTAAGATGTTATTCACTTACTTTATGTCTTTTTACTTTTTACCAGTGTTTTAAATACCTAATACCTTTAGAAGTCCAGGCAAGGTCTCTTTGTGGAGAATTCCTAATTAAGCACACATCACAACATTTTGCACATTACACCCACACAACCAGTCTGATAAAATGTAAGAGCTTCTGTTGAATTTTCTCGTCACGGTTTTGTTAGTTTTCGAATTGTGATCTTCTAGTTTAATCAATAAAACTGGTCTCGATTCTTTAATTCTATCTTAATGTCGTAGGTCAGTGTGTTTATTTCTATCGAAAATGTTACTAACGTAATTCATAGTTGTACTTGCACCGATAGAAATTAAAACTTTCACTCACCGCTGTATACTACATACTGGACTTGCGTCACCGGCACCGCAGAGAAGTGCCTTCTCGCTGACATATACCCGCTCTCTACCCCCGCCACTTTCATCGCTCGATTCCTAATATAGGCGGTGCAGTCGAGCGAGATGACCAGGAGCCTACGCCAGACTGCTATTTTTAAACTCAGCGCTGAGGAGACGGACTGTTACTTCTGAAAACATATTATTTGTTATCAAACAAATCAGAAAAATTACATACAAATTAGGTATTTATAATTAATTTATCTGTTAAAAGAAATTTGTCACAGGGGGGGGGGGGCAGTGCGTTGCCCTCCCTGCAGCAGCCGCCACTGGTGCTGGGTTATTTAAACATCAAGAACTTCGCCACTATTATGGAACCAGGGGAAGAAGGAGGCTTCTCTTTTAGACCCAGACTACAAAAAGGGTTTTGCAGAAAGAAACGTCCTCATCTATCCCTTCCATATAAATTTGCTCTGTAAATCTACCATGCAGTGGTTTACCCCTTCATCTTTCTATTATCTGCTATTCATTTTCAATTTTGTCTTCCATCTCTTCTACTTCAGCAGTATTCGGAAATTACGGATGTTTTAATTCCCCCTCCCACCATGTTTTTATTATTATTATTATTATTACCTATTGTCAAATATTTATTACAAGGAAAATGTGGATGATACAGTGTGTTATAACTACATAGGACCGGCAGTCAGGGGTTTATTTTTTCTTCTGCTCTTGTTTGTTACATTAAAACATGAATATTTGACATTTAAATGTGGCTCAATTCCATATTTTTTATTACCAATCTAAAAAAAAAAAAGAACTAGCGTGCGATAAAGTATAACATTATAAAACCAAAACGGTTGTCTAAAATTAACCCCACTTTCTTAGTCAGTTGTTGCAAATTCCGGTGTAACTGTAAAATACTCTTCATACATCAATTTCAATTACCAGTAAAATAGGTAGCATTGTACATATTTTCATTAGTTATTTCATTCATACTAAAACAATTTTCTATTATACGTGCATACATACATACTTAAACATAAAAACATTGTTCTTTTTAGTCCTTATTGGGAGGCAATTAAAATATGTTACTCTTTTTTACGCATCTTAATTATTTATTTTCCAAACACGATATCTTAAAATAATAAACACATAAATTGTTCTCTAAAAGTGATAATTAATGTTTTTAGGTGTCTGAAATGTATCCAAGGTAATTATATTGTACGTAGTGAAATCGGAATTCTATTTTGTGTGTAGCAAAATATATATAAGTGCATATGACCTAGTTGGTTACTAGCAATTACTGAATAGCTTCTCAAGCTTTATATATTTATATAGTCGTATCTTTTTCTCCTGCTGTTAATGCATGTAATTGGTATAAATAAGTTCTTATTGACAACTAGATAATATGCGTTAAAGGTAAAAAAGCTAAGCATTCATTTCACATATATATAGGGGAAACAAAGGAGGCTTGATACGTCGGGAGGCTTGATACACATTCGTATTTTACATTATATATATTTACATATATACACGGTGGCCAGAAAAATGCGGACAAACGCCACGCAGGCCAAATCTTTGTTTAATTCTGAGTTGACAATCTTAATTGAAAAAAGTAGTACAGTGCTTTTTTTTTTTTTTTTTTTTTGTAAACCATTGGTATTAATCGATTAGTTACATCAATGCATTTGAGATAATTCCATTTCTAAATTTCACCACAATGATTTTACATAGATAAATTTGACGAATTTTGCTAAATTTTAGCCGTACAACTTAATGTTTGATGGTCTCGTATGCCGTAAGGAAGGACCGTATAACTTTTTTGGATTAAGATTATCGCCTCAGAATTGAACAAAGAATCGTTCTACCTGGCGTTTGTCCGCATTTTTCTGGCCACCGTGTATATATTCTGCATGAATGCAACGTGGGTTGCAGTTAACGCACTAGTCTAATATGCAATATAGAAGTAAACGTAGGTAAAGTGACAGTTTTAGAGGTTAGTTTGTGTTTTCCTACTGTTCAATGTAAGTTTTCCGCTAGCTAACGTAAGATTTTATGATTTTCAAAAGAACAATTTGAAAATTTCATTGGTACTACGCGAAACTTCAATTAGTTTAAACTATGGAACAAGTGCTGGTATTTCTAAAATCGAATTGGCTTCGATTGATAGGATTGATACGAGTATCAAACCCGCCAAAAAACATAAAATTGATAAGATGACTCTATCTCGATATGCTGCAAAGTACAAAACAGACAAAAATATTTCTTTTGTGCCAAACTTTAACACTTCACAAATAGTCTCGCTTGAAGAAGAAATCCTTTTGATGGACTACCTGTTAACTTCCGCAGATCTTTATTATGACCTAACGCCTAAGCAAACAAGAAAATGTGTATATTAATTTGGCCAACAAAACATGAAAAAAATACCAGAAAACTGGAAAGTTAATGAATCAGCTTCATACGATTGGCTAAAAGGATTTATGGTACGTCATCCCCAATTATCGTTACGAACTCCTGAAGCAACTAGCTTAGGCAGAGCGACTGCATTCAATCGATACAACGTACAATTATTTTATAATAACTTACGCATTTTATTTGAAAGGGAAAATTTTGGTCCAGAATCTATATATAATTTGGACGAAACTGGGGTTACCACTGCGCACAAACCCCAGAAGATAATTGCCCGTAAAGGTCAAAAACAAATTTCTAAAAGAACTTCTGCGGAACGTGGCACATTTGTGACAGTATGTTGCGCTATAAATGCTTTGGGAAATTCCGTGCCACCCTTCTTTATATTTCCCCGTGTCAGGGTATAGGATTACATGATCCAAGGTGCTCCTCCGGGTTCCATTGCGGAGACGCATGAAAGTGGTTGGATGACCGCAGATATTTTTATAAAATATCTAGATCATTTTATAAAATATGCAAAGTGTTCTAAAGAAAATAAATATCTGTTAATACTAGGCAATCATAATAGCCACATTTCGCCTATAGCTTTACACACTTGCAAATTAAATGGTGTCAGTTTATTAACTTTGCCACCCCACACAAGTCATCGACTTCAACCACTAGATGTTTCTGTCTTTGGCCCAATTAAGCGTTATTATAATGAGCAAGCGGATGCATGGATGGTTAACCACCCAGGCCAAACAATTTCTCTAAAAAATGTATCAGAATTAGTTGGGCTTGCTTATGCTAGAGCCTTTTCACATTCCAATATTACTAAGGGATTCTCCACAACAGGAATTTACCCATTTAATCCACATTTATTTGGCAAACTCGAATTTGCAGGAGCGGAAGTTACAAATCGGACCTATGTAGCAGAAGCTGAAATCGCTGAAGTAGAACCCGAAAGATTAAATATCGATGCAGCAGGTCAACCTGGTACCTCTTATCAAGAGTCACAAGATTTACTTCTAAGCAAATCAAAAATGACTTCATATAGTGTAAGACCAGGGACAAGCAAGGCATCTGATCTGATTAAAAGTCCTGAGGAGATTCCTCCGTTTCCCAAAGCACTACCACGGAAAAAAACAGGAACAAAAAAATCCTGGAAAACCAGAATTTTAACTGATACTCCAGAAAAGGAAGCTATTGAATCCGAACATAGAATTAGATTAAAAAAGAAAGAAAAACGAACAAGATCTCAACAGGGCAAACGCGACTTATTCACTGATAAAGAAAATCTTAAACAAGCTTTAGCAGAAGGAGCTAATGAGGGTTGGCCTAAAAGACAGGTTTTAGTTAGAAATGTCAAGAAAATGCAAGGTAGAAAATTTGTTGAGACTGATAATGATAGTGACCAACAGCCACATTTTGAATCTGATGATGAGGAAGATGCTGCTTGCATCTTTTGCAATTCATTATACTCGATGTCTAGATCAGGAAACAAAAATAAACTACCTTTGATCTCGAAATATGCCTCTAACAGTTAACCAAACGTTGATTAAAATTGACCTCCATTACACACGTGGTCAGATACCAAAGTGGAGAAAAAACGCTACCAAACGGGATTATTTCACAAACATTTTTCGGTTTTAGATCACCTACATGAAAGAAAACTTTATCAAACGGGAATCTAATACGCAAATTCCAAATTCATCCCAATTCAACACCCTTGCATCTGCTTTACGACCTCGGTATCGCACCTTTCTTACTATTCAACTCGTGCAGAAGTCCTCCCGCACTGCCGGCAACTAGTTTATGAATCAAAAGCCATTACCGGATACATTCAACTAGACATAATAATCTAACCAAACCGCTAAAAATTAAAAGAGAAATTTTAACGACAAATAAGCGCACTAACAAGCGCTAAATATTCAGAAATTAATGATCAAGTAATTAACAACAATAGAATTAAGTAGGCAACCAAATAGCCTAAGATGCAAGCGAGAAGAAGGCGTACAATTCCCCATTAAGGTGGCCATCTCGCCCATCTCAATTACATTGCAAACATGTTGCGAACATATCGCACCAGAATCCATTAGTAATCAACCAAATTACAATAAGAAAATACGAGCATAATCTACAAACTTATCTCCAGGGGACTAGGTAGTTTTAAAAAAGGAAGTTTGTTCGATTAATGTGGAAAAAAATGTTAAAAAACAGGAAGTTTTTATACCAAAAATCTGCTACTTTATTTCGTAATTACTTGGAATATATAGATAATTGGAAGATATTAGATAGTTTAGCCCCTAGAGAAATAAATTCTCTTTCTTTTGATGCTTGATATAAAGCAATTAAGCGTATTTTATAGCTGTCTTGTGCTTTTAATTGTTTTCACCCCGAATTCCGATTGATTTATATATTCTTATGAGAAAGTAGATTTCGTTTATTATAATCAGGGTGGTAGGTGCAGCAATTCTTAAACAGAGGGCGCTGCCAACGATCGGGCATTAATAGCCAAGTTGAGTATTGCAAAATTTAAAAGTCTACAGCAAATATAGGGTCGACGTACTTGTATATACCTTACTCAGTCATACTCAGTTACGTTATATGTGTTTCTGTCAGGCATCAAAAGAGTAATCTTTAAGAAAAAAAAGTACTATATTTACAAACAACATGCTTCTCAATTACAAAAAAGCGAAAATAGATATGCGTCTGGGATTCTCATTTAATAATAAATCTACTGAAAATATCCGGTCAACAGAGTATTTCAAGTACCTATTGTTCAACCATATTTTACGAAAAATATTTATGTTTTGGTGATTATATACAGTGTATCTCAAATTACATGTGAATCTGAAAATACTTTCTGATTTAATTTCCATTTAATTTGCAGTCGATTTCCATAAATTTGCTTTTAATTTGCAACATATTGCTGTGGTATTTTCCTCTTAAATAAATAAATAGATAAATAAAGAAACCAAACAAAATAAAAGTTAACAAAAATAAAACACCACTACATTTATTTTAAATAAATATAAATTTACAGGTTAGATATAAATTATAATTGAATATTTCAACAAATAAATACAGAATAATCCACTAATCAGTATAAATGTATGTAGTTTAAATTATATATATTTAGTGTTTAATCAAATTCATAACTATGCAGCAGAATACACAACAATGCAATGTGGGTTGCATACCCGTAAAAAAATGAGAACACTGCCAATCAAACAAAAATGGCATTCAACAATATACATAAAATAACGTAAAAAAATAAATAAAAAACCAACCTCAATGAGAGCACATAAAGGATACAATTTGAATAACAATTTAATTTCCATTACAGGCAGGAAAATCCTGACATAAATTTTAAATATAACAAGGAAGAGCCTGATTATAAAATCGCAGTACACATAGCACTGCAAATACTCACAAGAAGGCAGCAAATTCACACGAAGAAGAAGTTGAATGCTAAAAATAGAGAAAGGATTATGTTGAGGGACGGCTCTATCACGAGGGTAAATCACGTAGAAGCAATAAAATTGCACGAAGCAGGAAACACTAGGTTCCATAAGGGTAAAACGTAGTGAATAAAAGCCTGCATTCAACGTACTGCACTAATAACAAACACTACAGCAAGAACAAAGGTCCATATAAATAAATAAATATATTCCACTCATTTCTATTTTCACTATTAAAAAAATAAAACATTATGTTGAGTATGCAATTCTCACTGAGATTCACAGAATAAAAGATATTGTTGAATACACATTTTAATATGCGTTTTGTACATAGTTCCTTATATATATATATATATACTTCAGGAGGCTCCAAGCTAGAAATAAATAAAACGTTAGTCAATATAGAATGTAAATCAGAAAAAAACTTACACCAACAAAACTTTGTTTAAAGATTAACGGACCTGGAAAACTCTCCGAATACAAAAAGATGGTTCAATGACCTCGAGGAAGAAGGGCCGAAACACGAAAAGGATAAGAAGCATCCAAAACAAACTAAGGTAATAAAGACGATATGTAACGTGTATCCCATATTACCTATTCCTAAAAATAAAAAGGGGAATGTTAGAATTAAATTAATTAACGAAAGGAGAATATATATCAAAAACAACAAAGAAAGCAATGAATATATATACAAATACAACGCAAATTGGAGGTAACGTAAATGCAATAAAAGAATACCTACCAATAGATAAGAAATCAATCAAAGGTCCAAAGAATAGAAAAATATAGAATATGTAAATAATAACAATAGTAAACATGGCGGAAAGAAAGTCACATGACCACGTGACATCGATAGTTATCACAACAAACACGGAGGGCGCAGCAGATCAAAAATTTTAAACGGAACGAACAATTTAAAACAAAATAAATCGTTCGTCAAATGTTAATCGGTATAAAAAGGCAGGCACCGGCAAAAATAAGGGAGTCCATCCGGGAGTCCATCGGAAGATCTTCAAGACTTAAAAGGAAAAAAAGGTTAAACCAGTGCTCCAAGAAATAAAAATCTAAAAGGCATAAAACGCCTTTAAGATACAAACGCTGCAGAATAAAACGTGTGACACGCGGCATAAACGAAAGGTGCGCGCTATAAATAAAGGCGCGAAATATTACTATTGGACCTCACAAAGCCGCCACAATAAATTCGATAAAAATGGAGGGCCTGGACTACCAAGAAGAGTTTGAAATGTTATACAATCAAGAAAAGTAAGTACAAGCACTATAAAAATAAAACTCCATCTTGCAATCCTATAAATAAATAAATAAAGGAATCTTCATGTGTGTTTCATAAATTATCGAGCAACAAAATTTTGGAATATTATTTAAATAATTAAATAAATTCTTCTTTGAGTAAGCTTTGGGTTGACGTGCGAATCTTAACTCAAGGCGATTCAACGGAGCATTAATAATTTTCCGGATAGCAACAAACTTTAGAATATTATTTGAATAATTAAATAAATTCTTCTTTGAGTAAGCTTTGGGTTGACGTGCGAATCTTAACTCAAGGCGATTCGACGGAGTATTAATAATTTTCCGGATAGCAACGAGGTTTAGAATATTATTTAAATAATTAATAAATTCTTCTTTGGGTAAGCTTTGGGTTGACGTGCGAATCTTAACTCAAGGCGATTCAACGGAGTATTAATAATTTCCGGAGAGCAACAAAGTTTAGAATATTATTTAAATAATTAATAAATTCTTCTTTGGGTAAGCTTTGGATTGACGTGCGAATCTCAATTCAGGGCGGCTCAACGAGGCGTTAACGTTTTTAGTTGAATAACGATAACTTCGAAATAGTATAGGAAACATTTAATAATTCCTCCTTGTTTAAATCTCGATTTTGACGTGCGAATCTCAGGTCGAGATGATTCAATGAGGATACATCGGTAAAGGTAAAGAAAGTGAATTAAGAAAAATTTCCTTGACACATGAGCATACATGAAGAATAAGCGTAGTGATTTTTTTTTTGATATTTACAATTTCTTAAAGAACAAAGGATTGCAAGGTGCTTGTACCGTTGATAAAAAAGGCTGAATAGAATAATGAAATAAATAAAGTATTGTATTGTATAATAATAATAATATTTACTCAATGTTTTATAAATTTATTCTAAAAATAAAATAAGTTGTGCTGACATTCAATATCTACTTATTTATACCCATCCCAAAGGAGAACATAAGGAAAGTAAACATCACTATCACAGCTAGAACTCACAATAAGTACAAGGCTGCGACACATTACCCGTTATAGAAACAAAGAAATTCACACTTAGACCCTGAGATCACTAAAATATATCAATTTATTAATTTAACTATTGGTTATTAACCAAAGTAGAAGAGGTCACAGCATTGATTTGGCGCACAACGTAAAAGGGCTTATCGTTGGTCAAGATTTGATTTGGCACTCAACGATAAAAGGCTGTGTGAATTTACTTTCCTTATAACACCATAAGCACACTATATTCTCCTATTGGGACAGGGTGAATAAGAGTTAGAATAAAAACATAAAAAAATGGCTGATGAAAATAATAAGAATAAAGTCGAAAAATCTGGAAAATTTGAAGGAACGATGGATGAAACTGCACTTCCTAAAAGCATAAGAGAAAAACCATGGGAAGATAGAATTGAAAATTTGCTTCAAGTTCTATTATACAAAATGAAAGAAAACAATGAGAATTTGAAAGAAGATCTAAATAAAAAATTGGATCAAAATAAAGAAGAAATGAAATCAAACAATGAGAAGATAAATGAAAATCTAAATAAAAAATTGAACCAAAATCTAGAGGAGATCAACTTAAAAATTGACAAGGGATCCCAAGATTTTCGAACAGAGATACGTCAGTCGAATGCTAATTTAGAAGACAAAATAACACAGTCTGTGTCAGGCTTAACTAAAGTAATAAGGGACAATGCAAGAAAATGTGAGAATACGTACAGATCACTGATAGACGGAACAAATGACAGAACGGAAAAAACGACAGAACGATTTGAAAAAGGAGAATCATTAGAAAATAAAATAATAAACACCAACGCAACGAACAACGAAGAAGAATCATTAGAAAATAAAATAACAAACACCAACACAACGAACAACGAAGAAATTATGAGGAATATGCCAACCCATGAAAATGATGCACAAACAGCAACAAAAGTCAAAGAAACCTCCACAATAATACATACATGGAAAATAACCAAATACATGGATTCCAATAAGAAAATTTTGAGAACACATTTGGATACGTTGTTATATGAAGAAGAAGATAACAAAAATTCACATTTATACATTTCATGGCAAACATTAGAAATACTCATAGGAGCAGGAAAATACACAGGTTCATGGAAACGACAGGCACTTAATATACAAATTGGAAAATTTATAAAGACACACAAAAAGGTCAACACACTGAGGGGCACCGAAGAAGTTCCACTGATGAAAAAGGGAAGAATAAGAATAGCAACGGAATTAAATAAAGAAAATCAAGTATCACTTTACCACTCAATAAATACACGTTCATGTAATCAAGAAGATAGGGAATTTAGAACACCAACGACGTACATCGAGGATATACTTCGGCATAACAAGAACATTATTGATTTTCGCCTCAAGATTTTGGGAAAATAAATTCCCAATAAATCAAGGAGCACGGCGGAGGATAAAGAGGCGTCCTTCGATGGTGCGTTGCGACACCACTCCAACCTTAGCTGACTTCAACACCAAAGCCTAAGAAAGGAGCACGGCGGAGGATAAAGAGGCGTCCTTCGATGGTGCGTTGCGACACCACTCCAACCTTAGCTGACTTCAACACCAAAGCCTAAGAAAGGAGCACGGCGGAGGATAAACAGGGGACCTCCGATGGGACATGGCTAGCCCACTCCAACCTTAGCCAACAACGACACCCCAATCAAAAAGAACATAAAAACACAAAACATATATAAATACGAAGATCTAATGAAAATAACCACTGAACTACCACACATATCGATCAAAATTGGGGAGGAAAAAAATAGAAGCATTACTCGATAGCGGATCACAATTATCGCTACTCGACTACAGCGTTATAAATGAAAATTTAGAGAAACAAGGACGGTATATTCCTATAAAGAAGATTAACTTGATCACAGCAAAATAAAAACCTTTGATAACTATTGATAAAGTTTTCTGCATTAATGTTAAAATTAATGATTTAAACCTACTAACAGAATTTGTAGTAGTACATAATTTAAATTGCAATTGCATATTGGGAATGGACTTTTTAAGTCAATATAGCACAAAACTGGATATGAAGGACAAGACTTTTCACATAAGAAATATGATAATTCCATGGAGCGAAGAAGCACCAGAAAAGGAAATTTTAATTAATAAATTATATGTAAAAGAAATAGAAAAGGAACTCACGCAAGAAATGATTGACAATTCATATGACAATAAATGTGCGCATCTCGTGAAGCATCCAGAGAATAAGGACTTCACATCAAAAAGGGATGGTACAAGTATAAATTGCAATGAAAAGTATAAAAATCATGTGAGCAATCTTTTAAATAAGCACAAGAGACTATTTGACGACAGTCCTGGCTTAGCAAGAAATTACGAGCATAAGCTCGAGGTAAATGAAAAGAAACCCTTCTATGTGAAAACATATCCAATTCCCAATAAATACAAGGAGCAAGTGAAATTAGAAATGAAAGAAATGCTGAAGAACAATACAATAGAAAAAGCAGAATCGAACTTTATCAGTCCAATTGTCGCTGTAAAAAGAGAAAAATATAGAAGATTCAAAAGAAACATTATCAATGAAGTACACAGATGCTCAGTGGTTTGCTACAATAGTTTTAAAACATTCTTTTTGGCTGGTAACATTGAACAAAGATACAAGAAAATATTATTTCTTCAAAATAAATTCCCCGACTGATATGTGGAAGGCAATAATATTTTATACATGCATATCAATTTGTAGGCTTAATTGATGCCACACAAAGATATTGAACCCACACGAAGAAGATATTTCCAATTTATTATATATTTGTGTGTTTCATTTTAAATAAATTAAGTACCACTTTCCTATTGAAAATGAAAGGTGTAAAATTCAAATTAAGGCATCAAACAAAAATGAAGGGAGTAAAGTTTAAAAATAAAATTCACACGATGGAGAATATGAACCATAAGAAAGAAAAAAGGGATAGTTCCCAGGATTATATTATTTAAGTTATATAAATAAATAAACATTAAGAAAATAAAGAGGGATAGCTCCCAAGATTACATTATTTAAGTTAAATAAATAAGGTATATGCTGAAAAAAGGGATAGCTCCCAGGAACACATTATTTAAGTTATGTAAATAGACATTAAGGAAACAAAAGGGATAGTTCCCAAGATTATAGTACTTAAGTTAAAATAAATAAATATTAAGAGAACAAAAAGGGATAGCTCCCAGCATTATATTATTTAAGTTATGTAAATAAATATTAAGAGAACAAAAAGGGATAGCTCCCAGCATTATATTATTTAAGTTATGTAAATAAATATTAAGAGAACAAAAAGGGATAGCTCCCAGGATTATATTATTTAAGTTATGTAAATAAATATTAAGAGAACAAAAAGGGATAGCTCCCAGGATTATATTATTTAAGTTATGTAAATAAATATTAAGAGAACAAAAAGGGATAGCTCCCAGGATTATATTATTTAAGTTATGTAAATAAATATTAAGAGAACAAAAAGGGATAGCTCCCAGCATTATATTATTTAAGTTATGTAAATAAATATTAAGAGAATAAAAAGGGATAGCTCCCAGGAACATATTATTTAAGTTATGTAAATAGACATTAAGAAAATAAAAAGGGATAGTTCCCAGGATTATAGTACTTAAGTTAGAATAAATAGATATTAAGAAACAAAAAGGGATAGTTCCCACATAAAAATATAGTAAATCTAGATGTAAGAATATTAGCTAAGTAAAAGTTTAGAAAAATACCATTAAGTAAAGAAAAATGCAATATGCGCATTACATTCATAGTCAACTATGGCATATTGACAATTTTCTTAACTTGGGATATGCTGTGGTATTTTCCTCTTAAATAAATAAATAGATAAATAAAGAAACCAAACAAAATAAAAGTTAACAAAAATAAAACACCACTACATTTATTTTAAATAAATATAAATTTACAGGTTAGATATAAATTATAATTGAATATTTCAACAAATAAATACAGAATAATCCACTAATCAGTATAAATGTATGTAGTTTAAATTATATATATTTAGTGTTTAATCAAATTCATAACTATGCAGCAGAATACACAACAATGCAATGTGGGTTGCATACCCGTAAAAAAATGAGAACACTGCCAATCAAACAAAAATGGCATTCAACAATATACATAAAATAACGTAAAAAAATAAATAAAAAACCAACCTCAATGAGAGCACATAAAGGATACAATTTGAATAACAATTTAATTTCCATTACAGGCAGGAAAATCCTGACATAAATTTTAAATATAAAAAGGAAGAGCCTGATTATAAAATCGCAGTACACATAGCACTGCAAATACTCACAAGAAGGCAGCAAATTCACACGAAGAAGAAGTTGAATGCTAAAAATAGAGAAAGGATTATGTTGAGGGACGGCTCTATCACGAGGGTAAATCACGTAGAAGCAATAAAATTGCACGAAGCAGGAAACACTAGGTTCCATAAGGGTAAAACGTAGTGAATAAAAGCCTGCATTCAACGTACTGCACTAATAACAAACACTACAGCAAGAACAAAGGTCCATATAAATAAATAAATATATTCCACTCATTTCTTCACTATTAAAAAAATAAAACATTATGTTGAGTATGCAATTCTCACTGAGATTCACAGAATAAAAGATATTG
Source organism: Amphimallon solstitiale (assembly GCA_963170755.1). Taxonomy (NCBI): domain Eukaryota; kingdom Metazoa; phylum Arthropoda; class Insecta; order Coleoptera; family Scarabaeidae; genus Amphimallon; species Amphimallon solstitiale. Next base: position 35,972,244 of record OY720680.1, read on the forward strand.
TTGAATACACATTTTAATATGCGTTTTGTACATAGTTCCTTATATATATATATATATACTTCAGGAGGCTCCAAGCTAGAAATAAATAAAACGTTAGTCAATATAGAATGTAAATCAGAAAAAAACTTACACCAACAAAACTTTGTTTAAAGATTAACGGACCTGGAAAACTCTCCGAATACAAAAAGATGGTTCAATGACCTCGAGGAAGAAGGGCCGAAACACGAAAAGGATAAGAAGCATCCAAAACAAACTAAGGTAATAAAGACGATATGTAACGTGTATCCCATATTACCTATTCCTAAAAATAAAAAGGGGAATGTTAGAATTAAATTAATTAACGAAAGGAGAATATATATCAAAAACAACAAAGAAAGCAATGAATATATATACAAATACAACGCAAATTGGAGGTAACGTAAATGCAATAAAAGAATACCTACCAATAGATAAGAAATCAATCAAAGGTCCAAAGAATAGAAAAATATAGAATATGTAAATAATAACAATAGTAAACATGGCGGAAAGAAAGTCACATGACCACGTGACATCGATAGTTATCACAACAAACACGGAGGGCGCAGCAGATCAAAAATTTTAAACGGAACGAACAATTTAAAACAAAATAAATCGTTCGTCAAATGTTAATCGGTATAAAAAGGCAGGCACCGGCAAAAATAAGGGAGTCCATCCGGGAGTCCATCGGAAGATCTTCAAGACTTAAAAGGAAAAAAAGGTTAAACCAGTGCTCCAAGAAATAAAAATCTAAAAGGCATAAAACGCCTTTAAGATACAAACGCTGCAGAATAAAACGTGTGACACGCGGCATAAACGAAAGGTGCGCGCTATAAATAAAGGCGCGAAATATTACTATTGGACCTCACAAAGCCGCCACAATAAATTCGATAAAAATGGAGGGCCTGGACTACCAAGAAGAGTTTGAAATGTTATACAATCAAGAAAAGTAAGTACAAGCACTATAAAAATAAAACTCCATCTTGCAATCCTATAAATAAATAAATAAAGGAATCTTCATGTGTGTTTCATAAATTATCGAGCAACAAAATTTTGGAATATTATTTAAATAATTAAATAAATTCTTCTTTGAGTAAGCTTTGGGTTGACGTGCGAATCTTAACTCAAGGCGATTCAACGGAGCATTAATAATTTTCCGGATAGCAACAAACTTTAGAATATTATTTGAATAATTAAATAAATTCTTCTTTGAGTAAGCTTTGGGTTGACGTGCGAATCTTAACTCAAGGCGATTCGACGGAGTATTAATAATTTTCCGGATAGCAACGAGGTTTAGAATATTATTTAAATAATTAATAAATTCTTCTTTGGGTAAGCTTTGGGTTGACGTGCGAATCTTAACTCAAGGCGATTCAACGGAGTATTAATAATTTCCGGAGAGCAACAAAGTTTAGAATATTATTTAAATAATTAATAAATTCTTCTTTGGGTAAGCTTTGGATTGACGTGCGAATCTCAATTCAGGGCGGCTCAACGAGGCGTTAACGTTTTTAGTTGAATAACGATAACTTCGAAATAGTATAGGAAACATTTAATAATTCCTCCTTGTTTAAATCTCGATTTTGACGTGCGAATCTCAGGTCGAGATGATTCAATGAGGATACATCGGTAAAGGTAAAGAAAGTGAATTAAGAAAAATTTCCTTGACACATGAGCATACATGAAGAATAAGCGTAGTGATTTTTTTTTGATATTTACAATTTCTTAAAGAACAAAGGATTGCAAGGTGCTTGTACCGTTGATAAAAAAGGCTGAATAGAATAATGAAATAAATAAAGTATTGTATTGTATAATAATAATAATATTTACTCAATGTTTTATAAATTTATTCTAAAAATAAAATAAGTTGTGCTGACATTCAATATCTACTTATTTATACCCATCCCAAAGGAGAACATAAGGAAATTAAACATCACTATCACAGCTAGAACTCACAATAAGTACAAGGCTGCGACACATTACCCGTTATAGAAACAAAGAAATTCACACTTAGACCCTGAGATCACTAAAATATATCAATTTATTAATTTAACTATTGGTTATTAACCAAAGTAGAAGAGGTCACAGCAATATGTACAGTATGTTGCAACATACAGGCTGAGTCATTAGTAGCCGTTTCTTTGATTGCTCTTTTATGTTTTAAATAAAAGAAGAAACAATTAGAGGAAGTTTCATAGTTGCTTGAGACGCATATTCTAAAAATACTTTAATCAATGACGCACTTCCGGTTTCACCGGAAATGCATGGAACTTAATTTTTTTAAATGACTCACTCTATATAGTTATGTTTTAAATTGTCCATTCAGCTGTTTTTTCCTTTTCAAAATTGAGGCAATAGTTTTTGAATTATTAATTTTTTTTTAAATTTTTTGACAAAAACTCGTCCAAAAAAAAAACATTTTGTCATTGTCTTTAATTACATTTTTGTCAATGGGCAGCAGATAAATTAGCCTGACTTTCCCAATTTGTTGTTGTTTACCGACGAAGCTACCTTCTATTAAAATGGATACGTTAATCGTCACAATTTTCGTTATTATAACACATAAAAACCTTCACTTTATCACACCTGCAAACTTTCAAAATTGTTGGTCATTCAGTGTGTGAGGAGGGATAGTGGGTAGTTACATAATTGGACCTTCTTTCTTTGATGAAAATGTTAATGAAGGAGAGTATCTTCGTTTTCTACGGACGTATTTTCAAATCTTTTTGAAGACATGAACATTATAATCAGAGAAGCGTTTATAAGAATATGTAAAAGTTTTATACAACATTAGTATTTCTTTGGAAAACAGAATACTCACGTGCATTGCACAAACTTGTGGTTATGTTGAACATATTCGTCAATGAAATTTGTTTTTCTTACTTTTGATTGTTGTTACGTTGCACAATAGTTGTAGGTTATTTAAATTGCGATATTTTGTTGCAAAATTTATTTCTATTAAATTTTTAGGACATCAATTTATAATTTTGAAAAACTACAGGCGTCTGTTATGAACAGCTTCAACAATAAAAGAATACGAGCAATTAAGCAAATTAAATTGAAGATATCAGCGTTGTTTCGTACACCTTTTAGAGAGGCGGCATCTTCAAATATGTCAGTAAACTTACGCTTTATTTTATTTGGTTGTTAACCAATAATTTAAGAAATGAAATACTGCAACTGGACATTGCCGAAATTAAAAAAAACTGAAACGCGATGCCCTTCATTCTGTAAAATTATTACTTTTGGGAGAGTGGATTTAACCTTTACTTTGTTTGACAGTTGAATAAGGAGGTCGGGCACCATTCCACCCTTCCATTGGTTGAACGAATATTTCGGTGCATAGAACAACAGCGCTCGTAGTTTTTATTTGACCGCTAATTGCTCCTATAGTGATTGTCTCAGAAACTACAAAAGATAGGTACAGGACATTGTTAACAAAAATGAAAGAGGAAAAAAAGAAACAAAATGCCACAATAAGATACTGGGTGTTCCATTAAAAAAAAAATAAGTTTTTGGTATGTCAAAATTTCTGGAAGTAGGCTTTGAAAAAACGAAGTTTTCTGAGGTATTGTCGAGTGCAACTTATACCAAATGATTTTTTGCTGAACACGTGTTTTGAACAATATTTTCAAAAAAAATTAAAATTGAGAATGATATATTATTTAAAGAAAGTATTCTAAAATTGTACGATGAAATGATGTAAGTTAAATTATTTGAAGATTAGAGAAAGTATAGAAATGGTGTATTATGATTAAACAATTTTTTTTAATATATATATATTTTCAAATAAATCAATAAAGGAAATATCACGGATACAATATAAAAATAGGAAAAAGAATATCGGGTTAATCCGCTGTAGTGCAACCGCAGACACGTGTTTCAGACTCGTTGGTCATCGTCAGTACGGTGTAGCCAAAGAATAAGGTGGGATATCCTTGGAGATAGAAACAAAAGGAAGACCATCGGGAAGACAGACCACCAATTGCAGCTTAAATGTCAGAAGATCATCAGGTCTGAGTGACAACAACTGACAACAACTGACACCGATGACCAACGAGTCTGAAACACGTGTCTGCGGTTGCACTACAGCGGATTAACCCGATATTCTTTTTCCTATTTTTATATTGTATCCGTGATATTTCCTTTATTGATTTATCATTCCTGGGTTGGACGGCACGCGGGTTGACAATGTCTGCCTCGCGGCGGTGTCAGTTGTTGTCACTCAGACCTGAGGATCTTCTGACATTTAAGCTGCAATTGGTGGTCTGTCTTCGCGATGGTCTTCCTTTTGTTTCTATCTCCAAGGATATCCCACCTTATTCCTTGGCTACACAGTACTGACGATGACCAACGAGTCTGAAACACGTGTCTGCGGTTGCACTACAGCGGATTAACCCGATATTCTTTTTCCTATTTTTATTTTCAAATATATATAAATCGTTGGTACGTTTGTGTGCGATCTTGTAGCTTCTGAACGACTTGACCGATTGAGGTCATATTCACGCAATATATTTATTTTGTCGAGACGATGGTTCATAGCTAGGCAAGGATCCAATAAATGGTGCTGTAGTCAAGTTACTTAAGAAATTTATATAAAAGCAACTTTGCGAGATATTTCAAAAGACTGCTATTCGATAAGAGTGAAAGTCAGTTGCAGACTGATCAGTTCGTTTAGGTGAAGCAATTACATAGACAAGACTGATTCGTTTATTATTGCTGATATACTCCCAGTAGCCGAACATATCACCGATAATAAACGAATCAGTCTTGTCTGTCTAATTGCTTCTCTAAATCGTACTCACCAGCCGTCACTGTCGAAAGTGTTATTTCCAGTCCGAATTTTGAATTCTTTTTTTACAAAAATATTCCAAATCCATGTTTAAATACTTTTATACTGTATAAAATGCATAATTTTCGAGATATTTTCAAAAAATTGATATTCGATTAGAATAAAATTGCTAGGTACTTTCAGTTCGAATTTTGGAAATTTCTTATTACAAAAATATTCAAAATTGAGCTTTCAATATTTTCATACACTCGATATATTTGTCTAGAATGCATGACTTGCGATATATTCGCAAAAACCTGTTTTACGATTAGAGTAAACACCTACTTCCGGTAGGAATGTTTTTATAAAATTGTTTTCTAATTTACTCTTGATCACTTTGTTATACTTTAGATATTTGTCTAAAATTAGTAATTTAGGAGATATTGCTATTATTTGTTTTCTTCACTGAAATGAAGTACTACTCACGATTTATCGATTTCACTGAAAATATAATCAGATTTCCGAGGGAGATTATATTCCTAAATATACACTTCGGTATTGATGGCTTTTTTTTTGCAAACAAATACATTAATTAATTAACTCGAAAATTAATGCATAATGACGTATTTCTACACGTTCGCAGCTGACGTAATAGAAAATTGAAAAAAATTGTATGCAATGGTTATAGAAGTATACTTTTTGACAAAAGAACCTCAATAATTCAAACTTAAAAATTTAATGAATTAAGATCAAATTTCGGCCACTGGTCGACCACTAATATTAATTATAAGGCAAGTTATTTAGGTACCTATACAAAATTTTTAATCGATTTTCTTCAATCCTGTAATAAAAATTACTTACATATGTAAGAAATTTAATTCAATATTCTGCAGATCTCGTTTTTAATTATATTTTAGTAAATTATTATGAACGTGGGTAATCCACACTTTCGGATAAATTTTAGGGTGGTCTTTCAAATTTTTTTCCAACTGAATCGGGCATTCTAATAGCTAATACGGTATCAAAAGTAATACAAAAAAGGCATTTTATAATATCCAAAACTACTTTCTGAGCACACATGTAGATTTAACCTATTTAATTAGAGTGTTATAGGTATGTGAAACATATTGATTGTTTCTCTTTTTCTTACTTTTACACACACAATAGGCCTTGTGTTTCTTACATTGACAGGTTCACTACTTACGGGTTTTCTTAAATAAAGAGTTCATTTTTTAGTCAAATTTGAATAAATACTTGGCGAGATACTTCTATAAAAAAACTATTTATCTATAAGAATAAAAATGTACTGCCTCTGTGAAAGTAGATTTTTTTATGCAAAAGTTGTTCCAAACTTACTTCTGAATACTTTTGTATCCATTACACATTTTGAAAAAACTAACCATTGACAACATACTCGGTAACTATGTATTTCGTGTTCAAGTGTTACTTCTCATCTACTAATCTAATTCTTCCCACTAAGACATGGTACATGTTCAAGTTACATAACAAAACACAAAATTTACCAACTTTGCCAAACTTAAACCTACTCTCTATTCCAAATATTAAGCGAAATACTCATGGTGACCATCAAAATTGAATCAGCCTATATATTCCTTTTTCAAAAATGCAATAATCACTAAAAAATACCTGTTTATTATCTAAATAAAATAGATAAAGGACATAGATCTACATAGGTATTTACAAAACAAACATTATATGTAACAGTATGTTCCTATTATTCTTGTAAGGACGCAATTTGCATTTTTACAATTTAGGGTAAATATCAATGATTTCAAAATAGACACATATTCTATTAAATCGTGTATGAGACAAAAACTCTGTTTTTTTGTCTCATACACAAAAAACAACGGTCTGGTCTGCCGGTCTCTGTATAATTTGGTTCAATCTAAGAGATACCGTACGACGGGGTTTTATGGAATCGGGGGGGTAATATGGAACAAACATGTAAATTTTTAAAAAGAGCGCCACAGCACCCCTTTAGGTTGGCTGCATCGCCACGAGAAAATTCCCTAGTAGTAGAATAGAACGTGATTGTTAAAGTTATCTTTCGTCGGTTTCGTTGATATTGTAAGTTTTTTTATAAAAAAATTACAAAAGACATCCCAATTTTTGCACATTTTTCCTGAAAACTAGCTCTAGTTTGCGATAATTACAAGACTTAGGTGTCTGCTCCAATGACGTTAATATTAGATCCTAACCTCATCTTTTGAATGCGTCATTCATTTTTTTATTATCTACTTTGGTTTTATTTATATTCAAAATTTTGCAAAACATGACACTTTTCAGGCTTATATGGAACAGCATGCCAAGAAATTTTAGACGTAAATTTGGTGCGCCTTTGAGAAGAGACTATTCTCTGGACCAACTAGAACTAGCACTGGAAGGTGTTATAAATGGCAGATATTCTTTTTCACAAGCAGCTGAGAGATTTGGTGTACCAAAGACTACAATATATAGAAGATATAGAGGCCAGAATTCTGAAAAACTTGGTCGTCCGACTGCTCTAACTAGTATTGAGGAGAAACAAATTGTAAGCTGTCTGACAACAGCTGCGCAGTTTGGAATTCCGTTTACAGACAGAGGCTTGAGAGAATTCGTTCAGCAATATTTAAATCGGAAAGGGGTCGCAAGTCCAATTTTTGTTAACAATCTTCCGGGACCAGATTGGTTACAATCTTTTATGAAAAGAAATAAATCACTATCTATAAGACTGTCAGAAAACATGAAGAGAAGTAAAGCAGAATTAAGTGAAGATGTTTTAAGGACTTATTTTGAGGAGCTAGGAAGATCTCTTAATGGGGTTCCACCTGACAACATCATAAACTATGATGAAACTAACTTCATCGATGATCCTGGAAAGCAACGTGTAATTATCAAAAGGATAAGTAAACATGCAAGTCGCATCATGGACACCTCAAAAAATGCTACTTCTGTCATGTTTGCAGCGTCGGGTAGTGGACAGTTATTACCTCCGTATGTGGTTTTTAAATCTAAATGTTTATATCGAGAGTGGGTAGAGAAAGGTCCTGTAGGTGCTGCATTTAACAGGACAGACAGTGGATGGTTTGACAGCAACACATTTGAGGACTGGTTTTTACAAATTGCTTTACCTTATCTGAAAAGAAAGGTAGGAAAAAAAGTTCTTATTAGTGACAACTTGGCTTCCCACCTATCTGAATCTGTTATAAGAAAGTGCACTGAGAACAATATCCACTTTATTTTATTACCACCAAACAGCACCCACTTGTGTCAGCCATTGGACGTCTGTGTTTTTCGCCCCATGAAAATTACATGGCGAAAAGTTCTTCTAAAATGGAAGATGAAACATAAAGGAACAGTTCCGAAATGTGAATTTTCAAATCTACTTCGAGAAACTTTAGATTCTATGCAACCCAACTTGGAGGCAAATATTAAGTCCGGATTTGAGGCCTGTGGCATTATTCCTTTAAATGCTGAAAGGGTCATAAATAAAATCCTCTCCAGAAGTAGGGATAGAAATGGGGCCAATGATGAGTTGATAGCGTCATTTACTAATATTGTTGAGCAAGCTACAAGGAAAGAAAAACCAACTGTGGGAAGAAAGAAAAAAATTAATGTTGTACCTGGGCGGTCAGTAACGGAAAATGATTTTCTTCAACTGGAAAACTCGAGTGTAAACGATGTTCAGCCTGCATCTGAAAGTTTCGATGGAAACCAAAGCAATGAAGACTCTGACATAGAAGTCAGCAGTAGTGCCTTAGAATTAAAAGTGCCTGCCAAAAATTGTGATCTTACTGTTAATAGGTTTATAATTGTTAATTTCATATATGATAAAAATACCAAAAAAGAGAAATCTAAGCAATTTGTTGCGAAGTTGTTAGAAATAAATAAGAAAAGTTATTCAGTACAATGTATGAGGAGCTATAAGGGAAAAAATAATTGTTTTGTTTTTCCAGTTGTGAATGATATTAACACTGTTACTAGGGATCAGATAATTTTTGTTCTCTCTGAACCTGTGATTTGTAGAGGTGTGCACACCTTCTCGGGTGATGTTTTATAGACTAATTTGTTTTTTTTTGTTTATTTTTTTTTCTGTTGCTTAAAATGAATTATTTTATTTTGTTTTTTTACAGAATGACTGTTTTATTTATTTAAATAAATGAATTATTTGCTGTTCCTATGAACAATTATATATTTGCCATTTCCCTACATTTTTTCCAAAAATTCAATTTTTTTTTGTTAAAAATGTTCCATATAAGCCATAGAAAGAAGTTATATGGGACACATAACTTTCAACGTATCTTTTAAGTACAAAAATTAGATAGTTCCATATTCCCCCGAACCTCGGGTTATATGGAACAGCAGAAAATTATAAAAAAAAAATAGTAAGTTCCAACCAAATACTTTTTAATTTACAGAAAATATGGCAAATTCGAACCCCTACCCATTGCTATAAAAAAAAATATTATTGAGTCAACAATAAAAAAGTTATTTAAAAATTTGTCTGGGAATCGTTCCATTCTAAAACCGCGTTTTACGGTACGTTGCGTTAGTAGTGCCATCTTTTAATAAATTTGTTTTACAAATAATATCGCTGCTACTGGCAACCAGATGGCTAATTAAAATACAGTCATGTATGCAACACATAATACACGCCTAATGGTTAGAAAAGGATAGAGCAATGTTACGATTCTCTTTCTATTAGACGGCCACCTTAAATTAATATTTATTCCACCATCATTCATATTAAATGAAGATTCTCCTCATCAACAAATCTCTTTCTGTAGAAATATATAACCACAATACTGCTTGACTACCGTGGTCTGATAAGAATGTCATGTATCAATTTGCTCTCATAGGTTGTGTCATTAATAAAAATATTGTCAATTAAGGTACAGTACACAGACCGAGTGCTGACCGCTGTTAGAATTCCTCGCTGCGTGACTTATAGATCAGTGTGAGACAAAGAAACTATTTGGAAAGAAGAAATGATAACATTTGTTCAGCATCGCATACATTAACCGGACGAAGGAGAAAATGCAGATAAGAAATTATAATATACTGAAAAGAGTATATTATTATGTATCTCAAATTTACATATTATGATAAGTGTCTACATAATTATATTCAGCATTACCAATACTAATGTAGTTAGCTACATTTTTCAATCACAATTCATAATGGAATGTTTTATTATATATGTATACATAATGGAATGCACGTTTAGGGTATCAATCAAGTAGTTTTACTCACATTTTTAAATAAGATATTAATTTAATTTAGAATGGGTAATATTAAAATAAACACCATGAAGATGAATATCACTTATTTTAAGCAAAGTCGCTGCTATCTATATATGAAGCATAGTTTATTCTATAATATTCCATATATTTTAGATTAAGAGACAAGTAGAGTATAAAAACATATAATTAAATAATAAAGAAAAAAACATCACTTTGAAAATATTTTATTAGAGTGTGCATAGATGACATAGTCTTGCTAAAAAAATACAAAATTATATATATTCAATAAAATTTAAAACAATAAAGTGGAATCGGTATTATTACTTCATCTATCTAACCACTTTCAGTATCAGAATCAGTTTCCTCACACAAAATATGTATGCAATTCTGTTGAAAATCCCCCTCGTCTGAATATCCTTCATCTTCACTTCCTTCTAGTATATCCCGAACAAGAGCTTTCAGTTTTACAGAAAAATGTTGGACATACAAGTCGAAAACCATCACAATTCTAAGGAAGTAATTAATAACATCACCTCTTGAACAAAATTAACGCACTACGCAATTAAACTTGGATAATTACAATACTAAATTTAATATTGCAAAAAAATTTTCATGAAAGCTTATTGTTAGGTATACTGTCTAGTAGCTTATAAATGAAAACTTGAAAACAACGCAAACATGTAAATGAAAAACAAACGAAAACAATAGAATTTATGGACTTAGAGCTACTCTAATATCGTGTATGTCCTCCTCTATTTCTAATTACTGCTTCCATGCATCTTGGTATACTGGAGATCATATATTGAACGACTTCTTGAGGAGTATTTTCCCATTCTTTAATTGCTGCGTCTATCAGTTTCTTGTAAATGCTCTATTGGGTTCATGTCAGGACTATTGGCTGGACATTCCATGAACGGAATATCGACAGCATTTAAGTAGTGAATAACTTGCCCAACCACATGAGGACGAGCATTATCCTGCATAAACAAGAAATTCGGACCCACAAAAGGAACAAATGACATCACATGGGCAATATCGATGTGTTCAATATAATAATCTGCATTCATTTACCACGTATAGGTCTTAACGCTGTGCGGCCATCGAAACATATGACTCCCCAAAACATTACGGAGCCGCCACCAAACCTGACTCTTGGAGAGATATGGCAACTAGCAAATCTATATCCTGGCCTTCGCCAGGCATGCTCATGTCCATCAGGAGATTTAAGGCTAATCCTCGTTTCGTCTGAACATAAAACTATCTTCTAATCATTAAGAGTGTAATCTTGATGATCCCTAACAAAACGCAATCTTTGAATTTTGTACTCTCTGATGAGCAGGGACTTCTTGGCCGGTCTTCTGCTGTCCAATTCAGCTTTATTTAAGAGCCTTCTAATCGTTCGAGAAGATACAAGAAGATTGCGAGCAGCTATGAGCTCATTTCTTAGGATGGAAAGTACTAGTCCTTCTCCTGTTTCTGAGAGCGGATTGTCTAAGAAAACGCTCATCTATTGCATTAGTGCACCCTTTTCGCCCTTGTCCCGGCCTTCGTGAGAACCTGTCTCGTTAAATCGTCCAACCATGCGGCTTAAACTGGAATGGTTTCTTCCTATCACATTAGCAACATGACGCATCGACTATCCCTCATTCAGCAAAGTTGATGCTCTTACTGCTTCCTCCACTGGCAAATTTGTTCTGCGATTCATTACTAAAACGTGTTGTACTGGCATTGACACTACCAATAACAAAAAAAACTTCGTGACTAAAGACACTTTGTCTTAATAAACAAAAATTTCCGTTCAGATTTTGGATCAAGTTTTGCCAAAAATGCTTTTATTTGCAATTGTACTTTTAAAAGTAAACCCTTGTTGACAGCATTTCCTTGAACTGTCCCAGTAGGGCCACAGCCTAGTTGTAAGATAACTAGAAAACTAAAAAATCATCATTATTTTGGAATAACACAAAATACATGCGGTGGTGCGTTAATTTTGTCCATGAGTTTATATCTGTGAAATATAGAAAGTTACACCAGTATAAATCTTGGTATTTAGATGATTAGTAACTATAACGCAAACTTCGATGTTGATGTTAATTGTTTCGTGCTAGAAAATTATAGACTCAAATATCCATGTACATACTTTTATTTATTGGATGCTCAAAATTGTCTTTACTTTCTTCTATCCCATTATAATAAGTGCATATACTACGCGCCCTGCTTTGCTCTTTCAACACTTACAATATTTTACATCTTGTGGTTTATTTATGCATTCTCCCCTAAGTGTTTCCATTAGAGAGTCTATTACATTGACATCTTTATATGCTGTATTTCACATAATTTAACACATATCTTTTCCGCCGTTACTTCAAATTTATAAAGTATTAAAATATGAAAAAATCTTTATTATACGTAATATCGGGAAGTATTGTAAAAATTAAAATGTTTAGTCTCGGGGTTTTTTCATAGGCATATATTAAATATTCATATCATTCATCGAAAGCAAATGATTCAACGCAACATTTATGAAAAAATTGTATTTTTATCTTATTAAGAACACCTGCCCAATGAGTTTTACAACAATGATTATTTCGCCTTTACTGAATTTATTTCATACTATAAGTGCGTACTGTATGTATAAAGCATGTGTCAAATACCATTAGACATATAGATTCAATGTTTACGAGCGATCTATACGTATGCATGTAATACCTGGCAACGTGATACCCCTACTGTCCGTCACCAATGCCGGCAACAACCGACACCACAACGATTTTCTCCGATCCCCATTCTTCCCACTACTCCCCACCCAGATTTTACATTCAATGTTCAGCTGCGAACACGTTGCGGTGTGCAATAAAAGCATTCAGTAAAATTAATTTATAATGAGTCTATACACCCGCTGAAAAGCTTCAGATAGTAAAATGGTTCTATGGTAATAACTCTGCAACAACGTGCATAAATATGTTTGCGCTGACTTTTGCAGACCGTCCTGTACCTTGCAAACAAACAATTTATAATATTATTAATATATTTGGAAAATGTTTCTGCCTGAATAACTGCACAAAATATAAACCAAGAGAGATATCCCCACAAAAAATTGAGGAAAGTGAACGGCGGGATGTATTAGTTTGTAGTATTGTGGATATAGACAACATGATATAAACTAGAAGTGCTGCCGAGAATTTGGGTAGGAGTAACAAAAATGTTTCACGTATTTGGAAACGAATTGTTTTGAAATGTTTTAAGTATTCGAAAACCCAAGAAATATTGAAAGAACGGGGTTTTGTCAATCCGTTATGAATAAGATACATCGAGACTACAATTTCGTTAGAAGTATTTGCTGAGTCCACTTTTTCATTGCACGGAAAGCACAATCCCTCTGTCCTTCGATATTGGGCTACGGAACACGAACACCGGCATTTTGCAAACCGCACCCAATATCATCAAAAAGTAAACGTTTGGGCAGATATTTTAGGTGACCATTTAATAAGACCGCTTTTTATTGATGGTATATTAAATGCCGACAAGTTCCTCGAATTATTGCAAAATCAAATACTTCCCGCCATTCAAAACACTGGAATAAATCAGGAAATCGTTTGGTTTCAACATGATGGCTGTTCAGCACATAATGCAGTCGGGGTAAAGAAATTTCTATGGAATACTCTCCCTGGTCGTCTTATTACTGGAATGGGAAACATCAAGTGGCCTCCGCGATCTCCTGATCTGTCTCCAAATGATTTTTTTTTTGTGGGGACATCTAAAAAATATTGTTTATACCCATGAAGCTGATAGAGCAGAGAACATAGTTGCCTTGAGAGAAAAAATAATTGAGGCTGCTAATTCAGTAACTGATCACATGTCAGAAAACGTAAGAGTAAATTTCTACGACCGCCTAGGGCAATGGAGGAATTTTTGAACCCCTTGTATAGTTTATTATTATTTTCAGAATCCTTTTTCATTTATTTTATTGGGGTTATTTTTTATTTTATTATGGCTATCTTTTATTTTATTATGGTTATTTTTTAATTTTATTAGAATGACGCTTTTGTTTGTGTCATGCAGCGTGAACGCACCTTAAGAATTATCTGCATTTACTGAAAGGGAAAAGAAAAACAAATCTTTGCAATTCGTAAATTTTATTACTGAACGCATTGCAAACACCCAAGTCGATGGTCGAGTAGGTACTGCTAACTTGTATTTGCGAGATAGTCGTTGGCATCGGTTGTCGCTGGCATTGGAAAGGAAAGTGGGAGTACCACGTTGCCACGTATTGCATGCATTGATCCCCTATGGCTAATGAAAATTGACACATGCGGTATATGATTGAATGGGATCAAGCAAAAAGAAAAATATCAAAATCTCTTCAATCACTATTACCTATTATAAGATTGTATAAGAAAGAATGATTAAATTATGTTATTTTCTGTGGATGTTTTTATTCAGTAAAAGTACGGCATTGCTACAAATATCTGCATGATGATAAAGTGCTAGAAATTTTCATTTGCGTACGATAAATATGAATAAAAACCATCGGAAGGGTCAGTATTCATTATCGCTTGACGTTTCTGCAACTACACTTATATGTAATCTATTTTTTTGGTACTATTACTGCATCCTTCTGTTGGCTAAATATGAATAGGAAGATAATAACAAGAAATCCCTATTGCGACTTGTACAGATACAGAGGCAAAAGTCATAATAAAAGGAAAACAGAATAATTTAGACTCACAAGTAGAGATTCTAAAGATGTACAATGTAATTAAAAACATAATAATAGCTTAATAATTGTAAGAATCTTCGATACAGTAAGATTCACAGCCAACACAGTCAGGCTTCTGCAGGGAGGGCAACGGGGCACTGCCCCCCCCCCCCCCGTGACAAATTGCCCCGTAACAAATTTCTTTTAACAGATAAATTATTAATTATAAATACCTAATTTGTATGTAATTTTTCTGATTTGCTTGATAACAAATAATATGTTTTCGGAAGTAACAGCCCGTCTTTTCAGCGTGTTTAAAAATCGCAGTCTGACGTAGGCTCCGGGGCATCTCGCGCGACTGTCCCGTCCGCATTAGAAATCGAGCGATGAAACTGGCGCGGGTAGCGCGCGTATATATGTAGGCGACGGGGCACTACTCTATGGTGCCGGGTCCGAGTGGCGGTCCAGTATGTAATATAAAGCGGTGAGTGTATGTTGTAATTTCTATCGGTGCAAATGCAACTATGAATTGCGTTAGTAACATCAAGACAGAATTAAAAAATCTAGGTCTACCTAGACCAGATTTATTGATTAAACTAGAAGATCACAATTAGAAAACTAAAAAACCCTGACGAGAAAATTCAACAGAAGCTCTTACAGTTTATCAGACTGGTTGTGTGGGTGTAATGTGCAAAATGCTTTTTTCTATTTCGGTGCTATAAAGCGTATAAAGTTCACTTTACGACATCCGTTTTGGTTTCAAAAGTATTTCCTTATCGCACGCTAATGTTGTTGTTTTGACGTTGGTAACAAAAAAAAATGGAACCAAATTATATTTAAATGTCAAAATGTAAGCCTTTAATGTAATAAATATGTGCAATAGAAGTTGTACAAAGAATAAAAAGCACACATGCTAACATTTTATTTACTAATTAACAATATAAATTGTTAAGCAGAGTTGGATGATAAGTTTTCTGATGCTACTATTGTAATTTACTTCCAAGGTTGAATAGTACAACTGTTATAAAAGTTTGTTTTTGATAATATGTCGAGACTATGTTGGCGAAAGATTTTGTAAATTGTTTTCTGCTATTTTGCGAATCTCTGGGGGCAATACCATGCAGGAAAGCAGACTATGTGCCTTAGCAATGTGTTCCATTGAAAAACAATTAGTGACTTCAACACCAAACTTCAATGAATGAGTTATTAATCATTTTGCTGATCGTAAGGAACGGCGGATGGATTTTATTTTCAAACAAGTTAATTAAATAGCATATTGAGTTTGTTTTTTGTCTGTACTTAATTTTTGATATTAAACACTCAGACCCCCGGTGCCCTCCCGTCCCAAAAAATCACAGGCCGCCACTGACCAGGGATAAAATAAAAAGAAGGCAACTGACTCATTATTCAGTACAAAAAAGTGCCGCATATAAAATATATAGAAACCACCTCAAAAAGATTATAACAATAGCCAAAAATAATTACTACAAAAGTAAAATAGAAAATAACCGGACCAACCTAAGAAAGATATATAGACTAATAACAGAGGCAAGCAATGAATATACAAAAAAATCAAAAAAAGAATCAACATCCAAGATACAAATCAAACACCCTTTGAATATGAGCGGAGCATGGCTGAATACTGTAATGAATTCTTTGCAAATATTGGTATTCAAATGGCGCAAAAAATACCAATACCCAAACAAATGACTGCAACAACGAGTCACAGTATAGATTCAATGTACTTAACACCGGTGGATGAAAGCGATATAATAGATAGCATCAATAAACTAAAAAAATTGAGTGCCCCGGGTAATGATGGTATCAATACAAAACTGATAAAGGAAATGCATCCTTACGTCCTAAAACCGTCAAAACACATATTTATTACAATATTTACCACAGGTATAGTCCCAAAGCATTTCAAGGCAACAGTGGTCCCAATCTATAAGTTCGGAGATACAAAAGAAAAAAATAGTTATCGTCCCATAAGTGTAACAAAGAGCTTTGCGAAAATATTTGAAAACTGTATAAAAAACCGACTTCTATCCTTCCTCAATCAAAAGAACCTACTATCTCACCACCAGTACGGATTCAGAGAAAAACTCAGTACAGAAAACGCAATGCATGAGTTAAAACAAACAATTACTAACCACTTATAGATCAAGGTACGAAATGTTTATCGATTTTTTTTGGATCTGGCAAAAGCATTTGATACGGTCCCACATGACCTACTATTGGACTGTTTGCAGAAACATTGCATTAGGGGTGCTGCACTAATTGTTTTTGAAAGTTATCTTACCGAAAGTTTACAAGTTGTTAAAATAATGGACACACTAAGTCATCCCAGAACAATAAAAATTGGCATACCGCACGGCACTGTATCGGGACCCATTCTCTTTATATGATAGGTACATTAACACTTTAACGAAAATAAATATACCTCATGGAATAATTATATCATACGCGGATGATACAGCAGTGATATTCAACGGGAACACTTGTAGTGATGTTAAACAAATAATTATTATTCATGCTCTACAGAAACCTGGCAGAATCAATACTACGATATGGTATAATAGCTTGGGGCGGAGCTTATAATGACACCCTAAAGTGCTTAAATTCCGTTCGAAACTACTTGCTTAAAACAATATACAGGAAAGATAAACTTTATCATGTACATACTATTCTTCATAAACATCCTGAAATAAGACAGGCTATAAATCATAAATACCTTACAAGAAACAGGATAATAGGATGTCTGCAAACAACAACAAGTAATACGATATTTTACCATAGATCCTTTTGTTACTCAGGACCGAAACTATACAACAAGATTTTACCTGAAACAAAAATTATTAAAAGAATAAAAACATACGTAATTGCTCTTAAGAAGCATTATTTTTATTAACTTAGAGGCGTTAACGCGGATGTTTTAAGGACATACCTACTGTTGCTTGGAAAAGTATCACATCTGGTAATAACAAACATTTCGCAAGTGAATAAACGTTCAATTCCTCATCTACCTGAGACACAAGTTACTTCTTAATAAAATTTTTAAAACAGATTTCTTTTTATTAAGTAGGTCTACCATAATTTTAGGGCACTAGTTATAGTTAGTTGGGTTAAGTAACGTACACTTGTGTACGCGAAATATGTAATTCATATTAGGTTACTACATTTCTTAGACTTTATAATGTAATTGCACATACAGTGACCAACACCTAGGTGCACATGTATTTTTCTTTAAATAAATAAATAAATTGTATAAATGAAATTTTAAGGGCCGGACTGGAAATAACTCTTTGCCCTATGCATTCAACAGAGATTTATTAAGAGAATAGACGTAGGTACTTGGAATAGGATTTTGAATATTTTTTTTATAAAAATAATTCTTAAAATTTGACTTGAAGAAACACACATTTACGCACAGGTTTATTTTTCTAAGATAAAAGTACTTAAAACAATATAGAACAACTTGTGTATAATTTGAAACGCTCATACGTATAAGAAAGTCGTGTGGTGACCACACCTCATTTTTTTGCGCAGGGCTAGATTAATATTCTTGTCAAAGCACACCTTATGCGCATGATGTCTAATGTGAGTATTTTCCAGACACTTTCCTTAATGTGTACATCTTTATAGAGGTAGGTGTAGAGAGCATCTGTAATAACAAAAATCAAATTTCTCTTATTATTAGTATTATTTTTCTTATTAATATAATCGCTTGAATATTTTATATTCACTTGGAATGCATTTAAATGCAGCGTTTCTCATTCTAAAACTGTATGTATGTAATTTAATTTCCTTAAAAAATTAATTAACTGAAACTATCAATAAGCATAGAACGATACACTAGAATATAAAATTAGGAAAAAAAGAGCCTCGCTTCGGTGCATTAATTATGAAGAGAGAAATTATCATCGACAAAAAATCAACTCGAACTATTCGTTCATAACAGCAAAATATTTACTCCAACTTGCACAAGCGTATACAATGAAAAGAAATATAGAACCGATGTGGCGTGAAATCGTCCATGAAGTATTTATAGTAAACTCGATGAATTCCTGGGTTTCCTTATATGTACAGACACCAATTTGAACAAAAAAGTCACCTGTCAGTAACTTTTACCGTACATATTGAACTTCAAAACTGTATTAAGCTACTGCATGCGGCTTGGCCAAAAGGCATCAAATTCTAAATCCCTAATCTTATTAATTTTGAAGTAGGGTAAGTGTTAATGATTTGCATATTTAGCTGAACTACATGCTACCAGGCTAAAGGAACGCGTTTGACGCTAAATTACTTGCTCTCAACAAAGCAAAGCAAATAATTACGAACTAAACTAATATCTGTGCTAATATTTACTCTTTTTGAAGTTATACAGGCTGTTTATGAAACATACGGCAAAAATTCAAAGGGTTATTCACTGGACCATTCTAAGAATATTTGGTACTTGATAATTTCTGAAAAGCCGCTTTGCTTCGAAAATGTGGGGTGAAGAAATGTTTCCACTAAAACAACAGCTTCGTAATCTACAAGAACTGTTGAAAATGACTACCTTCAGCTAGGATGCAAGAATCTAGCCTTCTCATTGACTGCTGAACTTTTTCAAAAACACCAGGGTCGTTTCTTATTGAGTTACACCTAGCAATTATCCACATTTTTCACTGGAGTAGTATAATCAGATGACTTTAGGTGGCGCCATACGAAAAAATTCAGGGCTTTAAGTCCGGGATCGAGCAGGCCATAAGTGAGGTCCACCTCGACCAATCCAGCAATCTCCGTATGTTTCTGTTAAAAACTCGCGAGCAACCACACTAAAATATGCTGGTGCACCATCGTACATAAACCACATTGCATTTCTTATTGCCAATGGTACATCCTCCTGAAACAGAGGTATCGATTGTTCCAAAAAGCTGCGACACACCTCGCCGGTAGAAATATCGCACCAGTTCGCCAGTTACCTACAATTCCAGCCCAAACGTTCAACGAGAACTGATTTTGAAAACGATTTTCAAATACCTCATATGGATTATGTTTAACCTATAAATATGTGGTTATTGTGAACATTCTTTTTTGTATTTCTTGGCTTTAACGTAAAAAGAATCACCGCCAGTAGTTGAGAGATTTGGACCAATGTATGCAAAAACCATTGACAGAATGCAATACGTGCAGGAAAATCAACAGTAAGAAGTGACTGAACGTGTTGTATTTGGTATGAGTTCGACAAATAGTTCCGAAACATTTTCCAAACAGTCCCATTACTTACATTCAAAATATTTGCAATTTTTCGGGTAGAAGTACTTGGATCTTCCTGTATCTTGCTTAGCACATTATCTTCCACATCCACCGTTCTTTCTGTGATTGGCCTTCCTGATCTTCTACTTCGTTTCTATGTGCCTGTTTCATGAAGACGTTGATGAATCCTATGGAAGATTTTTCTATCAGGAACATTACGGTTAGGATATCGTTTAATGTACAACCGCTTAGCTTGTAATGAATTGTCATCAGCAAGTCCATATATGAAATGCATGTCGGTCATCTCGGCGTTCGTAATAGTGATTCATAATATAGGACTTCACTATTATTAGCAAAAATTCAGCATATACAGAGTGGTCAATCACGAGACGTATTCAATCCACGTTTAAACTGAGTTTTTTTTCGATGTCTTCGAAACAAAACGACTTTTAAAAATAATCAAGGCCAAATATTCTTAGAATAGTCCAAGAATAACCCCTTGAATTTTTGCCTGTATAATAAGACTTCAAATAAAAATAAAATTGTACACAAAAACATAAAAAGAAAAATTTTTTAATATAAAAATTGTAGATAATCATAAGGTCTATAATTTAAAAATATGTTCATTTATACAGTGTTCGACAACTACAAACCAACACAAACTTATGTTTTTTTTTTAATAGAATGCATAGCATTCTATGATAGCCCTTGAATAGCTTATTAAACTGACGTCAATTTGTGTTTGTCGATTTTTAACTGTTTTTGAGATAGGGTGAAACCACCAATGAATGAACACCCACCAGTAAATGAACATGTTACACCAAAAAGACTTATAATAAGCTTTGTTACCAACAAATTACAGTTTTCTTTTTCGATAATGATGCTGCCATCTTTGAACTACATATTGTATTGTTTCATTTGGCGCCTTTTTTTTAACCTCTGCGTAAAAAAATTTCAATGGTCATGCGCGTTGTGGTGGTAACGACTGCGTTGAGATTTTGTTTACAGAAGCCGCTAAGGTGAGTTTATAGAATAAGGTTTATCTGAATAGTTTTGAACGGAAGCGACAAGATTGTGATTTTGACAGGTGTCTTATAGTTTTTCAGAGTAATTTGAATAGAAATGTTATCTTAGAATTGTTTCCAAAATTAATAAATGCGTGTTCATCTCACTGGTATATAGATTTTGCTTATACCCAGTGAATGAACAGGTGTTCATTTACTGGTATTTCGCGCCATTACTTTTGTCTCATTTTAGCATGCAATCCCAACAGTGTGAAAGTTACTTCATCCTTATTCAACTTGTTTATATGTAAGAAATGTCGATTTCCAGTAAATGAACGGGGTATAAAACAAGCCTGCACAGGCTGTTCATTGACTAGTTCTATGTTACCAGTAAATGAACACTGTGTAATCTAATACCTTTTAATTAAATTCGGCACTTAAATACGTGTACAGGTATTTCTATTTTTGTAATTATTATGTTTCCTACCTCTAGATAAAAATTGCTGCAATCAATGGAGCCAAAACGTTACCAAAGATTCTGTTACACAGAAGCCACATTACAAGAGGCATTAAATTTAATCCGAGAGGGTAAAATATCACTAAATAAAGCTCACAAAGATTATGGAATTCCAAAGGGCACATTGCACAACAAATTAAAAGAAAAGGTCCCACGGCAACGGAAAATGGGTCCTCCGACAGTTCTGACCGAACAAGAGGAAAATAAGATTGAAGAATGGATTCTACAAAATGCCAAAGTTGGTTTTCCTCTGCATCCTGATGCTGTGAGAGATTCGGTGCAAAAAAATTTAAAGAGCAGCAAGAGACCAAATCCATTTACTGATTCTAGACCTGGAGTAAAATGGTTTAATTTATTCTTGAAACGTCACAAACATATTGTTTTGAAAAACGCCGAAGTAATTTCAAAATCTAGAGCTACAGTGAATGAAGAGAGCATAAGGAAATGGTTTAGTGAGCTTGAAATATTTTTAAGAGAAAATAACTGCTTCGAAATGATGGAAGATCCAAGCAGAATTATGAACTGCGATGAAACCGGTGTACAAACTTGCCCAAAGAGTGGAAAACTGCTAGGTCCTAAAAACATAAAAAATTTTTATGAAGTGGTCACAGGTTCAGAAAAAGAAAGCATTACTGTGATGTGCACCTTTAATGCTAACGGGGAACGATTACCACCGATGGTAATTTTTCCATTCAAAAGATTACCTACTCATATTATCAACAATATGTTCGATGACTGGGCGGTTGGTCGTTCGGATACAGGCTGGATGGTTTCTAGTACTTTTTACGAGTATGTTGCAAACGTACTTCATCCCTGGCTGCTAGATAAAAAAGTACAGTTTCCAGTCATCTTATTTTTAGATGGACATAAGAGTCATTTAAGTATAGAATTGGCAGATTTTTGCAGAGAAAAAGGAATTCATCTTTACTGTCTCCCCCCGAATGCGACGCATATCATTCAACCTTGCGACGTGGCTATATTTAAACCACTTAAAACCTATTGCAACAAACAAATTTCACAGCTATTTTTAAAACGGCCTTCGATATGATATCTACTGACACCATAAAAAATGCCTTTAGAGTTTGTGGCCTGTTTCCTTTCGACCCAAATTCGATAGATTACTCAAAGTGTATGCCCGATAGATATAAATTGACCTCAGAAGAATCAGTTCCTGTGTCCAGTCAGTCACCAACTGCAGATGATTATAAAACGGCCAAAAGAGTTTTGGATTATGTAATCGGGCAGGAAAATTTAGGAAGCACAGGAAATAACGAACTTAAAGAAATTTATACGAAAATAAAAAAAAGAAGTATGATAAGACTACAAAACCTAAATGATGACACCAGTAGCGATCTATCCAGTGTTTTGGATATACAAAGTATGCCAATGGAAATAGACGGTGTATTGTTTCATCCATCTGATATATTCAATGCATGTGAGAACAATTATGATAACAGTCTACATGATTTTGACATTTCCGATACTTTTGAAAATATTGATCTTTTTAATCCTGTACAAAGTGAACAGAAAAAAATTCATATTTTGCAAGACATAATTCTAAAGCCCCATAATACAAATACTCCTACTCAACTTCCTTGTATGAAAGAAAATACAACTTCAGAAGAAAAAGAAACAGTAAAAGCAGAAAGAGAAAGATATAACGCGGAAAGAGTGGAAGCTGGAGGAGCAAACAGCAATCTTGAAGATGACAAACAAGAAGAAAAAGAAAATAAAATTGAAAAAAATGAAGAACTAGAATTACCGGGAGAAGCACATTATTTCCAGTTAGAGAAGGAAGAGTGTCAAATGAAAAAGTGGAAGAGAAAGAAGTAATACAAGAAACACAAAGTACTGATAAAAACGCTGAAAACGAAGACAATAATGTTGTTACTGAAGAGGAAGAATCTTCAGATGAACTTCTAGAAGAAGAAAACAACGTGAACTTTAATTTACTTTTGGTCGAGAAAAAAATAGATAAACCAAATACAACACCGGAAAAAGATCAATTAGGAAAAGAAAACGAGAATGTGGAAAGTTCCTCAGTAAATGATTTATGGACTAAACATCTCTCATGGCCCAGACTTGATGACAGTAATACAAAAAAGAAGTCAAAAGAAAACAAAGTTAGAATGCCATATGCTATAACGTCCAAGAAATGGAAAGAAATTCAGGAAAAGAAAGAGTCTGAGCGTCTTGAGAAACAAAGATTAATTGAGAAAAAACGTGAAGCTAGGAAAAAGAGGAAGCTAGAACCGAATACTAAAAAAGATAAGACCCAAAAAAGAAAGGTTTCTGTTGATGATAAAATTGGTCCTACTTTGGACAAGAAAATGAAAACTCATGTACGAGTAAAAAAAATGTCATCGAAATTGAAGGAGAAAGTTGGCAAGAAAATCCAACAGATAATAGAAAAGAAATATTAAGTGACAGTAAATATAACGCTGGTGACTATGTTATTGTGCAATATGAAAATTCACATTTTCCGGGTGTTATTAAAAATATAAGAAAAGCTGAATACGAAGTTTCAGTTATGTGGCCTTGTGGAGACGATAAATTTAAATGGCCATCGAAAAGGGATGTGCTTTGGTATAAATTTAAATCTATCAAAGAAAAAATAAACATTCCCCAGGCATCGAACGATTTATTCTCTGTACCAGAAATGAAAAAATATGCTAATGAATAATACCTAAACAGTTTCCGTTGACCTATCTATTGCGAGCAATAAATTTTGGTAGGTAATGTCATTTTAAAACTTCATCTTTTTTTATTTTTGTAGTTTTGTTTACGATAAGAATAAAATACCTAGGCCTGTTTTTTTTTTCTTTTAAAATCTTTGTTATATCCTATTTTTCTGTCCAATTTGCATGAGGATATGTAGAAATCTGTATGTTCATTAACTGGAAAAATATGTTCATTTATTGGTGGCAAGTGTTCATTTAGTGGGTTTTTTGCACTTCTTGAAGATTTTTCGTGATTTCTATCCAAATTTTTAGTGAAAACGTAATTTTGAAGCATAATTGCAAATAACAACTATTAAGCAACCTACTAACACATAAAAAACTTTACTTGATCAACCAGAACACCGAAAATTATTTAAATGTCTTGGCTTCGTCTCTTAAGTGTTCATTCATTGGTGGTTTCACCCTATGGCGATTTTTTGTTAAAAATACGATAAAGACGTTAAATAACGATTAAAAATGAAATACCTTTTATGGGCTCAATTAGTAGAGATATATTTTCAGTACGTCAAATTAATGTTATTTCGACGCATAGTCTTTAGAATTACATACCACTCGCAAAATTTAAAATTTCTCAAAAAAATGTCTTTCTAAAATTAACATTTTTAAAGCAAGTTGGGCAGAAATTAATAGAACCGGTATATTAGTATTTGAATATATTGATACACAATACTGGTGCATAATTATGTCAGAATGAATTAATGTTCATAAAAAAGCAATGAAATTTAATTGGATTGTCATTAGTTGTTAATTGCTAGTGAACAATACCGATTAGGTGTTTGTTTCGTAGCAGTTATATGATCTTTTAGAATTATATTTTTAAGACTATGTTTTATCAAAGTAAAAGCCGTAGAAAATGAAATAAGTAAACTAGAATCCAAAACAAAAGAAAAAAATTTCAAAAACAAGTACCTATACCTATACATAGTTAAAAATATGTACTTTAATATTATTATTTCAATTCCGTTAATCAGGTAGACAAATAATAAAATGCAACATAGCTGCATATCTATTTTAAATAAATAATAATGTTTATATTTATGTACAAAATTTTATGAATATTTGAAGTTATCTGATGCCAGCGCCATCTATGTATGAGGTGACGATCTGTAAACGAATTTCAGGCATAAGATATGGCTCTCACAACAAATATTTATGGTACACATACTTTTTTGTAAAAGCCATACTTTATTTTATATATTCGTTTATTTTGTATATTTTCTATTAATGTACAATTGTGATATACTGCAACCTTTTATTTCAGTCATTTGCCTTTATAACGTTGGTATTAGTTTATTGCAGTTGACCGATTATTGATTACATTATTGCTAATTTCATGTAAGTAGATTGTCATTGTGACAGACGATATGGCGTTTTGTTGATAAAATAAATACTTGACTTCCATAGGTGTAATTCGTATAGTTTTTATAAGTAAAATAATAGTAGTGCATAAAATGAGCAACCACCATAATAATGGTGCTAGAGCAGGTGAAACCGAACAAATGGCGCCCTCACAATGTCTAAAAGTGTTTATACAAAGAGACTATAGTGAAGGAACAGTTGTAAAGTTCCAAACTAGATTTCCCTCCGAATTAGACGGCAGAGTACGACTATTCTGATAGTGAAAAATGTAACATAAATATATTATTATATTACAGATAGAACGACAAGCATTTGAATTAACTATTAACAGACTAAATGAGTATTTTGCTGAAGCAGAGAAAGCGTCTTGTTCGGCTTATTGCGAGGGATGTTTAGCATGTTTAACAGCATATTTAATATATATTTGTAAAGAAACACATTATGAAAAGGTGAGTTTGTTTTAGATAAACTACAGGCTTTTTATTCACTTTATTGTTATTTTAGTGTCTGCGAAAAGTTTCCAAATTTGTAGCAGAACAAAATGAAAGAGTGTATCAACCGAGGGGCCTTACAGTTACAGATCCTAGTTTAAGAGGTTTACGAGTTATTGAAATTAGTTGTCTTGATCGACCTCCTAACGCATGACTTACGTTGTCACACTCCACACAGGAGTTCTTTATGTAATTATCCCAAGCAATCAGTACTAATGTTTTAAATATTTCGTTTTACTTTAAGCTATATATGTTGTAATCATCCATATATTACTTACATTTTCATTTATATAATTTTATTATGATTAATCTGGTCAACATCATAAGGTATACATTATGACATTTAATCTATTTTTGTGAATAAATTTATATTTATTTATTACACTTTAATATCTCTCTAGAGATTATTAGATAAGTGATATTTTTATACACATATTTCTAAGTTAGTGTAGTTGATAATAATATGACTTGAATTATCTTTTAGTTCTCAGTAATGTGCACTATACTAATTAACATTTTATTTTGTAATATTTGTTGTGAATTGTGTGAATTTTTAGGAAAACTAATTTATTTTTATAGTAGAGTAGAAGATTATCCATATTTACTTTTAAAGTCATAATATTTACAGAAAAGAAAATTCATCTGGATTATTAATCATCAGAGGCTTATCTAATTGTCCTGCTATAGAGAAATTCCCAGGTCCGCCATCTATAGGACCTGAATTCTACCAATAAACTGGGATCAAGTTTGAACAACACTTGCCAGCTTATGAAGGCGTTGTTGGGAATAAAGCAGAACAATAATTTATCTGACAATTTTCATAATTTTGTGATTATAGTAATGAGAGATTCAATTACACTTGAATTTAATTCAATATTTATCATATTTAAAAGTACAATGAGGGTATGCAAATGAGTATTGATAAATAGGTATATAAATGTCTAACCATATGTAATTACTAAGGATGCATATTAGAAGTACTTTAGCAAACTATTTGAGATGTTTTACCTGACATGTAGTGTAATGATTTATGATATTTGTGATACGTATTAGCAATTCGATTAATATGTAAGATAATTATATAATTTGCTATAACTGGTTTTGTCTTAATTATTACCTGGATCGTTAATATTTTAACATAATTTATGTATGCAGATATAATCTTGTGCCAGATGTTAACAATAAAACGACAATGTTCTTTAATGGTATGTAATAATGAAGGTAGCACAATATTTTTAATACAAAAGATGTAGATTATCATTTATCATGTGCAATTCTAGAAAATATTCAGGAAAGACGTACCAACACAACCTTTATACAGGTTCATCCGTAAATCACTGTCTCAAAATAGATATATTTTATAAATATATAAGTTTAAATTAGATTTCAGAATAAAATTCGAATATATCTTATTATGGATAATTAATAGTTAGTTATGATTGAACTTGGTAGGAGACATTTATATGTTCTTTAATTGCCTATAATTATTCACGAGTGTCATGACAAAATACAAAATAATTTGGTTAACTAGACACACGAAGTGTGCCAAGTGATATATACTTATTTGTAGCTCTTGTTTTAATATATGCTGGGTGTTTGCACGCAGGTAAAATCGCGGTAGTCATGCAGAACAAGCCGCTGTTGAAAAATATTGATGGAAGAATGTCGAGAGATTATGAAATTGTTCGTAAAAGATTAAAAACAATCGTGCTGTTGACTTCTGTTAATACTACTGTCGTTATATTCAACGTTTCATTTTGTTTTGAAAAATCATGTATTTTAACAAAATATTTTTTTACTCGATCCTATACACCTAGGATAATTTTTTTCGCGTTATTACGAATGTCTTCAGATGCAGTGCTGCCAATTGCGGGTATTTTACCCGAAATGCGGGTATTTTAGTCAGACTGTCGGGTAAAATTGTGAAGCGGGTAAAATCGGGTATTTTCACATAAAACAATTAAAATCTCCTTTTCTTAACTCGATTTAGTCAACATCAGATATCAATATGTATTTTATTGTCTTTTAAATCTAAACGCTACAGAAAGATTGTTGATGCATTTATGCAGCAATTCTATCAATTTCAGTGACTTGAAAGAGAAAAATGTTTTAACTGTTGACCACACAAATATTCGCTTGTTTGTTCCATTTCTGTCTGTTAAAAGAATAAAAGCTACTTGTCTTGTTAAGGAAAGTTTAGGATGTACACTTTGCAAAAATCTGTTTGAAATATTGAAGGAACCTAGATGTTTTTTTCCTTAATCCTGGACGAGACGGCGGACTTGAGTGCAATAAAACAATGTGCAATTACTGTTATATACTATTCAAAAACAAATGATGTCAAAGTAACTTTTTTGATGTGGTTAAAACTGCATCTGGAAAAGCCAATGGTTTGTTCAACTCTTTGAAAAAATTCACGAAAATTTATTTAGAATTTATGTCATATACATTGGGACTTGTAACAGATTTTAACCTTATATTTCAATCAGAATCGCCACTCATTCATAAATTGAAACCTGAAACACAAAGATTGTTGATGCATTTATGCAGCAATTTAATTATCAATGTGAGTGACTTGAAAGGGAAAAATGTTTTTGCTGTTGACCACACAAATATTCGCTTGTTTATGCCACTTTGCAAAATTTATTTAGGTATATGCCACTGAATCTTTTGAAATGTTGAAACTATGCATCCCAAACTGAAATTGACCAGTTTCTCAAAAGTTGTTTAAATTTTTATGTAGAGCCTGTCCCTGACATTAAAACGCGATTTGATTTTTCTGATCCAATTTTTAACATTTTAAGAATTCTTGAACCAAAAACGGTCCAATCCTATAAAATAAAATCGCTGCAAAAAATTGTACAAAGATTTCCAATAAATAAAGAATTTACAAATCTGCTAATTTTGGACATGCAATGGAAGCAGCATGGTTTTTTTTAAATCATTTGGAGTATGGTTTAGATTGTGAACTAAGTTGTGAAGTTTATTGGAAAATGGTGTTTGAATTGAAAAATGCTGCAGATGTTCTTCTTTTCCCCAATATGAAAGTAGTGCTTTCCTTACTTTTTATTCTGCCTTTTTCAAACGCATTTGTTGAAAGAATGTTCAGTGATTTGAAAAATATCAAGACAGACCACAGAAATGCGTTAGGCACCGCAACGCTAACGTCTTTAATGGCGACAAAAAGAGGCATTAAAGATATGGGAGGTTGAAGATCTTACATACATTCGAATTATTTTAGACCACTTTTAAATTTGGCGCTTTCTATTTGAAATGTCGGGTAAAAGCGGGTATTTTTCATTCGCTATGCGGGTAAGGCAGACGTATGGCTCCGGCAGCACTGTTCAGATGTCATTTTCTCAGAAAGGAGCAGCTGAAAATTGTAGGGTTAATAATAGAAAATATAAAGATCATAAGTATATGCCATAGAGAAAATAATAATAATAATACTGTTAATTTCTCTATGGTATATGCAAAATGTTAACTTACAGGTACTTGCTGATGGTTACTGAAAGCCCATGTAAATTTTATATGGGTTTTATTGCAGTAATCACACACTAAGTAAAACATTTCTCCAAAACGTATTATAATTGTTTTCGTATAAAATCTATATTTTTGTAAAATTTCATTATTTCATTATTTGCTGTAAATACATAGTTTTTGCCGGTCCTGAACCACGACGCCGTACATTAAGTTGGGCAAATGCCAAGGTTTCAAAAGAAAAGATAAAAGGGCTAACAAATAAGAGGTAAGACATTTTATTTGTTAGCCCTTTTAGTTGTGTTTTATTTTTACTTTTGAGAGCAATGAAATTCAGATTATTGTAACAGTTTTTTTATATACATCAACCACACCTGACATAAAACAAGATGAATTGTGCGAGTTGCATTAGTTGCAGTGTACAATTAGTGGTTTCTGATGCGAAATAATTAACTTGAGCGGCCATTGTGAACAAATATTAATTTGTTCGATACATATTCTTTGTATTTTCATAGGCACTATTGTAGTGCTTTTCTGTTGAGAAATCTATTATTCATTAAGGTGAGTGCAGCTAGAATTTATTTTAATTATATTTTTATTTAACATAATTTTTTGTAACTTAAGTTCAAATGACTTAATTGATAAACATTCCTATATTTAAAGATTTTCATGAGTCGCAATTTTTATAGATTGTAAATTTAAAATAACAAAGTAAGTATAATTTTAAGCTGAGAAAATATTTTCGAGTTAAAGACGATGAAAAATTCAATGAACAACTGAGGGGCTTGGGTTTTTTTCAGTATACATGGGCGAGATAGGGGATTACGGTCCAGTTACACTCAGACTACACCGACTCGTGTTTTGTCGGCCCTCGTGTCACCGTATAACCTACCGGTTTCCCCGAGAGCCGACAAAACCGAGTCGGTCTAGTCTGAGTGAAACTACCGTATTCCCCTATCTCGCCCATGTATATTTTTCAGTACTTGATATTTCCTAACTGAAGATTGAACGAAAAATGCTTTAAATTATTCGAACTCTACTGATGTGACCTAATAATCTAGTAGGTAGTTGAATATTATTTTTGTATGTAAATATAATGTATCACAAGTTTTAATACCTTCAGCAACAGTTGAAATATAAAAAATAAAAGTAAATATTTAAATCTATAGAAGTTTTAACCATGGTACAAGGAAACAAGGTATGCTCTTGCGCATCTCTGGATGACGCGCATTCGTCGCCTAGTACTACTAGACCAACACGTGTTTTGTCGCCTCTCGGGGAAACCGGTAGGTAATACGGTGCCGAACGCCGACAAAACACGAGTCGGTCTAGTCTAACTGAAACATACCGTATTCCCTATCTCGCTCATGTATAAAGTAAACATAAACATAAATGGCAACTATGACGCGCATTCGACCTGCGCGGCGTGGACGAGTTTTGGTTTTGGGAAGAGCATATCTTGTATCCTTGTACAATGGTTTTAATCTTGGCAACTAAGTAGTTTCCAAATTTATCAAATTGTTGTTAATTTAATTTAACTTCTATACGCAATAAAATATTTACGCTAGCAGATTTCAGGAAATTAAAGAAATATAATATTCAATGAAATGATAATATCTGATGAGTGATGACGAAGGAAAATAATAATATCAAATGAGACGTAGTTCTTATTTTAAGAAAACTTCATGAAAAAGTTTTGGAACTCAACCGAATTCAAACAAAAAGTTGAAACTATATGATAACAATATATGAGATTTCTTTATTAATCTTGATTGGTTATTTTTGTTAAACGAGTTTTTCTTTCTAAGATTTTTTTATGTTTGTTTTTTGAAAACTAGATCTCGAGTAATGCTAAAGTGCCCTTTCTTTCGTTAGTTTGCATACTTAACAAATTATTTATTTGCAGTTTATATAGTGTTAAAAAAGAAGAAATTGACAGGACATCAATATTTATTGAACAAAATTAAAGGAGACGAAGAACTGGAGAAGCACGTCAAAAATTTTTAGCGTTTTTTAAAGCAAGATACTGTTTCGCCAGACTTTAATACAAGCTTCAGCAGTGGACAACTAGCTCATTTTTTGGTAAGAATGCTATGAACATCTTCAGGTTCCACCGATAATGCGAAATCAATACCTACTTTCAAAAATAACCACAACTGGAAATACCTACACCTACATTAACTTTTCAAAGATGCAGCAGAGTGGCCAAAAATACCTATAATTACGTCGAAGTGATGTTCAAAAATCAGTGGAATTTTCCCCTGCGTATTATCAAAATAAAAAAGATTATTATCCCAGAGCATCCAGAAATAATTCGTGCCGTAAGTTAAGAATAGTTATTTCTTTATAATTAGCTTCATGAAATATAGCAAATACTCAAATATATCTAATCGCCTTAATAAACACCAAATAATTGTGAAATTCAAAATATAATAAATAGAAAAACTAAATACCTGGCTAGCTGTTATAGGAAGAATTTTCTACGCGATTCAGTTAGGTAAGCAAAATTGAGAATTGGTGGAAGTAATAGAAATGATTTCTTCCAAATTTGACCCGATTATGTCAGAACATGCAACACGGTCTTAATTATGATCACAATAATTATCTCGGGGATAAAATATAAAATGAAGTAGTCCCTTTAATCGGTAAAACATCAAATCGTATATTATATATTATATCAGCATTGAGTATACGTGTTAGCGTTGAGTCAGCTGGTCTTATGTTATGGTCGTAAGTTTCTTAGGACCGCGTTAGGACACGACCTTGAAAGTTTGTAGTGGTGGGTTTATGCTGCGTTCCTTAACTTAGTATCAGTATTAGTCCTAAAAAATAGTCAACCTTAAAAGTACACTTTATACAGAAATAAAATTTTCAAATTACACTATGTAATGGTGGGTTTATGCAGCTTTTCTTAACTTAGTATTAGTATTAGTCCTAAGAATTATTCTTAACCTT
This sequence comes from Amphimallon solstitiale, assembly GCA_963170755.1. NCBI lineage: Eukaryota > Metazoa > Arthropoda > Insecta > Coleoptera > Scarabaeidae > Amphimallon > Amphimallon solstitiale. Next base: position 36,004,757 of record OY720680.1, read on the forward strand.
AAAAGTACACGTTATACAGAAATTAAATTTTCAAATTACGCTGCGTAAGTGATACGTAGCTGTGTACGTATTCCCTCACAAGGGTTAGATCTTGGCTAACGAGGTCTTAACTTAGTCCTAAGAGTTAAAAATGACGAACTTTCAAGGTTGTGTCCTAACGCGGTCCTAAGAAGCTTACGACCATAAGATCAGCTGACTGAAAGCTAACACGTATACTCAATGATAGAACTTTTTTAAGACTAATACTAATACTAAGTTAGGACTAATTCACGCTGCATAAACCCACCATAAGTGATACGTAGCTGTTGTACGTATTACCTCACAAGGTTTAGATCTTCGCTAACCAGGTCTTAGCTTAGTCCTAAGAGTTAGAAATTACGAACTTTCAAGGTCGTGTCCTAACGCGATCCTAAGAAACTTACGATCATAAGACCAGCTGACTGAACTCTAACACGTATACTCAATGATAGAACTTTTTAAGACTAATACTAATACAAGTTAGGACTAATTCACGTTGCATAAACCCACCATAATTTTTAACTCTTAGGACTAAGTTAAGACCTCGTTAGCCAAGATCTAAACATTGTGAGATAATACGTACAAAGCTACGTACCACGTTCGCAGCGTAATTTGAAAATTTAATTTCTGTATAACGTGTACTTTTAAGGTTAAGACTATAGGCCTAATACTAATACTAAGTTAAGGAACGCTGCATAATAATAATAATAATAATAATAATAATAATTTATTTGTCCTCTCGACTACATAGTAGTATGGGATATGTCAACAAAGCTATTACATATACAACATACATAAAAAGACAATATGGATACAAACTAATACAAAAACACCAATTCTAATTCAGATCTCATTTAAAAACTCTGACAATGAGTAGTAACACTCACGCAACAAAGACGCTTTTATTGTACGTTTAAAGATCTCTCTGCACCCGATATTTTTTACGTTATTTGGTAGCTTGTTATATGCTTTTATAGCTATTAAGTGTGGACTCTTTTCATAAAATGCAAGTTTATGCCTCGGTATCTCTAACTGTAATATATTCCGCGTGTTGTACGTATGATAACTACTCAAATGTGTCAAACTATTAAGATTGTCCTTCGCGTACAATAACAGTTCCATGATGTAGACACACGGTAGCGGCAACACCCTCATCGAGGCAAAATGTGATCTGCAGCTAACCCTACTACCCACCCCATTCATAATACGTATTGCACGTTTCTGCATTTTAAATACTCTATCCAGGCCAGACGATGAGCCCCATGCCAAGATCGCATAGGACATCATCGAGTGGACCTGGCCAAAGTAATATGTTAGGAGAATATACGGGCTCACCCCAGATTTAAGGACCCTGAGAACGTGGCAGAACGAAGATATTTTTTTGCAAATGCCATCAATGTGTTCATTCCACTTGTATGTATAATCAATGGTAACCCCTAGAAACCTAGTACTATCCACCTGTGCGATACTGTGACCGTTACATCTAATTAAACTCGAAGTAAACCCACCATTAGATATGGTTGCGTTATGGTGGGTTTATTCAGCGTTCCTTAACTTATTATTAGTATTAGTCCTAAGAATTAGTCTTAACCTTAAAAGTACACGTTATACAGATATTAAATTTTCAAATTACGCTGCGTAAGTGGTACGTAGCTGTGTACGTATTACCTCAGAAGGTTTAGATCTTAGCTAACGAGGTCTTAACTTAGTTCTAAGAGTTAAAAATTACGAACTTTCAAGGTCGTGTCCTAACGTGGTCCTAAGAAACTTACGACCATAATATCAGCTGACTTGAAATTCGCCGCCTGCAGCAAAGCTGCAGACCACCCACCAATGCCTTTCGGCATCCGGATGCCGAATATCAGCTGACTGAACGCTAACACGTATACTCAATGATCGAACTTTCTTAAGACTAATACTAATACTAAGTTAGGACTAATTCACGCTGCATAAACCCACCATTACAGTGCTAGCTATTCGATTTTGGTGCGAACTTACGATTTCTATTTTTCAGAGTTCTATCACAGTATAGATCTGTATAGACACAGTAGTTTCAGTCGACGTCCGCACCTTTGATGTTTGTGTCCCAAACTGGTACTGCGCATTCACGCACGCGCAACCAGAGGCATAGTCAATTCTTCTATTCAGGAATAAACCAGTGGCGTCAGAACCAAATCGTTTATGAGAAAATTACGTTAATCTATTTTTAAAATTATGAAAAAGCTATATCCATAATACAAAAAAAGAGGATAACACTTTCTTTTTATTAAGTACATATTACACACGCTTTTAAAATCAGTGGCGGCTGCTGCAGGGAGGGCAACGGGGCACTGCCCCCCCCCCCCCCCCCCGCCCGAAACAAATTTCTTTTAACAGATAAATTAATTATAAATACCCAATTTGTATGTAAGTTTTCTGATGTGTTAGATGACAAATAATATGTTTTCGGAAGTAACAGTCCGTCTTTTCAGCGCGTTTAAAAATCGCAGTCTGACGTAGGTATTCTGTATTAGAAATCAAGCGATGAAACTGGCGCGGGTAGCGCGCGTATATATACATATGTAGGCGGGGGTGCACTACTCTATGGTGCCGGGTCCGGGTGGCGGTCCAGTATGTAATATACAACGGTGAGTGTATGTTGTAATTTCTATCGGTGCAAATGCAACTGTGAATTGCGTTAGTAACATTAAGACAGAATTAAAAAATCTAGGTCTCCCTAGACCAGATTTATTGATAAAACTAGAAGATCACAATTTGAAAACTAATAAAACCGTGACGAGAAAATTCAACAGAAGCTCTTACAGTTTATCAGACTGGTTGTGTGGGTGTTATGTGCAAAATGCTTTTTTCTATTTCGGTGCTATAAAGTTCACTTTACGACATCCGCTTTGGTTGCAAAAGTATTTCTTTAGCGCACGCTAATTTTGTTGTTTTGACGTTGATAACAAAAAAAAATGGAACCAAATTATATTTGAATGTCAAAATGTAAGCCTTTAATGTAACAAACATGTGCAATAGAAGTTGTAGAAAGAATAAAAAGCACACATGCTAACATTTTATTTACTAATTAACAATATAAATTGTTGAGAGTTGGATGATAAGTTTTCTGATGCTACTATTGTAATTTACTTCCAAGGTTGAATAGTACAACTGTTATAAAAGCTTGTTATTGATAATATGTCGAGACTATGTTGGCGAAAGATTTTGTAAATTGTCTTCTGCTATTTTGCGAATCTCTGGGGGCGTGCAAAATAGAAAAAATCAAGTGATCAGTGTTTTTCTACTTTGAAGAGAATAAAAACATTTTCTAGAAATACCATGCGGGAAAGCAGACTACTGTGCCTTAGCAATGTGTTCCATTCAAAAACAATTACTGACATCAATACCAAACTTCAATGAATGAGTTATTAATCATTTTGCTGATCGTAAGGAACGGCCGATGGATTTTATTTTCAAACAAGTTTATTAAATAGCATATTGAGTTTATTTTTTGTCTGTAGGTAGGTACCTACTTAATTTTTGATATTAAACGCTCAGACCCCCGGTGCCCTCCCGTACCAAAAAATCACGGGCCGCCACTGATCAAACGTACTAGGAGTAAAACAAAATAAATGTGGCTCCATCTTCAAACTAGCCACACTATATCGTGAATATAGAATTCTATATTCACAGTAGTATCTACTCCTAATACATTTGATATACCTCCTCGCTTTTCTGCTTCCCTGATACTAATGACGAAATTTCAAATGTAGACTAATTACGGAGATAAATTTCGTAAATTACAGTTTCGTAAAAGAATTTAAATTTGAAAAATAATTATTCTCTGCATTTAAGGTAATTTTTAATTATGAACGGAATCGCGGCTGATAATGCCTTCCTTAAGTATGTTTAGACAGATTTTATTTAGCAAGAAAAAGAGCGAGGAGATAATATATTTTATTTTACCCCTGATACATTTGATATACCACCTCGTTTTTCAGCTTACCTGGTACTAGGGGCGTAATTTCAACTGTTAGATACTGATATCATACCAGGTGGTTATAGTAACTTTAAAATATTTTTATTTTTATTACAATTATACATATATTCTTAAAGTATTAACTGAGAGTATTTTCGTAAATTACACTCTCTTAAAAGAATTAAATTAAAAAAAAAATATTCTGTGCATTTAAGGTTTAAGGAATCGGGGCGGCAGATAATGTCTAAATTTTGTCTAGACAGACTTTTTTAGTCTGTCAAGAAAGAATATTTCAAGTAACTGAAGCCGAAACACTGCACATTCATTTAAAATTTCGTCCGTAGTATCAGGGTAGCAGAAAAGCGAGGAGGTATATCAAATGTATTATACCTTGTCTCAGAATAAGAAGGAGTGATTCAAATATCGCGCCAAAATAGCATATGTTTTTAAAGTATTTCATTGGTTCTTGCGTAGGCAAGTTTAACATGGGAAAATAAGTTTGACAAAACGTCATTTTATGTTTATAGCCAAGCCATAACCTAGAATCTTACATTTTTACTTTGGTTTATTATACTTTATTGTTATTAAATAAAATCCATAGGTACTTTTATGTACAACATGAGTAATGCGTTGATCAGATGATTTAAGACCTAAGGAACAAGTGATCATGCATTTGAAGTGTGAAGTAAGTGTTAATTAAATACTAATTATATTACCACATGTTCATATACATGTTATATTTCAGAAATATTTATCAAACGTAAAGAATCCTGTAGAAAAAAGGTGAAAATATCTGGTGGAGAATATGGGAAAAAGTTTGGATTGACACAAGTATAATGAGTGCACGACAAGCTTTGTTGAAAACCTGTAGGATTAAATAGCCATACCGATAAAGATAGGCTATTAAGAATACTTCATATAGGATCTGAACTGATACATAAGATGAAGTTGCTTAAAAAAAATCCCATTTCAGAATATCACTTATATGAGAACGTTTGACAGAAGCAATTACAAATGTTACAATAAGTATTTGGAAAAATTGTGCCGACCATGTAAATTTTTAATCTTTTTAACATGATGTGAACACTAAATTATTGTTAATTTCCAATATATAGTAGAAATAAATATTTGTTATACTTTACATATTTTCATAATAAATAAATTTTAATAGGGAATAATAATTAGTAATGTATATGTAATTATCTTTGCAGTTCATGTAAATAACTTCAGCCGATGTAAATTTTTCTATTTATTACTGTCATATGTAAGATTCAAATTTCCAAGACTAGTTGCTTGAAGTTACCTCTTCACGGTTTGTCGCAGTAATGCGAATGATTTATCTGTAAGTTCTTTATTGATATTTAAAATAGAAACTAATAAACAAAACCTTTTCTGCAAGTTCTTAAGGACGTTTTGATAATAGATAAAAGGTTTGATTCATTCTTGCTCTCTGATACAAATATTTAATAATAAATGTGTGCAGTAATTATATATTTATAACGGCAATCCTCCTCAAAACGCTCAGAACAAAGTCTATGCTTTCATTTGTAAATTGGGCCTATATCTTTATCCATAGATTCTTCTAATTTTTTTTTCAAAACTAGAATGAACAGATTTGAATGTTAAGAGATTTGTATTAATCAAATTATAGATGTATGCACATACTTGTGTTTATAACTTTACTCTCCTGTTTCCCATTGCCGTGCACTCGTATAGCTGCTTCGATTGGTAAAAGGAAAAGCGGCACATCCATCTATTTTAACGAAAGTAGTAAATGAAACACAAAACAGCTAAATCCTTAGTTAGAATTAATACAGTTCTTCTAACCTCAATTGTCATGATGTCATATCAAATTGTCTACTAAATGCTTTCATTCAGCAGGCGGATCGAGAACTGATCCCGCTCCAACCGTTCACTTCACAACAGTTGAGTGTTCGCTGGACAGGACCGCTCGCCTTTATGTCATCGTCTGTCACCTGGTACTTTTCATTGCTGCCATATGTTAAAATTATAGAGATTAAACCGAATAAACAATAATAATAAATTGTGTTTCTGCATTAAGGTTTGACGTAGTTTTTAGTCGCAGGGCTGGTTTTTCCAACCCCGAATAAAATACTGAGTGAACTCCAATATTATAATACATTTATTACTGCACAATACCTACCTTTAATTTGCTGTATCTTACTTTTCTAGTAACTTTCTTCAAAAGTATGTATTAGGTTGGTCTTGGAATGAATCAATGGCGCATGCGTACAGAATACGCTCACCAAGTGAGCATAGAATTTTTCCGCTCACAAAAATGGCGACCGCTCCTGAACATGTTCAGAGTGAGCGGTCGTCTACTCGACATGATCACTGAACAGTTGCGTAACTGTTGTGTCTGCTGAATGAAAGCAATTTTAAGCTATGTGTTGCATGTTTTGGCGGGATATTTGAATCACTCCTTCTTATTCTGAGACAGGGCATAGGAGTAAAACAAACTCAATGTGGCGACATCTACAAAGTAGCAGCCACACTATAACGTGAATATAGAATTCTATATTCACATGCATTAGGAGTACAACAATATAGAATTCTATATTCACAATAGTAACTATATGTAGGATATAGTCCAGCTACTATTGTGCAGATGGCGCTAATATATTTAATTTTACTCCTGATATATTTGATATACCTCCTCACTTTTCTGCTGCCCTGATACTACCGACGAAATTTCAAATGTAGACTAATTACCGAGATAAAATTTCGCAAATTATAGTTTCCTAAAAGAATTTAAATTTGTGAAATAATTCTCTGCATTTAAGGTAATTTTTAATTATGAACGGAATCGCAGCTGATAATGCCTACCTTAATTAGGTTTAGACAGACTTTATTTAGCAAGAAAAAGAGCGAGGAGATTATAAATTTTATTTTACCCCTGATACATTTGATATACCACCTCGTTTTCAGCTTACCTGATACTAGGGACGAAATTTCACCTGTTAAATGCTGAGATATCATACCAGGTGGTTATAGTAACTTTAAAATATTTTTATTTTTATTACAATTATACATATATTCTTAAAGTATTAACTGAGAGTATTTTCGTAAATTAACTCTCTTAAAAGAATTAAATTAAAAAAAAAAATTCTCTGCATTTAAGGTAATTTTAATTATAAACGGAATCGGGGCGGCAGATAATGTCTAAATTTTGTCTAGGCAGACTTTTTTTAGTCTGTCAAGAAAGAATATTTCAAGTAACTGAAGCCGAAACACTGCACATTCATTTGAAATTTCGTCGTAGTATCAGGGTAGCAGAAAAGCGAGGAGGTATATCAAATGTATTAGGAGTAAAACAAACTAAATGTGGCGACATCTACAAAGTAGTAGCCACACTATATCGTGAATATAGAATTCTATATTCACATGTATTAGGAGTAAAACAATATAGAATTCTATATTCACCATAGTAACTATATTTAGGATATAGATCAGCTACTATTGTGCAGATGGCGCCAATATATTTAATTTTGCTCCTGATATATTTGATATACCTCCTCGCTTTTCTGCTGCCCTGATGCTACGGACGAAATTTCAAATATAGACTAATTACGGAGATAAATTTCGTATATTACACTCTCTTAAAAGAATTCAATTTAAAAAAAAATATTCTCTGCATTTAAGGTAATTTTAATTATAAACGAAATCGGGGCGGCAGATAATGTCTAAATTTTGTCTAGACAGACTTTTTTTAGTCTGTCAAGAAAGTTTCAAGTAACTGAAGCCGAAACACTGCACATTCATTTGAAATTTCGTCCGTAGTATCATGGGAGCAGAAAAGCGAGGAGGTATATCAAATGTATTAGGAGTAAAACAAAATAAACGTGGCGACATCTTCAAAGTAGCAGCCACACTATATCGTGAGTATAGAATTCTATATTCACATGCATTAGGAGCATAGATTAGGAGTAAATTAATATAGAATTCTATATTCACAGTAGCAGCTGTATTTAGGATATAGTCCAGCTACTATTGTGCAGATGACGCCAATATATTTAATTTTACTCCTGATATATTTGATGTACCTCCTCGCTTTTCTGCTGCCTTGATACTACGGACGAAATTTCAAATGTAGACTAATTACCGAGATAAATTTCGCAAATTACAGTTTCGTAAAAGAATTTAAATTTGAGAAATAATTATTCTGTGCATTTAAGGTAATTTTTAATTATGAACGGAATCGCGGCTGATAATGCCTACCTTAATTAGGTTTAGACAGACTTTATTTAGCACGAAAAAGAGCGAGGAGATAATATATTTTATTTTACCCCTGATACATTTGATATACCACCTCGTTTTTCAGCTTTCCTGATACTAGGGGCGTAATTTCAACTGTTAAATGCTGATATCATACGTGGTTATAGTAACTTTAAAATATTTTTATTTTTATTACAATTATACATATATTCTTAAAGTATTAACTGAGAGTATTTTCGTAAATTACACTCTCTTAAAAGAATTAAATTTAAAAAAAAATATTCTCTGCATTTAAGGTAATTTTAATTATAAACGGAATCGGGGCGGCAGATAATGTCAAGATAGAATATTGCAAGTAACTGAAGCCGAGACACTGCACATTATTTGAAATTTCGTCCGTAGTATCAGGGTAGCAGAAAAGCGATGAGGTATATCAAATGTATTAGGAGTAAAACAAAATAAATGTTCCTCCATCTTCAAAGTAGTAGCCACACTATACCGTGAATATAGAATTCTGTAGTCACATGTATTCGGAGTAAAACAATATAGAATTCTATATTCACAATAGTAGCTATATTTAGGATATAGTCCAGCTACTATTGTGCAGATGGCGCCAATATATTTAATGTTACTCCTGATATATTTGATAAACCTCCTCGCTTTTCTGCTGCCCTGGTACTACGGACGAAATTTCAAATACAGATGTCCGCTTGCATTTTTATCTTGACAGATTAAAAAATGTCTGTCTACACAAAATTAAGACATTATCACTGGCGATTCAGTTTATAATTTAAAATTACTTTAAATGTTTAGTATAATTATTTTTCAAAGTCACATTCTTTTAAAAAAGCGTAATTTATGAAAATAGTCATAGTAATTTATAATTGTATTGGGATTAAATGAAGCGCTGATAGAACGTATACATAATTAACTCTTTATTATTATAATAATGGTCATTAGGCATGACCAATTAGCAAAACTGCGCATATGAAATTTCGTCCGTATTATCAAGGAAAGCAGAGGAGCCAACAGATAATATATTTCATTTTACTCCTGATACATTTGATATACCTCCTCGCTTTTCTGCTTCCCTGATACTACGGAAGAAATTTCAAATGTAGACTTACCCAGATAAATTTAAAAGAATTAAATTAAAAAAAATATTCTCTGCATTTAAGGTAATTTTAAATTATAAACGGAATCGGGGCGGCAGATAATGTCTTAAATTCTGTCTGACAGACTTTTTTACTCTGTCAAGAAGCAATATTTCAAGTAACTGAAACCGAAACACTCACTGCACATTCATTTGAAATTTCGTCCGTAGTATCAGGCAGGGGGGGAAATGTTAAATTAAGATTGCGTAGACATCGTTTTACTTCTGCCTGCAGTTGGTAGGGGGCGCATGTTAAATTCTGTTGATGTAATTTTAGGATCAGTCATGATACTTCAGGGCTTAGCTGCACAGAATTGCCTGTATTTGTTTAGTAACTATGGTAACTACATAGCTTTTTAAATATTTTTGTTGACGTTTTCAAAATTACAAGTATTAACTTATTTTTTAAAATTGCATGTTGTACGTAAGTATTTATTCTGCATAATTCGAGTAATTTATTTATTTATTAGCATTTTTTTCTAGACTTCCTAGTAATTATTCCGACAAGAAAATGTTATGTGTCAAATTGTGACCAAAATGTAAAAGTTTTCCACATCCAAAATCAATTCGTTTTCATGAGTGGTAGGACGCTACAGGAGATCCTAATTTATTCAATGTTATAAGAGAAGATCGACGATTTCCATTTAAGGAATAAATAAGTTCAAATGTAAGAATAATTTAGAATGCTTTCTCCTTAATATTTTGAAATAGAAATAAATTTTGCATATAAAAATAAAGCGTTACTAAAAACATATGTTTCTAATTTATTACTAAGTTATTATAGCAATAAGTGTAGTTTATTTTTCTTTAAAATACATCTACTATTTTACTTCCGAACATTTAAAGTGAAGAATAAAAACTATTAAGGTAAATACAAAATGGAATAGAAATATATAATATTTAAATTTCCCGGTTCATCGGTTTGATCCATTTTAGTACTGCCTGCAGTTGGCAGGCGGCGCTAAACATTGTCTAAACTTTTTACTATTAAGTTATACTATCTTCTAGTATAGTGATTTGTGGTATCAGGGTAGCAGAAAAGCGAGGAGGTATATCGAATGTGTTAGGAGTAAAACACAATAAATGTGGCGCCATCTTCAAAGTAGTAGCCACACTATATCGTGAATATAGAATTCTATATTCACAGAAGTATCTACTCCTAACACATTTGATATACCTCCTCGCTTTTCTGCTTTCCTGATACTACGGACATGTGTAACATTAATTGTTTTTCAATGTGTTCCATTGAAAAACAATTACTGACATCAACTCTAAACATCAATGAATTAGTAATTAATCATTTTGCTGATCGTAAGGAACGGCGGATGGATTTTATTTTCAAACAAGTTAAATAAATAACATATTGAGTTTATTTTTTTGTCTGTACTTAATTTTTGATATTAATAATCCCTCCCTTCCCACAAAATCACGGGCTGCCACTGTTTAAAATGTAATACATTATACGTACAACACAAAATAATCCCGCCACGACTCAACAGCTGATGGCTGACTACTGCGCAGTCACGCACGCGTCGGTTTTACGGAGGACAATTATTTCCCTCTACTGAAACTACTGTTTCTATTACATACTGTGGTTCTATTAACTATAGATGGATGGAACTACAAGAACAATTCTGAAAAAAATAACTTTCGAGTGTGTTCAGATTATTGGACTATATACATACTACAGAAACTGGAAAGGAAACAGCCTCTAGTCCACGCTGAAGGCGGCCGAGAAGTATGAAACTTGCAGGGGTTGGGTATTTCTATCTTGTTCTTGCACATACATGGTCACTTAGCGATAGCAAGAGCGCAGGTAAAATATGCATTCGGTAAGAATTAACATGAATACACTTATTTAAATTTAAAATTGTTAAAAACCAAGGAATCTGACGCAACGGACTGCTTACCTAAAAAGAGATTGGCGATTATATAGATAACAAAAAGTTATAGATTTCAAAAATTCCAAGATTATATTTTATTATTTACGTACATTATTTTATTTACGTATTTATACAATTTTAAATAAAAAGATCATGAATATAGCAATAGACTTTAGGCGAATAAAAATATAAAGTCAAGGAAATTTCTTCATTTTGTCACAATATCTTCGCTGATTAGAAGCTGCGTGTTCATTTGTCATTTTTCTTTTGATTAACAAGTAATTCTAGAACAAAACCGCTAAAATAGTTTCCCAAAACTGTATTTAAATTGGATGTCCTAAAAGAACTGTTTTGAAGTTCTTCAATTACACCTGACATTGTGGCTACTTCAAATAAGTTCAATTGAAAACTCAAAAGTTCTATTTTTTTCTTTTTTGCAAAACCTGTCCGATTTTTATAATCAATAACCGTGGTTATAACTTATAGGGGTAAAAGGGACTTATGAATACCTAATGCTGCTACTATTACAAGATTATTACCTACATTGACAATGAAGCACTGGCAGTACCTACTGGTGAACCTTTTATTTCTTATACGTAGTATAAAGAAGTATTGTGGTGACAAAAGTTTTCGACTTCGAGATTTTTGCAGTGTCCATATTTTGAAATGCTCTGATACAGAAAAAGAGTTTTTGCAAATATGCTTCTCTCTTTTTCTGAGTGTGTAGGTACTAGTCTGCCTGTCTGCCCGTCTTTCTGTCTCTCTGTGTAACTACGATAGTGGCCAGACGGCTAAAGCTATTAATAACACTTTTTATTTACTGTTATTATCTTTCTCTTGAGATTTTCAGTGAAATCGTGAGACCGGAAGTAGTAGTCTATTTCAGTGAAAAGACTCAAGTTTCACCAATATCTCGTTCAACTACCAAGCCTGAAAAAATGTCGAAAGAATAGAAGTAGGGTCTTTTACTCTTAGGAAAAATAGTTTTTGCGAATATCTCGCCTATCATGAAGATTTTAATTATACCGATGAAATTTTTCTGTGGATCATTGTTCTATTATGTCTAAATTTAAATTCAGTAATTTTCTCCAAAATAATAATGTTAAATATGTTGTTTTAGCTGTTTAATTGTAACCAAATTTTTTAAAAACTTGATTTTACTTCTTTCATAGTTTAGACTCTACAAATATTTTTTCTTTACAGGTTCAATAAAATGACGCAAATTTCTATTATATTAATAATTATCATTATTCCTTTTTTATATTAATAATTTGTTTGACCTGTTGCTTTGATATTTTATTTTATTTCCTTCAGATTTTACAGTCTTTAACTGACAACTTATATCTATTTTTTGTTACCAAATATAATATATTTTCTTCACACGTTCTAGTGTGTGAATTTGATACAACAGGAACACTGTTTTTCTACTGCGCATGAGTCCGACAATTCATAGGATCTCAAATTATTTTTATTATTATACCAGAACAAACCTTTATCAGAAACCACTCTTCTTTTGAAATAGTTGTTCTCTCGATTCTGTAAGCGTTAAGCTACATCACTACATGCTGCCCATTAGAGCAAAGTTGCTTCTGCACCTTCTTATCTTATACTTTAAGCGTATTCGTTTGGTTGCTTGTCTATAATTATTAAATAAAAAAATTCGTTAAACTAATAGACTAATTTGCTTTGTTTCTGGTGTAGAGTTTAAATGAAATATCCAAATCTAAACGACATTTAAAATACAAACATAATCCAAGCGAGCTCTAAATATTAATGTTTACGTATTGACAGTTTTTCATATACCTACACAATTTAAAAATAAAAATTACCTACCCAGCTTTTCGTCATCCCCAGAGAGCGTCAGCTGATGATTTTTAAAAGGGAGAATTTTGAGAAATCATGCCATACATCTGCTGCCGACGAGTAATTTTTGGCATTTAACGAAATAGTGCTGAGCGTGAATAAATAATATGTATTCTAAGAAGATATAAGGTTAGTATAGTATCGAATTTATTTCATTAAATTTATCGCTTTCCGCATAGTAAACGAAAAAGCGCTTTCGAATTTAAATGAAATCATCGTTTTCGATTTGTAGGGGTTGGAACACTTATTCAAACAGTGATTGGCGAAAACGGGATTTCAATTTATTTAAAAATACCTAATGAAGTTAGAGTAACGGAATGATTCCAAATCAAAAACTTTTTCCATTACGTCATTTTTGGACATATTATTAGTCACCAGTGCAAACCGTAGTCGACAAGTTTTAATTTCTGTTTATACTTCTATCCCATGCAGAAGATGACCTTCTAATATGCTGCGATGCCTGCTTGCCAACAGTAGTAGGAGAACCGACGCAGTGTTGGGAGATCCTCACATTTCATAGAAGCGTTGTCGAGATTACTTGGCAGCTTAGTTATATGTTTATCTTCACCGTATTTCGTCGTGCTCTTTTCCTCTTTCTACTTTCGTATCAGAAATTAAAGTTTGTCGACTACGGTATATGTAGGTATCTACTTCTTGTTGTACTTGTAAGTACCAGTAGAACAGCGTAGGTTTCAAGAACTCATAGAAGGTTTACTTACAGAACACATTTGTCCATGCATGAGGATAATAGAACACTTGTCATTTTTTATATCGTATGTTTATCCGTTAAAGAATTCTGCTTATAATTAAGAGGAAATGATTAAAATCATTTTTTGATGTTAACCATTGTTTATTACCATTAGGCCGCGGACGTCCCAGGTTTAAACTACGACGGAGCAAAGAAATAATGTAAACAGCAAGCAGTTACTGAATAGCACCACCATTCATACTGTGAAGTGCAACATCTGTTACGCCAGAGAATGAGAGCAAAAAAAGTCCATTTAACTCGTAAATTTCCTATCTTCATCGGCGTAGATCGGTGCGTGAAGGGTTTTTAAAATTTATTATATTTTGTGAGATAAATAAAGTACGGAAAGTTTACTCGACTTGAACTACAAAATAAACAAATAATAACGTATTTTGTATTTTATAGATCACCACCCACTTGTTATCCAATTATATAAATAAAATTAAGCACTTTTTAAAAATACAAAATTTCAGTGCGCCCGTGGGCGATGAGTCATCAACCTTTCGTGGCCGCTCTGTAATTATCATTAATAAGTCAATGATAGAAAACTTTTATTATTATTACACGAAAAATAACGATTGCTGAATCAGCTGAGAATTTGAAAATTCTCTTCCTAAACTAGTACCTTTGCAGACCGAGCTTGTTTACCGGATACAATATTGACCCTTAATTAGAATGTATCTATTGTGTCGAATTTCTTGGACACATTATTATGAATTACCAGTTCCATTTTTCTCAGTTGCATTAAACTTTAACAAATAACTTATTCAATTATAATGAATAAAAAAGGTAAATCAGTGATATGTCACTGTGGTAATGTGATACGCAGTTCATCTCAGAGTAATAAAAATACTATTTTATTTATTGCTTTGTGGAGATTTACTAATTTACTATTTATTTTAAACATATTTAAATGCGAAACAACTGCGAGTTTTAATAGGAGGGATGTGTGCTACAATTAGGCACTCCTTAGTTTTCTACTTTAAGGTTTACCAGATATCAGTAGATGCACTACAAATCTACATTCATTCATTTATTGATTTACTTTACATATACTTATAGCCTTACCTTGCAAGTACCTACCTAAAACTATATTTTGTAATTTTTATTTTTCTGCTTGAAACATAAAGTATAATCAATTATTATCGAAGGGAAATTAACAAAATTACTACTTACTAACTAATTTAAAAAATCTATTTGAAGTACAAATAAAAAACATTGGAAGGTGACCGGAGCACGCAGTATTTCATACAAGTTCAGATTTTCAATCATCCGCGTATCATCGTCATTGACGCCATCCAGGACCAGGCAGCGCAGCAACACGTGTTTCGGTGAGCCAGTGTCTCTGCATACACACTGATGGCATTTTGCTGTCATCTTTTCATACGATATTGTGCATACGGCCCATATCCAGTTAAAAATGTATAACTCCTTGGAATTATCTAAAGCACACCAACTAACTGTTTTTCTATGATTAGCAGGAAAGCAAATGTTTGTCTTCCATTGGTTGACTGAGACAACCGCAGTTGCCTCATATCAACAGTAAGTTTGTTTATGTGCTTTTTGTTACGCGGTTTATGACCCAGCAAGCCCTCAATCTCTACAGATTCTCCCGTCCTCCACCATTAAAATGCAGCTCTCGGCATCACCTCCAAATCCATGGGTAGTATTCCTGTGACTACATGCAGGGCGTCAGCGGATGTAGTACGGTATGCACCTGTGAGCCTGACCAGAATACCTCTTTGTGCGCTATTAATTCTTTGTCTCAGTTTAACTTGCTTGGCCGTCTTCGCTCACACCCCGGATAATTTGTAGGAGTACTGTATTGCATATGAGCGAGTTGTGCAATTTTGTGCATCGCAGACGTCGTCTTTCTGGTTGCAATAAATTACCTGGTTCTCCTATAGTATTCCTAGATACAATGTGATCAATCTCAAGTGAAGGCTGAGTGGCCAAAATTTTTAAATTGGCAACAATGACTAGTTGGTAACATTGACAAACACTTGTGTATAGCCGTAACAAATTGCACATATAGTTTTGACAGATTTGTTATGGTATATTTACATCAGTAAAGTGAATGAAAGGAAATAAAAGCAAGAAAAATGTGATAATAAAACGAAAACAAATTGAAACAAAATGTACATATTTAGAATACAGCTGTATGTATCTGTCTAATAAGAAAATACCATAATCTATGGATTTTTAAGATACCACCACACTTCACTTGAGATTGATATCATTGTATCTTGTCATTAGCCTTCTCTTAATGGTTTTGCATTCAAGCTTGATGGTTGGGTTACGCTTAAAGTTGCCTTTCAAGATTACATATGATGTTTTCTCTCAAGAGACCTGAAGCTTCCTGGACCTACACCACTACGAATCTGGAAGAACTCGATCTACTAATTAATGTGTGACACATTCTAGAGTGAATTGATTAGGAGAGGGAGCGCGAAATGGGGGAAAAGGGGAGAAAATAAAAGCACAAAATTATTTTCTAATATATTCACTTGCAACCATAATACATTCATCAAATCTGTCAATTGGCTTCTGTGTCTTCATAAAAAATCTTTTATCATTGTCTGAAAAATACGCCGAAATTTTGTCCTTCTTCATCGCTTGTAAATTTCTTCCCACGCAAAATGTTTTTTCCTTTTTAGGGAACAGGTGAAAACCGCTAGGAGCCAGGTTTGGACTATAAAGTGGGTGATTCAAAATATCGAAGCCCACTTTATGCAAGTCTGGGCAAGTCAGCCAGTGCGCGTAACACAACTATTGTGGACGGCATCATCGAGGTGCAGGAGCATGACACCTTTAGTCAATTTTCGCCTTCTTTTATTGATTTTTTTAACCGCTCCAGGATTGAAGCGAAGTATTTTCCCGCGAGTCGTGTCTTCTTTGGCTGAACATATTCCATTACTAATTTTTCGACCTATTAAACAAGTTTTCGATTGGTCAATCCGATAAGCCGCCCAGCAAAGTCATCTTCAAATCATTCTCTGTCTTGCTTAGTTTTTCCCGGGCAAGAATTCCCGTAAATCGATGATATTCTATCTAGTATGATATAAAGAACTTTCCTTGTTTTTGTAAGAACTTGGTAACGGCGGGATACTCGATTTTCCCCATATTTCATACTTTCTTCCCGATTAAGTTGCTTCGGCGATGATAGTTTGAGGACTACTGACGATTGCGTTAAAATTTTATATTTATACTAATAATGAGTGTCTGAACACGTTACGATACGAAAGAGATCTTCCAGTACCGCTCAACCCCTCCATTCTGCGAAATTAAAAACGCTGAAAACGTAATCAATGGATTATGGATTGTTGAGCAATTCATTTCATAGGAATACGACATGCACCAGCAAAGGTATAAACATCAACTGTTCATTTAACTAACTGTTGTGCTTATTACTGATAGCAAATGGATTTTTTCATTTTTTTCTATTTATTTAGTTCAATTATTTGGAGATCTTAGAGGGAGTTTAACTGTTGCTGTAGTGCTGTACGTAATAATAAAATAATAGGCTGTATCGATTTTTGTCCATAAGAAAACGGCTTTATTATACTTAACAAAAGGTAAAATAGTGTATCCTGCTCGTCCATACTTTTTAAATTAACAAGACTTAATTAAAAGAACAGAAATACTAGCAACAATATCACTGTGTATTTGTCTTTTCATTACTTATTATTTTTTGTAAATACAATGTACAATCACTTGAATACTTAAACCTATTAACAACAAATTTAAGTACAGAGTATATACAATTGATATTCTATTATTAATGTCTTAAAAGCATTGCTATCAATCTATATTATAAAAAGTTTTTTTACAATAGAAAAAGGTGCGATCTACTAACTTAATGTGTTAGATTGTCCACTCATAACTTACTGTGAGCATTTTGCTATATAAAAATATATATTGGACGACTCTCGTTAAAAGAACGAATGTTGTCACAAGAAACAACAAAACTTTTGTCTTCTTTTGGGCTTGTGTCCAAGCGCTGGTAGATGTTGATTCGGAGAAGTAGTGCGTAGGGTCTGTACAGTCAGTTCTATGCTTTTTGTTTCGTCTGGGTCTGAAATGAAAACTAGGAATAATATCTATATATGTTGTTAGTATCATAAAAATTTAGACCATTCCCATATTGAAAAAACAAGTATTGGAAATAAAAATTAAAAACTTTGATATTCAAAGTACGTATTTTTATGTCAATTATATTGTTAAATAATGCAGTTTCCTATTCTAATAAATAATGGAACCATTGGTATGCTTGCAAGCTTGCCTCAGTTCAATTAGTGGTCCAAGGCTGATGAACATAAAAATAAATGCTCGCAATTTTAGTGGAAATAAGTTTATAAACATATTCTGTTTCTATCTTATACTTTGGTATCTAGGCGGTTTTGCTTTCATTACTTTGTCACCAAATGATGCTTAACGCTTTTTAGAATCAAAACCTTTAGCATCGTCGAATATCAATGTGTAATCGTCCCAGGTTTAAACTACGACGGAGTTACAACGGAGCAAAGAAATAATGTAAACAACACGCGGTTACTGAATAGCATTATTCATATGGTGAACTGCAACATCTGTTGTTTACTTGAAAACGACAACAAAAAATTCCCATCAAGAAAGGAATTCATGAGTAAAATCCATTCTTCATCGGCATAGATAAAAGCGCCAGGGGTTCTTAAAATTTTCTTATATTTCCTAAGATAAATAAAGTTATATTTGTATGTACCTATTCATACTTACGTTAGTTTCGTGTTTTCATTGTTTTGACTGTTAATTACGTACGTCCGTAATTTTTGTAATAGTTCCTGTTTAATACCGTTTCATTGTATACTACATTTTTTAAATAGGTGGGTAATTTTTAAATTAAATGACAAAAACAAAGTGATATAAGTGGGCTTGTCAGAAATCTGATTTATTGTCATGACGTCATCTTCGAAGCAGCAAGTACGATTTGTTTTCATGTTTGGGTATTTATGGACGTGTCTTACTTGTAGGTGTGTTGTAGTGGTAATTTATCAGTTATTGCGATCGACTCTTATTAGTTATTATCATCTAAGAATGCGAAGTTATGCAGTTTTTGGGTGCTTCGGGGTTCACACAACAAATTCACAGAATTCTTTGTTTGTTACATGAAGTTGCCCCTGTACCTGGTGATAATAATCGTGCTTACAAGTACGTTACGAATATAAAGGTATTTAGAACTTACTTTAAAATACCTTTTGTATAAAAAATTTTTCAAAATTCGGACCGGAAGTAACACTTTTACTCTTATTGAACAGCGATTTTTTGCTAATATGTCGTAAATTATGTATTCTATATATATTTATCAAGAGTACAAAAGCATTTAGAGCTCACTTTGGAATACTTTTTGTATAAATGAAATTTCAAACTTCGGACCGGAAGTGACACTTTTACTCTTAGCGAGTAGCAACTTCTTTCGAATATCTCGCAAAGTATGCATTCTATAAAGATTTGTTTAGAGAATAGAAGTACATATAATAGGATTTTGAATAATTTATATATAAAAAAATTCTTAAAATTTGGCTTAGTTTTCTAAGAAGATAAAACTATTTAAAACAATTTAGAACAATTTTGTATAATATGGAACGCTCATACGTATAAGAAGAAGGTGGCCACACCTCATTATAGACCAAGAGCTGGCAGTAAAATCAACTGCCTCATAAGGTACCAAAGTTTTAACATTTCATATGTTTAAAACTGCCCGTCCTTAAAGTAAAACCATTCGTCTGCCGATCGTAAGTGGTCGCCTTCAGCTGCTATAATTTTCAAAAACTATTAAAAAATCACTTACAACTGCCTGATTAGTACCACGTTAAAGTAAAGGTCAAAGTTAGTGGAAATGTGAACTGAATCGAAAATGTATGCGTCTGCCGCTTCAGGTGGTCGCATTTTTTAGACAGACGGCCTTGAAAATGTCGAAAAAAGACCGTCAACTTTCTGATCGAGTACCAACAATTTTTTTTTGCAGAAACTTAGTTTATTATTTATTTAATCAGATTATGGTAAATAAACATCGGCAGACGGTCGCGTTAAAAAGGCAGACGAGATTCAAATTTTTAAAAAAATCGTTTATGTAAAGGTACCAGACCACTGCCTTATAAGTACCAAGCTGTTTTTCTTACAGAATAAATGAAAACACGATTCATTACTAAAACCACAACGTCTGTCAGTCGTAAGTGGTCACATTCTCAAAACAGACGACATAAAATAAAATACGTAATTCATATTTTCAAAATTGTTTAGGTAGGTAGGTACCTTGGATTAATGTTGATCATTATATCAGTTAGAAAGGAAAAATATGAAAGGAACAAATATATTTTCACCATAAGGTAATCTAAGTAATACAAGAAACTGACTCATAATTGAAACAATAGGCATTGGCAACACTGCAAATCCAGCCCGAACAAACCTGCAGTGACTTGTCTGGTCAATGAATAGAGTTGTGCACTGGCTGTGTGCTGTGTATGTCACATAATTAATCAAAATCAGATTTTTAGTTACTTCGATTTTAGAAAATACATTGTATTTGTGACTATAACATTGGATAATAATAAAACAGTAAGTTAATATCACATTACATGCTTTATTTTGTTAAATATGGGTGTTGAATTGAAGGTTATGGATGAAATTGCTCCTAGCACTTCTACGGGAAGCACTCGAAACTGCTGTATTCATTTGGAAGATACAGATGTGCAAGAAGATACAAAACAATTTACGGCAGAAACGTTTAAGAAATGTCAGTTAGCTTTATCCTGTAGAAGAAAGCATAATATGAAATATGCCGCAATACAGTTTCCCCAACATCACGACTTTTCCCATTTAGGATACCACTCAACTTGCTACAGAAAATTTACTGCAATTAAGAAAGCTAAAATTGAGTCGATAACGAATAGTGATATACAAAAATTTATTTTTGTTCAAACGACGGCTATAGATGAAAATAAACCGACTGAAAGTGAACAACCAAACATTCATTGTAAGTATACAGAAAGAGCCACCAGATCAAAAATGACATATTTACAAAATCGTAATACCGGAATTTTAAAAAAATCTTGCATTTTTTGTAATAAGGTGTATATATACAAAAATAAAAAAAAAATCAACTGAGCGTTTGTCAGACAAAAATTTTTGAAGCTAAGATAAAACAATATGCAATTGCATTAAATGATCATCAGATGTTATCTAAAATTAAAGATATAGATTTTATAGCTAAAGAAATCCATTATCACAGATTATGTCGGACAAAATATTCAAAGAAATTTAAAAAACAAACAGATACAAAAAATAAGGAAGGGGACTGGTATACCAAAAGAGTGTATCACAAAACTGCATTTGCTAAATTGCAAGATTTTAT
Source organism: Amphimallon solstitiale (assembly GCA_963170755.1). NCBI lineage: Eukaryota > Metazoa > Arthropoda > Insecta > Coleoptera > Scarabaeidae > Amphimallon > Amphimallon solstitiale. The sequence continues at coordinate 36,026,003 of OY720680.1, forward strand.
TAAAATACATATTTTAGAAAACAATGACGCTTTTTTTTTGATTAATATTCACCGTATTTACCTGCAATATTTTTTTGAATATAGTGCATCCGACACTACTCAAAGTAGAATACCTAATTTTACAAACGGTCATTTATTAAGAAAATTAAAACAAACCTACACAAATAACCTAGAATTTACAAAATACAAACGAAAAACTATAATTCATAGCAGAACATTAAATTTTAGAAATGCAATACTTATTTGCACCAGTAAAGCCAAAACTATAGAAACAAATATCACAAATACCGCATTTCAGCTGCGTAGAGAGATATTAAGTAACAAAAAGAATCCTTTGCCTGAGAAAATAAAATTAAAAGACATATACAAAGGAGAATCTACTGTGCCACCCTTAGTAAGTAAGTTTTATACAAACCTGATATGTGGACCATTTGACCGACGTACTGAAGAAAATAAGAAAGTAAGGATTGAATCTCTTGCTGAAGATGCTATATACACAGTAACAAATGGTCGAATTAAGACTTCTAAGCACATGGAACTCGGCATGGCTATGAAAACTATTACCGGAAGTCGCAAAGTAATTAATATATTAAATAGACTAGGGCATTGTATCAGTTATTCGGCAGTCGAAGAACTAGAGACAGAATTAACTTACTCTTCTTTTGAAGACAATTTTATTACACCATGTGGTATTCAACAAAAACCAGGATTATCAACAGCACTTGCATTTGACAATTTTGACCGATTTGTGGAAACCTTGTCTGGAAAAGATACGTTGCATGATACTGTTGGTATAGTGTTTCAAAATAAGAATGACGGGACTGAGATTTCTAATGACATAAATGATGAGGATACAGATGTACCTGTTACTATTTCTCAAAGAAAAAGACGAAGAATGTTTGACATTTTTGATATCGAAATTGAACCGTATCGCAAAAAACCAAAGTTAAACGATGTTATTCAAATACTTGCGCCCTTTTCAATGAATCAAATTAAGTACAAACATATTCGACAACTAGACAACTTGTGGATTATGTCACTTGCGCTGTTAGAATCGGATGTACCAATGTGGCTAGGATGGAATAATCTCAAAAGCGGCGATGACTTACCCGTACAAAAAATATGTTATTTACCACCAATAAATGAATCCCCCACAAGCGTATCAGTTGTGGCTCATACCTTAAATGTAGCTCAAAAAATCGCCGCTGAATGCCAACAGACTTATATTTCTGTTACTTATGATCTAGCCATTGCAAAGGTAGCCATGCAGATCCAAAGTGAGGAACATCCAAAATATAAGAACGTGTTTATTCAGCTAGGTGCTTTTCACATCCAAATGTGTTTTTTTAAAGCTGTGGGAAAATACATTGAAGAATCCGGTGGCCCTTATATTCTTACAGAGTCTGGAGTACTAGCTGCTGGGTCATTAAAGGGGTTTCTTACCGGAACACATTATAATCGGTGTAAAAGAATTCATCCTATGTTTGCTGCAGCGTTGCAGATTTTGCACTTTCGAGCTGACATCGCAGCAAAGAAAATATGCATTGATGATGTAATAAATGAATTAACGATTATCCAGGGGCAGAAATTGAATGAACACAATTACTCGAATACAATTATTAAAATTTTGGACGACTAAGATATATGTTACAAAGAAACTGAAGCAGGTGTTCATGGAGCAACAGCCAAATATTGGATTACTTATATAAATTTTATTAAATTGTTTCAAGAATTTTCAAGAAGTATACGAACGGGGGATTTGGAACTGTACATTTATTGCCTGCCTAAGATAGCCGCACTTATGTTCTCTATGAACCATCCTAACTACGCCAGATGGATTGTAAGATTTATTAATAATTTAGTAAATGTAGAAAATACACATCCCGGCCTAAAAGAAACTTTAGCTAGTGGTGGCATTTCAGTTAGAAGAACAGAAAAATTATTCTCTGGCGTTCCAATTGATCTCACCCTGGAACAAACCATTAACGCAGATGCTGCGAATAAATTAACAGGTAATATTTTAATTATAAATGTTGGCTAAAAAGTACAAGTTACAAAAATTTTTCTTTCTGTAGGAATAAACTCGTTCACGAATTCAATATCGGCCAGACGGCGATGGGCAGCAAGTCATTCATTACGGACATCTTTAGTGACCCATTTACTGGAGAAATTACAGCTCAATTCTTGTGAAGATGTTACAAATGATCTTCGTAATCATAAAATAAAAAAAGATAATTTTTTATTAAAGGAACTTGTCAATCAGATTTGCAATACTCTGAATCCATTTTCATATGAAATGTTGCAGCAAAATGCCCTTGTTAACCTATCTACTGGAAGAAGCACTAGTGAGCTAACAAAAGATTTTCTCCTTAATATTGTTAGCAATGGAGAAATATTGAGAGACGAATTTATTGCGGAATGTAAAAACGATCCAAGTAGATTCGAAAAACCTATCTCAAGACAAATAATTCACACATTTGCATCAGAAAATAAATTAAAAGTTAAGAAAATTGATGGAAAGATAGCTGAAGTCAAAGTTGAAAGAAATTTATTTGGAAGAATATTGGTATTGGCTTTGGAACATAAAATTGATTTACTAAACGTATTGTCATTTCCCCTGACAACAGTTCCACTGTCATTATGTCATATTGATGGAAGCATGAACAAAACCGATAAATCAAAATTATTCAAATTATTAGAAAAACGTGCGCCTTCTTCTCCTGTCCCAGGTAAAATAGACACCATGTTTGATGGTTTCTTTTTTTTACATCTTCTAGGTGATATTCCGGCTACTTTTGGCAGGTTAGCTTTACATATTCTTACAAAATTGTGCAGATGTTCAAGCACAAGGATTGACCTAATTTTTGATAAATTTGTAACTCCGTCGATTAAAGATTCTGAAAGAGATAGACGTGCGGGAGTTACAGAGAGAAGTAATATTTTTACAATTGTCGGAGAAGACCAGAAACGGCCAAACGATTTCTTGAAGGCAATGCGAAATGACTCTTTCAAAGCAGAGCTGGTGCAGTTTTTAATTAACTACTGGAAAACAGATAACATCATCGGAATTCTAGAAGATAAGATTCTCAGAGTAAATTGTCAAAATATTTGTTACATGTTTTATGAGCAAAATGGACACATAAAATGCGAAGTTGATCAATTACTTTGTTGTGACCATAGCGAAGCCGATACTCGTATTTTGTTTCATGTATCCAAATTACCTGAAAACACAAATGTCGTTGTGCGAGCTTCTGATACCGACATAATGATAATAGCACTGGGGAACATGCACCGAATTATAACAAACAAAGTGACATTGTGGATGGAAACTGGTATTAGATCTAAGAATACTTTGCGATATATAAATGTCAATAGTATTTATACTACTTTGGGAGAAAACTTATCAAGAGCTTTACCTGCTTACCATGCCTTAACGGGCAGTGATTATACTGCATCATTTGCTAGAAAAGGCAAAACAAAAATTTTTTCTATCCTTGAGAAGGATTCGAAAACAGCCAAGATTTTTGCATCTTTTGGTACTTCTCAGACATTATCAGACGAGCAAATTGATTGTGTCGAAAAACTTGTTTGTAAGATGTACGGCAGGCACAATATAACCAATGTAAACGAAGCACGGTTTGACATCTTTATGAGAAATTACGGAACTACATCCCAGGATAGGAATCCTCTAGACAAAATTAAGAATTTCGATGGTAGTTTGATGCCACCTTGTCGGGATTCTTTGATATGTAAAATAAAAAGAGTGAATCAGATATGTGCGATATGGAATTTTGCAACCGAACCACGAGCAGAATTTTATAATCCCGAGGAAAATGGTTGGAGTTTGTTGGACAAAAAGTATCAAATTCAATGGTTTCTGGGTCCACAAACTCCTTCCACATTAGGGGAAATTTCAGCAACTCCTGAATCGTCAGAGAGTGATGACGAATCTTACGATGCATACAGCGATGAAGAAGATTACTAAAAAAAAACTACTTAATTTACACATCTGTAATTACCTATATTGGAGAAATATAAGAATTTAAGTTTATGTTATTACAAGTTACATTAATTTTTTGTTGCGTTATTGTTCTTCTTATGTTGTTTTTGAAGATTTTTTTTTTAATTGTTACCAATATTATGTAATCTTATAGTTTCCAAATACACTTAGAAAGTTTATATATAATATAGTAAAATTATTTTCTCCATTACTAACTTGTATAAATACGAAGGCATCAGTCGGCGAATTACTTTCAACGCCGTCTGTTTTCAAAATGTGACCACTTACGACTGACAGACGTTGTGGTTTTAGTAATGAATCGTGTTTTCATTTATTCTGTAAGAAAAACAGCTTGGTACTTATAAGGCAGTGGTCTGGTACCTTAACATAAACGATTTTTTTAAAAATTTGAATCTCGTCTGCCTTTTTAACGCGACCGTCTGCCGATGTTTATTTACCATAATCTGATTAAATAAATAATAAACTAAGTTTCTGCAAAAAAAATTGTTGGTACTCGATCAGAAAGTTGACGGTCTTTTTTCGACATTTTCAAGGCCGTCTGTCTAAAAAATGCGACCACCTGAAGCGGCAGACGCATACATTTTCGATTCAGTTCACATTTCCACTAACTTTGACCTTTACTTTAACGTGGTACTAATCAGGCAGTTGTAAGTGATTTTTTAATAGTTTTTGAAAATTATAGCAGCTGAAGGTGACCACTTACGATCGGCAGACGAATGGTTTTACTTTAAGGACGGGCAGTTTTAAACATATGAAATGTTAAAACTTTGGTACCTTATGAGGCAGTTGATTTTACTGCCAGCTCTTGGTCTATTATTACGTTTGGCACTAAGTCGAAGATGGTTTCTTCGTTTAGTCGAGTATCTTTTAACCATGTTATCCCTGTCTGTTGTATCACTACAGAATTGAACTCACAAATGCGAAAACTTTAAATTGATAACTTGTACTTCATCAGGTGCGTGACAGTATTGAATCAAGACATGTGGTCACGACCGATCATCGTGATCTCGCGCGTTCGGGATAGGAAGTGTTGAGGGGTGTAAAGGGACGGAAAATTATGAAAATATGCGTTTCGGACGTTAATATTCATCGTAGAAAAACAATAAAAATACCAAAGTGCTTAAAAATTAATTCTACAACGTCGCCCTTTCTCGAATTTCCTTTTTGTCTATTTCTTTGAAAGTTATTAAATATATTTTTTTATAGAATAAAATATAAAAAAAAAATAAAGCGTTGTATCATTTCTAAATACACTTAACTATATATACAATCAATGAAATTCATAATATATTCAATAGTTTTTGAAAAAAAACGGGAACTAAAATCAGCGCCATCTCTCGTTTCCGAAACACATTAAATACATTTCACCTTTTGCCTTAATCGAAGAAATTCTACGTCAATCAATACGTGATTATTTCCTTGTAAACTTTTCACGTTTTATCCATCACCTTCGGAAAGAGATCCTTGGTCTCAGCCAAAGCCACCAAAGTTTCTTCGCAAATGCGTTGCAAACACAGTTTTTGTTCAGGAATAAGCAATTTTGGTATGCATCGTGCTATAAAAAAATAAAAAAATATGCTATATAGGTACATTTCTACTGCATCAACAATCGTTGTAATTCTTATTCTTTGATTTTCTAAGACCGGAACCTCAAATTGCTTGATGTTTTCGTTGACTTCTGTATCTTAGGTCATCTTTAACTGATTCGAAATTGTTTGTACCACAAGTTTCTCGTAAAATGCAGCCCATATTACCCATAAACATTAATGATTATTTTAATTTTCACTTTGTAAATACCTACTAATTTAGAACCTGGTGTCACTTTATTATTACAATGCAATAACTATTAAAAATTAATTTTTAGAATGCCACTGTTCAAAAACTATCGGTTGGTATTTCAAAACCGAGAAACTGTTAATACATCAGTACATCATGTATCTTAGAAAAGATAAACAATAAAATTAGATATTTTTTTATAAATTCATTATTTAGTGACATCATTTCTCTAGACTCCTTTCGGAGCTCCAGTTTTCATATGTCTAAGTTTCCAATATTGTTATGCCAATATTCCAAAAATATTAATAAAGATATATATTAGAAGCAAACAAATACCTGTAAATGCTTCCACTGGATTATCTATTGTATCGTGATCTATCCATGTCAAACCCATTTCAACTTTTTCAGCTAGATCTTGCCAGTGTTGTCGATTTTCCAATGTGCCTATATACAGTGGTTTAACCCATGGAAAAGTTTCAGACAACACTTTGTACAACGGCAAACATATCACGTCAATGAAACCGACTTGCATTTGGGGCAGTTCGTCTTTCCTTTCTCTGTCCATCATCGCCTGAAATGTTATGAATATATGTATAATGGCATGAAGCATTTAAATGTTTAAATTCAATGTGTAATTAAAAATAAGAGTACAATTTGCCACGGAAAATAAAATACTACCATTTTCTTCATATTTTAATAGTTCGATGTGTCGCTGACACCCGAAACGTGGCACTACTGAAATTTAATTAACACAATAAAATTTGCATTGCTCGAATTAGCCCTGATTTTTATTTTAAATTGAATTAGTCCGTAATATGCAATTATAATATAAAATAAATTAATAGTTTCATGTTTTATTCGCAGATAATATTTGATTGAGGAAAACTTACCACCGGCTGTTCCTTTAATTGCAGTTTCTCTAAATCCCCTTGATCAAAGAATTCGTCGGCCACCATTTTTGCGACCCTATGCTGGACATCCCATGGTTTTGCTATTGCACTAACATCACATGCTGTCATCATCATTCCAGATAATACTGAAAATATTTATAAATTTGATGAAACGTGTATGTAAAGGTATTGTGAAATTGATAATCGTACGGATATAATTAATTAAATACAATTTACAGAAAGCATTTACATTCCCTTCCAAGTCTTCTAGTATATAATGAAACGTAATGAAACAGTTTACAGTACAATTAATTATTTATCTTTAGTGTGTTTTCAGATTTAAATAATCTATCGGTGTATTCTTAGGCTTAATCAATTTGTGAAGAACCACTGGAACAGTCTATTGTTTAAATTAGTATTATTATAGCTATGTTACTTCACCTTTACGTCATTAGATGAAAGATGTGACATTCTTCATCAATCTGCCAATATAATGTCGACTGTTTCCTAACCTGTGAATACACGCGAGATTAATGCCTGTCTAATAGAAAGAAGATGGATCGATATTCTATAGAATGCCAGGTGTTTTGAATAAATCATATATGACATATACGCTGTGAGACAACAAGATAGACAGAACTGTCAACAATCCTACCCTGTGGCACGTACTCTTTATGGATCACACCCTTAGTGTCAAAAAAAACAAACTACATGACATTCTGGCTTTTTTCGGGAGCTTTCCCTGTTCTACCCATTTCCTACTCTGTCTCCGAGTTTCATCTTTCGTGACAATCGTTTCCATCCAAGCTCGCCCTTCGCTTCAGATGCGTTCTACAAAATTCTATAAGCAAATCGACAAACGCAACTATTTTTGCTCCGCTGTGAGTGTCTGCAGAACGAGTTTAGCACACAACTTCTGTATATTCAGATCATTGTGTAACATCTCGTGCATCGTTTCCTTGGTTATGCCTAGTTTTACAGACAACAACCGAATGGATAGTCGACGATCGGAGCGCACTAGCACTTGCAAACGTTTGATGTTTTAATGTGTGCGCGCTCTGATTGGTGTCCTTTGTCTTTCGTTGTCTTTCATAGATTCACGAACGGCTTTCAAACGCGCTGCCTACTCGTAAATAGGTGATTGTGATAGACACTCATTGCCTTAAACATTTTTTAGTTTAGTTAAAATTTCCGACGGTTTTTCTTCTGACTTCACTAAAAACTCTTGCTCTATTTTATTAACGCACATTTTGCCGACGTGCAATCAGTACACAGTTTTATCATAGCAGGCATGCACACAAACTGTGACGTTTTAGTACTCAGTGATAACGACGTCGTCAGTGTTTGCCCATGGCGTTCTTCGCAAGGATTTTCATTATTTAATTGCCACACCTCATATTCACCAATTTTCCTTAATATAAAGTCTTAATATTACGAATTTCTTTCAGGTAGATCGACAGTAATAAATGTGATAATTATTACAAATATATAAATTACGTCATTTTACTTAAAAAGCTTTCCTTTTTGGTATGTACTAATAAATGCCGAATGGCTTAGAACGCATGAAACTATTGCAATTGCTTCTGCTCACTGTATTGTCAGACGGGATTTTTTATATACAGGCTGAGTCATTAGTAGCCGCTTCTTCGATTGCTCTTTTGTGTTTTAAATAAAAGAAAAAACAATTAGCGGAAAATTCATGGTTGCGCGTGTCGCATATTCTAAAAATACTTTAAGTTCTGACGCACTTCCGGTTTCACCGGAAATGCACAGAACTTGATTTTCTTAAATGACTCACCCTATATATTTTTGGATTTTCTAGCACTGCTTTAAATTGTCTGTTCAACTGTTTTTTTTCTTTTTGAAAATTGAGCCAATAATTTTTGAGTTATAATTTTTGACGAAAACACGTGTTCAGAAAAAAAAACATTTTTTGATTGTTTTTAAAAGTGGAAACATTAACTTTGGTGATGCTTGTAGCCAAGAAAATTCTGCATCATTTGGTATAAGTTGCACTCAACAATACCTCAAAAAACTTTGTTTTTTCAAAGCCTACCTCCTGAAATTTTCACATACCAATAATTGTTTTTTTTTAATAGAACACCCAGTATTTTAGTGAGGCATTTTGTTCCCCTTTTTATTCTCTTTCATTTTTGTCAACAATATCCTATACCTATCTTTTGTAATTTCTGATATAATCACTATAGGAGCAATTAGCGGTCAATTAAAGAACTGCGAGCTCTGTTCTATGCATCAAAATATTCGTTCAACCAATGGAAGGCAGGAATGGGGCCAGACTTCCTTAGTCCACTCCGCCTTTTGTTCTAAATAAATCTGACTTTAGATTATTCTTAATGATGTAATTATTAGTTTCCTCATATAGGGACTTGATTGCTTTTACTAGTTCATTGTTGATGTTTCTTTCCTCCAGGTTTTTCCATATACTTTCCCTAGATATGCTGTCAAACACTTTTTCCATATCCATAAAAGCCAAGTAAGTTGTTTACCTTTAATTAGCCTTCTACTTGTTATTTCTTTAATTGCAAATATATGTTCTTGGGCACTTCTTCCTTTTCTAAACCCACTTTATGACTTGTTAAGTGTTGGTTCCACCATTTTTCTAAGTTTTCTTTTCAAAATCTGTTCATATACTTTTACCGGTGTATTTAAAATAGTTATCCCTCTGTAATTGTTGCAATCTTTTTTGTTTCCGTGCTTGTAAATTGGTATTATAACACTAATCGTCCAATCTCTAGGCACTCTTTATTCCTTCCAAACCCTATTATAGATCTCCAACAGCAGATCCACTCCAAGATCTCCCATATTCTTAACCATCCCTGGAGTTTTTCCATTTCTTAAATTCCTGATTCCTTCTTTCAATTCTTCTTTATCTATGGCTTCGTCATGTGTCTCTATTATAGGGTTTATAGTTTTGTCGTTTTCCTCAATTCGGTATTTTATTATTCTTACTTAGTTTAATAGACTTTCAAAGTATTCTTTCCACCTATTCATCACTTGTGTCTCTTAGTTATCAGTGTACCGTCCGCATTTTTAATTGCCCCTCTTACTCTGTTCTTTGTATGAATTTAAGTTTTCTTCTGTTGAATGACTCAGGTATTTCTTCCATTTTTTCTTTTGGTTTTTAACTTGTTGTTCAGACCACGCGTTTATATTAATAACTTTTATTTTTCCACGTACCTCTTTTGCCGCCCTTAGTACGACATTTTTAAAAGCTTTCCACAATTCTTCCAGGTTTACTTTATCTTTATTCTTTATCAAATTCGACATTTCTTTGTCTACCTTTTCTTCAAATTGCGTTGCCTCTTCTCTGTTTGATTGATTCATAGTATGGTTGTAATATTACATATAACTCAAATTACTAATTAAAAAGAATTAACGCCGATTTTTTAAACAACGTGTAAAACTATTGTTTGTTACTGGAACACAGTGGCTATTACTTTTTATATATCTACTTGAAGTACTTCAAGCAATATTTCTATGGGAGGTATTAAATAGAATAATTGATTCTTAAGACTTTAAGTTAAATTTTTATATACCTATACACCCATCCGATTAACTTCAACATTTATATTACGAACACCGTTTAAATCTATGAGGAAGGATCAGAAACTACACTGGCGAGCTAACAATTTGAGTCATTTTAATATTTTTTAAATTTTCTGTCAGAAATAATACAATTGTTTAAAACTGTAATAAAATCACTTTGTAATTAATATATTTATTAACAAATGAAACATTGGAAAGCTCAAAACATTTATGTGTAATATTATTAAGAAGCGTGATCAAGTTAAATTAGAGTGACTAAAAATAAACAGCAAAACAATTGAATATTAAGAGATTAAAAAAACATTATTCGTGTATTAATAAGACGTGTTTTCTCCTTTTATTCTTATTACTGCCTGCTTTCTTCCTTTCATACATTTTATAACTTTTTGGATAGATTCTTGAGGCATAGCTTCCCACACTTCTGTGATTGCAATTTTAAGTTCATAGAGATTGGGTGGAGGGGGATTTCGTGCTAAAGATAGGCTCAAATGTGCTCGATTGGACTTAGATCAGGACTAAGGCAAGGCTACTCCAATTTTACTATTTGCACCTCTCGTGCGGGGGCGTTCGACAGTTACTAACCTGACTGCGCTAACACAATTTACCTGCCGAGAGTTGGACAATTCAGGACAGGTGGATGTGATTTATACGGATTTCAGCAAAGCATTTGATACGATAGATCATGGATTCTTAATGAACAAACTATATGCACTGGGATTAACGCCGAATTTGCTCAAGCTTATCAATTCTTATCTCACTAAGAGACCTAATTACGTTTTTTATAATGGGTACAAGTCGCCAGAATTTTTTCCTTCATCTGGGGTGCCACAAGGCTCAAATCTAGGTCCACTTTTATTCATATTGTACATAAACGACGTACTGATGCAATTAACGTGTCCGGTACTTGCTTATGCTGATGATCTGAAAATTTACAGTTCTATAAAATCCTGGAATGATGTGGTCCAACTCCAAAGTAATTTAAGTGTCTTGACTGACTGGTGTCGCAAATTCAATTTAAAGTTAAATATTGATAAATGTTGCTTCATATCTTACACACGTAAAGTAAACAATGTATCATCAGTAGATATCCTAAACAGAAATACATTGTCTAGAGTTAATGGTATTAGGGACCTTGGGGTATACTTTGACACTCGGCTCAGCTTCTCTAACCATATAGACTCGATGTGTGCATCTGCGTCTAGGACGTTGGGTTTCATATTGCGTTGTTGCAAATTTTTTAATAATATTCAGTTGATGAAGACACTTTATTTCAGTCTAGTTGTGAGCAAATTGGAGTATGCATCTCAAGTATGGTCTCCTCAATATCTTTACTTACAACTTTCCATTGAAAGAGTGCAGCGAAGATTCCTGAAATATTTGTCTTTTAAATGTTCCGGTACTTATCCTCAGCGTGGCATAGATTATTCACATTTATTAGACGCACATAATATGCAAGCCTTGAGTTACTGTCGTGAGATACATGGTGCACGATTTGTATGGAAACTATCCAGTGGGCGTGTTGACTGCCCTTATTTGCTCTCATGTCTGGATTTCTTCATTCCTAGAATCTCCTCTCGTTTTACCCATACCTTCCTACTTCCCTTTTCTCGCACTAACCTTCTTAAAGGATCTCCGCTGGTGGTGATGTGCAGAGCCGCTAATCTTCACTATGGGGACATATTTTTTTGACATATTTTTTTTACTTTACTTAATTATATTGTTTTCATATTTATTATTACTCACAATTCTGTTGTATATTTGAGTTATTAGTATAAGTTATTGAGTAGTACGTTGTACATTATATGTATATTTAATACTGTCCTATAACTGGGTAAACCGTTGGACAAATAAAGCTATTAATATTATTATTATTATTATTGAAAATAGTAAGTGTTTTTACCACGTGAGGGCAAGCACTGTCATGCATTAAAGTAAATTCATCACCAATTAATGGGGCAAAAGGAACAACATGTTGTTCTAGAATGTTCTCTACGTATCGATCTGCTGTAATAGTTCCTCTATTACATTGACCATAACGCTCTCCTGGTCTTCTCCATACTAGATCTCGACCATTAGCACCAAATAAGCAAATTCAAGTCGGTGTATTCGATGATGTCAGAGAAGTTTACAGCCAATCGCTGGTCGGTAAGCTTTCAAGTTGGTTCCTTCAACTTTCTCCATACTGTCTACTCACTTACAATGGTTTCACGTACCTCATACAAGCTGTTAGTAATTCCTACCGCAGTAATATGCGTGTTTCATTACGTAGTATGTACAAAAAGCGATCGTCTCGTTCGGAAGTGGATCTTTTCCGTCCTGATACGTGTCTTCGTTTAAATAAACCAGCCTCCTGATAACGTTTATACACCCGTTGAACTTTGAAACCACTAATCCTAAGCCTTGTTGCAATATATCGTCGATCTTCAATTAAAGCAACAATTAGAGCTGCCTCGGTTTCAGTCACATGCATCTTAAAGGTAATAAAGTAATTTAAATTTTGGAACACAGGTTTTCTACCAAAAAAAACAAACTATATATATATATATATATTATATATTATGTAGCCAGCGAGACTAATTTTCTTAATCCAATGTCACAAAAATGACATTAATTTTCTTTAAATCTTGAATTACTGTTTCCTCTACTTTATCATTATTGGTGAAACGATTCCTTTTTAGATCTCACTGGAGGGGACCAAGAAAATGGTAATCGAAATGTATCGAATCGAGGCTGTAACGTTGATCAGATTACATTTCCCACCTAAACTTTTGCAGCAATTGCTATCTGTCAAGAGCTGAATGGGAAATAGCGTTGTTCTTCTAGTTCTTTAATCTATAATGATTATACGAAAGTTTGCTAATGCTACGATACCGTACTGTGTTCCGAAGATAACTTTGTGGTCCTTGTCAGATAAAAATCTATATGTTAATAACATTTATCCATTCTTTAATTCGTCCTAACTTAAAAATGAAAAAATATACTGTTTTTCGTCTTATATCGGTTTCTGTAACCCGAAGCACAAAAGGAACAAACCATTTTAAAATTCGTTCATGCTTTTAACAAACAAATTACGCACGAACAGCACTGTTTATATTTGTAAAGGAAAATATTTTAAAAAAACATTAAGAATGTCCACACCAAAAATCCACATACACATCACTATACATACACTATATAAACTTATATCACTAAATTTAAACTAATAATAATAAAAAAATACACATGAAAGATTAAAATAATCGTACAAAACTTTACACAAGAGTATGTATTGACAATTGACATATAGTCGGTCAGTTGAATAAAGGCAAAACATAAAGCTATCTCGCTTTCATATTATTACCATTATCTCGCTGTAAAAACTACATCAATTAATGAAGTATCATAAGATCAATAAGTGTCACTTAGTTTTTGATCCTTCCTCGTACAGTATACCATATATTAGGGTATTAGTATATTAGTATATTATTATCCTGTGATTCATAGTCCCTGTTGAACAATAAGCAACTACTGTTACTGACTTAGACATTAATAAGTCTTAAATAGCTAGCAGGTAACTGAATTACTGATTTTCAAAAGATTATCACTTAATAGGTCTAGAGTTTGATTCGAACCTACTATATCGAGAAATATCAACTAGTGTTTGGCCACTCTTATCACAGAGCCACCCTACCATTGATGACTACTAACGTGGTAGTTATACAACCGATATTCCAGTGAGTACATGTTCACAAGATTGCTACATGAAAATTCGAGCCTGTTACATCGGGGAACATTCACTACATGCATTTGACTTCTTTTATCACAGAGCCACCACATTATTTCGACTATACATTTACTAAACAAATAAAAACGTATAAAACAGGAATATAAAATGTAATTTGCTTTATTTGAAAAAATATTAATTTTATATCATTCATGTTTCTTTATTTAAATCATCCTTTTTTTTCCTATATTAATGCGGCATACAAATGAAGATTATAACATTTACAATTTCTGTGCTGTAGTTCATTATAGCATTATAATTTAAAGAAAATGAACTCGTTTTGCCTTGAAGAAGGTTGAAATAAACGCTTTGAGTAAGGAAAAAATTTAAATAAAATGTCATTTATATGTCAGTGCTAAACTCGGGGATATTTTAATTTAAATGTAGTTTAAGTGGTACTGGACGGATTATCTCTTTCCAGCACGTCTTGAATGAGTTTAACCTAAATTTTTCGAGAGCTTCACGCGCGACAAGTTGACGAATATAACTGAAACAAACTCGAAGAGGATACTCATTACACCGCATCCTGTCAGAGAATTTTAAAATGAATTGAATTTTGAATTTTAAGGAACATTTTAATTAATAATTTTAAAAATTTAAAAATGTTATGTGAACAGCGAAAGTAGTAAATATTTTACTTACATTCTTTTTTCTCGTCGCTCTGCCAGTCAAATTCACCATTATCAACCAGTTCGAGAAATTTAGTTTTCTTTTTAAAATACATTGCTAAGTCAGTCGATAGAATTGCACTCTCAACAATCTTCATGACTTTTCTATAATCATCAGGAGAAAGTGCCTGAAATACTTAGAAATTCAGTGCAAGTGAACTAAATAACATACATACATTGCGAAAATTAAATAACGGAATAATTCAATAATTGCCTTGATATAAATTTTTGAAAAAGATCATTTTTAATTATAGGACATGTACTATATCCACTTTCATGTTCTTACGTCATTTGTTTTAAAGGTTGTGATGTCACTGACTTCTTTTAAATAACAACGTAAGTTGCTTATTAATTTTGACAATACTTTTTTTATACATATTTTATTTAATAATCGACGAAGGAGATACATGTTGAAACTCCATTATATATATATATAATAAAACACAAGTGTATAGTTTCAAAATTATTATAATGTTTAACACACTACATATGTTTCGCCACACTGTGGCTTCATCAGTTGGCTGAAAATACAATATCAAAGTACAAATTAGCTCCTATATATATCAATACAAATTACAAACATTATCTCATTCTAAGAGGGGGTGGACATGTTTAAATTTTAAATTTAGTAGGGGGGAGTTATTTATATCTAGTTGATCATTTAATATTATACCTAATTTATTACATTTATTAATTTCTAAACTTTCTAGCATATTAAGTTTTTTACTTTTTCCTAAAACATGTAAAGTTGTAAAACTAGTATTGAATTTATGATTATGTTCTAAGCAATGATTAGCAAAAGTTGAGCCTGTCTTCTTATCCCTATAACATCTTTCGTGTTCTTTCATTCTAGTATCGAATGTCCTTCCTGTCTGTCCTACATACACTTTTTTACAGTTTTTGCATGTCAACTTGTACACCCCTGACTTTAATCTATTGTCCGTTTTATCTTTATTGTTTTTTATTGCGTTTTGTAAGGAATTGTTGGTTTTGAATGAAATTGTCTCTTCTCTACTTGTTTTAATTAAGTTCCCTACTGTGTTTGAAATTGTACCAATGTATGTGATGGAATTATAATTGTGCCTTCTATTGTTTTTTACTGTGGGGTAAATTAAAGATAGCGTTTTGAATTTCTGTAGTTTTTCTAAAATATTATTAATTAAATCTATAGAGAAACTGTTATTTAGCGCTATAATGTATATTCTGTTTAATTCTAAATCAAAGTTTTCTTTACTCAAAGGGACATTAATTAGTCTATGAAGCATTGATTAATAAGCAAATAATTTTTGTGTAATGGGATGAAACGAAAGTGCGTGTATAGTTATGTCTGTTTGCGGTAAATTGCAAATTCATGTTTATTAGTTATATGTGTTATAGTGAGATCTAAAAAGTTAATAGTTTTATTTTCTTCTGTTTCAATCGTAAATTTGATGTTTGGGTGAATAGTGTTAATATAATTATGTAAAGATGTTAATTGCCTCTCTGTACCGTTAAAAGCAACTAATATGTCATCCACATATCTTACCCAGTAAATGCAATGTTTGAACAAAGGATGTTTACTAATTATGTTTTCTAAATGATTCATAAATATGTCGGCAAGTAAAGGACTTAAGGGGTTTCCCATTGCTAAACCCTCTGTCTGTTTATAAAATTCGTATTGAAACTGACAATAGTTTTGGTCTAAACACATTTCTTGTAAATTTAAAAGTTCCGTTATAATGATGGGATTTGTCTTATTTTTGTTCAATTTTAAGGAGATTATATCTATTACGTCCTGGGGTGGTATGCTTGAAAATAGATTAGTGACGTCGAAAGATAACAGTTTACAATTGTTAGGTAAATCTTTGTTTGAAATTTTATTTATTAATTCATGCGAGTTCTTAATAGCAAAATTGGTTTTAAATTTAGTATGTTCAAGGATAAGGTTTATTAGATATTTTGACAAATTTCTACATGGAGCTTTTACATAAGATACTACTGGTCGTATCGGTAAATTGTCTTTATATAATTTAATTAAACCGTATAATTTAGGTGGTTGTGGATTCATAGTAGTTAATTTTGCTCTTAAATTATTATCAATCAGTGCTTCTGACTTATTTATAGTTTGTTTTAGCAATTTTTGATATTTATTGGTAGGGTCAGATTTTAGTTCCAGAGACAGATTATATACAGAAAGTTCAAGATTTTATAAATAATAACTCTTTTAATAAACTAAAATCTGACCCACTTCACGTTACCAAACCGAGTTGGGGCAGTACCTGTTTGTTATACATGTCAGCAAACTGTAACTATAATTAAAAGTTCCTACATTAAACGCGACTGTGAGGCTAAACACAAAATATTTGGTCAAAAATACCCTATTGGAAGTAACCTCAGTAAACGCAAAACTCAGAATTACACAACATCGGCACAAGTCATGAACCGATCTACGACTGAATAAGCAAATGTCCAGATGCTTCTGTACGTATTTCTTGGACTCTAGCTACACATACGAAGCCATATACAGATGCAGATATTGAAAAAGAGTAGGTACATGTTAGATGCTGGAAATGCGTTATTTGATTATAATAAGAATATCGTTGACACTATTCGAAGTATTCCATTATCTACTTCGTCAAGCACAAAGAATACGGAAGTTTTGGCAGAGGGAAACTATAAAGCTTTGAAGCAAGCTTTAATTGCAGCTATAACTATGCTTTGGTTTTTGAACGAATCTTGCGATATTATAGATACATCACAGCTGATTATTTTTGTGCGCTACCTCGACAGAACCCGTGAACATTTTCTTGAAGAACTACCAAGTATTTTGTATATGTTAGGAACAACTACAGAAGAGGAATTATACAAAGCTGTTACAGAGCATTTCAACCAAGCTGGTATCGACATGTACAATGTTATATCGGTAACAACAGACGAGGTAAAAGGCTGATTCAGCCACTCGCCAGTGATTAATAATGCAATTAAAATTTGATATCCTATATACTGTATTATTCATTAAAGTGTGTTTGTACTGCAATCTGAATCCCAATCTTCAGAACAAAATGCAAACGGTGATTTCAATAATTAACTTTATACAGGCAAAATCATCTCTTAAGCATCCTCATTTTATATGACTTCTTGAATGGACTTATGCTGAGTTTCACGACTTGCTTCTCTACAACAATGTAGGATTGTGAAGTAGAGCCTTAGTATTTGAAAGACTGTTTGCAGTATTGGAGGATATCAAAGAGTTTCTTTCAACTAAACACCTAAGTCTCTTACATCTGAAAGGTAAATGTAAACTTGTGTACAAATTTCTCTCTGAAGTAAAGATTTTTTAAAAAACATTTGCCTCTTCTCCGAAGATATTAATGAGAAGTTTACACACTAAGTCAGTTTGGGACGTGATGAGGATATTGACATCAGCCAATTCGAAGACTTTTTTTTGGAAAACCTTAAATCTGAATTGAAGAAAGATTGACTGACTTTAAATAAGTTGAGAACGTTGTGCAGCTGGATAACAACAGTTTTTCACTTATGCCCAATGGTGTATGGACCATAGAAGCGGCAGATATTTTCTAGAGTAACAAAGCTGCCCTATAGATGGAAATAATCGAGTTCCAAAAAGATGTTATTTTAAAAGACATTGAATCTCAAGTTTTTGCTATAAAATTGTGTACCATATTTGATTCAACTTCTATGTGCGAAGCAGCATTCTCAAAAATGAACTTCATTAAGAACCGGTACAGATCTTGACCTTAACAGCCCATTGAGAATCAGCTGGACGAACATGACCCCGAATTTGATGCAGGATGTTCATAATAAAAATGCCATTTTTCCATTCAGCATTAACCACTATAAAGTCTTATTAAATTTATATGTACTTTCAATTGATTTTCTTGTATTCTAAATATCATAATAAAAAACTTGATTGGTATTTATACACTTTATTTCACCGGTATCCATTGTGTTGTGCACGTAAGATAACAACTGATTTCAAGGAAACGCTTTACTAAGCAAATAAAGTAGCCTAGGTTAGTAGAGTAGTTGATAAAATGTTGAAAGGGTGCGGTAGAAGGAGTTGGGAGGGGAAACATAAAGTTTTTTGGACCGCGGAAGTTTGGCAATGTTTTGAAACAGACCTCTTCAGAATCATTAACATGTTCTTACTATATATACAAGACACGTATCACTTCTATTTGTAAAAATTACAGTATTTTCTCCAACCAAATTGTTTGCTATAAAATGGGAAACAAATTCATAAAAATACTCTGCTATGCGGATGACGCGGTGTTGTTTGCGGAGGACGAAGATGGATTGCAGTGGTTACTACAAACATTCAACATAGAAGCGAAGAAGTGTAATATGGAAATATCGACATCCAAAACGAAAAGCATGGTAATAGCCAGGGAACCGCGACGATGCAAGCTTCAAGTGAACGAGAGGAACATCCAACAAGTGTTCGAATTCAACTATCTGGGCACCATGATCTCGCCATACGGGAGCTTGAAAGAGAGCGTAAGACACCAAATGAAAAAAAGCAACGAGAATAGCGGGCGGACTGAGGGGCATCATTTGGAAAAATAAAAGTATGTCAACAGCGAGCAAAGTAAGGATTTACAAAACATGCGTCAGGCCTGTGACGACATACACAGCCGAAACAAGAGCGGACACGGCGGAAACAAAAAGAATGGCACGTGCAAGTGAAATGAGGGTACTAAGGGCAATAACGGGGAACACACTTAGAGACCAGAGGAGGAGTGAGGAGATCAGAGAGGAGTGTCAAGTGGAGGATGTAGTGAGATGGAGTCGCGAGAGGAGGAGATTTTGGAATGAACATGTGTCGCGCATGACTAGTGATAGAATGGCAAGGATTGCAAGGGATGGAAAACCAGCGTCCACACGACCCCCAGGAAGACCACCAAAGAGATGGAGGGATAGTTGGACATCAATATCGCAAAAACGGGAAGAGAGGAATGGGAATGGGTGAAACAAGCTGTTAGCTTTCGTGAAGAAGAAGAAGAAGAAGAAATTGTTTGCAACGAAGAGTGTATTTAAATTATGTCTTAAATATTTCCTGTTCACACAATAATAACTCTCTGAGGACTTTTATTTACAATTCTCTTTGTTTTGTATTCCATTCAGGCAAAATGTTGCTTTATCTGAAAATAAAACATTCTGGCAAATTATTGAATCATCAAGAAAAATTTTGATTAGTTGTTCACTAAAACTTTTAGTGGTGAGAGAGGCATGTTCTGCCCGGTCATAAACAATTGCAGCTTATATTTGTGAAATATATGTTGTTTCAAAAGTTTAATAAATGTAGTAGGACTTTTATATACCTACTATCACATCAAGTTAATGTCATCTGACAGCCAGTTTTTGGAAGATTCTCTATAACTCCATGCTCTCGAAAGTCTTACCAATAAAAGGCGATGAAATTATCAAGTGGAGAAGTAAATATCTGAGAACTATAAAAAAGTCCTGAGACTCAAAATAAGAGAAGTGATTTCAAATTTCCTACCAAAACTCGAAACACAGTTCAAAAATGTTGCAAACAATTTGATGCTGAATTTAGAGAACATGCTGAAGAATGTTACTGTTCTTCGGCATTAAATTCAGACAGCTGTATCAAGAGACAGGCATGTAATGAAAATTATTGTTGAATGACTTAAGACCCGAGTCGAGTACTTCTCTCTAAAGAATTAATACCTTTATTCATATGTTCTAGATCTTTTATTAACATTATTGCAAAAGCTAAATTTTAATTTAAACGAGAATTGCTCTTTATTATTGTTGTGACATTTAGGAATGGTTAATCGCTTTCGGGCCAGCATGAATAATGCGAAAACATTTTTCATTTGTGCAAACACGGGATGCAATACACGATAAAACACGTTTTATTCTCTCTTTAGAACTTATAAGAAAATGTTTGTAAGAATAATGAACGAATGTAGTTTACCCGATATTGCCCTTCGCTATAAACGATTAATTATGACAGCCTTAACCACCGTCTTTCAGACATCGGTAACGAGATAATTTTTTGTAAGTTTACTTTTTTACTTTTAATATATGAACTTTTAGACTCCATTTCACATTGTTTTCTTTAAATGTACCACTGAAAATCATATCCATGGAAACGGAATAACAATTATTACTTAAATCAATAATAACAAACATATATTCTTGATGATAATAATGATTTAAATATTATTAATATTTTTTATTCATTAATAGAAAATTTGTGTAACATGTCATATGCAACAAAAATATTACATTCTTTGAAACTAAGACTTGAGTAAATACAAACAAATTTGAAGTACATATAAAAATATCCCTAACCTATTATTAAAAAACAAATGACATAAGTAATTCAAAATAAGCTTAATACATAGTAATAAATCCATTCACACCTTTTTTCCAAAAATTATTGCTAACAAATTTATCCGTTATTTAATTATCACAAGGTATATTACTGATATCATATAATTTATTTTTTATTCAAATTTTAAGCCCCTTATAAGCAAAATTTTTTAAATTAAAAAACAAAACGGGAAAATGAAAGCGAAATAATTACAAAAAACTACCTCATCAATACACAAACCCACCTACTTGGAAAATATTATTGCTGTCTGTATTGAGAATCATAACACATTGATCAAAATGATGATGTTCCATCGTACTTGTCGAATATAGTATTGCTAGGGGTGAATCGGTCTTCATTTGGAATGCATTATTTGTCCCTCTGTGGTCCAGGTCATGGCAGAGACATGCCACTAGCAATCCTAATATCTCCAATTCGGTCATGAACCTCTCCATTTTGCCTGTTTTGAACATCGCGAACATTGTTTGAGCAACATTAAGTGCGTGCCTCCAGTTGTGATATTTAACGGGTCTGTAATTTTTCTTTACGCTTAATACCCAACGGCACAAAACCTAAAATAAATTCAGAAATATAACGTTAAAACAGATATTCGCAAATATTCTCGTCTAATATTTATAGAACGAGCTATATTAAATGCGTAAAATTATCAAATAACTAAAGCAGTTTGCAAATAAATCTGTAGATCATATAATATAGAGTATATTTGTAATTTAAAAGTGTTAATGCACTTTACGCTGACGACATTACATTATTTTTTTAATTGTGTCAACGTCGAGGGTTTTGTGGGAAAATCATCAATTTATCTTCAGCTTGACATATGACTGAACAAAAACAAACTTATTATGGATACTGAAAAAAATGTTCTTAAAGTTCGCGGAATGAAGAAAAAAGAGTGAAAATAAAAATACAAAATGATTTTTCTTTTTCAATTATTCCACTGCAACCCTAATATATTTTCCAGCAATTAGCTTGTGAACGCCTTCATGTCTCATGAAAACAGGTTTTATTTTTGTCTGAAAAATACATCGAAAATGCGTCCTATACATTTTCGGGAGCAGGTAAAAATCGCTATGAGCTAGGTCTGGACTATAGGATTAGTGATTCAAAATATCGAAATCCATTTTATGCAGAACGACCAGAGCAACACGATTGTTGTGGACGGAAGCATTGTCGTACAGGAGCAGGATACTTTTCGTTGATTTCCCCATTTCTTTTTAATGAATTCTTTTAAGCGCTCCAAGATTGACGAGTAGTATTCTCTAGTTATGGAAAGGCCTTTATCTTTGTAATCAATTAACAAGACTCCTTTTGAGTCCCCAAAACAGTAGCCATTAGTTTTGCGGCCGATTGTGATACCTTAAACTTCTTGGGTGGTGGTGCGTCTTTTTTGCCACTCCATGAAATCTTGCTTGGGCTCAGGTATTATCCTCAGTAACAATTAGACTCAATACATCATTACAAAAATACAGGCGTTGTTATTTTTGCATTTTCGACACTAATTCTGCGCTGATCTTAGTCTTGCCAAGATGATCATGAATTGTTTTAAAAATGGTTGTAACAGGTACTCCAGTTATTCCTGCGAGTTGTGTTTTCTTAAGCTGAACATGTTTGTTATTTCTCTTTTTGACTATTTTAACTGCAATGGTCCCTTCGATAGACCGGTCAGGCCGTGGGTCGTCTTCACATACGAATAATTCCCTGTTTTGCTTAAAAACCATAATTCTTCCCTATTACATCTCTGCCAACAAGGTATGAACAGACTTTCCTTGTTTTGTGAGGAACTTGATAATGGCGCGATACTCGATTTTCTCCATGTTTTACATTTACACTGCAGTTTAAGTTCAGAAGTTGAGCGTACGAGGTAGGCGACATAAATTCTCGGCCTGATATACAAAAAAGAAATTTGGAACAATATAAGAATTTTTATTTTTCAATGTAATCTCCCCTAACCTCTATACATTTATTACAACGATTAATTAATATTTCGATACCCTTGTAAAAATAATCTGATAATAACGATTAATTAATAATTCGATACCCTTGTAAAAATAATCTGAAGTTTTTCCGTCAAATGTTCTATAATAGCTGCTTGCAACTAACTGTCGTCCTTAAAACTACGTCCTCTAAGGTCTTTTTTTAAATTAGAAGACAAAAGAAAACCACAAGATCTATATCCGGACTATACGGGGGATATTCCAATTGTTGAAAGCCGCATTCGCAGATGGCAGCTTGTGAAATAGAGGCAGTATGGACGGGAGCATTATCGTGCAATAATCGCACACCTTTTGTCAATTTTCCACGCCGTTTTGCACGAATACTGCCCTTAATTTATACAATAAAGACGCGTAATATGTGCCATTCACACTTGTATTGCGCACTTTAAAGTAAATTAGCAAAATGCCCTCACAATCCCAGAATATTGTGGCCATCACCTTTTTCGTTGATTGAACGACTTTCGCCTTTCTGGGTCGCCTCCATTCCATAGACTCCCTTTTCGATAGAGGATCGTAAAACAAAACCATTGTTTCATTCACTGTGACAATGAACTCCAAAATCGGTTTTGGGTCGTCTTCACATATGTTTGAAAACGACTGCGCACATTCGACTCGACGTTCACGTTGGAGAGCAGAAAGAAGTCGCGGTACCCATCACTAATTTTATTCATACCCAAATGGTCATGGAGAATTCGGCGAACACTTGTTTCGGAAATGTTTGTTATCACTGCTAATTCCTTCACTTTCAAACGGCGATCTTCTAGCACTAAATGTTGAATAATTGAAATTTGTTGAGGCGTTATCACTTCAATTGGTCGACCCGAGCGATCAGCTCTTCCAGTGATTCTTGTCCCAAACGGAAACATTTGCCCACTTTTTTACAGTTGAATACGAAAGAGATGAGTCACCATAAGCGCCGTCTAAACGTTGTTTAATGTGATAAGGTGTATGCCCTTCTTTTGTTAAAAATTTAATGACCGCGCGGCACTCAGTTTTCGTTAACTTCAGACATTTTCGTGCGCTAGTCACAGGTTACTAAAAACTACTAAGCTTCGAACTGTCATATTTATAGTGTACACCTCGCGTATATGCATGCATGATGGACGGAGTTTGAACACGTTTGAACCTGTATAAACCTGTCAGGCCGAGAATTTATGCCGCCTACCTCGTAGATATTTTTATAATCCAAAATTATTTTCATTACAGTTTGTCATTTATATTTTAGGCAATCCTGCAGAAATAGTTTAAAATGTGTTCTTGACATTCTATGACAGTTAATCCTTGATACTAATTTTTGTATTCAAGTGTAAGCATGGCGTTTTGGTTTGGATCGTATTCACGATTACAGTAACTATAATAATAAAAGTGCTACACTACAACTTATGGTTTGTAAATTATATAACTGCTTACCCAACATATTAAAAATGAGACTAATGTTAATAATTCGTAATTTTATAAGCGGTAGTATTTTTTTTGACATACTGCTTGTACAGTTACTGTCTTTTTGAATATTATCTTTTATTTTATAGAAATGAAGATTGTAATCTATTTATTTTACTAAATACATATTAACAATAATTTACATATTTCAATAGATTCCAATTATAGCTAGGTTTTTTGTTTTTGTACACGATTCTCTATACAACAAATAGAGAATCGTCTACATAAACATAAAGCTCTACGCTCTCGCATTACCAATGTCAGTTCAAAGTGTTGGTAGAATGCGATGAAGTTCATTTCTACCTAACAGACAGTGCTAGCAAATGAAATAGCCAATATTGGTCAAACGCAAATATACTGGAACGTTAACAGCAACCAATCCACAGCCAAAAAGTTACGATTTGGTGTGTGTCTGGCGATTTCAGTGTGTGAAATAGTAATCTTTTTGAAGATGATGGAATAACATTATTGTCATATGCTTCAGAATTTTCTGCGTCCAAAAGTAAATTAGTTACTTAACTGTTATAAACCACAATATGCATCTTATAGAAAGACGATGCAATATCGCACAAATCTAAAAGCACGAATTTACGCCACATTTTCAAGCATTACATGCACCAAGAAGGGATGAAATCACCGCTACTTCATAGGACATGGACCATAGAGTAATAGCGATCTTTCGATAAACACTTCGAGATTGCATTGACCACCACGGCCGTCATTTAAGTAATGTGATTGTTGAAACATAACATTTGAAAAAGGAATAATATTTCGGAAACAAAATAATTCTATTGTTTGGTTTGGTTTTTATTCACATCCAAAATCGGGGCAACCATTTTTGCACACCTTATATACAGCGACACCACCTTCGTCAGCGAATATTTATACTCGTGCATTGTAGGATAAGGCCAACTTGTATCATAATTCTCTGCTACTATAATTCGGATCTACTTAATGCGCTAGTAACGTGTAAAATTCCATGAAATACGGTGAGTAATCCTAAGCTTACTCAGTTTTTACAAAATTGAGAAAATAGTATCTGTCGTCGATGTACGATGAAATTAAAACTTCAATGAATTACACCGACATAAACAATACACATATTTGGGTGTCAGTAAATAAAACTACTAATGATAAAGGAAGCAATATTGCAAATGTTCGGGTTGGGGAAACTAATGCAGAAACCATATTGCATAACGTAATTTGCGTTTGAAATAGCTATAGAGTGAAAAGCACGATAAAAATAAAGAAAAAGCGTTATTATGTGGAACATATGCAGTTGCATATATGAAGACGGCTCCTACAAAAAGCGTAGAGTAGTATGACGCATATTACATGTTTAGCACATGCTTTTCATCGAGTATCAGGAAAAGTCAGAAAATGCTTCCGGAATGCAGATAAATTGATTTCTTCTGTCAAGAAATCTTTTGTGAAGGCACCTGAACGCAAGCATTTATCTCATGAAAATTCCACAAGTGTCACTATCACCAGAATCTGTTGTCACGCACTGGGACATATTGACACAAGTATCATTGACGATAATACAACTACTTGATACGAATGATGCTGTTTTTATTTTACTAGCTCAACAAGCATTTATAAACGCTTTTACCAGAAAATTATTTAGATACGACATTCATCACCATCAAGCCGTTCAATTCTCGTGGATTATGGCTAACACCGAAGTCTCGATAACATTCCTCTCTACGTGGATTAATCATCCTTCAGAGCCTACTTCTTTCGTTTCCTCGATATTCCTTTGTTTCTGAGCCCTAATCGGATCCATCTGATCATTTCTGTTAGTGTCTTTGTCATTTTAGATCCTGGGCAATGTAGCTTTTGCCCTTTACTGTAGCTTATATTTCACTCACAAATTCATCTTCAATTTCTCTGTTCGTTTTTGAATTTACTTCTTCTTTCTCCTTTATATTCCCATCAAGTATTATTTTCTTTTCCATTATTTATTCTTGCCTATTGTAATTGTTTTCATCGCGCAAGCAGTAATAGGTCTAATCAGTATTTTATATATTTTTATTTTTACCTTCGTACTCATCAGTTTCCTTCCCAGTAATAATTTATTTTTTCTACTCCCGTGTTTAAAATGCTATTTATCGCATGTTTCCTTTTAAACACACTTAGACAAGCTGTGGCTTCGTGCACTTTAGTCACGGGCTGAAGTTCTAGGTTTTTTAAATGCGAAAATCATGTGAAATTTATTCAAAATGGTTGACACTTTTCATCAATCTGTCAAAATAATTTGATATGGTGATTTTGTATTATATTGATTTTTTGTGGTCGTAGGAAAAGGTATAGTATGATACTCGTTAGTACCTCGTTTCACTAATCACCATAGATAAAAGAGAGAGGGTAGATGGCCTACTCTCTTACTAAAAAGTGAACCAAACATCAGCACCATCTGTAGTTCCTTTCCAGGTACTTTTGATAGAATTACCGTAGGAATCTGTAGAGAATGATAACTCTTTAATGAGCGGAAATTTTGAAATTTCTTGATTGCAAATATTAATGTATGAAACTAATGTAAAAATTTGCATCAATATTGTTTGGCGTTATATTTGCTGGAACATTAACATGTGTCTGCAACATTAAACGTCAAAATATTTGATGCTAACTTTACATGAAAAACAAATTAGTATACGTAAATAGTGAAGTATCGTAAAATCTTTTCTGTATCTAAGTGCTACTGATGAAACAGATTAAAACAAATGTATTTTTATCTATAAGTATTATATATATTTAGTAAATCATATACAAAAAATAACATTATACCTTATAACTGCAACATATATTTAATATGATTAAGACACTGTTACACTTTTTAATACTATAATTGACACAAATACATGACACATACTGAATTTCTGTCTTTCACTCGGACTTGCTTGTGAGGTGGACGATAACGCCTGTACATGCATATTTTCTAAAGTAGTATCATCGGTTTGATGTTTCGAAATGCACTTGTGGAGAAGAACTATCGTATTTAACAATGACAGTTAATCACAATATTGCAAAAGACGGAGAAAAATCACATAACAACAACAACTCTAGCAAAATTCACCAACGCAGCCAACTATATTGAGAGTTATGTTTTCGATCCTGTATAAAGTGGTGCCCTCTAAAAAAACCCTGCCACGCTACGCTCGTGATTACTGAAACTCGTGACTAAAATGGCGTTTATAAAACTTGATACATAATTATACATAATATACTATTTTCCGTATGCTTAGCTTCCTTTTAAATTCTTTTATAAATCAAAATTTTCGTTAATATTAAGGGTCCTCGCTAGTGGATCTGTCAACAATGGAAAAATAGAAAATTTTAGATGCCAGATATTTTTGTAGATTTTAAAGATGGAGAAACCCTTTCAACGTCAACTTATGAAGAATTTAGTAATCTACCCGGCTGAAGAATCAAATTTAGAAAAAAATTAACGGATTAAAGAAAATTAATTAATATGTCAAAATATTAAAAACCAGTTTTCTCATAAATCCTTCGGAGGAGATTTGTTTGCTTGGGTTCACGTCATAAATTGAATAGAAAGCTACCCGGCTGTGCACTTATTTTTCGTTCAACTATTCTTTACTTTGTTTAAAATGAATATGAAATAAATTAAAATTAGGCAACCCACATTACAATGAATTGTTATTCTGCTATAAATCTTTCACGCGGTTACAAATGTGTAAATATTTGGTAATAAATGAATTTTTATTCGCTTAGATATTGAGTTATTATTTCAAATATTTGTTATATATTCTCTATGTGTAATAAGTACTCGGACATCCTTGGCTTATTAAATTATGTGCTATGCAACCAATATTACATTTCCCATTCACTAGCGAAGACCCTTAAGGAATGTTGAAGAATTTAATCGATATTGCACTTACAATTAGTACAATATATTTTCATAAAAAAAATCACTGAGATATAGTATTGCATAAGGTATGTTCCTAGTTATGTAGATTAAAGCAATAAAATCTTGACTAACCTAAAAACTCCAATAATCTGTATATTATACACATTATTCTAAATTAATACGCATATTTCAACATTTTTCTGTCCGGAAAAGCATTATTATGAAATATGTCTCTTAATAAAAGTGTAATACTTATTCCTTTGAATACATATAGAACCCAAATATTATTATGTGCACATAATTTTTCATACGCATAGCAAACAAAAGGTCTTCGAAAATTGCCTGTTATATATGTGAGGAATAACCATTTTTATATCATGATAAGCACACAAGAGGAAAACGAATTTCATATCGACCGCAAGAAATTACCCACATTTATATATTTTCACGCAATTTTTATAATGGCACTCATATGTCTAGAGCGAGGATGTCTTATCTATTGTGCCATCTTCAGTTTAGTCTTTTTGTGTCCCACGACTCCTTCTTGATATACTGTTCTATTTAATTCTTACGCATCGTGTAGAGTTAGTACGTTCTCTTAGTGAATTACTCAATTAAATAAACTACACAAAAAGTCATCAAATTTTTATTGAATTAACTATATAGGCACTAGATAATGGAGAAAATGCTTTGAAGGGGGCAGAAAAAAAGAGGTGAATATACTTAAGCAAACAGGCCGAATATGAAAAAGAAGTGTACAAGCACACAAAGTTGTGTGCAAGTGTGCAAGTTAAGGGAAAAATGTTGAAGCTGGATTTACTTTAGTCATGCTTTATTTGTTTATCAGTCAGCTATGAGAGAACAATAATGCAAAATAAATGGTTATGCTTTTTCTAAGTTATGAGATTGTACACAATTCAGTAGTTAAATACTCTTCTTAAGGTGGCCGTTTAATAGAAAGAGAATCGTCACATTGCTCTATCCTTTTCTAACCATTAGGCGTGTATTATGTGTTGCATACGTGACTGTATTTTAATTAGCCATCTGGTTGCCAGTAGCAGCGATATTATTTGTAAAACAAATTTATTGGATAAAAGATGGCAGTACTAACGCAACGTATCTCTTAGATTGAACCAAATTATACAGAGACTGGCAGACCAGACCGTTGTTTTTTTTGTGTATGAGACAAAAAACAGAGTTTTTGTCTCATACACGATTTAATAGAATATGTGTCTAAATTGTAAAAATGCAAATTGCGTCCTTACAAGAATAATAGGAACATACTGTTACATATAATGTTTGTTTTGTAAATACCTATGTAGATCTGTCCTTTATCTATTTGATTTAGATAATAAATAGGTATTTTTTAGTGATTATTGCATTTTTGAAAAAGGAATATATAG
This sequence comes from Amphimallon solstitiale, assembly GCA_963170755.1. NCBI lineage: Eukaryota > Metazoa > Arthropoda > Insecta > Coleoptera > Scarabaeidae > Amphimallon > Amphimallon solstitiale. The sequence goes on from OY720680.1 coordinate 36,055,760, forward strand.
GCTGATTCAATTTTGATGGTCACCATGGGTATTTTGCTTATTATTTGGAATAGAGAGTAGGTTTGAGTTTGGCAAAGTTGGTAAATTTTGTGTTTTGTTATGTAACTTGAGCATGTACCATGTCTTAGTTGGAAGAATGAGATTAGTAGATGAGAAGTAACACTTGAGCGCGAAATACATAGTTACCAAGTATGTTGTCAATGGTTAGTTTTTTCAAAATGTGTAATGGATACAAAAGTATTCAGAAGTAAGTTTGGAACAACTTTTGCATAAAAAATCCACTTTCACAGAGGCAGTACATTTTTATTCTTATAGATAAATAGTTTTTTTATAGAAGTATTTCGCCAAGTATTTATTCAAATTTGACTTAAAAATTAACTGTTTATTTAAGAAAACCCATAAGTAGTGAACCTGTCAATGTAAGAAACACAAGGCCTATTGTGTGTGTAAAAGTAAGAAAAAGAGAAACAATCAATATACCTATTTCACATACCTATAACACACTAATTAAATAGGTTAAATCTACATGTGTGCTCAGAAAGTAGTTTTGGATATTATAAAATGCCCTCTTTGTATTACTTTTGATACCGTATCAGCTATTAGAATGCCCGATTCAGTTGGAAAAAAATTTGAAAGACCACCCTATAATTTATCCGACAGTGTGGATTTCCCACGTTCATAATAATTTACTAAAATATAATTAAAAACGAGATCTGCAGAATATTGAATTAAATTTCTTACGTATGTAAGTAATTTTTATTATAGGATTGAAGAAAATAGATTAAAAATTTTGTATAGGTACCTAAATAACTTGCCTTATAATTAATACTAGTGGTCGACCAGTGGCCGAAATTTGATCTCAATTCATTAAATTTTTAAGTTTGAGTTATTGAGGTTCTTTTGTCAATAAGTATACTTGTATAACCATTGCATACAATTTTTTTCAATTTTCTATTACGTCAGCTGCGAGCGTGTAGAAATACGTCATTATGCATTAATTTTCGAGTTAATTAATTAATGTATTTGTTTGCAAAAAAAAATTTCTCTCACTGTTTGACCATGATAGCGGCCAAACGGCAAAAGCCATCAATACCGAAGTGTATATTTAGGAATATAATCTCCCTCGGAAATCTGATTATATTTTCAGTGAAATCGATAAATCGGGAGTAGTACTTCATATCAGTGAAGAAAACAAATAATAGCAATATCTCGTCAATTACTAATTTTAGGCAAATATCTAAAGTATAACAATGTGATCAAGAGTAAATTAGAAAACAATTTTATAAAAGAATTCCTACCGGAAGTAGGTGTTTAGTCTGATCGTAAAACAGGTTTTTGCGAATATATCGCAAGTCATGCATTCTAGACAAACATATCGAGTGTATGAAAATATTGAAAGCTCAATTTTAAATATTTTTGTAATAAGAAATTTCCAAAATTCGAACTGAAAGTACCTAGCAATTTTATTCTAATCGAATATCAATTTTTTGAAAATATCACGAAAATTATGCATTTTATACAGTATAAAAGTATTTAAACATGGATTTGGAATATTTTTGTAAAAAAAAAATTCAAAATTCGGACCGGAAATAACACTTTCGCCAGTGACGGCTGTTTTAGAGAAGCAATTAGACAGACAAGACTGATTCGTTTATTATCGGTGATATGTTCGGCTACGGGGAGTATATCAGCAATAATAAACGAATCAGTCTTGTCTATGTAATTGCTTCACCTAAACGAACTTATCAGACTGCAACTGACTTTCACTCTTATCGAATAGCAGCTTTTTGAAATATCTCCCAAATTTGCTTTTTATATAAATTTCTTAAGTAACTTGACTACAGCACCATTTATCGGATCCTTGCCTAGCTATGAACCATCGTCTCGACAAAATAAATATATTGCGTGAATATGACCTCGGTCAAGTCCTTTAGAAGCTACAAGATCGCACACAAACGTACCAACGATTTATATATATATATTTAAAAAAAAATTGTTTAATCATAATACACCATTTCTACATTTTCTCTAATCTTCAAATAATTTAACTTACATCATTTCATCGTATAATTTTAGAATACTTTCTTTAAATAATATGTCATTCTCAATTTTAATATTTTTTTGAAAATATTTGACCAAAACACGTGTTCAGAAAAAAATCATTTTCCCATTGTTTTTAAAAGTAAAAACATAAACTTTGGTGGTGCTTGTAGCCAAGAAAATTCTGCATCATTTGGTATAAGTTGACTCGACAATACCTCAAAAACGTTTTTTCAAAGCCTACTTCTACTAATTTTGACATACCAAAAACTTATTTTTTTTTTAATGGAAGTATTTTATAGTGGCATTTTGTTCCTTTTTTTTTCTATTTCATTTTTGTTAACAATGTCCTGTACCTATCTTTTGTAGTTTCTGAGATAATCACTATAGGAGCAATTAGCGGTCTAATAAAAACTACGAGCGTTGTTGTTGTATGCGCCGAAATATTCGTTCAACCAATGGAAGGCTGGAATGGTGCCCGACCTCTTTATTCAACTGTCAAACAAAGTAAAGGTTAAATCCACTATCCCAAAATTAATAATTTTACAGAATGAAGGGCATCGCGTTTCAGTTTTTTTTAATTTCGGCAATATCCAGTTGCAGTATTTCATTTCTTAAACTATTGGTTAACAACTAAATATAATAAAGCATAAGTTTACTGACATATTTGAAGATGCCGCCTCTCTAAAAGGTGTACGAAACAACGCTGCTATCTTCAATTTAATTTGCTTAATTGCTCGTATTCTTTTATTGTTGAAGCTGTTCATAACAGATGCCTGTAGTTTTTCAAAATTATAAATTGATGTCCTACAACTTTAATAGAAATAAATTTTGCAACAAAATAACGCAATTTAAATAACCTACAACTATTGTGCAACATAACAACAATCAAAAGTAAGAAAAACAAATTTCATTAACGAATATGTTCAACATAACCACAAGTTTGTGCAATGCACGTGAGTATTCTGTTTTCCAAAGAAGTACTAATGTTGTATAAAACTTTTACATATTCTTATAAACTCTTCTCTGATTATAATGTTCATGTCTTCAACAAGATTTGAAAATCCGTCCGTAGAAAACGAAGATACTCTCCTTCATTAAAAAAAATTGGGAAAGTCAGGCTAATTTATCTGCTGCCCATTGACAAAAATGTAATTAAAGACAATGACAAAATGTTTTTTTGGACGTGTTTTGGTCAAAAAATTAAAAAAAAAAAATTAATAACTCAAAAACTATTGCCTCAATTTTGAAAAGGAAAAACAGCTGAATAGACAATTTTAAACAGTACTAAAAAATCCAAAAATTTATAGAGTGTCATTTAAAAAAATAAATTCCATGCATTTCCGGTGAAACCGGAAGTGCGCCAGGGCTTAAAGTATTTTTAGAATATGCGCCTTAAGCAACCATGAAACTTTCTCTAATTGTTTTTTTTTTATTTAAAACATAAAGGAGCAATCAAAGAAACGGCTACTAATGACTCACCCTGTATGTTGCAACATACTGTACATATGTTGCAAATTAAAAGCAAATTTATGGAAATCGACTGCAAATTAAATGGAAATTAAATCAGAAGGTATTTTCAGATTAGCATGTATTTTGAGATGTACATAATCATCAAACCATAAATATTTTTCGTAAAATATGGTTGAACAATAGGTACTTGAAATACTCTGTTGGCCCGATATTTTCAGAAGATTTATTATTAAATGAGAATCGGAGACGCCTGAGTTCTATTTTCGATTTTTTGTAATTGAAGAGCATGTTGTTTGTAACCTTTTTCTCTTTAAAGATACTCTTTTGATGCCTGACAAACACATATACAGGGTTATTCACGCTATACGGCACGGAATATTGTGGCCAAAATACGTGACTTTCAAAAAGTTTCACTTTTGGGATATATGGGAGTCTATTATAGTTACTTTTTAAAATTATTTTCATATTATACAGGGTGTTCCAAGAGCCCTAAAAGTATCAAAGTTGTGTTTTTTTAAATGGAACCCCCTGTATATTATTGTATTTTCGGATTCTCCGATCAAAATAAGTGTCTGTTTTAATAAGGTTTACAATACCTAAACCTTAAGGTTTTTTAAATAATTTGAATTTTACCAAAATCTAACCTAATTTTCATGTTTCAAATACTTAAGAAGTATTTAAGTTATGTAAGCGAAATTTACAGCGAAGTGTAACAATATATCATATTTTATATCCCAATCATAATAAACTTGCCATCTTATACAGGCTGTCCAAAAATTAAAACTAATCAAATAAGAACTTTAAGTGGCTATAACTTGATTAATTTAAATAGAACGCCATATTTTTTAACTTACCAGGAAATGTACTTTTTAATTACCTATCGAATGGTATTAGGGTGTTCTATAGCTAAGTCTTCGCGTTTTTACAGAATACGCCAAAAAATCGTTCTTTGCACCATTTGGTGTTTTTTAAATAAAAGTTCTAATGTATCTAGTTGCCTATGGTATTTAGAAATGTCACATAAATTCATTTAGTCTGTCAGTTTAGTCTGCAAAGTCTGTTTTTGCTATAGTGGTATTATTTTTTGTAATTGTGGAAGTTTAGATCGTTATTATTTGAATATTGTTGTGGTGTTGCTTAGTCAAAATGAAGATTTACCCAAAAGAAGAGCGTATTGATATGATTTTTATCCTAGGAGAATGTCATCAAAATTGTTTATTGGCTTCTCGAGTTTATGCTCAAAGTTTTCCGGAAAGAAATCATCCTAAGCCAGCCGTTTTTGAGAGATTATTAAACCAGTTTCAGGAAAGTGGAAGTGTCAGTTATAAAAAACCCATTACAAGAAAACCTGTCACTGAAGATGAAGAAAATGTTTTTACGGTAGTTGTTCAGTTATCGAAAATCCCAATGTTAGTCAAAATCAGATATCCGAAAATACTAACATTAGTCAAGCAAGTATTTCAAGAATTCTTAAAAAACACAGATTTCATCCTTATAAAATCCAGCTCTGCCAAGAACTTTATGGAAATGATTTTGACAACCGAACTGAATTTTGCATGTGGGTGTTAGATAAAGTGGCAGAAAATAAAAACCTTTTTGAAAATGTGTTATTTAGTGATGAATGTATTTTTCATAACAATGGTCTCGTGAATAGACACAACTTCCATTATTATTCTGATTCGAATCCGCATGAATACAGAGTTATGAGAAATCAGAATAGGTGGTCCGTTAATGTGTGGGGTGGAATACTGGGCCAATATTTAATTGGACCCTATTTTTTTGAAGGACCTTTAAATGGTATGATGTTTCTCGATTTTCTTTTACACCAACTTCCAGTATTATTAGAAGAAGTCCCTTTAAACATCAGAACAACCATGTGGCTTCAACTGGATGGAGCTCCGCCTCATTATCATCGCGAGGTTCGGCAATTTTTAAATGCCAACTTTCAAAACAGGTGGATTGGAAGAAATGGATTTCAAAATTGGCCCCCCAGATCCCCGGACTTAACTCCACCAGATTTCTTTTTATGGGGATACATAAAAGGAATTGTCTACAATACGCCTCCGACAACACCACACGATATAAAAATACGCATAAGAGACGCTTTTGAAACTGTAACCCCGCAAATGTTGTCCAGAGTTAGCAGTGGTTTTGAAAAAAGAATATGTAAGTGTCTGGAAATGGACGGTCGACATTTCGAACATCTGTTATAAATATTTTGCTTCTGTTTTATGTTATCGTTGATATGTTATTACCATTATTGCTGTTATAGCCTGTTAGATTATAAATAACGTTCCAAGTTTCTGAACATTTGTAACGATATTCGTCATTATTATTCTTATAATTGTAAATTATCTGACATTTCTAAATACCATAGGCAACTAGATACATTAGAACTTTTATTTAAAAAACACCAAATGGTACAAAAAACGATTATTTGGCGTATTCTGTAAAAACGCGAAGACTTAGCTATAGAACACCCTAATACCATTCGATAGGTAATTAAAAAGTACATTTCCTGGTAAGTTAAAAAATATGGCGTTCTATTTAAATTAATCAAGTTATAGCCACTTAAAGTTCTTATTTGATTAGTTTTAATTTTTGGACACCCTGTATAAGATGGCAAGTTTATTATGATTGGGATATAAAATATGATATATTGTTACACTTCGCTGTAAATTTCGCTTACATAACTTAAATACTTCTTAAGTATTTGAAACATGAAAATTAGGTTAGATTTTGGCAAAATTCAAATTATTTAAAAAACCTTAAGGTTTAGGTATTGTAAACCTTATTAAAACAGACACTTATTTTGATCGGAGAATCCGAAAATACAATAATATACAGGGGGTTCCATTTAAAAAAACACAACTTTGATACTTTTAGGGCTTATGGGACACCCTGTATAATATAAAAATAATTTTAAAAAGTAACCATACTAGACCCCCATATATCCCAAAAGTGAAACTTTTTGAAAGTCACGTATTTTGGCCACAATATTCCGTGCCGTATAGCGTGAATAACCCTGTATAACGTAACTGAGTATGACGGAGTAAGCAATTTACAGTATGTCGAGTCTATATTTGCCGTAGACATTCAAATTTTGCAACACTCAACTTGCCTAACAATAATAACCGATCGTTGGCAGCGCCCTCTGTTTAAGAATTGCTGACCTACCACCGTGATTATAATAAACGAAATCTACTTTTCCCATAAGAATATGTCTCTTAGATACAAATCAATCGGAATTTACGGGTGAAAACATTTAAAAGCACAAGACAGCTATAAAATACGCTTAATTGCTTTGTATCAAGCATCAAAAGAAAGAGAATTTATTTCTCCAGGGGGTAAGCTATCTAATATCTGGCAATTATCTATATATTCCAAGAAATTACGGAATAAACTAGCAGATTTTTGGTATAAAAACTTCCTGTTTTTTAACATTTTTTTCCACATTAATCGAACAAACTTCCCTTATTAAAACTACCCAGTCCCCTGGAGATAAGTTTGTAGATTATGCTCGTATTTTTTTTTTTGTAATTTTGTGGCTTACTAACGGTTTCTGGTGCAATATGTTCGCAACATGTTTGCAATGTAATTTAGATGGGCGAGATGGCCACCTTAATGTGCTAATGAAAATAACACTTGTACGCACCTTTTCGTGCTTGTACACTTCTTTTTCATACTCGGCCTTTTTGCTTAAGTATACTCATCTATTTTCTGCCCCCTTCGGGGCATTTTTTTTCATTTTCTAGTACGTACCTTTTCAGTAACAATTAAAGCCTTACCTCAAATGACATCAATATAATTCAAATAAAGTCGTACCATTGATATCAATAATTTAAATGCAGTAATTAATATAACAAATTGCGAAATGTCCATATGTTGTTCCTTCGACACTTCTTATTTACAACACAGAAACTGACTGTTAAATTAAAAACAAAATAAATTACGCCAGTCGGATTTGAACCAACTGCCATAAAGTGCATGAGGTTTAACAGAACTCGAATTTTTTAAAACTGTTCTGAACCTTAATATTTAAATAAAATCTGATTTAGACAAGATTTTTAAAAACGGAAATAAAGCTTGAGTCGTAGAATAATTAGTATCCTGACATTAACTTTATATTTTAAAAATTTACGATGCCTTATTGCATGAAAGGCTATTTTACATTACTGACGTTCCGGAAAATTTGAATAAAATCGCTTCTAATAAAGATTTTTCAAAACAGTAAAAATGTAATTTGTAGGACATATTGTAATATAACTGTGTAAAATTCCAGCCTTCCACCGTAAAAATTGACGATTTGTTCAAGAGGGTCACTTTCATTTTATGCAAATTTTGCAGTTTTTGGCACTTTGCCAAGCCCCGCTTTGGTTTCCTGAACCCTAATTTGACGCACATCCTAGAGTCACTCCAATGGTCTTTTAAAAAAAAAACGTTCAAGTAAATCGGCCCAGTAGTTCCTGAGAAACATATGGGTAGACACCCGCTCTAATTTTAAACGAGGATATCAAGTATATTAGAGATGTGTTGACTAACTAGTGACGCAAACTAAGGGAGCATTCGTTGGACTATATCGAGGTATCTTTGTCCTTGGACGATTTTTAGACTCTTTTTTTCGATGATTCGTAGAGAGAATAAATTGGATAATTTTACAATGCACTGTTTATACAATATTGAAGCGGCAATGCTGGTATTCATACCATATTCAGCACTTTCAAGGACTGAATCCTACTGATTTTCATTCTCGTTTTGCATATTTTCACTGGCTACCACATATTGCAGTGATCTTGAGTTGGGTTGTAAATTATAAATAAGTATAGTCAAGATCACTTCAAGATTTATTTTAATTAATTTTTTATTTTATTTATTTTTATCATAATGTGTATATAAATATTCACTATGTTAATAATTTGCCAAAATTTTATTTTTATTTAAGTAAAATAATAAAAGAGTCTTAGTATAAATTTTATAAAAGTCATAATATTAAATTACGCATTAAATGTTACGTTTTCAATAACGAGAAAGTGTTTCCCGCATGAAGAATACTGGCACCGGTAGAGAGGTCGACCGTATGGCCGGCGAAAAACAATATTATTCGCCAGATGCATTGGATGAGTCATGGATATGTAAACAAGTTTATATTTACATATTTGTTTACCTTTTCAAAGATCGTTAATACGCTGCTTTCCTGAGTGGTGCAGCACTGCAGCAATGTAAAGTACGTCGAGTGACCGATAAGAGCAGCACCATCGATATGCAGTTTTGGAAGTGGCATCGGTATCTGCCGAGAATTACCGTACGTTTTTATAAAGAAAATTATGCATAAAAGGGCTGACGGACAGAATTTAGGGGACAGCTGGTGAAAACCGCTGCCTTAGAAACCTTGGAAGTAGGTGATAAACCACTCCCTCCTCTTTTAAAAAGACTGTTCTTGAATCTGAACTTAGAATATTTTTGAGATTTTTCGATACTTATAAAAATTTTCAACAAGATTCAAACTTGTAATATTTTTCGTAATAGTCATGCAGCACGTTTTACATTGAGATTTGTAAATATTTTAAAATAATTATTTATGTATGGGATAATTTTATTTTCAAATTAGGACATTGAATTTATTTAATTTCATTTTATTTTCTTTTTCTAGAGTGTTTTGTTTTGCATGTAGGGGTACTACGCCATACATTATGATAAAACATTCTAGTGATTGTAATGACTAAGTCGGATAGCATAATGATTTTATTTTAGTATAATTCTTTTCTTTACAACTTTATTTATCATACAAACGGATTTCAAATTAATAATTTTGTTTTATGTATATATAGAATACGTAAGTGAACAGCGTTTGGTTTTTATTATGGATGAATTTGAAGTTATGTACGAAGAGTTAAGGTGATTTGATAATATTTGTTATAAATGTGTGTATAGTGGTGTACCAAATTTTTTGTTTGAAGTGGTGTTTTGTATTGGAATTTCACAAGAAGGTAAAGTTTATTTTTAATGTATATATTTTTCTTGTATGTATATCAAGTATATTTTGTAGTACTTGTGTGTTCAATGTTAACGTGTTGGGTAATACATCAGGGATGTGTGAAATGAATTAAGTTGTTATTTAATTCATAGCATGGAGTCCTGGTGAATTCCAAAGACACGAATTAGTCTTGGTGGTACTGTGTTGGGAGCGAGAAAAGGCACCAGGCAGAACTAATCAGGGCTGAGTTAATTAATTGAATACGCAAAGACTTTATTTTATTTCATTTTATTTATTTAATTTAAAATTTATATATATACCTTAAGGAGTGAGCACATTGTGGTGTATGTTCGGGTTGTGTCCGACGAGTTAAAAAGACATACTCGTAGGGTGGAACTTTGGGGTACCCATCTGTGTGAATTTGCTATCTGATGGTACTGTGTTGGGAGCGAGAAAAGGCACTAGGCAGAACTAATCAGGGCTGAGTTAATTAATTGAATACGCAAAGACTTTATTTTATTTCATTTTATTTATTTAATTTAAAATTTATATATATACCTTAAGGAGTGAGCACATTGTGGTGTATGTTCGGGTTGTGTCCGACGAGTTAAAAAGACATACTCGTAGGGTGGAACTTTGGGGTACCCATCTGTGTGAATTTGCTATCTGATGGTACTGTGTTGGGAGCGAGAAAAGGCGCCGGACAGGACTAATTAGGGCAAAGCCATTTCCTTAATGTTTATATTTTGTTCGCAAATGGAAAATCGTGTAAAATTTTGGTTATTTATATTCCAGTACAATTCATCATGTGTAATAAAATTTTATTTTATTTAAAGATGTTGATTGTTTACATGTATCTATGGCAAATATAAATCATAATAATCACGTTCACATTTTTAAAACATAAGTTTTTCACGACGTTATACTTTCATTTACTTTATTTCTTATAATGTTTTGTTGATTATGATGTATAGATTTGGATGATGTTTGAGATATTGATTCTTTGTCTGTAAATATATATATATATATCTGTATAATTTGAAATTTTGAATTCGTTGATATTTATTTTAATAAATTAGGTGATAAGATTTATTTTGCATTTTATTTTCTTTACCTGACCTGGAGATAATTAAAGAGCATTCGAAATCGATTGGAGAATCTATTCATATTTTCTGCCCCTGAGAGAATTATTTATTTTAAAACTGAGCTAGTTGTATGTAAAAAAATTTTGCTTAACCTACTATTCAGCAGAAAATTTGTTGTATCTTAGTCTAGCATAAGGCCTAGCACTAGGATGCGTGCTTGATTCTTACTTACACATTAATTGAATAATTTAAATTTATTTTACATGTACCTCAATTTGTAAGAGTCACAGCAATATGTACATTAATTTATATCTCTCAACTACTGACACTCACCTTTTGACGAAAAAACAGATTTCTAAATGAAAGCTTTCGTAATAACTATGCGTGCACTGATGAAAACCCACATGCTTAAAAGAAGATCGCTTTCAATATCAATTTTCATGAAACGTTTGGGCTGGAATTGTGTGCTATTGGATAATTAGATCGGTGCTTTTACCAGGAAGATTTATCCGTAAAGTGTATGGACATTTCTAGGACTACTTGGACTAAAATGTGATGTGGTTCTTGCACTACTGTGTATTACCATATGTTCTTATACCTATTCGTAAATTTTTTAACGCAACATTTGACGACCGCTAGCTTGTTCAAAGCGGACCCCATTTATGGTCTGCACAAACCCAAAATACTTTTTCTCTGGGTTCATTTGAGGACACTATTTCAATAGAAAATAACGAATATTTGTGAAATCGGATAATTGATGGACAACAACAGCCCTGGAATAACCCTTAACATGTATGAACACATAATTAATAAAAAAAAAAACAAAAATGTAAATGTAATCTGTAAAAAAAAACATGTTCTGCACCTACGACACTGAGATTTGGTGACACATAAGGCCTCAGTTAAAACATAAAACCCCAAAAATTACGCACTATAGGACGAAAACCCACTTCAGTGACAGCCTGTATATTGAACTATAAATATGTAAGAATTAAAAAAGAATCATATATAGTGATCAACACTTAGCTCATGTAGTAAAAGGAATATCTGCAGCTGAATGAAATCGAACCAACCAGTTTTGGCTTCAACAAAACAATTGGATACAGGTTGTGCTAAATAAGTTGTGTCTTTAATCTCATACTGAGTAATATATTATGCTCTTGCACTAGCTCCCTGCGTTAGAGACAGTTCCATAAAAAAAATGGTTGGCATTTGTAACAAGCCCTTGCAGTACTAAACAATCCACCAGGACCAAACATGTCGTATTAAAGAAAATTAACGAACAAATCTACTAGGTCTGCGATTACATATCCCAATATTTCCCCACAACTGCACTATAACAGCTTAAATCTGATCTTAAATGCCGTTAACAAGTTATACATACAAATTGCTGATGTAATCTTAAGGACTGGTCACTAAAATTCTAAGCACCAAAAGTTATACCTTCTAACACAAGAAAAAGATGAACCATAAGTGGGCGACCACGCCAAATTTACGAGAGAAGATAGCAACACACCCATCGGTATTTGCTCATTAAAAATACATTTATTAAACGTTTTAAACTGTGAGATCTACAATTTACTTTTCGCCCCAAAAAAACGAAATTTATTCTTTTTCAAACGACTAAAAAAGAATAACTACACCGCCTACACACAGATGACGTCAGAAAAACCAAAAGTAATTTAACTACAAGTAATGCAAACATTGTAGCTGAATTAAACAATACGTCCTCTTAAGACTATATTACTTGAAATAAAAATGGATTGGAAACCCTTGAAAATCGTTGCAGAGGAAACAAAAGCATATGAAAAAGACACATATACTGGTTGTGTCAAATACCATTAGCCATAAAGAATCAGTTTATACGTATTGCTATGGTTTTTTTATATCATGGATAAGTAAAATTAAATAAATTGTTTTATTTCAAATTTATTTTTCTGTGGAGCAAATGTTTTGGTACACACTGTATTTTGGTTTATGTTTAAGAATTTGGGAGGTATAGTAGTCTTTTGGTAATCTGTGTATATTAATATTTATTTTGTTATTTGAATTTAAAAGAAAAGATGCCTGAAGATTATTTACGCTCTTCATCTTGATATTAATATTGTACCTATACATGTGCGGAATGTTATTGAGACGTGGTAGTAGGGATGTGTGACTTTCACTTGTCCTGCCGTGTGAATATTGATTATTAAATTTTGGTCTCCCGTTAAATGCAGTTCTTTTATTAGATATTTGATGTTTGAATAAAATTTGTTATAGTTTCATTATTTTACGGAGCCAAGATTTAATCAAGTTCGTGAATTAGTTATTGCTGTTACACTAGTTAAGTATATATATTTTTAAGAAAGAGAATGCATTCTTTATAATAATAATAAGAGAAAATTTTAATATTGAAAAAGTAGACTCGTATCCGTCATTTTGTTTCCTGCACGTGTTTGAGAATATTTTATATTTATTTGAGAAGCTATTAAAGTAGATAATTTTCTTTATTGTATCAGTTTGCTACAATTTGATGTATTTTAATTATAGGTATTTAATTTATTTATTTTAAGTAATTAATTAGGTAAATTTTGTCGCGTTTGTCAGTACAAGTTTTTTTTATCCTATCAGGTCATTTAGTGGGTAGGATTTTTTCTTGAAAATTTATTAATGAAAGTTTTTTTTTTGTTTTTTTATAATAAATAATTATTTCTGATTTGTTTTTCTATTTTATTAAAGATTTTAGAAAAGATAATTAATTATTTATTTCATTTTTTTGTCTTCAAGTAATTTGTGGTTTTTTTTATACTGTTTCCTAAGATCACGATTCCTGACGTGAACATTGTACAGTCTCGCCGAGGGAACCTGAGAGAGAGAGAATTTTGTTTTATGAGCTAGATCGTGGCAACCCTATAATAATTGTACTAATATCATAGCACAATTAAATTGGCTGAACCAACGTGGTGCAGAAAAGCAATTATTTTGGCGGCAATCAACGTGTGATAGAAAAGCAATTAAATTGGCAACCAAAGTGTGGCAGAAAAGCAATTATTTTGGCTGAAACAACGTGGTTTGAAAATGGAAGGAAGTAGAAATTTACAAGGCGCCCAACAAAATATGGATGTGTTAAACAAAATGGAGGGAGAAAAGAAAATGGAATGGAGACAACCAGTAGGGTATGAGAGTGATGAGTCGCAGGAGCAGAGCCAGGGTATGGAGTCTATCTTAAAGAAAAAAGAAGAAGGAGAAAATAAAATGTTGATGGAAATGATATTGAAAATGGGAGAAAGAATGGACAAGATGGAAGAAAGGATGCAAAGAAGTTTTGAGGTATTTATGGCAAAGTTTGGACAGGTGGATGGACAAATAAAGAAAATAGAAGAAAATAAACAAGATATTGAAGAATTAAAAATTAAAGTTGATGTAATGAAAGAAGAAATGTTAGAAAGAATAAATATTATTGAAGATAAATGCGTAAAAGTGCTACAGAGAAATGTATTAAATGAAAAAGAAATGGAAAAGGTGGAAGAGAAGATAACAGCAATAAAAAATGAACAAATTCGTGGAAATGGTGAAATAATAAAATATATTCCGATGCCAGTAGCAGATGATGCTTTGCCTAAGTTTTATGGATCAACATCAATAAATCCGATGGGTTTTCTGAAGAATTTGAAGGTGTGTTTGGAGAATGTTCCAGGAGATGGTAGAAAGCTGCAGATGGTGAGAAATTGTTTGAAGGATGATGCTCTTATCTGGTGGGACATGATTTCTGACGAGGTGATGACGTTCGAGGATTTTGAAAAGAGATTCACACAGCAATATTGGGGACAGATGGCACAAATGAGGGTGAGAAAAGATTTATTATTTGGTAATTTTAAGAAAGGAGGTTCAGATAATCGTGAGACATATATAATAAAAAAATATTCAATTTTAAAATATTTAACTCCTGCTATGCTAGAAATTGATTTGGTTACACAATTAGCATGTCATTTTGATTTTGAAGTAAGTCAGGCAGTGGCCATACAAAATATAAAGACCATTAGTCAATTTATAGAATTATTGAGGAGATTAGATGATGCTGAGTATGGAAATAGATTTCAAAGTTGTAATATGTTAAAATATGATAGAAATGGTATAAGATATAGAGAGCAAAGAAATTTTAATGATAGAGAAAGAAATTCACACAATTATAACATGACAAATAGATTTGTGAGACCACAGGTAGAAAATAGAAATGTAAATTGGAATAGAGAGAATGATAGAGCATGTCAATTAAGAGAGGAAAATAGAAATTGTAATTATATACAGAATGAAAGAGTAAATAAAAATTTTTCATATAATGGTACTAAAAAAGAAAATAGTAGAGAAAATGTAGAGAGAGAGGAAAAGGCAAAGTGTCAGGATTTTTAGATAGGCCAACCAAAGAGATAATTAGTATGAATGCAATGATTGATAATGATTCAGATAGTTTGGATAATAAGATGTTGCCACATATAAAAGTTACTATGGGAGGAGTGAAAGTAAATTGTTTAGTTGATACGGGGAGTGAAATTTCAATCTTGGATGATCAAATAATAAAAAAATTAGAAAGTATGAATGCAGGTAAATATATACCTACAAGAAAAATTACAATTGTGTCTGCGACGAAAAAGATAATTGCAATGGTAAATAAAATTTATGTAGTTGAATTTATGGTAGAAGATAATAAGTTTTTGGGAGAATTTATGTCAGTCAAAGGTTTACAAAGAGATGGTATTATTGGAATGGACCTGTTAGAGAAAATAAAGGCAGTGATAGACATTGAAAAAAAATGTATGGTGGTGGAGAATCAAGTAGTTTCTTGGGTTCAGCAGGATGAAGAAGATGAAGAAAATGAAAAGATTATAAATAATATGGAAATGGTATATGAAGTAAAAGAAGTTATAAATAGTATAAATGATGAAAATTATGAAGAGGTTGAAGAGGTTAAAGAAATAGAGTCCAATAATATGTGTATCGAGGTGCCTGAAGATGTAGATTTACTTGAAATTAATGTTGAAGAAAAATATAAAGAAAATGTCAAAGATATGATAAAGAAGAATATTTCGTTGGTAGATAAATTTCCCTGTATTGCTAAAAATTATGTACATTCATTAGAAGTAGATGAGTCGAGACCATTTAAAATTAAAAATTATCCAATTCCCAAAAATATGCAAGAGAAGGTGAGAGAAGAAGTAAGAAAGATGTTGCGAGATGGTGTTATTGAGAGAGGTGTCACGAGGTATGTCAATCCGCTGGTGGTGGTTCAAAAGAAGTGTGGAGATATTCGCTTATGCTTGGACGCCAGAAGGTTGAATGAGCGTACCAAGATGCAATTTGAGACTCCTGTAACTGTGGAAACGTTATTATCTAAGTGCAACGACGCTAGGATTTATACTAAGTTGGATCTAAAAAGTTCTTTTTGGTTGGTGCCTTTAGAAAGAAAAAGTAGAAAATATTGTGGTTTTATGGTAGATGGAGCTGTATACCAATTTAAAGTGGTACCATATGGACTAAGTAGCTCGTCTGCTGCTTTAATTAGAGCAATGCAACAAATTTTGGAACCTTATGAATCGTTTGTATCCCATTATATAGATGATATATTAATATTTAGCAAGACAATTGAAGAACACATGGAACATTTAAGGAAGGTTATAGAGGTATTAGCAAATAATGGTTTAAAAATTAATATTAAGAAATGTGAGTTTTTAAAAAAGGAAATTAAATTCCTTGGATATAATTTAAGTTTAAAATATGTCAGTGTGGATGATTCTAGGCTGGAGGTTATAAAAAATTATCCTAGACCTAAGAATGTGAAAATGTTGAGAGGTTTTCTTGGTATTGTGGGTTATTATAAAAGATTTGTTCCATATTTGGCAAAATTATGTGCACCATTGTATGAATTATTAAGAAAGAATGAAAAATTTATTTGGTCTAAAGAAAGAATAGATGCTTTTGAAAAGGTTAAGAATGAATTTTATAATAGTTTGTTATTAGTACTGCCTGATTTTTCTAAAGAATTTTTATTAAGAGTTGATGCTAGTGATTCTGCTATAAGTGGAGTTTTAATTCAGTTAGATGATGAGGGAAATGAAGAGCCTATTTGTTTCATTTCAAGGCTATTAAAAAAATATGAATTAAGATATACAGTGGGAGAAAAAGAGTTACTTGCTGTAGTGCATACAGTAAATAAATTACGTTTTTATTTGTTGGCTAAAAAATTTATTGTAGAATCAGATCATGCGGCGTTGACGTCACTTTTGTCAACTAGATTTTCAAATAATCGAATATATAGATGGTCATTGTTGTTATCAGAATATTCATTTCAAATTAGACATATCAGAGGTGTTCTAAATGTTACCGCTGATGCTTTAACAAGAATGTACAATATAAAAAGTAACTTCAATCATGTCGAGTTAAATGCTTATAATAGATATGCAGCTGAGGGAATGTTTGACTATGTTGAGATCCATCAGGTCCAGCAGGATGAATGTTTTGATCATATTAAAGAGGAATTGCGAAATGTGGGAAATTATAAAGATTATATTTTTCATGATGGGCTTATTAAAAAACAGATTCGTGATCAGTATAATGTGGTTGTAAATGAAATGTATGCTCGTCAAGCAATGTCCATTATTCATAATGAACTGGGACATATTGGGACTAGGAAAGTTTGGTTAACTTTTAGAGAAGCTTTTTATGCTGTTAAAGATAGAAGTATTGCGAAAAGGGTGGTAAGGAATTGTAATGAATGTTATTTTGGAAAGCATAAAAATCGCACATTGCAACATGATATAAAAAGTATAATAGTGAATAATAAATTGGATTTAGTAGCTATTGATTTCTTAGGAAATTTAATACCAGGAGATTATGGGTATAGAAATATATTTGTTATGGTGGATATTTTTACTAAATTTGTTAGGCTGTTTCCCACTACAAAATACAATTCTGAGATTGCACTTTTATGTATTAATAACTTCGTACAAAATCAAGGAAAAATGAGACGAATTTTAGCAGATAATGCTAGTTATTTTACTAATGATAGATTTATAAATGCTTTAAATGAACAAAATATTAATGTATGTTTTTTTTCGATACGCCATCCATGTGCCAATCCATGTGAGCGGTATATTCAAGAGGTAATCAAATTTTTGAGGATGAAAACCCATGAACACCATGTAGGCTGGGTCCAGTATGTCCAACAGATAGAAGATTCCATGAACAATTTACCCAATACCCTTACTGAAGAGTGTCCAGCGACTTTGATGAATGGAATGACTCCTAGTCGGCCCTGGGATTTGCATGGAGAAGTTGTTCATAATCTAGAAGAGAGAAATAATTTGGTTCGAGGAAGACTACAAAGGCAAGGGGAGATGTATGTGCGCCGAGAAAATGAAAAAATCAAAGAAAGAACTAGGTTTAATATTGGAGATACAGTCATTGTTAGAAGATATAGGGTTGCCAGAAGAAATCAACAAAAGTGTGCTAAGTTGGATCTTCCTTATTGTGGTCCGTATATTGTAACAAGAATATTTAATAACGTCACATATGAGCTCTATTCAATGGATGGACGCATTAAGAAGGGACGATATCACATTAGTATGCTTCATCCATATTTGAACAATCCTTAAGAAGATTGTGAGGTACTATAAAATTATATTCTGTGTGCGGAGAAGGGTTTTAATTTTTACATTATATTGTATTTGGAGAAAACATTAGAGATAGTAAGATGTTGTGTGCGGAAAATAAAAATTTCTGAAATCTTTGCTTTGCACAGATTTAATAAATTGTTATTTTGGAGATATGCTATGGTTTTTTTATATCAT
Source organism: Amphimallon solstitiale (assembly GCA_963170755.1). Lineage (NCBI taxonomy): Eukaryota > Metazoa > Arthropoda > Insecta > Coleoptera > Scarabaeidae > Amphimallon > Amphimallon solstitiale. The sequence goes on from OY720680.1 coordinate 36,074,158, forward strand.
GGATAAGTAAAATTAAATAAATTGTTTTATTTCAAATTTATTTTTCTGTGGAGCAAATGTTTTGGTACACACTGTATTTTGGTTTATGTTTAAGAATTTGGGAGGTATAGTAGTCTTTTGGTAATCTGTGTATATTAATATTTATTTTGTTATTTGAATTTAAAAGAAAAGATGCCTGAAGATTATTTACGCTCTTCATCTTGATATTAATATTGTACCTATACATGTGCGGAATGTTATTGAGACGTGGTAGTAGGGATGTGTGACTTTCACTTGTCCTGCCGTGTGAATATTGATTATTAAATTTTGGTCTCCCGTTAAATGCAGTTCCTTTATTAGATATTTGATGTTTGAATAAAATTTGTTATAGTTTCATTATTTTACGGAGCCAAGATTTAATCAAGTTCGTGAATTAGTTATTGCTGTTACACTAGTTAAGTATATATATTTTTAAGAAAGAGAATGCATTCTTTATAATAATAATAAGAGAAAATTTTAATATTGAAAAAGTAGACTCGTATCCGTCATTTTGTTTCCTGCACGTGTTTGAGAATATTTTATATTTATTTGAGAAGCTATTAAAGTAGATAATTTTCTTTATTGTATCAGTTTGCTACAATTTGATGTATTTTAATTATAGGTATTTAATTTATTTATTTTAAGTAATTAATTAGGTAAATTTTGTCGCGTTTGTCAGTACAAGTTTTTTTTATCCTATCAGGTCATTTAGTGGGTAGGATTTTTTCTTGAAAATTTATTAATGAAAGTTTTTTTTTTGTTTTTTTATAATAAATAATTATTTCTGATTTGTTTTTCTATTTTATTAAAGATTTTAGAAAAGATAATTAATTATTTATTTCATTTTTTTGTCTTCAAGTAATTTGTGGTTTTTTTTATACTGTTTCCTAAGATCACGATTCCTGACGTGAACATTGTACAGTCTCGCCGAGGGAACCTGAGAGAGAGAGAATTTTGTTTTATGAGCTAGATCGTGGCAACCCTATAATAATTGTACTAATATCATAGCAGTATGTATGTAATACGTCGCAGCGCGGAGTCTATACATCGTGCATACATACATACGTATACACAGATCCCCTATGGCTAATGTTACTTGACACATGCGGTATACCAAACTTTTAAACAGTAAACAAAATAATAGTCAAAAATGCACCTTCGAGGTATTGTAATTTTAAAATAATATAATTTGTATTTAACAAAAATTCTTCCGATATGAAATAACAATTTAGGTGTTTCTTTTATGCAATTCTAAAAGAAAATGTGAATTGTACTCTTTAGTCATAGTCGGATTAGCACAGCTGCTATCTATCAAAAGAAAAATGTGCAAATTAAGAATGGTCTATACATTACCAGTGGCTAGAGGCGATTGAGTAAGGGTAAGTAGAAGACATTTGGCACAATATATTCGTTTTCTGGAAATAAAATATGATTTATGTTTTGTTGGTACCATCATCTGTAGTATATCAGAAAGTTATAATAAAGTGTCAATTATAGTACAATCTTTTTCAAGGTTTTGCCGTGTTGTCTTAGAGTCTCTCGAGATTTCGCTCTCCAGATTATTCTACCAGCTTTTTAAGATCTGCTATAAGATTAATTCTTCGTGAACTAGTTCTCCACAAGAGGTGATTTGGCCTCGAATTAGTTCAGGAAGTCATTATTCTTTCGAGTTCACTTAAATACTCAAAGCTACATTTTCTTTCAATATTCCAGGGTTTTATAATGCCAGATTTGAGCAAGCAAGACTATGCCCGTGCTCATGTTGCAGCTGTTGCTTTACGATTCCAGCGAGACGCCAACATCACTATTTTTAACTGTTTTGAGTGGTCGCTAAATCTGGTGCCCATAAAATATGCTTGTGATATAATAAGTAGACAGTTGGATATGCTTCCTAACCCTCGATAAACGTACAACAGCTTCATGATGCCTTGCAAAATCCTTGGAGTGAGCGTTCATATAAATTCATAATCTTTTTAGAGCAATGCTTTGTTTACGTGAAACATCAACGAATTTTCCACTGAAAATTTAATCAATTATCATTCTCGACGTTTGTAAAACATTTACATATATACTTTGACTACATTTTTAAGTTTTATATTAACACACCAACGAAAGAATAAATAATAAGTAACATATTTCACCTTCTTGGTCAAAGAGATCTACGAGATTTATAGCAATACTTTGATAGTGCATCCTACTTTCTGCGATAACTTTAAATATTATTTACCTACGTTTTTGTCTCGCAAATTAAAAAAAAAATAAGAAAAGATGATATTGTTGTTATTCTATGTACTTGTGAGTGCATTTATATTTGAAATTAGTTATGAATTTCAATGTATGAAATCAATAATATCAATATGTTACTCAACGTTAATTATTCGCTGCTTATAAAATTTCTCCAAATTGAATAGATATGTTAGGAAATTGATTGAAGTTTGAAAATTGCTAGGAATAAAATTGTTCAGCAATTTGCTGAATTAAAGTTGCGTGAATAGAAGTCATAAAGTAAAATACATTGTCAGGTAAAGCTTGTTCATTATATGTATGTAGGTTAGTATGGGGAATAGTACATGCGAAAACAACGGTTAATCTTATGTGGATAATTTGATGTTTTTTGACATAAAGCCAAACTAATCTCCTTTTGATTTATTTTTTAATTTTGCTTAATGCATTATATTACGAAAACCCTAGTAATCAACACATACTTTCATTATACTGATCAATCTAGCTTTCTTTTTATACTGTTTCATCGGTCCTTGAAGAATCAATAAAGTTCAAGGTATAACATGCTAATCGAGTTGCGTATGCATATAAGTAAAAAATATCTAAACTAATAATTATCATCCAAATTAGTTTCTACGTACTGTACAGAAGATTTCTTTTTTGATAGAAGTATTAAATTTGAGAGTAAGCAGTAAATACATAGTTTGGTAAACTTGCTTAGATATTTGATTATTACTTATCCGTCAGAGAAAATAAAATAAATAGGAATGTTTGTTTTTGAAATCTGCATTTCTTTTAAATATAAAATCGTAACAAATTAACTATAAATTTCGGAATTATCAAATAATCTTACTGATAGAGTAGGTACAGTTGTAGATAAGGGCAATTCCAGAATGCTACAGACATCAATATATAAACACGATTCAATATTCTGAAATTTCACAATAACAAATACTTAGAATAGAAGTTATAATTTTATAACGTTGCCGATTACAAAAGATAATAGCGTCTCAAAATTAGAGACATTTTTATTTTAATGGACTTTTAATTGAATTTTAAAATGATTTTACTATTGCGAGTACTTTACCCTAATTGAAAAGAAACTGAAAACAAGATCGTCAGGATAACACACTGTCATATGTAGCTTTTGTAACATTTGAGCACAGAGGTAGACATTGTGAACTCGCTTACCATCCAAACCCAGAAAAATAAATCAAAAAAATATGGAGGATACATTAAAAAAAACTAGAGAAGAAATAGACGTTCTATCTTCAAACAGAAGCTGCAAATAGCCTCTGTCATACGGACAGTCCTCTGCTATTTACCCACCTTATTCCTTGACTACACCGTACTGACAATTACTAATGAGTTATACAGTGGAATATACTTGATATTTTTCTTTTATTATATATAATAATAATTCAAAAATACCTTTTCCATTTTTTAAAATTTCCATTAGATATCTTTCAGTTACATTGCGGTTTTTTACATTCTCACTGATTGTAAACTAAACTCTACAAATTGTTAAACAAAAACAGAAGAAGAAAGTGCTGTTTTCATTTAAATTAATTTTTAAGTCTTTTGTTGATTTAGGGCCTACCCATAGTGGATTATAACAATGCGTCAAAAAGTTAGGAGGAGATATATACACTGGATTGGTATTCTTTTACAGACATATATACATAGGTTTTTTACATTAAATTGCTGGTTTAATGTCTTACTAAAATACACTTTTTGACTAATTAACTAATTAACTAATTGTTAAACACTGATCGAACAGGGGCGATATGGAAATTTAAACAAGCAAATAGGACAGTATATTATCAAATTTTATGAACCTCACTTTAGTCACGAGTTTTATTAATCACGAGCGAAGCAAGTGTTTAGTAAAACAAGTAACTAATGAGTTTATAAAATGAGTTTCATACTATAGGCTTTGTACGACAGCAAATAATCAAAATAATAAATTTTAGTACCGTATTTACCTGACGACTTCCTATGTAGAGATCGGCACTTTTTCTAATTTCGAAATAAATTTCTGTAAGTAAAACTGTTTATAACATATTTATTTTAGGAAGAGAGAAACATTACACAAATGTTCAGACAAAAAATTTTCCCACTTTCTTTTGGGCACATCTGGGTTAAAAGTTTCGCACGCACTCGCTTCCGTACATTAGTAGTCAGAGCACGGATCCGGCAAAATGTGTGTGTGTTCAAATTGTATCGGAGACGAATTTTTTTTTAATTAAATGGTACTAATTCATATTATTAGTAAGTATTAACTATATGGCAAGATTATTATTTTCTGAGCATTTCAGAATGTTCAGAAGAGATCAAGGAGAGATAATTTGGAGATTCTATACAAAAAATAGTTTTCAAACTTGCAAGAAAAACATTGAGCTAGAAATTTTTATAGGATCTGGTAGTAAAACTACTCTACCTATGAAAATTTTACACTTTTACATTCTATAATAAGCACAAATTGATCTTGCGCTAAATAAACACTTTATGTATATCTGTGCACTGCGGTGTACCCAGAAATGACCAATCACATGAGTAAACATTTAATGTCGACATATTTCGAACATTCAAGGATTCCAACCACACATAAATATAAAATCCTTAAGGCTCCGGCCTACTGAAGTGGAAACCGCGACATCAAGTAATATGGCTTGCAGAGCACATACTTTAATGAAAGAATGATAATGTCATATCCTGTCAATGATTTTGTTTCTACCATTAAAATGGGATTTAGCCACTAACAATATGATTGTTCTATTGTAACCTTAAACTGCCAGAGATAAATTAGTTACATACACTACTCTGATCTTTTATCTTCTATTGAGAAAAATATAATGGATTAGTACACTATCTTGGATAAAGAAATGTAGCTATTTGAATCAAAGGAAGCTTTAGGAGCACTAGATGAATTGTTTCAGGTACACTTCATTTTTAAACACATTATTGTGTAACCCCAAAATCTTTTTTGATTTACTTTATTCACAATTTATTTCAAAAACTGTTTGTTTTACTATTACCTGATCGATCACTTCCTTTGAATTAAAGATGTGATTACAATATCGAAGAATTAAGTATCACAATTACATGTTATAAATGATATGCCCTAATTTGAGAGAATAGAAGGAATATTTGTGTTAGGCATCAAGCAAACGTAGTTTATAAGTATTAAAAGATCACATTTTTTCATAAACATTTTCATTTAAAGTTTGTGAAAGTGAAAAAATTAAATTATTGAGGATCAACAATTTGTTTCTGGCAATATTAATTACATTACTAAATTTCACCATATTCGTCTAATTTTTTACTTGTAATGAGTTAAGACTATAAATAAATACACTTCATAGAAAAACGATTATAACATGATGAACAATCCTAACTTCTGCAAGGATAAGAATTATGAATACTTATCTGTATAACCCTAATTCATTTTGATATACGATTCAGAAACCTTTTGGGCAAACCTAACACGTCCTTAAGAAGAAAACATAATCACTCTGTAGGATAAAATTACCCTTTAAGCATTGAAACAACTACCGCGCGCATTAAAATTCTATTACTTTTACTGGGAATACTAACAATTTAGGATTAAACATCCTAATTCGATATATTGTAACACAATAAATGAATCGACTCGAGGAAACACGGAAAATCAGATGATAGTTAACTTCAAAGATACATTTGTGTAAATCAGGTGTGCCTGTTAAGTTACAAAACAAACTTCTTGCCGGATTTTAAAAATACATTACATTACCATTTGAGAATGGGTTTTCCCAGTAAAGTAAGATTTTAATATTTATATTATTTTTCATTATCTTGTCTCTTTTAGCATTAGTAATAATAATAATAATAATATGACTTTATTATCCAACAGAATACTCCATTTATAGGATAATTATTACAAACTAAATTCAGTACATCTGCTCTATACAATGTAGAAATACAAACAACTAAACAAAAAGAGTAACAAATGTGCTGAAGAAAATAACAACAGAAAAGTGTCTGTAATAAATTAGTCGAGTCTAGTGTAAATTGCAAAAAAAATCTAGCAATCCAACCACACAGCTACCTGAACGGATCCGGATAAATGCTCATAGTATTAGTCATCATGTGTGTAAGTGGTGCTTTAAGGCTGAACGCCCGCTTCAAGCTGAGTTCGATTTGAAATAGGCGTACCACTGTTTTTTCGTGCAAATGTAATAAAAGACAAATGTTTAAGGGTCCGCGTGCTCTGTCTTATGCTGAGGAAAAAGATAGAGAAAAGAACTTGTCACCTAATCTAATCTGCCTGTAATTTATGGCTGCGTTATGGTCTGAGATAATCGCCGGTTGGCCGACATGTTTGGCAGTCGGGATGCAACCCCCACTAAATTAGACAATCTATATTTTCTCAAACACACAAAAAAAGTGAAGCTGAATATGTAAAATCACCTGCCGGATTCAAATTTTGAGTTGGAAAATAAATCGAAATCGCAGAAAGGTCGAAAAATCGTTTTTTTGTGTAAATTTTAAAATTTTCATTTTCTTCAATTTTTAATACTTATCTCGTGATATCTTAGCAATGCAGAGAGCTAGGGATATGTTTTTTTTAAGGTTATACCCTAAAGTATTTGGATGATACTAGTGTTTTCGATTCTTCTTTATGGTGTGTAAATTTTATATAAAAAAAAAGTTTTAGTAGACGACCAATTTGTGTAAGGTATTTTTCAGCTATCGAGTAACTAATCTTATTTTTCAGAATTTACCCATATATATGTGAAACAAAATAAAGCCAACATTCCAAAATTATTTTTTGTGCAAGAAATAAATTTCTAGATCGTTTCAGAAGCAAATTATTGCGAGTCAAATATAATAATTATACTCCCTGCCCGCAAGCCGTGTGAGTCCTAGCATGCGCTTCTAGCAGGTTTAGCGTTAGGGACGGGAAGAGATATTGCTTTTACTTTCTGATACGTAGTATAAGGAAGTATTGTGACGCTGACATTGTATATGTAGACTATATTGTAAAGAAAATATCAACGGTTTCGATAAAATAATGTCCGAGTAACGATTACTTTCTTAACATACACCGATCTCAGAAGTATTTTACAAAGTGCGTAGAAACTGCCCGAAATGGTAGGCGGAGCTACCTCTCGACACAATGTGCGAGCGTACCACATACTCTATTTGATTTCAGTGAATTTCGCCCAAATTTCAAAATTTTGTTTTCCGTTTCGTGACCTTATTTTTAAAAATTAAGAAAAAATAAAATTTATGTATTGCTGTTGAGTGTTACATAATTTTAAATAAAGGCTTGTTTTTTGAAATTTCTTACATTTTTATTTTTATTTAGGGCCCTTTGGAGAATTTCGAAGAAATTACGATTTATCCATTGAAAGGCATTGTTTTCTTAAATTAGCGTGTAAATTGGGTAAGGTTTTCATGAAAAATACGATTAGGAAATGGGAAAAACGATTTCGAGGCCGGGCGTATAGCCTTAAGGAGAATGTTTGTTCTACGTTTAGGTAAAACGAAGGACTCAGATGATCGCGTCAAATGCGAGTGGTGAATAGCAAAATCAACTTGCGAAAGCAAAGCAGATGAGTCTATCTTGTTGGCACTGGTGATCCTTCCCTTGTTGCTAAAGACTGGAAGAAATGTATTTCAAGAAGAGCAACGTAGTCAAAGCCCTAAAGGAGGATAAATTCAGTCAATTCTGAAGGTAATATATTTCAGGAAACGTCTTTGTACTCGCTCCAAGATTATTTCTTGATATAAATAGTGCGGATACCAAATGATAGCACCCTACTCTTGTCTACTTCGAACGAAAGCGTAATATATCGACCTCATAGCCAGTAAACCATTGAAATTCCTGCATGAACGGATAAGGAAACACAATGATTTAGTAACCGCACTGCAAACTGAAAAAATATGGTCCATAAATCGGAGACCAGGGTCGAAGAGGACTCCTAAATTCTTGAAATGCGTATGCCTGGGTATTGCTATTCGATTCACATGGTAATCAAAGAAAACTGGGTTAGAAATTTTAGTGTACATACGTGACTATTGCGCATTTTCTACATTTAAGAATATTTTATTTCGTAGACATCAATCATAAACTATCTGCAAATGGTCCTGAAGTAAATGACCGTTTTCAACACTTCTAATTTCCATGAAGATCTTTAGGTCATCGGCATATGCCAGGACAGAACAATCCAGAGAATTTAAGAGATCATTAATAAATTAGTGAAACCATAATGTAAAACTGAAATTACATGTACACTTAAATTTTGAAATAGAACGAATGTAAGTTTCCAAATTGTCTCTTTAGTAAAATCAATAAAATATTCTATGCTACATATTTTCTCTTAGCACTTAAATTTGTCTTGAACTTAATAACTTTAAGACAACTATTACGAGAAGTTAAATAATAAGCTTTATGCTGCACTTACTTCATAAGGTATATGGTATTCTTGAACCAAATTCAGCTCTAGAAACATTCTAATAGTAGCCTTGCAAGTGTGCTCGTCACTTAAATCGAAGTCAATGAAAGAGAAACTATACAAGTTATAGCATTCTGCAGACGGAATTTCTTCTTTCACGAGCTTTTCAGTCACTGAATTACTGGCAGTCGCATGATACGACAAACATTCTAAGGCGACCTTCTGTTTTGCCATTAATTTGCAGGCATTTTCGTACATTTGTGTATTGTGAATACCTAAGCCGCAGAAAATGGCGAATGCCTCGAACAGAGACACATCACAATCAGTAAAAGATGTTCCGTTCGTTTTATTTATTAACTGTGCGACGCCTATCAATATTCTCTGGCCATTTATAATAGGCATGCACAGTATTGTCCTTGCCGACTCAGCATCTCCTTCACTGTGTTGTTCATTCAGCCAAGCCGCCACATCACCGATATTTAATATTTGACCCGTTGCGGCCGCATAACCAGCTATTTGTGCCAAAGTTGATGTTTTTAGGTCAAATTGCGAGGGACGTGACACGAGTGTTTGTGTACCGGGTGCTCTGAGTTCAAATATCGTCGTGAACGTGCAGGGTTTCCTCAAACCACTTTCCCTCATGTCTTCCGGGGAGACTGTGTCACTCTGCATTCTATTGAGAGGACCCAGGCGCTCGATAACTTTACCTGGTCTCTCTACTATCCTCTCCAAGTGGCTCTGAAACAAAAGGTTCTCGTTAGTGGAGTTAATGTAAATAGGAATCCATTCTAAAGTGTTCTTGTATCGTTTAATGCATATATAATCCATCGTACTCGTATAATGTAAATATGTAAATCGCTAAATATCCGTGTAACATTTACATTACACTATTTAAATGCAATGAGGTAGTAAAGCTCACTTCTGTCTTACGGTGGTTTATTTGCATATACAAGTATTGGCCCCAATTAAATTTAAATGTTGCTTTCAGCTGGAATGGTACATACACTTTTAACACGATCATGTTAGTAAATAATCCATAGAACCCATGAAGTTATAATTATATATCTTATGATTTTATTAAAATCCTTGTTTTCATGTGACATGTAAGGCCCGCGGGTCGGATCCGGCCCGAAGCATGATTTAATGCGGCCCGTGTTACAGTTTTTAAATCTTATGAAACCTGGCCCTTAGAAACAAAAAAAGATATTTAATTTTGCAAATGATTATTATGTTGTGCTTTTTACAAACGTACAGTATAATTTTTATTTGGATTTACTTGAAATGGGAGTTCCCTAATATGAAATATGAATTTCACAGCACCGATGATATCAAATAAGTGAGTCTCACTTCAATTCCTATATTTACTTTTTCCTTTCTCACTTACACAATTTAGGTGTTGTTGGTAAAATCAAATTGAAACTATCCAGTAAGAACATAGATACAGAAGATTTAGGTGTATTCCACTGTATTATGCATAACAAGCTTTATGTGCAAAATTAGTCAAATTTACGTATGTAATGAACACCGTAGTTCTTTCTTTCAATTCATTTTTTTATTCCAGTTCATATATATTGTAAAATACATAGAAAACGTCAAATACATAAAAACATATACACACACAATGTGATACAACGTAACAAAAATTTAAAATTGACAAAAAAAATCAGTTATATTATAATATGCTTTGTCTATTATTAGTCTTTTTAGTCTTCGCTTGAAATTCTCGCTGGACATTTGCTTAAAATTTGCCGGCAAGTGATTGTATATTTTTATTGTTTGGGAGGGAACACTTTTGCTAGTTAATGTCTTTCTTGTCTGAGGGTAAGCCATTTTGCTGTTAAAACATCGAGTGCACGCTCTTCTTTAAAAGCCCATATCTTTACAACCGCTCCACTTAGGAAGAAAATCTCTCCGTCGACGGAAATTCAATGTCGCCCGTACACCAATGCCAAAGGGCAGCTTTCAATTTCGCGTATCCAGAGAGGAGTTCTTTGCACAGTTTTGCCGATTTTTGTCGAATTAACGGTTCGTTTGGTAACCATGGCGACTCGAGCGTTACATAGCCGAGCATGACGGCTCAATCTCGTTCAGTGCCCACAATCAACGCGCCCATAGAAGTTTACACTTCAAAAAATGACAAAAATGTGTCGTGTAATATTAATCAAGTTTTGACAGCAATTACATATGCCTGTATTACGACCTTTTGTTATGAACATTACTAATGTAATACTTTGTTGGTTCGTTTATATAATTAATAACACCATATTGTTCGATATGTCTTTATTTACTTGATACTGCGTAAATCTAATTATAATCGTAATTGTAATTGTTCGTTCGTATATGTACAAGGTATATATATAGGCTAAAATAAAGGAATGTGCGATATTGGTAACCTAGATTCATATCTACGTATTACTATATACATTTTACCATATTAGGATAGCAAGCATGCATGTCGTAAGCTTCCGCATTCAGTCAAACTGCTGACTTGTATTATTAAATGTTTTACAATACTTATAACACTATACTGAGTGTTACACCACCCATTTTTAGGAGAATGACCCTTGCTCTGGCCACTTGCAAGAGGCATTTACAGGAACCTGGGTGTTCTATTTTCAAAAGTAATTAAATATGATTTTCAGGTAAGACATGCATACCTGTTATTCCTTACTGCTTATTTTAAACTTATTTAACTAACAATAAAATCTTAGATCTAAGTAATACTAAAACATTGCATTTATTTTATCTTATATTTAGTTATTATTTACAATCTTGATTATTATATTTGCGTACACGATTTTTGTGTACTGTGGAAAGTCTACCCTTATTATCCTTAATTGTACAATTTGCCTCGTGAGTATTGACAATTTCAAAAGGACCATTGTACCAAGAATCGAATTTGTGTCGAGCCTCGTTAGTTACTGTAACTAGATCACCTAGTTTCAAATCAATTTTACTAGCTTTACTATCTAAATAGTTTTTACGATCAAATTTTGATTTTTCGAGTTGCTCTCTCGCCCTTCGCTGTGCGAGTTGCATTCTATATCTGAATTCTTGCTCATATGCATCAATATTATACAGGGGATCAATTTGTGTGCCTAGTAACGACTCAGGAATGTTTGATTTTCTACCGAACACTAATTCGAATGGTGTGTAATTATGATAAGTATTTGGGGTAGTATTATAACAAAATGCGTAATATTGACTCCATGTTGGCCAATCAGATTTTGTATCATTTATGTACATACGTAGATATTCGTTTAAGACTCGGTGGTTTCTTTCACATCCACCTATCGACTGGCTGTGATATGCGGTTGAAGTTTTATGTTCGATTCTTAGCCATTTTGCTATATTTTTGAATACTTCGTTCTTATATTCGGTGCCCATATCTGTTCGTACTTCCTTCATGGGTCCGTATATAAGAATGAAATTTTTGACTATGCAATCTGCAACAGTATTTGCTTCCTTATTTTGTATAGGAATTATTACTATATATTTAGTTAGTTCGCATTGTATTGTTTCAGCGTATTCGTAACCTTCAACCGATCTGGGTAGTTTGCCAATTGTATCGATAGAAACGATATCAAAGGGTTTTTGGGGAGTGGGAGTAATTATTAATGGTTCGGGGGGTTTAATCTTAGTCTTATTTATCTGACATTTATGACAGTTTTTAGTGAAATTAGCAATATCACGTGACATATTTTTCCATCTAGTTTTTTAAGAGTCCGTTTTTGACCGCAATGACCTCCTAGGAAAGGGTTATTATGGAATTTTTGTATTAATTGCAGTTTTTCATTTTTATTAGTGATCACTTTTTTTTCACTGCAAAGTAGAATGGTAAGTTTATTAAGATATTTGTGCCCTAATTCTTTAAATTCATTTACAGTATACTGTTTAAAAATATCGTCGGCTAAGCTTAGTCTTAATTCATTAAACTTACAATCATCAGCTATAGATTCTAGCTTAGGTAGTATTTACTCTAATGCAATAGTACCGTTAATGATTGGATATGTTTTTTGAACGTTCAATTTTCTTTTATACCTAATCATCAGTCTAAGTGATGTAGATAATATTTTGAATTGTAATATGGGCAATTTTAAAGTTTCATAATTGTCTAATTCGTGTATTATTAGAATAAAATATGAAGTCTGGTTTCTAATTATATTCTAAAGATATATCTTTTGGTTTTTTATTTTTACTTTGGGTTTTGTGTTGTCTATTTCGTTCATTTCAACACCGAGAATTAATATGTGCATTATAAATGCTTTCTTCGCATTACATAATGTAAATTTGTTTTTAACATCCCTCTGTAAACGACACGAATTTAAAATGAGTATATTTAAGAACGAACTGTAATAATTCGTCTCAAATTGAATTAAATATATTTTTAACAGAAATTTTTTGTTCGTTATCTAAATTATGCCAAAAAGTATTTATATAACTAGTAGTATCATTAAATAATATGATAAGAGCATCTCGAATTTCTTGTCTAGTAGTTTCTCCTTTGGGAACTTCCTTTTTTATCGCGCGTTTGGATTGACCTACTATTTCCTCTTTGTATTTTAAAAGATTTAAATTAATTTGTTCCCACGTAGTCATGAATAGTAAAGATAGACTTAGCAATTACTTAAAATTAAGTTACAAATTTAAAATTCACATTAATTTACAATTAACACTACAAAGTTGCATGTTTGCTATTACAATTTAACTAAATTTAACATAAAACGACTTACTTTTTTGTCTCTATTTTAAATTATCACGATTTATGCTTCTACGTTGATTCTTGACGATGCCCAGTTTCTGTGTATAGCTTTCTTCATATTTTTTCTATACATCTTGGAGACTTTCAGAAGAAAGGATGCAATCATTATTGCCACCATCACATACAAGATAATTTTAACATCCTTGGTAATATTATATTCTGGCTCTTGTACTATAAAATTTGAGTTTACAACTCCCGTTTCGGTCAGGTCTTGTGCCGTGGATTTAGTTTGTCCCATTTTTTTTTCTTCTGTGTATATTATTACACTGTTAAATTACATTCCATTTTAAATATTTAAATTCCATCAACCTAAGCTTTTCTTCTCAAGCCTTAGTGCTACAATTGTAATGCACTAACTGGCATGGATCGCCATGTAATACTTTGTTGGTTCGTTTATATAATTAATAACACCATATTGTTCGATATGTCTTTATTTACTTGATACTGCGTAAATCTAATTATAATCGTAATTGTAATTGTTCGTTCGTATATGTACAAGGTATATATATATAGACTAAAATAAAGGAATGTGCGATATTGGTAACCTAGATTCATATCTACGTATTACTATATACATTTTACCATATTAGGATAGCAAGCATGCATGTCGTAAGCTTCCGCATTCAGTCAAACTGCTGACTTGTATTATTAAATGTTTTACAATACTTATAACACTATACTGAGTGTTACACTAAAAATGGTGTCTATATAATACATCACTTTCGAGAAATATAACTTTATAAAATCATTGAATTCTTCAGAAAAATGTTAAATTTTAGGCCTATACTATCTTATTACTTTTTGACTAAGACTTATACGAGCAACACAACAGTGTAATAATATATAGGCTGTTCCGTTTAAATTACTATAATAGTATATGGTCAACCACCAGTTTATGAAACACAAAATAAATATAAAAGGTGCCCCTAATTAATACTGAGTTTTATATTATTTGAATAATGTAGAGATGTAATGTAAAATAGTCGGGGTGACATATACATACGTGTTAAGAGAAATATATAAATTCATTAGAACTTTTACAGAAAGATATTATCAGTATTTTACGTTGAATACCCCTATACGTAACCATGTTCGAAAGCTGTTAACCCAGTCATACTTCAACAGGTTTGAACGGCTTTCGAATAGCTGTGACTGTTCGACAGCCCTTCAAACAGTGTTCGTGTGCGCGTACGCACTCACACATACAAGGACCCTAAATAAACTGTAGGAAAGTTATAACATTTAATTCACATGCTTCGTACCCGAAAGTAATTATATACGTTATCCTTTACGATGCACATATTCCTAGTATGCACTCACACCCCATCCTACTCACCGCTGTCATCTTACATGTAATCTGACCAAATGGAGAATTATGAAGTTAACCGCATAAGCTTAGTGTTCGTCAGTGATTACAGTCTAGTATATGTTTACGTTACACTTACACAAAGTTTGCATCTAACACCGTTCACAACCCTTCTTGGAACCGGCTACCAATATAGAATCTAAGCTCTGAGAGAGTTCTGAAGTTTGCCGCATTTGCCTCAAGCACAAAAATGATTACACCCTGTATAAATCGCCAACGACCTTGAGATGCAGAATGAACCTTCATAGAAAATACATAGGATTTTGTGCTCGTATTCGCATAGCCTACCTACTCCTTATTTAGCAAATGATCAGCTCAATTCTTGATACCCGCAGACAACTTAAAATACATATGGGTATCAGTGGCGGCTGCTGCAGGGGGGGAGCAACGAGGCACTGCCCCCCGTGACAAATTTCTTTTAACAGATAAATTAATTATAAATACCTAATTTGTATGTAATTTTTCTAATTTGTTCGATAACAAATAATATGTTTTCGGAACTAACAGTCCGTCTTTTCAGCGCGTTTAAAAATCGCAGTCTGACGTAAGCTCCGGGGCATCTCGCGCGACTGCCCCGTTTGTCTTAAGAAATCGAGCGATGAAACTGGGGCAGGTAGCGTGCGTATATATGTAGGCGGAGGGGCACTACTCTATGGTGCCGGGTCCGGGTGGCGGTCCAGGATGTAATATACAGGGGTGAGTGTATGTTGTAATTTCTATCGGTGCAAATGCAACTATGAATTGCGTTAGTAACATTAACACAGAATTAAAAAATCTAGGTCTCCCTAGACCAGATTTATTGATTAAACTAGAAGATCACAATTTGATAAATAATAAAACCGTGACAAGAAAATTCAACAGAAGCTCTTACAGTTTATCAGACTGGTTTCGTGAGTGTAATGTGCAAAATGCTTTTTTCTATTTCGGTGCTATAAAGTTCACTTTACGACATCCGTTTTGGTTGCAAAAGTATTTCTTTATCGCACGTTAATTTTGTTGTTTTGCCGTTGGAAACAAAAAAAAATGGAATCAAATTATATTTAAATATCAAAATGTAAGTCTTTAATGTAACAAACATGTGCTATCTTTGAAAAAGCGATAGCATCGAGATTGGTAGGCTATTTGGAAGCAAAGGGATATTTATCTCCCGAGCAACATGGATATAGAAGGGGTCGCTCGACGACTACTGGAATAATGCATATCACCGAATACATATATCAAGCATTTGACAATAACAACTACGCTGAAATCCACCTACTGGATCTAACCAAGGCGTTTGATACTGTGAGTCCTGATGTTTTATGCGAGAAGCTTATGTATTATGGAGTAAGGGGGGTAGCTCTGGACCGACTGAAATCCTATATGGCAAATAGAATGCAACTAACGGAATGGAACAACAAACAATCACAGCTCAAGAGAATACACTTTGGAGTACCTCAGGGTTCCATACTGGGCCCTCTACTATTTATTATATATATCAATGATCTACCGACTAGTGTGGTTGGAGCAGAGCTGTGTCTTTACGCAGACGACACTTCTGTTGTGGTGCATGGGAAAACCAATCAGGAAACTAAACTAAAATAGGAAAACACAGTGCAAGTGGTGAGTGATTGGTTTACCGCCAACAAGTTAAAGTTAAACATAAATAAAACTCAAAACGTTGTCTTCAGTACCAGAAATACGAACCAAAATACTTCTGCAAGGTTTCTGGGTGTCACTATTGATTCGCATTTAAGATGGCATCAGCACATAGATGGTTTGGCTCGCACTTTGTCCTCAGCACTGTATGCCATCAAAAGATTAAAATATATTGCAACTCACGTGGCAGCAAGGCTGGCTTACTTCGCGAACTTTCATTCGCATTTGTGCTACGGGATACTATTCTGGGGAACATCTGCGGAGGCTCGGAGGATTTTTGTGATACAAAAAAAAGCCATCAGAATGCTGTGTGGCTTGAAGGTGAATGAAACATGTAGAACACGATTTAGGGAGGAAGGATTGACATTAACATCTATCTACATACTTTCAGCAGTGGTGTATGTACACAACAATAAGGAGGCCTTTACCACGAATGGGTACAATCATGGGTATTCAACGCGTGAGAGGGACTGGCTGAGGATCCCACATCATAGGGTGTGTTCCACGCAGCAATCCATCTTCTACTGGGGGTCGAAATTATACAATAACCTGCCGCCGAGCTTTAAGGGCCTCCCAATCAGCTTGTTTAAGAGAAAAGTGAAGAGCCACTTGATTAATGGAGATTACTACACAATAGAAGAATTCCTTAGACACTAGTCATTCCTCTTCTATATACTAATGATCTTATTTGATTTATTATTTGATTTTATTATTTTGTGTTTTTTTTGTCTTCTTAGTTATTTGTTAAGAGTGTTGTTAGTATTATTATACACTACACAATTTATTTATACTTATCATGATCTGACAATTGTAATGCATTACAAGTTTGAGAATATTGACAATTTTATGTAACGGAGGTCTTACAAATATATAGTCTATTATTATTAATAGAAGTTGTACAAAGAATAAAAAGCACACATTCTAACATTTTATTTCCTAATTAACAATATAAATTGTTAAGCAGAGTTGGGATGATAAGTCTTCTGATGCTACTATTGTAATTTACTTCCAAGGTTGAATAGTACAACTGTTATAAGAGTTTGTTTTTGATAATATGTCGAGACTATGATGGCGAAAGATTTTGTAAATTGTCTTCTGCTATTTTGCGAATCTCTGGGGGCGTGCAATTATTTATTTCGTCCTTTTTGTTGATAATTTGAAATAATTTATTGCATAAATCAACCTGAATTTTAATGATAATTACATATAACACCGCCTATATTCAAATATTTAAAATGTTCACGAAGTTGGCCGAAGACAAGGCAAAGCCTTCATCGACATTCCGAAGACGTCCGAATACAAACGAAGTTGGCCGAAGACACAGCAAGGCCTTCACCGATATTCCGAAGACATCCGAACACATACGATGTTGGCCGAAGTTAAAGCAAGGCCACTACTGACATTCCGAAGACGTCCGAACACAAACGAAGTTGGCCGAAGACAAAGCAAGGCCTTGACCGATATTCCGCAGACGTCAGAACCCATAAGAAGTTGGCCGAAGACCAGGCAAGAACTTCACCGACATTCCGAAGACGTCCGAACCCATATGAAGTTGGCCGAAGTCAAAGCAAGGCCACCACTGACATTCCGAAGACGTCCGAACACGTACGAAGTTACAGTTTCCATAGACGTTTTAATCATAATTACATAAACACCGCATACATTCAAATATTTAAAATGTTCGAACGAAACATGTCTCTCAGTTTCAGCTTTTTTGAACTTTTAATAACCAAAATAGAAAAAATCAAATGAACGGTGTTTTTCTACTTTGAAGAGAATAAAAACATTTTCTAGAAATACCATGCGAGAAAGCAGATTATGTGCCTTAGCAACGTGTTCCATTGAAAAACAATTACTGACATCAACACCAAACTTCAATGAATGAGTTATTAATTATTTTGCTGATCGTAAAGAATGGCGTATGGATTTTATTTTCAAATAAGTTAATTAAATAGCATATTGAGTTTATTTTTTGTCTGTACTTAATTTTTGATATTAAACACTCAGACCCCCGGTGCCCTCCCGTCCCAAAAAATCACGGGCCGCCACTGATGGGTATTACGTGGTATTACATTCATTAAATATAAATACTAAATGCTAATGAAGTAAGTTGGGAAAAATAAATAAATTACAAAACTCGTAAATCATCGAATTTATTATTTAAGTAAAGTAAACATGCAATAATCCATTTTGCAAATAAACTGTTTCCCTTTTCAAGCTCTATATAGTCCTTTTGTAAATAACCACTTCTACAATACTAACGACTTAAATGTTGATTTTACAAAAGCAATCACCAAGAAATTGTTGTGATACAGAAATACACGCCTGAAATATATCGACGAAAGCTGCCTGGAGGGTACAATCTCGAATGTGCGTCACCTCGTCTTTAACTTAATCGGATTTCGAGTTCCAATTTCATGCCAAATTTAATTCAAAAATTGTTACTTTATCACTTTTATACCTACTAATTTCATTGACCTCCTATATTCGCACGCGTTATACTTTTGAATATATGTAGTACCTACATATAAGATATATATATATATATATATATGTAAAAGAATGAGGTGTCATACACGACTTTGTTTATAAGTATGTGTGAGCGATTTTTTTAAAAAAAAGTTGTTCCAAATAAAATTTTAAATACTTTTATCCTCGAAATGCACAATTTGTGAAATATTTCCAACAAAAATGCTTTCCGATAAGAATAATTACTCCTATCCAGAATTTTTTTTTTTACAAAAATTATTTTTAACACCGTTATAATCTTAATAAATCTGCATAGAATCCATAATTTGGGTGATATTAAAAAAAAAATTGCTTTCTGATTAAAGTAAAAGAGTTACTTCCCGCCCGGATTTTGATAATTTTCTTGTATAGAAATTGTTTCAATTAAATTTTTAAATATTCCCTATTGTTAAGAATTGTGCGTTAAATGTACAGCAAGTCCCAAAAACATACCGACAAACTTGGTGGGGTTGTAGGGGATCAACACAAACATTTCTAGTTTAATAAACATATTGCTGTGACCTGCTGTACTATGGTTGATAACCAATAGTCAAATTAATAAATTAATATTCTTTAATAATCTCAGGGTCTAAAAGGTAAATTTCTTTGTTTTTATAAAAAGGAATATGTCACAGCTTTTCCTTATTGTGAGTTCTAGCTGTGATTGTGATGTTTAATTTCCTAATGTTCTCCTTTGGGATGGGTATAAATAAGTAAATAATGAATGTCAGCACAACTTATATTTATTTACAGTATAAAGATTTACAAAAACATGAAAAATATTTTGATTATTATACAATACAATAGTTTATTTTATCTAGGTATATTGTCTTCTCAGTTATGGTACAAGCACCTTGCAAATCATTTATTCCTTTAAGTAAAATTGTAGAAGTCTACTAAATTACCTCTTCATGTATGCTTACAAATCAAGGAAATTACTAAATTTACTTTCTTTAACTTTTACCGACGTATCCCCATTGGATCATCTCGACCTGAGATTTTCACGTCAAAATCGAGAGTTAAACAATGAAGAACCTATTAGATGTTTCCCATAATATTTCAAAACTATTGTTATTCAAATGAAAACGTTAATACTTCGTTGAATCGCCCTAACTTGAGATTCTCACGTCAAACCAAGGCTTACTCAAAGAAGGATTTATTAAATGTTTAAATAATATTCTTAAAATTGTTGTTATCCAGGTAAAATTATTGATACTCCGTTGAATCGCCTTAACTTGAGATTTTCACGTCAAACTAAGACTTACTCAAAGAAGGATTTATTAAATGTTTAAATAATATTCTTAAAATTGTTGTTATCCAGGTAAAATTATTGATACTCCGTTGAATCGCCTTAACTTGAGATTTTCACGTCAAACTAAGACTTACTCAAAGAAGGATTTATTAAATGTTTAAATAATATTCTTAAAACTGTTATTATCCAGTAATTTTATATAACACACATGAAGATTCCTTTATTTATTTATTATAAGATTGCAAGATGAAGTTTTATTTAATAGTGCTTGTACTTACTTTTCTTGACTATATATCATTTCGAATTCTTCTTGATAATTCTTGCCTTCCATTCCTTTGTAATTTATTATGGCGGGCTTTATAGAGTCGAATAATAATATTCCGCACTTTACTGTGTTTAGCGCGCACTTATCGTTTGAAAAACGTATCACACGTTTTATTTCACAACGTCTAAATCTTAAAAGCGTTTATGCTTTTTTAGATTTTATTTTATTTGACAACACTTGAAGCACTGGTTTAAGTTTAAGGGACGGCTGATCAACTTTTTTTCTTTTTCTTCTTAAGTATTGAAGATCTTCGGATGGACTTCCTATTTCCCGGAAATGCACGCGTTTATATACCCTTCAACAATTGACAAACGCCTTATTTTGTTTCAAATTATTTTAGTTCAATTTGAATTTTCTTCTACTGCGCCCTCCGTGTTTGTTTTGGTAATTATCGATGTCATGTGATCACGTGATTTTTCATCCGCCATGTTACCGTTGTTGTTGTTTACATATCATGTATTTGCATATCTAATTAACATCGATTGATTTTTATCGATTGGTAGGTATTTTTAAGCTGTACTATATTATATACTGACTAATGTTTTATTTGTTTTTAGCTTGGAATCTCTTGAAGCATTTTTATATGAAGGAAATTATGTACCAATCGCATATTTAAATGTACATTCAATAATATCTTTTATTCTGGAGATACCAGTGAAAAATTGCATACCCAACATAATGTTTTATTTTTAATAGTGAACCAGGCCACAATATTTACATTCTGGATGTGTTGGTGTATAGAAAACAAATAAATCATATGCCTTTATATGCATTTCTATGTCCCATACGGAAGAAAATACAGTTGATCTTAGTGATTGAGAAATGAGTGGAATATATTTATTTACGTATAAAGACCTTTGTTTTTGCCGTAGTGTTTATTATTATCGCAATATGTTAAATGCAGGCTTCTATTCATTGATTATTATTGCTACTAAAGAATGTATTACCGAATGACCTACTTTCTATTAATTACTAATAATAATGTTTAAATCATTACATATCCTTTTTTAGACTGAGGTCAGTATTTGAACATCATGTTTTGTATGATATTTAACACAATTTTTGTGCTCTAATTTATTTAAAATTGGGGTCAACACTTTTAATTTTCAATGCTATCATTTTGCATTGATGTGTATTCTTTTGCATGTTCATCAGTTCGAATATTTATTGTCATGCAATAATTTTAATAATATACATTTATATAAATTAATGGATTGTTCTATATATTTATATCTGATGAAATGTTAAATTATACCTAACTAATATATCAAATATGTAAACTTATATTTATTTAAAATAAATGTGCTGGTATTTATTTTTGTTGGCATTTTATTTGTTTAATTTTTTATTTATTTATATAAAAACGTGTTAAACATATTCAGTGATATCTGGTTATATTCACATTTATTCAGTAATAATCACTTATATCTGGTTTTATCAATGTTTTTACATGTATAAAATTTTTAATATTTAAATCTGGTTATAGCCAGTTTCTCATTATTTTTTTATTTTTTTATATTTTTTTAATATACAGAAAAATACCACAGCAATATGTTCGCAAATGAACCGTTTGTGTTGTAGTGCAATAAAATGTTTTAAATCATATCAAAATAACTAAAGTAATTCTTGATGTAATTGGAAGCCAACTGTATTTCGTTAAACATTTTTTATTGCAACTATGGTGTTTGTTGGGCAGCAGAAACATTTCTTATCACAATAAACATTCCACAGATGCCGATTTTGATATCGTAGTAGTTATTTGTGAAATTTAGTTGTCAACATAATATTTACATTGTTGATTGATAATTTAAAATTTAATTAAAAATAATTGGTAATTTTTTATTTGAAGAACTTGCCGACATGCACCATGCCTATGGTTCAGCACAGTGTAATGGAAGAGAAGCAGCACGCTTGTATGAACAGAAATATCCGGAACGTAGGCAACCTCTTCATACAACTTTTGCTTCAACCATCGTTGCCTAAGAGAGAGTGGGAACATAAGACTTGGTGGTGCTGTTCGTCTAAGAACATCCTGTACGTTTCAATTTGACGAAGAAGTTCTACACCGTGTGGAACAAAACCAATCTACAAGTGTTCGAGCAATTGCAAACCATATGGAAACCTCCAGGTTTACGGTACATCGTGTCATTCATGATCAACTTCTCTATCCTTATCATTTGCAACGCGTACAAGCGTTACATCCTGAAGATTATCCGCGTCGATTGGATTTTTGCCAATGGATTTTGGGTCACAACGATCCTGATTTAGAAAGAGTGGTATTGTTTTCTGATGAGGCATATTTTACACGCGATATTTTCTTTAATAGTAGAAACATTTGGGACGATGAAAATCTTCATGCTGTGGTCTCTAAAAGACACCAGCAATAATTTACTGTTAATGTGTGGGCTGGTATTGTTTGAGTGAATCTAATAGTTCACTTGATGCCTACTCGTATGAAAGCAAATATCTATCTGAATTTTCTGCAAAATGTTTTGCTTCAATTATTGGAAAATTTTCCTTTAAACATTAGAAATAACATGTGGTTTCAACATGATGGGGCACCTCCACATTTTGGTTTAAACGTGCGCCAGTATCTGGACCAGCAATTTCCCCGCAAATGGATTGGAAGAGGTCCCGTGACCTGGCCTGCGCGTTCTCCTGATCTCAACCCCCTGGAGCTTTTCCCTTTGGGATTATCTGAAATCTTTAGTTCACGAAACACCTATTCGTAATGAGGAAGTTCTCCTAGCAAAAATAATGGCGAGTTGTACACATGCAGAAGCTATTCCCGGATTGTTCCACATGGTCTGCTAGTCCACGAACCGACTCTGCAATCTTTGTATTGAAGCTAATGGCCGACATTTTCAACAATTTTTGTAAACCATCATGTATTTATCAATAAAACAAAGGCTAACATGAAAAAAAAACTGAGTTATTAATGTCCTCCTAACCTTTTTTTGTAAAATAATACCAAAACAATTTTTCCTATTTTATGATAGTATAGCTCATTTGCGGACATATGTTTATTAACCAAAAAAGTTTGCTTTGATGTCTCCAACCGCCCCTAATTCCCGTTAGAGTAATTTTGTATTTGTTTAGAAATTTGTCTAAACTAAGTAGTTGATGAGATACTGGTAAAAGATGACGTTTTCACTGAAGTAAACTATTACTTCCGGTCTACCGATATCACTGAAGATCTTGAGAGGAGGATTATATTTTATAACATAAAGTTTGGTATTGATAGTTTTTACTAAATGTTTGGCTGGTCACTAAGAGAGTAGGAGATACAGACATACTCAGAGTCAGGCGGGCAAATACAGATATTTTTACAAAAAACATTTTTCGTTATCAGTGAGCTTCAAAAGGTTTACGCGTGCATAAATTTCGAAATTTAAAATTTCAAAGCCACAATACTTACTGCGTATAAAAAAGTAAACTTAAAAAAGTAGTATCCATTACTAATTTAATTCTGGAATTTGCTAATCTTATCCAACTACTTGGGAAATTCATTCTAAATGGTTAAAATCAATACTCCATTAAATATCCTAACGTCTCTATTGTACGTATAAAGCCGCAATAACAGAGATATTTGAAAAAATGGTTTTCAACTCTAAAGCAGCATTTAATCCTGGTCAGTATCCATGCGTTGATGAACACCTAGTTCCATTTTGTGGTAGAGCACCTTTCAGAGTTTATATAATCAGCAAAGCGGATAAGTATGATTTGAAAATATGAGCACTCGCAAGCTTTATAAGCAATATTCTATGCAAAGAAAAACTTGTAGGTGGCCTATGACTATATTTCACCATATGCTAGATATTGCCTGGCATCAATGTTTATATACTGTGGACACAAAAAAATCCACATTTTGGTAAAGGCCATTCAGATGGTCGCAGAAAATTCTTGGTGGCTCTGAGGAAGGAATTAGTAGAAAGTAATGCACAATTGCGTTATGAAAACAAATTCGTACAAACGCATATAAAAAAACAAATAGGTTTCGTTTTCTGGAATTTTGCGAACAGCAGCCACAAGGAGCAAGAGTTCCTCAACATCCGGGCACATCTGGATGCTATTTTATGTGCAAGAGAAATGAAGACCGAAAAACAAGGTAAATTTGTGCAAACTGCAATCAACGAGTCTGTGCGAAACATTATGTAAAGAATAGTGAAACAATTGCAAACACATTTATTGCTTTTTAAATTAAGATTTTGGTAGGAAACATGCTTGTTACACTTTCTTTGCCCTAAATAAAAAAAATTGTTTGTTTCTTGATCTTCATATCAGTTTATTTTAGTAAAGTACAATTGTACCCCACTTGGTCTGATATGTCCTTTTTTGGGACTGGTGTTATGTGCCATTATGTGGCTCTTAACACTTTTCTCACAGATTTATTAGCTTTTAAAAAGAATGAAATACTATACAAGCAATGTTTGTACATATTTTACAAGATATTTATATGTAGCATACACGTTTTGTATTACTTACTTTTGAATTAAGAAGTATTCGTTTTATTATTTCACAAACAAGAAATACTACTTATAACTTACTAAATATTCCTTGTTTTTTTTCTACAAATTACATAAAAATCATTATACAAATAGAATTTAATAAATATATGTCCTATTAATTACAACAACACTTAAAAAATATAATGAATAATTAAAATATAAATAAACATATTCTTAAAAGTTAATTGCTGCTATTAATAAGAAAAAGATTAATTTTTGTAAGTATATCCTAATAAATTCATTATCTATTAATTACAACACGTAATTGAAACATAAATAATACTTCAAACATAAAGAAAACATTTCATAGTTGTTAGTTACTTACAAAATAATTTAAAATAGAATTTTTTAGCAATGTGTATTTGCCTATTTTAATAGATGCATTGCTTACTAATTACACTCGTCAACAGTGAAATTGATTCTTAGGTGAAAGTACCCAATCCTGAATGAATTCAACGTGCTGAACACGAATATCACATTGAAAAAAGTTGATTGGCTCACGTTCAAGAGATATTGACGTTTTGTCCATTGTATAGATGCTATTGCATAATGTAATGCAATTTAGTGAGAAATTACGAAATTTTGCGTCATATTGCATCACCCCTTCATGCAAAGAAGTTAATGCAGCATTTACTGTAAGTTTCCATTGAGAGTGTTGCGAAATTGATTGCGCAATATCAAGCAATAGCTAATTATAGTTTATTTATAAATGGCCGACGTGACAGTTAACTCGTGCAATGTCCGTTCATTCGCGCATATTTTTCGAAGCTCTAGCATACATAAGTGATTGCTATAGTGTAAAGTAACTAAACAGTAGCAATGCCTCGTAACTGTGTTAATAGTGCAAATAACTTCTGTTATATTTGCGGAGAAGTGACATTTGCTGCACAGAAAAAGAACATCAGTGCAACAGTTAAGAAAGCGTATCATTTGTATTTTGGTTGCAAGATAGGCGACCAGGACAAAGACTGGGCCCCACACGTATGCTGCCGCACTTGTGCCGTAAATATTTCACAGTGGCTTAATGGCAAAAGAAAGGCAATGCCATTTGCTGTGCCCATGATTTGGAGGGAGCCCACCAATCACGTTGACGACTGTTATTTCTGTATGGTACGACCAGCTTCTGGAGGCATCACCAAGAAGAAGAAGTGGACAGTTGAATACCCTAACATACCATCTGCCCTGCGACCTGTCTCTCATGGCGAAGGACTCCCAATTCCAGAACCTCCTACAGATTTTTCTATCAGTTCAGACGATGAGGATGGCGATGCGTCGGCGAGTTCTCCTCAACGTGGCAGTAAGGATGATGACTTTTCGTGCTTTGACGAAACATCTGCACCACATAAAATTACCCAGGATGAAATGAACGATCTTGTTCGCGATTTGGATCTGTCGAAAAGCAAAGTGGAGATACTGGCCTCAAGACTTCGACAGTGTAATCTTCTGGAACAGAATGTCCGAGTGACTTCATTTCGCACTCGCCATCAGCTCTTCGAATCTTTCTTTAAGAAAGAAGAAAGCCTTGTGTTCTGCTGCGATATTGATGGTCTACTACAAGCTCTCGGTATTGCACATGATCCCCACGAATGGCGGCTGTTTATAAACGCTTCAAAACTGATCCTAAAGGCAGTTTTGTTGAATAATGGGAACCAGCTTCCATCCATACCTATTGCACATGCGGTCTACATGAAGGAGACTTACGGCAATCTAAAGCAGCTACTGGAGACGATTAACTACAGCAAGTATGGCTGGCAGATACGTTCTGACCTGAAGGTAGTATCTCTGTTGATGGGTTTGCAGCAGGGATAGACAAAGTACTGCTGTTTTCTTTGTCTGTCGGACAGCAGAGCAATCGATTTGCACTACATCAAGAAAGACTGGCCTCCGAGAGCATTTTTTAAGCCTGGAGAAACGAATGTACAGCACCCACCATTGGCACAGCCACACAAATTCATCATTCCTCCTTTACACATCAAACTCGGTCTTGTCAAAAACTTGGTAAAAGCCATGGATAAGAATAGACCAGCATTCAAGTACCTGCATGACAAATTCCCTCGACTCAGTGAAGCCAAAATTAAAGAGGGCATCTTTGTGGGGCCTCAAATTAGACAGCTCTTCCGAGACCCCAAGTTTGAGGAACTTCTTCAAGATAAAGAAAGACAGGTTTGGGATGCATTCTATCAAGTGGCAGCAAACTTCCTGGGGAATGACAAGGCAGAAAATTACAAGTGTCTGGTTGAGGATATGTTGGCTTTGTTTCATGAATTCGGCTGCAATATGTCCTTAAAGATCCACTTTCTTGATTCCCACTTAGATTTCTTTCCTGATAACTGCGGGCAGGTCAGCAATGAGCACGGCGAACGCTTTCATCAGGACATTGCCACCATGGAGCAACGGTACCAAATGGTCTACGTCAATGCTAGCTGACTATTGTTGGACAATCAGTAGAGATGCTCCACAAGTCCACTACAAACGGCAGGCCAAAAGAAGTCGAAAGCCGGAAGCAGACTAATGTTTTCTTACCATGTATTATAATATTGACATAAATACACTTTTTCTGAAATATGCGTAAATGTTTTCTTACCATGTATTATAATATTGACATAAGTACACTTTTTCTGAAATATGCGTAAATGTTTTCTTACCATGTATTATAATATTGACATAAGTACACTTTTTCTGAAATATGCGTACATATTACAGAAAACCCGTAGCCAATTCAGCTTTTTCTTAGTCATTTTCGTGTTCAGCACATTGAATTCATTAAGAAATGACTATTTTCAGCATGAACTTTTCGAAAATTTGTTGCCCAGTGTTATTACAAACTTTATTTTAACTGAATTAAAAATATAACAGTAATAATTTAAATACAAATAAAACATGCAAGAGTGAACTCTGCTCATATTAAGACAAAGTACATTTAATATCATCTGTACTTGCCGTTTAATAAATAAGCAGATTCACACGCGCATTAATAAATAAAACTAGGTTATTATCATGACCGTTTCTATAACGGCGGAATTTTCATGTAATATAGTAATATGGAAATCGACAAAACAAATACGTCCATTCCACCCTGTCTGCAACAGCTCATGTGTAAATTTCAGATATTGAAGTACCTGGAAGTTAGTGGCAAGCAACTCCAGTTTCATAAGAAACAATAAAGTAGCTATTAAATCAACACCTACATACATCAAATGTTTAATGAACGAACTGACCTTTAAATTTACCGAGAAATTCAAAACTGTGCTCTATTAAAAGGTATTTAAGAATATTTGTAACATTACCTGTGAAACAAATAATTTAATGGCAACAACTAATCGGCTAATTGGAAAGATGTCAGAAATATACATAGTTATTGGGAAAGAACACACAGTACACGGAATATATGTTTGCGGGATAAATGTGAACAAAAAGGTCTAATAAATATATGGCCAAATGTCTTTCTCGAGTTATTAACTGTAATTTATCTCTAGAGAAAATTAGTAATACCACGCCACACGTTAATGCTGACTTACATGTAGAAAGAAGTGCAAAAACTGCAAACACAGAATAATTATGACAATTAGTAATCAGTCATGATCGAATATCAACTGTTACTGGGATAGCAATGACTCTGATTTTATTACTTTAGTATTGCATAAACTATTATTTTCTGATATTTTATTTTGAATTGGTGATGCATTCTAAACAAAATATATACGTTATTATCATCATATTTTTCTAATGTTTGCGGTTTACGCGTTTACTTTTACATG
The DNA here is from genome assembly GCA_963170755.1 of Amphimallon solstitiale. Taxonomy (NCBI): domain Eukaryota; kingdom Metazoa; phylum Arthropoda; class Insecta; order Coleoptera; family Scarabaeidae; genus Amphimallon; species Amphimallon solstitiale. The sequence continues at coordinate 36,102,956 of OY720680.1, forward strand.
TGATTCAGTAACAACGTGCAGTATGGTATGATTTTCTCTACTGATGAATTACAATTATTAACTCAGGTCAAACAATCACATTTCTATCTCAGTAACTATTGATATTCGACTAGATGTTTATTAAGATTTTTTATTCAAATTTGTCTGACTAACACTTACCCCATTTATTAGCGGTTCATTCCCGATCACTCTGTATGTCGACGAGAAATGATCGAAAAATACTCGGTTTTTAATTTCGCTCTGTTGTAAGCTATTCATACAAGAAATTTATTATTTGAATGAATATTAATTTCCGACAGATTTAATTTACCACTTTACCGATGTTGAACATTTGCACACGTTGACTTTAATCCTCATTCTGAACTCTGGTATCTATTTTCGCCAGTTTGCCATACTTCTCTGGAGATCCTCATCTAATTCGAGATTCAGTGTTAATATCTTGAGGAAGTAATCTCATTCATGTGTAAACTTTTAATTCCATCTACTGTATTACTTTCTTATAAGTAGAATAAGGAAGTATTGTGATGATGAAAATTTTCGACTTCGAGATTTTTGCAGATGTCTACATTTTGAAGTCCCCTGTACATTTTGAAGTCCCCTGATACCGAAAAAGTGGTTTTTAAAAAATGTCTCTCTCTCTCTCTCTCTCTCCCTCTCTCTCCCTCTCTCTCTCTCTCTCTCTCTCTGTGTGTGTGTGTGTGACCACGATAGCGGTCAAACCGCTATAGGTATGAATTCCAAATTTTGTATTTACGAGTATAATCTCCCTCTTGAGATCTGATTAGATTTTCACTAAAATCGGCCGACCGGAAGTAGTAGTTTACTTCAGTGAACAGATCGAATTTTGCCAATATTTAGTCAACTACTAAGTTTAAACAAATTTATAAATAATTCATATGTACTCAAAATTAAATTTGAGAAGAATTTTATTACAAAAGTTTTTCGAAATTTGCTACCGGAAGTAGGCCTTTTACTCTTATCGAAAATCAGCTTTTTGCAAATATTTCGCAAGCCATGCTTTTTAGACAGGTACGGTACGAGTATATAAGTATTTAGAACTGGGTTTTCAATAACTTTTATATAAAAAAAATTTCAAAATTCGGACCGGAAGTAAAACTTTTACTCTCAGCGAGTAGCACTTTTTTTCGAATATCTCGCAAAGTATGCATTCTATAGAGATTTATTAAGAGAATAGAAGTACTTAGAATAGGATTTTGAATAATTTTTGTATAAAAAAATTCTTAAAATTGTGTAATTTGAAATACTCATATACTTATAAGAAAGTCGTGTGGTGGCCACACCTCATTATTTTTTAGATTAAGTGGATCCCTATTTTCATTTGTTTATGCGTTAAAAAGATATTAACTTAGCAATACTAAAGAAAATGCAAAATTCTATGACATTACGTACATTTATTTAAACCGGTAGAAGCTTTTATCATCTTTAATAAGGTTATAATTATTACTTTTCGTTATATATAGATGTCAGCAAAAATTTTAACAAAAGTAAAAGTGTTTTGGCCATTCAAATATTGTTAGAGGATCCTCTTTAATTCGCACATCATACCTACTATAACCCATAAGTAAGTTCCCATGGTTTACATAAATCAACATTCCTTGTTGAGACTTGCTATTTACAATTCAAATACTTCCATCTTTCGAGATAAGAACTTGTATATACTTATTAATAATGCATTCTACTGCGAGGAACATAAATGTGTATTTGATTTGAAATTCAGAAACGTATGGAATTTAGGAAAGTTCTTTTATTAACAGTTTATTGAAAATTCAATAACAATAGCCAATGATTTTATTATGTTTTCCTGTCAAACTTTCAAACGTCTGATCTTAATCTATTATGCAATTTTTGTTCGAATATTGCTGAATAAATTGCATTTACCTGAAGTATTTCTCAATCTTAGTTTAAAAATTTACTCGCCCTGTTTATTAATTGAATGTGAAAGTGCTGTAAAAACTAATCTACGACAAAATGAAGACGTTTGAAAATTGGCCGCGGATTTGAACCCCCAAAGATTTGAGGCACAATAAAATAGAATGCACGACATTTGGACGCATCAATAATGAATTATTTACACATGATTCCGATCAGACACATTGATGTGACCCAAGTTAAAATTGTAAGTAACTTGAATTGTGATTTTCTACTTTGCGCTGATGATTTAATTCTTTTTCTTTTAATTATAAAAAATTATTCATGGGTCAGATTAGAACCCACGATCTTCCAATCGCTATACATGTGCTCTGCCCAGAGGTAAATTATCGTAAGTAGAATTTTTAAACACTGAGCAAAACCAATTCAAAAATTATAATCAACTGTTTTTCAGCCTTATATAGAGATACCGAAGTATTGGTTATTAAATACAAATGTTGATTTTGCCTGAATAATTCGTATACAAATTTGTTTCCGTAATTATAAGTTTCCATTTTCTAAATATGTAAATTATAATGTTATGTATATTAAAATCACTGTGTAATTATCTATTCTAGAAAGAATAATATCATGATGCTTTCGTGACTCAAAGCAATGCTTGTACATGTGACGTATATATATGATATATAAGTTAAGAAGAGATGTTCACGTGTTCAGTGCATATTTTCTAGTCAAAATACGATTTAATCCAATAACGCATGACGAGTCTTTCCTACATAAGCCAACGCATTTTGAATGTAAATTAACTTGAGAGGCGTTTGCTCAATATTCTCTTTCGTTCATACCAGAGTCGGTTTCTCGTTTTGTTCCATCTGTCGCTAATTAGGCGTGCTGTCACCAGTTGATTGGTATCTGATTCCTACAGCAAAACTTCCATTAGTCGTTCGTGCCTTCCACCTGCTGTTTGATCGTTAATAGTAATTATCCGCCGCTAATTGACTGTGTATTCCACCTGCCGATTAGATCCTTTTTAATATTAAATCAAATAATCCTTTGCCGAACCACTACTTAATGACCAACCCGGTATATCAGCAAAATAGATGCCAGTCCGAATCATATTACGGCAGCATATGATTTATATTTATATATTTAATTATTTATACGTTTTGTTATTGTAAATTCCGACATTTGACACGCTACGAACCAACTATAATGGGTATGTTTTTTTATTAGTAAGTCTGTGTATTGTATTTATCTAATATCTCTCGTAATAATAATAAAGATATTTTCTGAACTTTACGACGTAATGCACAGGTTAGAACTTAACATATAGTATTAAATATTTTTATAATTCACATTTGAATGTCTTTGGCAATGTAAAATATTGATTTTCTACGTTTACGTTATAAATAAAATTTATGTGTCTTTGACCTCTTTCGTTTTAATAATGTTATGATCCAAGTTAACACAGGTTGAAAGTAATTAGAAGTTGAAGGACCTACCGTAAAATAAAAACCTCTAAGCGAATCTGGTAAAGCGCTGCAGATATCTGCACTCCATATTTTTTTCTTTAAACACCAAACGCTATTTAACTTCAGTATATAAAAACTCCACTCAACAAACATTACAAGTGTCAGTGACAGTTTGGAGAACAAGTAAGAGTAGGGGTGGGATATCGACGTAGTAAGAGTGGTACAGGTGCGCTGGATTGAAACTTGCCTGTTGTGTGTACAGAGTGGCGTACCCTTGAGGCGCGAACTTGGTAGTCCTCTCAAGAGAAATGGGATTTATGGGTCAGTCGTGGTATACAAGGGTTCCGATGACAGCGCAGAAATTAACGGTTATTACAAAAATTATTTAAAATTTTGGAAAAGTATAAGTAAGTAATTTTTGGTTTAATTTGTTTAATAAAATTCAGGTATGTAAAATGTAAATACTAAATGGTATTGACCTATACCAGGTGTGTAGTCGACGTAAGTAGGGACATATCAAGCCTATATAAGCCGCAGCAGAGAGCCCACCTTTGTGAACAATAAAGACAAGAGATTGCGTTGCACTTTTAGATATATTATTTGTACATTTGTTTAAAACAGACTTTAAAATTTATGATTTTTTTTTTTAAATACTTCATACTTTTTTTATTTTATTAAAGCAGGGTTCACAATGTGTTGTCTCTCTATTCCATCTTCCTCAGGTGTCTTCTATATCTCTCCGTTGTCAAAGAATAATTTTATTAATTAAAATTGTTAAATAAATATACAATATTTTTTATGTTATATCGCTTTTTTTTTCTGACTTCAACTTTACATTTCTCATCGATTTTGGCACAAGATAATTTTAAAAATAATTAGATTTCTATGCCTAGAAGAGTAGGATAAATAATTTAAAAGTAAAATAAAATAAGATTCACAAGAAAAGTGCTTTGCGCAATATCTGCACAGTTGAAATATTGAAAAAATGAGGTGTGGCCACCACACGACTTTCTTATACGTACGAAAGTGTTACTTCCGGTCCGAATTTTGAAATTTCAATTATACAAAAAATATTCCAAATGCAACTCTAAATACTTTTGTACTCTTCATAAATATATATAGATTGCATAATTTACGACATATTTGCAAAAAATCGTTATTCGGTAAGAGTGAAAGTGTTAGTTCCGGTCCGAATTTTGATTTTTTTTTATACAAAAGGTATTGAAAATTAAGTTCTAAATACTTTTATACTCGTAATGTACCTGCCTAGAAAGCATGACTTGCGAGATATTCGCAAAAAACTGATTTTCGATAAGAGTAAAAGACCTACTTCCGGTAGGAATTTCGAAAAACTTTATTAACACAATTTTTCTCAAATTTAATTTTAAGTACATTTGAATTCTTTATAAATTTGTTTAAACTTAGTAATTGACGAAATATTTGCAAAATTCGATTTCTTCACTGAAGTGAACTACTACTTCCGGTCTGCCGATTTTGCTCAAAATCTAATCAGTTCTCAAGAGGGAGATTATATTCGTAAATACAAAATTTGGAATTGATATCTACAGCGGTTTGACCGCTATCGTGGTCACACCCACACACAGAGACACACACACACATACACACACACAGACACACAGACATTTTTTAAAAACCACTTTTTTGGTATCAGGGGACCTCAAAACGTAGACATCTGCAAAAATCTCGAGGTCGAAAATTTTCATCATCACAATACTTCCTTATACTACGTATAAGAAAGTAAAAAATGAGGTGTGGCCACCCCACGACTTTCTTATACGTATGAGCGTTTCAAACTATACAATCTTAAGAATTTTTTTATACAAAATTTATTCAAAATCCTATTCTAAGTACTTTTATTCTCTTAATAAATCGCTATAGAATGCATACTTTGCAAGATATTCGAAAGAAAGTGCTACTCGCTAAGAGTAAAAGTGCTACTTCCGGTCCGAATTTTAAAATTTCATGTATACAAAAAATATTGCAAATATAACTCTAAATACTTTTGTACTCTTAATAAATATATATACAAGGTGTTCACACTTAAACCCGCACCATTGGTAACTCCGTTATTATTGGAGCTACGAATTCGTCCAAATTAGCAAACTAGTAGGATTTTTCCTGGCGGTTACGACGATAAAAACAAAAAAACAATTGAACGTCGCGTTTTTCAGATATTTGACAAAATGTAATTTTTTAAATGGAACACCCTATATATTTTTATGCAGTTGAATAAAAAATTTAGTTCTGAACAAAAATTTTTCAATACATTATCTCAAGAAAATTGAAAATAAAAAGTTATCACGTGATTTCTTTAAAGGGGCATATTCCCGAGATAATCAGAAAAGTACCCATTTTAAAATGGGACAGTATAATTTAAAATTCCACTCAGAAAAAAGGAAAAGAGAAAATGAAATTAGCCTACATTACAATAGTTGTTACAATTTTGATCAAATAGGCACCAATAAAAAAAAAATTTTCAATTACAATCCGTCAAATTAATCTGTCAGTGTTTTAAAATTCGCATTGTTATTTTGCTGTTTTCTTCTTGTTTTCTTCTAATAAAAATGGTTTTCACACATGAGGAAAAATGTGATATTATGGAAGCTTACATATTTCAGAGAAAAAACACTATTAGAGCTCGCGCACATTATAGTGCAATGTTTCCCGAGCGCGCGATTCCTCAAAGGAGATATTTCTTGGAATTATACAGACAATTTCGGCGAAACGAAGAGGTTTTCAAGAAGAATAGAACGAAGAAGCAATTTGTGGTTAGTGAGGAAGTAGAGATAAATGTACTGGGATATTTTGAGGCGTATCCTAACAATTCAATTAGAGAATTGACAAGAGAAATAGACCTTTCATTGGGAACGATTCATACAATTTTGAAAAAAATATAATTTTGAGCCATACAAATATCGGTCAGTACAAACTTTGCATCTTAATGATGATACAAGAAGAATGGAATTTTGTGAATGGTTCCTACATAAATGTGAAGAAGATCCAAATTTTCCTCGATGTGTTTTATGGTCGGATGAGAGTAACTTCTCTAATAAGGGAAGGGATAGGCCGCGGATATACTTCCAACAAGACAGTGCACCTGCTCATAATCACCATATCGTTAACGCATTACTGGAGAGACTGTTTGGACCCCGTTGGATTGGAACTCATGGACCAGTTTTGTGGCCCCCACGCTCACCAGATCTAACTCCGCTAGATTTTTTTTATGGGGCCGAGTGAAAAATGAAGTTTACAAACATCGTTACCAAAATGTGGAAGAACTTCAAAATAACATTACGGCCATTATTCGGAATATTGATGAAAGGACCCTTCTCAAAGCCACGCGCTGCACTCAGAAAAGAGCCCGCAAGTGTCTGGACCAAGAAGGTGGTACCTTCGAACAACTATTTTAGTTATGTATGTTGATTGATGGTGTTTATTATTCTTTTATTTGTTATTCTTAAGTTTCGTGGACGAAATCAAAATAAATTTCGTTAAAAACACAACGTTTCGTTTGAATTCATTTAGGAATATTATGAACAAACATTCTAGGACCTATACAAAATTTTTTTTCATCCGTTCAACAGGAGAATAGTATACAATAATCGGTACATATTATTTAATTACAAATTTCGTTAGGCATCCCTAAAAACAAATCCTAAATCGCTAAAAATGCACGGTATCTCATTTGAAAACTTACGTTTTAGTGATAAAGTAAGCAAATTTTAAGGATGTTTATGATATTATTTTATTTAATATCTGAAGATGACTTCAATTGGATAAACATGTGAAACATGCTACGTCTTTCATAATTTTTTTTAAACAAAATGCAATGTTTAAGAAATCACCTGATAACTCTTTTATTTTCAATTTTTTTAAGATAATGTATTTAAACATTTTTATTCAGAACTAAATTTTTTATTCAACCGCATAAAAATATATAGGGTGTTCCATTTAAAAAATTACATTTTGTCAAATATCTGAAAAACGCGACGTTCAATTGTTTTTTTGTTTTTATCGTCGTAACCGCCAAGAAAAATCCTACTAGTTTGCTAATTTGGACGAATTCGTAGCTGCAATAATAACGGAGTTACCAATGGTGCGGGTTTAAGTGTGAACACCCTGTAGAATGCATAATTTACGACATATTTGCCAAAAATCGCTATTCGGTAAGAGTAAAAGTGTTACTTCCGGTCCGAATTTTGAAATCTTTTTTATACAAAAGATATTGAAAACTATGTTTTAAATACTTTTATACACGTAACGTACCTGTCTAAAAAGCTTGACTTGCGAAATATTCGCAAAAAACCGATTTTCGATAAGAGTAAAAGACCTACTTCCGGTAGGAATTTAGAAAAACTTTTTAAATAAAATTGTTCTCAATTTTAATTTTAAGTACATATGAATTCTTTATAAATTTGTATAAACTTAGTATTTGACGAAATATTGGCAAAATTCGATTTTTTCACTAAGTAAACTGCTACTTCCGGTCTACCGATTTTACTGAAAAACTAATCAGATCTCAAGAGGGAGATTATACACGTAAACACAAAATTTGGAATTGATATCTCCAGCGGTTTGACCGCTATCGTGGTCACACACAGACAGACAGACAGACAGACAGACAGACAGACACACACACACAGAGACATTTTTTAAAAACCACTTTTTTGGTATCAGGGGACCTCAAAACGTGGACATCTGCAAAAATCTCGAGGTCGAAAATGTTCATCATCACAATACTTCCTTATACTACGTATAAGAAAGTAAAAGCCAACGAATTATCAAGTTGGAACACACTGTTGTATTTCCCGGTTAGGCACCAATAATAATAATAAAGGTTTTTTCTCTCTGCGTTTTATATTAATCTTTGTTTTAAGTAGGTATAGGTTTGTTGAGTTTATAATAAGTAAATATTATAAAATGCAGACTCTGTTGACAGGGGAAAAAATATAATTCTAAAGTTTAAATTTAGGTCTTCTCGTTAAATAAATGTTTGAAAATTCTACTAGATCAAAAAATTGTTTTAATTTGTTCGTAATATATAACAAATTTTCAATGACGAATCAAGTAGCATTTATTCGTCTTTTCTCACAAGAAAACGATATCTATTTTATATGAAACGACTTCGCCAAGGCATTAAAAGAATACGATTTTCTCTTACAATCCGACATACACTGCACCGATAAAAATCCTTTTTGATTTCTCTAATAAATATTTGTTTGGAAATTATTTATTTAAACTAAACAATATTTAGTTCCATTGAACATACTTAGTTCGTTTGGAATAAATTGATTTATTTGAACTTTTTTTGATAATTGTGACGATTACAAGTTAGATTTAAATATATAATTATTTATACTCTTCAATGGAAAGCCTCAATGTTGGGTCAAATATCTATTTATTAGAAGCAAGTAGTGATTTAAAGCTCTGGGTTTATAAGCTTGGCGCGTGCGTGTTATACTTACTATACAGTATGCTCGTAAAGAAACACCCATGTATTAGGACATGGTGCATGTAGGTACACGTGTTAATTGTATATTACGTAAAATGGAGGCAAAGACATTATTGGAGAAGTGGAAGCTGGCTTATTTATGACCTTTATTTGAAGGTAAGTTTGAATTATACATTTCAAACTGTTAACTTATAGGAACGTGTACATATTCTATTATAACAGGCTAATGGCTGCCCTTATATATTTGTGGCATATTTTATATTGTTTGAAATAGTATCAAGCTATATTGCAATACTCTCACGCGGGGAAGCTTACCTATAACTTCAAATAAAATTCTAAGGTCACTACGTTAGGATTTTCAATCAAATATTTATTAATTACATCTATATATTTTATATGTAAACGTATAATGTGCATAATATACATACCGTTTGTGTCAAATACCATTAGCCATAGGTAATCAGTTTATACGTATGTATGTAATACGTCGCAGCGCGGTATCTATTCATCGTATATTATAATATTTCGCAAGTCATGTTTTTTAGACAAGTACGTTACGGGTATAAAAGTATTTAAAACACAATTTTCAATATCTTTTGTATAAAAAAAATTTCAAAATTCAGACCGGAAGTACCACTTTTACTCTTATCGAATAATGACTTTTTGCAAATATGTCTTAAGTTATGCATTCTATATATATTTATCAAGAGTACAAAAGTATTTAGAACTGGATTTGCAATATTTTTTGTATATATGAAATTTCAAAATTCGGACCAGAAGTAGCACTTTTACGCTTAGCGAGTAGCACTTTTTTGATAATATCTTGCAAAGTATGCATTCTATAGAGATTTATTAGGAGAATAGAAGTACTTAGAATAGGATTTTGAATAATTTTTGTATAAAAAAAATTCTTAAAATTCTATAATTTGAAACGCTCATACGTATAAGAAAGTCGTGTGGTGGCCACATCTCATTTTTTTCTCTACTAGAAATCAATACCATCTTTATCTAAATACAATGTAATAAAAGGAGGCGTATCATTTCCCGTTTCGACGTTATTAGAAAATGCCAATAAAAACGGTTCAAATAATACAACTCCCTCGAAAGTATTTAGTCTATTTTACTGAATAATAAGCTCACTATAAAGATGATTAATAAACAATGTAAAAGGTCAGAAAACGAAGATTCTAATAATGGTGCCTTCAAAACATATTTATGGAATTGAATCTTTAATATAAGAATAAAGAAAATCAATCTATTATTATCATTGCTGAATTGGTCAATTTAAAATTTAAATACTTGTCTGGAAGTAGCCCTGCACAAAATTCTTATTTAAAAAGTAATTTTACAAATATGCAAAATGTGTTGTGAAGCTTTTATATGGAAATCGGATATTAGTAAGTTTATTAAATTTAGTAAAACCCAAATAAAATATAACAGGTTTTTTATTTTTTTTTTATTACTAATGTAAAAAATGTACATAAAATACCTTTAGATAATCAAAAGTTCTTTTTAAATCCAGACGCAATTATACTCTCTTTTGCAATAGTAATTTTAGTATTAAGTACAATATTAATTTACTTATAATTTTCGTATGATTAACACTTTCGTATGTCACCATGATTTATTAAAATAATTTATTGGTTCATTTAAATTTGTATCTATGACTACTGACTATACGATTTTGTTATATTTTTACTAAACGAAAATTTACTGCGATATATATAGATATTGATAATAATAGTTAATTAGTTTTTCTCTTGTTTATTACGTTTAATTTAGGCTGATGAAAATAATTATGAATTTTAGAAATTATCTCAATTAATGTAAATGTACTAATATTCTTTATCTTAATTCCATTACTGTATATGTTTCTACAAAAGTAAACCAATAAGTTAGAAAACAAAATTTTGTTTTCGATGGCAACGAGCAAAGCAGTAAATTGAAACGAATTAATAAATTTCCAAGAACAAATTAAACAGAACTGTTCCGGACTTTGTTCGAGCTTTTGGGATTAGGGAAGGGTTTATTCAATTACGGGAAATTCAATATAACAAGTAATATTTCTGTCCCAAGAAAGCTTTTCTTTTTTCAAAAGTTTTAACTGAAACATCATGTATCCAATATACACAATGTTTTCAAGACACTTTCTGGCAAAATCATATACTAAATTCGAAGTTCTCAAATAGTTTTAGGTTTATTAAAATTAAAAGCTAAAATTGTTATACAAACCAAGAAGAGCAAAAAGCAAAAAATATATAAAAGAAAAATAAATTTTTAAAATGTAAAATAAGTAATAATTACGCAATTTTCATCTTGTATGTGATCATGACAAAGCAAAATATTTAAGTTTATAGGAAGCAGAAATAAAATGTGCAGTTATTAAATTTTATACAAGGAAATTTTTATCAAGTTTGAAAGAGAATTACGTAATAACTATTGTTATTACATGCAGAAAGTTTATTAACTGGCATTAAATGTGTACCTGTGGAATATTATACTTCTCTTTATCTTTACTTGGCTTATGTTTAAGGTCATTTATATTCAAAGCTTTGTACACTTAAAGTCTGTATAAAAGTGGACGAAAACATAAGGGAAAACAAGATAAAAATCAAGAAATGCAATATACGTGCCGCTCTAAAGTGTCCACCCCCCCCCCCCCCCTGTTAACTTTTGAACAGTTTAATAGAGAGGTTCCAATTTTGGGCCATTAATAGGAACTATTGTGCACTACATTTTTAAGGTAAAATTTCTACTTAGTTCCGAGAATTGATGGCAGGGGGCAATATAGTATCAAAATTTTAAATGGAATAGGAGGTCGAGTGATACCTCACTTTGAACGGTTTACTTGCTCTAGTATAATGGCAGAGTTTCACAAAATTCTGTCGACTAAAAAATATGGCATAATGTTTTACTCATTTTTTTTTATTTCATTAGATATATGAGTTCCTTAAACTTCTTGAATTTTGGTTTCATAAATCTTTGACTTTAAATAGTCAACTATAAACTTAGGATATACATTTTTTTTGAATTCATGACAAGCAGTTAACTGCAAGTATAATGAAATAAATCTTTGCTCTATTATTTTTTCATATGAGTAGGTAACATTTTATGAAATTTCATATCATGCCATGCTTTGTGAGGCGTTCAAGATGAGGTATCACTCGGCCCTTATTCCATTTAAACTTTTTATACTATATCGCCCCTGCCGTCAGTTTTTGAAACTAAGTAGAAATTTTACCTTAATAATGTAGTGTATAATATTTCCTATTAAAGACCCAAAATTGAACCCTCTCTATTAAGCCGTACAAAAGTTAACACCCCTGTTAACATCCCCCGATGGCACTTTAGAACCGGATTGCATTATAATAGGTAGGTACATTTGTATTAACTAGCTGATGTTAGGCAAATAATGTATTCAAAATAAACAATAAAACATATAGTCTTAAAAACAAATACCACAGAAGATGATATTAACATATATGAGAGAAAGTTTGTCGCAAAAAATTAAAAATAATTCAAAAAAATATACAGGTGATTCACCGTAGACGAAGCATTCTATGTATGAAAAAGACAAAAGTTTTAAAAATTTTTTTTGTTATGGCAGATGTAGAGGCATTATATGTAGATCTCAAATTTCTCTTAGCTATACAGAGTGTTCGAAATGTTAGTTTGAAATGTTTTGAGCCTCAACATGAAGATGGCGTTACTCGTCAAAACCATACTGGTAATGTAATTGCGCATTCGTTGAAAGATGCCTAAGAAAATGTCGGCCGTCCATTTTGGACGCTTAGTTTGTTTGACAGTCGTTTGTGTCAATCGATGTCAGTGTAGTGTTTTTATAAAAATTGAAAAAAAGGAATATCGTGTCGTGAGTAAATTCTTACATTTGACAGACAATGCCCCTACACAATTTACTGTGTTGGCGCTGAGTTGGATGCTGTTTACAGGGACTCACTCCCGTGATTTGCCACCGTGAAGAGTGGCAGCTGAATTTAAAGGTGGTCGTACCATTACTATAATATATTATTAAATATGGATTAATATACGAGGGCTGTGCTCTTTCCGCTGAGCATAATAAAGTAAGACACAATTTATTTACAAAAAACATTTATTTGTAATTTTTCAAAGTTTTCTCCTTCATAGTTAATGCATTCTTGCATTCGTGAAAACCAATTTTGAAAACATTTTCTCCAATTTTCTGGCCGTAGTTTGTTTAATTTATTATTATTATATTATTATAAAACTTAATTCCGTAATTTATCCTTTATCCACGGAAATAAGAAGAAATCATTAGATGTTACGTCTGAACTATATGGTGAATGACCCATTATATATAGTTTTGGGAATTCAAATACTCAGTTGTTCAAACTGCAGTGTAGACCCGAGCGTTATCTTGATGCAAGATGATCCTTCCTCTTGGCCGTTTTTCGCGAACATTTTAGAAAACCTGAGGCAAACAAACTGTAGTGAATTCTAAATTAACGGTATATCTATCATTCAGTACTATAGTGGAAACATTTCCAGTAATTCAAAAAAATGTGTTTCGACTTTTTTCACCAACAACTTTTGTTGGAGCCGACTCATTCTCAAAGACCCAAACTGTTGACTGTTGCTTTTTTTTTCGGGATCATAGAAGTATACTCATGTTTCATCACCTGTGATGATGTTGTACACCAAATGAGACGATCCATGGTTAAAGCGATCTAGTGTAGATTTGCACCACATCACGCGGTTTTATTTTTGCATTGAAGTCAAGTTGTGGAGAATCCATCTACAAATGCTTGTGTAAAATAACTTTAATTGCTTTCACACCAGTCTTTAAAGTTGCTTGAATGCTTCTGACAGTAGTATGCAGGTCTTCTACTATCATGTTCCGAATAGAACAATATTTCTTTTAACTGGCGTTTTTGGCTTAGAAGCTCGAAAACTGTCTTTCAAGGAAAGTCGACGGCGTTGAAATTCATTGTACCACCGCTTTACGACAGCGAAGCAACTCCGCGTAATTAGCTCAGATAAATAGTTTGGTTTTGCATAAGACTCTTAATTTCAAGACGGTTCGGGTATTTAGACACTAAGATTATTTCTCTGAACGTACTATTACTTCTTGTTTTTATAATCCAAATTTCTTATATTAAGGTAGACAAATAATACGCAAAAGGATATTTAAACATTATTAATATATTGATTAAAACACCATCAACACAGATCAGGTTACAAACAAATGTTACAGAACAAAACACAATTCAAATGGTAGGTCTCAATACAACTTACGCATCAATTACAACATAGGCAAATATAATAAAACAACAATGCAATGATGCTTTACCTAGACAATATACCATGGATTTAAATAGATGCTAATTGAATTGTTTTATAAAAAGCATGCATGATATAGGCCTTGAATTTGCTTATTCGATGGGTACCTTTATGAAGATGCGGTGACCATGAAACGGTGTTTTCACGGGCAGCTTTCCCAGGGTAGATTGAAATCGCCGTCTTCTTTGTCCCGAGATACGGCATACACTTGTTTTAATAAAACTTTTACTTCACTTGGCACACTATTTGTTTTATTAAACTTATATCTGTTTTCTCACTAGGCTTTTTCTTTTACTTTTAACTAATGCTTAGAATTACTATATTTGTATTCGCACTATTAGCCTGTGAGATCGCTCCACGTTGGGTGCGGTCCAGTCGTTATTTTTCTTAAAGGGACCTGCGAACCTACTTGTTCACGGGCTAGGGAGCGTCTGCTTGCCTACTCCTTGCTTAAGGCACATCTCACCGTATTCTTTTAAGGGGGTTCTCCGGGCCACCTATGTACTTTACTTTTCTTCATAACACTCAAGGTTCCACGTGTCGGTTGCGCACAAACTGTTTCTTGTTTATGTCGCATAACTTCTTAGCTGACTCCGATATCATTGACGCCACTTGTGTTTTCTTTCTTTCACACAGATACACCTACGCACTATTTCTCTTTTACATATACAGAATTTATATAGGAACATTTTAAACAGGAATATAATAATTTAATACACATAAATGAATAATACATGTTTCCTGATCTGTGTTGATTTATTATCTACCTTAATTTCATAATATACATTACCTTAATGTAATTATTTTGGATGTTATATTATATTTATATTTTATTCATTATATACAGGGCCTACCGTTACAACGGCTTAAGCCAGGCTTAAAATTGTAAACAATCACATCACGGCTCGATGATGTTCCTTGTTCAGTTCCATGATTTATTGGAGAGAGGAGTACTTTAAAGTAATGTAACTTACAACAATCAGCTATATTTGACAACTGTCACTATAACTAAATTTGTAAACAACTGATTGAAATTGTCATACAACATTGTCGTAAAATATCATCGCCTTCACGGAAAGAAAGACTTTGTTGGGTCAATTGCAATTTGTCGAATGAAACATGTATGTGCAAACAAGTATTTGATAACCACAATCAAGAAAAATGTCAGATTTTCATGTTTATTTTTTTGCTTCAAGCATGTAAAACGTTAAAATCAAATAAGATTTTGTTTGATTCAAAGGCAAACCTCTTAACTAAGCATATTTGTATGTGTCAACAAATCCTTTCTTACCTAAGCATTCGTTTGTATAAACAAGCATTCTTACTTTCCGGAAAGAAAGGGTTTGTTGAGACAAACAAATATTCTTCGTTAAGAGGTATGTCTTTGAATCAAGCAAAATCTTATTTGATTTTAATGTGCTTGAAACTTGAAAGCTTAACGAAAGAAAATAAACATGAAAACCTGACATTTTCCTTGGTTGTGGTAAGCAAATAATTGTTTGCTCATAAATCTTTCATTCGACAAATGTGTAATTGACCCATCAAAGTTTTTCTTTCCGTGTACTAGATAGGCTCAGAAAGAGAACATCACTCGTAATAACCTATAATTGGCGTGTTAAGTGGATATGTATTTAAAAAACATGAAAAGGAAAGATAAGAATTCATATCCATTTAACACCCCAATTATTATACCATTTGAGACATACCCACATGGTACCCACCAAATGGCCGATTATAAAGGCACTATACCATTGACATAAATGTATTGTTGCGTTTTCGGGGTCGAAATAAACAACTCGTGCAAATGTTTTGAAACAGTCTGTATATTTACACACTTAAAACTAATCACAATATAAAAATATATAATAAATGTATCGCACTTAAAACTACTACAATTTAAATTAACACACGTATTTATTTCTATCACTACTATTTATGTCTGTAATATTTATTTACTTCTTGAATTGCACTACTACTCACCTTATCTATGTTTATTTGCACTGTACGAATACTATTCAAAGAATGAATTCCTTTCCCACCGGCTGTATTTATATGTGCAAACAAAAGGTCTAGCAAATTCTGGCTCTCTTCTACCATATTCCAGACTTTCTGTCGCTGACGCAGTATACGAGTGCAGTTGATTTACGACTTGTTTAGCGGTACGTTTTTGTCGTCGCCCGGAGGTCTGCTCCTTTTTTGTAGGCTTATTTCATTACAGTATGTTTCCATTCGAGATATTTAATAAGTAAATAAAATATATGTAACACCATATAAATACTGTAGTATGGTAAGTAAAGAAATTCCCATAATACTGTATCCGCCAGAATAAACAGTACAGAAAATAAAAATTATATCAATTTTTTAATCTCTGTAATTTAAATGTTCAAAATATTCACCATTACGACGCAAACAAGCTTCATATTGATTTTGTGAGTCACTAAACATATTTATAAAATGTGGTTGATGTAACAGCCAGAAAAATGTATTCTTTCTCGTAGTTCTGCAATATTCTCCTACGAATTTTTTGAGCAAAATTTGTGTCTTCTATTATACCCCAAGTGTATGCATCAGGTGACGTCGGCTCCTGTAAATGAGAAGGATATTCGAAGTCTGTTCTCCGAGAAATTATGCTATTATCGAAATGCTGACCCAGTAAGTGCAGGGTGAGTTCAGCTGTATGGCTCGTTTCACCATTTTGTTAAAACCATTGTGTGCGCATCCGTAGATTTCGTGCACTGCAAAAGTTCTGTAAATTTCTTACAAAAGGTACAACAATGTTATTTCTGTAACACAGTTGGTTGACAGTAAGTGGATTCTGATTATCATCTTCAACGAAATATGGACGAATTATCACATGATCAGAAACCGCGCACCAAATGGTAACTCGGACACTGTGGAATGGTTTCTCTACAATAACAGCTCAAATCCAGGAATCGAGCTGTTTGTCGATTAATATAGACGCTAAGATAAACGTTACTGTTGCTGAAAACCATATGTTTTTTTAAGAATTTGGGATCCTCGTAAATTAAGTGCAATATGTGACCATAGTAAATTTCCCTTGCACGTTTGTCCGCAGTGTTTAGTTGTTGTCTAACTTGAATACGGTATGGATAACCACCTGTTACCGCCAGACACCCGCCGCCATACTGGCGCCGCTGCTTCGTGACGTCACGCGGTCCGTGCCACGTGCGTCTGTGAACCCCTATTACACACGACGCACAGACTCCTCCCCGCGTGCATAATAATGCACTTAGGCAGAATGCTGAGCCAATAAGAACCGCCGTTATTTTCATCAGAACCAATGGGAGACGCTATTATTCTTACCAATTGGATAACAGCAGTCTCTCTTCAAATTGAGATGCGGTTTGGGCATTCAGGCATTCCACATCCGATCAACGAAGAAGCAACATATACCAGAACTAGCAACTTTACAAGAGCCATCAAGAACTCCCAACTTTACAGGAGCAATCAATAGCTCCCAACTTTACAGGAGCAATCAATAGCTCCCAACTTTACAGGAGCAATCAAGAGCTGCCAACTGTACAGGAGCACTCAAGAGCTGCTAACTGTATAGGAGCACTCAAGAGCTCCTATCTGCCAGAGCTACCAAGAGCTCTTATCTGCCAGAGCTACCAAGAGCTCCTAACTGCAAAGATCCACCCAGAGCTCCTAACTGCCAGAGCTACCGAGAGCCCCAAACTGCGAAGAGCTACAAAGAGCTCTTATCTGCGAAAAGCTACCCAGAGCTCTTATATGCCAGAGCTACCAAGAGCTCTAAAACTGTGAAGAGCCACCCAGAGCTCCTAACTGCCAGAGCTACCAAGAGCTTCCAAACTGTGAAGAGCTACCCAGAGCTCTTATCTGCCAGAGCTGCCGAGAGCTCCTCAAACGATCACCCCTACGGACGTTGCAGCTGTCTCCGAGCCCAGCCAAAGGAAGCCTACAACCACCACCAGGAACACATGTGAGTTAAGTGTGCGCGTAGTGCTTCACGCAAATAACGAACACTGTGACAAGTGCGACTCATGCCCAGTATAAACGCTAGTGAAAGTGTCCATAAACCTTTTATACATATTGTAATGTTGTTTGCTGTTTCCATTTTAATGCTTATTGTTATTATTAATGTATATATGTTCCTTTTTGTAAATAGAGTGTTTGTTTTGTAAATAAAGACTTTGTTGTTACTGCGCTAAGAGTCTCCGCCGCGGCTCGCTCATCTCATTAATACCCGCGGTAACACACCTATTGATTTGACATCCGACGTGCAGATGTTTCACTGACGTTGAGTTTAGTTGCAGTTCTTAGAAGACTTATTTGTGGTGAATGCACTTGGTCAACAACACGTCCTGTGTTTTCGTTGGTACACACGACACACTGCTTTTCGACAACCTAAAGAACCTCTACGACACAATACACTACCAGTGCGACAATATTGCTCAACAACAGATAACATCACACTTTTACCGGGGGATACGGTATTCTATGAATATTCAATAATCTTTTCTTATTCCTTTTGTATAGTAGTAATAACAACTATAAAATGTGTCAGAAAAGGAATTCAAAAAGAATTTATAATAAAATTTAGACAAGAAATCAGTACTGCATGGAGATATTTAGTATTATCCATGTTCGACATTGTTTCTTTCTTATAGGCACCTGGGTTTGAAGAACTAACTGTGTTTTGATTTAGACTGTTAGATTTCTATACTTGCCCTTTTTCTTTCTTCGTTTTTAATTTCTCTGTATATTTGGTTTTATTCTATTGTTATTTAAATATAATGTTATTCTGCTGCTTGTGTCGAAATAAAAATTTATATTGTATTATATAAAAAAGAAGTGTCCATAATTGTCGTCTAATACTGCTGTCGACGTTTTGTCCACTATCCAAACGTCTGCTTCAGAATAAGAGACAACCACCGGGTTTAACAATCATAAAGTAAATAATTACTCTTTTGTAATAATTACAACATTATTTTTAAGAAACGAACAATCGTACATATATTTATTATAATAAATCGAATTGTTCAATGAAACACTTTTAAAGAAATTAATTGATAGTTTAAAGAAGCTATTTGAAAGAGCGACAATATAATTAATTAAGTAATGGTACCCGAATACAGCAACGTAACAACACTGATAAATAAATCATTAAATCAATTATGTCTTTTAATGGACACAATGTAATAGGATTACTTTATATATAATCCAATTAAATGGCATTTTATATGATAGTGACTCCCACAACCTTCATTACGTGGCACAAATAACAAATCTTATGCGACAACGTGTCGTATTCTATAAGAATAAGACATCATTTAAGTATGAAAAACAGGATGCTCATCTAATGCAAATTTAGATGAATGAATAACTTATTTTATTAGTTTAACTGTTTATAAATAAATGAACAGCATGACAGTATAAGTATTTTGTATATAAGAATTCAGCAATACTTTGTTATAAAAGATTTTTTATCCAAAATATTCTATTTTGTGGTGTCTGTGCACTGATATCTTTAAAAACATTGTATCTCGTTTAAATTTACAAACATGACGATGCTAGAATTGTATCAAGCTATTGGTCTATATTTACATATTAATTTTTAAAGAAATATAAATATCTACTTTCAAAATCTAAGCGTAATTTCCGGATAGGTGGTCAATTCAAGCAATACCTTTTTCAATATGGATGGAAACCGGAAATTACGTGCATAGCAGATCTTTTCTTTGAATCATACCGTGCTTTAGATAGTTTAACAATAAATTTTATTACTGACAAAATCTTTAGGCTTAATATATTTACGTGATACATTATTCGAATGGATAATATCATTTTGAAGTCGTAGAAAACTTGCTACACCCTCACGAATTGAAATTGAAAAATTCAGCAAGGTCGCAGAAAAATGGCGTCGTCGTAAGTTAAATTAATTCATCCGTTCCAGCACATATAAGCAAATAAAAATGTTTGACCAAGCTAAAACAATAGCAACACGGCCAAATGTTTCGGAAGGCTAAATGCGTATACCTTCAGGAATGCGTTACCTTTCAGTTCCCTTAAGTACAGTTGTTGAAGAAGGAGAGCGGGAACTGCCGCTTGCTTGGTCGTCTTGGTGGGCATAATATTCTCCCACCACCCCAAAAGATCTTTGGCCCACGGAAAAATCATTTAATGATACCAAGGTAGCGGAAGATAAGACAGTATAACAAAATTCAACAACAACAAATTTATTAATATTAATAATAATAATATTAATAAAGGTTGTTCTAATATTTCAAATTAAAAAAAACATTTGAAGTAAATAATAATAACCAAAAAAAAAAACAAATGAAATTATAAAGATACCAAAACTACTTTGTTTAAGAGTAATGGATGAAGGCAAATTAAGATATGTAAAGTTCACATATAATGACCGTGTTATTCGATCACCCTGTATAACACAAAATATAATATTCAAAAGAATTAAAAGTACAACAAGAATTAAATTAAGGCAGCAGAGATGTCGCTTTACAACAAATTTACAAATATGCACCTACAGGTTCACCCTGTAGATATAAAGTAAAATAAAAACGTACAAAGGTGAAAATTAATCAACTGAGGGTTATGGAAAATAAAGCAAATTAGAATAAATCTGGCTGAAGGCACTCAAATCAAAATCAAATACAGCAATAAATTAAATCTACACTTAACTCTTGTATCGGGCAAGAATTACTACAAAATTGTCTAATAACGGGCAAATAACTGATTAGTCACTATGAAACATCACAAAACGAATTAAAAGGCGGTTTATATCTACTCTCTCAATAAAAAAATTAGATGTGAGTACCACACGATTTTCTTATGTATGTATGTGCGTTCCAAATTTAAGATAATAATGTCGAAATAATACAAACATATCAAAACTGAGTTTTGCCTGAAATGGTAAATGCATCAGAGTACGTTAAAAACAGAAATTAAGAGACAATCTTAGAAGAACGAAGAAATCTCCACTTACACGAGGGCACAAAAAATCTTCAGCTATTGGAAAATTAACATCTGTTCCGAAAACTGAAGAAAAGCAAGTTTTTTTATTTGGGTTAATTTTTAAGTCAGTGTATGTCCTGTATGAAATTTGATTCACTTATTTATATTGTTATAATTATTGTCTTGTTTTGTTTTCCCCTTGGGTTTTGTCATTTTTAAGTTGTATATTTTCACTAGAATTATCCTTATTTATCACTTAGTATATTCAGTTGTTGCATTTCTGGTTTTAAAAATAAATGCGAATTAATTTTAATTACTAATTTGATCTGCCATCTCTTGGCGATGAACGAACGTTATTGTTACGTTCGTCTGTTTTCCTAGTTAACCACTGAAGTATGCATTTCTTGTTGTTAATTTGTGTTAAAGAATTTTTCTTTTATTTACCTATTTTTGTTCATGTAAATAGTGGATATTCTCCTTACTTTTCGTGATTTATAAGTATGATGGGATAATTAGCTGTGATTAAGGGGCGATGCAATAGCATAATTAGTACCATTTTCCGTTGTCGTGGCGTTCTTGCCGTGCAATTTTTGAAGTGACATCTTATCTTGTTCACTTTTGGTCTTGCCGTTATCAAGTTTAGAAGTAGCTGTGATTGTTGTTCGTATGATTCCTTGCACATTGGTATTGAAGTATTTGCCGTATTGAGTAGCAGTTTTCACTAAGTGGAGTGGATTATTTTCGCAAGGAATAAAAATTTTATCGGGTCTTATTTCCGATGCACTTCGGATTATTTATGCGGACATGCAATCACCCGGGTAAGATTTTTCCTTTCTTAAATTTGATTAAGACTTTTAGTAACGTATTTCGTTTCGCCTTTTTATCTTTAGCTTCTAGTACGACGTAGAACATTGCACACATTTATCGAATCAAATTCTCTGGCACGTGCTCTAGCCGCCGCCATCTTAGCATCATCTATTTTGCGGAAAAGAAATCGTGGAATTTTGAAAAGGATATTTTCTTCCATCTAATCAGAGGGTTAATATACCACCATACCGTTTACTGCGATCGTTCCGAAGACGAAAATTACAAGAATTTTTCCCGGTACTGTGGTCATTATGCATATGACAAGTAATATTTTATGTTTTTATGTTCCTTTTGGAAGTATTAATTTGTAATTTACTATAATTTAATTTTTGCTAGCTTAGGAATATTAATTTCGTTATTTTATTTAATACTTTTAGTCCAAAAATTGTTGTTTTGGTTCCGAGATATTCTAGTGATAATTAAGCCTTTTGCATTGTTATTGTATATTTCAGTGTTAGAGAACGTTGTTCTAATTTCTTAATTTAAATTGTCACTTATGTAATTGTAGAATCTTGCCGGTTATTATCCAATTTTGTAGTAATTCTTGCACGATACAAGGGTTAAGAGGGATCTCTACTCCCAGCCGCTGAGGCAACTGTAGACAGTTTGATTTCCCCATAAAATTAACCGTACATATTAATTGATTTTTAATTTTTTTATACCAAATGAAAGAGAATTCGAATATCTATGTACGCCTAGTAATATTTTTTCTAAAAATATTTTAGAAATTGTCATAATTAGTAGCAGAAGTAGGTCAATATTAGACATTTTGTCGAATTTATTTTGAAATAAATAAAAAGAAATTCAAAATTTTACTACTAAGCGTACGTAAATTTGAGTTTTTTCTACAAATTGATGTAATTATTTATAGCATTGGTTGAAATTTGATCTTAATTTTAAGGGGAAATCGAAACCCCTGCAGTGATAATGTTTATGATTTTTGTACATGGTCAAATGGACTGGCCCGTCCAGTAGAGATCCCTCTTAAGTGTAGATTTAATTCATTGCTGTATTTGATTTTGATTTGAGTGCCTTCAGCCAGATTTATTCTAATTTGCTTTATCTTTAGCAATCCTCAGTTGATTAATTTTCACCTTTGTACGTTTATATTCTATTTTTATATCTACAGGGCAAACCTGTAG
Source organism: Amphimallon solstitiale (assembly GCA_963170755.1). NCBI lineage: Eukaryota > Metazoa > Arthropoda > Insecta > Coleoptera > Scarabaeidae > Amphimallon > Amphimallon solstitiale. The sequence goes on from OY720680.1 coordinate 36,126,076, forward strand.
GTGCATACTTGTAATTTGGTGAAAAGCGAGATCTTGCTACCTTACTATAATTCATACTATATTTTTAATTCTTTTGAATATTATATTTTGTATTATACAGGGTGACCGAATAACACGGTCATTTTATGTGAACTTTACATTACGTAATTTGCCTTTATCCATTACTAGTGACTCTTAACTAGTTTTGGTATTTTCATAATTTCAACTTTCTTTTTTTTGATTATTATTAATTCCTTCAAATGTTTTTTTTTCTATTTTAAATATTAGAACACCCTTTATTCACTAATGAATACCACCTTGGTATCATTAACTGATTTTCCCCTGGGTCAAATATCTTTTGGGGTGGGAGAATATTACGTAATAGGGGTGGCGTCCGAACATTTATCCATCTGCGACTTTATGTAGACCCACGCCAACTAAGACGAATGAGCAAGCGGCAGTTCCCCCTCTCCTTCTTCAACAACTGTACTTAAGGGAAGTGAACGGTAGGGCATTCCTGAAGTTATACTCATTTAGCCATTCGAAACTTTGAATAAACATTTTGCGGTGTTGCTATTGTTTTAGTTAGGTCAAACATTTTTATTTGCTTTATGTGCCGGAACGGATGAATTAATTTAACTTACGACGACGCCTTTTTTCTGCGCCCTTGCTGAATTTTCCAACTTAAATACTGTTTTGGGGTGGGAGAATATTACGTAATAGGGGTGGCGTCCGAACATTTATCCATCTGCGATTTTATGTAGACCCACGCCAACTAAGACGAATGAGCAAGCGGCAGTTCCCCCTCTCCTTCTTCAACAACTGTACTTAAGGAAAGTGAACGGTAAGGCATTCCTGAAGTTATACTCATTTAGCGATTCGAAACTTTGGATAAACATTTTGCGGTGTTGCTATTGTTTTAGTTAGGTCAAACATTTTTATTTGCTTATATGTGCCGGAACGGATGAATTAATTTAACTTACGACGACGCCATTTCTCTGCGCCCTTGCTAAATTTTCCAACTTAAATACTTGAGGGGGTAGCAAGTATTATGCCAAAAACAGAACATTGAACGCGATTTATAATGTTTGTTTGACAACAGAATTAACTAAAGAACGTTATCTGACTAAATTTAGCTGATAAGTATATATAGTATTAGAGGTAAGCTGAAATAATCTACTTTTTACTGAATAATTTGCAATATACTGGCAAACAGGGATTATTGAAAAGAGTAAGTAAACGAGTTACTTCGTGTCACAATTTTGAATTTCTTTTAGTGAAAGTTGACCAAATTAAGTTTTAAACGCATTTATTCCTTTAATAAATCTATGTGCAATGATTAATTGGTGAGATACTTAATTATTTCTCGATACTGTTACATTCGGTCCGAATTTTGAAGAATTTTTTGATGAAATTAATAGGTGACCAAAGCTTCTGGTATTTTATCGTTTCTCTCAAAAGCTGATAAGCTCTTCCAAATAGGATGTATACTAAATAAAAGAATATTTAAAATCATTTACAGAGAGAATAGGAAGTTGAATCTGGTGAATATTAACACTGCATGACTATAAATCATTATTGATGCAATAATAGTTATACAAACGATGCTATTGACAAGTTAAGTAATATGTTTTAATACTTGCCTTAAAAAAGCTATTGTACTCACGTCCAGTGCTTAAACAATTACATGAGCAGAACTACTTTTAGAATTAAAATCATTTATTTTAATAATACGGCATTACCTAACGCTACCTAAAATATAAAAACAGTAAAATGCAGGAAAACCACGAATACTACGTCTTAACAAGGAACCGGGTCAACAATCGAGTACGATAAATAAAAGAAGAGTATTGGCGCAAGTTTAGTTCAGAAATGGAGAAAGATTTCTATGGAAGATACTACGGAACTTAAAGAAAACAACAAATGAGATCATACAACTCTAAAGCGTCACAGAAGTATTCTTTATAAGGCTCTACGATGGACAAAAACAACAGTGGTGGAATGATGACGATATAGAAGTGTGTGAATTAGAGGATGAAAAACAATTTTCACATGAATATTTCAGCGAAGAACAAGTTAAAACTGCCATCAGAAACTCAAAAATAGGAAAGCACCACGCGAAGATGGAATCTTCTACAAACAACCAAATATGCCGGAGAACTAATGACTGAAGAGTAAACAAAACTAATCAACAATGTCTTGAAAGAAGGACCCATCCTGGGAATGGAGGGAAAGCACAACTACACCCATCATCAAAAAAGGCGACAAGACAGACCCTGAAAATTATCGGGGGATCACCCTCCTGAGCACACCCCTGAAGCTACTAACCAGCATCGTCGCAGACTCAATAACTTCAACAATAAATAAAAGCACAACAGGAATTTAGGACTGCTCAACAAAGTATGCTCTGTTCATCATAAGGCAGATCAGAGAGAAAGTCATTAAATACAACACTCCTGCGTTTCTCTGCTTTATTGACTTGTGTAAGGCCTTTGATCGAATTCAACTGAATGACTTCCTTACAGACTTGAAAAGGTAGAACACTTTTGCAGAATACTTAAGGCTAATAAAAGAACTGAAAACCGGAAATATAACACATCTGAAGGTGAACGACATATTAACAAAAGAAACTTCAAACACAGCTGGAATAAGACAAGGGGGCAGCCTCAATCCACCACTATTTAACACAATAATGAACGAAATCATAGATGAAGTGAACAGGGTTGGATCAGGATATCGCATGGGGCAAGGCAGTAAAAAGACTATATTCTACGGGAATGATGCTACACTTATATCTGAAAGCGAGAGCGACTTGCAACAAATGCTGCACGCCTTTAATATCCATGCAGGAAAATACAATATGAAAATCTCTACACCCAAGACAACATCAATGGCGATGGCGAAAACCCACTATGATCCAAACTTCCAATAGACAATACCAGCATCGAACAAGTCATGCACTTCAACTGCCTTGAGTGCAAAATCACAAGCTACGGGAACCTCGCAGAAGAGGTTACACAACAAACCAGTGAGGCAGCGGTGATTTCAGGCCACCTGAAAGAAATTGTCTGAAAAAACAAGCACACTAGCGCAGATTATAATGCAAACAGATACAAAGCATGTGTTGTGATGACGTACGGCACAGAATCAAGGGCAGAAACATCAAAAAGAACACTAAGAACCAACAAAATGAGTATACTGCGAACAGTCACTGAACACAGCATTCAAGACCGGACAAGAAACACCTTGACGGGGGGGGGGGGGAGTGCATGGTGGGAGATATAGTACGATGGATAATATGCCACAAGAGAGAATGGAACCACCATATAACAAGACGGTTTGCCAAGATTGTTAGAAATAACAAACTACATGGGAAACGCCTCATTGGAAGACCCCTCAAAATGATGGAAGGATAGCTGGTTATCTTATTCACAGGAGAATCAATGAAAACGACTCCAGTAATAAACAAGCATTTTGCCCAATGAAACAAGAAGAAGAAGAAGAAGAATTCATTACCTTGAAATGTTAGACTGAACATTCAATTAAGACTAGACGAAGCTTCGATTCTGATCTCTTAAATGATTACAACCCCGAGATAATCGTTTACTGGCAAATGAATCATTTGAATTAACTTAACAATAATATATTTAACGCAGTACTTAATTAAATAGGTGAATAATATGTCAAAAAAATAAGACCGACAATTTTAATATACCTAAGCTTTCCTTAATATATATTAAACATAAGCCAGACTCGTTTAACGAGAATTTATATATGTCTGTTGAGAAATTCCATTAATTTAACGGATATTTAGAAAGGTTGAGAATTCTAGAAACTCCGCTGCCCCAAGTACATTCGAGGGAGAAGTAGGATTAGCCGTTGAGGTTAACCGCCTGATTTATGTAAAAAAACCTCACCTACTTAACGAAGCTCCGGAAAACAAATGGATTACAGAAATAAACAAGCCAGTGCAGAAAAAGGAGAAGCGGGTCTGGAAGACAAGAAAAACAGCGAGTAATCTCCCAAAAATAATGAATAAAAGATTATAGCAGAAATGAATAAGTGTAAAGTGTAGATAAGCAGTTATTATAAAGATAATGCAATGACCAGCCCTTCCTAGCTCTATTTACATTGTAGTATTTAATACTATAGAATAATATGGTTGGTATTTCATTTCGTCTGAAGAGAAATAAGTAATTTTCGAAACAATAAAATAATTAAATTTAAAGTACTTCACTAACATTTTTAATAATAACGGTAATAAGATATATTTAAAAAAGGAAATATCTGAGTGCAGTGTATTCGCAGATATTCAGTGACAGTGTTGTGGACTCGTTAGTCTTCATCAGTACAGTATATCTAAGAAAGTGTGTGCTGATTGAATTATATGTCAAGTATCAAGTCTTTCGCTTAATAATCCTAAACTGCAAGAACCCATTCTATGTCCACAGTGTTAACCAGCAGTAATTTTTAAAGTATTCTGTACTGCCTAAAAGACATAACCATGAATATTAGTAAAACTTTCATTAGTAATTCACGTTAAACGAGGATAAATAAAACAGGTACACCACCTGTTTTATTTAGTATTAACATCCAAGAACATATTGAAATTTTATTAAGCTACTGCGCAAATTTGGCAGTACGGATAATCAATATAGTTTTATTTGGAAATATCAATACTTACTTAGTTACAAAATAATAAGAAAATTGGCTAAATTATCAGATGTAAGGAATCTTCAAGCTACCACAGCTCTACTACAACACAAATTTTAAATATGTTCAAAAATGGAATAATGGCATCGAGTAATTGTCCACATTCATGGGTCACTCTGCAAATGTGCCAATAATACAAAACCTTTACTTTTAATGGAAAATTCGTGTAGCTTCTCAATAAAAAGGCTTAATGATATTAACATAGATCTAGATATCGATCGATTTGAATGAGAACATTGATGATAGCGATTAAGATTTTAAACCAATGTCGGAAGAGACAGATCACCCCCCCCCCCGGTTCGATCATCCGTCATCAAGAAAAAGTCGTAACCAAGTTCATCCACTTGACGAGTCAACTACTTCAAACTATGTACTACATCTACCTGATAGAATAAGTTCTCGTTCAAAAGATATACCCGTCTGAAAAGAAAATTGAAAGGAACTGTAATTCCCTGGACGAACTAATAAAAAAAATTGTTTGTCCGTTTTTCGCAAGTAATATAAGCAATGCAATTCTCCCAAAAAAAAAAAAAGAATGTGCGAATCTTAAAGAAAAATACGAAACCTTACTCCAAACTAAGGATTGGCTAAAATTAAAGTTTAACATAAATGTTTAGTAATAAGAATTTGTAAATTTTTATAATCCCATATATAACAATAATTTTATGATAACTTTTTCAAGTTTATTACAAATTCGGACACAATTCACATTTGCATAATATGACATACTTCCTTTCTTTTTCAAAACATTATGATAACATTAAAACCTACTCACAGATACACCGCACTCTACTCACACATTTTAGTATCTGCTCTGTTAAATTTCAAAAACTTGTTAAATATCTATATAATTTATGATTTTCTAATCATGATATCTTTGAAATCAAAATAATACAGTAACAAATTCAAACATACAGGCTGGGATAGGGACATATCCCTACTTTCAGATGGGCACTGCGACGAAAGGAGAGGTTGTAGAAGGGCGGGGACAGGCTCAAGCGACGCAGTAGTTCGAGAAGTTTCAGTTTATAGGTTTCCCAATTGCAAAAATCGTTCTAATAATCTACAAGTTTTGAAAGACTTAATACGCCAGGAATAGACCACATACCGCGAGACATGCTTCGTCGAGTGATGCAGTTGCAACAGTGTATTGCTCATGAGGGGCATCATTTGCAGGATATTTTGTTCAACCTTTTCTAGTTTCTTTTTTTATTCACCTTCAAAGTTGGGGATGTTTCCCTGCTCCAGCCTGTATAATGTAAATACACAGAATTTAAAAATTAAATAAGCTTCATACTTATAGTCATAATTCTCCAGTACTATCTTTTACAATGAAATTTTATTTCAAAATCAGTCAAAATTATCTGTAGTATTAACAATTTTGTACCCAATTTCATACAGTCTTCATAAGTTTTTCGGTCATTTTTGCCACGTATAGTGAATCATCTTCGCACATCATACTTCACAATACGATAATTTAATATAATTTCGAGAGCATTTGGTCTTCGATTTAGTTATTTCCATTATTATAGTTCTTAGTTATTATTTATAACTCGTAGTTGATAACACTCTAAATAATTGTTGGTAGATGTTGAGCCATTGGTTACTGTTAATATTTTTTTATATTACTGTTAAATGTATAAATTAATTGTCTATATTCAACCAGCAAATAAATCACTACTATATTATTATTATTGTTGCATGAAATGTGTGTATTTTTGACTTGTGCATAAACACCTATTTTGTATTCATAAATATCTTATTATATTATTTAATTCAATGATACTAATTAATCATAATAATAAATGAGTAAAGTAATATTTAACAACTTGTTAAAAATAAATACGAAATATTAAATTTTCTACTTAGAAAGGAAAATATGAAAATGCTAGTGAAATTAGTAATTTAATAATGTATTCCAAATAATAGATTGAACTAAATAGTCTTACCTATTTTTCGATGTAGATATAAGAGAAAATTTCATATAATCTTGCGAGTAGAAAGCTATCAAAGCCTAGCTAATATGCTTCTACCGTTATGTTTCAGACTTGAAACATAACGGAAGCGCTTTAGAAAATATGTGTATCTCCGTTTTTCCATTTTATACTAGGATGGAATGATCTACTAAATATAATGTAGAAAGCTCTAATATGGATTGAGCGCCAGCCCTACTTCTATTTTTACATTTGCTATTCTTTTAATGTGCAGTTTGCGTCGATATTATTAGTTTGGTGTTATTGAATGCACGTCTTTGATAAATCAAGATCGTTTAATGAGACTACATAGATAATGGTTCTATGATTAATAGTTCATATTTTCACTTTTATACATTTTATTTTTCAGCATTACAGCTTGTTAGTCACTGAAACTTTTTATATGACAGCTTGCTATGAAATAGTGGTTTTATAGTGCCGCTACACCATGATAAATATTCACTTTTAATATTTCGTGTATATTCGGCAAACAATTTTAATATATTTTATATACATATATAAATATCACGACTGTTTAGTATTATAATAGGTTAATTTTTGCGCGACATCTACATTCTTTATGGTCCTGTTTGTCAATGCATGCACGTGCGGTTGTTATTAAATTTTTAACATATGACCAAATTCTGACTGGTAGTTAAATCCCAAATTTTATCCAGATTACGCTTCCTTGTTCAGCAAATGAAACTATTGTAACGAAATGTGTTTACATTAAATAAAAGAAGCAGACCTCTCGGCGCGATAAAAAACGAAATTGTCACACGCACAAAAAAGAGACCATAAATTATCTCTCTCGGCTGGTAAATATCGTAAATGCAGTGAGTCATCTCACAGATGTCCGACGTATGTTCTGGCAAATATCGAGCGGAAGATGGAATGTTCCCGAATATTACGAGAGTCTTGTGTGCCGGTATAAAAAGCAGCCGATACAGAGAAAGGGACATTCATTACTGGGATTCATTCATTACGGGATTAATTGCGGGATAAGTAATTCGGGATAAAGAAGTGGTCTCGTGGGAACAGTGGAAATAAATAAGTAGCCAAACAAATAAATAGTTCTTTAAGTGCCGTGTTATATAAATAGAACTGTTATATAAATATACAGGACGGACATATTAGTAATGGAAATAAATAAATACCTGTGATAATTAAATTGTAGTAGTTTAAGTGTGTTACGTTAGTTTTATATTTTTATATTGTTATATAATTTTAAGTACATAAATATACAGACTGTTTTAAATAAATAATTGCACGAGTTGTTTATTGGAACCCGAAAACGTTACACTATCAATCCTCTACCATCTTTGTCATATTAACTGAACGGGAGACGAAATGGCGCTAGCGTCATTTGATTTTTTTTATTATGTTGTGGTTATATACCATGCCAAACAACATTTCAAATTCGACGTATTATTGCAGTCCTTTCTCGTTGTACATCATATTAATTGTTTATGTTGATATCGATCGCGATTTATGACTAAATAAGTACAGAGTGAAACTTAGTGGACTATGGTGTAATATTAACTCACAGGAATATATTGCGTTAGAATGATTTTATGTATTATATTGTGCAAGTGCGAGGTAGGCGCCATAAATTCTCGGCCTGACAGGCTATATAGGTTCAAACGTGTTCAAACTTCGTCACGTCATGCATGCACATACACAAGGTGTACACTATAGATATGACGGTTCGAAGCCTAGTAGTTTTTAGTAACCAGCCAACCAACCTGACTAGCGCACGAAAATTGAGTACCGCGCGAAATTTTTAACAAAAGAAGGACATACATCTTATCACATTAAACAACGTTTAGACGGCGTTTACGGTGATTCATCTCCTTCGTATTCAACTGTAAAAAAGTGGGCAAAATGTTTCCGTTTGGGATAAGAATCCCTGGAAGATGCTGATCGGTCGGGGCGACCAATTGAAGTGATAACGCCTCAACAAATTTCAATTATTGAACATTTAGTGCTAGAAGATCGCCGTTTGAAAGTGAGACCCAAAACCGATTTTAGAGTCCATTGTCACAGGGGATGAAACAATGCTTCTGTTTTACGATGCTCTATCGAAAAGGGAGTACTTGGAATGGCGGCGACCTGATAAACCTCGTCCCAGAAAGGCGAAAGTCGTTCAATCAACGAAAAAGGTGATGTGCACAATATTCTGCTAATTGACTTTAAAGAGCGCAATACAAGTGTGAACGGCACATATTATGCGTCTTTATTGCATAAATTATGGGACAGTATTCGTGCAAAACGTCGTGGAAAATTGACAAAGGTGTGAGATTCTTGCACGACAATGCTCTCGTCCATACTGCCGCCATTTGACAAGCTACCATCCGCGAATGCGGCTTTCAAGACTTGGAACATCCACCGTATAGTCCGGATATGGCTCCCTGTGATTTTTTTTTGTTTTCTAATTTAAAAAAGACCTTAGGGGACGTAATTATAAGGACGACCGTGAGTTGTAAGCAGCTGTCATAGAACATTTTGACGGAAAAACTTCAGATTGTTTTTACAAGGGTATCTTTGTAATAAATGTATAGAAGTTAGGGGAGATTAGATTGAAAAATAGAAATTCTTATATTGTTCCAAGTTTCTTTTTTGGATATCAGGCCGAGAATTTATGGCGCCTACCTCGTATAATAAACAAAGATTTCTATCAATAATAAAATCTAAGTATTTGTATTTTTTAAACGTACAAGTTGAGGGTATGCGATTTGTCCAATAGATTTGTGTATTTTTCTATTATATTAATAACATATTATATACGCATATTCTAAAGACAAGCACATTTGATTATGCTGCTAGCACCATCTTTGTACACGTTCATTCATGTGTGACAGAAGATCATGAATATTTTTCCATCAAGTAGTTGCCGGTTGTTTAGTCTGTGATATGGCTGACATTAAAAGTAAATGTCAGAAACTACACAATTTTTATTAATGTTTATTGTTTTGTAATTGAAATTTAATTAATTATATCTCGGATTGGAATAAATATAATATGGTTCGTGAGATACTCATTAAATTTTATGTAGGTGTATGTTTGTTAATTTTGATTGTAATTTAAAGTTAATTTTCAGTTCGAGTTCTCAATTTTAAAATAAAATCGAAAGCTTAACAATTTTTACAAGAATTATAATTAATTAAGCCCAATTGACTACATCCTAACACTAAAACTAGCAAAATGTAATAACTTATAGTTTATACCGACTTATGATAGATACAGCCTTAGAGTAGTCATGTAAAATTATTTAGCATGTCGGCCTATTATCATTAAATGCATGCAGAACGACATCTTATTAAATTCTCTAACTCAGTTGACCAATTACATTAAGTTCTAATTCCTGACTGACATTCAGACCACACCTTAAATTGATTTATAACTATTAATTTAAATAAAAATATAACAAGAGACAGTGAAAGATAATTTGCCATATGTCAGAATTTCATATCCGCAGTTATAGTATAAGAAAAATGAAGTCAATTTATAGAAAGATTTGAAAATAAGAAGGTGTTATAATATTTTTTGATAAAAATATCTAATTATATTAGCATTTATTTGACGAGTACATATTTCAGGATCGCAATATGCTATGCTATTATAACAGCTTAGTAAAGGCAGGCCTGTCAGTAGTTTAGAAAATCGATATGTATGTTTTTCAACAATAAAAATGGGATAACTTAAATAAAATAAATACTTAGTAGGGAAACGTTTTAATGGACTTTTATCATAAGGAACTGACTTCTAACAAAATTATGTTATTGCGTGCATATAAAGGGGCATGAATGTAGTGGCGTGCTTTTATATAAACACGCAGTAGCGTGGCTTTATAAAATCACGTCATTGTGTCTGTTGTATGTATAAAACGCTGTTGATTAATTTTAGCAACTCACCGCTTCGCAGCACTCCAAATCCAATAAATACACGGCGCATCTCTCGCATTTTAGTAGATCCTGAGCTTCTCTCATTATTTTGGTTACGAGACACTCTAAATTGTTTTGTTCCTCGAAAATGCTCCGCGCTAAATTAAGCAGAATCTGCAATGAAAGGAGACGAATTTAATTTATATCGAATTATTTCATGAATGGCTTAAATTAGACTTTACAAATGTCACTGGTTTTTAACGATATCGTTTCATTGCTATATTATTACTGTTCGTACCTAATAAATAAAAAGCTTATAATATTAAGTTAGGCAAAGTTATTACATCAGAGCAATAATTATAATTAGTTTGTAAAACAGATTATAACCCTATGGTACATATATATGACAATAACTTTTAACCGGTTTAGGTCAAATCAATATTTATATATATAATTGTTGGTGCGTCTGTTAGTTAATTAATAACAATTTAACGCAATATAAGGTATGTATAAGGAATTTGGGCCCTAGATTCTTTGAAATTGACCTACATTTATTATGGTTAAAATAAATATAGCAAAAATATTCATTTCCTTTAGGTTATCAAGCGTATTGTAATTTTCGTCAATTACTTTATAATGTGGATTTATTGTAAATATTAAAACAATACTTAGTAACTCGTAATTCATGATGCATGACTCCAATGGTACAAGACTGATTGAATACGAGTTATAGTGATGTGTTCGTGTTCAATTTGAGATCGAAGTGAACATAAATGGAAAGAATTTATAATTTTGTAAACCTGAATTGGAAGCATTGGTCAATTAAATTAAGAAACCAACTGGTGAAAATTTTATATTTTATGGATAATCACTTCTAAATATAAATGAACAGGAACAATTACTTAAACATAAAAAGGATAATAGAAGAATACAAGTACATACCCATACACAGATATATGAATATATATTACTAATGTACACTAACATCTTTTGAATATTATATATGCTTGAGCTTGCCATATTCATATGAAACTGAAGCATAATAATTTATTGTTAAATTATCTTATTTAAAAATTACTAAATACACTTGTGAATTACTGTACTCTAGGTAAAAGTAGTGTATATATTTATCGACATATATGTTGACATTCAGAGCCGGTTTTTCCAACTCTGATTAAAATACTCGTGTAAATAATCATTGATTAAGCCTAATCTTTCGTCAGTGATTGAAGCTGCCTTTAGAAAGATTGCAAACATAAGTTTTTAAGTATTAGTAATGAATCGTAAACGTCATACATCGCAATTCTATGGGCAGGAGGTACAATAGCATATAGCATTCCAAATGTGATGTGTTTATGTATACCATAGTCGTCAAATTTTAATTTCGGTTTACACTTCTATCCCATGCAGATGACCTTATAATATGCAGCGATGCCTGCTTGCTAACAGTGGTGGGAGAGCAATGCAGTGGCGGGGGACCCTCACGCCTTACATTTCATACTTTAGTTTATTCCCTCGCGCTCTTTTCCTCTTGCTACTTTCGTATCAGAAATTAAAATATGTCGACTACGGTATATTGCGGGCTTTTAGTTAATAATACGCTATGATATTAGTATTCCTGACTGTAGGACTCGCCTGTTGTACATATATAACCATTTTAATAACACAAACTGACCAGATATACCTTGCCTTCAAAACCTTTCCTCATAAAAGTAAACTGTCTTTTAAATAATTACGTAATCAATGTTGGTATACATGCTAAGTTTTTCGAAACTGACAATTGTTCAAATTATAAAATAAAATTATAGACGCATACATGACATAACCAAACTATCAAAATTATGCGTTTGTGTCTGATTACGTGCACTGTCACCAACCATTAAAGAAACATGGCAGTCTCTAACGAAGAAAGTATTTAAAGGCACGGTATAGTCAAACTTCTACAAACCTGTAATATACCGAATACTCGAATTTTGGACACGTTTTGCTTATTAGAAGTCGTAGCTCCATCAATATACGAGAACAATAATTAAACGGAAATAAAACAATAGAATCGCACATATTTTTAGTGTCAGCCCTTGCACCTGTTTGGAAACAAGCTTTTCTCAATTAATCTTCTTTGATTAAAGGAATTTGGAAATAAAATTTTATTAGAATAGAATGTTTTTAATAAACAACTAATATAATATCTTTCAGGAGAAGTACCTGCTTTACTCACCTTATGGAAATTTGGTGCAAGTTAAATTATCTCAGATAAGACAATGGAAAGTGCAACACTTTTTTGTTAGAATGTGATTGATAGTCCAGTTTGAAACTGTAGATTCAGAATTTCCTTTTTTCAACTGTCTATTTCTAATTTGTATGGTTTTGACAAACATCATATATATTTTGCATATTTTTTTTTCTCAATATTATATGATTTACAGTATAGATATATTGGAACAGGTTTCTTATTTTTCACAAACCTTCTGTATTTATCAATAGTAGTAATCAAAAAATTTGTTTCAGTATGACAGGTTTGTCACACTCTGCCTTTTAATTTATTTATTAAAATGAAATGTCTAATCATACAGCATATAATCCTTAAAATTTAAATAAGATTAAAAAGCACAAAGAACACATTCGAATATAAAAATGGCGCAAATATTATTGGAACAAAACATACTAATTTAGATCAAATGCCTGGGAATGATCTATTTCTGCGGGTAAGTCTTTTATGGACGTGTCGATAGTCTACGATTTATTTATTAATTCTCTTGTTTTACATTTATCTATTACAAGTTACAAAAAGTTCCTTCTTGTACTTATCGCCTGTAGTGACATTTGGCGCATGCATCGCTCGACCAGCAAGGAGTATTTCCCAGTCGAGGCGACCGTAAAAATTGAAAAAAACACCTGGCTCTTTGGGACATTTAAAAAAAATCGAACTTGATAGTAATAAAATTTAGTCTATAAAATACTACTTCCCTCGACTATTCTTCACTAAAAGTTAGGGAAATAGGAGTAATAATTAAAAATTCTTCTAATAAATTTGTGGCGCCATATATTTGACTATTTCTTAAGTAACATTGAAATTGACAGTTAATTGTAATCAACCCAAAAAGCGTTGAATTCACTATAAATATAAGAATAAAAATGTCATAAGCAAGAATATAATAACTTAAACTAAATTTAAATGTCAGTAATAGGTACGTACAAGAAATGCTTAGATTAATTAGGTAATCTATTTTAGGTTAGGTATGATACTTTAATCAATAATACTTTTTTAATTTATGCTCGTACAAAAAATATTGTACAAACCACTTGCATGAAGACCTTCCACGCATTCGCGCAATTAAAAGCACTCGCTTCCCTTTGATCGCTAGTGCTTTCAAAGTGCGCTCATGCGGGAAAATAGTCTTCCCGCACTTGGTTCGTAAATAACTCTTCTCCTTTGCTTTTCATTCTTATGATAATTATTCAATGTTATTGTTTTTCTTCCCTTTTTCTTAAGTCTCAGATATTTCTTCACAGAATTAGTTTATGTAAACTAAGTTTTTTAATTTCGCGGACCACCTTAAAATTTTAGCGCTAAAAGTGAGCAATTCGATTGGTTCTTTTTATGCTCAAATGACAGTCACTTAATTTAATTGACAGTCATTTCTGGTCATTTGACACGCACGCCCATTTTCTACTTCGTTTTTCTGTTGTTGTATTTATACAACAAAAATAGTTCCTTTTAGAACTCTAAAGACCGTTTATTTAGTGTCTACCATAGTATATCATGGACCCAACGCTGAGTATAAGTAGAAACCTACCTATTTTTCCACTGAGGAAACGCGATCATTTTGGTCAATTGTCCCTTATTGAAAAGCAAGTAATTCTCAATAATTATATCAAGCTGAGAATTGAAAGTACAAAAAAATGTACAAGGGAAGTAGCATCGGATATAGTGGCTACAATAGGCAGGGACGTATTTATAGCTTTTTGTTGGAGGGGGTTTTAACAACCGATTTTCGTTTTTATCCCCTATGCTGAAGTAAGTATAAACGTGTCTTGGTTTTGGGGTACCTATTTAAAAAAAATATATCACATGATTGAAAATTTATTGAAACTTAAGATACTTATTTTTACAAAATTAAGTTCATTCTCTTTCTTCTTTCAGCTAACTTATTTACAATTGCTGAGGAATCTAGTTCTATTGCCATATTTCGATGAATACTCAATAGCGCGAAGACTGTAAGTCTCTCGCCTCCCATTCTATTCCTTAGATACGTTTTTAGCAGTTTAAGTGTGGAAAAAGTACGTTCAGGAGTGGCAGTGGATACTGGGAGTGTTGCTAAGATTTGAAGAAGCTTCTTAATCGTTGGGAAAAAAAGTTCATCACATTGATCCATAGCTTCTAATACACTAAGGGGCTTTTCCTGATTACACCACTGGTTGTGCCAAAGCTCATACTCGCTCACCAAAAGTTTTATTTCAACTTCACTAAGAAATATTTCTGCTATTCTTGCTATAGATTTCTTTGCTCTTTCAGTGTTTTGGGCCCGGTCAGGTAGGAGCAACTGAATTCCTGAAATTGTTTCTTCGTGAGGCTTAAAGCGAGCATCAAGCTCACTGACTACATGTTCGATAAATGGGTAAAATACATTTCGCCTATAGTAAACTTCAGCTGTGTCCCCCAATACATTACTGCGATTCATTTGTCTTCCACTTACTCTTGGAACACTTATACCAGCTGAAATTAACATTTTTGCTTCCTCAAAAAGGTTTGAGAATTCTCGTTCATCACGTAAGTTCTGCAAGGTGGTCTTTATTGTTTTTACATATCTGCAAGTGTTAGTTAAATCTACATTGACTTTTTGCAGGGTTCGGTTTAATTTTGATGTATACGAAAAATTTTCCTTAAAATTGTCATTGAAACTATGGACTGACTATTTTCCATTGCAACTTGCAAATGGTAAGCTTGTGTTGCATGTTCCGCCCTTCCAGACTCTTGAAAAGCTTGAAGTGATGCAAGTACTATAGAAAACATCTCAGCAAACATTTCGACGACTGTGTGTTTTTTCGTTCAACGTGTTTCACAAAGCGATATAAGCGTTGAATGAGGGGCTCCAATCTCGTCCGCAGTTTTTCTTAGAAGGCCATCTCGAAGTGCCGATTGTCGAAAGAAGTTAATAATACTTTTAATAGTTCCGATGCAGGTTCGAATTGCAGAGATCTCGCATGAATGAGCCAAAACTAAGTTTAAGGTATGAGCTGCACAGTGTACGAACTGTGCTCTGGGATATTTGTCCATAATTATTGTTCTTACGCCTTTAAATCGTCCGCTCATCACAGCCGCTCCATCATAGCCCTGACCAACTAAAGTCTCTAAGTCTAATCCAAACGACTGAAGTCTTTCCATGATCGTCGAAGCTAAAGCTGATGCTGTAACATCATTAACGTGGACAAATTCAAGGACATCTTCTCGAATAAGAGCCTTTCCAATAGAGCAGTCGACATAACGAAGACAAAGTGATAGCTGTTCATGACGCGATACGTCTTGAGTCCGCAAAATAAGATTGTGTCTACTATAGCACACAGCCTCTGTCTATTTTCTTCGGCAATTTTTTTATTTTACACATTAAATGACTGTAACATCACGCGATTGACCTTCCATAACGCTTATGAAATTTCTTGCCCGTTCAACAGCATATTTATGATACTTTCTATTTCGATGATGTTCGATCTTTTCGAGAGCTTTTTTCCAGTTAGGAAATGGCTTTGTGCAAAACCTTCAAGTTTTTGATCACCTTGACCACCTTCGGTCTGTCCAAACAAAATGCCCATTTGGAAAGTGATCCTTGTAATATATTTGAATAAACTAACCATGGGTTCTTTTGGGTCCAATGACGTTGAAAACAAAGATTTCTTTTACCACTGATGGAAAACTTAAAAGTCTCTGAAGGGGTCCAAGTTTCTTTCAAAGCTTTTAATTTTTCTTCATCATTTATTGGTTTTTTTGACAAATATTTGCCAATATCGTATTCATCTTCCTTTATAACAAACTCTAGACTACCTAAGACACACTAAGGAATGTCAACTATTGTCAACCGTCGCTCGACGACGTAGAAATTCTTCTCTAAATGTAATGTTGCCGACTTGCCGGTATTGCATACAGAATTTATACGCACTTGGTGGGCACTGCTGCCTAAGTACATTGAAATTCAGTATATTTATTTTAAGTTTTTTAGATCTAATAATAATTGTATTCAATGTAATTCTAATACCGTAGAAGAATGATGATAATTCTGGGCGGTTCGATTGGGGAAGGGGGGGGGGGTTAAACCCCCTAAACCCCCCCCCTTATATACGTCCATGACAACAGGTAATATTGTATTTTCTTACGTTGTGTGTTATGTTTTCGTATATTCTATTACTGCAGGTGTTGCAAGAAGTACAGATTTTAAAGATATAAAGGAATATAAGTCCAAGGGAGAGCTAAACAATAACATAACACACAACGTAAGAAAATACAATATTACCTGTATTTTCTTACGTTGTGTGTTATGTTTTCGTATATTCTATTACTGCAGGTGTTGCAGGAAGTACAGATTTTAAAGATATAAAGGAATAATAAGTCCAAGGGAGAGCTTACTGAATCCTAGCAAAGCTCTGGTAGACGCTCATTAATCAACAACTTTGACGAAAATGTAAAAATGCTGTAAGACAAGTAATACACATCTTTTTATATAACAACAGAGCTCCTACACTTAATAAAATTTTTGATAAAGTTCAAAACCCCTCCAATATACATCAAATGAGCCGTTTATCAGTATACCTACTAACGGAAAAGATTAATTTCATGTAAAATATATTTATTTTTAAGATAAATAGGTATATACAATATATTAATATTATTATAGATACATGAAGCGAAGCAGGAAGAGCTATTGACAGAGCGTGTGAGATACGTACTTGAAGATATAGATATTTATCATATAGAGCCCAACAAAAAAAATGATATTTTACTTAGATGCAACGTGGTTAAATGAAGGGCATACACAATCAAAAGTTTGGGTTGGTGGTAATGTACATAACCGCAAGCAAGAATTTATAGATTAGTGTTTCGTCAGGTTTGAAAAATGCAACACGAAAAGACAAAAGACTTACCATTGTGCACATAGGTTCTGAAGATGGGTTTGTTGAAGGATAATTGTTAGTTTTCCAAAGCAAAAGAACTGGCGACTATCATGAGGATATGAATTCTGTTGTATTTGAAAATTAGTTTAGCGCTATTTTACAAAATTTACCGGACGATGCCATTATTATTATGAGTTAAGTTAAAAAGCTTCCAAGTACATTATCTAAAAAGAAGGTCATGCAGAATTGGCTACCATAAAAAAAAACATTTCAACTAGAAATGACTAGCCCAGTTTTATTGGATTTGATTATACAATATAGCCACAATTTCGACATTATGTTGTTGATGAAATGGCAACAGCATATTCTGTTCCCGCGAATAATAAAAATTTTAAAATGGCAGAAATTAAACAATTACTATTGACTGCATTAGATAATTTTAAAAGTGTTAAATGGAGAAAGTGTATACAACATGTAATTAAAGAAGAACGAAATATGAGTCTATTAGAGGGCTTAATTGACAATATCGTGAAGCCATTTATCATTTCAACTACAAGTGATAGTGATATAGATAGTAACAAAGAATAATAAACATGTGCATAATTTAAAGATTTCCTGTAATTAAACGTGGGTTCATGTGATGATATTTTAAAGTTAATATATTCTTCAGTTCTCTGTGTAAACATAAAAAACCTATTAAAGTATTAAATAAATCTCTTGTATTATTTTTAGATATCATGTACATAACTAACTTCCTTTAACCAAAATGCAAATATTATTGCTATATTTTAATATAAATATTTCAAAGTAACCGCAGAAATTTACTAAAAATATTTGAATACATAAATCTTGATGTACAAATATCGAACAGGTGCTTGCATATCAGTGCGTATACACATAACATAATGTACGTAACCTATATCATGAATTTGTCAAAAATAAATGTCATATATCATATATTGCAGAGTGTACATATGGCTCTACTTGTTGTCCGTTGGTTGCTATCAATTAATTATAATTCTATAGTAAGCTAAAAATTCCGATCATAATTATTCTGTTCATTTCATTTATAAAAGAATTAGTAAGTAAATCACTGAAAACAATAAGCAATTAATTATAATTAAATGAAAAAAATACTTTCATACAGCAAAGAAAAGAATATAAAAACGTAACTGTTAATAATAATAATTCAAATTTCCCAGGTTATACGCATATGTAAGAAATCGTAATTATTGTTTAATATTTTATCAGGTACTCAAAACGCCGGTAAAAATTTATCCTATTAAGAACATCCTGAATTAATGATTAGCGCTAACCGGTGTTGGAAATTTTGTACTGACCCATGTTTTAATCAGTGATTATGCAAACCGGAATTTTAAACGGAGTTGGAAAAACCGACTCTAAAGAAGGTACAGATTAAATTTTTCCGTTTAGGTGAGATGTATTATACATCTCACCTAAACGGAAAAATTCTGAAATCTAATATTATAATAATATTAGATTTCAGAAAAAGATATTGGTATTTTTTAAAAATTGCTGTAAAATTTATGAATTTATTTGTCCTATACTCATTAATTATTTAGAGGAGAGATTAATTACAGGGTGGCATTGAAAGGTCGGCGTCAATATGACTGGAGTTTGCGAAGACAATAAAGCAGTACAAGAAGTAATTACAAAGATTAAAGAAAAATGAAATAGGTCATAGATAAGATAAGATAATTACAGGAGCATATAATTTAATGTATGTAATAATAGTAAACGAAGTACAAAATCAAATTAAAGTAAATTATCTGTGAATGACCATATACCCATTCGACCTATATATTTTCCAAGCTTTCCATAAAGAAGAAAGTAAAAGTGGAAAAATACAAAATATCACCTCTAAAATTCGGGTTTTGTAGGAAACCTTTTTTCTATTGGTTTTCCCTCCCAGAATAGCTATAATAAATTTAAATTTTAGGTACACAAGATAGAAGTTACTTCAGATAGGGATATATTTGCTGAAAATATCATCTAGAAGCTGAATATTTTTATTCGGATATGAATTTCTAATAATATATTTTTCAAGAGTTTTTCTTGTGAGAAATACACTGGAACGAAACTTTATTATTGATTTTATACGTAACCTTAAAGAAAATGTAAATAACTTATTACGTACTTCGCAAAAAAACTATTTGGAAATCAATTTTATGATTTGTGAAATGAGAAAATATAGTCAATACTACAAAATAATAATAATGTTTGTTTTATTGCATTGATCATGACAATATCGTCATAAAATACAAAATCTAAAATGTATTATAAATTTAGTGTAAATGTTGTTACATATTCTGTGTGGTTTGTTATTTTTAGGGCATCATTTCCTTTCCTTTTATTTTTGAAAGCTCTATGTTAAATTGAATTTAGAATCTTTATTTTGAGTTTAGAATTTTGCGTTGCTTACTAGATTTTTTTTTTTTTTTTTAAGAGGGGAAAATCTTCGAAAAGACACCTGCAAAGTTGTCGTATGCAGGTAGTGTTGGATTCATACCAACTAAAAACCCCTGTATTCCATCTTACACCTCACACTGGAACCGCGTTAGCATTACTTCAGCGTAGGTGGTGTTTGTGGTCTAGGACCTCATTAGTCTCTCTTTACCTTCTATTATGCTCCTTATGGTGGGATACGTATTTTTCGGTATTTTCCCATCCCTCTTGAGATGCAAGCAGTGTCTGCATCGCATTTTCTGGCGTAAAAGTTTTACCAGTTTTGCGTTGATAGCTATAACGTTCGTCATTCCACTTGTCACACAGAAATAGTGTGTGTTCAGCGTCATCGCTTTCACCACAGTGAGGGCAACCTTCAGCATCAACCCGTCCACGCTGGTAAAGGTATTGGCGGAAACAGCCGTGTCCCGAAAGGGCCTGGGTCAGGTGGTAATCCACTTCCCCGAAGGGTCGTTCCACCCACTTCCTTATATCATGTATAAGTTTGTACGTCCATCGTCCGTAGGTCCCCGTGGCCCACTTCTCTTGCCATTTCTGTTTCAGACTTTCTGCAGCTTCCTTTTGGTTTTCCGTTGTACTTTTCATATCTTTCGTTAATTAATAATTCTATTGGAGGCATACTTGCAATGACTCCTGCCCCTTCTGCGGAGATGGTTCGATATCCACTACAAATCCTAATGTTTAGAGTTCTCTGTACTCTTCTTAGTCTACCAATTAACTTGGCATTACTTGCAACCTTGCACCAGATAGGCGCAGCATATAACATCTGTGAGTAGACCACACTAGCTAGGATTTTCCTTTTGGATGCTCTTGGCCCACCGACGTTTGGCATTAAGCTAAAAAGCGCTGTTGTTGTCTTTTCTACCTTTTCCACTGTCTTGTCTACATGTTCAGCGAAGGTAAGCTTTCTGTTCAGCCACACCCCCAGATACTTCACAGCTCTGCTTGGTATCACTTTCAATCCTTGTACATTGAATTCCACCTGTCCCAGTTTCCTCTTTGTTGTCAGGAGAACTGTTTCTGTTTTGGCTGGTGCTAGCTGTAGTCCCTTCTCTCTTAACCACCTTGTTAGTCTTAGTAGTGCGGTGTTCACTATATTCATCAGCGCCTCCTCAGTCTTCGCCTCTGCCACTACGATTACGTCATCCGCGAAACCTATTAATTGAACCCCTTGAGGCTGTTCCATCCTTAGCAATTTGTCGTACATAATATTCCATAAGATTGGTCCTAGTACAGACCCTTGTGGTACTCCGCTACTCACTTTAATGTTTCTTACATCACCTTCAGTTTCTAAAGTAATTTCCCGATCAGACAAATAATCCGCTATGATAGTGGTTAAGCTTTCGTCTATATGTCGGCCCCGCATTTCATCAAGAATCACCTGCCACGAAGCGCTGTTGAAAGCGTTTTTGACGTCTAGGGTTACAGCGGCACATCATCTTCTGTGTCGGCTGCTGCTTCCGCTATACTTATTACTGCCTTTACGGCATCCACAGTCTGTCGGCCTTCCCTGAAGCCGTACTGGTTCTCAGCAAGGCCCCCGGTTCTTTCAATCTCCTTCTTGCTTACTAGATTAGTTATTTAATTACTGTCTGGGCTACCGTGGCCTCTTCTGGTTTATCCTTTAGTTGATTTATCTTCTCATTTAGCGGCATATGGTAGATGTATATGTTATATTTGAATTTCCTCTATACGTTGACTTACTGCTCGGCTTTTGTTTCTAAGCTTATTTCACTAATTTTTAAATACTGTATCTTTATTTATTTTATTTACTTTTATTTGTAATTGTGTAACCCAGCTATATTGTCTATCAAAAATTAATTGATGTGTTCCGTATCATTATTCAAGTGGGTTTGAAAAGCAAGAGACCAAGGTTTGATCCCTGCGGAACACTTGAAGTCGGTGTAAAGTGACCAGATTGGAATCCGTTGTAGCATACGTAACAGGACTGATGACAAAGATAAAAAACAAGAGCTTGAGCAAACCCATCGAAAAATCGAAAGCATCAAGTTTTTGGAACAGCAACAAATGATCAATCCTATCAAAGGCTTTAGCAAAATCAGGTAAATAACATCAACCTGAAGCCGTTGATCCAAAGCTTTGCTTATACATAGCGTTATTTTGGCGAGATTAACGGTGGCAGATCGTGCAAGCACAAAGCCATGTTGTCGGGGTAAAAGTCAAAATTTAGATTCAGTAATTATCTGCTGATACATGACAAACTCAAACATCTTGGCAAAATTACTTAAAATACTAATGGTCCTATAATTAGTGATATTACATCAGTCATCCTTTTTGTAAACTGGCATAATTCGACTAATTTTCCAAACGCCAGGAAAGGAACAAGTTCTAATGATCAATCAGAGGTGACGGAGCAGATTGAAATTGAGTGCATACTACTACCATCTGGCGAATAAAAAGTTGAGCTGGGTTGAAAAACGTTGGTTGGAAAATGCACTGGCAAAAGCATCAACAATAAATTGAGTTGTAAAACACTCATCGTTTTTGTACGACATATAGCCTGGAAGTCTAGTACCGCCACTCTTAATCCTAACGCATCCCCAAAACGTCGCAGGTTCTGTCGTAATTTGAGATTCAATATAAGATTGATACTTGTTGTAGAATCATCAGAAATTAACAAACTCAGAAATTCAGAGATACTATTAAATGATAAATTAGATCTCAACATCTCCCCGTTGTTATATCTGTTTAGTCTTTGAGAAGGGTTTTCCTATGGTGTTTATGTTCAATTATTAAACTTGTACGTTCACAAATTAGATACAGTTTAGGATTACAAATAGCAATTAAGTTAATATGTATTTCTAAGGATTTCCAATTTTCTGTAGAATACCTAATATAAATGTTGGAAATTGTATGTAATATTTCAGTTTAAAGATATCACCTGAAGAAGCTAATGTGTATCGAAACAGTTTGTAGAGTGTTAAGTGTATTAATATAGTGTAAATTTACAAACATCATATTGTGAGTTTTATTTTCAATCCAAAGTAAAGAGACGTTAAGGTATTTACAAAATACAAGATTTTGAACAAATGCGCCAGCCAATGGATTAAAATATTTTAAAATAGATTTATAGCAACTAAAAGTCTTTGAGATACGTTTAGTATTAATTGAGCACACTGCTTTATTTGCCAGGAACGGTGGGCAATTCCAAGGCACAGACCTTTATATGGTCCAGAAAATTTATGGACAGTTCTTAAATTTCAGTTTGGTTTGCTGATAATCGCCATTTTGAATTGAAAATATATTCAACTTGCTCAACCGGAGTACAAGAAGGGTGATTTTTGTTATCTAGTCGTTATTATTTACTTTCGATTTCGTACGGTTTTAATCTCTTTTGTTCCAATAACCAAAGGAGAACCCAACTGCTATGGCTAAAGACGCTCTTTTATCATTTGTTATCTTTCAGTAGAGAAATTGGCTTCAGGTCCAAATTTAATGTGTATTGCTAACATGTTCCTTTTTACAGAAAATTTGAATTTACATTTTTAAATAATCATGTTTTAAAATTTGTGATTTATACAGTTCTTTTTAGTAATATTGTCTTAATATGCCTACATAATTTCATAGTATGTTTCTTAAAATATCTACCCGTTTAATATGATTATAGAACATTTCTATTTAATTTGCTTGGTTTCTTAGCTAAGACCACAACAATGTATATGATGAACAATAATTAAAATTTAATATAACCATCACCACAAATTAATCGCAAACCGTTTAATTCATGAAATTCCTGAATTGGAGTAACAATCAACCACCCAGACGGTAGACAATGCCAACCAATGCGCTAAATGACCCACGAGTGATAAAACATTAGAAAGATGATAACTATACACCGGACATGCCAGGTTTAAATTACGACGGAGCAAAGAAATAATGTAAACAACACGCAGTTACTGAATAGCACTATTCATATGGTGAACTGCAACATCTGTTGTTGATGCGAAAACGACAACAAAAAAGGCCATTTTACTGGTAAATTTCCTTTCTTTATCGGCGTAGGTAGAAGGGTGGCGAGTTTTTGAAATTTATTCTATTTACCTTATATTTCGTAAGATAAATAAAGTTATATATGTATATACGTATTCATACTTATGTTAGTTTCGTCTTTTCATTGTTTTGACTGTTAATTACATATTTCGTAATTTTTGTAATAGTTCCTGTTTAATACCGTTTCATTGAATCTACTTCTCCTAATTACCTTGACGTAAGTGTGCATTGGATTTTGTTAAGTTTCAATAACATACGCATACATTTTTAGTTATCATTTATTTAGATCTAGAACATTGTTTATGTTGCTATGATATGGAAGAACATCGAGAATGACATCGCGATACAATGGCAAGTTGGATTAAGGGTCATATTGATTGTATGTCCATTGTCAGTGATTAAGAAATTTATTGCAAAGTCTGTCAAATATCGTTACAGAATGCCCAAAAATCGCACGTACGATGTCACTTAGCATCGCTAAAATATACACAGAAATTGGACTCGTTGGAAGCTCACAATTTTAACGAAGAACTCTGTGATGCTTTAATGACGGCTAATATCCCATTAAATAAACTTGACAAACCCACTTTCAAAACATTTCTCCAAAAATATACTGGTCGAAATGTTCCGGATGAAACCACCTTACGCGAATATTATGTTTCTAACTGCTTCACGAAAACAGTAGAATGCATTAGAAGACACCTTTCAAATTAGTACCTATGGATAAGTGTCGACGAAACTGTCGATATATTAGGAAGCTGTATGGTAAATGTTGTAGCTGGTGTACTACATCCAACTATTCCATATAACGCATATGTAATAGCATCTAAAGTTATAAATACAATTGATGCGGAAACAATTGCTAAAACCATTGAAGATAATTTGCACAAGATGCACCATTCTTCTTCGCCAGTAATAACTAGGTGGAGAACATGGTTGGAGTTACTAGTTTTTATGCAAAGAATTTCGATAGTTTACAAAATTTCGTTACATGATTAAATTACGATGCTAGAAGTATTTCTGAGTGCAAGGAACTAACACAAATCCCAAATTTAAGAAATAAGTTGTTAGTCCTTCAGGAACACCTAAACTAATCACATATTTTGAAAATTGAAATCTTAAATTAAAAGATGGATTAACCACATTAGATGTGGCTATCAATAATTTCAAAAGTATTCCAAGTGACTTCGGATGTAGCCTTCGGCAAAAGTTAGACCCAGTTTCTAATAGAAATCCAGATTTATTAATATTGCGGCAATTGCTTGTGAGGACAATGACAAAAAATCTAACTGCTAAATACGCTGAAATAAAAGAATATTTCCAGTACGCACCTATAACCAGTTGCGGTATAGAAAGGACATTTTCTATCTACAAGGATGTACTTCATTCAAAGAGAACAAATCTTACAGAAGAGGATCTTGAGAAAGTATTGATCTTGAGAAAGTATTGCTCCTTTATTCGACTTGAACCACAAAATGAAGAAATAATAAGGTATTTTGTATTTTATAGATCACCACCTACTGGTTCTCCAATTATGCAAATAACATTAAAACCTCTTTAAGAATACAACATTTCAATAGTGCGCCCATGGGCGATGAGTCATCAATCTTTCGTGTCCGGTCTGTAATGATAACGCTGAAATATGTAAATTAAAAATGAATCGTTGGAAAGTTCTACTGTAAAGCAACCGTATATAGATATTTCAGACTTACTAGTCTTCATCAGTGCAGTATAGTTAAGAAAATGTGTTTCGGCTGAATAATATGGGTAGTAAAGTCTTACTCTTAATAATTCTAATATTCCAAAAACCCTATCTATGTCCACAGTGTTACCAACAGTAGTTAGTAATGTATTGTGTACTGTGTACATATCATATTTGTCATATTAGTAAAAATAATAAATAATTTACGCTCATGATATTAAAAGAACCTATAAAAACTAATCTAAAATGTTATCTTGACTTAGTGGCTTAGTGGCTATTGATAAACACAGTAACCAAGTAACAAAAATGGTAGATAGACTGCTATCTGTAGCTTCCGTCAGCAGATCTTCAATTTAATGAGGACAACAACCAATTTCATCACATGGTAGAGAATGCCAACTAATGTGCTAAGTGACCCAAGAATGATATACCATAGAAACATGTTAACGCAGCTATGTGTAAATTAAAAATAAATTTTTGGAAAGCTCCAGCATGATACCGCAGACTCGTTAACTCTCATCAACACGAGTTAGTTAGAATATCGAAATAATAATAATATAGATACAATACAAAGAAATAGATGTTATTAAATCGTTTTATTGAAACAGAATCGCAGCCACTCTCAGTATTTCCGTGAGAGGGATAAAATTAATATCCCAATGTGATGATATCCCGATGAACCCGCGCGACATTGCAACAATTGGAGAATTCATAAACGAGTTTGATCTTGCATATGGTGCTTGAAAAGTGATATTCTGCCTTGCAGAAAATCCGGGAACATGAAAGCGAAGCTTAGATAGTAAATTTGGAGAATCAACCTTGAAGTGAACAAGGTTGTAATTTTTTTTTATAAGATTTAACTGATGACGAAGTTGAAGTTAAGCAAATCCATATAAAATTTTTGCAAGAGTAGTTGATAGTCTTAACTTATCAGGACCCAACTGAAAATACGCTGAATTTCTAGTTACACATCTCAAAATGTTTATGGCAGAAGAGACAGTGTGATTCTATGTGTAGCGAAAGTTAGAAAACTGTCAAAGTACATAGTTAAGTCTTTGATTGTTGAATTACGTGATAATGTGGTATTGTATAGTTGAACGAAATGGGATCAATCTTTCTGGCGTATGTTACGATGCAGCATTTGTCAGTGTTTAAGGCAAGGTTGTTTGTACCACACCACTTGGCAATTTTGTCAAGTTGGTCTTGTAAGTGTAGGCAGTCGGCAACCGATGAGACAGATCTAAAGAGTTTTATATCATCAGCAAAAACATACTTGTCAGAAGATATATCCGCAATAAGATCCTTAATGAACATTAAAAACAATAGCGGACACAAATTTGAGTCTTGCGGTATTCCAGATGTTGCAATGAATAAATTTGACTTGTATCCACTGAAGGTAATGTACTGCATTCTGTTCTGGAGGCATGAGGGAGCAAATGTCACCAGTGTAGTACTAAAACTAAGAAAGTTTAGTTTTTGCAGTAATAATTTGAGATCAATGCGGGCAATGCCTTAGAGGAGTCAGTATATATTGTATCGACCTGGCTGCAAATATCAAATGTATCAAAAGCATATTCAGTGAAGTTTGCAAGATTTGTGACAGTTGACCTCTTTTCGATAAAACCATGTTGGTCAGTGACAATGAAGTTCTTGGTAAGTGGATAAATTCGGCAATTCAATACTGTCTCAAAGACCTTGGCGAAGTTGTTAAGAATGCAGACTGGCCGATAGTTCTTTATATCATATGGTGAACCACTCTTGAATACAGGGCAAACTTTTGTATCTTTCTATAAATCCGGGAAGGTAGCCGTTGAGAGTACCAAGTTGAAGATGACGATCAAAGAATACACCAACACTGGGCTGCAGTCGCACACCAAAACACTCGGTATACCATCTGGACCTTGATGACCTTGATGATTTACTCTGCTTCTTTTCAAACCCCCAAAACACAAATTACTTTGTATTTAACGCGAACGGTTCCCGAGATAATATCATTTTCACTGGCGAACACTGTCGGCATAATGAGCAGGGCACCCATCGTGCTAATAAAACATTTCCATTCGATAGTTTAACGGCAATTCATCCAGTTTATAGTTAAAAAATTTTGCAACATTTCCAAATATGAAATACGGTTTAAATTTTGATCAAAAAAATATGGGCCAATAATGCCATGGTACGAAACCGCACACCACACATTAACTTTTTCTCCTTAATATTAGCCGACGGCCGTTTCGTGTTAATTTCTTGGGAAAAGACGGCTTAACCGAATCACCATGGTTACGGCCCGAACCGTCAAAATCGACGAAAATTGGTTGCACGGGGCGCGCTTTGTCACCTTTGAGAGGGAATCGAGGGTGTCGTGCGCGTCGTTTAAGCTTAGAACGCACCTTCCTTTTACAAGTAGGCTATTTTTCGGCCCTCCGGGCGGACGGGTTCCCGAGAATCGAGGCCTTCAAGAGGAGCCCGCAAATATTTTGTAACATAAAAATGGCTTACGTACTTAAAAATGCAGTAGTGGTCATCAAAAAGAGACATTTCGCTAATCTGACAGCTCCAACGAAAAATTTTGCATGTTTGACTTTTAAGCCTTATATTCCGAATTTTGAAGGTTTTGACGGCCCAACAAGGTACATAATCGAAAAGTCAGACATTCTTGAACCGATCGCATTCCTATTCCAACTTCATCGACATACGATATCGATAGGACGAGTGATTTAAATTCCTCATGCAGACGGACATCGTAGAAAAATGGCCGAAATACGCCAGAAATACATGTACACAATAAATCAAGTGCAATGCTCATAACATGTAATGTACACTCACATACATTCATGTGCACTTTCCGTGAATATATTATATATCGGTAGCTTGACTTAACATTTTTACATACAGGCTGATATCTTTTAATTACTATAAATTTGAATTTTAAAATACGATAATTCCAGAACGCGTATGCCCAGTTTCCTTAATGTAATTATTAACGTCAGAATAGGTTCATGGCATATAAACACACATAATATATTTAGTTTTAGGACACGGACAAGGCACTAAATTAATTATCTGGACACAATTAAAACGTTTTTTATAGCCTTTTAAAGATTACAGGTCTATTTTCTCTGAGATTTAAAAAAAAATTGCAGATTTCAACATAGAGTCAAGTCTACATATAAATATGGCAGTTGAACAAACTATTTACATTAGGTCGATAGCCCAATGGCAAGATTGACGGCTTCTTAATACAATGACTTTGCCGGGTCGGGTTCGAACCCAGGCCGGGGCAAAACATTTTTTTTTCGAATGCGATATTGTGTATTTATTTCGTGTATTTTACCGGCAATTTATAAGAGAAGACGCCGGACTTCTCGACATAATTTTCCCGGTCGATGAAATAATCATTCACATATACAGCATGATTTTTTCTTATAATTTTTATAAATTCCATTTAAAATACAATAATTCTAAAACGGGTATGCCGTTTTCTTAAGGGAAAAAATAATGCTTTTAACATTTATGTGCCCCTACGAAATAATTATTTAAATAATTACGCACTGCGCAGTGGGTGGAGCCAAATCAACTTTTTCTTCTGATTAAGGTAAAACTCGGTACTCGGGGGCTCTTGGTGTCGGTGATCTCAAGCCCAATGTCAAAATTTCAAAAAAAAAATGGTGCATCTAATACGGCGGAAGAGTTTTTTGAAAACTGACGTATGAATGTGAAATTTTAGATACGGGGGTGTCTTAGGTCGCCGATCACGAATCGAAAGTCAAAATGTCAAAAAAAAAACAAAATGGAAAAAGTTTTTTGAAAATTGACGTATGAATGTGAAATTTTAGATACGGGGGTGTCTTAGGTCGCCGATCACGAATCCAAAGTCAAAATGTCAAAAAAAAAAATGGCGGAAAGTTTTTTGAAAATTGACGTATGAATGTGAAATTTTAGGTACGGGGGTGTCTTAGATCGCCGATCACAAATCGAAAGTCAAAATGTCAAAAAAAACAAAATGGCGGAAGTTTTTTGAAAATTGACGTATGAATGTGAAATTTTAGGTACGGGGGTGTCTTAGGTCGCCGATCACGAATCGAAAGTCAAAATGTCAAAAAAAAACAAAATGGCGGAAGTTTTTTGAAAATTGACGTATGAATGTGAAATTTTAGATACAGGGGTGTCTTAGGTCGCCGATCACGAATCCAAAGTCAAAATGTCAAAAAAAAAACAAAATGGCGGACGAGTTTTTTGAAAATTGACGTATGAATGTGAAATTTTAGATACGGGGGTTTTGGGGGTCGTCGATCATGATTCCAAAGTCAAAATGTCAAAAAAATCAAAATGGCGGACCAGTTTTTTGAAAACTGACGTATGAATGTGAAATTTTAGATGCGGGGGTGTCTTAGGTCGCCCATCACCAATCCATAGTCAAAATGTCAAAAAAAGAAAATGGCGGACGGGTTTTTTGAAAATTGACGCATGAATGTGAAATTTTAGATACGGGGATATGTGCGGACGCCGATCACAAATCCAAAGTCAAAATGTCAAAAAAACAAAACGGCGGAGGAATTTTTTGAAAATTGTCGTATGAATGTGAAATTTTAGATACGAGGGTGTGTGCGGACGCCGATTACAAATCCAAAGTCAAAATGTCAAAAACAACAAAATGTCGGAAAAGTTTTTTGAAAATTGACGTATAAATGCGAAATTTTAGATGCGGGGGTGTCTGCGGACGCCGATAACAAATCCAAAGTCAAAATGTCAAAGAACAAAATGGCGGACGGGTTTTTTGAAAATTGACGTATGAATGTGAAATTTTAGATACGGGGGTGTGTGCGGACGCCGATTATAAATCCAAAGTCAAAATGTCAAATAAAACAAAATGGCGCAAGAGTTTTTTGAAAATTGATGAATGTGAAATTCTGGATACGGGGGTGCTTGTAGTCGTTTATTACGTCTTCAATTTGGCGATTCTTCGAAACGTGATTGAACAGGGCTTAAATTTAATACTTCATTTTTTCTTAACGACAGTAGATTCGAGAACATCAGAATGGTATTGTACACTGTCTCAATGAAAATGTTGCGCTCTTTGAGCTCATTGTTTCTTTCGATACTTTAACATGACATGTTTAACAATAAATTACCTTTCTCGCTCTTGAGTGGGTACCAGTTTGTGTCAAAATAGTTTTTAATATACTATTGGCTTCACAAAATTTATGTATGTACAGGGGTGTTTCAAAAGTTTATAAAAGTGGACATTCTAAAAAGCGTCATGCCAGTGATCGCTTTTTACAGGAAAGGCGCTTCAATAGGGCTTCACTTTAAAACTTGGGCCTTTTCCTTTTATTATTATTTCGTGCTCCTTTATTAACGATAGTTGATTTTGAAAAGGTTAACAGGCTTTTACACTTTCACATCAAAGTAGTATTGTAAACTGTCTTAATCAACATGTTAGATTTTTTGATGTCATTGTGCTTTTGGATACCTTAACATGACATGTTAAACATTAATTTACCTTTCTCGCTCTTGAGTGTGTACCGCTTTGTGTAAAAAACCAATCGAGGAGAATTTTAAATAAAATATACTATTGGCTTCACGTAATATATGTATATACAGGGATGCGTCAAAGGTTAATAAAATCAGACATTCTAAAAGGCGTCATGACAGTGATTGCTTTTTACACGAAACTATGAAAAAGCTGTAAGCGGACGCGAAAAAGGCGATTCAAACTAAAAGAAATTGACGAACCCGCTGTAAGCGGACGGACTCGCTGTAAGCGGACGATCAGCTGTAAGCGGACGGACCCGCTGTAAGCGGACGTTATAGCTAGTTATATATAATAAAAGCCGAGTAGCCAATGGCAACCAAACCCGGTCAAAATCGACGAAAATTGGGTACGCGGGGCGCAGAACTCGTCTCTGGATACGCGAAATTGAAAGCTGTCCTTTGGCGTGAAGTTACCGACGACCTTGAATTGTTCCTCGTCGGAGAGTTTTTCTTCCCAAG
This sequence comes from Amphimallon solstitiale, assembly GCA_963170755.1. Classification (NCBI taxonomy): domain Eukaryota; kingdom Metazoa; phylum Arthropoda; class Insecta; order Coleoptera; family Scarabaeidae; genus Amphimallon; species Amphimallon solstitiale. The sequence goes on from OY720680.1 coordinate 36,157,920, forward strand.
TGGAGCGTGTGCAGAGATATGGGCTTTTAAAGAGGAGCGTGCACACGGTGTTTTAACAGCAAAATGGCTTACGTCATGACGATTCACGTGACAACCGATCAAAATCGTAAAAATGTCAGGTATGACAGGCACGCGCGAAAGAATTGTAAAAGTTTCACATTGACGAAGAAATTTCAGGCAGTCGAGGTTTAGAGTGCGGAAAGAGGGTTGGAAGCCAAAAGAGTGGACTTTTCCGCGACGATCGAGTGCACTGTCCACGTGCCAAATCTGTCGCTGTGGAAGGTGCGATTCATTTAAAGCTTTTCTGCAGGGTAAAAAAATCTCGCGATGACGAGTTTGCGTGTCATTAATGACTATATATATTCACGTTCATCCATCGATTGTCAAGTTTAAATGTCAGAAGGCCGACAAATAAAGGGATTATGAAGGAAATGTGGTACCTTTCAGATACGTATTAGTGTTATTATTATCAAATTGTTACTATTTCTTTTTTATTTATGAATATATGAACAAAATGCCGACGGATATGATAAAATAAACTTAAAGTGTATTGTCGCACGTAAGTACAGTAACAAATATGACGATCTTTCTATATTTTATTAAGATATATTAAATACAAATTATATATGTCATCGAAATGTCGTCACTTCTCGCGAAAGAAGTACCGAAGCAAGCCTAAATAAAGAATCATCTGAGTTTTCTTTATTTGTCAGATGTGTCCGAAACACTTCGAAATAACATAAATACATCAAATATGTAAAATTCCCATAAGCATTTATGTAATTTCGTTTATCAATTCAGTTATAAAAGCAAGCATTTAAAGTATGCGACTATGCGGGTTGGCACAAACTAATCATACATTTTCGGTTAAATGGTATTAGGAGCCAACAAGATTTTTGATTGGGTTTTACAAAGTACATACCGTAAGCGTCATATTTTAATTTCGGTTTACACTTCTATACCATGCAGAAGATGACCTTACAATATGCAGCGTAGCCTCCTTGCTAACAGTGGTGGGAGAGCAACGTAGTGTCGATGTCGGGGGAATCGTTTGTCGAGAGTACTGTCTTGGCACTACTTGGCAGCCTCGCTTATGTTTATCCTTTAGTTTAATTTGTCGCGCTCTTTTCCTCTTGCTACTTTCCTATCAGAAATTAAAATATGACGCTTACGGTATACTATTAAAGCGTAATATGAAAATTAATTAATTCTCTCAATGACCTGTAAGTTTAAAACATGTTTTGTTAAAGTTCATCATGTTATGTTGTTAATTTCATTTGACAATTGGAAAGACAATTTGGTTAAGCACTCTCAGTCTGACATTTCGTTGTCACAAGTTTATGTGTGAACGAATACACTACAACGAAGTATTGTCACGATGACAGGTGGAACGACAATTTGGTTAAACATAAACTTTTCATTGTTGTATAAGTGTCACGATGACAGTCTGTCAAAAAATTTGAAGTATACACTATTTTTATCGTAAACTTGACACAAGGCATGGTACTACCAATTTTATAGAACGAATAACATGAAACAACATTTAATTGCCGAACCGTCTTGGTTTTTTTTTTTTTTTGGTCTGTCGACGTTCACCTTGGGCTAGATGCACACAATTAGACAATTAAACTTAGCAGTCAGTAAAAACATTAACAAAACCATAAAGATAGAAACTGAAAGTGTCATGAGCTCTGATCACAATCCAATTATAATAACTTGCAACGAAGACATAACCGAAAGAACATATCACACCTTCAAGACAGACTGGGCCGGCTACAAAACAGAACTAGAACAAACCATCACTGCAGTTCCTAAAGTACAAAACACTGCAGAATTAGAACAGAACATAAAATCACTACAAGATAAAATAACAAACGCTGTTAAAAATAACACCATCAAAATAGAAAGGATATATAAATCAGGTAGTCTACCACATCATATTAAAGAACTAATAAAGGAAAAGAACAGAGCTAGGAGAAGACAAAACTATACTAAACAACCTTCAACATCAAGTACATAAGGAATTACTGGAACTGAAAAATGTAGAATGGCAAAGAACACTCGAAGAAATAGGTGCAGACCCCTCTAAGACATGGAAAATAATCAAGGCAATCAAAAGAGAACAAATACAAATCCCACCACTTCAATTCAATAACTTCACACAAGTCACAGCAGAAGAAAAAGCAGAAGCTCTAGCGGAATCACTAGAAGAGCAATTCACTCCGAACTTGGATGAACTAGACATGCAACACGTAGTGCAGATTCACAAAGTAGTAAGCAGAGAAATACGTGAACCCCACTCCCCTAGCAACGACCCAGCCACAGCCGAGAACCTAAAAGCAATCCTTAAAGCATTAAATCCCAAAAAAGCTCCTGGTATAGACAACATCACCAACAGATCACTACAAAACCTCCCCCGAAAAGCAATAATGTCAATTCTAGCAATAGCAAACTCCGTTATCAGACTCCAAACATTCCCAAAGGTATGGAAACATGACAAAGTAATAGTTATACCTAAACCAGGAAAACCATAAAACAATACCAAGCAGCTACAGGCCCATAAGCCTGTTACCATCCATTAGCAAAGTGATAGAAAAAATAATCCTACAGAAGATAAAGTACCACTCTGACAATCAAGACATAATACCAGAAGATCAACATGGCTTTAGAGACGAACATTCAACGATAACACAACTTTCAAGAGTCACTGAGATTATCCAAGAAGGATTCAACAAAAATCAAGTGACAGCAGCTGTATTTCTCGACATAGCAAAGGCATTTGATAAAGTCTGGAGGCAGGGACTCATATATAAAATGATAATACACAATTACCCAACACACATCATAAAAATCACGAACAGTTTTCTCTAAGGACGCTGCTTTCAAGTTAGCATCCAGAACACACTTTCCTCAATAAAACATCCAACAGCGGGAGTCCCCCAGGGCTCATGCCTGTCACCTCACCTATATACAATATTTACAGCCGACATACCAGTATCAAATCCTACAATATATTTAAATACGGCCACCTTTGCAGATGATTCGGCACTGCTCTCAACATCAAGATGTCCGACGAACGCGGTACAGGAACTCCAAACGCACCTAGACAACACGATAAAATGATTCAAACAATGGAGGACAACAATAAACGAAGACAAATCCCAAGCAATAATCTTTCAAAGGAATCTGAAAACAACAGACAACGAAATAACCATCAACAACAACACTATACCATGGAGTAAAGAAATTAAACACCTGGGAATATACCTGGATATAAAGCTCAATTATAACACACACATAGCAAAAAGAATAACCAAAACCAAACAAACAAGATGTCAACTATGGCCTCTTGTAGGCAGAAAAAGCCAGCGAACACGAACAACAAAATTCTACTTTACAAACAAGTATTAGGTCCAATATTCACATATGCATGCCCAATATGGGTGCATATGTGCAAGACCAACATCAAAAAACTGCAAATAATACAAAACACCAGTCTTAGAATGATACTAAATGCTCCATGGTATATGAGAAATAATCAAATAATGAATGAAACAAATACCCCAACCATTATTGACTACATCAAGGAAAGAGCGCTCAGTTTCTATAACCAGATGGAAAACCACTCAAATCAAAATCTTAAAAGAGCACTTGCATATGATGGAAATGAAAATTTCAAACACAAAAGACCTAAAATGGTTCTACTTTAATTCTTAATCAAAATAAAGATAAACAATAGCTAATCAAATTCAACTTCAACAATCCAAGATTCACCGCACTCAGATGAAGAGTAAAAGACTAAATAGTCTAACTCAAAGCCACAATAAAGAAGAAGAAGAAGAAGAAGAAGATGCACACAATTGATACAAAACCTGAATGTCAACAAAATTTTTCTAAATATCAGCGTTCAGTAAATTATATAGAAATGTTGTTCGCTTTGTGGGCAAAGTCTTAATAAATAAATTCATTTGCCACTAATTATAAATGTCACAATAATATTTAATTTATTTCTAAGAGACGTTTTGCTTAATATGCGTCTTCATTCATAAACAAGAAGAAACTGAACTGCGGTTGTAATTACTCTACATTGTCGGTCATTCGGGTACAGTTTCCAATATCGTAGTTTTAAAAATTAAAGCAAAGGCGCGATTAATAACATTTAACGTCGACTGAAAGAAATATTATAACCGTTAATATTTACATTTTATTGCATTATCAATTATTATTATTATTACTATTGTATCGGTCATTTATCGTATCTTTAATGTCTTGGACACATCTCTGTCATCTTTCTACATACAAATATACATACTGCGTCTTTAATTTAAATTTAGAGTAGCTTATGATATCAATATTAATTTGGGAATACTGTGCTACAGTAATGTTTTTCATTTTGACTACTGTCATAGTTAAGTCAATTAATTGAAAAGTTCCACAGTGTTTTCAAATTAATATTGAAATCGTAGGTTATTCTAAAAAAAAAATAATTGAAGGCACGGTATGTCTACAATGACATTCAATTTGACAATTCATTCTCGCAATAGATCGAACTGTCACCACGATGACAGTTTGCAAGAAAATTTAACGTATGGGCAACTTTTATCATGAAACTTGAGACAAATAGAGTTAGAGTACTACCAAATTTAAAAAACAAAGAAATTTATATATGATACAACAAATCTTGATCATACAACCATCTTAGGTTTACCTTTCCGGCCTACTTACATTCAACTTAGACTAGGTGCACACGTATTATATCAAACTTGAATGTCAACGAAATGTTCCAAGTAATCAGCTTTCAGTAAATTCTATAGAAATGTTAAACATTTTATGGGAAATTTTTTAGTTAATAAATCCCTTTGTCTATAATTATAGATGCCACAATAATGTATAATTAATTTCTAGAGATATTTAATTTAATTTGCATCTTCATTCATAAACTAATTAAAAGAAAATTTATAACCGTTAAAATTCAAGTGCCTCTGCGACTGGCAGTGGTCACGTTCCAAAGAAGCAATTCAAACTCGAAGAGTTTCATTGAATAACAAAAAGAGCAAGTATTCTATTAAATTAATGTGTCCTAAATAAAAAAAAAAAAGGGGAAAGAGTAAATTGAATCTTGATTATTTGCAAAGAACGTCATATAAATTTATTTCTATTAACTATTGTCCCGGAAGCCCTACGTTAATTGTAATTCAAAGAAACGAATAAATCATGCATACATATCACCTTTAATTTAACGATTTAAAGGGTAATGTAGTTACTATTTTAAAAATGGAAGTACTACTTATATAAAGACAATGCGATTTAAAAATTTATCATACATGGTAATTCACTAATTATCAGTGACTTTATGATCGCGATCTACTTTATTACACAAAAGCATCCCTTCCTTAGAAAAAATAATTTAAGCATTACGCCCCAGGTGCTGATCAAAATTGGTGAACACAGTATATTATTAAAATAAAATTAAGTAACTGTTAAAGGGTGTAGCGAAAATAAAAAAAAATAGTGCACATCTACGTCGCCATCATTACTCATCTATTATCATTTGAACACCGATATATTTAACTAGAGCATACGCGAAATGTTGGTCAACTCAACATTCACGTTAGGTGGCTTAAATCTTCAGGAAACGTCAGAATTGTCAGAAAAAATCCATCTGACTTTTGATTAATGTTGACAATTTCACAAAAAATTAATTGCAGGTTATAAAACGTCAAAACGATCAATCGATTTCAGTTCATGATGAAATCTGAACTGCTTTCATGATGACAATTATTTAAGAAAAAAAGGTTAAACACCCTGACATCTGTCTGATATTTCATTAGTCATGGTTTTAAGCTCCATCGATATTTACTGTAGACCTTGACACAAAAAGATATGAAATTACAAATTTTATATAGCGAAATGACTATAGTCTATTTTTAAAATAGCGAGACGAATTTCTAAACATACCCCTGTCCCAAATTACATGCACGAAAATCTTGAAAACAAACTTACGAGTATATCTGATAACTATTACTGTCGAGCTCTGAATAGAACTGGTAAAGTATATAATGAAATAACGGGGAAATAATAGACACAACAACAAGGCTTAACAATAAACAATGTCAGTTGACAGAATGTGAGCAAGATTGATACGGTGTTATTTGGCCTTGCTTTCAACCAATGAGATTTCACTGTCAAAGTGGTCTGTTCAGAAATTCGTCTCGCTATTTTAAAAATGAGGTGTGGCCATCACACGAGTTTCTTATACGTATGAGCGTTTCAACCTACACAATTTTAAGAATTTTTTTATACAAAACTTATTCAAATCCTATTCTAAGTACTTTCATTCTCTTAATAAATCGCTATAGAATGCATACTTTGGAAGATATTCGAAGAAAAGTGCTACTCGCTAAGAATAAAAGTGCTACTTCCGGTCCGAATTTTAAAATTTCATGTATAAAAAAATATTGCAAATCCAATTCTAAATACTTTTGTACTCTTAATAAATATATATAGAATGCATAATTTACGACATATTTGCAAAAAATCGTTATTCGGTAAGAGTAAAAGTGATACTTCCGGTCCGAATTTTGAATTTTTTTTTATACAAAAGAAATTGGAAATTAAGTTCTAAATACTTTTATATTCGTAGCGTACCTGTCTAAAAAGCATGACTTGCAAAATATTGGCAAAAAACTGATTTTTGATAAGAGTAAAAGACCTACTTAAGGTAGTAATTTCGAAAAACTTTTTAAATACAATGCTTCTCAATTTTAATTTTAAGTACATATGAATTCTTTATAAATTTGTTTAAATTTAGTAATTGACGAAATATTTGCAAAATTCGATTTTTTCACTGAAGTAAAGTACTACTTCCGGTCAACCGATTTTATTGAAAAACTAATCAGATCTCAAGAGGCAGATTATACACGTAAATATAAAATTTGGAATTGATATCTACAGCGGTTTGACCGCTACCGTGGTGACAGAGAGAGAGAGAGAGAGAGAGAGAGAGGGAGAGAGAGAGAGAGAGAGAGAGAGAGAGAGAGGGAGAGAGGGAGGGAGGGAGAGAAAGAGAGAGAGACATTTTTTAAAAACCACTTTTTTGGTATCAGGGGACTTCAAAACGTAGACATCTGCAAGAGAGAAAAAAGTAAAATAAACTTTAAAATATTAATGAGAAAAGTGTTATCAGATCCATTTTAGTATTGCCTATATATTAGACAATTACCTTAAAATATGATTTATATTATTATTACTAGGTGACAGACGAATCAAATTCCAATGTAATGACAATTGTTTTCTAACTATTCAATTTATTAAAATAAATATTCCAGCCTAATTCAACAATTACTACTACTAAATAATTTGATTGTCAGTAGAAAGTTTGAAGTATGGACAGCGTTCAATCATTTAATGGGATATGTTTGAAAATACACCATTAAATCAAATTGTTAATCAAACATTCTGATGATGGTTCATGATGATCGTGTCCCAGGCTGGTGGCTCTGATTTCGATGGATTGGTTGTAATCATGTACTACCTTTTTGTGTTATTTTTCCTTAAATACTTAATAAGAATCACAAAATGATCCAACAATTACGAATTATATTCTTTTTATATTGTGTGTAAGTAAAATGTTTACACAGATATTCCCACGTCGGTCTGTGTTATTTTTGGTTATTGTTTTTAGTTCAACTACCAGCGTCACTACTAAATATTTAAATTGTAATAGGATCGTCTCAGCAACCAACATAGCAGGAGCACGATTTACAGGTGAAGACTCAATGCCACTGCAACTGCAAACTCACTTTGACAGGAACAATTTCAGAGCAGACACATGAAACTAATTTATTAATACGGAAGCCAGTTATAAATTCACTATTATAAATAAAATTAATAAGTCATACATATTTTATTTAAAACTAGATTCTTCTGTGTAATGGGCATGCATTGTTCACAAATTTGCATTATAACAAAGCTCAAAAGGTATGTCAAAAGATGTATGATTATTATTAAATATTACAGCCCAGAAATGACGTTTGTGGGCCATGATAATTGACAGGTTAAATTATGCAAAGCTAAAATAAGTCTGATATTACTTTTTTAATAATGATTTAGTCCTTTCATTGTGTAAAGCTAATAACACTATGAATCTTTTAGTGTCAAGTCTTAGTATTACGCTAAATAGCATCTAAATTTCAAACTTCAACAACGAAAAGTCAGACTCACGTTAAGATGCTTTAAATTGTCGTTCCACCTGTCACCGTGACAGTAGTTCGTGGACAAAAATATACGTCTATACAAGGTGTGCCAAAAGTTTAGAAAATCAAAATTGATTTTTTTGGCGTTTTACAGGGAACTGTAATAAAATTGTAAGCGGACGCGAAAGGCGATTCAAGCTCGAAGAGATTGATGGACAGCTAGTTTTAAATATTGTCTGTGAAAAGTAATTCTAAAGTTTGGATTCGCCTCACTCCAGTACCGGCAATAGTGAGACGACTCCGTTAGTTGAAAAGGCTAATTCATCGGAGAACATAATTCGTTTATGAAAATTTGAATCTTCCAAAACTCTGTAGCCCATTTCTAAACAAAAATTCATACGTTTAGCTTCATCACCATTTTCTAAAGTTTACCTAAATTGCGGTTTAAATGGTAAAATGTTGTTCTCCTTAAATATTCTTTGTAAATAAGATTTACTTATCCATTATTATTGCCCTCCTTCTTAAAGACAAACTTGGAGCTTCTCTTGCGGAATGAACGGCGAGAACTGAATCAGCATCGTCTTCATCGAACAATTTCGTTGACTTCTTAATGTTTAAAACCGAGCCTGTTTTAAGGAATTTGGTCACCACGTTTTTTGCTCCGGAATTTGAAATGGTTACTTCCGGGTATTTTTGGTTGAATTTTCTAATAACAACTCGGTAGCACACATCCCCAGTTCCGTAACATTGAATTAGATAAATTCTTTGTTGTAAAATCAACAATATAGCAAACGCAAGTTTAATTTGCAGTTATACTAACTTATTAGATTTGTCAACTGCTCTGAGTTGTATTTTTTCAATGCAATCCGCCTAGTAGAGTTACTTCTAAAAATTACGGATAAAAACTTTGAAGTCCAAATTTTGAAGAAAAATGATATTATCTCGAGAACCGTTCGAGTTAAATAAAAAGTTATTTGTGTTTTGGGGGGTTGAAAACAAGCAGAGTAAATCATCAAGATTGAAATTTTCTAAGAAATCAAAAATAAAAATTGTTTTCCTCTTTTAAAGTCGATCCGGGGTTATACTGTATAAGAGATAATAGGTGCCAATGCTTTCAACAAAATCTTGACCTTAAATATTTCATTGAAAATTTCAACTGTGTCTTAGAAAAACCCTATTTCAAATATATTAGACTGCGCGCAATGCTTTCGTGTATAAAGTTTGCGTGCCCCATTTACAGAAAGGTTAAAGGGCAGACTTGCGGTTGCCGAAGTAACTCATTTGGTTCATTGCCAACTCCATGCATATGCTTATATAAAAGCACCTCTATTCATCTAAAATTTAGTTTCAAGAAAATTGGCAGTGTTTACTCGGTGTATGTCCTATTTAAAGTTGTCAATTATTCACTAAAACAGCTACTCTCTGTTAGTTTCGTTGCAATTGTCTCTAGCGATCTTCAAAGTTATATTTGCTGGTTTCATTTTAAAATTACATTTTCGAACATGTAATCTGTATATTTATATTAAAAAAATTGATAAGCTTAATTTATTAGGAATCTTCTTTAATGTTAATCTAGAATTCCTCAATGTTTGTAGACATTCCAACAAGAAATTTCCAACTTAAAACCACCTAATATACATTTTGTATGAATTTGTTGGAGCATTGGTCTAGCAAATTGGACAACATAACGGTCACTTCTATCTGGTAATATAAATGCTGGTGCTCAAGTAAAACATATTGCATCAAAAATATGATAGCAATACGATATAATGGTTGATTGTGGTGGGCAGTTTTCACATCTGAAAATCCCATTCTCTGCGAAACACAAACAACACAGAACTTTCCAAGAGATTGTATATACTTTTTTAATATATAGCCTTACCCGGCGCTTACAAGATGTATGTATTTGACTTAATGAAATATATGTAGGAGCACACATTAAATTATTATCATTACAATTATTTATAATTTAATCTCTGCGACAGAGAATATTCTGAAGTTTTAGAAAATACTTCATTTCCTATGATAACAGTATTATATTATGCATGCATGTGTTTTCTAACACGATTATTCATTTTGAGGTCAACTTGACCTTATATAAATTTAGTACTTCGCATTTCAATTAGCTAATTGAAGTTCACCAAGAAATTAGATATTGACGCTCAATCTTAATTAGTTTTTGTCATGGAGACAGTTTCTTGTTTCCTATTCAGTATTTATAAATACACAATTAGTTATGCCAAATAATATATATTAATATCAGAGAACGGACAGAATATTGAAAGCTCTATCGGATTCTTCTTCTAAAAGTTTGGTTATATGCTTTATCTTTCAGATGACAACCCTCTATAAATTACAACGGGAAGCTTCTATTAGTTTGTAAACTATTTTCAGTGCATTATCTCAGTTTTGCTTTGTCTTCAGTGAGTTTACATAAAATATGATAGATCATACATACATACTAAATAAGCTTACATACAAATCATATACGTCAATATTTATGTTCATTGAATTAACTTGAACATGTTATAAAATTAAAAGACAATAATAAAGATGCTTGGGTTAACATTCCTGATCCGTAATTGGTATAAATATGGGTCAATTACAGTGGAGTTTGATGCCCATGACTTTATATTACACTAGCATGTTCTAGCCTAATACATCGCCTTGTCTATATCTAATTGTTCATAGACTGTAGTACTTCTGAACGGTTTTCAATTCATTTTTATTGCATACAATTTTCCGGCCCATGCTCTACATAGGTACGTATAATTAGTTTCCGAATTTACGTTATTATTTTAAGAATTTGTTATGGTTAAACTTTGAATATTTTGGGTCTCATACTAATAGTAGTATATTATTTAATTATTTGTTAGTATTTTGCAATATCTTAATACTACGTATTGTTTAATGTAGTTATACTTTTTGAATTAATCCTACTAAATTATTTTTTCAGTTTATCGATGCGCCACTTGTGAGTAGTTAGTGTAGTTTTAATTATTTCTTAAAAAGGGTTTCTCCTGAACAGATAATTTATTTTTTGTTTCTAAAAATCCTCCTTTGAGTTTAAAATCATTTTTACCTATATTTTGTCACTTTTCACATTTGAAATCTAATTTATATTTAAATTATATTCTATCGTGAATCTGCTAGCGGTTGTCCACATAAATGTCTTTTATCTGTTGCTTGTAACGGCATAATTCTTGGTGTTTAGAATCCCAGTAATCAGTGCTTAAGATTATGTCAGTAATTTTTATGTACAGTTGATTAACTGTTGTTAATACCGGATTTAATCTGTTATTGTCTAGTTCTGGAGAATTTTTGTGATTTAATCGAAAATCTAATAGATTTGTTCGACGTACATATTCTTCTTAAACCACTTTGGTAGGAGAAACACGTTTGGTCCGGATGAATTGTTTAAAACTAAAGAAGCGTGTTATAAAATCTAAACTCCACTTTTTCTTTTTTTTTGTAAAACTGTCCCTGATCGCAGGTAGATGTTTAAGCTTTTAACATTTTGAATTTTATAATGGCTTCGACAAGTGCTCTTTTTTTACTTTCTTTTGGTAATATTTGCCTATGTACTTTTTATTCTAAGGTATCTAGTGTTAGCTAAGAAGCAACCCCTTTATCTAGTGGTAGCATAATATTACCCAGTATGAAGTTAGTGGCACATTTTATTTAGCACTACCTGTTTTCCATTGTTTTGGGGCTTTTTGTTATACATAAATAATAAGTTTTGAAAAATATAAGATGTGTCTAGCATATAATAAACACAATAGTTTGACGCACACATATAATGTAAATAGTATAATATACGTGTTTAACAAAAAATGCCATGTACAGATAAATGTTGAAATGATAAAGAGAACAGCCAGTATCATTCGCAACATATTTGAAGATACACAGGCAATCATTTACTCTATGAAAAAAATTAATTAAATATTAATTAAAAAAACATTATAAATAGGAATTCTAAGGTTTGAATTCTATATCAGCTACGTCAACAAAATGAAAATGCGCCTATAATCTGCTTTATTAACATTAAAAGTACTATACGTATATACTTCTCGATATGCGGCTGGAAAAGGATTCTAGCAAGGGTTGCCAGGTAATCAGTTGAAGAACGGTTTCAGGTAATATCAAAGTCTCGAAAATTATCCGTTCTGCCTTCCTGATTTGTGTAACTTCTTATATCGGTAACCAACGCAACGATTTTTGCCTTTTGTGACTGGCTCACTTCTGGTGGTCCGGAAAATCGGTTTCGGTAAAACTCATACGAATTATGAAACAAGGACAGAGTTTTCCCGGGGTTTCTTGATACTTTTAAGAACGGGTAGGATCCCAAAGTAGATTTTTAATATTGTGCTTGACCTTTGTAATTAGTGAATATCTCAGCTTTGAAATATTTTGATATAATATTTTATTCATTCAAAATTTATGCCCCTTTTATTATCTAAATACATGTTCAACAGCTCCTCACAATGTGTACTTGTATTTCAATTCTTTTCGGTTTTTGTAAATTTATTAATAATTAGCTGTATTTTAAATTAGATAAAACTTGTAATGCAATGTGATTTTGGTTTCAGGATTCTCTATAGAATGCATACATTACCAGATATTTGCAAAAATAAGCTACTCGATAATTTTGTAATTTTTTTTATACAAAAATTATTCAAAATCCAAATTTTGTGCTTTTGAAAAATCTATATATAAATGCATAATTTACGAGATATGTGCAAAAAATCTCTATTCGATAAGAGCAAAAGTTTTACCTCCAGTCCGAATTTTGAATTTCTACATACAAAAAAATTTGAAAATTATGTTTTACATACTTTTATACTCATAATGTATCTGCATAGAAAACATGACATGCGAAAAAGTAAAAGACCTACTTCCGGTAAGAATTTTTTAATAAAAATTTTCTCGAATTCACTTTTGAGGATATTTGAATTATTCATAAATTTGTTTAAACTTAGTAGTTTACGAAATATTGGTAAAACTTAATTTTTTTACTAGTAGTAAACTACTACTTCCGGTGTGGCGATTTTACTGAAAATCTAATCAAACCTCAAGAGGAAGATTATTCTCGTAAATATAAAATTTGGAATTGAAAGCTTTAGCCTTTTGACCGCTATTATGAGAGAGAAAGAGATGGAGAGGAGAGACATTTTATAAAAACCACTTCACAGTATCAGTGGACTTTAAAATGTGGACATCTGGAGGTTGAAAATTTTTATCATCAGAACACTTCTTTATACCACCTATAAAAAAGTAAAATCGAATAAATTCCATGATCTTGACCGATTTACGTTTAAATGTTCTTGATATAATTTCAAAATTACAGCTAATTAACAAGAGCATTTAAGAAGTACTGCTATTAAAAATCGTAAAAAGAGTTTCAGATTTCTTTGAAAATAAAGTTAGGTATTAAAAGTCCTCCCATTTAAATTTCAAATATTACATAATTCTGTGGTTCGCAACATTATAAAATTTATGTTTTGTATATTTAGTATAATTTAAAAATCAAGATATTTTTGATATCTTAACTTTATGATTATTATGTAAAATAATTGTTATTTTTTGCTGGTGTGTTGTCAAAGAACACTCAGTATACTTTAAAAATACCGATAATTCGTCGAGTTATATATAGACGTATAGAGAACACTTTAAGCAAATGTATACAGTGTGACCAGTGAAGACCGCATCATATGGGATTTTTTTTTTATTAATAGATTTATTCTAAATTTGAGTTTGGCATCAATTTCTGCTTCGATCAAGATGAAAATTAACCAAAAAAATAATAGTCACGTGATTCGCATTATCTGTCAAATTTAAATTCTTTTCCAAAAAAAATTCAAAAGTGGGGTTATCTCTCAAAATATCGAAAAAAGTTATTAGAAAAATTTTTTTTAGCCCATATGCAAAATTTCAGCTGCATAAGATAATTTAGGTTTTTTGCCAATTTTTTTGTAAATTGCACCACTGTTGCGAAATAAGACAACGCAACCTACATAAAACTTCTTAGTTTGAACAATGCTTTATTCCAGACACATTTTCTTTAAGGCAGCGCCATATTCAATGTGTGTTTATCTACAAAATCCAAATAAAGCTATTAAAATTTGGTCACATGTGATGCAAGGTTTATTTTTTTTGACCCTGTATAAGGTAACTTCATAAAATAACTATTTTTGAAAATGTAGTTTGTGTCTAAATGTAATACACATTAATATTAAGAAAATAGTTTAATTGAAAAGTCAAATTTTCTAATAAAATAATCATAATACATTATAAAAATGAAACGCATTTAAAATTCCACCTTTTCAATTAATAACATTATGTATTTTTAGTATTTGAATATTAAATTAAACATAATTTGAAAAACCTAAAAATTAAAATTACATTTCTGTGTGCCTCGCATTGCTTTCAATACAAACAATTGTTCTTCTTGATAGATCTTTAATGGAGTTTCTGATACTAAAGGGCCTTATTTCTAAAATTCAGTTTCGAATTACCGTTTCCAAATTATCAACATTACGGAAAGGTATTTCTTTGTAAATTTTTGTTTTAGGTAACCCCACAAGAAAAAATCAAGTGGGGTTAAATCCGTAGACCTAGCCGGCCAGTATTGCTCCATATTACGCCCAATTGCTTTGCCCCTAAATATTTCCAAGAGGCGTTCTTAAACCCGTCTTGTAGTATGGATGGGAGCACCGTCACACTGGTACCACAAATTTTGCCTTATTATTTTTAAAAGAATACTGGTCCTTGCATTCTATTATAAAATTTGGATTTTCTTGAGCCCACCATCTACAATTTTGAGAGCTAACAACGCCGTTTGAAGTGAAAGTGGCCTCGTCGGTCCATAAAACGTGAAACGGAAAGGACACATTTTCTTCTTTTTCCCCCTGGTACCAAAAAGAGAATCCCAAACATATGTCAAAATCTTGTTTCTTAAGAGTATTTATAAATTTAGGTTTATACGGCTTAAATTTATTTTTGTGCAAAATATTCCTTACACTCTCTCTTTGAACGTCAGTTCTGCGAGAAACATGTCTAATACTAGTTTGACCATGTTCCACAATATCTAGGCAAACATTTAATTGGACTTCTTCACTATGTTTTATAGGATTATGAGGTTTTTTAAATGAACTTTCCACCGATCCAGTTGATTTAAATTTCACCATAATCCTACTCACAGTAGATTGTTGCACATTTTTGCCTGGATGCCTTTCATTAAAAATGTTGGCCGCTACACGATGACTTGTGTTATCACCACATATTAATACAGTTTCAATTCTTTCCTGTATAGTTAACATTTTTTTATTAATACGCAATATTAATTAAAAGCCACTATGACAAACAGAAAGCGATTTGACTGTCATTAATAAAGCAAGGGCTTGTTGATCTCTTTTATCATTTGTTTTGCGGCCAACTTGTGTTTGGTGCATCATCGTAAGGTACAAAACTAGTTAATTTTTTAGAAACTGAACTTAAATAATAAAAGACTATTTTTACTTTTTATAACATAGCTCCATTACAAATTTTAATAAAGGGGTTTTAAATTAAATCATTGAAACTAGTTAAACTTACGTAAAGTTAAACGAAATTTTTTTTCCACTTAATGCAGACTTTACTTGTGACGCTGTGTACTTGTCTGTATTAATATTAATGTGTATTACTTTTAGACACAAACTACATTTTCAAAAATAGTTATTTTATGAAGTTACCTTATACAAAAACAAATAAACTTTGCATCACATGTGACCAAATTTTAATAGCCCTATTTGATTTTATAGAAAAACACACATTGAATATGGCGCTGCCTTAAAGAAAATGTGTCTGGAATAAAGCATTGTTAAAACTAGGAAGTTTTATGTAGGTTGCGTTGTCTTATTTCGCAACAGTGGTGCAATTTACAAAAAATTGGCAAAAAATCTAAATTATCTTATGCAGCTGAAATTTTGCATATGGGCTAAAAATTGTTTTTAGAAAAACTTTTTCTAATAACTTTTTTCGATATTTTGAGAAATAACTCCACTTTTGATTTTTTTTTGGAAAAAAAATTAAATTTGACACATAATGCGAATCACGTGACTATTATTTTTTTGGTTAATTTTCATCTTGATCGAAGCATAAATTGATGCCAAACTCAAATTTAGAATAAATCTATTAATAAAAAAAAATCCCATATGATGCGGACTTCACTAGTCACACTGTACATACATACTCATAATTTCTGTATGTGATTTGCTTGCAGATGTGTTTTATACTTTTTCTATTTTAATAAAAAAGGATATGACTAAAAAGTAATAGATAAATACGAGAGAGTTGGTAAAAATGGGATTCGCACGAAAGCAGCAGTTTAGATATGATGTTGATATTTTAGTTTCGAAAAAGTTTAAATAGAATGTAAAATAGTTACAATTGTTTAGTAATAGATAGATAGATAAAAGAGAAAATAGTTCCGTAAAGTATATACTGTGTAATTGTGACACAGAAATGATGAACATTACTAATTGTTTGTGTAAAAATTGTGCTTCAGTAAGTTTGACACCGATTGAATAGATATTCGGTAAAATAATAGTTTTTTTTATGAATACAAATAAAACTATATATAAATATATTTGTACTAAGATGTATTGTTTGTTTTAAAATTAATCCTTGCCATACCATATCAAGATTAGAATATTATAATTGATTTAAATAAATATATATAAAAATAAAAAAACTACACCCTGAGAGAAAGAGAGCTGGTTTTTGGGAAGTGTTCTTGGAAAGGTAAGAGAGACAAAATACAGATAGAACCACCGGCCATCTGCCTATAGGGAATTGTATGCAGTACACATTTATATACGCCTACGTATATATCTACGTACCGGCAATAATAATTTGTGGCGTAAAAAGAAATAAATACACATCCGTCGATAAAGCATATTTAATCTTTAAATATTACACAGATATTGCCATTTCATTTCGTAGATATTTGTAAGAATCAATCATCGGCATAATGTTTCGTGTTGTAGAAATATTAGTAGTAGATTTGTAATGAAAACGAAGGTTTGAGATTCCAAAGAAGTAGTAACTAGTGATTCTGAATGTACCTAGTTAAATAAAATTAAATTGCAAATTACTAAACCAAGAGAAAATAAGAAAAATAATTCTAAAAAGGAAGCAACATGGAGAAATTAAAAAACGTTCAAAAAGTAATAATTGATGTCAAACAAAAAAAATTCTAGAGAAAATAAAATAGAATTCTAGAGGCTAATAAATATCTCTTTCAAACAAGCCTCCATTGTTTGCCTCACAGTAGCCCAGTCTGTTGTAAAATTCTCTACGTACATTAGAGAGAGTTACAGGTGAAATACTATTACAGAGTTGTGTAATTCGCATTCGTAAATCATCTAATGTGCGGGGTCTTTCATTCTGGTGTACATAAACGGTTTCATTCAAATATCCCGAAAGGAAAAAATCACATGGCGTTAAGTCAGGGGATCTAGGCGGCCAAGAAATATTATCTCTAGTGCTAATGGTATGTGGAAAATGCAATGAATGACATTCTTGTACTATTCTGGCATTATGAGCTGGGCAGCCATCTTGCTGAAACCAAATATCATTAAAGTTTACAGCAAGGTCACGCACTGCAGGAACAATATGATTTTGCAGTAATTGTAAATATGACTGCGCATTTAATGTTCCGTTTAGGAAAAATGGCCCTATGATGTGATCCCCTAAGATTCCTGCCCAGACATTTAGTTTCTGTGGATATTGAGTGTTGACATCCCTGCTCAAATGTTTGTTTTTCTGAGACCAGTAGCGAACGGCAGATGGATTATGGCGTTTGTGAAGGGAAAATGTTAATTCGTCAGTGAACAAAGTATTTCGTGTAAAATTATCATCATTATCACATTTTTCTCTAATAGCCTCACAAAATTCGAGACGTCTAAACTGGTCATCTGGGAATATTTCTTGACTTTTTCTAACCTTATAACACTTATATTTCTTTTTGTGTAATATACGCCTAACTGTGGTTTTTTGAATACCTAATTGTTCAGAAATTTGGCGGCTAGAGCAGGGCTCACTTGATTCTACAAAGGCGCATACACTGACTTCCTTCTCTATTCTTTCCTCCGAAATAGGATGGAAATTACTCTGATAGCATTTCGAACATCCATTAATGCAGCCCGACTTTTCAAAACGATGTATGATATCTAGTATCGTCCGACGGCAGGGAACTGGACGATCAGGAAACGAAAAAACAAAACGACCAATCACTTCTTGCGTACCTCCTTGAGATGAGTAATACCATTTAATAATATTTATTTTTTCTTCTTTACTATAAACTAACGGCATAGTAAATACGTAAATGAATATCGGTAAAAAAACAGAAAAAAATACTGAGCTCTAAATAATTCTAAACCCTAAAGATGCAGACAGCAAGAATTTGCGTATTTTTGCAAGTTCGACCAACTATGAGTATACTCCACCGCAGTCAAGACACGACTAACGCGGTTGACTGTCGATCCCTAGCGTCGGCATAGACAACGCTTCTGATAAACGGTAGGACTAGATACATAGGTATATGTACATATAAATGTATACTGCATACAATTCCCTATAGGCAGATGGCCGGTGGTTCTATCGGTATATGTATAATTCGCTGTAAACCCATGTACATGTAGTTTCACAATATATCTGTGATCATTTATCTTTAAAAATAATTAATTAAATTCACTAATTTAAAAGAATTAAAGGGCACAACATACAATTATTTGGCTCAACTTGTAGGGCATTTATATTGTACCCCAACTTAAAGGTCACAGCAATATGTTCAGTATTTTGTCCGAGAATATATTTTGCATTTATAAGTAACAGCCAGGTCAATGACCCCTAGGTACTACAAAAAATACCATTTGATATTATATACATTTTATGTAGGTAAGTTTATTATGTATTATTTTTGAAATATCCGTCTTATCTCTCTTACAAATTGTCATATATATTACAATAAAAAATAAGCAATAAATTTTAACTTGGTTATCTTTAAAGCTTAAATGAAACATCCCTTATTATATCTATTTCGTCATTTAGGGTTGAAGAAGTTATATTGTCTTGGTTTTCATGACAGATTCATTGTCTTTTTTTCATGCACTGCATGCTTGGCCTTAGCAAATGATGCAGACAACTTGAAGTACCATCGTATTGGAAATTTAATTGACACGCACCTTTTGCAGAGTAGCATTAACTTGGTATGGAACTGATGTCAGCAGAATCAGTTACATTCAAATATTTCAAAATGCTCTGTAGTCATGTACTCTCGGAGCCTGAGGCTGTATGCTTATGATTATAGTGTCGATGAACAGGCGTTGGTGGGCAATCACAGTACCAAAGATCGCGAAGTTTCTTTTGATAATCAATTAAACTTTATACGCCATATAAATACTTTCAGATCCGCCTCTGCTTTACTTGAGTTTGTACTGTGAAATTCTAATAACTTCATAAGTCGTGACATCTATTGTCTGGCTTTCTTTGTACGTTTGAATTTCAAGTTAAAGGGTGTTTATCCTGATAAGAATTACGACCAATTTCTATTATTGCATGAACATGGTTTATCACACTCGCAGAGATATAAGTGCTAAGTTCATGAATAATATAATATACTATAGTCATTTTCCTGCATGAATTGCTGGATTCAAGTCATTTTTAATACCGCGTCTGGCATCAAGAACTTGCTGCATTGCTGGATTCAATTACTTTTTACACACCCCGTTTGTCATCAAGAAATTGTGCATCTTTCTCGACACCTACTGTATATGTAGCAATTGTATAATTATTTGTTTTCCTCTAAAATTGTTAAATTTGGCAGCGAAAAAACTGTTCGAATTTCGTCGTTTGTTTACCTCTTTACTACATGGGTATTCATTTTTGATTTTGCTGCCGGATCAAGAGACATTTTGGGGTGGGGATGATTTCAATAGGGAGCTGTCGCCTATATTTCATCCATCAGTATTCTAATAGACCTACGCCCACTTAAACCGACGAGCAAGAAGCAGATCTCCCTTCCATATTAGACAGCATACCTAGTGAAGTAAAGGTAAGGAATATTGAAGACGTCGCACCAAAATCCTCCGAAACTTTCACAAGTATTTGTTGTGCGAAGCTGCAAAAATTTTAACTCAGACAAACGAGCTCATTCTCATATTACCGAACGTATGAACATATTTTAGTTACCGACGGCGTCATTTATTGCGCCTTCTGCCTGTACATTTGTGGCTAAATCTTTACGTACACACGGCAAAGGCGTAACAAAGTGCTTAACCGAGAAAAAACTAAAATTAATAAACGAGAATGAATTAATATTACTTTACAGAAATTTCTATTGAATAAAATACAAATTTTTACTTTCTAATTTAGAATATGGTTCAAACATAGCAGTCTATAAACGTTCTGGAAATCGGTCATCTCAGAAGTACTGGTTTTTGACATATCACCTTCATTCACTCACCTCAATTGTAGAATCGGGCACAGAAAGATTCGATGTTTATATAATTGTCTATTTACTTCTTTATTTTAATGTGTTACGAATTATTTGCATATTACTTGTGAGAGCAATCTACTATTTAATAAATAATGTTATAGATGACACATCAAAACTTGTTGTGTACATTTATTTATTCTTACCTGATTTCTTCTATATTCCAAAACCGAAACTTCGAAGAGCTGGGCATTCTGAATGCCGATTCCACAAAATGTTAAATATCTGTGGAATACTTCGACATCGTGCTGTGTGAATTCCTTGGTGTCATCGACTTTATTAATTATTTGTGCAACTCCTATAACTTCACCGTCGTAGTTGAATATCGGCATGCACAGAATCAAGTTCGTTTTATATCCCGTTTTGTAATCTATTTCACTATTGAAACGAGGATCCTGAAAAGAGAAAAAGAGGTTTGCATTAGTGATTTGAAAGAACAAAAGAATCGTAAAGGTTCGCATAACTAAATTCAGTTTAGAGTTATAATTTATTTCTAAACAGGAAAAAAACGCGTTCGTTACTATTTATCAGAGAATTCAATGTAATAATTGAAAGTTAATTAGGTGACATGAGTTGTCGCCTGGAACTCATTTAAACAAAACATATTTATGGTTCATATTCATCTTCCTACTCGGGACACTAACCATTTATTTACTACATAATCTGTACTTGATATCCTAGTAATAAATAGTGTTTATAATATTCTCGAAAAAATTAGTAGTTTTGTTGCCAAAATTCTATGCACAAAATGCTAGAAAAAAAATAAACAAAATGCATAATTTGTTTATTTTTTTCACATATACACTTTGATCAAGCTCTAAATATATTTCGTATTTATTAATAATATGATATTAATAAAATTGTAGCTTAAATTTTTTTTTTTTTGGCTAACAATGATGCTAAAAAACCTTTGTGCGAAAAACTTTTACTTGACTGAATAGTTAGGTATGATGAATTAAATTATTATTATTCGTTCTTACTATTTACATTTTGAGCCACGAAATACAAAACAATCTAGACAACGATGAAGATATAGACAAAGTGATCCATCTAGTCCCCATTTTTTTGTTTAGTTAAAGGATTCCTCCTTTATGTGCCATGAACAAAGTTTTTCTTGAATAACTCAAAAACCGTGGCCTCCACCAAAAGAGTTGTGTTGTTGTGACTGAAAAAACTGTTTTTATTAATCTGAGATTTTTCTTTCACTGAGATCTCTCAAATTATTTATCATAAAAAAATTAATTAAATCCGTGTATACAGTTTCATTCTGGAAAGGCGATGCTTGCGCCTCTAATATATACTTCAGTCAAAGAATAATGTGTATATCAAAATCAAAAATAGTATGTATTTGTATAACAAGGATAGCATAAAGGAATGCATGTGTTTCTAGTGTACTGCTAGCACGAAAATAACATTCATAGAATCTACTTGAGCAAGACAAAGACAGAGTCATCACATACGACGTATTAGTTCCTACATTTTTATTTAGCGTCATTTTGACTGCGTTTGCTTTTGACATTATCCTTTGACGTTTATATTTGATTGTTTCACAATCTTTTTTCATATTCTTTTTTAATAAACTACAATGTAAGGATGTGGTAGAACATTATGTTCACAATCGCAAGAACTTGTTTTAAATTTATTGCAATATGCTCTAAAATGAGTATCCAAAATACATTATACAAAATGTACTTACGGAACAGGGGCTCATGTCTTATTCGAAAGAAAACGATATTGTTTAAATTATATCTCCGCAGTTTACAAACGCATAGTCACCAATCAATTTCGATCGCATGATATTTGTGTACATAACTTGTAGTTTTTGTTTAATTAGTAGTCATTATTATTATTTGTATTTTGGTATATCTTAAATATAGTACATTAAAATACTGATAATTTTTTTATATATTTTTAATAATTAAAGATAATGTTGTTTATAATAACCTAAAACTAGATCGATTAATTTTCAGTCTAACCGTAATACATAAATTGTCATCATTATAACTTCCATGTTTATTTTATGGTTTACAGTATTTATCACGAGGGCGAAATCTTGATTTCAATCATGCAATGTCAAATGATGACGCAGGGATCATCATTGCTGAATTAGACTGTAGTTTATCTTTTTTACTACAGGCCACGATTTTCGAGTTATTCAAGAGACGCGAGAAAATTACTTTTAAACGTTTCGCCACCCCACCGTTCACCGCCCATTGATTTTTTTTTTTAATATGTATTTCATGGCACTGTCTCCTACCACTGTACAAAAAATTGTGACTATAATTGAGTTGTTTTGGCAACCGATACGGCCAAAGTACGAACTATAGACGACGATTTAATGCAACTACAAATTCTCATCGACCGGAACAATTTCAGAACAATAAAATTCAACTAATTAATTTATATTTTGGGATATATAGCTTCCGCTAGTGAAATACTATTACATGAAAGCTAGTTACAAATTGAATATTATAAATAAAGGTATTAAATATTACTTATATACAGGGTGAGTCATTAGTAGCCGCTTCTTTGATTGCTCTTTTGTTTTTTAAATAAAAGAAAAAACAGTTAGTGGGAGATCCATGGTTGCTTGTGGTGCATATTGCAAAAATACTTTAAGCTCTGACGCACTTCCGGTTTCACCGGAAATGCACAGAACTTATTTTTTTTAAATGACTCAACCCATATTGTTTTTGGATTTTCTGGCACTGCTTTCAATTATCTGTTCAACTGTTTTTTCTTTTTCAAAATTGAGCGAATAGTTTTTGAGTTATTAATTTTTTTTAAAAATATTTCACCAAAACACGTGTTCAGAAAAAAATTATTTTCACATTATTTTTAAAAGTAAAAACATTAACTTTGGTGGTGCTTGTAGCCAAGAAAATTCTGCATCATTTGGTAAAGTTGCACTCGACAATACCTCAAAAAACTTTATTTTTTCAAAGCCTACTTCCTGAAATTTTCACATACGAAAAACTTATTTTTTTTAAATGGAACACCCAGTATTTTATTAAGGCACTTTGTTCCTTTTCTTATTCTCTTTCATTTTTGTTGACAATGTTATATACCTATCTTTTGTAATTTTCGAGGTAATCACTATAGGAGCAATTAGCGGTCAATTAAAGAACTACGGGCGCTGTTCTCTGCACTCAATTATTCGTCCAATAAAGGTTGGAGTGCGGCTGACTGCCTAAGTCAACTGTTAAAGAAAGTCGGTATACATTTATGTCAAACTTATAAAAGCGTCGCTATTAGTTATCATCCAAATGAATTATTCTTATGAAGAGTTAATAGATATGATTGACGTTTTGGGTGAATCTGAAATAAACTCCTTGCTAGCATCCAGAATTTATGCACAGCGATCCCTGGTACAAGTCAACCGAAGCCAGATACCTTCGAAAGTATAAAGACAGTTTGAGTGAACAGAAAGTATTGAATATGAAAAAAAGAGCGGACAAAATCAATAACTGGTGAGGATAAAACGTTTATGATACTTGCGAGTGTAGTCGAACACCCCCATACTAGTACTACGAAAATTAGTCGTTAGTTAGATGTAAGTCAAATTTGAGAATCCAGAATAATTAGGAAATATGAAATTCACACGTAGCATATTCATACACAGGGTTAAATGAAAGAAATTTTCAGAATCGCTTACATTTTTGTCAATTGTCAGCAGATCAATTATCCTGCCTTCTCAATTTTTTGTTGTTTACCAACGAAGCCACCTTCTATTAGAGTGAATACGTTCAGCTTCACAATTTCCATTATTATAACACATAAAACCCCCACTTTATCACACCTGTAAATTTTCAAAATCGTTGGTCATTAAATGTGTGGGGAGGAATTGTGGGTGGTTACATAATTGGACCTTATTTCTTTGATGAAAATGTTAATGGAGGAGAGTATCTTTGCTACCTACGGATGGATTTTCAAAACTTTTTGAAGACATCTTCAAATATGTCAGTAAACATAACCTTTATTTTATTTCGATGTTAACCAACAGTGTCAGAAATTAAATACTGCAACTGGACATTGCCGGAATTAAAAAATTGAAATGCGATGCTCTTTATTCTGTAAAATTATTACTTTTGAGATAGCTGAATTTAACATTTACTTTGTTAAACAGTTGACTAAGGAAGTCGGGCGCTATTCCTGTCTTCCATTCGTTGAACGAATATTTTGGTGCATAAAACAACAGCGCTCGTAGTTCTGTAATTGACCGCTAATTGCTCCTATAGTGATTATCTCAGAAATTACAAAAGATAGGTATAGGACATTGTTAACAAAAATGAAAGAGAATAAAAAACGGAACAAAATGCCTCATGTGTGTGTTCCATTTAAAAAAAATAAGTTTTTGGTATGTGAAAATTTCAAGAAGTAGGCTTTGAAAAAACAAAGTTTTTTGAAGTACTGTCAAGTGCAACTTTACCAAATGATGCAGAATTTTCTTGGCTACAAGCACCATCAAAGTTAATGTTTTTACTTTTAAAAACAATGTGGAAATATTTTTTTTTCTGAACGCGTGTTTTGGTCAAATATTTTGAAAAAAATTAATAATTCAAAAACTATTGGCGCAATTTTGAAAAAGAAAAACCAGTTGAACAGACAATTTAAAGCAGTACAAGAAAATCCAAAAATGTATAGGGTGAGTCATTTAAAAAAATTAAGTTCCGTGCATTTCCGGTGAAACTGGAAGTGCGTCAGAGCTTAAAGTATTTTTACAATATGCGCCACAAGGAACCATAGATCTTCCACTAATTGTTTTTACTTTTATTTCAAACACAAAAGAGCAATCGAAGAAGCGGCTACTAATGACTCACCATGTATATACCTATATTTTGTTTAATACTTTGCTATTATGTGTAGTAGACAAGCATTGTTGACAAATTTATATTGTTTGATGACAATTATAACAACATCATGAAGGACAAATGTCAAGAAGTGTATGAATGTTATTATTTATTACAGTTATGAAATGGCTTTTTTAAGTTATATTAGTAAATTTCCAATATGATGCCATTTTAATTAATTGACGCATATCGCTTACCAAAGTGACTCAACCACACACCTATTATTTCTTATTTGACTATTTTGCATTACGTTTAGTAGACAAGAAACAAAAAACTAAAATGTGACAAAAAACAAATCACCCAGTAGAAAAATATATTTTTTAATCAAATTTTTACCTTATGATATAGAAACATTGAACTTAATAAAACGTAATTTGGATATCCAATTTACGTGTAGGAAGCTTTAAGTTCAATGAGGAGTATGTAATTCTAAAGAATATGCATTGCAATGTTGAAACAAATATTTAATTTAATTGCAAAAATGACATGTTTACTAATTGAGCCTATTACATTTCTTTAAGCATTAATCGTTATTTAATAGGATTTTTTTAGAAGTTTTCGTGGGGGTATCATAAAATTTAAAATATTGTATACCTTCCCATTTTAAAATACATTTTTTTTGGCTTTTTCTTCTCGAACAATATATAAATGAAAATATTTTCTCAGCTTATGATTATCCACGATTTTTTTAATATAAATTTGTAGTTAGTTTCATTATTAGGTACCATTGATTTGTTTTAGTAAAGGTGTAGTGGCTCGATGGTTAATTTTCGTATATATTACTTTCATGGCATTAGCAAATTTAGCTTTCTTACTTTGAAAATTTAAACCGGTAGTTTCACCAAAGAACAACATTGTTAGAGAGGAAGGACTGGATTTAATTAATGTCTATAACCATTTCCGTATTTAGAAGAGTAATAGATATAGATTAGATGTAATATGTTAACTTTTTACTTTCTTATACTTAGTATAAGGAAGTATTGTGATGATGAAAATTTTCGACTTTGAGATTTTTGCAGATGTCCACGTGTTGAAGTCTCCTGATACCAAAATAAGTGGTTTTTAAAGAATGTCTCTCTCTCTCTCTGTGTGTGTGTGTGTGTGTCTCTCTGTGTGTGTGACCACGATAGTGGTCAACCGACTATAGCTATCAATTCCAAATTTTGTATTTACAAGTATAATCTCCCTCTTGGAATCTCATAAGATTTTCAGTAAAATCGGTAGACCGGAAATAGTAGTTTACTTCAGTGAAAAAATCGAATTTTGCCAATATTTTGTCAACTACTAAATTTAAAAAAAATTCTAAAGAATTCAAATGTACTCAAAGTTGAGGTTGAGAAATTTTTTATCAAAACAGTTTTTCGAAATTCCTACCGGAAGTAGGTCTTTTACTCGTATCAGAAATCAGTTTTTCGCAAATATCTCGCAAGGCATGCTTTCTGGGCAGGTACATTACAAGTAGAAAAGTATTTCGAACATATGTTTCGATACCTTTTGTATAAAGAAAATTTCAAAATTCGGACCGGACTTATACTCTTATCGAATAGCGATTTTTTGCAAATATGTTGTAAATTATGCATTCTATATAATATATTTATCAAGAATAAAAAAGTATTTAGATCTGGATTTGAAATATTTTTTGTATAAATGAAATTTCAAAATTCGGACTGAACGTAACACTTTTACTCTTAGCGAGTAGCACTTTCTTTCGAATATCTCGCAAAGTAGGAATTCTATTTTTTCATATTAAGAGAATAGAAGTACTTATAACAGTATTTTGAATATTTTTTATATATATGTTTTTTTAAATTTGGCATATTTTTCTAAGAAGATAAAACTATTTAAAAGAACAGTTTTGTATAATTTGAAATTCTCAGATATATAAGATAGTCGTGTGGTGGCCACACCTCATTTTTATATTTTGAATCTAATAGAACTAAATCGTTTTAAATGCTGCGATATATTTCGTTTTTCAACCATAGTTACCCTATTTAATATGTACGAAATATTTTATAACTAAAATAAGAAATTAGCTGTCCAAAACAACAATAACTAGATAGTTGTTGAAATATCACGTATTCCTGGTGAATTCAAGTGAGTATTTCATTTTCTTACTGAAAATGTGCTTGAGAGGAGATGTGATTTCCAGAACGTGTATCAAGACAATACATGTATAGCAATATCTACCACGGATTATTATCAGAAAACAGATACGCCTAGGTTCTCAATGTCAGAATGAAATAGTTGCGGTAAACACACTCTGCTAAAATATATACGCTCGTCACATAACTAAGTGATACGCTATGCCATCATTCTAAAGTAAAAGTCAGTCAAAGAAATGTGCTCTCTGCTATCTGGGTCAAAGAACACATATAAAACGGAGATGAAATGGAGAAAACACTACAAAATGTAAGAAATAATATTATTAAATATGAGATTATTTCAACAATACTTGTACCAAATATACGCATGATTTTTTACGCTATTAGTGAAGTTAAATGTTATATTTATCACTGTCACAGTAAAATTCTTCAATACATAAAATAAATCAAATAATAATAAAAGCTATTAATTCAGTAATATATACAGTGTTGAATATGTCAAAAAGTACATCCACGCAAATAACGCAATAAAACAGATTCACATTCATACGCGTCAAAATCTATAATTAAAATACTCATCCATGCTATAGAAATCCTCTTTGATGAGTATCTCAAACAACAGAGTTCTTTGCCTTTTTTGATGAGTGACGGTAAATGATTATTCACTCTTATTATTTGGGTGATACAATTCTTTTCTACAGTACTTTATGTTGTTTGTAGGGGTACCAAATGTGAACAACAACACCTCTGGTCTCGTAATGATGTCGTTATTCTTCCTCTTTGTAAAATTCATAGTTCTTCACAAACTCAAGAACGTATAAACCCGTCAACTTTAGTATTTTTTGTCCCTTAGAAATTTCTTTGTCACACCAAAGACACTACGTAGGCACGACTTATGAAGAATGAACACCATGGATGCATGAACCGCCATTCCCCACAACATGATGCCATAACTAAGTCTTGATTACACATAAGCATAATATATAGATAGACTTGCCGACCGATTTACAGAATCTGCTATGATATGTAATGCACAACTAAATGATGATATCTTTGCCACTAAGTGGTCAATATGCTTCTTCCAGTTCAATTGAGGATCCATCCACAATCCCAAGAGCTTAACTGGCATATGTTCCATATTTAGCTGTTGATCACCATAAATAATTTTTATTGGGTTCTTTTTGAAATAGCTAAAGTTCAACACATTGGTTGTTTCAGTAGTCAAAACTTGAGCCGCAGTCCTCAACAGTAGTTTCATTGTATTCTGCATCTTTTTTTTAGTTCTTACAATTACCGATTCATCAGCGTACAGTATCGTTTTATGGTTAGTCTTGCAAGGTAGATCGTTCACTTATATTTAAAACAATAAAGGACCCAGGACGGAGCCCTGCTGCACTTCTCTTTTCAGAGGCCCCAATCACAAGCAGCACCCGCACCACTATCGAGTACGCAGTGGTTTCTATTATCTCGATAGGACCGTATCAATTGCAAGCAATATCCCCTTATTCCAACTCTTTCCAATTTTTCAAACAACACTCTACTAAAATATACACTCAGTACTCAACACAGTCAAAGACCTTACTAAGGTCCATGAAGATACCAATTGTACACTTATCATGATTCAGACTGTCAAGTATCTCATGTATGGCTTGATAAGCAACTTTAATCGTAGATCTGTGATGAAGTCATTCCGGTATTCACTGAATACATCATACGTTTAAAAGTAATTTTTGAGAGAAGTGTCAATATAGATATCCGTCTGTAGTTTTCTAGTTTTTTAATTTCACTTCTCTTGTATATTAATCTAATAATAGATTTCTTCAATTCATTTGGGAATATTCCTGTTTCTATACATTTATTGACTATTGTTCAGTGACTATTGGTAGAATTTGCGCCTGAACTTGCAGTTATACTAGAAACTGCAAGTTCAGGCGCAAATTCTTTTGTTATTTTTACAGGTATTTCATCACAACCCACGCAAGAGCTATCCCTTAACTATGCAATAATGCTACATATTTTTCCTATATCAGTAGGATTCAACATCAATGAGTGGTTATTATAAGGAATATTGTCCAGATCTAAATCTTTTATTTTGGTTATATTGTTACAGATTTCTATCAGTTGTCTGTTGATTGTAGACAACCTTTCTTCAATTGTTGTTCGTATTACTTCAATGCCATCAACAGAGTTTTCCTCATCTCTAACAGAACCCGTGATTTTTCTTACCAGCTGCCAAGTAGGCTTAGTCTTTTTGTGTGATTCATTGATGAAATCACTGTTAGCTTTGTCTTTCCCAATTTTTATCTTTCTGTTTAAATTATTGCGATAGTTGTTATAATCTTCTATATTTATTCTTTTGCTTAGCATGTCCTCGTACATTTATCTTTTAATAATTGTTAATAAATAAAACTCTCATACAAGAAAATAACACCTAAAGCATCACTCCACAGATTCCCGTCATGTTCCTTGAGCCATTGCTTAAAACAGCAATATTTTCTACATATATTATTTTTATTTTAATTGGTTTTCCTGAAACCTCGCCTACTATAAAATGGTACATGAAAATCACCCTTTAAAATGAGTATATGTTTTGGTTTCATTTTTATTACAGAGGATAGTATATCTAAAAATTCATAAAAATCACCATTTAGCAGTCCATACACATTAACCACAACTGTATTATTTCTAACTTTTGTCACTTACATTTTTTACTTCCTTGACAAAATTCTTTCTCTTACAAAGATGCAAGAGCCACCATACCTGTTTGTAGCTCTACAGAAACAGGATGCCATAGCATAGTTCCTTAAATTTATATATTGTAGGTTCTTAGTATCATCTTCGAAAATAATATGTCTATGTATAAGAGATTTAAATATTTCTTTCTCTATCTAATATGAGAATAAGCAAATCTTATATATGATTATGATGTAATGTACTTATCCTTTCAAGAAAATCAAGAATTGCTATGACACTTCTCAGGACTTGGATTTAATTTTTCGCTAGGAATTGGTCCTCATTTGCAGGTATTTTTTCTTAAATTAAATTCTCTTTGTTAATCTCCTAACGTGTAAATTCCTTCTTTTTGTTAGATTTACTTCTATGGTAATTTTCCTTCCAAGGTAATTTTTGGGCACCCTAACGTAATAATTTTAAGGATTTTGTTTTAAGGAATACTATAATTCAACAGTAATAATCTGGCCGGTATTTTTAAGTATAATTTATTTTTTATATAATTGATAAATTTGATATTTTTGTTTAGCTTCTTTACAATATGTAATCTTAAGAAAGAGGAAAGAAAACCTATCTCCTTAACTCTATCTACCGAATAAAATTGCTTCCAGTATAGTAACTCCATGATTTATTTAAGTATTGTAGGACTGGGCCTTAAACTCTATGGTTTGCAGAGGGATAAAAGCACGCAATACATAACTTTTTAAAAGCAGCTTCTTTCTGATATCTCTATCTACTTCAAGCACATCTTGTTGTCTAATCAGTAAATAGTAAAACACATTAAATTCATTTAATTTACTAAGAGTGATAACAGAGTTGCATTAAAAAGATTTATTACGTTGCGTTGGGCATGCATATAATTTAATAAAGCTGTACTGCATGAAGTCGTATTTTATCGACTCATTCACTCTATTATGGTAAATACTCCCACAGCACAGATTAATTAACCGAGTGTTATAATTTATGTTGCTGATAACAGGTAATGAAAAGTTCGCATTTTCCCAAATGAATATTAGTAATTAAGTCTTTCGCAGTTGGTAAATGTATACTTTGTGCAGTAATTTTAACTAAAGCAGTAAAGGCGAATATAAATTGCAGTTTTTTATTATATTTTCTAGAATAAAAATGTTTATTGTTATTTACGCACGGTAGATTATTTTCAAAGTGTATTCTGTACTATAGCAGAAAATATATTAATAAAATTGATAAAATATTAGAAGCCATATAATACATTCATATAAAGGTTAATGATTAAATATAAAGCATACATGTTTTTGAAGAACAGAATTGGTTCAATTTATTATTTAATAAGGTAAGTCTCTTTTAGACATGTAACTCTTGTTTTATGCTGCCAGGTTTTATACTTTTTCATTGTATTTTTTATCAAAAAATTGTTTGTGTTTTCCCAAGGGCACCAATACAAGAAAATATCTATCAATCAACACGATTCAATTTCTGGCAAAAATAAATCTTTTAGCTGATTGTTTACGTATGCTCGCGACAAAACGTTTTCTCGGGTCTTAAGACCAGCTATATGGAAGGTATCACTGGTCAACTCTAGTAATCCGATAATATTTCCCACTAAATTTTAATAAACCATAAAGAGAGATTGTAATATTTTTGTTTACACTTGGGAGATATATTAAATTTCCTCAAAAATACCCCGGACGGTTTAGCATATTGCTATTCACATTATCGAAAATAATAATCTTATGAATTGTTTAGTTATTAAAAAAGAATACTAATTTTATTTTAAAATTGTTTATTTAAAATTAAGGTATAAGTTAAAAACAGATACTTGTAAGTAGAATAGGTTGTCAACATTTAAGGACAAATTCTCTTGTCAAAATGTATAAGTTGTTGGTATATACTAGTTAGATAAGTATAAATATTAGGCATAATACAAACACAAAATATGGTTTGAGTACAAAACTACTTAACAACAAACATCTTAAGAAATAGACCATTATTCAAAAATAAAAAGGTATCGAGAGTGAATAACAAAGAGAGAGTTATGTTAAAGGATGGGACAATAAATTTAAATTCTATTAAGTTATATGAGCAAGGTGAAATCAGGTGTGCTCGAGACGATAACACGGTTTTTAATGAATAAAATATAAATTTGAACATGAATAATGGTACCAATTCATAAGAAAGATTCTAATAATAATAATAATAATAAAACTAAATATATATTAGATAGGTACATTTTATAATAAGAAAAAAAGGATATTATAACATTTCTAGTGGGAAGTGTTAGATCGTAAATAAGAATATCTGGTATAAATAATAATATGAATTCAAAATACACTTGTTAGTTCTTGTATGGGTAGCTCAAGGGTTTCAAAGACAATGGAAATGGTCATGTGTGGTTTAAAAACCTGCAAAAGAAAAATACAATGTTAATGTTGTTTATAGCATTCTACAGATAGACGTTTTACTTGAAGAAAGAACATGGTTAGAAGTCAGGGGAGATGTGATGGAGGCGACAGTTCTTCGCAGTACGGGCTCGTCAAAGAAAATTCCCTTTGTATATAACGTTTTTCCTTTGCTGCTAAACCGACGAGTTTCTAAAAGAATAATCAGAACAAAATTAATAGCAAGAGGAAATATGTGACAAACAGTGCACTTATATACAAATACAATGAAGGTTTATACTGAAGAGGAAGAGAAGAAAGATACACTTACCTAAGATGAGATGCAACAAATTTGTGAAAAACTTTAATAACAAACAATTTAAGGCGTCGCCATTAGTGTGCAACTGTCAAGATGATCTATGCGTATCGGTGTAAGTGCGACAACCTAAAGAAACGAACAAAGATTTTCTTCCCGAATGTTTTTGAAGAAGATGCCAACCTAAAATTTAATTGATTAAGAGAGGCGCTAAATCGTCGATCGGCATTTGTTTTAGTATATAAGGTCAAAAACAGGATAAAACCTGCGGATTTTAAATTCGTAATTCGAGTAGTAAAGACGTAAATTTTGTAGAAGATTAACAAATTTGATATAGCGAAAGTGAGAGTAGGGTCTACAAGTACTACATATCAACTCAAGATTTGATACTTTGTATTAAAGATTTAGAGTTACATTTTAATTTAGTTTTCTTTTAAACAAAGTTATTCAATTAATTTTCTTTTCTTATCATTAATTTTAAGATGGAGAATGTCAATAAAATAGAATTTGATAAAATTTATGATCAAATGAAGTAAGTCATAAGATAAAATAATTCAATTTATTGGATATCAGATGAATATTCTCTTGTTTAATAATGGTATTTAGTCTTTCTAAATAATAAAAAGAATAGTTAATGGTCCTAAACATGCTGAAGGTACTATGTGAGAATATTTGCCTTTAGTAGATTGTTGGGTATTATTAAGTATTAAATAATCACTTAATTTAGAAATTAAAAGAAATTAATATGAATATGCGGGGATGTTTTTAATGGGCAAATGCTAAGCGGCTAGAGGTACAATGTGAGAATGTTTACAGCTAGCCATTAGTATGAACCAATTTCAAAGCATTCACGTTGCAAGATTCTAGATTACTAAAGCACCATGTGAGAATGTAGGTTTTAGTAAAATAGTGACGGCATCGTATTAATAAACAAATTAACAAGAACCAATAATATTATAAAAGTTAAAAAAACAAGGTGACTATTCATTCAGCTATCATTATATCTATATAAGTATTTCACAAACATTATGACTCTAAAGAGAGTATTATTGAAAAGCCCATAATTTTTTGTATCTATTTTAAAATAAATAGAATGTATATGACAGAAAAAAATTAATGACAGATACATACTCGTAAATATTCTATAAAACCGACTTCTTATGTATTTTCTTTTAAGAAGCAGTTAAGTATATTTACTCAAACTTAGGTATTATAAAAATTAAATAAAATCCCTCTTTATTTCATGTTAGAATTTATTAGAGTGGACCAGATATATCTTCCATATAGCTGATCTTACGACCCGACAAAACTTTTTGCCGCGAGTATACATCAAAGAAAGAAATCCAAAAAAGTAGGGCGGATTCATAAACTGACAGAGAAGCAGCTAAAGTGGAAAACAAGTTCTATTCATTTTATTTTACTCAAGCTATTGAATTGTATTATTGTTTCTTCAGGAAAACATATGAAATATAATTTCTATAAACTTCATATGTTCTCCAGAAGAAACATTAAAGCAGTGCGAAAGCTTGGAGAATGTAAAAATAAGATATAACCTTCGGTCTTTTCGCCACTCTGGCAGCTCCCGGATTATCACTTAATTACGTATATGGTGAGTATTTTAATTCTTTTAAATCCGGTTTTTCCTCTAATTAGTTTTAATTTTGGGATTGATAGGGTTGAATTTTGCCTTTTATTTTTCATTAGAAAAGAGGAACTAACCATTTAGTATATAATAATTTCAATAAAACATTAAATATCTTAAAAGAATAACGCGTTTTCTGGTGTTAGCTCGCCCAACATTTTTAGAATTATTTTTAGAAGTTACTAATTATGACGTGCTTATTACTTACATGAATTTTCTTAGTTTGTATTTCATAAATTTTAAATTGTTTTGGTAGTGATAAATTTTAGTTGTAATCTATAGTCATAAAATTAATTGGATTATTTCTAAAACCTTTACTTGTTCAGTCAATCAGTATAACAAAATCTTGAAGTAACGCAATTAATCGTTACTACAATGTGTTATATAAATAGAAACAATTAATGTTTGGTAGTAGTCAATATTAGAAAAAATATTGAGTAATCTTTTAACTTCTTTAATGTATGTGCTTTCTTAAGGAAATATTCACGTAAGTTGTGCGTTTACGATATTGTGCAGTAGTGGCGCAAGGAATATCTTTTCATGTATGCTTCCACGGAATGTAAAATTTTTTAGTTTCACGGCCTACTGCTGGGAATCATTTCGCTAAGCCGATCTATTTATGGTCTTTGGCTCTGTATATCGCTGTGTATTTGTATATTTGTATATTTGTATATTTGTATATTTGTATATTTGTATATTTGTATATTTGTATATTTGTATATTTGTATATTTGTATATTTGTATATTTGTATATTTGTATATTTGTATATTTGTATATTTGTATATTTGTATATTTGTATATTTGTATATTTGTATATTTGTATATTTGTATATTTGCAATCATTTGTAATTAGACCATTATAGAAAATTGTCATTCTATCTTTCTTTCTTTTTGTACATAGCGTACAACTGTCGATTATGATTTAAGATATAAGATTATATACATGAATAGATTAAATACTTAAGGTAAAGATATATAAAGATATACAAATATAAATATAAACATAAAATCATGATACAAAGATAAACACCAACAATAAGAACTAACAAGACATAAAACGAAGCACATACAGTCAATATTGATGTATTAAGTGGCTAGGAATTCTTCAATCGTGTAGCACTCCCTATTCACAAGCATTTCCTTAACCTTTTTTTTGAAACTGGTCAAAGCCAAATCTTTTAATTCTGCCGACAATTTATTATATAATTTGCACCCCCAGTAATCAATCGACCTCTGAGTGCAAGCCAGCCGATGATGAGGCATTCTTATCTTCTGTCGCTGACGAGTAGGATAGCTGTGATGATTACCGTTCAAGGGAAATGCTTCTTTATTCTACTGGACGTGAGTAACTACAGAGAGGATAAATACTGATGGTAGAGTGAGTATCTTCTCTTTTTTGAAGTGTGATCTACAGCTCTCCCTACATGTCAGGCCGCACAAAAACCTAATCGCCCTCTTCTGTAGAACAAATATCCTGTCCGCTTCTGCAGCTATTCCCCAGAAGAGGACACCATAGGACATCACGGAGTGAAAGCCTGCAAAATATGCTGCTTTCGCCGCCTCACGAGTTGCAATAAATGTGAGTCTTTTTATTGCAAATAGAGCAGATGACAATTTCTTCGCTAGGTCTTCTATGTGGAGAGTCCATTTCGGACTTGTGTCCAGGGTGATGCCCAGAATTTTTACTCCCGACGATCGTTCTGAGCTAGTTGCACAGAATAGAAGATTTTGCGTTTTATTACTATTGATTTTCAGTTTATTAAGAGCACACCAATTCTCAACGTCCGCAATTGCCCCTATCGACTTCTGATGCAGTGCTGCTGGATCTCCTGCATCAAAAGAGAGGTATCATCAGCGTACATACATACCTCCACCCCGCCTATGTTAGAAGGAAGATCATTCATATATATTATGAACAGCATAGGACCGAGGATCGATCCCTGTAGAACTCCATACTTTATTATCCTAAGCTCAGACTGCGTGTT
This sequence comes from Amphimallon solstitiale, assembly GCA_963170755.1. Taxonomy (NCBI): domain Eukaryota; kingdom Metazoa; phylum Arthropoda; class Insecta; order Coleoptera; family Scarabaeidae; genus Amphimallon; species Amphimallon solstitiale. The sequence goes on from OY720680.1 coordinate 36,194,633, forward strand.
ATTCCATTCCGTCAGTTGATATCTGCCCGTCAGGTAAGATCGCATTAGGTTTAGGGATTCACCCCTTATTCCATGCTGTAGTGGATATGATTTAACATCTCATAATACCATGGAGTCACTGAGGACTCCATGCGTTATGTAAAGGCGTTGTTATATTTGAAATCTTACTTAATTTTTTTTTTAAGTTTGTCCGGATTATCATTTTTGTAGCTTGCACCATTTTGATATTTTTCTTATGTATCAAAGTTTCTTGGGGATAAAGTGTTTTGTAAAGTTTTCTCTGCTCTATTGCGATACTTCTCCAGTTTCTTTACTGATTGCACGATATTCTTTAATGGAAATCCTTCATTTTTCGCTTTCTACCCAGAACTTCCCCTAATTCTATAAAATGTTGCGGAAGATATTTTACGACAATGATTTGAAAAACGTGACAATGATGGCGAAAGTGACGGTGATGGTCAAAGTGACGGTGATGTTGCTGCCAATGTACATAATACCGATGAAGAGGATTTTAATGAAGTTGAATGAAAATACGACTCCGAAAATGCGTCTGACGCAGAACCTACATCCAATGATAATGATTACCAACAATACAATTTCTACGTGCAATTGTCTACCTTAAATTTATTGAAAGTAAGATACAAAATATTAATATAGTATTGCAGGTCAAAAATAAACTTGAAAAGTGGTACTACGAAATGCATTAAATTAAGAAGGATGACATACAGGGTATACTAATTGAAACGTAGGCACAAGTAGTACTAGTTTTCGCAATTTTTGAGAGATATAAAGCATGTGTAGCTCTTTTGCTATGTTTATGCTTCGTGCTCAGTTCTACCTCGGGGTCACTCAAGTAGAGGGATAATAAAATGATATGGTGGTAGTTTTACAGCTAGACTTTAATATATTCTATGTACAGGTTGCTACTGATGTGATTTATTTGATTTATATACAGTTGTATCTCCGGGGGCGGCGGCAGCGGTGTCGGAACAGGACCGGGTGGCACTTCCTACTCCGGTTCTGTGCTTATTTAGACCGGCAGGGGTTTCTTCCTCCTGGGGGCGTCAGCGATGCTTTTGGACAGCGGCGGCGGTGTCTGGACAGGACCGGGTGGCACTTCCTACTCCGGTTCTGTGGTTATTTAGACCGGCAGGGGTTTCTTCCTCCTGGGGGCGGCGGCAGCTATGTTTTTGGATGGTGGCGGCGTCTTGTTCGGGACCGGGTGGCTCTTCCTACTCCGGTGGTGACGTCTTCGCTAGGTTTCGGCGCGAGGGGCGGTAATTCCAGCCTCCACTAGAGGGCGGATGATCCGGCCCTTACTGTGGGAGCGGCTGTTCCAGCTCCACACGTCCAGGAGCGGCAAGTCCAGCTCCGGCGGTTGGGGACGGCTGATCCAGTCCCGTAAACGAAGAGCGGCAACTCCGGCTCTTCTACTAACAGAGGGGCTTCTCCACCTCTAACTCAAGAGCGGCTATTCCAGCTCTTGTGTATTTCTAGGCTGTCAGGTTCTCCGACTCATCCAGGAGGACAGTTGAGAGCTAGAAACACTCTGCCTGATCTGCTTCTTCTTCTGCTTCTGTTTGTTGGTTATGAGTTAGGCGATGTGCCTTTTACTGCTTGTCTGAATGAGATGGGTCATGATGTTGAGAATTGGGGTATATATGAAGTGTATATTATCTTATAATATCGCCTGCTTGGGGCGTTTGTGTCTCCATGGCACATGAGGATCGTAATTTAGGATGTCTTCTAGGTCGTTGTTGGGGTGGTTTTCAATCTTGTCGAAGAACTTTTTGGCCATTTCCTTTATGTATGATTCTATTGTTTCGATGTTAGTATCTGAGTGGGTTTGAGTGTTCCTCATGTACCATGGAGCTTTTAATACCATTCTTAAAGTTACATTTTGTATTTGTTGTAGAGAGCGAATGCGGGTGGGAGGTGCATTAATCCAGATGGGAGCTGCGTACGTCATGATGGGGCGAATTATCTGAGTGTATATTCTGAGTTTTGTTGAAGAAGAAAGTGAGCTGTATCTGCCGATTAGTGGCCAGAGCCTGCCTCGTGCTGATCTGGCTTTTTTTGCTGTGTTCTGGAGGTGGAGGGAGAAAGTGAGTCTTCGGTCTAATGTGACTCCGAGATATAGGGCGAAGGGTGACCAGGGGATTTGGTTATGCTGAATGTATATGTTACCATTAACAGATTTGTGATGTCTTCTGAAGATTACGGCTTTTGTCTTATCACAATTTATGGAGATTCTCCAATTGTTACACCACTCGGTTATCTTGTTTAGAGCTGTTTGCAGAGCTGATATGGCCTTATTAGGGTTGATCGATTGCGTAAGTACGGCTGTGTCATCCGCATATGTTGCTATTACATTGTCATTGTGGGATGGTATGTCGGCAGTGAAGATTGCGTATAAGTGAGGAGAGAGGGTTGAGCCTTGCGGAACGCCCGCTGAGAGTATCCGGGTTGTCGATCTGGTGTCTTTTAATTTGATGTTAAAGCTTCTTCTATGGATGTAGTTGTGAATTATTTTGATGAGGAACTGGGGGTATCCAAATGCGTTGAGTTTGTACAGGAGTCCCTGGTGCCAGACGCTATCGAAGGCTTTGGAGATGTCAAGAAAAGCCGCTGCAGTGGTAGTGTTTTTATTGAAGCCATCAAGGATAGTTTCCGTGACTCTGGAGAGTTGTGTTACTGTGGAATGATATTTCCTGAAGCCATGCTGGTCGTTTGGGATAACTTCGTTGTCTGTAGTGAATTTATCTAGTATCTGGAGGATGATTTTATCCGTGACCTTGCTTAGAGTTGACAAGAGACTGATTGGTCTGTAATTTTTGGGAGAAGAAGGGTCTTTCCCAGATTTCTTGAATACAATTATGTTGGCGTTTTTCCAGCTGTCTGGGTAAGTTTGTAGTCTTAATATTGAATTGATGATGGCGAGAAAGAACATGATGGCTTTTGCAGGGAGATTTTTTATCATGGGATTGCTGATAGCGTCTGGACCAGGGGCTTTTCTGGGCTTGAGTTGTTTGATAGTAGACGTGAGAGTTTGGGGGGTGATGAATTCAGTACTTGGCGTGAGTGGACTATTGATGATCTTGTTGACCTGTCTGTGTACGTGGGCTATATGTTTCATGTTTGGTTGGTCCCAGTTTGGGGAACACTGCTCCTCAATTTGATCTGCAAAGGCTTCAGCCTTTTCTTCATCGGTAACTGCCGTAGTGTTGTTATGGTTCAGCGGTGGGATGTGCTGGTGGTCTTTTTTAAGCATTCTCGTTAGCTGCCAGAGCCCTTGGACACTGGAGTCGACTTTATCTAACTTTTCTTGCCATTGTTGGCTTCTGAGTTCTTGGATTGCATCTTTGACCTCTGATTGCTTTCTGTTGAGTAATGTTTTGTCCGCTGGGTCGAGAGTCAGCTGGAACCTTCTACGGAGTCTGTTTTTCTGAGAGATTAACAATTTGATGTCCTCAGGGAGAAGATGTGTTTTGGATAAGACTGTTTTGGTCGTGGTGGCTTCAGATGCGGCGGTTAGAATATTATTTTGGAGAGTGGAGACTGCCTGGTTAAGATGATCCGAGCTGTTGATGGTTGGAATTGGTGGGAGATTGTCGGTAAGAAGAGATTTGTATTTTCCCCAGTTGGTTTTCTTATGCGTGGTCAGTAGTTGAAGTGGGTTGTGGCCCCATTCAAGAAATATTGGATTGTGATCCGAGCTCAATACTGCTTCCGTGGAGATCTTTATATTGTCAGAAATGTTACTGGAGAGGGCTATGTCCAAAATATCTGGGATCCTGTGTGGTGAAAAGTATGTGGGTTGATATGGAGAAATGATGTTGACGAGTTTGTCTTCGTGATATTTTAGTAGGATTTTGCCATGAGTATTCAGATTATTGCAACCCCATGCTGGGTGTTTGGAATTGAAGTCGCCTGCTAAGATTGTTTTGGATCTGGTTGCGAAGATTAGATCGAGATCTGAGGTGTGAAGTATTGCATTAGGTGGGAGGTAAACTGAATAGATGTGTATGTCACCACGATTTGTATGGACTATGATGCCATTTGTTTCGAGTGTTTGTGTCTGTGGAATAGGTAGTTCTGTGTGATGGATGTGTCGTTTCACAAGTATCTGCCTGATCTGACTGCGGAGGGCTCTTTTATATTGCCCGGTCATCGCTTCAGGCGATTAACCCCCGACGTCACGGTAGTAGGGGTGCGTTCTTCGGTAGTGGGACTGGCTTCGCTGGCGCTACTAGCGCTGACCAAGGGTAAGTACGGGGAGTATCGTAACTAAATACTCGTGGTGCTACACATGGAGATTTATGGAAAAATCTGAATGGAGGACTTTCTACTTTTTGTTGGATTGTTGATATTGGTAAGAGTTACAAATTTCATAACGAAGGAATTAGAAATGTTTGGAATGTAGCCCTATGACGTCTGTATTCAATAAAACTATAAGCAGAAAAAGGTCTATCTGCGTTTTGATAATGCTGAAGGCAGAAGAAGAAATCGAGCTGTTGAATTATCACCGATCCATTCTGGCGCTCTTTTTAGCAGTAAATACCTTGTAAAGCAGGGAACTATGTCACACAAATCTGGAAGCTTGCAACAGTAAAACTTCATATGGTATCATTTTCCAAATATATGTTGGTAAAACAGGCGACCAGCATCAACGCAATTAGGAAAAGCTAGTTGTCTTAGAAATTACAAAAGAAATTGGAAAAATATAGAAATGTGATCATTGGCATTTTTTACAAGCCTTGATTTGACTAAAGAAGGAAAAACTTAACATTGCTTGGTGTAATTCGAAAAATAAACCGGAATTCCTTCAGGAACTAACGACTACGCTCGAGAAGAAGTGGTTAACGAGAGAAAGCCATGCTATCATACTACTGTCCAAATTTTTAATGGTGAAAAATCAAACAAAACGAAGTCAGGGGTAGACACTACGGGGAAGCGGCTCCGAATGTACTCCGAATGAACATCGTGAAAAGGCAAACAAGGAGTTGGCTTGCGGCATTTTTTTTAGCATGCTAGACATTAATGCATTGAACTCTTATATAGGGGTTCATCTAAACGTAGAGTATAAAGCAAAAAAAAACGACGAGAATTTCTAACACAGCTAGGAAGGTAATTGGCTGCTAGTGGAATAGGTGCAAAAGATATTTCGACATCACGAGACCATCCGCAAGACACTCGAGAATTAAAAGTGGTAGATGTTGGAAATGGCCAAGAAATTTGGACAAAAGTTTTACCAACAGATGTCATAGTACAAATCGATAATTATCATCAGATAGTTACTTGCGTTGAATGCAAATAAATAAAATTATCAATTCAGGTATTATTTGTTAATAATAATATGGTTTAATACTTTTGCATGTATGTATATCAAATAAAAAAAATGTAAAACATTATTACCCTGTTGTTATGCTTATTTTTACGTTTTGCTATGTTTCGTATTTCTTATGCTTATCGCACTGTTTGATATTCTAAATCGCACCTTTACGAGCGTGCCTGGTATATATCTCTGGCGAACTAGTATGACATGCTTATATCTATTGTGTAAATTCACTTCTGTTTCTTACGTTAAATTTATTGAAATCTAATTTTTGGGACATTCACACGATAAGGTTGATTACTTGTGTAAATGTACCTAGATCTACGTTTAAAATAACTATTTTCCGAGACAATTTAAATTGCCGTTCCGACCTACCTGCATTGTGTACGTAGTTATAATTATTTTTCAGCTTATTCTAACCTACCTGCAGTCTCAGTTACTTGCATTAGCGGTTACTTCTATATGCTTTGTTTAAGTTTTGTCTACACTTGCTTAATTATACCTTCCGTTCTCTACGAAATGTATCCAATATGTGGCATTTATGGGATTATTTGTAGTTGATGTTGCTTTAAATTCCTCGAGACAACAGTCAGGGTTTGTTGTGTTTGCTGTCGCCTCGTATTCATACGCCTTCCTAAACACACACACATGTTTCGTCCGATTGATGTTTTTCTATCTTAAATATCTCCCTAAAACGTTATAGATATTAAATAAGGAAATCCTGTAGAATAACGGGCATACTATTAATTGTTCTCGTAATGTGATTTGTTTACTCCAGTCTTCGACATTCCTGGCTGAATTGTTAAACACCTGTTGATATCTTCCAGTTGCCTATCCGAGGTTAAGTCTTCGATGTTTACCTTGAAATACATAATTCCGGTCGGTTTTAACCGTCTTATCGAAGCGTTTTAATAGCTTGTAATTCTTATATAGTTACCTGCAAGATCTGGTCTTATTTCCGTAATAAATTTTGGCTATAACATAGGTTTGTTTTGATTGCCACCATTCGCTGTCGTTGGCATGATCACGGTGTGATGTCAAACAGGTGACCAACCTTTAAGCGCGAATTTTCCTGCGTGTTGACTAGCGTTTTCAATCTTCCGTACATTGTAGGTGTGTTTTAATAAATTTTACCATCACCTTAAGTTCCGAGGATGTTTGTGTTTAATTATATAGGTCACGTTATTGACTCTCTCTTTTGTAATTAAGTCTTGTGTTCGTTACTTTTATTTGAATTCTCCCGCTTTCTATTCTGGGCATTTCCGTGTTGCGTCATATTTTGGGCGTGCGTGATTGGCTGTAGCGCATTATCCAGGGAAACACGTTCTCGTTTCACTTACCAAGTCCATCTTGTTTAAAGAACATCAGTACAGAATGCTTATTTTGTTTGGTAATTTTATTACTATGTCTAGTAGATATTACGCTTAGGCGGCTCTGAAGAAATAAGTAGTGAGTGTCGATACCTTAGTATAGGTGAATTATCGTAAATTTTATCGTATTACCGCTTCCGAATTTGCGATTTACCACGTGTTGGATTTTTGAATTTAAATTTTGTACTTTTGTGTGACTTGTGAGACGATTTCGCGGATCTCCAATAAATTTGGGGTAAGTGGGGTAAATTTTGTGTTAATTTTCGGGGTTTTATCTCTGTTTTTTTTCTTTTCTAATTTAATAGGATTTTATTGTTGGGCACGAGGCTAAGCCTTCAGTAGCTATACACTGAACATGGCCGCCGTACATTCCTGTTGAGGAACATAGTGACTACCACCGTCGCTCTAATAGTTGTACCTCCGCATCCATCTCAGGGGCATTTTGGGTAGAATTTCTCCGTCCAGCTAGGGAGACTACTCTGCACCGTGCCAGATAAGTACAATTATATTCATAGTTTTCGACGTACAATTCGACCAATTTATCGATATTTTGTGCCAGTGAGCTGGACATTTACCTTACTTTTTTTGTGATCTAAGACTATTTGGGTGGTTATAAGATACCTAATGCACCACTTAATCAATTGCGAGGTCACGTGCAATCCTATTTGAATTACTGTTCGAAATTGCAGATTGTTAATGCTGTATACAGAGTGACCCTAAGTAAGAGTTGATTAGGGCTCTCGTTGATGTGTTGAATTTTTATTTTTAATAAATACTCTAGAAAATTCATTACCGCTAAAACTTTGACTTTCATGTATGTTTTTTTAAAATTTCTGAGCTATTTAAAATTATTTATGCAATTGTAAATTCTATACCGAAAGCTCAGTAGATTCTTTTGTGTTAAATACTAAATTTTCCCTTGCTTTTTTGCAAAGCGTCATTTAATAACTTAACATTTGTAAACAAGTTACTTTAATTAATTCTTAATTTTGATTTTGTAAACAAAACCATGATCTTGTAAATTTAACGTTTTTCCCTTCTCTTAATTATTTTTTTTTAAGTCTTAAGTGCTAATCTTAAATCAACTCTCTTTATAATTGTGTAACATATAACACATAACATAGAACATCGCCGTTGGTGGCACTTGTATAATATCATTTGTAGAATAGCCTGTGAGGCGACGAAACGTTTCTGCTGCCGACCATCCCCTGCCGATGCGCAGAGGTTATGTCAATAGTATTTAAGATTTCATAATAATTCAATCCGACTGTTTATTATTTGCACCATTTCGCTTAGACTTGTTTAGTATATTTTTCAATTTTCATTCTGTCTTGGTTACTATATTTTCAAACAATCATTAAAAAAAAAAACTAACAATTTAATATAGAACTTTCGACAAATCATGAACGCCCTTTTATTTTACCTCAACGTATCTTGTTTTTCTTTATTATTATTGTGACAAGCATTTGAATAAGGTTTGGCGCAGCCGACCTATACAGGGTGATCCGTAGGAAACCCGCTGGAGGGACACAGCCAGTGGCAGATCAGTAGGGAACGCAGGTAGGTTACCGTAGGGTAGCATAGTGTCCTGGTGCCCGGACAACGTCGCTTGCGTCGTCGCCGACCGACGCTCATTTCTTAAGTTTAGTTATCTGAACCGACACGCCATCTGCGATTAGAGCTAGCTCGGCCCTGCGTTTCTCAATTCCTACCACCACATTATCGTAATTTCCTTATACTGTGACTCACCTGGTCAGTAAAATTTAGTTTCGACGTTGTTGCGGGTGTAACACTGTTTAGTAGAAGGTTTTGAGGTCATTATTAACCCCGCTAATATTAGGTGTCACAAAAAATCGCGTTTTATGAGGGTTAAAGTGTCATAATTCGGTATATTATTATTACGCACGTGGTATGACGGTCTTTGTTCACTTGTTTTTATGTTTATACCTGTCTATGTTTTAGAGCCGTAAATGCATTTGATTTTCAAAAGTAAGAATTTAATTTGTTAAATAGAAAATTTGATTTTAAATGTCATAAATTCGATTTACAAAAGGATAAGTTTAATGTACAAGAGAAATTATTAATTTTAAATATATACTACCGTCGTAGTACATTAAATAGTTAAAAAATATTGGCAATGTTAACATATTCAGAATTAATCGGAGAAGTAATAATCAAAATTTAATATCCTAATTATAATCACATGATTTATACATTATCTAACGATGACTAATAACAGTAATAACTTAGAGAACGCATGTCCATGATTGACTGAAAATTGTCTCTGACATGTTGACGGTCGCATGCACATTTAATATATTGATTCGCCTGTGCTTCTCATATATACCTATATTGCTTGCAGCTTCCTATCGGAATTTTGGTTCCGACTTTGGAAAGTAATTTCGTTATATATACATAATGTAACAATATACAGGATTTAATCTTGATCACATAATATTACTTATTCAGAAAATATATCTTTCGTTTAGGTATATACAAGATACGTTTCACTTCACTGTAAAGTATTCCAAATAACTTAAAAAAAAGAATATCATACCCATGTAGCAGTTGATGAGCTCATAATTAAATCACTGTGCTTTATCTTCTTAGCATTCGTTAGTCAGCTACGCAAATAATTCATATATGCTCGACTCGGAATTAGAAGACTTTGGCTCGTGCTTCTTTTGGAAATATCGTTCGCAGTCATTTGTAATCTTCTTACTCTTTGGTGAACCCTTTACTTTCTTATACGTAGTATAAAGAAGTGTTGTGATAATGAACATTTTCGACCTTGAGATTTTTGCAGATGTCCACGTTTTGAAGTCCCCTGATACCGAAAATGTGGTATTTAAAAGTCTCTCTCTCTCTACCTATCTCTATCTCTCCCTCCCCCTACCCCCGCCTCTCTCTCTCTCTCTCTCTCTCTCGCGTGAAGCATTGTTCGAGGCTGTTGTATCCGCAGGTGCTCTGATCTGATACCATTTTCCAGTTTTCATATTTTAGAAGTGAGTTTTCAAATTTCCTTTGGATAATTATTTTCTTTTGTTCTATGGGTAGTTTCAGAGGTAATTTCCTATGCTGCTTGTTGGATGTTTTTAACGAAAAATGTAAATTCATGATGTAGTTGCTCTTTCGGTTGTAAAGGAACTGGGAGAGTCATCCGAAATCATATCCATGTTTCAGCAACATAGATAACTAATAATGATTTGATGAGATATTACTGACTGCAAAGACGTCCATTAGGAATTTGTTCGGAGCAGTGTGTCTGTACGTTGGCTTACAATTAGATATTGTTTCATGTTTAAGCTGATTATATACCGATATAAGTTCCATAGCTTTACTAGTGGTTAATCTATATCCTCCGCTAGTGTATTTTTCATTGAGGACAGACACCTCCTACTTTGAATCTGAATTCTTCGCTGTTAAGAAAGTCTATATAAAAATATTTATTTATAACATTCATGGCAAGAAATATAGTGCCGTTACTACAACTTCTTACGTTTTTTTTTATTGATGTTTACAGATGCAACCTGTATTTATTCGGATTGATAACTCTTTTCTTGAAGATACAGAAAAAGTGTCTTATAATAATTGCACTTCCAGCTTTAGTTGCAATGTCCGGGTAGATCATACGGTATATAATCGAGAATATTTGGAATTTTTGAAGTGTAAACTTCTTTGGGCGCGTTGCGTTGATTGTGGGCACTGAACAAGACTGAGCCGTCACGCTCGGCTATGTAACGCTCGTTCGGGTAAAGTCGGCTCGAGTCGACAAAGGGAACGAGAGAAATATATCATATAGAGGTATTTAATTTCAATTAAATTGAAAAAATAAATTCATGTCCCCGAGCAGATTCGATCCCGAGCCGCACGGGTGAGAAGCCGGCACGTTAGCATCAGACCAGCGCGGGACTCGTAAGCGAGTATTCATATTGTCTATTTATATATATACATGCGTCCGAACCGACACCCACCAGTACACCCACGCGATTATATATCGCGGCCGCTGCCATAGCAACGGCCGCGAAATTTTATTTCGCGGACTGTGTTGCGTTCGCTAATTGGTAACTTCGCGAGCGGTTAACCAAAAAATTTGTTGTGTGTGTATGAGACATTATCTCTATAATAATATAATATAATATTTCGCGCTCAGGTAAATTTTAGCATGTTTATTAAAATGATATGGATGACTCGGAAACTGATCAGTATATTCCGGGTGTTACATAACGTCCACACGTATTTACTATAATTTGTATACCAATGCAAAACAGAAACGTTGAGAATAGAGCATTGCTTTAATTGCTCATTATATACGAATTTATAAGAATTTAATTCTTTTCTGTTACACAGGATGGATGAAGAAAATCAAATCGATGACGAATTAAAACGAAAAAGGGAATTGTCTAATGCGCGCGTGAAGAAATATCGTCAAAAGAAGCACACTAAATCTCAGCAAGTGAATTCGTCGATGCAGGATGACCCTAATGTAATATAGAACGGAAAAAAAAAGTTGGATTTCGTATTATTAACCTCGCCTAGATGAAGTTTTCACTTCTGCCGTGTGGTTTAAAGCACACCCATTTTCTTGTTTAAATATGAATGTTCTAAAAGAAAAAGATGCGCCGTTTAAAGATAGTGACGTAAGATATGTGTCAAAAGTAGGTCATACATATTCAGATAAGTCAGCCTGTGCTAGATTGTATTTCTAACATAAAAATAATGTGATTCATTTAAAAAAATTACGAATATAGTAAAGAAATAATATATTTTGGAGGACTATAATTATTGATTTTTTTAAATTCTAGAGTTAGCAGTGTAATTAACAATAATTGCCAATATTCTTATAAGTGTTTAGTAAATAATAGTTGTTGGCAAAATTTACACTACAGGTAATATACCGATAGGTCCAGCTCGGAACGGGCCATAGTCAGCAATGAGTGGCAACACCGAAACCCCCACCGAAACCCCTCTACCCGCAGCAGCAGCACATTGCAGTTAAGAATTTAGTAAGACTTAAACCGCGCAAGAATATAGTCGTTTGCGTATTCGTTCTGTATACGTAATTTGCCCATTTGTTTCAGACACAATAAGGTCCAATTTATTATTATTATTGTATTCTTAGCTGCTACGGAAAAGTAATTTTAAGTAATAAAAAAACAATAACGTTTTCTAAAAGATAAAAGTAAAAAAATCAATAATTCTACAAAATAAATTCAAATTTTAAGAAAGTCACTCAAAATAGGAGCAAGCGGAGTGGTATCGTACACACGTGGCCACATAGCACGTTCCATACGTATATTGTTGCCTATGTATGGCCCGTCGCGGGCTGGACCTATCGGTATATATATTGTAGGAACAAAATTGTTTTTGTAATGGAAATTATGTCGATATCTAATATGATTTGATGTTGGTATTCTTTGTCAAATATATTTATAAAAAAATATGGAAACCTATTTTCTTTCAGTTTTATTCGGGGTTGGAAGTTGTTTTTGTAACCGGAACCATTTCCGGAGCTTTTCTTTTACTAACCAATACATATTTTCTCTTTTATTTACACCTCACTTATTTTTGTTTTTCATACACACAAGAAGTAATCTAAATAGGTCAACAAACAAAAAGCAAATTCACTACTCACACTTTGACGCGGAAAAATCCTTAAACAAACTTTATCAATGTCATTGTCGAAGAATAATACATTTTCCATGAAATATCATCACCGTTAATGACTGGGTATTACGTTGTCTGTCATTGAATTATGGACGGACTTATCTATACTGCACTCAGCTCGTTAACGTTTTCTGTGTAATAGAAAATGTAACGACCAAATGTACGAGAAACGCTAAACCAGAGCTATTAATATGGATTGCCGTGTAATGTCATCATAATATAACTAATAGTATTAACGTCAGTCATCATTTAATACTTCAGTATTCTTATTACACCTTTAATGTGAAATTTTGTCATATATTATTCACGTTTTATACCATTTTACTCTTATATTACAATCCTCCAATATACTACATCATACAAATTGAAGTTGCGTCTCTTGGCTATTTCCATATGTATCAATTCTAAATAAGGCTAACTGTCACTTCGCTGTAAATGGAAATATAATTCTATTTATAGATATAGCTGTCGGTTCTTGGTGAAACATAATTTATATATACTTTAAGGTAGATAAAATTAAAGAACACTTGATTTCGTTTCACTTAATTTATTAGAATATCTCTAACAATATTGTTTCGGTATGTTCTACCATTCTCAAAGAACTAAATTTGTGTGTCTATTTTTAGACATATATATTACTTGAGGGTGTGTTTATTGTACCTACTTTGACCATTTTATTACTGTGTCTATTATCGGTGTGTTTATGTATTCTGTCTGTGTGTTGGTTATGTGTAATTTTTTATGTATAGCTTTTTTAATTTCTAGTATTTCCAAATAATTAAGTTTTTTGCTTTTGTTAACAGTATGTAGTAATTTACAACTATCTATATCGGGAAAGTGGAGTTTCTCAATGCAATGTTCTGCGAATCCTGTGTTTTTTGTTCCTTGGATTATTGCTTTTTTGTGTTCATTTAGTCTTGTTTTTATGTTTCTTCCACTTTGTCCGATATAGACACCATCACAATTTTTACAATTAATTTTATATACGTCAGATTTTTCTAAATTTGTAATGTTATCTTTGCTATTGCTATTACGTTGACTACTTTTAGTCCTTTCTTAGATAGAATTACATTGATTTGTTTATTTACTGAGGGGCGTAGTGTATTATATGCCATTTTTTTGTGTTTGTTTCTTTTATTGTGGGGTAAAAATATGTTTGTAGGTTTTTTCTATGTTTGTGTTTTATTATTTCGTCTATTATTTTTGAATTGTATCTGTTATTCATTGCTATTATTTTAATTGTGTTTAATTCTTTATTATAATCTGTTTTATTTAATGGTATGCTTATTAATCTATGAATAAAGCTATGGAACGGGGACATTTTAATTTTCCAGGATTGTTTTGAATATCTATGTATTATTGTGTGTGTGTATTTCTTGATTGTGATATCTAGGAAGTTTAATTGATTGTTATTTTCCATTTCTATTGTGAATTATATTTTGTTGTTAATTCTATTAAGGTAATTTAGTAATTCGCTTGCAAACATACTTGTTGAAAACAAATCATCTCCCAATGCATAGATTGATAATTACTGCATTTTTTTTAGACTGGTTCCATTGCTCATTAATTCGTCGAGTTAGATGTTATTTAATAAGCCTCAATTTTCCTGAAAGGGCCCTGCGTTAATCGTCGATAACGCCGCCTCGAGCCCTTGAAATCTAGACGAGTTGACTAGTGACGATGAACAATTTACAACATTAGTTCTTCCTCCAAATTATACATCATTTTTGTAACCTATGGATCAAAATGTCATTAGAGTGACAAAATTATTTTATCTAATCAAGAAGATAACGTTATAAAGTTAAAAAAGTTGTATGTCTATTATGCAATACTTGGGAAAATGTGTCCTCTAAAGTATTGCAGAAGTGCTTGCACAAAATTATGGTTCATGTGGCAAATGTCAATACAGACACTGAATAAAAAAAGATATAACTCTTCTGTGTCAATTACGGTGCAATCAGTTTTCTATGGATACAAACAAACATCATGATAGTGGTGGCAATGAAGGTCCAGATTTAAGTAATACAAACCAGACTGTTAAAAAAGACCAGCAAGTTAAAAGTTTCAGTAGGTGCATAAAGTGGCTAAAAGAAAATGCTATTCCACTACTTGATGTTCTTGTACTACAAAGTACGCTTCTGTTTGACATAATTTTTGTGAATGCACTTTTTTCAAGTTATTTTGCATTACATGTTCATATTTTCAATAAAAAAAAAACTGTTCCGTTTCAATAATCCGAATCACCGAAGTGTTTTCAAACCTCAAAGAATTTAACATATTTCAAGAATAATAAATTTGAGTGGATTTCAAATATCATTTTGTCATAATTGTAATCAGATATAAAGTAAGACAAATATACAACAGAACATACATACAAGCCATCACATGTCACATGGAAACATTTACACTTTATAATAAATACATATACAACCTACATAAAAAGAATCAGGAAGACACCATCATTTCTTCAACGTCTATTCAAGTCATACTTTAGCCCTCTGATTTTATAATACTTTTTGCTGAAACGAAATGTGTTATCTTCATATTATGTTATATTAAAACGGGATGTGGGCGTTTGACATTATGATCTATTATTATTATACCGTACATCAGCCCGGTCGTTTGGAAATTAACTGCTGAATTATTCACAAATTGCTTTATTGATTTATTTCGGCCAAATACAGGTCAATGAAATATTTTATTATTAGATAAGCGGGAGGTGTAATTAAAACAATATATTCAATATCTGCAATTCATGTAAAAGTATATAAATATTTTATATAAACCTATGAAAATAATTTATTTGGCAGTTCTCTTCTACTTGAATATAGAGGACAAAGGAAAATTGTGTGTCTGAAATCAAAGTAACTACACTGAAGCTTACACATTTTAAAACTTTTGATGCTAGGATCTCTTTCTACTACATTACAAATAAGAATAATATATAATGCGACATGATATATATAAGTATTCCGATAAATAAACGGCGAAGAAAAGAACCGTTTATTTATGGGAAAGACTAAATGGACACAAATATGCAAAAAACATCACGGCTTTAAAAAAACATACCAATATTACGAAACATAAGTTTAAATTTGACGAAACTAAAATTTTATGTAAAGAACATAATAACAAAATTAGAAACTTTCTAGAACTTATACGAATAAAGAAGCATGATAAGTAAATGACCGAACAGAAATTAATAATTTGGCAATAGCATACCATTCAATAATTTAATATAATGTATTGAGTCTGCTACGTTTACGTATTCTAGGTCGTCTAAGATACACCAATATTATTTATTCTGTACCATATATTTGCCGCCAATATATTTATATATTATATCAAAAAAATATTTGTCAAATATATGTTACAGTTTTATTAATATTGGAGCTTTAATGTTTTAATTAGTTAGTTTGTTTTTGAGTTCATTTTACAGCCGCTAAACCACGAAAGGAGACTGTATGTATATATGTATATATATATTTTCCTTTACCATCTTGAGCTTCTAAGAAATGTTTAGTGCTTGCTTGCTTAAATATATACAATGTACACATAATATATGGAAAGTTACCATATAGAGCTGGATATTTATAATTATATAATAGCTAACAATTTTAGCTACATAACTCCTGGGTAATGTAAAGAAAGATATAAACGTTTTTATTTCCTAAGATCTATACTTATTTTTATTTTTTGAGTATCTATTAAGGGTTTACTATTGTCACTTTTGTTATTAATTACTGTTTAACTCATGTAGCGGCAACGGCAACTTGAATGCTGTTACATTACAAGGCAACAATGTGATTCATTGAGTCTTGAATTGAAGGACAACGTACACAAAACTCTGGGAAGATTAATAAAATAATAATAAATTGTGCATAGTAGTGGTTTGGTACATACCTATTCCTGGAAAATAGTTTTGAATGCCACCTTAGCATGCAAAATAAAAGTCTTTAGTTCGCAAGCAAAATATGCATAAATTACTTAAGAAGATAAAGTAAGTCAATATAATGTATGTATGTATATATATTTAAATTAAATATACCAGCAATTTAAGATACAGTTATATACAATGTACCTATGTATATTGTGTATTAAATCATATTTTCTACATATTTATAAAATTTGCAACAATTCGGGTGGTTCATTTTTTCGATTTAGGATGACCCTTGAAAAATTCTATTTAATGAAAAAATTATCTCAGTCAAAGGTTAGTTTGAAAGAGGCTTGCAGGATTCCCCATTTTTATAATATATAGTAATATATGGACTTATTAACGTAGTACAGGCTGTTGCATTCCATATTTTCTAAGATAAGCCACCATTTATACGAATGTCTTTCAGTTTATTAAGCATCTTTTATATTTAAGTCAACAATAATCAAAATATAAAACATTTTTATGATAGCATCAATCTGGAGCCTTCGAAAAATGAAAGTAAATTAAAAAGAAGCTCCCTTTTCTGTTTTGGTTATTTTATTTAAAAAAAAATATTATATATATTCCACATACTTCTGATACTACATATAAAACACTTAAATAAAAAGTGTATTTAAAGTAATCTGTAATCTTGACGTTGCCGCTACATGAGGTAACAGTAATTAATAACAAAGGTGACAATAGTAAAACAAGTTGCCATGCAAACAATTAAGTAGAATCATTGGAAAATCTATCAAGTTTGTCAAAAACTTGGATGCTGTTACATTACAAGGCAACAATACCGATCTATGTATTTAATGACCAACACAGAAAAATGTAAACGCGAAATATGTAAACAATTAATATTAAATTGAAAATGTAAACAGTTAACCATAGAACAGTCGCTATTATCTATGAAGTTTAATCAAAAGGTCTAGCTTTATCATGGACTACATTTAATTCCACTACACAAATAATATCTAGGCGATTTGTGCAATTAAAAGAGCAATTGTAAAAAATGAGGTGTGGCCACCACACGACTTTCTTATACGTATGAAAGTATTACTTCCGGTCCGAATTTTGAAATTTCATTTATATAAAAAATATTGCAAATCCACTTCTAAATACTTTTGTACTCTTGATAAATATATATAGAATGCATAACTTACGACATATTTGCAAAAAATCGCTATTCGATAAGAGTAAAAGTGGTACTTCCGGTCTCAATTTTGAAATTTTTTTTATATAAAAGATATTCAAAATTATGTTCTAAATACTTTTATACTCGTAACATACTTGTCTAAAAAGCATGACTTGCGAAATATTCGCAAAAAACTGATTCTCGATAAGAGTAAAAGACCTACTTCCGGTTGGAATTTCGAAAAACTTTTTAAATAAAATTATTCTCAATTTTAATTTTAAGTATATTTTAAGACAATTAGTTTCAAACTTAATTCTAAGTACATATGAATTCTTTATAAATTTGTTTAAACTTAGTAATTGACGAAATATTTGCAAATGTCGATTCTTTCACTGAAGTAAACTACTACTTCCGGTCTGCCGATTTTGCTCAAAATCTAATCAGTTCTCAAGAGGGAGATTATATTCGTAAATGCAAAATTTGGAATTGATATCTGTAGCGGTTTGACCGCTATCGTGGTCACACACACAGACAGACATACACACACAGAGAAAGACAGACACACAGACATTTTTTAAAAAACACTTTTTTGGTATTAGGGGACTTCAAAACGTGGACATCTGCAAAAATCTCGAGGTCGAAAATTTTCATCATCACAATACTTCCTTATACTACGTATAAGAAAGTAAAATTAGGAGTAAAGTTGTCGCATATCATGGATGTAGGTTGATCAGAAAGTGTAGAATTATCTTAGACGCACATATAATCTCATCACACAAATAATCCTGGCCATGTATCGAAGATATTATAATGTAAAATTGTGTAAATCAAACATGAAAGTGTTAATTATGTATTAGTAACCATAAACATATATATTTCTACCTTATATTTCTACCTTAATTAAAATATTTAGATTAAAATAGTACGTGTAGTATTATATTGAGAATGTCAATTCATAACTGCACATATTTAAGAAAAATAGTTTTAAGTAAAATGATGAAAAAGTAACATTATCACCTTATACTGCTTTTGCTTAACAATGGACGTAATACAAAAGTATCCTGCTACTTAAGGCTTTGTAGAGCTTTCCTTTGAATAGTAAAATCTCGTAAGATTAAATTTTGTGGGAGAATTACCTTCTTCTAACGAAAGAATAGAAAAGATACAGAAATAAGAATCGATTTTCGTAAGAATAATAGAATTCTAAAAATATGTAACATATACATAGCTTTAAATAAGGTTACGAAAGCAATTCAATTTCAGTTAAAATTTATATAGGAATAACCACGTAATGCTTGTAAATACATAAATAAATTATCTTGTAAGTACATATGATGCATAGAAGTTTAGATTAAATAAATTAATTCTACATTTATATATTTTGACTGACTAGATGATATAAGTCCTGTAATTAGCTTAAATTCTATAAATCTTGATTTATTAGCTCTATGATTTTTTTATATATTTATAAGTGTATATAAACTATAACAGTAGTTTCTATAGAGTGCTTTATACAACTAAATTTAGTAGGAAATGTCTTAATGATTATTAAAAAATAAGTTTTTAGCAAATTATGACTGAAAACTTGCAAATATTGACTTGTGTGATTCAGTTAAAGAACCTAGGGATAACCTCAGCGCGGATATGACTAAAGAGTCCGTCGCTAAGGTCATCCCGTGACTTAAGTGCATGAAGTCACAGCTTGTCAAGGTGTATTTAAAGATCGGTACTGAAATTTTTACTTTGCTTGAGGCTTTCTTAATTGAAAATCGATTGCACTAGCATGTACATATGTGGTGCAGGTTATGTAGTTGACGTTATTACCAGAATCAGGAAACTTTTCAAAAAGCTGAACAAGTGATCATGGTGTATTATATCTACTCTCTCACAATGAAAAAGCCATAGTTATTATAGGCTCTACTAAACAATTCCATCAAAATTATCGACTTCATAAAGAAATAGAAAATTCCGCAACAGGAACTTTCTCCGAATAGAAAATTCACCGACAAATATGAAGTGACAAGCTTGTTTTTACAATTTATATCGGCTTAAGGCAAGCCGAATAATAATGGTGTGCTTACAAGCTTTTCGTGTAGTTTTGCCTTATTTTTCTTTTATGCCACTTATTCTGTCTTGTGATACTGACCCAGTGTTTTGCACTGTATTCCTGGTTCTGTTATTGTATTATTGTATGTATGTATATACACGGTGGCCAGAAAAATGCGGACAAACGCCAGGTAGAACGATTCTTTGTTCAATTCTGAGGCGATAATCTTAATCCAAAAAAGTTATACGGTCCTTCCTTACGGCATACGAGACCATCAAACATTAAGTTGTACGGCTAAAATTTAGCAAAATTCGTCAAATTTATCTATGTAAAATCATTGTGGTGAAATTTAGAAATGGAATTATCTCAAATGCATTGATGTAACTAATCGATTAATACCAATGGTTTACAAAAAAAAAAAAAAAAAAAAAAAAGCACCGTACTACTTTTTTCAATTAAGATTGTCAACTCAGAATTAAACAAAGATTTGGCCTGCGTGGCGTTTGTCCGCATTTTTCTGGCCACCGTGTATACCGGGTGTCTCAGCGGAGCGGTAAAATCCATTACTGGTATCTAATAATATAGATAGCGAATAATTTTTAATACAAAAATTGTAGATAATTATAAGCTCTACAATTTAAAAATATTTTCATTTATACAGAGTGTTCGACAACGACGAACCAACACAAACTTATGTTTTTTTTAAATGGAATGTTATGAATTTTTTTACATTTTATGATAGCCCTTGAAGGGGAATTAAATGGAACAGCCTGTATGTTTATATGTAATTGAAAAGTACTTGAAATTTACTAATTAAAAATATATACTTTCTTTCACCTGTGGGCGATATTGCGAAAATTATAGGATATTATATATGAATAAACCCGATTACAACTTAAAAATATGAGTTGCCATGAATTGCGCTACAATTATAACTAAAACTAATCGAAAAGAGTTACTTCTACTTTCCTTTTACAAATAAGTAATTTTTATTAAAATTTTAAAACTCACGAGAAGTTTGGAAGTTCATTAATTAGCAATAATATACAAAATATCGCAGACGTTGTGTGTTAAAAACTGTTTAAACGTTAAACTTAGATACAACTTCAGTTTAAAGGGACGTAAATACATGAATTTACGTTAAGTGCGAAATGAAATATTTAAAATTGGAATTAATAGATATGATCTATGTTTTGGGGAATGTGATTGTTTGTTGGCACAAAGATATATAACCAAAAATATCCAAATATGGGACTGCCATCGATGAGTGCTTTTCAAAAATTGTTAACGATTTGAAGAAACTGGCAGTATTCCGTATGAAAAGGAGCCGTGTTACTGCTGCCGTATAAAACGCAGTTGCACAAAAGGTTTTTTTGTTATGCATTCAAGAAAATCCTCATAAAAGTGTGCGTAAACTTTCTTGGGTCCTTGACGTTAGCAAAAACTTTATTAAGAGAACGTTAAAGAAGATTTTTGAATTTGTTATATGATGACTTATAATTACTGTGATGCCTGAAAATAGTAACTTATACATTCTTCATGATATTGCGTAAGTTATAGAAGTTTTCAATAACGTACTTTTAAATACTTGTATTGACGGTTTGCTTTTCAAGTGACGTTATAAATCTAAGTATGGACACACTTTTATGACACAGAGTGACTGCGATATTTCAACTATTGTTAATTCATGAACGTCCAAACTTTTCATTCCATGAGATTTATAATTTTAATAAAAATTATTTATTTGTAAAAAGAAAATATTAGATATATAATATTAGATTAGAAAAAACTCTTTTTGATTAATTTTAATTATGCGATGTGTAATTAAGTCATGGCAACTGAAGTACTTTTCAATGACACATAAATATACAGGGTGTTCCATTTAATTTTTTTAAGAATTTTTAACTTTAGTGAATGGTATGTATTTCTAAAGAACATGGGTAAATATGTCGAAATAACCATTAATTTCACGTACTGAAAAGATATCTTTATTAATTGAGCCCATAATATGTATTTCATTAACAATCATTATTTCATAGCAGCTTTTCAAATGTTGTACAATTTTTAACGAAAAATCGCCATATCTCAGAAACAGTTGAAAATCGACCAATACAAGTTGATGTCAGTTTAATCAGCCCTTGAAGAGCTATCATAAATTATAAAAAAATGCATAGCATTCCACTTAAAAAAAACATAAGTTTGTGTTATTCGTCGTTGTCGAACACGCTGTATAAATGAAAATATTTTTAAATTGTAGAGTATATGATTGTCTACAATTTTTGTATTAACATTATTGTGAAACATCCACTGGCAAAAATAAAGAAGAGCATTATTATGTCTAACCCTCTCATTGAATTTATAAACTACATTAAGATAAGTTACGCCTAATCACTTCACTGAATTCCTGGAGGTTAATTTTTCATTCCGTATGTGTCTGAGAATCTTCCATTCGGAGAATTTTCCTATCAGAGAATTCTCCAGTCGGGAAATTGCTTTTGAGAAACTATCCGTCGGTGATTTTTTATCGGGGAATTTTTCTACCCCCAAAAGACAGCATGATCTGATCTAATATACTCAAGTTGTTGATATAACACAAAGAAATGCGATGGTGTCGAAGAGGTAAAATTCTACCCCACTTAATTAAACGGAAATTTATTCCCTTTTAAATGCTCGAAGCCTTTGGCTAGCGGACTATTTGAATGATCAGTAATGGATGTGCAAATTATGTTACTTGGCAAACCTTTTTCAAAAAAAAAAAAAACGAATTCAGCACACATACACATACAAGAAATGAAAAAAAATAACTTCTTGGTCTTAAAAATGACGACCATATTTAATAGCTGAAATTGGTTATTTTTCACAGAAAAAAATCATTGTCATTCATTTTTGAAATAATAATGTCATATAATAAAAGCAATAATATTTGTCTACAAAATTATGCATCTACAAAGTTTTATTTAAATAGAAGTTACTATAACATTACTCCTCCACAAGGAATACCTTTGGATTCCAACTATTCCCCGTCAATTTTGTGACTTTTCTTACTGTATTTTTTCATCTTTGTTTAGATTTTCTTCTTATTACATTATTTGTGTTACTTGCTTTTTGCTCTCTTATACGAGTTTAAGGAAGTTTTGTGATGATCAAAATCTTTGACATCGAGATTTTTGCAGATGTCTTCTGAGAACACTTTAAAGTTAAAGTGTTTTCAGAATCCCTAATGACAGTAGGTCTTTTACTCTCATCTTAAAACAGGTTTTTACGAATACGACTATTTTTACAAATAATACACTGACTTAATAAAATGAAAATATTAAAAACCTAATTTGTCACAACTTGTCAACACTTTTACTCTTATCGAATACCATTTATCTTGTAAATATGTCGCAAATAATATATTATGCGCAGACTTACTAAGAGAGTCTTTCACCTGAATCTTAAAAATAGCGAACTTTGTGTGTTAACTGTATGGTATATAACACACTATTTTTAAAAGCAAATGTTCAGCACTTATAATTTGAAAATGTTCAACATGGCGATCAAAACAGTTAAGGTGTCCATCTAATAGAAAGAGAATCGTCACATTGCTCTGTCCTTTTCTAACCATTAGGCGTGTATTATGTGTTGCATACGTGACTGTATTTTAATTAGCCATCTGGTTGCCAGTAGCAGCGATATTATTTGTAAAACAAATTTATTGGATAAAAGATGCTACTACTAACGCAACGTATCTCTTAGATTGAACCAAATTATACAGAGACTGGCAAACCAGACCGTTGTTTTTTTGTGTATGAGACAAAAAGCAGAGTTTTTGTCTCATACACGATTTAATAGAATATGTGTCTATTTTGAAATCATTGATATTTACCCTAAATTGTAAAAATGCAAATAACGTCCTTACAAGAATAATAGGAACATACTGTTACATATAATGTTTGTTTTGTAAATACCAATGTAGATCTATGTCCTTTATCTATTTGATTTAGATAATAAACAGGTATTTTTTTAGTGATTATTGCATTTTTGAAAAAGGAATATATAGGCTGATTCAATTTTGACGGTCACCATGGGTGTTTCGCGTATTATTTGGAATAGAGAGTAGGTTTGAGTTTGGCAAAGTTGGTAAATCTTGTGTTTTGTTATGTAACTCGAGCATGTGCCAAGTCTTAGTTGGAAGAATTAGATTGGTAGATGAGAAGTAACACTTGAACGCGAAATACATAGTTACCGAGTATGTTGTCAATGGTTAGTTTTTTCAAAATGTGTAATGGATACAAAAGTATTCAGAAGTAAGTTTGGAACAACTTTTGCATAAAAAAATCTAATTTCACAGAGGCAGTACATTTTTATTCTTATACATACTTTTATGGAAGTATTTATTCAAATTCTTTTTTTGGCCATTAATAATAAAAAGAACAGAACTCTTTGTTCAAGAAAACCCGTAAGTAGTGAACCTGTTAGTGTAAGAAACACTAAGCCTATAATGTGTGTAAAAGTAAGAAAAAGAGAAACAGTCAATATATTTGACATACCTACAACAGTCTAAATAAATAAGTTAAATATACATGTGTGCTCAGACAGTAATCTTGGATATTATAAAATGCCTTCCTTGTCATCAAGTGTTTTATTAACTTCTGATACCGTATCAGCTATTAGAATTACCAATTCAATTGGAAAAAAATTTGAAAGACCGCTCTGAAATTTATCCGACAGTGTGGATTTCGCACGTTAATAATAAATTATTAAATATAATTAAAAACAAGATCTGAAGAATATTAAAAAAATTTAATTTCTTACATGCCTATGTAAGTAATTTTTATTACAGAATTGAAGAAAATAGTTTAGAAATTTTGTATAGGTACCTAAATAACTTGCCTAATAATTAATTCGACCAGTGGCCGAAATTCGAGCTTAATTCATTAAATGTTTAAGTTTGAGTTATTGAGGTTATTTTGTCAAAGAGTATACTTCTATAACCATTGCATATAATTTTTTTGAATTGTCTATTACGTCAGCTGCGAGCCTGTAGAAATACGTCGTTATGAATTAATTTTCGAGTTAATTAATTAAGGTATTTGTAACACATATTATACAGACATTTTATCTTCCTGCACTCCTTCTCCATATGAACTGTAACTATGCCAAATCTCACACTAATCCTTGCGCGCAATATGCTTAAAAAGGGGTGCAAAGTTTTTTCGTCACATATTAATATATAGACAGTTCTATTATTTATTCATTTTATTCATTTCAATTTTATTAGGATTTCACAAAAATGAAACAGAATGCTAGTTTTCATATAAAAACTAAAAGAATATATTTTATCATATTAAAGCGGCTACCTGGCCAATTTCAATTACATTGCAAACGTGCTGCTATCATATAGCACCAGAATCCGTTAGTAAGCAACAAAGCGATACCAAAAAAATTCCGGCATAATCTGCAAACTTATCTCCAGGGGACTGGGTGGTTATAACAACTGAAGTTTGTCCGAATAATATGAAAAAAATTGTTTTTCTACACCTATTGAATTACATCGCAATTATTAGCATTTTTTTCAAGAAATATCGTAGTTATAATTCACGACCGTGAATTATGGATCACAATTCACGGTTCTCGTCCAATAAAAAAATTAGAAATTCATTATTCACGGGTGTTCCATCCAATGATATTTTGAATTGCCCACGATCAACCTTTCTGCGCCTGACAATCGACTCGCGTGACAGCCAAGTGTGTCGCCATATTCCTTGTTTACGTTTTTCAACGTACGCACTTCGTACCGATTAATGATAAATGTGCCTCTGTTTCGTGTTAAAACTAATAAATTAACGTTAAAATGTGTAATAGCAGTGATGAAGAAAATTGTACTCCACCGGAAATACTCCAAATGGCTCGAATAACAACCGAAAATCTCCTACCTGCAAAATCCAAAAAAGCCTACGAGTCTGTATACAAATCATTTATGGAATGGCGTGATAGCAAGAAAATCAGTTCTTTCTCAGAAAATGTCATATTAGCCTACTTTGGGGAATTATCGGAAACATATAAAGCGTCTTCACTATGGACACTCTATTCTATGCTAAGAAGTACACTTGAAATTCATCATAACATTAAGCTAGACACGTACGGAAAGTTAAGAGCATTTCTCAAGCGAAAATCCGACGGCTATAAAGCAAAAAAGGCCAAAACCTTCACTCCCGAACAAATAAATAGTTTTATTCAGAATGCCGATGACCAGAAATATCTTGCCACAAAGGTAGGTAGCAATTAAATTATCTGTAATATTACCAATATCTCAACATTTTCTTTCATTTAAGGTGGCACTAATTATGGGTATTATGGGGGCATGTAGGTGTAATGAGTTAAAAGAAATGGATATTGGGAATCTTCAAGATCTATCATCAGCAATATTAGTAAATGTGCCCAATACAAAGACCAAAATAGTTCGCAACTTTACAATAACAGGGAATTTCTATGCAATTGTGAAAAAATACATATCTCTGCGTCCACCAGATGTCCACTCCTTCTTTTTAAACTACCAAAAAGGAAAGTGCACCAGTCAGAAAATTGGCATCAATAAGTTTTCAATGATGGGGAAACAAATTGCTACTTTCTTAAATCTTCCGAACCCAGAACTGTACACGGGGCACTCTTTCCGAAGATCTTCGGCAACCCTGCTAGTGGATGCAGGAGGTGACATCACAGCCCTAAAGAGACACGGGGGATGGAAATCGACTGCAGTAGCGGAAGGATACATTGACAACTCAATGAAGAATAAAATGGACACATGTCAAAAAATTTTACAATCCGTGCAAACTAATAATTCAACCACTAAAACTGCCAATCAGAATTTAGCAATGGAGGTGACAACTCCAAATTTAAATATTACTAACTGCACAAATTTCAATATATATTTTCATCCTAATAGCTCACTCAATGAAAAATAAAAATTAATTAACTGTATTATATAGAGTTTCATTTAAGTTATCAAATTTGACTGTAATTTATTTGTTGAATAGGTGTAGAAAAAGCATAGTATTACATTCGCGATTATGGCCATTATTCACTTAGATGATTTGAGCCACTCGCCAAGGCTCGTGGGCTCAAACATCATCTGCGTGAATAATGGCTGTCATAATCGCTCATATAATAATATACTATAAAAAACAGGAAGTTTTTGTACCAAAAATGTGCTACCTTATCTCGTAATTACTTCGAATATATACATATTTCTAAGATATTAGGTAGCTTAGCTTATGGAGAAAAAATGCTCTTTCTTTTGGTGCTTGATCCAAAGCAATTAAGCGTATTTGCTTAGCTTCCTTTTGCATTTAATTGTCTCCACCCATCATTCCGATTTAACAAGGCATGTTTTAAGCAGAAAACCAGATTCCGTCTCTCACGACCTGGATAATTTAGAGGCCGCTGGTGTCCGACGATTATAATACTATAAAAATAACTCCTGTGATCCCACTATTTCTTCTGATTCAGTTTAATTAATTCTATAGGAAAAGGTAATCAAACAATTTCCAATTTTTACAATTTTTATTAAGGAAACGCTAAGAAAAAAATAATGAAAAATCATCATTACATCTCTGACACTGTTCTTAGCGCAAGTGTATGTAAAAGCGTGGTTTGAGGCTCCACTGGCAATTCAATAACCATATCAACACTTTTTATTTTTGAAATCGTTGTTTGATTACAAAAGCATCGCTGTAAAAATTAGCGAGGCGGCCGTAAACAAGTTTTTCGATCACCTTTGGTATCCGTCGCCTGAACTAGTTGCATTTTCCTTTCTTGGCCCGGCAATTTCAATTAAAACGAAGATGAGTGAAAAAGTTCTCATGTTTATAGACGAGGAAGACTAGGATTATGATGCAGAGGATACTCCTGTAAAACGTGTTACTGTAAAGATGAATGAAGTAAAAATGTGCCTTAAACTTTTTCAATACCTTCAAGATTAATTGCGATTTCTTAAGAGTTGAATCTACGTTTTGGTCTGCTGCAAAATTTACGTGCAGTAAATGACGTAGCCGAACGTGGCATAAAGTTGATTACCGACTACTAATGTTTTGTCGAAAGATGAATTACAACAGCAATATATCCTACAAGTAGTTAGTCAATATCGAAAAGAATTTCCGGACGCATACAAATCGACTGTTAGCACAACTACTGAGCCGCAGCTAAACCTAAGACTGCGAATTTGTTAAACGTTTTACTCATTAACTATTGCTATTCTAGAAAAAATTAAGGTATGTACTTTTTTACTTTGAATTTCAAATCCTATCCATTTATGTATAATAAGTTGCACTTTAATTCAACAGAAGAAAAAGCGAAAAAGTTGATTTTTTCCAGAAGCGACATTAACCCCTCTGCGAAGCCCATTAATATTAATCAAATAAGTAGATATTTTATGTAGTATGTTTTTACATTTATAGGAAAAAATTAGGGGCTACCCGAAAGAAATCTCAAATTTGAAAAATAACGACCACCCTAATGTACGATATGTTGCAAATTAAAAGCAAATTTATGGAAATCAATTGCAAATTAAATGGAAATTAAATCCGAAAGTATTTTCAGATTTGCATTTAATTTGAAATACTCTGTATATAATCACCAACACATAAATATTTTTCGTAAAATATGGTTGAACAATACTTGAAATAATCTCTTGGCTGGATATTTTCGGTATATATATATATTATTAAAAAAGAATCCGAGACATTCTATTTTCGGCTTTTTGTAATTGAGGAGCAAATAATAAAAAACATCCATGAATATTTGTTTGAATTCAACAAATAGTATCATATCATTACAATTTCATTTTATTTGTTAATATGTGATTTTTTTAGGGGTTACTCTTTTAATGGCAGACAGAAAGACATATACACGTAATTATATGACTGAGAAAGCCATATATAAGACGTACGTCGACCCTATATTTGCATTCAAGTTTTGCTATATTCAACTAGAGAGCGCCCCCAATAATTTTAAAAATTAATATTATTGTTGGCAGCGCCCTCTGTTTAAGAATTACTGCACCCATCACCCTGATTATGATATATGGAATCTACTTTTCTCTTAAAATATGGCTTGTTTAATCGGAATGTTGGGTAAAAACAATTAAAAGCACAAGACAGCTATAAAATACGCTTAATTGCTTTATATCAAGCATCAAAAGAAAGAGAATTTATTTCTCCAGGGGCTAAGCTATCTAATATCTTGCAATTATTTATATATTCGAAGTAATTACGAAATAAAGTAGCAGATTTTTGATACAAAAACTCCCTGTTTTTTAACAATTTTTTCCACATTAATCGAACAAATTTCAGTTATTAAAACAACCGAGTCCCCTAGAGATAAGTTTGCAGATTATGCCAGTATTTTTTTTATATCATTTTGTTGCTTATTAACGGATTCTCGTGCGATATGTTAGCAGCATGTTTGCAATGTAATTGAGATGGGCGAGATGGCCACCTTAATGGAATTTGCAGCTACGTCTGGTTTTATGTTCAGAATCCTATATCGAAGGCATTGTCTGGCAATTCACTTGTTATTATAAATACTAATAATATTGTACGGTATCGGTTACGCAGTATCGCGTTGCTAAAATGGTGTACTGAACGCGATGAGGCAAACCAAATTCGAAGAGTTTTCGGGCGAGGCTACTGAGTCTTAATACAGATTGTTTTAATGCAATTCCCTGTATTTTTTACTGATTTGTAAAGTGTAAATATTAACACTAGACTTGAAATCAAATACCAGTCTAATTTTGCAAGCCATTTTGGAATAAAAGCGGTAGACTCACATGAATGTTAATTTCGATTTCTTTCTCATAATCTTGGATCTATTAAGAGTGGTTCACACAGAATTTACTCTTCTAATAATATTAAATAATAAGAAAGGGAAAAATCTTAACGGGCTAAATCACAAATCTGGCGGCAAGTTTTGGTTTACAAAATAAAAGATGTGGGAACTAAGTTTGCGATAATGTACTTGCTTTGCTGGTAGCGTAATAGATTGCGAAACACCATTGAATCTACAAGTGATTCACTTCCATTCCATTCAATTCCCGCGAAGAAAAATTTGTCAGCATGCGTTCTAGCGAATGTCATTGACAGAATCTTCACCATTGTTAAAAAGGTACGGTCTTATGATCGTCTCTGCTCACATACGCAAACACACATCAAACTCTTTTTTTAGGGGTGTATCGACAGTTTCTGCATGTCATGTGAGTGTTAGGCTCCACATAGACAAAAATTATGTTTATTGCGTAGCCTCTGATATAAAACTGTGCCTCATCATTAATGATGGTTTCTTTTTGGAATGCTTTGTCGACTTGCTGCTTTTCCAATATCCAGTTGGCAAAGCTTCAGCGATGTCCAAGTTCGATCGTTTTCTCTCCTTGACTCAATTTTATATTATATGCGTAAAGGTGCAAATCCCTCGTCAAAATTTGTTGGAGAGTGTTGCGGTTGTTGTCTAAGTACAAGGAGTGATGCCGAATTGAGATATTGGATTTATCTGCGATACAGGCTCTTATGAGGTAATGTTACCTGGCGACCTACCAAAGCGATGACGCGTAGGAATTCCTTCAATATTAAATGGAAACATCTTTAAATCCTTCTAGCACATATTGTAGTTAGCCGCATCGTATATTTATGTACATCGAAATGATCACATAACTTTGGAACTGTCGGTTAAAAATTCCTACCTTTTCTTCATTTTCACAATTTTAAACGTTCTTTCAACTTGTAAATTACAATTTTTGAAAACTCCTATGTTTCACTCTAACAACTACCAACTTTGACTGACTAAACATTTGAGAGATGAAATGACGCGCGATTCTTATTTAGAAACCTTTATTAACTTTTCTTTGTAGATGAATCTAAAAATAAAAATGCAGTGGCATAAAAACGACGTACTACTATTAAATTTGTATGTAGAAAAATATCCATAGCGTCATTGATTCGTGAAAAGCGTCGAGTAAGAATTTAAAGTGAAGTAATTATATCTGAATTTAAAAATATTATCTATGGTGTTATGTTACTGCATTTTTAAAATACATAGGTGGCTATAGAAAAGTTATAAATTTTATACGTTTCTTTTTGAATGCAGTGTATATGAGGTGTGTTGTAATAACTTAAAACGGGTAATTTTTGAAAAATCTGTTTATTTGCAGATCGATATGTCTACTGCTATCGGTAGCTGTCAAGAATATAAAATCCACAACTTTTCTATCTACTAGTGGCAAAGTAAAGGTAAAACCTGTAGAACTTTTTGCACATATAAAATTGCATGGTAGATGACCCCAGTGATCTTGACAAACTTAATTAAACTTAAATTCCGTACCACACATCTCAGCCAATTACTCCTGGCGGGTAAAAAAATATACTGTGCAGAGTAAGAAGCAGTATTGCCTTCAATGTGCGTTTTATATATTTAACCTCACTGCAGATATTGTGAACCTCTACATGTGCCTGGATTAGCTGTACAATATAATACCGTTTTTAGGGAAAAGAGGCATTACTCTCCGAACTCAAATAACTTAATTAAAAATTTAGAAAATATGAAACATTTTAAATGTTAGAATGATAGAAATTCCCGGTTGAAATTAATTTTTCCCTTTTAGTCACTTTATTTTTTTTTCTTACAACAAAATATTATAGATCCTATTACTTACACATATACCAGGAAATAAGAAATATATTAGAACAATTTTTTCATATTTCAGCATGATTTATGCATTTTAAGAAATTTATTTTTCTTCCAGAACGATCTCACACGGAAAATTATAACAAGACAAGTAGATTGACAACGTGGCTTTCCTTTGCAATTATAAAAAATAATTGTTTTCGTAAATAAATATTTTTAAACAGTAGAAGACTCTCGCCGGTTGGCTACAGTCGTCTATGATGACATTGACAGCTTGATATCTAGAATGATATTTTTCTCACAGTAATCTAATTGAAACCACTGGTAATTTTAAACGCTCTTGATAATTTCACATACACCTTTTTAGTATATCCTTATATTAGAAAATGGCCAAGTACTCATGTTAATGCAGAAACGTACTTGAATTAATAGGTACTTAACCTCTGAAATTAATAACCTCAAAATTTGTTGCAAAGGCAGCAAAAACACGCGGTTCTAACTGAAAAGAGATCAGACAATCTAATTAATATTATTTTGTGGGATGAGATTTAAAGAGTATTATTTATTGCGAAAATGGATAACATTCGCCTACTTTTAGCAGAACTCCAATCAACTATGCCAAAACAAGTACCGTAAAACGGGGTTTTATGGAACGATTCCCAGACAAATTTTTAAATAACTTTTTTATTGTTGACTCAATAATATTTTTTTTTATAGCAATGGGTAGGGGTTCGAATTTGCCATATTTTCTGTAAATTAAAAAGTATTTGGTTGGAACTTACTATTTTTTTTTTTATAATTTTCTGCTGTTCCATATAACCCGAGGTTCGGGGGAATATGGAACTATCTAATTTTTGTACGTAAAAGATACGTTGAAAGTTATGTGTCCCATATAACTTCTTTCTATGGCTTATATGGAACATTTTTAACAAAAAAAAAATTGAATTTTTGGAAAAAAGGTAGGGAAATGGCAAATATATAATTGTTCATAGGAACAGCAAATAATTCATTTATTTAAATAAATAAAACAGTCATTCTGTAAAAAAACAAAATAAAATAATTCATTTTAAGCAACAGAAAAAAAAATAAACAAAAAAAAACAAATTAGTCTATAAAACATCACCCGAGAAGGTGTGCACACCTCTACAAATCACAGATTCAGAGAGAACAAAAATTATCTGATCCCTAGTAACAGTGTTAATATCATTCACAACTGGAAAAACAAAACAATTATTTTTTCCCTTATAGCTCCTCATACATTGTACTGAATAACTTTTCTTATTTATTTCTAACAACTTCGCAACAAATTGCTTAGATTTCTCTTTTTTGGTATTTTTATCATATATGAAATTAACAATTATAAACCTATTAACAGTAAGATCACAATTTTTGGCAGGCACTTTTAATTCTAAGGCACTACTGCTGACTTCTATGTCAGAGTCTTCATTGCTTTGGTTTCCATCGAAACTTTCAGATGCAGGCTGAACATCGTTTACACTCGAGTTTTCCAGTTGAAGAAAATCATTTTCCGTTACTGACCGCCCAGGTACAACATTAATTTTTTTCTTTCTTCCCACAGTTGGTTTTTCTTTCCTTGTAGCTTGCTCAACAATATTAGTAAATGACGCTATCAACTCATCATTGGCCCCATTTCTATCCCTACTTCTGGAGAGGATTTTATTTATGACCCTTTCAGCATTTAAAGGAATAATGCCACAGGCCTCAAATCCGGACTTAATATTTGCCTCCAAGTTGGGTTGCATAGAATCTAAAGTTTCTCGAAGTAGATTTGAAAATTCACATTTCGGAACTGTTCCTTTATGTTTCATCTTCCATTTTAGAAGAACTTTTCGCCATGTAATTTTCATGGGGCGAAAAACACAGACGTCCAATGGCTGACACAAGTGGGTGCTGTTTGGTGGTAATAAAATAAAGTTGATATTGTTCTCAGTGCACTTTCTTATAACAGATTCAGATAGGTGGGAAGCCAAGTTGTCACCAATAAGAACTTTTTTTCCTACCTTTCTTTTCAGATAAGGTAAAGCAATTTGTAAAAACCAGTCCTCAAATGTGTTGCTGTCAAACCATCCACTGTCTGTCCTGTTAAATGCAGCACCTACAGGACCTTTCTCTACCCACTCTCGATATAAACATTTAGATTTAAAAACCACATACGGAGGTAATAACTGTCCACTACCTGACGCTGCAAACATGACAGAAGTAGCATTTTTTGAGGTGTCCATGATGCGACTTGCATGTTTACTTATCCTTTTGATAATTACACGTTGCTTTCCAGGATCATCGATGAAGTTAGTTTCATCATAGTTTATGATGTTGTCAGGTGGAACCCCATTAAGAGATCTTCCTAGCTCCTCAAAATAAGTCCTTAAAACATCTTCACTTAATTCTGCTTTACTTCTCTTCA
This sequence comes from Amphimallon solstitiale, assembly GCA_963170755.1. NCBI lineage: Eukaryota > Metazoa > Arthropoda > Insecta > Coleoptera > Scarabaeidae > Amphimallon > Amphimallon solstitiale. The sequence continues at coordinate 36,228,192 of OY720680.1, forward strand.
TGTTTTCTGACAGTCTTATAGATAGTGATTTATTTCTTTTCATAAAAGATTGTAACCAATCTGGTCCCGGAAGATTGTTAACAAAAATTGGACTTGCGACCCCTTTCCGATTTAAATATTGCTGAACGAATTCTCTCAAGCCTCTGTCTGTAAACGAAATTCCAAACTGCGCAGCTGTTGTCACACAGCTTACAATTTGTTTCTCCTCAATACTAGTTAGAGCAGTCGGACGACCAAGTTTTTCAGAATTCTGGCCTCTATATCTTCTATATATTGTAGTCTTTGGTACACCAAATCTCTCAGCTGCTTGTGAAAAAGAATATCTGCCATTTATAACACCTTCCAGTGCTAGTTCTAGTTGGTCCAGAGAATAGTCTCTTCTCAAAGCCGCACCAAATTTACGTCTAAAATTTCTTGGCATGCTGTTCCATATAAGCCTGAAAAGTGTCATGTTTTGCAAAATTTTGAATATAAATAAAACTAAAGTAGATAACAAAAAAATGAATGACGCATTCAAAAGATGAGGTTAGGATCTAATATTAACGTCACTGGAGCAGACACCTAAGTCTTGTAATTATCGCAAACTAGAGCTAGTTTTCAGGAGTTTAAAAATGTGCAAAAATTGGGATGTCTTTTGTAATTTTTTTATAAAAAAACTTACAATATCAACGAAACCGACGAAAGATAACTTTAACAATCACGTTCTATTCTACTACTAGGGAATTTTCTCGTGGCGATGCAGCCAACCTAAAGGGGTGCTGTGGCGCTCTTTTTAAAAATTTACATGTTTGTTCCATATTACCCCCCCGATTCCATAAAACCCCGTCGTACGGTACTTTAACAACAAATGAATTGATTTTGAAGTCAAGTATAACTCAAGATTATCTAATAAATATAGATATGTTTTAAATAAACTGTAACAAACTATTCTTTTATTAATTAAATTAAATTTTATTTCAATCAATTCTAAAGCAGATATAAATATTTACAAGATAATGAAACTATTCAATATTTAGATGGTTGAAACCCTGCTAATACTTTACATATGCAAAATATTCATCATAATTAATGAATGTTTAAGGTAAATGTCTACTTCAAAGTTTCCTAACGCACAGTTACATGCGTCATTAAACATTTTAAATCTGCAATGCAAATTTTTTCTTTTAATATTCGCCTGTCAGAAGTGCTTTCTTCGACAAGATATTAAGGCAATTGAATTGGCGGCCATTAATTTTAGCAACATTCTGAATTAACTGTTAAAAGATAGGTAATGTCGATAACATTCTCACTTGCCTGCTTCTTACTTTGGGACTGTATTGGTTATTTAAAAACATCGATAAAATTACCCATGACCGTCTCCATGGATGATCGGTACTTTTAAGGAATCAATACACAACGCGTCATACTTCCCTTTTTTTTTGTATTAAGCACTTTTAGTCCTGTCTTAGTATCTACAAGGTGCCAAAATAGTAGTAATATAGATGGATCAACTGATAAACATACCAAGAAATCTTAAACATTTAATAGGAATTATAGATAGTAGTTCAGTAAATAGGTCAAAATAAAAGTAAGTAATATCCTTGCTCTCTCAGGGAAGACATCTAGCTTCTCCACATGGCAAATAATACTACTGGCTACTGTTGCTGAACACTGTGTATATGGGTTTTTGGAATTGATATCTTTACGGTAAGACTTTATATTACACATACACTTTTGTGGCTATGCCATATTGAACAAAACATTTTTTTTTTTAGTAACGGAGAGAAGAATCTAACATAAGATTTCCAAAACTAGATATCAATGTTGTGGGAGATGTCAGATTCTTAATGACTAAAAACCTCTCGCCCGCTTCGCCTCGTCACTCTCTGCACCAGCATTCTCTGTCGCATTACTTCAGCGCAGTAAGTCGTCTCCAAACTTATCTTATTTTCTTTGATCAGTATCTTTCGTTTCTGCTATGCGACATATGGTGTTGTGCGTCATGGTCCAATCACTCTCGCATCCAACTAATCCTCTAACCATATTGTCAGCCACGAAAGTTTATCCAGTTTCCCTGGAGTACTCCCATCTAACGTTCTCCCTTCTGGGTCATAGGAAAAGAATATGTTCAACATCGTCGATTTCGCAGCAGTAGATACATATATCTGAATCAGCCCTTCCTCTTTTGTACAGGTACTTAAAGCGCCCATGCGCAGAGAGCGCTTGTTTTAAGCAGTAATATACTTCTCCGTACCGTAAATTTTCCCAAGTCCAAACGTCCGGTATGTTACATGTCCACCATCCATAAGTCCTGATCCGCCACTTTTCTTGCCAATTCGGCATAAGGTCCTAATTGACTATATCTCTTAAGAAACTTCGTACTTCTTCTTACTTTACTCCAGCTGAAGCTCTATCTAAGGCTTTGCTGCTATAACCCCCGCCCCTTCGCAAAAATTGTGTTATACACACTGCATATTCTGATAGATATTTGCAGTTGTAAACTTAATAATAATAATATGTCTAAATTTACCAACAATTACTCCATTTATAGGATAATTATTATAAAAATAAAATAATTCTGAGCAGCTGTTCTCTGCAACGTAACTCACTGCACATAAAAAGACAACAATAATAATCCAGTGCAATTGCAAGACAAAACTAAAAAAACCAACCACATAGCTACCTAAGTGGATCCGAATAAGTGCTCATAATATCACCATGTTGTGTTGTCTGTAGTGTCTGTAAAAAAACTTTAAATCTACTTGTATAGAATTATCTAGAACTGAAGCTAAAAAGGTTAACAGCAACTGTGGAATTTTCTGGTCTTGTAAAAATTGTGTTAATTTTAGCACTGAATTGCTTGAATTAAGATCTGTAATCGCCTCTCTTCAAGATGAAATAAGATCTTTGAAATCTACACCTTCTGGCACTAACTCTGATCCGTCTACAATGTTGAAGTGTCCAGAACGGACAGCATTTCAGCTGACAAGACAAACGTACAGGATCCACTTCAGTTTCTTGTATCAGAGGTTAATAACCCAGAAGTGAGAAGATTGGGAAAGTACGATTCTACTATACTAGAAAATAAACGTCCTCTTAAGGTTGGTCTTCAGCCTGGTATGGTCTGGAATGTATTGAAAAAGTGCAGACTGCTAAAAGATAACCCCACATTTGCAAAGGTTTTTATAACTCGCGACCGTACACCACTAGAACCGCAGCTTTATAATAGAGTTAGGGATGAGCTCAATGAGCGCAGGTCCAGGGGGGAAAGGGATATCAGAATTAAATATATTAATGGTATTCCTAGAATTGTTCCACATTTAAACTGATTCAACCCAACAGGACCCATCCATTGCAGTTTTACTATCAGAACGTTCGTGGGCTCCGAGGGAAGACACATGCAATCCTGACCAGTGTATATCCACTTTCGATGCTATTTTTTTGACCGAAACATGGTTGTGTGATTCCATTTCAAACAATGAACTTTTTCCGCCTTCATACCATATTATGAGATGTGACAGAGACGCAGAGGCCACTGGTAGGTCTTTGGGCGGCGGTGTTTTGTTGGCATTACGTGATTATATTCATCATGAAGTCATTAACACTAGTACGATTAGGTTGGCAGTGGCTTCCATTGATTTCCTTGTTTGTAAAGTTTATTTGTGGGATATTTCTGTATTCTTCGTTGTTCTATGCATTCCTCCAGATGCAGGTTTGGGTGACTTGGAGCAGTTTCTTGATATGCTTGAAATAGTCTTGTTGGATAAGCCTGTACTGATAGTTGATGATTTCAATGTTCCGAATTTCTGTTACAGCTCCGTGCATAATGACAATAAATGCAATCCGCTTTTATCGTTTACTGAATTTCTTGGCTTAACGCAGTACAACGCTATCTTAAATGCGAATAATAGAATTTTGGACTTGGTTCTATCTAATCTGAATTACAAGTTGAATGTATTACAGGATTCGGTGCCAATGGCACCGAATTCAACTTGTAATTCAGATTAGATAGAACCATGATTTGCATCATCCTGCGCTCTTAGTGGATTTATTGTTGCATTACGTAACTGTTCCAACCACCTTTCCAATAAATAATAACAAGCGCTATAACTTTAAAAAAGCACATTTTTACAAGCTTTCCTCAGAATTACTTTCTGTTGATTGAACCTTCCTTGATACCTTTTGTGACGTTAATGAGGCAACTGATATGTTCTACTGTGTAGTCTACTCTATAATGGACACTTGCATTCCCTATACCTGCCACAACAATAAGCAACATTTTCCCCCATGGTTTACACCATCTATGCGAAGATCATTGGATTTGAAGCTTTATTATCATCGGAGATGGAAGCAGACTGGGAATCATCGTGAATTTCAGCGATTACGCAGATATCTTAAAGATGATATTTCCACAGCCTATCAAACCTATATTGACAATATTCAGCATTCTCTCGTTGGTGACCCTAAATCGTTTTGGAAATTTGTACGATCCAGACGTGGGAGCTCCAGAATTCCTGGTAAACTCTTTAATGGCGACATCGAATTCGACGACCCTCAGCGAATTGTTGATGCTTTTGCGTCTGTTTTCTCTGGTGTATTCTTGCCAGATGCTGGAAGTTGTGATATTCGAGATATGCATTCAAATTTGCCGTCATTGAATATTGGGAGAATTGCATATGATGATGTACTAAAACAGCTGAAGAAATCAAAGAATAGCTTTACCTCCGGACATGATAATATTCCCAGCTTCCTTCTTCGTGATTGTGCGTCTATTTTTGCTCAGCCTCTTTGCAGAATACTTAATTTATCTCTGCAGACATCTGTCTTTCCTCAGTCCTGGAAGGTAGCTTGTATATGTCCTATACACAAAAAGGGAGATAATACCAATATTAATAATTATAGACCAATATCAATCCTACCAAACTTTGCCTAGGTGTATGAGGCTATACTATATGAACATATATACAGCAGTTTCAAATCATTTTTGTCGCCGTGCCAATATGGTTTTATGTCCAAGAGGTCTACCACTTCGAATCTCGCCACATTATCTCAGGCTTTATGTGCAACACTGGACGATGGTGAGCAGATGGATGTTATTTACACTGACTTCTCTCGAGCTTTCGACACCATTGAGCATGCCGCTCTCCCGACTAAAATGAGTTTGCTCGGTTTCAGTAACTCACTGTTAACACTTCTTGGTTCTTATCTTGCTGAAAGAAGTAACTTCGTTTACTATAATGGCTACAAGTCAGGGATGTATGTTTCTACCTCTGGAGTTCCCCAGGGGTCCAATCTTGGACCCTTATTATTTAACATCTTTGTCAATGATTTGATTACTTCAATCGATTGTAATGTTTTGGCTTATGCGGATGATTTAAAAATTTTTCATCGTATTGATGGGGCTCAGGATGCTGCCTTTCTTCAAGAGAACTTGGACCGAGTCGTTTACCAGAAAACCCAGTAGATTTTGTAACAAAAATATCCTGCTGAGGGCTCCTATGGTGCATTCTGCCAGGAACTTCAATAGCCTTATTGATGATATTTTTCATTAGTTGTATATATTTTATGTTGTTGTTGTAAATTTTCACATATGTATTATCTTTATGATTTGTTTGTATTGTCTGTATTGGGGTGATCTGTTGGGCAATTTAATAAATATTATTATTATTATTATTATTATTATTATCATATGTGTAAGACGTGCTATAACGAGAATGTTTGTTCTATGCCTGGGACTCAGATGATGGGGTCAATTCACGTTTGATTTACATAATTCCGCGTTATCATCTTTCTTTGTTTTGTCACTCGTGTGTCATTTAACACATAAGTCCACATTACCTGCCATGTGGTGAAGTTGGATGTCGTCTTTGATAAATCTAGATAGAACAAAATAAAAATTAGGACATTTACAGGAATATTATTATTTACACTTGTAATAGATAAAATACCAAAGAGACAACTTAGCTGGTTCATGCATCTATTAAGAATGACGGAAGACAAACCTCGACACCTAATTGTAATGGAAATCGCGGATAAGTAACTAATTATTAACGACTCTTGTTATAAAGATTATATATTACCGCTAGTTAATGCAATAAAGATCATAGTTTATGATGTATGCTTACAAAATATTTGAGTACAAGCATTAAATTATTTTTTTAAAAAACATGTTAACAACAAAATAAAATTCACAAATATCTACTATTTTATGTTTTATTATTTAATTATTTTTAGCTCTGTATTTTTTATACATAGATATAAAAATACAGAGCAAAAAATAATTGAAACTTATCTAATGTATCGGCCACAAAAAACAAAATAAACAAAGTCGAAAGTGATGTACGTTTTGCCAAATATGGAATACCACAGGGCGGGAACTTACCACCATTACTTTATATACTGTATACCAATGATATATTTGAATTACCACTCCATGGCAAATTATACGGATACGCAGACGACACCTATATTATATACAGTAACAAAAAACCCCACATAATAGACAACCACATTAATAATGCAATGAAGCAAATAGAAGAATGGTGCTTTAATAATGGCATAACAAAAAACAAAGATAAGACAAGGTTCATGATCTTCTCAAATAAAGCACAAAAACCAAAACTAGATATACAACTTAAAGGCAAGAAAATCCATCAAAGAAAACAAATAAGTTACCTAGGATTAGAAATCCAAGAAAACTTAAAGTGGGACAGTCATGTCCAAAACCTTGTCAAAAAGAAATCAAAAGTAATAGCTGGAATATATAAAATTAAAAATAAAATACTACCAAGCATAAGATCGGCAATATACCACACCATGTTTGCTTCTCATACGAATTACTTCGTTAATATATGGGGCCAAACAACGTCAAAAAATATAAACAAATTACAGTGACAACAAAATGATTCATAAAACTAATATAGATACTAAATAAAAGAACTCCAACAACACAACTATATAATATCACTGGAATACCAAATATTGAGAAACTTATAAGAATTAAAAATATATTACTGATACATAAAATAGGCAAAAATAAAGCTACAAACTAACAATGAAAGACATAACTACCGAATGAGAGGACACACACACACATAAGAGCAAAAAAACACAGAATAGTAAGATGCGTACAAATACCAACAGCAGATGCGATAAAGGACTACAACAAATTAACTACAAAAATAAAAACCATGGACCACCATAACTTTCACAAGGAAATCAAGAAGAGTATATTGAAAATATAAATGAAATCGAGAAGAAACCTGAGAGACGTCCAAAAACAAAAAGAAGAAGAACAACACACAGGAGTTCCCAATACCGCTCATGCGGGAAACTGAAAAAAACCAGGATCTTGCAGTGAGGCTGCATGTGTACGTACGTGTTTTGTTTTGGAATAAAAATATTTACTTTATCAAGAAAAAATGTACACCCATAAAATTTCTAACAACTTATAAAGGAGTGTGAATTTTCACTGGCGGTAAATGTATTGCTTTATCAACTGGTTGATTATATCCCATTGTTAAATCTGCCCCACACTGTGATAAGTATGATTGGTTCGGTTTTTATGCACAAAATTTTAAATATTGCACTTGACTTTACTATATATGACATTGATAGTTTTTACAATACAAGGATCTATTCGTTAATATACAGGGTGTCCGGGAATATGTGGGAAATCTCTTGGGTGCAGATAAAACATGAACAAATAAGATGACAAGTTCCTATAAAAAAAATTTCTACAGGCCCCTCCTACGGAGATATGCCTCCCTGAAGGACGCCGCTGAAAATCGGTTTTTCTTAAATTTCTTTTAAAGTAATTAATATAATTTAATAAAAATTTAATGTGATGGACACTAGTAAAGACCTCTTAAAATAGTGTCCTTGAAAGATATTTAGCTTTTGTAGTTTACCAGGGGCGGGATAATCTTTACAACTCAATGCCTAAATTTTTAACGCCATGTATGATCAAGACTAAACATATTAAACTGGATAGCATAGCAACCATAAATTTTAATAAAAGTACTCTTGCTTATTGTCGTTAAAATGAACTGTTTACGAGAAAGAGTTTGCAAAAATGTGCGTTTTAGTTTTTATCAGCACCAAAAAAAAAACCTATCGCTGTTGCAAACGTTACTATGGTACGAAATAAATAAAATATCCGGCATTTTAGAACTTGTCATCACATCGTTGACACATTGAATTTATTCGAAGTATGGAATACACGTTTATTGAGTATACAGATATGCATCGGATGTATGGTCTTGCGTCTTGCAATGCTTTAGAAGCCAGAAGATTATATCACGAAAAGTTTCCTAATCGTGCTCTACCAAACCATAAGACATTTCAACGTGTTGACCAACGTCTAATGGAGAATGGTGGGCGATTCCAGTTAGTAAGGTAATAACATATTATTGACTATCTTCATAATTTTAGTAAAGTTTGGAAAAAGTACTACTGATGCTGGTGTGAGAAGAACCGTACGTATGCCGCGATTAGAGGAACGTATTTTAAGTGCTGTAGATGACAATCCATCAACGAGGACTCGGCAATTATCAGCACAGTTTAATACATCGAAAACAACAGTACTTGAAGTTCTTCATGAACAACTGTTATTTCCATATCATTTGCAAAAAATACATGAAGTGATTCCTGAAGATTTACCTCGTAGGATGCAGTTTGCAAACTGGGTATTAGATCAGCAAAGTAATAATGTTAACTTCATGAGCATTATTGTTTTCACGGATGAAGCAAGGTTTACCAAAAATGGTATCACCAATTTACACAATACGCATGTATGGGCTGATGAAAATCCTCATGCCACTATTGTTTTGAATTATCAACATCAGTTCCAATCACTTGATATTTGGGCAGGAATCATTGACAATTTTTTGATTGGACCATTCGTTTTGCCAGAACGATTGAATGTACAACTTTATTTGGAGTTCCTTCAGAACGCTTTTCAAGATTTAATAGAGCACTTACCACTTGAAACCCGCCGAAACATGTACTTCATGCACGATGGGACACCACTTCATTTCAGCGTTCGTGTGCGTGAGCAGCGGAATAACGTCTATCCAAACCGTTGGATAGGTAGAGGAGGGCCAATTGCCTGGCCTCCTCGATCTCCTGACTTAACGCCGTTCGATTTTTACCTGTGGGGGCACCGCAAAAAAATTATGTATTCCACTCCGGTCGACACTAGGGAGGAACTACAGAGAATTACGTTTCATTGTGATATGATAAGGAACACGGCTGGATTATTGTTGCGGGTATAACAATCCTTAATTCGTCGTGCCCGCGAGTGTATCAGACTTCACGGAGCTCATGTTGAACCCTCTTATGAAGTTTTTCAATAATTCCGTTAAGGTGCCTCCGGAAACACCACTGCGTTTATATTTATATTAATTATTTACTTTAAAAGAAATTCAATAAAAACCGATTTCCAGCGGCGTCCTTCAGGGACGCATATCTCCGTAGGAGGGGCGTGTAGGAAATTTTTTTATAGGAACTTGTCATCTTATTTGTTCATGCTCTATCTGCATCCAAGAGATTTCCCACATTTTCCCGGACACCCTGTATAGTCCATGCTCTCATGCTCGAAACAGAAATATTCGTTATTAAGGGGATATTAAAGTCGAATTCGCTAAAATTGTAGTGAGAAGAGAATAAGTGAAATAAAATACTGCAGACTACCGCAAACAGTTCGGAGAGCCCCATAGGCGGGGCCATGAAGTAGGTGGGAGCTGAAGGCGCTGTTAAAATACAAATAATTCAGTACCGCACCATTCCGGAATTTCTTAATTTAGTTACTCAAATTAAACTTTTTCCGCAATTCAAAAAGCTATATCTCACAAGAAAACATTGGTCTACACGGGAATTACATCCGTTTTGATCAATTTCATTTAATTATTTCAGATTTTGACCGAGAAACACACGTACATTTTACTCTAATTTGGAATAAAAAAAATAGATGGCTGTGACAAAATATTATATAATAATCTGACAATCTTTCCGTGTACTCATGTCTATATTGAAGTTGTACAAAAAATGTCGCATTTCTATCTTGAACAATAGTAAAAAAACTGATAAATTCAATACCTTGCTCTCTCGACAGCTTTAATATCCCCTTGAACGAATCTTCTAGGCATACTTACATCTTATTTTTGTCGCGTACACTCCTCGTATATTCTTGACCTCTACTAAAGCGTCTGTCCTATGGATAATTCTATGGTTTCATCAGATCTTTCAAGACAAGGATAACCTGAACCACTTACCACTACATCCGCTTCTCTTGTGGTAGATTACAAGAATACGCTACTCTCGCAAAATATATAATCTATCACCTACCAAGTAGCTAATTTCTCAAGTATTACTGAAGAACGGAAATGAAATAAAATAAAATGAAGAAAGCTCATAAAAATAAAGTCCAATATATGTATAATGAAATTTATATTAGAAATGTCTTTCTTGAAGATATAATATAATTTTAACTTAATTAATGGCTATAATACATATATGTAATTACGTATGTATAATGTATATATTTACATACACATATGTATATACCTATGAAATCGTATACCCTACAGAAAAATATAAAACATTATCAATATTTCATAACGATAACAACTTTTCGGCACAGAATGTACTAAATTTGGAGAAATATAGAAAGGCAAGGACTCAAAATTAGATATTCACAAATAGCAGCTATTTGTTCAGGGTAAAGATAAAATGTAAAATCGTCCAAATGGAAGAGATTTGTATGTGAGAAAGGGGAGTATTTGAGAATAAAAGAAAATTGATATTCTGATATTGGTACACCAAAATCAAAACCAAAAGATATGTATTTATAGCGTTTGTATACAAGAAGACCCTTCTCGTGCTCAAATATCACATCCAATCATCTACCTCTCTCTTTTTCATGAATAATACAGGATTTTTACGCTCTACTGATTTTTTAAATAGAAATATTACATTAGGTACCTACACATATTAAGAACACATGTATTAAAAGTTCTGTAATAACTGCGTAACAAACTCAAACATAACTTTCCAGCATCACTATATAAAACAATAACATTCTGTTATAATCACTGGGTCGTTAGGTGTTACCAATCGTTACTATTTATTTATAAATCTCCTAATAGATAATATATAACAGGTGAATGCAAATAAAAAAAAAATGAGGTGTGGCCACCACACGACTTTCTTATACGTATGAAAATGTTACTTTCGGTCCGAATTTTGAAATTTCATTTATACAAAAAATATTCCATATCCAACTCTAAATACTTTTGTACTCTTCATAAATATATATAGAATGCATAATTTACGACATATTTCCAAAAAATCGTTATTCGGTAAGAGTAAAAGTGTTACTTCCGGTCCGAATTTTGAAATTTTGTTTATGCAAAAGATATTTCAAAGTACGTACTAAATACTTTTATACTGATTTTCGATAAAAGACCTACTTCCGGTAGGAATTTCGAAAAACTTTATTAACACAATTTTTCTCAAATTTAATTAATTTTAAGTATATTTGAATTCTTTATAAATTTGTTTAAACTCTTTTGCTCAAAATCTAATCAGTTCTCAAGAAGGAGATTATATTCGTAAATACAAAATTTGGAATTGATATCTGTAGTGGTTTGACCGCTATCGTGGTCACAGACAGACAGACAGGCAGACAGACACACAGACAGACAGACACACAGACATTTTTTAAAAACCACTTTTTTGGTATCAGGGGACTTCAAAACGTGGACATCTGCAAAAATCTCGAGGTCGAAAATTTTCATCATCACAATACTTCCTTATAAAGTAAAGAAAGTAAAAAACAGTAAAAAAATACTTCCATTTTGCAAAAAGCAATACATATTCCTCTACGCTATATTAAAGTTTTCTTGTCATGTATTGGTGGCGTAATTAAGAAATTGGTTTTGAGAAGAAGCAAATATAACGGAAAAAAATGGCTAGAACCCCACAAAAAATCTAAATTTTTCCAGAAAAAGCGGATCATCAATCTACCGAAAGGACTAGTTTATAAATGAAACAAATAGTTAGAAATGCCCTAAATTGGAAGGAAAACAATTCAAAACGCGAAAATAGCAAACCGTGATGAATATTTCTTAGGGAATAAAAACAGTCAGACCCAAAACTTTGATAAAAGTATCTACGGAGACGAATTATGTATGAGGCCATGCTTAATGGGTGGATCACTAAGAGCGATTATTCCAAAGTTTGTGAAATATTAAGACGTGAAACACAAGAGCGAAAACATAATTCACTTTTTGTAATGGATTCTGAAAATAAAATACAAGAAACAATAGGTAAAGAAAACCTCAGCCTTTCCTAATTCTATTTACGAACAAAATCTTATAAAAAATATTTCAATTGGCACCGATCCAAGTCTGCCGACATATAGAAAACAAAGAACATCTTAAAGTAATTGAAGATCTTGCTGCAAGAAAGAGACAAGTCCACTATTGGGCAAAAATGAGTTAAGTCCACTATTATAATAACCTAGCTATTCCCCATCGGTTGGTGCAAGTAGGATTCAAGTGCGAGTAATATTTGGTTGCCTAATAGCTATTTTGAACTTACTCTTCTAACTTCATTGGTGCAATAATAATGTAAGTTCGGACTTGCCTCTTTCTTGCGCCAATTGAAATTTCGTTTTCTAACTTCAAATAAAGTCTTGTTCACGTGTGAGTTTCGCTGTTCTGTTCAGTGTATTCCATTAATTATTTTATACAAATTTAAGCAAGTGAAATTGTTCATAACTATATAATGGATTCTGAGTACAGTGTCAGTGAGAGGAAGCCTTTTATCTCGGGCTCTTCTGATAATTATGAACCGGAATGCACTTCGGGAAATGTGGAAAAGAAATGCACGAAAAAGAAAACTCGCATCCGGAGAAGAGCATATAAATTCAGTTAATAAGCGAGTTGCTCCAAGGGAAAGAATTCAAATGTAGGAAGAAGTGTTTTTCAAAAATTGATCTAGAAAATCGACAAAGAATTTTGCAGAAATTCAATGAATTGGGTGACCATTCCGTTTAGAATCACTACTTAGCAGGACTTATAACATCTACGCTCCCTGTAAGATCGTAACTCCATACTGGAAGCAGATACCTAAGTCTGCTTCTAATAAATATAGGGTAAAACCAGTTCTAGGTTAATATCTGTAGAATATTATTATTCATTTATTAAATATTTTTAAGATTCGTCTTGGTCAAGCAGTGTTTGATGTTTGTTAGAAGGTTTTCTGTGCAGTTCACGGTGTGTCTTCAAAATGAGTAGAAACTATTGCAGAAAATTTGGCAAAGCCTTCTACAACAACTTTATCTGGAGATATGAGAGGAAAACATTCCAGGAGATCCAATGCCATTTCTGCAGAAATTGTTGAATCTATTCACAGGCACATAACAGAGTTTCCAAAACGAAAATCACATTATAGTCGCTCTAAAAACAATGGCCAATACTACCTCTCGTCTGAACTTAATATTCGTAAACTTTATACGTTATATCGGTCAAAGTTTGAAGCAAACATGTATAAGTTAATACAAGAAAATCGAGATGGATTACCTGATTTTAAACCAACCGTTACCTACGACTTCTATTATAGGTATTTCAAAACACATTTTTCAAACTATCACTTTGGGCATCCAAGATTCGACACCTGCCAGCTTTGTGATATTTTGGAGAACAAGAAGAAGTCAGTTCGTACAGGCGAAGAATTTAATGAGATAGAAACACAGCACACATTGCACCAAAGTAAGGCCAAGACATTCTTCTCTCGCAAAAAACGTCTACTGCTCTTGAAGATCCAAGAGTAGACACTCTTTGCTTTGACTTCCAACAAAATGCTCCGCTTCGCAAAGTGCCATCTGGAGGCACTACGTATTCTATCTTCGCCAACTATGGATGCACAACTTCTGTACTCATTCTGCTAAGATGAAAAAGTCTACGTATTACGTCTATGATGAAGTGACTGGTTGAAAACCCCCAAATGAAACCATAAGTTTTTTGGCACGCTACTGTGAAGGTGCTGTACCTTTTTTCTGATAACTGTGCGGCTCAGAATAAGAATGACAGTCTAATGCAATATCTATATTGCTTAGTTCAACATGGCAGATTCGACAAGATTGTGCACCGCTTCCCAGAACCCGGGCATAGTTTCTTGCCATAGGAGTCGTTGCGGTTACTCAAGATATGATTCTTAACTACGTCAACAACTTAGCTCTGTCTTTCAAAAAAGTTGGATAAGAACAACCAAAAATTGGCCATATCGAAACAAAGAATTTTTGAGTATGACTCTAAATCGATTGACGTTAAGTGCAGCACGTCAACTGGGATGATTGTATGTTCTGATTTTGATATCCGAAAGAAGAATCAGACGTTTCCGTTTTCTCTACCAACTGTTCAGGTTCGAGCATGTGACTATCCATTTTCTTTAAAATAAAAGAAATATGATAATGTCATGACTAGGGGGCGGACATGACCGGTTTAAACTACGATGAAGTTACAACGGAGCAAGGAAATAATGTAAACAACACCCACTTACTGAATAGCACTAATTCATATAGTGAACTGCAACATCTGTTGTTTGCTTGAAAACGACAAAAAAAATGCCCATAAAAAAAAGAATTTATGAGTAAAATCCTTTCTACATCGGCATAGATAAAAAAATTATTATATTTACCTTATATTTCGCAAGAGAAATAATGTAAATATGTATATACTTACTGTTATTTAGTTTCAATGACATACGCGTACATTTTTAGTTGTCATTTATTTAGATCTAGAACGTTGTTTATGTTACTTTTTCTGGTATGAAAATGAATTGTCAGTGATTCCGAAATTTATTATAAAGTCTGTAAAATATCATTACAGAATGCCAAAGTATCGCATGTTCGTCACTTAGCTTTGCTAAAATGTACACAGAAATAGTTTTTATGCAGAGAATATCGATAGTTTACAAAATTTCGTTACATGTTTAAATGACGATGTTCGAAGTATTTCTGAGTGCAAGGAACTAACACAAATAATTTCAAAAGTATTCCAAGTGACTTCGGATGTGGCCATCGGCAATAGTTAGACGCAGTTTTTAATAGAAATCCAGATTTAATAACATTGCGGCAATTGTGTATGCTAAATACGCTGAAATAAAAGAATATTTCCAGTACGCACCTATAATCAGTTGCGATGTAGAAAGGACGTCTTCTATCTACAAGGATGTACTTAATTCAAAGAGAACAAGTCTTACAGAAGAGACAATGAACAAATAATAAGGTATTTTGTATTTTATAGATCTTGTTATCCAATTATATAAATAAAATTAAAACCACTTTAAAAATACAACATTTCAATGCGCCCATGGGCGATGAGTTATCAACCGCTCGTGTCCGCCCCCTAGTCATGACACTTGTACAGAATAATGTTTTTGAAAGCTGTAAGGACTACTATAGAAACCTAAAACGCGATGTTGACCAACCAGGTGACGATACTGACCTAACAGATACAGAAGAGACGGGCGGGCGCCTTGGATGACGTATGAGTCCAAATATTTCAGAAATTTATACTTTTATAAGTTCATGTTACAAATATTGTCACTTTTACATTGTTCTAAAATAAATAAAACTATTTTATCGACGACTAAACAATAAAGTAGGTATTATATTACACTATTGGTTAATAATAACACTCATAATACCCGGAGGGAATAATGAAATGCGACCAGGGAATAATGGGCCATAAAGTTACCATTATTCCCTGCATTCCGCCAATAAGAACATAACGTTCCTAACGTTGTCATAGTAACGATAGACAAGTCCGGCCATTTTACTAACTGTCTAACCATCAACGTCATATTGATATAGTAATCTGACATTTTCGTTTAATTATTTTGATTTTTGTTAGTTAATCGTAGATAAAGTAGTGTATACTATCTTGCAATAATGACTATTATTCCCTCGAGCCGAGTTACTCCCTCGCCGCTTTCGCGGCTCGGTTCGTAAATTCAGCTCTCGGGAATAATAACTGTCATTATTGACTCGTTGTATAAACTACTCTTTAATACTCTTTTTAGTATAGTTTTATTGACATGTTCATTGATTTACAACTTTTGGGGTCAAAAAAGAGGTAAGTTCACTTTATTTATTTAAAAATAAGCTGTAATTTTTAAAAATCATCAACATGTAAATTGAAAATTTTTACACAGCGCCTTAGTATATGTCAAAAAAGCTGAGATATTTTGGAAACAGAACAAAAAGATACGAGGGTTTTTTCGATTATATCGGAAACCATAAGAGTGGACTTGCCTCTTTCTCGCAGCAAGGTCTTCAATTCTAGCCACTAACAATTTGAACTCTATATTTTTAAAGTCGTCCACTATCCCAGAAGTGTCATATACTTCAAGGAATAAAATTCGTTAACTCTATGGTGTATAATGGAATTCACATCAAGATACTAAAATTGTGCTTCAAGGAGCAGCTGTTTCCCTTTAATTATTTAATTAATATTGTTACGAAAAGTGTAATATTTCTAAATGGACTCAATAAATAAATAACGTTGGACGAATAATTTCCAGAATAATTTATGATTTTTGGAATAATGTATTCGATATAAACATTAAGGGCAGAAGTACAAGCAGAGGCATCTATTCAGTGATGGAAGAAATTGTATCCGCTATTAATGCTGGTTGCATATTCATGGACCTAGCATAAACTCCTAACTACATAATTATAATATATTACAAGTAAATTGAATGGCTATGATATTAGAGGTATTGATTGCTCTTCAGTTAATCATATCCTATTTGACGAATCGTTTAGAGCGAACGAAGGATTACGGCAAACACTAAAAACCAAAAGATCTATTCCGACTTGCATATTATACAAGAGTCGTTCTTCAAGGCTCAGTCTTGAGACCTCTACTTTTCTTAAATTATATTAACGATCTTCTCGAACTGTCAAAATTCAGAACTACATTGTATACAGGTGTAATAAGAATTAACGAGGACGAAGGGCAAAATAATCCAGGCAAATTACAGCTTGGATTATTTCAATAAAAACAATCTGTCATTTTATATGTAATAAAAGGCCACAGAAATCCTGTCTTAACAATTTGGAAGAAAGAGATTAACTCTCCTTTCGAATCGGTAAAAAATAGCAAATCGCAAAACCTTGGGTTTTGAGCTCTAACGTTTAGAACATTATTGTCATCAGTTTTATCGTGATGTGCTTTTTCCTATAATATATAAATCGTTATAACATGTACATTAAAAATCCAAATTTCCTCCTTCCAACTGCTGTAGTAGATACTGCAACACAGCATTCCCACATTATTGGTCATTCCTCTTTCATCTTTATTCTATTATATTTTCACTTGTGATGGGCATTATTTGTTGAAATATAGAAAAACCTATTTCAACAATTTGACGTTTTTCGACTCACATGGTTAATGTTATCAGCTTCGTCTGAACAAAATTTTTTTGTCAAATTAATGTTTAACTTCACGACGTTTTTGCTTTCTGTTATGTTTATATTGGTATTGTATTGTTTACTGCTCTCTCAATTCCAAATAAATTGCGGTGGTTATTAAAATGCACGTTAATGTACATTACAATACCAATGCAAATGTACAATACATGAACTTGCATTTTAAAAAGCACCGCAACTTATTTGGAATGGAGAGAGCAGTAAACAATACAATACCAATGTAAATATAACAGACAAAGAACATCAAAGAGATAGTTAAAGTGATACAGTAACAAGATTGTATCAGATGCACCGACAAAACTACTTTCGCGTACATTGCAAGGCTATCATAATTTTACTTTAAGGTAAGTTTCCTAGAGATGCTCAAAAGCGAAGCTATATTACCAAATCTTATTTTGCATAAAAAAAGTCCCACGATTGGTTATATTTAATATATCTAGTCAATTGTTTTATCCTAGAGAATGCAATTTCTTAAACTACAAATGTCTTTACGGACTTAATTTAGTAAAATTTGACATTATTTTAATTAAAATTAAAAGGAAACTATCCTTTTAATTTTAAAAGATATACATGATTCTTATTATGACTTATTAAAAACTAATTCTTTTGTATGTTTGTAAAGTTTCGTAATTTAATTTCTAATTGCATTTTTAAGCAAAAATAGCTTTCAGAATAAAACGGATTTTCGTACAAAGTTTTAATTACTTCGTTATAACCCGAGCTAACAGAATCCAAAAATGAAACGAACTTGATAAATAACGTTTTAAATGAAAATCTTTCCATTTTCACCTTACTTCCTAAAAAGTGTCACGAAGTGAAGTAAAGCCCCTATGTGGAACATACTATATAACAATATTCAAGAGGTTCGTTTTCTAAACTTAGCAAAAATCGTGGGAAACTTGTAGTATATTATACTATTCAGTATTGCAGTGTAATAGTTGTAACCTTTAATTTATATTAAATCCGTGGCAATCATTTTTGGTGTCACTGTATAAGCACTGCAATTATTAGCGAGTGCCTATTACATGTTGTAAGCGGCTGCTGCATCCACGTGTAATGTATTCACGCTGTTGTTTTGCGATTGTCAGATGCATAAACATCACAAACACTTATGATAACGTGCTTTCATATAAAAACGAATTTAAGACAAAGTGTGAAGTCAAGATAAATATTATTTTACATAAAATATATAGCAAGAAATAAGAATAGTTTTTATAAACATTTAAAAACACTAATAAATGAAAATGATAAAAATCTAACAGCATACATAAATTATTGATTTCTATATAGAGAAATATATTACAGGAAGTACTGAAAAGCCACCCTGCATAATGTAAGGTTTATATTATGTAGGTCATATTGTTCGCAGTTAGAATAATCAAACGTTCTCTTTAGCTATAATCGTAAAATTTTTATTGAAATAAAGTTTTTCATTTGCCCGAGTTTCCTAGAAAGCCAATAACAGGAAATAGGACCGTTTACGACAGTCACAAGCAATTTTAAGTGACTTTCCTTATGACCCATTACATACATCCACGTTACATATCAAACATCATATGTGCAATTGCAATGTAAGCATTATAAATGCGATGTACAAAAATACATATGATAAATACACATATTGTAAGATACAGAATTATAATAAATATGCGATGAAGACCGTATAATGAAGAACTAACAGTTTAGCATATTCTTGCATTCACTGATATTTGAAATATCTATTTGTCTTACATTAGTGATATAATATGTAACTGGAATACTTTATGGATCTGTGGTAGGCCCAATATTCTTTTTGATTTATACTATCTAATTATGTGTCTGTAAGGTGCCACATTATGTATACATAGATTATATTACTGCAATAATTACAGATAATAATTAAAACGAATTAGAAAACATATTATATGAAAATTCAGAATTTTAAATTATTCTACTAATTGCCTACTACTACTACCTAACCACATAGTTAGTATTATTGTGGGGCGGGATTAGTAATTCGGTAAAGATTGATCTTGGCTTTCTAAAAGACACTTTAATAGTATATAACATCTCTACTCGAAATTTTTAATTACATAGTTGAGTAGTTATTATTTGTGTAGTTGTATTAAATGCATGTTTATGTAGACCTAAACCTTTTGGTGGGACTGCATAAGTAATGCCGGCTGTTCTATGCTTATTTGTTAACATTTTCGCTTATACATGTTTGATTTTACATCCTATATTTCTGGACCTGAGTCTTAAAAAGGCCAATCTCCACTTTCATCGATTTTGAGATATCTGCAACACTAAAATTCCCTAGTATATTTCTGTCGATATAAAAAATGAGGTGTGGCCACCACTCGACTTTCTTATACGTATGAAAGTGTTACTTCCGGTCCGAATTTTGAAAATTCATTTATACAAAAAATATTCCATATCCAACTCTAAATACTTTTGTACTCTTCATAAATATATATAGAATGCATAATTTACGACATATTTCCAAAAAATCGTTATTCGGTAAGAGTAAAAGTGTTACTTCCGATCCGAATTTTGAAATTTTTTTTATACAAAAGATATTTAAAAGTACGTTCTAAATACTTTTATACTCGTAATGTACGTGCCTAGAAAGCATGACTTGCGAGATATTCGCAAAAAACGGATTTTCGATAAGAGTAAAAGACTTACTTCCGGTAGGAATTTCGAAAAACTTTATTAACACGTTTTTTCTCAAATTTAATTTTGAGTATATTTGAATTCTTTATAAATTAGTTTAAACTTAGTAATTGACGAAATATTTGCAAATTTCGATTTTTTCACTGGAGTAAACTACTACTTCCGGTCTGCCGATTTTGCTCAAAATCTAATCAGTTCTCAAGAGGGAGGTTATATTCGTAAATACCAAATTTGGAATTGATATCTGTAGCGGTTTGATCGCTATCGTGGTCACACACACAGAGACAGACAGACACACACACACAGACAGACACACACATAGACAGACAGACACACAGACATTTTTTAAAAACACTTTTTTGGTATCAGGGGACCTCAAAACGTGGACATCTGCATAAATCTCGAGGTCGAAAATGTTCATCATCACAATACTTCCTTATACTACGTATAAGAAAGTAAAAAATGAGGTGTGGCCACCACACGACTTTCTTATACGTATGAGCGTTTCAAATAATTGAATTTTAAGAATTTTTTTATACAAAAATTATTCAAAATCCTATTCTAAGTACTTCTATTCTCTTAATAAATCTCTATAGAATGCATACTTTGCAAGATATTATCAAAAAAGTGCTACTCGCTAAGAGTAAAAGTGCTACTTCCGGTCCGAATTTTGAAATTTCATATATACAAAAAATATTGAAAATTCAGTTCTAAATACTTTTGTACTCTTGATAAATATATATAGAATGCATAAGTTACGACATATTTGCAAAAAATCGTTATCCGATAAGAGTAAAAGTGGTACTTCCGGTCTGAATTTTGAAATTTCTTTTATACAAAAGATATTGAAAATTATGTTTTAAATACTTTTATACCCGTAACGTACTTGTCTAAAAAGCATGACTTGCGAAATATTCGCAAAAAACTGATTTTCGATAAGAGTAAAAGACCTACTTCCGGTAGGAATTTCGAAAAACTTTTTAAATAAAATTATTTTCAATTTCAATTTTAAGTATATATGAATTCTTTATAAATTTGTTTAAACTTAATAGTTGACGAAATATTGTCAAAATTCGATTTTTTCGCTGAAGTAAACTGCTACTTCCGGTCTACCGATTTTACTGAAAAACTAATCAGATCTCAAGAGGGAGATTATACACGTAAATACAAAATTTGGAATTGATATCTACAGCGGTTTGACCGCTATCGTGGTCACACACACACACACAGACACACAGACAGACACACACACACACACACACACACAGACACACAGACATTTTTCAAAAACCACTTTTTTGGTATCAGGGGACTTCAAAACGTGGACATCTGCAAAAATCTCGAGGTCGAAAATTTTCATCATCACAATACTTCCTTATACTACGTATAAGAAAGTAAAAGCCAGTCTCCTGTTGCTAAGGGTACATGATACCATTTTAAGTGTAGGGCTTATATCCAAAACCGTTAAGAACTAAAATGGCCAATGTCCAACTGACATGGAGATTGGCCCTTCTCACACAATAATTAGCAACAACCGCAACAAAATAATGAATGAAGATTGATCCCTTGATTAAACCTAACTTTAAATTTGTGTACCACACGACGCTCAGTGCCGTTTTTGACTTTTTATTAAAATATATTCTGAAAGAACCAAAAGACTTCTATCATTACTTAATTATGGTGAGAAGAAAACTCAAGGTAAGTTGCAATAATAAAAAGAAGTAGTAGCTATAATATTTTGGTATTACCTAGTGTTATGAATTTCATTATCTATAATAATAAAAAGAAGTAGTAGCTATAATATTTTGGTATTACCTAGTGTTATGAATTTCATTATCTTGTACTCTGTAATCTGACAATTAAATCGATTGACAGCTGTACTAATCCAGCAGAGGAATAAAATAAAGGAAATGAGAGGATACAATTAAAAAAAAGAACACATAGATTTGGCCGAAAAAGCATATAAATGTAAGGCTGAGGACAAACAGAAAAGCAAAGTAGATCCTAGTTTTGTAACAATCTCTTTCGATTTGTAAGAATGTCTCCCAACACCATATTTAAGAAACGGCGTATATTTTTACAAAAAAACAGCTATGGACCTATAATCTAACAGCATACAAAACAGATACAGATGGCAATGAGGCAACCTGCATTTTGTGGAACGAAACGATAGGGGGTCGTGGCGGACAAGAAATTGCTTCCTGCATAAGAAAAATTATATTGTCCTTGTATTCAAAGAAAATTCAAGCTTTGAATTTTTACAGCGGTTCTTGTTCAGGCCAAACTAGAAATATTTACATGGCCATAATGTTTTGTTACTTTTTAAAGGAACTTCCACCAACCAGTACAATTGCTGAGATAAACCATAAGTTTATGGAACCAGGCCACACTCACATGGAGGTTGACACCATTCATGCCGCTATTGAACGAGCCAAGAAGAAGACAACAATGTATATAGAAGTGCCACATGATTGGATTAATTTTATTAAAACATCTGTGTATAGAAAAAATCTTATGAGCGTGATTGAGATGTCTCAAAATGAGTTTATAAATTATGGGACTTTCCTTAAATCTTCTCTAGTCCATAAAAAAAGAGATGATGGAAGAAATGCAATCCCATGGTTTAAAATTAAGTGGATGAAATTTCAGCAAGATCAAGAACGTCACTTTTCTTATAAAACAGACTTCATCGACGGGGAATTTAAAAAAGTTGATTTAAGAAGAGGATCGTTAAGAACTTGACAAAACCACATTGATTTTGAATTGAAACCTCTGCACAATCAACCATTACCGATAGCTGATTTAAAAAGTATAATAATTTACGAAACCTTTTGCCTTATGTTAGTGATTACAATAAGCTATTTTATCAAAGCCTTCAACGTTCGTCTACTATGAATCCTGAAGATTTCACTGCTTCAGACAATAAATTTAAAGTTTTGTTAATTGTAAAAATGTCTGGAATGTTCCGAAACTTTTTTTTAAGGTTTATAATAATATAGAATTAAGTTTCGTTTATTTTATCTACTAAATTTTATAATTAGTTCAAATAAATTTAAAAGTTTACCTATTAAATAGAGACAGTTTTGTAATGTTTTTAGTTATTCTTTTACCACACTTCATAAGAAAGCTAAAAAATGAGGTGTGGCCACCACACGACTTTCTTATACGTATGAAAGTGTTACTTCCGGTCCGAATTTTGAAATTTCATTCATAGAAAAAATATTCCAAATCCAACTCTAAATACTTTTGTACTCTACATAAATATATATAGAATGCATAACTTACGACATATTTGCAAAAATCGCTATTCGATAAGAGTAAAAGTGGTACTTCCGGTCTGAATTTTGAAATTTTTTTATACAAAAGATATTGAAAATTATGTTCTAAATACTTTTATACTCGTAACGTACTTGTATAAAAAGCATGACTTGCAAGATATTCGCAAAAAACTGATTTTCGATAAGAGTAAAAGACCTACTTCCGGTAGGAATTTCGAAAAACTTTTTTAAGACATTTGTTGTTTAAACTTAGTAATTGACGAAATATTTGCAAATTTCCGATTTTTTCACTGAAGTAAACTACTACTTCCGGTCTGCCGATTTTGCTCAAAATCTAATCAGTTCTCTAGAGGGAGATTATATTCGTAAATATAGAATTTGGAATTGATACCTATAGCGGTTTGACCGCTATCGTGGTTACACGGACACACACGGACACACACACACACACACACACACACACACACATTTTTTAAAAACCACTTTTTCGGTATTAGGGGACATCAAAACGTGGACACTGCAAAAATCTCGAGGTCGAAAATTTTCATCATCACAATACTTCCTTATACTACGTATAAGAAAGTAAAAGTGGGTACTATTTCCCATAACAATAATGAATAAAAGGGCCAATCTCCATCTAAATCATAAAATTCCTTTTTTTTAATTAACAACATAATTTTAAAAAAATATACATTATTTTGAGGTGTTTTGTCGATATTAATTACTTGAAAATAATTATTACTCAGGTCCAGATTTGTTATTGTAAGTTTTTAGATGACAGCCAATTTGTCATTTTGTTATTATATGCTAATCATATTACCACCACTGCCAAGAAGACTAGTTCATTTTTTCAATATATAAATATAAATCCAAATATTTTATTCCTCGCATTAGCGACCATTTATTTACTACCATTAGTCAATACTTAACATGGTAAAGTGAAAGTCATAATTAAAAACGTTTTTGACAACCGTATATTGTCTTTTTCAGTTATTGTACATACAAACATATTCAAATTCATATATTAAAAAAGTTTTCACTCCGAGACGCTCTTTGAAGAACTCACCAAACACATGTATTATGTCATTATGTTTATAAAACATACATCATTGTTTTTTAACAGACTGTATACGTACTAGTAATGTAAAATTTGTGATTTTTAAAAGTCGTATGAAAATTTCCTGCTGTTTCTGAGTTTTGCTGAAAGGCATATTGTC
Source organism: Amphimallon solstitiale (assembly GCA_963170755.1). Taxonomy (NCBI): domain Eukaryota; kingdom Metazoa; phylum Arthropoda; class Insecta; order Coleoptera; family Scarabaeidae; genus Amphimallon; species Amphimallon solstitiale. The sequence goes on from OY720680.1 coordinate 36,252,821, forward strand.
TTTGGTGTATTATATTAGTATAGTAGGTGTTCACGTATTTGTGTTTGTAATTTTTTTTGTCTTGTGTCTTTTAAGTACGTTGAGTATTCTCTGTTTCTTATCGTGTTGTTGATAATAAGTGTAGGTGTGAGTTTATTTCTGCTCCCTTAAATAGCTTTTGTATTTATTTTGTCAAATCCGAGTGCTTTATTATGTTTTAGTACTTTAATTTATCATGTGTAAGTGTTCTTCAGTCATTTCATATTACAATATAAGTTTGTGTTGTTACTGCGGGTAGATTTTGTAATACAGATTTATTTTTTAAGAAGATAATGTATAAATGAAGGTCTTTAACATACGTAGTTTTAACAAAAACTGTTTTATGTGAAAGTGGAAAAAGGGAATCATGTCGAGATAGAGATTATTTTAGTTGATTAAGATGTGCAATCAGTAATAGTTTGCCATTAGAGAAAATGAATAACCATAATACAAGATACATGAAATGTAAAAAAATTAGAATAATTTTTATAAACTTGAATGGTCATTTTGTGGATAATGTTTTTAAATTTTATCATTATTATAGTAATAACCATCCACTGTTTCTGACGAAGACATAAATACTGTCGAAATTTTAAGGAAATGTGTTTCATTTGACCACTCACCATTCAACAAACGCAGCCGAAATAACAAAGAAATTATTATATATAAAAATAATATATAATCGTAAAGATAAATCGTAGTACAAATCCTTAAATGAAAATGTGCATTGGTATGTTATAACTTGTCTTCTATATTTTTAATGTTTTATACTAGGATAGCCACACAGACATATGTCATTAATTTAAATAGCGTAACATCAATTTTTTTGTGAGCTATGAAAGGATTTATCACATCAATTATAATATGAATGGTAGCAATATAACGCTAATATAATAGTGTAATAAAAACTCCATATAACAGTGACAAATATGGTGCTCAATACTGTAAGTAGAATCAATATCAATTTAGAATGTAAACTACACGTTTAAAAATGCCGATTAAGTTTGAACGTTATATTTAATTATTTTATTATTTCTATACGAACTCAATTAAAGAAAATTTTTAAGTGAAGTCGTATAATATAAATTAGGGTACTGCGAAAATAAAAATTATTATTATTACAACAAATATTCTCATATACACATAACGGAAACGAAACGTAATGTTATTGTTTGATAATATTATTCTGTAAGCTATACGTGTATTTAAGGTGCAACTATTATGGTTTGCATTAGAGGTTGCCAGTCTAATTTGAAATACAATTGAATTACTTTTTTTATAGCACAGTATTATATTCAAATACGTATAAGTTATTTTATATATTGTTGACCCACAACTGATTATTTTTGTTAATGTCTTCAACCTGCTAGGCGCTGGTTTTGCCAAATTACTAAAATAGGGCAAATTTAAGTCAATTTCTAGTCAGGTAAACAAGTATGTACGTCTTCATTATATTGTAATTCTAAAATCGCATTAAGAGTAGTCATCTTTCTTCGTGTAGGTATTAATATTTTAAGGCACAATATGAAATGTCATCTTTCCTGTCGGGCGAAAATTCCATGTTCGCACCTTCAATTCACTATAATTTAAAATATTCCTATATTCGAACATGAAATCTAATTTAAAATATTTTCTATATTATTACAAAACATAACAAGAAGACTAAAATTTATTTTTGTAGCGGCGACTGATAGTCATTTTCATGTCCAAAATTAAAATCGAAAATGCCGCGAATTTTGAAACGTTACGTATTATGTCCGGTAAGTGACATTTAGATGCACACAGAAGCTACCTGTAGTAAAACATGTAAAATCCGCAAACTTTTAGTGAGGCAGAACGTTTCGGCTAGTGCCTCGTGTTCTTAAATATTCTTCGTCAGTTGACTGGTTTGTCATTTTAACGCGAAATTAAATAATTTTGACCAGAAACTTGAAAACTGATGGTATTAACAAAGGTATGTAATATATAACTAAGTAAATTAACCTTTTTTTTCTTGCCTGGACAATAGTAGGATAATGACTGCACGACAGGAAAATGATTTTCAATATATTTTTCTTTGTTATAACATATTTATATGGGGGGGGGGGATTGCCGTACCCCTACCCGTGATATTATGTATGTATATATGATACAAGATACAACTGTAACTACCTACCTACCTAAAAAATATTTATTTAGAAACAAAATTAATAGTAGGTAAATAAATAGTTTTTTATTTTGTAAGTCAAAAATGACCCCTAAAAAATGAATTTTGAAGAAATACTGGCAAGGAAAAGAAAATTGGAAAAGGAGAATTTTCGACGTTTGAAACAAGATAGAGCAAAGCTATTATAACTAGAGACTGGAAAATATGCATTAAAAAGTTTGCCAAATATGCATGCAATATGCACTTAAAAAATTCCTAAATATGCACTTGCAATATGCAATATGCACTTATGATGTGCATTTATTTATTATGTTTTAGGAAATTAAAATTCATTTGTCGTATTTACAAATTGTATGTTTATTTATTACAATAAATTGTCGTATTTACAAATTTTATATTTATTTATTACAATAAATAACCATATATTTCTTTAAATTTTCCATAGCTAAATTATGTCTACTATCTGTAAGTATATGTTTATATTGGGAAAATGTTCTTTCAACATCGCAAGATGTGATCGGTGCATTCTTAAAACTAGGTATTAATGAGGGGCTTATATTAATATCTTCATTAAAATTGCCATTAATTCCAATATTTATAGATTTTAATGTAACAAAACCTCCATTCTTGCGGCTAATTTTTCTTTAATTCCTGACGGCCCTTCGTGTCGGTAGTTTCATCAACAGAGAGCCAAAGATTTAGGTTTTTCAACTCCTTTCTAATATCATCGGTAACATCTTCATAAATTTCGTTGATGTATTTCTTGCGTAGAGCTGAGGAACTAGGTACATAAATGGGTTTATCATCGACTTTGCAATAAGTTTTCAGGAATCCTTGAAATATCGGATTGTCCAATTTATGTAAAGGAATATTACAACCCACAAAAATATTACACAAATCTTTGGAAAATGCTTCTTGTGGATTCTTGGAATTATTGAGAAAACTTTCCTCCAAAAGTTGCTGCCGCGGTTTATTCAAATTTTCAGAAACCCTGTTCTGATAAAATGTTGTGTTCAAATGTTGCACTACTTGAAATTTCTTCTGGCAGGTAATCTGTGTAACAAATATATATTTTTAACATTCAGTTATAATAATTATTATTAATTACTATATTACTACAAAAACTAGAAAAATAAATTGTCTGGTTTTGTAAAGTTCTCCAGTTGTTTAAATTTGATTGATTTTGGTTATTTTGGTGTTTATGACAAAGAAATATTACAAAGATATATTAGCTTTAAAGTACATAAAGTTAAACATATCTAATAATAATTTATTATGAAATTGTTTCATTATATTTCTGAACACAAAAAAAATTCTCATAATTGTAGAAGAAATATTTCAAAATTCAACTTACCCTTTTGTTGCAGAGTGTGCACAAAACACTTTCTTAGTCAATAACTTTTAGTGCACTGCAATCACTTATCCAATTTTTTATTAGAGATGACTTCGCTTTAGCTATCTTCGGCATTTTCAAAACTTTTTAATTCACTTTTGTTTCACTAAATAGCACAGACCTTAACACATTTACGAATGAACAAACTATGAAGGAAATTATTTCTTTTTCTTATATTGATATTAGTAGTACGGTATAATATACCTGCATTAATACCTCCATTTCTGAAAAGGATTTCTTACGTAAGTTCTAATTGTACTATAAACCGATTATCAGTAGAGTTAAATCCTATTTTTGGGAAAGTCCATCTCATTATTAATGAGATGGACTTTTAATGAGTCATTAATGCAAAGTTAAAGGAATGCAATCCCTTCACGTTTACACAAACAAATTAAATATCTTTAAATATCAGATTTTATTATGGGTCTTATGAAAATGGCGAATATATGCATAAATATGCAAAATAATTATGAAATATGTACGTGCATATGCAGTTATGGTAAAGTGTCCAAATATGCATTATATGCACTAAAAAGATGGTAAAAAACGTATTCTGAGGGTGGAAAATGGATAAGTACACAGTATAGAAGAGTGCTTTATTGGTGGCATATTATGCTCTCTTTCATAGTATCATGAGTTATGGTATTATATTGTGGGGCGGTTCGGCGCATATACATCGGGTTCTGATATCACAGAAGAGAGCAATAAGAACTATGCTGGGTATAAGTAACATTCATGCAGACCGTCGTTCAAGCGGTTGAGAATTATCACTTGTGTTGGTCAATATGTTTTTGATTGTATTACATACGCCAGGAATAATTTGACTTTCTTTGCAAAGCAAACCATGTACGAAACCAGACATGGATGTTTCGAACAACCACATTTTAAGTTGTCCCGGAATATCAACTCATTTAGATATCAATCAATAAAATTATATAATTTACTCCCGAAAACCTGGAAAGAACTGAATGACAAAAAGTTTAACTTAACCCTTAAACACTTCCTAAAAGACAATCCAATTTATGATGTCCAGGAGTTTGTGGAAATGCTCAAGAAGCTTTAATTTCTTTTTTGTTATCTTTTTTGCTCTGTGAAATGGCGTACATTGTTTGATATATACATTAGAGTTTGTAATATTTAATGTTTACATTGTACTTTTATTTTTTAGATATGTTTAGTGTTTGCATTATACATTTATTATATAGACATATTTATTGACATGTGCATACATTTGTTTTGTCTCGCACGAATAAATCTATCTATCTATCTATCTATACCAAAAAACAACAAATATACATTTTGCATAAAATCCAGTCTCTAATTATAACTAAAGGAAGTTTATATGTTCGTGATGACATGGTCTAAGATGCTAACTTATTCACACTCATTTTGTAAGGATGGACTAGTGGTAAAAATACTTTACAAAACGACTTTCTTGTATTACATTTTTTGTATTAATATTATAAAAACCTGGCCTATATTCGACCAGAACTTATTAAATCAAGTTTATCTATCAATATGACCATGATAAGTCGAATTAATTAATACCTTTGCCTATCATGAAGCGCCGAAGTTTGACAAATGATAATTCCGCCAATCCCTCAAAACAAACTGTTTCGTATCTTAATGAAGCTATTACGGAACCTAAATTACGTAATTTCCCTTTTGATAATGGATTCCTTATGAAACGCAATTCAATGCAAAACAGGGAAGCAAATTAAATATGTATTTAGCTGACCATCATCACAGTCGCCTTTAATATTCAAATTATTGTAATAACTACGGATTTGCAGATATTGTTTCTACTCTCTATGTAATTGCCTAATGACACATGAACTTTAATCCCAACTCACCCAAACAATATTTACTAAAAATAAATGGATTAATTTTCTATTATTCCAAGGAGTACTTTAATATAATATACCTAATTAGCTTGTGGTTATAATGTTTGTAAGTTTACCTACAGCGCTGCTGTTCAAACATTTAAAGATACTTTATATAGAGACACAAATATCTTACAGCATAATTAACAACGTAGTTCGTACAAATTATAAAACCTTTCATAATTATAGTACCAGTATTAATTAGGAAAATCACAATTTTCGATCATTCTTTCGCATGTTTCATTTCATGAAATAGAGCGCTAAAATCCGTACATAATTTCTATTAAGACGTAATCTGGATGCCTGCATATGAGGCTGCATCTGCAGAGTAAGCTTTTAATCAACGGTTGCAACGGAACCCCTACTTTACTACCGACTATAACTCAATTTCTCTCAGGGCGGTTTGGGTTTATCAGAAATGCGTAATAAAGAGGGTTCCTAAACATTAATTAAAATTAATAAAAAGAAAAATACTATTGAAACTTTAAATAATACTTATATTAAAATCAATGAATCACACATATAATTTTAATAGATAACGAAACAATCTCATATGAACATGAAAGAGATCAACTTTATTGACAAGACAATTTGAATACAATTTTATATATACCAAACAGATACAATTCTTTATATATATTTTTCCATATAGTCAAACAAAACAACGAATGCTAGCATTTACTACGTATGCTTTATACACGTTTTGTGTATCATTATATAAACATACAATGCGGCTAATACAGATTAAATTACATTCTCCTTATTAGAACGGAGAAGATAGTTATTTGATAACTTTATTATATTAACATCAATTTAACAGTTATTTTATAATCTTTATAAAATACCTTATAACAAAACTTCTTTCTTCTCTCTTCAATGATGTCTATTTTCCATCAAATCTTCTTTTCCTTTCGATGTTTTCATCGGCATCAGTGGTCACGATCCTATGGTGACGAATCCCCTTGCTTTGTTTACAGGAGCACAATATATTCTTTGATTAAACTTTTAACACCGTGCACATTTACTCTTTACGTGCTACTTAAATCACTATTATTGTAATAACAATTCTTATTATTGTTATCCAATTTGTTATAGGAGTGGAGGTTCTCCTTTATTTTTACAACATTTAACAAATATTACTTAAATGTTTTCTAGTCGGGGTTCGACGATTTCTTTATGAAATCAGCCAGTCGAAACCTTCCCGACTTTTAAGTTAACCATTCGACTCTAGGTCTAGCTGTCGACTCTCTTGTTCCCAGTGCGTGTTTGCATTTTTATGTTGAACCGCCGGTGCTTCCCCGCTTTCCATATAGTTAGGTTGTTCCCACTTAAGTTTCTCACACACACTCTTTTACGTCGGCGAATGTTTATCACAACTGTAGCGTTTATTTCACTGTTGTAAACATTCGGCGCCACAATTCTTAGAACTAAACTTATCTTATGACTAATATTTACTTAATAATACCATAACATATTCATTGATTTTAATTCTTATTTTTCTTTAAAATATTAATAATGAAATGTACTTAATTAAATTCTAAAAATATAAAAAATTACCAATTCGTAAACGAACTGGTATGTACCATTACACGGTGAGGCTAAAAATGACCGCCGATAGTCTTGCCCGCGTAAACACTGAATTTTTTGTACGTAGAAAAACGGAAAAGGTGGAAAATATAAAACGAAATTTTTGAGTAATTATTATAATAAGGAACATACGGCCATTTTATAAAAGAGAAGCCAAAAGTGTATCTATCATAGGAGCAAAGAAGAAGACTGAAGGGTAAATTAATTCCTAGTTAAAATACTGCCAACTCAAGTATGCCTGCATTAGAGCAGCGAAGTGTCAACTGGAAATGGAAAGAGACTGCAATAACAAACTCGAATCTCAATGGAAAAATAGAATAATTAATGGAAAGATACAATATATCTGACTTTATTGGCTATTGCTTCAAGTTGTTTATAGTTTCAAATCATGAGCGACACAACGAAGCTGCCGATTTAGTATATGAAGTCCTCATATGCTTCTATGAAAAGGACTGCACACTTCAAAAATACTTTAGCTTTTTAATAAGTTATGCTTTTGACGACATGAAAAATCAATTTTTGAATAAGAACAACAGCTCAAATTCTAAATATGAAATTACAACTGAATCGTCTAACTGCGGACCTCATACTTCAATGCTTTTGCCTTGTCGGCATAGTTTGAAATTACAAGGATCTTGCTATGGATAGTGTAAAGAAAGTGTATATAATGGGCGTTGGACTACTACACCAATCAGTGATTATTTATATTAGATAATAAATCACTCGATGAACAGGATCATGGTTTTCGGCAGTCTCCACTAAGCAGCCATATTATGGGAAAATCATCGGTTAAGTTAAATCAACATTAGAAATTTAATAAACAGTGCATGTTAAAATGTTAAAATCATTAGATAGTCTAATTACTGAAGAAGGTAACGCGAGATACCATGCTAAACTTAGGCAGTTAATCCAGTTGGAGATAGCATGGGAAAACGTCAGAGATGTAATAAATAATAGTTCAACAAAATAAATATATACAGAACAATTTGTATGTAATAGAAGATCAGTCAAATGTCAATAATATAGTTATTTCAGGTAACATTGATAATTCAGAGAATACTCTAAATTCCGGAGTAGAAGTCTTCAAATTAGAAATTCCAGTTTCTGACAGCGTGCAGCGACACGATACCTATATTAGAAAACAGTTACAGTATAATGTCAAGAGGACTGTGAATTAAATTGTACCATTCAAGCGACGCTATACTCGAATTAGCGAATGCAAACAAAATGCAATAAATATTCACTAACCAGTCTGATTCCGTTTTGCATTAATTAAACAATATTGTTTATTGAATACCTACCATGGTTAAATAACAAAATACGTAAATTTTTAACAATTGCTCTTTCTGCTTACTGATGATTTCAAGAGTGCCACCTTTAATGCAAACATACTTGACATGGCATTAATATTTTAGCGTGGTATTACCCATCAGTCCTTTCTTTATTCATGCTGTACTTCCTGTAGTACTGCTTCTCTTTTCTAAGATTACGAATTCTTGCTAAGACTCGAAAACTTCTCCAATCTTTATATCTTTCACCTTTTCAGTTTCTCTGGTAGATGCAGATTAGCACGTACATTAACAAATTAAACTAGGTTGATCAATAAGGGCGCAGTTTTCATGTAGTATAGTAACATACCGCCGACAGGCGGAAATCGGCAAAACAAAAATGACCATTCAACCGTGTCTGCAAACGTACTTTTGTCGGCGAACTCGTTTCTACAATCGTGAAGATACCGCTGGCTGGCGGAACTCCTAGTTTATACGGAAAATACCGCCGTCAGACATGTAACCGCAACGTTTAATCAACTCATTGAAATATTTCAATAATATGTTCATATATGCATTTCCATTATTAAATATACAAATAATCATATTATAGACATAAGAAATTTATTTGGATAGACGACAAACTAATATATTGCACTAGTGGAGGGGGCAGTGCTATTACAAATACTATTCAAACGTTATTAAACTAGAAAAAATATAATGATTAAAGTATCAGTAGTATAATACTAGTTAAAATGTTGGTACCATTGGTATCTGATAGTATTAATATGTGAAAATCCAATAAGATATATAGTAAATAATTATATTCTAATGGAATAATAATAACTCTTAAATTCTTGTTATCTAGTTTCAACAAATTAATATATCTTATCTGATTATATTAATTTGGTATGTACTATAATTATTTATTACTCAGGAATTATTTACTGATACGCTTTTCATGTTTGTAGGTTAAATATTTTAAACGTTGTTCACTTTACGAGGAAACTACCACTTAATGATTTCTAAACATTCAAATAAAAGGAAGATACAAAAGAATATACATTTATTCGATCTATAAATCTATTTCTGGCAATGAAAATTTCAACAATGATATGATTATACACTAAACACAGATTCTGGAACTTGTTTAACCACGAAAAGTATGACAATTACTAGGCAATATGGATATATCTATTATATCAAGGTAAGATATTTATTTATGTATGTATCAATATTATATAGTATGCATTTACACACAAAATATCCCTAATTACTACAAAATATCTATATGCTCTTGCATTTTCATCAATTTCTATTATATATGAGTAAGTTTATTCTTCAAAATGAAATGATTTATAATGTGTCACTTTATGAGATTATAAAAATAGAGATTTAAATTTATATTATATCAAATACATACAGTACTCAATGTAACTGTGATTATTCCTTCGTTGTTGTAATAATTTATTATAAAAGTATCTTATTTTAAATTCAAATTAATTTTAAATAAATTCATACAACCTTCAAACTATATAGATCATCTGATACTGTAATTCTTTCTTGTATTAATGTAAATTTTTTATAGCTCTGAAACTAACTTGATGTATATTTATGAAGAAGTTTCCATACGATATGAAGTATCCCTGCCTTCCTGATGTCAATAGTATCCTTACAATAATCCACTTCTGTATCTTGGACTTGGTATGTTTAATTTCCTACTTCTCGATTATTATAAAACCCGTTGTACCTTCTCTGTTTCAGATATACAGGCGTGGCCTCTTCGAGTTCTGGAATAATATCTTGACCTCGGAACTGGAAACCGGACTTCGGGATATGGAACTTGGTTTTACTCCTGGGTTATGATTTTCTATCTGGATCAATTTCGTAAGTAATTCATATTGTAATTTGTATTCTTATAGTTTCTCCTTAATCTTCTATCACTTCAATTTGTTATTATATAACAAAAACTTGATTATATTTATATTTTTTACAAATTCTCCTAAAATAAATTATCAATTTCTTTTCTATTGATAAATATTCACTTTTAACACTTTTTAAACTTCTCTTGGTTGTTTATTTTATCTCTTATCGGATTTAATCTAGGTTTTTCCGATAAAAGTACACAGATTACCTTTTAAAAATTCAAAAAGTTCTACTTCTTGTTTATTATCCCCTTGACGATGCATAATTAATTTCTTTCATCCAATGAATTACTTTCACATACAAACCCTATACAATAAATGTTATAAAATTTATTTGAAAACTTAAAATACTTTTTCAAATTCAGAAAATTAATTATTTTAAATTCGCTACTGATTTTTAGTATAAGTTTCATATATTTAAACATATCAATACACATTTCTATCATTTCATTTCTCAAATGTCAATTTCTGACAGTTCCATAATTTGAATTCTACCGCTCAAACTAATAAATATTTTGATCCATACGTGTTTCAATATTCAACACTAATTAACTTTTCTTATAAATTGTGTTCATTAAACAAGTTTTTACAAAGTAATATTTTACATTTCAATACATCAATTAATTTTTAAATCTCTACTTTCAGAATTCGGTGAAAAATAATTCTACAATGATCCTGATCAAAGTCCTCCCATACAAGATACATGAATAATAAATGCATACAATATTTTTCAAAATCAATAAACTATATTGTAAGAAAATCTCTACTATTTTACTAGCTAGAATATTTTTATTTACAGTCTTTAAATATACTAAAAAAAAACTTCATTATTTTATTTAAGTAATATTTACAAAGTAGTTGACACATACAAGTTAACTATCTCAATATGTATTATAAAAACAAACATTTTAAAACACCTAAGTAGAAAATATCCAGATACAAAACAACAAATTATTAATTTTAAATGTTTTATAAACAATTTCTTGAACAAAAGCAGCGTAGAAGGAATGACATATGAAATTGTCATTATCATATAATAGTAACAATCAAACAAAAGCAGTTTGGTTCTTAATGCAAAGTAAAACGGCCATGAATTCGAACACCACATTTACTCATATGGACTGACTTGTACAGCGCTTTTAACAACTATTTTTCACAAATGCCGTTATAGGTTTCATAAATTGTGTTTTTAGAGCGGATAGCTTTAATTCCACAGAAAGAAATGAAATGTGCGTCTCGGATGGATATGTTTGATGCAGTCAAGAAGATGAACTTCTCCCTGACAGAAGGGAATGATGACATAAATTAATTTCTCATTGAGAGGACTAATTACATAGAAGTATTTATTTAACATCTCAATAAACCAAGGGGCCTTCCCTTCTATATTAGAAGTGGCACTTGTTAAATCAATTTACAAAAGTAAAGGTGATTGCAATTGGAAAAATATTTTTTCTGAAATCTTTGAATCTAATAATTTTCTCCAAAAACAAAAGCTCTTTAGCAATCTTCAGCATTATTACATCAAAAATAGTGCTACAGAATTGTTATACATAATAAAACTAAACATTTTTTTTCCTCCAATGTTGCAACATTTATACTTAATGTCTTCTTCAGGTTTATTGAAACCTAATAATAGAACAGAAGAATTAATCTATTTTGTTAATTCTTATAAAATAAATTTGTGAATACGTATATCAAACACTAAAAACAACATTCTTTTTTAATTATAACATAGTTATACATAATATTACTAAAAGTACCTACGTACAGATGCTTGGGCAGTCGAACACCATATTTAGGTGTGACAATTGATTTAACAAGAGGGTACGATTCTGTAATTCATGAAACTTTTTGAATTGCATAGATATAGTATGATCCCGAATTATTGCCAGTAAACGTTGTAGTAAAACAATACAAAAATTTTTCGAAAAGAGCCTCACTATTTCAAAATACAGTAAATTAGAGAAACCTAATGTAAATGTAGATGACACAGTAAATGGATTTACGTTAGCGAATTATAATATTCAATCTATTCACAACAAAACAGATGCTCTAAGTATAGCTCTAAAAAAACATAATATTAAATGCTTATGTGTCACAGAGCATTGGCTGACTGCAAGTAGTATCCATATCTGTAGGATTGAAAATTTCAATTTAGCAGCTGCTTTCTGCAGGATGCAAACTAAACACGGCGATACACTCATTTTGTTAAAAGAAAATTTAAAATTCACAGAAATTTCACACATTAAATCACTCTCAGAAGAACGCACATAGAAATGTGTGCAATAGAAATAATCAAAAATGATCTTATTATCATATGTATCTATAGGTCTCCTTTGGGAAATATTGATATATTTATTAAAAAATTAAATGAAGCAATGATATGCGTAACAAATGGAACAGTTACCAAAACAATCATACTAGCAGGTGACTTCAACATAAATTTCAACAACAACAACTCACAGATTTATTGAGAACATATTATCTAAAATATCTGTTTAATGAACCGTCGAGAGTAACAAATTCCACTTCATCATGTATAGATAATATTTTTACAAATCATGAGCAACATATTAGAATGACGACACAAACAATAAACTTGCATCTCTAAGATCATTTAACACAGATTGCTAGAACGAAAATTCTTCCTATTACACACGAAACAAAGATTCATGGGATGAGAACCAGACAAATAAATAACGACGCAATATATTTATTCAGAGAAAAGCTAGCCTCGCATACTTGGTGTGATTGGGATCGATTTGCGGCAAATGAAGCTTTTGAAAAATTTCATAATACCTTCCTGTATTATTTTAATTTAAGTTTTCCCCAGAAAGACAAAAGATTTAACACATTGAAATTTCAACACAATGAAATATTTTGCAATCAGCGAATACAAAGCATGAGGAATATCTAAGATGTCCTGAATACTGTTGTGAGCGTCAATAAGGATCATGATCTTTATCAGATATACAGAAGCTATAAGAGAGATTACTTGGATGTGGTACGAACAGAAAAAAATTAATCAAAGGCATATACAAAACGGAGAAAATAAACAGAAAGCAATATGGAAAGTAATTAATAATGAAACTCGTCAGACAAATGGAACAACACACATTCAAACCAAACTAACAGCAAATGATATGAATGGCCACTTTGTGCAAATTGGAAATCAATTTATCAGCTCTACATCTACCATCGAGTCAATGAAACACGTAAAAAATCTTAATTTAAACAATACCAACCCGTTTTATTTTTCACTCATTGAAGAAATTGAAGTCAAAAATGTTATTCAGTTTATTAAAAGTAAACACACGCGAGATATATACGACACCTCAACATATCTCTTAAAACAAATTACAAATGAAATCATAACGCCTCTGACCAAACTACTAAATAAGTGCCTAAATGAAGGAGTCTTTCCGAGACAACTAAAAAAATCTCGAGTAGTTCCAGTATACAAAAAGGCGGATATAGATGATCCAAATAACTATCGTCCAATAGCGATATTGCCCACAATATCGAAAATATTTGAACAGGTGATTGCAAGAAGAATAACTAAATATCTAGATAAAAACGGCTACATCACAGCTACTCAACATGGATATAGAAGAAAGAGATCAACAACAACAGGGATTATGAACATTATACAATCAATCGTAAATGCATATGATGAGCAAAAGCAAATCCAGTTGACTTGTTGTGATTTGAGTAAAGCTTTCGACTTAGTCAATGAAGAGGTTCTGTTACACAAACTACAACAATATGGTATTAGAGGCACTCCACATGATCTTTTAGTGTCCTATTTGAGGGATAGAGAGCAAGTTGTTGAACTCAATGGACAAACATCATCTTTAAAATCAACAAAGAATGGGGTTTCACAGGGCTCAATCTTGGGTCCCCTTCTGTTTATACTATATATCAATGACCTGCTGCAGTGCTTAGCACCGATGGAATGTTGTTTATATGCGGATGACACTACCTTTTTGGTGACTGCAAGAGATGAAGAAGAGTTGAATGAACAGGCGAAGGACATTATGGAGAAAATGGAAGAAATGGTTCCTTTGCAATGGTCTACAACTAAATGAAGGGAAAACACAACAACTTGCTTTCTATGCAAAAAATCAACCTTCGAGCGGCAACGTATGCTATCTGGGTCTGACGCTGGATAGTAGGCTTACTTGGGAGGATCATGTTTCCAGTCTGGCTGATAAACTAGCAAAGGCAACATACATAATAAGACGTATGAAGAGTGTTGCAACTCACGAAGCTGCAACAACGGCTTACTACTGCAACTTCCACTCTAAGATGAGCTACGGAATCTTAGTATGGGGCAGCTTACCGTTGGCAGAGAGAATATTTCAGATGCAGAAGAGGACTGTTCGAGCGTTGTATAGTTTGGGACATCGGGATAGTTGCAGAAAATATTTTCTAAAAGGGGCTATAAACGCGATAGTCGAATTAAATGCACGGGTAAATGTCAAAATTTAACAGTAATGATATTGATTGAAATCACATTGAAATACAAACTCATTGCTCTACTACGTTGTCAAATGTGTTCTTCGTGAAAGTACGTTAACGATGGAACGTTAAAAACAAACTTTTTAATCAAAACGAAAACGTTTACGAAATAATACTAGTAAAAATTATGTTTTAAACTAAATTGCAGCTATCTCTATTTACAGATATCGAATAGGAAGGTTTAGTTCGGCACTAAAAGTCAGAACTTCAAGAACCCCGTGGCAACAAACAAAGTATGACACGCCTTTTAGCATTGAGATTTTTTATTCAGAACCGAACGGAGAATGTTGCTGCATGTAACTTTTGCGACAATTCATACACACGTTATATATGCTGATGACATAAATATCAATATTACATCAGAAACAGACATTAATTTAATCTCAAAACCCAGACCAGCTTTCCATTTGGTTTTAAAATAGCTTACTTTATAATATATGGCTTTGAACTAGTTATTAATTTGAAATTTGACATAATATTGACTTAACAAACGTTCAGCTAGATAAAGTCTTTATTCAAATTAGCCGCACGTTAAAGATTTTGGGCATAACTTTGGATGCAAATATGATATGGCATGATCACATAAATAATCTCTGCACTAATTTATCAAGTAGTTGCTTTGCATTTAAACTTCTCAAAAAAAGACTTCTATCAGAAATGTTTGGCAGACCTCCTATTTCAGTCACTTTTATGCTAAAATGCGTTATGGATTAATATATTGCAAGTTATCTAGTGCTTTATCAATGGTCCTTTTTTTTTCTTAGTCTGATATACAACACATCCTGCAAAACCATTTTCAAAGCATACAAAATTTTAACCGGGTTTTATTTAGGTATATATCTTAGAAGTTTTGTGTTTGGTCACAAATTTAAACACGAATAAATTATAATGCAAAGCATATCCATAACACTCGACATATAAATAATATTTTGCCTCCTAAACTTAAACAACAAGTTGTCCATAAAAGTGTTCAATACATGAGATGTAGGTTTTTCAACTCACTACTGAATGCTGTAGAAACGCTTTTTCAAACGTAGAGTTAAGCAGGATTTTTATCTCAAATATATTGCAATTCCTTGAATGCCTACTACATATACATTATGATAAAGTAACGCACAAAATTCATAAAACGTACAATGTTCATTTTTGAAAAAAATGCAAAAACACGTCAAACAGTTTATTTTATTCCGCGTCTTTTAACATAAGTCAAAAAAATAAAACGTCAAATTTGTCAAAGTTATGACGTCATCAATATTTTTTTTAAATATGAAGCTTGATTTTTTTTTACTTGATTTGATAAAGCTTGTTTTTCTGTATTATAAAGAAATAATTGAAGTAGGGGTCACATAAGAAAAAACCAGACAATTTAGAAGACTTAATGGAACGAATTAGACATGAAATGACTCGTATAACTCCGCAGATGATCGAAGACTCTGTAAATCAGGTCTACTATCGTCTTGGCCTATGTCAGATAGTGAACGGAACACAGTTTGAACAATTCCTGTAAGAAATCGTTTTGGTTTAATGGACTGTTTAGTTAATTTAAATGTTATTACTATAATAAAGTTTATTTTGTTTTTTATTAATTCTCTCAGTTTTTTCTTATGTGACCCCTACTTCAATTATTTATTAAACAAGCTTCATCAAATAAAGTAAAAAAAAAACCAAAGCTTCATATTTAAAAAAAATATTGATGACGTCATAACTTTGACAAATTTGACGTTTTATTTTTTTGACTTATGTTAAAAGACGCGGAATAAAATAAAGTCTTTGACGTGTTTTTGCATTTTTTTCAAAAATGAACTTTGTACGTTTTATGAATTTTGTGCGTTACATTATCATAACCCTGTATAAATATCATTGTTAACGTATTTTTTTCTGGTATGTTACATACATGTACTTTTGTATTTATGTAATGAAATAAAGATTATTATTATTACCTAATGTAATTTAAGACGTTAAGGTGCTTCGTACTTATATATCCGCTGTGGGTCACTTGGTAGCACTAAGAGGCGGAGATTTCTTTTGACACATAAGTTTGCATTTTATCGCGTCGACGAAATTGTTATAATTTAATTTCTATAATTGACAAGTTAATTTCCAACACATTTGCATTACTTTTAAATCTTGCTCTATTTTATTCTATTTGTCATACATAGGTTACCTGAGTGAATAGAGCGAGATATTAAACTCGTAGAACACATTCTTGACGAGACAACCATGTCGATCAGCTTAGCATTGCGCACAACTAGAGTTGAAAAGAAGACTAAAATGTGAAATTCTTGAAAAAAATATAAACTAAGTGTCAAATAAATATGCATGTCTGTTTTTTTAATTTGCTATCAATCATTACTTTAATTGCAATATTTACAATAAACAATAGCTGTTAATAATGGTAATATTATAAACAGTGAAGTGTCGAAATTCATTTACGTTTTACCCCAACTTACTAAACTTAATATCACGAATTTCTTTTTCCGCATTATGTAATAAAGCTTTATTTTGTTCATCTGAAAAGTCAGATTTGTTACTTTATATTTCAATATTCCCTTGTGCTTCGAATACGACTTTGTGTATTTTCTTTTTAATTATCGTATATCTGTCCTTTTCGTTGTTTTGCACAGGGATGGTTTTTGCTATGACGTCATCGGTATTTTTTTGAAAGGAATATCATGCAAATTTGTTCATTTTTAAATTCCAGGTGATACGAAACATCTAATATGTTTCAATATCTGAGGAATATAATTGATAGGTTGGTAGCTGCAGGTATTTAAAACCAGTATTTTTGAAAATCAACGTTTTGTTGAGTTTACGCCATCACGCCATATCCAATAAGCTACATAATTTCGATTTTCACGTTCATTTTTAGCGTATTTTTCAACAAACAGTAAATACACAACAAATGTTGAAATACCAGTATTTCAGACAAATACTTATTACTACTACAACTGATGTTAACCAAGAATTAGTGATTTTATATTCGGTTTATACCGTAGGTATATCTCTTCTTATTTAAGATAGAGGGTAAAGACTAATTAAAATAATATTTATTTTCACATATAGTGACCAAACAAAGGACAGTTTTTCTCTAAAGAGTGGGTTTAAATTTGACAATGTCGTGTTTATTCTGAATCCGCAGAAGATATGAACCTGTGACAAATGACGTTTGAGATTTTTCAAAATATAACAAATGCTCATTTCGTTGTTTTAATTATAACATCATTATTTGGGTTCTCACAGGAAAACTAAAAACAGATTGTTAGGTTTATATTTAGTCTTATTTCTAATTCTGTATTCGAAATTTTTATAAAACGTTTGAGTTCTCTCTGGACGTCACGACTTTATTCAATATTGCTTATGATTGCCATATTGAACTTTAGCACCTTTTAAAAACGTATTCTTGATTTAACCATCATATTACTAAAGTTTTAGATATTAGACTTTAATTGTCAAATAGTTTAGCACCATATTCGTAGCTATTTAACAAATCCTCATGGAAAGTGTTCGAAAGAACTCAGGAGATCCCACCTCTACCATTTCCAATCCAATGATTTGTAGAATCCTGACTTAAGTAATTACTATTATTATGTCCTGCTACTACCAATTTTTTTTTGCAATTTATGTACTGAAATATTTTTATCCAATAAATTGAGTTATATTTGCCCAAGTATGTTTCATCGTACATGATTGGATTTATGACACGATTTTACAAAATATCTATCCTAACGTTTAGTCCAAAACTATATCGTGGTCTCCTTGCTACTTTTTATATGGGATTCTGCACTATCCAATAATACTGCATATTTCTATTAAATATTCTAAAATTGGTCAATTTTAATTAATCTGTCAAAATCATCTTCAAAAAATGTTCGTCTACTACTCTTTTCACTAACCAGTTGCAGTATTTCACACATTTTATATTATCCCCAGGCTATGAACTGGCACTACCATGATGATATGCTTTTTAAGCCTAGATATATTGTTTTAGCTTTCTCTATACTTCAATCTCCACCTATTTTAATCCATATGCCACTTCGCACCTAGATGTTAAAGAATTATTATTTACCATAAAAATTCATACTTATATAACCTTCATAAACGCCTACAATTCAACACTTTCAAAATATTCCCTTTTATCGTCATTTTAATTCCTCTTAACATTAACACTACTACCCTGCTTGATAAATGATCCATACTTAACCATGCTACTTTCAAATTTTCAAACAACGTTACGATATATGATTGTTGTGTTGCTTCTTTTGGAAACATGTTGTGTTCTTGCTATTATTGTACTTCAATTCGATAAATAAAAATTACATATCTCTATCTCACGTCATTTGGGTTCATTTTTCAATTACTAATGACTAATCTGTGACAATTTGAAATTCCATGACCACCTTAATCCTAAGATTCGCTATTTTATCTTAGGATAAATTCTACGATAATTAACGACTAATATTAAATACAAGAAAAATGACTTTTTTTTAGCTTTCAGAATTTGATATAGCGTTAAAAAAGAGAAAAGTGGTGATGTCTAGAAAGAATAGACCCGTCTTATGATTACGGATTACGAATTAGATAGAAGACCAAAAGTGGTCTATATAACGTGCTCGCCGAGTATAACGGTGCTCGAGATAAAAAAAGAAAATGAGCAATTTTCGATTTTTCTTTTTTCAAATTTCAAATATCCTTTATGACAGTCTTTTTTCTCTCGGGGTCCCTAAAAAGTATAAGATTTATCAACTTTGCCAAACTTCAAACTATTCTCTGTTCTGAGTAATAAGTGAGAGCCCATGGTGGGCACCAACCATGGACCAGACTGTATATTAATGAAACCATTACAATTGAAAACTAAGGAATACATACTCTTGACTATAAGATTTATATGAGTTAAGAGATTTGCCCCTATATCAAGGTTTCCAATTTATTAGATACCTATAATCTTTATTTCTTTTACATAAGGAAATTTAAGCTGTTCCCACGTACAATTATGCAATTCTCTCGTCTACAATAAAGATAGTGGTAAGAACAAGAATATATACTGAAACATTATTAATATAGCATAATGGAATATAAATATTGCTTCCCTTATATGTTATTAATTTTGGTACCTTCGACTTTTTTTTTACATAATAACCTTTATAAGGGCCAAGTACCTTGAATTTTGCAGGGAATTTGTTAGATGAAACGTGAATATAAATATTGCTTCCCTTATATGTTATTAATTTTGGTACCTTCGACTTTTTTTTTACATAATAACCTTTATAAGGGCCAAGTACCTTGAATTTTGCAGGGAATTTATTAGATGAAACGTCGGTTGTTATCTTTAACGTTTACACGATGAAAATAATTCTAATATTTGTGATTATGCATTGACTCAATGACCGGTTTTGCACTACTTGGTACTCGTCAGATTGCTGTACGAATACACAGTAGCAATTCCTGTACTATCCATATATATAGGAAGTGTTGGTAACGTTCTGTACATGAGATATTGTCTACTTCAAAAAATTTTTATTTATATTTGTGAAGCGAATTAATTTGATGACAAGGACAATCGGATTACTTGGTACTTGGTTGTAGAGAGAATATTGTATTTGTTCGACAACAATGTGTGCTAATAAAGTATTTCCTAATTAGTTAATATCTCATTTACGCAACGTTACTAATTTTAATAATATATGTCATCGACAGTGACAATATCTTGTTATAAGAAAACAGTTTAAAAATTCTGTCAAGAATTAATTCCTTTTTTTTAATTTACATAGTTGTGCTTTATTTCTTGGTAACATTTAATTTCTCATTCAATAGCTATAAATTAAGGTTTATTTGCGAAATAGGCCTATTTTACATTTTAATATAATAAGATCTCTATTAAATGTTATTTCCTTAGAGAAACAAAATAATAAAATTATATGTAATAAAATTATTTTCGCAAGAATCGAGAAATGTACAAATATCATTTCGAATACTTAGAATGCATACATATTTCTTTTTATAAAAATCCACAAGTTCTCTAAGTATCTTGTAAACAAATACTTACATTATAGGCATCTTTAATATTAATAAGGGTCTTATATTGTGCAACCGTGCCGGCGATTCCAACTCCGAACGGTATTTTAATGTCTTCGGCTCTCGCTTGTTTCACAGCCTCCTCCAATTGCGAATCGTGTCTGACGTCGAAAAGTTTAGCGACAAGGTATCTGTCATCAGGCGGACCACGCGCCAAAAACAGGGAACCTCTGTCGGCGTGCGTCAGCAGGCTAACGTTTTTCAGTATCTTATGGCATAATACATCTATATCTAATTCGTTCGCTACGTCACGTATGAGTTCCATAAATAATTCGGATTCCCCCATGGACTCGAGGTCGCAATGAGAAGAATGGACGTTTTGAGATTGGCTCTGGTCATTTTTAGCGGGGGAAGTGGCGAGCCACAATTGAAAGAGATCCGACGAGACCGATGTCCTTTTGGACAGTGTCGTCGGCGGTAATATTGCCTTTTGAACGCGTTGTCTTAGTTCGTTGGTGGCGTGATCACGAAGCCAAGTTTCCAAGACATCCGCATTCCCCTCGAGCCACGACCCCACCGACGCCAAGTCGTTCTCGGCGTTGGGAGGCGGCGTCATTGCCCCGCATGTCCCTAAGAGGCGCGAGGCCACGAGGTATTCGAGATCGGCTTCCAGGTGGACTGCACGGAACACTGCCTCATACCGGACTGACACATGCACTACCCGGACCCAGGATGCGTACTCGTATTGATCAGGGATGCGCGCGACAGTTACCTACTCTACTCCTTCGTTCAAAAATGCCCCATGCGACGTTTAGGATAACTACCCTGATTGCGTAATTTTCACTAATGTGTGGACACTTTGCCACGTCCTTTCCACTTGGACATCTGCATGCAAACTGGCTCACGGATGAACAATTTACCACTCTTTTTAAACGCTGCCGTCTTCATTAACATTCCTCGCCCGTTTCGTTTTACGAACGTATTCCCAATTCGTTTTTATTTATCTAATTTTATTAGGTATTCTCGCTATGTACCGTATAACTACACACTTCAAACAAGGCAACTAGATACAGGTTGTTAAAATGAATACGTATCATCTAGATTAAAAAAAATATATAGATTGACAATGAAAGGAGATTATCACCTATTGTTAAAGAATATAAATATGTATATAGAAATGTTATCAAAACCACTAACAAATGTAAGGCAGCTTGGAACATTATTAAATCTCTATCTAAAAATTTAAATTCTTAACAATAATAACACTACTAGTTATCGATGTTGTAGGTACAGAACTACTAATTATTGCAAATATGTTTAATAATCACTTTAATACGGTAGCCGATGAATAGCTCAAATCCAGTAAATAAAAATATTAGCCAGTCGATAAGTCGTTTTTAAAATGATTGTTAGCGAGAATCATTCCAAGGCAACTGTTTTAAATACTTAAAGGATAAGTTTCCAAAACTGTCTGATGCGAAAGTTCGCGAGGGAATATTTGCTGGTCTACAAGTTAGGAAGCTGGTCAAGATGAAAATTTTGAACGTATCATGAATGATTTAGAGCTGGCAGCATGGATTTCTTTTAAAAATGTTTGCAAATATTTTCTGGGAAATCAAAAGAGTGAAAACTACCAATTTTCTAGAAAACTATAAAAATGTAGGGTACCGGATGTCGCTCAAAGCTCATTTTCTGCATTCACATGGACTTCTTTCCTGCTAATTTAGGAAAGACGAGTGATGAACAGGGGGAAAGGTTCCATCAAGAGATTGCAGAAATAGAGAAACCATATCAAGTAGGTGGGATTCCATCATAAAGGGAGATTTTTGCTAGTTTCTCATCAGAAAAGGCAACACGGCAAAAAATTTAATTGTAAAAATGACGGCAATGGTGTTCTAAGATTTTGCAAGTTAAAAATATGCAATAGCTAGTATAATTATGTCACACGTGCATGTACAGCTCCCATAATTTTGCAACTAACCTAACATACGATAAGTAATACATATCTGCCACTACAATTACTGCAAATATTTAGAACTATTGCTGAAGAATTTACATCTACAATTTGCAGTAACGTCATATATTTTGGTATACAAATTATATGATTTTTTAAAATAAACTGTTGTAAGTTTTCTAGATGCCTGTTCAATCACTTGCCTGTATAACTGGGGCAAAAATATTATTACATAAATACAAAAAACATGAAATTTTTGTTATTTTATTTATTTTTTAGGCTTGACCTTGTAAAGTTAGCCATGTGGGTATAGGCCGGACGCGTGCATTTCGGACAGGGGAGGAGATTTTATTGCTTTTCATAGTTTTTATTCGTTCTGTTTTATTGAAGCAGTTGCACATGTATGTATAACCACACAATTTAACATAGCAATAAGGAAATGGTTCTTGATAATGGATTCATTACTTGAAAAAAATGGGATAAGTGCATATTTGAAGGTAAGTCGTTTTATGATTGTTATAGAATTGAATGGTGACTGTTTTAAGATTTATATTGCCAATTCCTTTTTTTTATTTAGATAATCAGTTGGCACAGGCATAATTTTTTTTATCTGTTTTCATAGTAGAGTGCCTACTAACATAATCGATTTTTTTAAACACGTTTTGTTCAAATGGCATTTTAAAATATCTTTTCATGTTTAATACTTACTTGCTACATTATCTCCACGAATTTTTAAGATAATTTGCTAACTTCTAATAACTATTTAATTATAAAAAATAATGTAATTAGTTTAATCCTATTAGGTATACGTATACTTATTTTAAACTATGTAAATTTTGATAATGCGGATTATGCTAACATGAAAAAAGTATTGATAAATATGAACTTGCGAACGAAATTAATACTGTGTTTTTAAATGAGCGGCCAGAAATCATTTCATATGTGAAAAATTATAAAGATAAACCAAAAGCTGTCCGAGGAAAACTATATAGTACCTACTGATACATTAGAAAATATTGGATTATTAAAGGATACAACAGGTGAAAACGAATAATAGACCTATTTGTCAAGTTTTTATTGTTCTATTTTTAAACTAGAACCGGCAGCAGTTATTGATGGAAATATATTTGTTGACAATGAAGAGGATACACAGTGGTTAAAAAATAACACTCATCCACAAAACAAAGTCGAAGAAAAATGGAAAAGAACAACTTTTGAAAGAGTGAAAATTACAAATACAATCGATTTATATCTTGGGTCATTTTCGAATTTAAGGGAACCACTGAGATATAGATTAGTAAGTATTTTCAGGGTAGTCACCTATTTTGTTTTTAATAAAATTACTCAATTAATGACAGTTTGTGTTTTTCCTTTCAGTTTTTAATGAAGTTTGAGAATTTGTATGAAACCGAAGTAAATTGTTTGTGCTATAAATGGCCCAGTAGCTGCGAAAGGAATCTGAGTATAGCAGGATGTAAACAAGACTCATACATAGCAAGTATATTAAACCAGTATAGTATAACAAATCCGACAAATCTGATTGTAGTAAAAATGAGATTGATTAAAGACAAAAGTTTAACTTTATCCTTAATTTTAGGTACCAAAGAGTTATTTGCTTTTAAAATACTGCCTTTACTTTTATATGGAACGAACATGTAAGCAAGCTGGTTTGAAAACCGTTCAAGGTTGAATCTCAAAATGCGTTCATTTTAATGGAAAATGATCCTTCCGATATAAGAAAATCATCAATATATTGCATATATCCTGTCAAAAACGTTTTGTACTGCACTTGTTCGTACCGACAAAATCAATTATATAATATATGGAAATATACCTAGGCGAGTGTAAGTACTTATCGTTTATAGATAATTCCAGTCTAATTCAGGTCAATCCAGGGGGTACAGTACAACTCGTCACCAGTCCTAATCCGCAATAAAAGTAACAGGCCAACTCATCACTGCAAAATACAGGTACTTTTAAATCCACCCTCCAGGGATAGGTGAACTCATCACCCGCCTGGATAATCCGATTAACGGTAAAATTTTAGATTAGTAAGATTGAGAATAACGGTAATTAACGGTATAATTTTAGACAACTAAGATTGAGAATAAATCATATATAAGGGTTGGGGACAATTTTTGTCATTTTATTTACGATTGTAGAGATGACCACTTTAATAATAGATTTTATATTGAGTCAGCGTGGACAGAAAATGCTCGTTATAAATGATTATAAATTTCAAAAACGTAAAGTGTTAAAAGGTGAAAAAATATTGTGGACTTGCACTGTGAAAGGCTGTTCAGCAAAGTGTCATACAGGAGGTAAGTTTAATTATACGCATATACTACTATATTACTTAAACTGTATATTTTTCTCATTTTACAAAATATATATGTTTTATATTAAATATTTCCGTATGCTTATCTATTATTCTTTTAATATTTGGGTATTGTCAGATGGTACAGGGTAGTCATTTTGAACAGTTAGTGTAAATGTAATTTAAAAAGTGTTATTACTATGTTTATTTTTGTGTTTGTTGTTACTGTTAGAGTTTTTTTCTAATTAATCTATTTTATTTTAATGTACTTATTAACTTTGAAATTTTAAATTTCTATTTATTATTACCTTAGGAATATTAACTCCAAAAGAATCCAGTGATGTCCACAGTGTAAAGCAACAATAGTTAGTAATGCATTATGTAATGTGTAAATGCAAATTTTCGGCCAGGCAGTTAGTAAATATATTAATATATTTACTAACAGAATAAATATAAGTTACTTATTTTGTCTTTGTTTAAAGGAGCGGATGACGTAGTTTGGTACGAGTTAAATCATAATCATGACCCAGATGTACAGAAATTAAGCAGGCAAGCCATCAATAATTCATGCAAGAGGAAGGCAGTGGGTGATTTGTGCGAAAGACCAGCGAAAATCATCAATTTGGAAATTGCTCGTTCTACGTATAAGACGAACGTCAGCACGAAGGACATCGGTTTAATTAGACACAACATCAACCGAAATCGCACGAACATCATGCCGACCAACCCAAAGAACATCGTTGAAGTCCACAAAGTTTTGAGTAGTATAGAACTGAAAACCGATCGACAGGAATGTTTTCTTTTGGACGACGATTCTGTAAATCATATCATCATATTTGGTTGTTTTTCAAATTTAAAATGTTTGTCAGAAGCCGACACTTATTATATGGACGGAACATTTAAATATGCTCCTAGATTCTTCTTCCAACTATTTACTATTCATAGCATACGCAATGGTCATTACATACCACTCATATTTTGCCTCCTTCCGAATAAATGTACCCAAACATATATCAAAACGTTCGAAAATTTAAAAAAGGCATCAGAAGCATTTAATTTCCTCTTAAGTCCGCGTAGAATAATTTTAGACTTTGAACAATCTATTCATAGCGCCGTCAATCGTGTTTGGCCTTCTGCCTCTATATTTGGATGTCGTTTTCACTTAGCTCAGAGTTGGTACAGAAAAATCCAGCAATTGGGATTGGTATCTATTTATAAACAGTCTCACTCAAACGCAAAGTGGCTTCATCACCTGTTTGGATTGCCTTACCTTCATCCTCTAAAAGTCAGCGAATGTTATGTAAATGATTTTATGGCTTATCTACCTTCTACAGATGCTTTTAGTAGAATGTCTGATTATTTAGTTGATAATTATATTAAGGAAGATGCTACTTTCCCTCCATCATTATGGGCGTCCAATTCGAGCCATTTAGACTTGACAACAAATCCATGCGAATCGTTCCATGCCCACTTTTCAAACGCCTTTTACCATACTCACCCAAATATAAATATTTTTATACAAACCCTATTAACAGTACAGACTCATATATATATTAAAATACAAAGCATACATATTCCAGCTGTTGTGAAAACACGAAGGGTTAGGGAAGCTGAATTGTTCTTGCAAGAAAAGTTGTGTCAGCAAAAAGAGGGAATAATATCAGATTATGAATTTGTGAAACTTGTATCGCATAGATATAAAATGTCAAAATAAACTGATTTGTATGTATATAATAATTACCAATTAAATGTAAAGCATTCAATAAAATGTGTTTCCACCAATTCTCGCTTATTTACTTACTAATTTTAATTACTATTATAGGTGGTAAGTAGCCTTTCAAAAACGTAAATTGTTAAAGATGACAAAATATTGTGGAGTTGCAGTGTGAAAAGCTGTTCAGCAAAGTGGCGTACAGGAGGTAAGTTTAATTATACGCATATACTACTATATTCCGGACTTAAATTATGTATTTGTCTTCTTTTACAAAAATATATGTGTTTATACTAAATACGGATTACTTGGTGATGAGTTGGCCTATCTGTGGTGTTGAATTCACCGGTCGGTATCTCATGCCGGTGATGAGATGGCCTATCATTAATACCTACAAAATTTGCTACGGATTACTTGGTGATGAGTTGGCGCCCGCCCAATCCAGGTGGTCGAGAAGTTGGACAATAACCACTGTATTATGTATTTTTAGTAGGACTCTAGATGTTTTTTCAGTTTACAACTTTTAGTTATCATTCTAAATTCTTTTAATTTAAGAGGGATCTCTACTCCCAGCCGATGAGGCCACAGTAGACAGTTTGATTTCCTCATAAAATTAACCGTAAATATTAATCAATTTTTAATTTTTTTTTACCAAATGAAAGAGATTTCGAATATCTATGCACGCCTAGTAATATTTTTTCTTAAAATATTTTAGAAATTGTCATAATTAGTAGCAGAAGTAGTTCAATATTGGACATTTTGTCGAATTTATTTTGAAATAAATAAAAATAAATTCAAAATTTTACTACTAAGCGTGCGTAAATTTGAGTTTTCTCTACAAATTGATGTAATTATTTATGGCATTGGTTGAAATTTGATCTTAATTTTACGGGGAAATCGAAACCCCGCAGTGATAATGTTTATGATTTTTGTACATTGTCAAATGGACTGGCCCGTCCAGTAGAGATCCCTTTTAAAGTACTTTTTTATTTTAAATTTCTCAAGTTTACTATATTAAGAGATTATTTTATTTAATCACCACTGTAATATTTAAAAAACAAGAACTAAAAATAAATAAAATTAAAGTTTGATATAGTTGATAAATGTGTTTTATAATATTTTAAATGTATACCATGTGCTTGCAGGCGACCTGCGTATAGGGCTTACTGTAAGATAAAACGACGACACCGAGAGTTTGTATGAGTTAGTACGAGAAAGCAATATACAAACTGCAGTACAGCTGCGCTATCTATCCTCGTTGCTCTGCTTAAACGGAGAGTCAGCCTAGCCCGTTCTAGCCTCAGCGTAAATCTACTCGAATCCCCTCTTTTCCAACACTACACTCGACCAAGGAGCAGTTTGTATATTGCTTTTTCGTACTAACCCATACAAACTCTCGGTGTCGTCGTTTTATCTCACAGTAAGCCCTATACGCAGGTCGTCGGTAAGCACACTGTATATAATGTAGTAGGGATTTCAGTATATATATTGTGGTAGATATTTCAGTAATATTACTCACATATTTCCACCAATAGTACCGAAATATTTATTACAATATTAATTGCATCTATACTACAGTAATATCGAAATATTTACTACAAAATTATTGGCATATTAACTACAATATTACTAAAATATTTACTGCAATATTACTGACATATTTACTACAATTTTACACATATACCACTACATTACAAAAATATTTACTGCAGTTTTACCGGAATATTTATTAGAATAATATCGAAATATTTACTACAATATTACCGATATATTTACTAGAATATCAAATATGTTTTCATGACAACATTGCTATAGAAAGGATGTTAAAAATCG
This sequence comes from Amphimallon solstitiale, assembly GCA_963170755.1. Taxonomy (NCBI): domain Eukaryota; kingdom Metazoa; phylum Arthropoda; class Insecta; order Coleoptera; family Scarabaeidae; genus Amphimallon; species Amphimallon solstitiale. The sequence continues at coordinate 36,281,389 of OY720680.1, forward strand.
GACGCAAAAATGTAGTAATCGTACTTGCAAGGTACAATTATCCCTATATTTATGGTAACTTCCATGGCGTCGGTCTACAATTGCAGTACTTATTATGGTATATTTGTTTCGGTGAACATGCAACATAAAAGGAACAACTCTATTTATGCAAAACTTTGATCTACCTATAAGCAATCTTCCTTTGTGTACAGTTAAGTGTTTTTGTATTCTTGATAATTAATTATTCAAGTATTTGTTATGTCAAGATTTTTGTAATTATATATTTCTTCTTATGACTTCTGTAAAACAAATTTCTAAATACAATATTATTGTTTATCTGCTAGTGGAGTATGATTATAACTCTAAAACTAGACGTGATGGAAAGATTTGGTTATTGGTTATGCCTTCCGTTAAAGACTATAAGAACTGTACACCACTTTTGCAAAAGTTATTAAAAAAAATATTCTTTTTTTTTCTGTTGACTTAGTGATTTTTATGTGTATTGTTCCATCTACTTCTTTATATATTGTACACACCTATGATGACTTTGAAGTGTTGCGTGGATACTTTGAAGTGGTCTTACTTGATAAACAAGTAATTTTCTTCAGCGACTTCAATCTTCCAGCGCTTTCTGACAATCCTGCTTCGAGTTCTGCCTTTCAATTGTTATATCAATTCATTAAAGTTTAAGAAGTATAATGCCATTACTAACTGTAATGGACTGCTTTTTTGATTTGATAGTGTCAAATTCACGTAAGATATAGTTTGATTCTGACCACATGGTATATTAACTTAAGAAATGCTCCCTTATTTTTATTTATAGCGTTATACAAGTAAGCTTCCAAAAGATATTATATCACTGTTTATTTACTATTTGTAAGTATCGGTATTATTAAGAATTCACTTTATAACTTATTTAATAACAATGTACATATCAGTGACATCTAAAATATTAAAAGTGTTTTTGTGATTGTATAAGCAGACGTAACGAAGCAAGATGGAGACAGAAAATATATTTGTCTGACATAAATTTCAAGAAGTACATTTCAAATTTTATTTAAATGTCTTTCTGTCGCATGCGGAAAATATATTCAAGGAAATATATCAAAAAACGTCACAGTAAAAAACAAACATCCTTTCAACCCGAACAAAGTCTTGTAACAGAGTTTTGACATGATTGTAAAACATAAAAGACCGCAAAACAGTCTATTGTGATCAGAAACTCTATTTATTTTATCCCCTTTCAGTAGTCTGCGTACATAGATACAGTGATAGAAGTATACATATATACATATATTTTCAATGTTGTAAAGATAGTAATTGATTCTTTTCTGTATGTATGATAATCAACGACCTTCTCTTTTATATTCCATTTGAAATATTTTACATAATAGGCAATCATTTTATGGGAATTTAGCGTACTTATAAATTAAATTCGGTTACACATTATTTTGTTACTTAATTCAACTTCATCAAAAAAACTTAAAATTCACAGTTAGTTACTGTTGATAATGCTATAAGAAGTATAACTAAAATTATATTTGATTATTACTTTTGCAATATTCACGATTACAATGACGATATAGTAATAATATTAGTACTTACTTGGAAGCAGTACAATATGTGCATATTAATGGTAGCAAATCTAATTTTATAAAATTAAAATTGGCGTTCCTCAGGACAGTGTGCTTATACCGCTACTGTATATAATATATGTGAATGATATGAAACTGCATAAATCCGTAGTGTTTGGAGACGATATATCACTTATTTTCTCCAGCAATAACACAAAGGATACAGATATGATTACTTAAAAGAATGTGATCTATCTGATAATGTACTTTCTATCTCGGGTGTAATAGATTCATACGTCTTAAACTGTCAAAAATACTGGAAGGTTTGTTTAGAACATTTCAAGTACTGGTTAATACTAGAACAATTATTTTATACGAGGGATGTTCTCTTTCCGCTGAACCTATCTACTAGGCGATGATATTTTGCGACAAATTTTGTATGACAATTTCAACCAGTTGTTCAAGTTTAGTTACAGTAACAGTTGTCAAATATACCTTATTGTTTGTAACTTACATTAGTTTAAAGTACTCCCTTCGGCTATAAATCGTGGAACTGAACAAGGAACATTATCGGGTGGTGATTTTTTACACTTTTGGTGACAAGTTTTCGAGCTCCTAAGCCAAAAACGACAGTTACAGAAATATTACTCTTATTCGGGACATGATTGTAGAAGACAGGCATACTACTGGTAGAAGCATTCAAGCAACATTAAAGATATGTGTGAATGCGATTAACATTATTTTACAACAACATTTGAAGGTTCGTAAGCTTTGTTCTCGGTGGATTCCCCATAACTTGACTTCATTTCAAAAAGCAGACCGTGTGAGATGGTGCAGATCTACACTAGATCGCTTTAACCGTCGATCGTCTCATTTGGTGTACATCATCATAGGTGATGAAACATGGGTATACTGCTATGATCAGGAAAAAGAGCAACAGTCGACAGTTTCGGTGTTTGAGAATCAATCGGCTCCAACAAATTATTCGTGAAAAAAGTAGAAACAAGAAGATGGAATTACTGAGCATGATTCTAGTGTAGCACTAGAGGATAGACGTACTGTTAATTCAGCATGGTACACTACAGTTTGTTTGCCTCAGGTTCTTCAAAAATGTTCACGAGAAACGTCCAAGAGGAAGGATCATTTTCATCAAGATAACGCTCGGGTTCAGACTGTCGCTCGATCAACTCGGTATTTGAATGCCCAAAACACAGAAATAATAGGTCATTCACTTTATAGTCCAGACCTAGCACCTAATGACTACTTCTTATTTTCCCGGGTAAATTACGGGGTTTACGTTTTACATCGGCCAAAGATGCAGTTGATGCCTTTAAAAATGAAATAAACAAACTACGGCCAGAAAATTGGAGAAAATATTTTCAAAATTAGTTTTCACGGACGCAAAAATGCATTGACTGTTGAAGAGAATACTTTGAAAAATTATAAATAAATGTTTTTTTTTTCAATATAAAGGATCTAGAGGTGTTTTTTGATGATGTCCATTTGAGCTTCTCCAGTCATATACATTACATTTGCAGTCCAGCTTCAAAACTTTAAGTTTTGTTATGCGCTGTTGCAAGATTTTAAAATTCACTGCTCCTAAAAACTCTAAAAATCAGTTTTGTCACCAGTAAACTGGAATTTGCGTTACAAGTCTAGTCATCTCAATACATATATTTATAACTAGCCATTGAGCGAATGCAGCAGCGATTCAAAAGTACTTGCTTTTCAAGGATACAGGAATCGTTGCCGGGGCTGCAAACTTTGACTGATATTTTTTACTATATATGTATATAGTTATAAATTACTTATTTCATAAATAAGAATAATTGATTTATATTAGGTTAATATACGTTAAAACTGTGTTCTATAATTAACTAGATCTTACCGTTGGGCTAATAAAATTATCATTATTATTATTATGTATTTCATTAACTTTAACAGTCTTTGCCACACAAATTAACAGACACCTGCAATAACATTACTACATAAAGTAGTGCCAATAGCAAAAAATTAAAAAAGGATATTTAAATTGAAATATGTTTAACTTGATACTAACCATTCAGATGCATTAAATGAAATAATAAAATCTATTTCACATATCAAAATTTAACATTATTTATTAAAATTGCATTTTCATAGATTTTAAAAATATACAAATACATATAAAATAAAATTAACAAATTCTCTAGTGATCAAAAAAAATATACTTTTAGAATATAATTAGGGTCTTCGAATTGTACAATTTGTAATAATACCACGGGTCTCAGTGTAGTAAAATTGACAAACTGCTGCATTATTCTCGTATGACATCTCTGGCACTTTGAATTCCGGATTAACAGCCACTTTCAATGTATAAACTCCTGGATCGAGTTCGGTTATGTCGACCCATTGACAATCCACGGTGTATTTATATATATCTGTGCAATTTACGGAAATTCCCTGATCACCATAATTAGCACAAGCGTATCTGGGTTCTACACCTGGCAGACATTGATTATCTTCCAAACAGAACGACGCTTTATGCCCTTCCGCTACTCTATTACCGTTGGAATCATAAATGTCGAATGTTGCGAACACTTCCATGCTGTGGTAATGCCTGAAACAACATTAAAAATCCGATTAAAGAGACTATATTTACTTTAAAAATTCAATCGATTTCGTTTGGAGCGAAAACTGGAAATATTTAAACGAATAACTAGTAAAAATCGGAACGAATTGAAAATGGAATTTACGAATTTGCGTTCTAATAAAAATACGAAACGTATTTTCCAATATAGGTAAATAAAAATATTTTTTAGGAATTTATGAAAATATCCAGAATATTCGATGAGCGCTAAAAAGGTTTTACTATTCGAAAATGAAAAGTGTAAACACATGGATATTAAAACTAACATCAAGCAGTAAATAAATACTGCGACTTACATATATACATTTATACGTAAAACGTATATGCATATATGCATGTTTGAAATACACACATACATTAAGTGCCATTGCCGACAATCGAACGCACAGACACCGGTGTTTCGACCTTTGAGGTCTCGTCAGTGTACGTGACGACTGTCGACAATGGGTTTAAAACTTAAAACGCTGCTCATGTCATTTTTGCGTGTTAAATATAGTGGGAGTATCACAGCGACATCTAACACCCAAAAGATGATACAGGGTGTTAGATGTCGCTGTGATACTCTCACTACATTTAACACGCAAAAATGATATAAGCAGCGTTTTAAGTCTTAAAGCCATTCAGGATGTGGGAAATATGCTTTGTTCGTGGTTGGAAGACAATAACAGCAGGAAATGGTCAGAAGGCTTACGTTTTCTTCAGCTTATGAAGAAAAGAGCTCATTATAGTGGCATAAACTGTACTCCGTATGAGGCCATGTTTGGGACAAAGTTAAAAGTTGGTCTAAAATTCTAAAAAAATAAGCTGAAAAAATGCTTCAAGCCTCTAATTCAAAATATCCTGCCGCTAAAAAGGGTGACACAGTTAAAGTTCGAGTCCCAAGTGTCGACAGAGGTTGCACCGATGGTAAAAATATGTTCGCATTTGTTCTTGAAATAGCAGATGCTAATCTTCATAAATTAGGCATGAAACATGGAATCCCAAGTCAACTTTACGGTAGGAACTAATTTACAATATGTAATGAAAAGTTTATTTATGTCGAAGAAATTTCACAGTCAGAAATTTCACTAAGGGAATGTGCAAGAATGTCACCGAAGACTGGGGGCCAAGGCTATAGTTGGTGTGGCTCTGTAAATCTGACAAGTGCAAATGTCGTAAAGAAAAAACGCTATATAACTCGAAATGTCACCAAAGTGGAAAGTGCTCTAATAAATAGGAACTCTAAAATTTGACATTTTGTGAGTATGTATATGTATTTGTAAGTACATACCTAATATGTTTTTTTAATTAGTTTGTTTGTTTCTTGTTAATTATTTAAAAATTTGTTTTAATATAATATATCCTCTTATTTTTGTATGTAGAGTAATATATATAAAAATATTCTCAAATTGCTCACTCGACCTTCAGCATTATTTATAATACTCGGGCAATGTAATATTCCTTTGGGCACATTTTAAATTGTCCGGGCATGATAAATAATGCCCAATTATTTAAATTGACCATAACATATACATATATTAACATACTATAAGCTTACGAGGAGAAATGGCTCCAAATATCATATCTTCGGCAACTCTAGCATTCGGTTTATTTTGAATATGGATAGCTGCTTTTAGTCTAATATTAGCCTCTTCCAAAACCTTATCGCAACTCTCTTGTTTCTCAGTCTTGGATTTCTGTTCTGTTACCAACTATGAATTTAAGTTTTTCTCTTAAAGTATTATTTGACAGTTCTTGTTCCTCTTCTTCTTCGAGTTTTTTCTATTAGTGTCTAAATGTATCTGGCATAAACTATGTGCTGCTCGTACATTTCTAATTAGATCACTACTAACTGATACATATTCTATATTGTTATTATACAATTTAAAATCATAAATGCAATTTATTTTAGTCATTTCATCAGAATCAAGCATTAGTATCTACTTAAGCTGAGCTCCACAGCAGCAATGCCGCCAGAAAGATTAAGCATGTTATAATTAATAAGTATATTTTCTTTATTTCTTATTTTGAAATATTGCCATAGTTATCTTAATTTGTCATCCTGATTGAAGAAGGAGATAAATATTGTACTTGCTCCAGAAAATGTAAACGGACAGAAGATTTTTTCTTTGGATGATCTACAACAGCATGGTAATGCCTTTCTACTCCATATAAAAACACTAACCCCTTTTTTTCAGAAAGTTTTTGAAGTAAATCATAAAACCTACTGAAACAATTTTCGCAACTTCGAGCAATTTGCTGGCATCTAAAATTCAAGTCAATGTGTCATATTTTTTACGGATTTTCGAAGATAGTAAGCAGCTTAGGGCAATATGTAGGTTGTAGGTCCAGTAACCCTAGCCAAGATCACACTTCCATTTTTCACTAAGCGGACTGTAAACTCTTTTATTTACGTTTGGTTCGTCAGATCCTATCACTGTGAATTTGGATAGTTGTAATTTAGCATTATCAATGCTGTAGCAAATATAGTAACAATATTTTCAGGAGTTCCTGTGTTAATAAAAAAGTGTGTAAATGACTTGACTCATTTGCGAACGAATTGCGACATCTTGCGACTGATTAAAAAAATGAGGTGTAGCCACCACACGACTTTCTTAGACGTATGAGCGTTTCAAATTATAGAATTTTAAGAATTTTTTTATACAAAAATTATTCAAAATCCTATTCTAAGTACTTCTATTCTCTTAATAAATCTCTATAGAATGCATACTTTGCAGGATATTATCAAAAAAGTGCTATTCGCTAAGAGTAAAAGTGCTACTTCCGGTCCGAATTTTGAAATTTCATATATACAAAAAATATTGTAAATCCAGTTCTAAATACTTTTGTACTCTTGATAAATATATATAGAATGCATAACTTACGACATATTTGCAAAAAATCGTTATTCGATAAGAGTAAAAGTGGTACTTCCGGTCTGAATTTTGAAATTTCTTTTAGACAAAAGATATTGAAAATTATGTTCTAAATACTTTTATACTCATAACGTACTTGTCTAAAAAGCATGATTTGCGAAATATTCGCAAAAAACTGATTTTCGATAAGAGTAAAAGACCTACTTCCCGTAGAAATTTCGAAAAACTTTTTAAAAAAAATTATTTTCAATTTCAATTTTAGGTATATATGAATTCTTTATAAATTTGTTTAAACTTATTAGTTTACGAAATATTGTCAAAATTCGATTTTTTCGCTGAAGTAAACTGCTACTTCCGGTCTACCGATTTTACTGAAAAACTAATCAGATCTCAAGAGGGAGATTATACACGTAAATACAAAATTTGGAATTGATATCTACAGCGGTTTGACCGCTATCGTCGTCACACACACACATACAGACACACACACAGACACACACAGACACAGGCACACAGACATTTTTTAAAAAAGGAGGTGTGGCCACCACACGACTTTCTTATACGTATGAGCGTTTCAAACTATACAATTTTAAGAATTTTTTTATACAAAACTTATCCAAATCCTATTCTAAGTACTTTCATTCGAAAAAAAGTGCTACTCGCTAAAGTAAAAGTGCTACTTCCGGTCCGAATTTTGAAATTTCATGTATACAAAAAATATTGCAAATCCAACTCTAAATACTTTTGTACTCTTAATAAATTTATATAGAATGCATAATTTACGACATATTTGCAAAAAATCGCTATTTGGTAAGAGTAAAAGTGTTACTTCCGGTCCGAATTTTGAAATTTTTTTTATACAAAAGATATTGAAAACTATGTTTTAAATACTTTTATATCCGTAACGTACCTGTCTGAAAAGCTTGACTTGCGAGATATTCGCAAAAAACTGATTTTCGATAAGAGTAAAAGACCTACTTCCGGTAGGAATTTGGAAAAACTTTATTAAGACAATTTTTCTCAAATTTAATTTTGAGTACATTTGAATTCTTTATAAATTTGTTTAAACTTAGTAATTGACGAAATATTTGCAAAATTCGATTTTTTCACTGAAGTAAACTACTACTTCCGATCTGCCGTTTTTGCTCAAAATCTAATCAGTTCTCAAGAGGGAGATTATATTCGTAAATACAAAATTTGGAATTGATACCTACAGCGGTTTGACCGCTATCGTGGTCACACACACACAGACAGACACACAGACAGACACACAGACATTTTTTAAAAACCACTTTTTTGGTATCAGGGGACCTCAAAACGTGGACATCTGCAAAAATCTCGAGGTCGAAAATTTTCATCATCACAATACTTCCTTATACTACGTATAAGAAAGTAAAACCACTTTTTCGGTATCAGGGGACTTCAAAACGTGGACATCTGCAAAAATCTCGAGGTCGAAAATTTTCGTCATCAGAATACTTCCTTATACTACGTATAAGAAAGTAAAACCATTAAATTTTATCTAGCAAAATGTAAAAGAAGGTGAATATAGTAAATGATTTTACTTTCTTATACGTAGTATAAGGAAGTATTGTGATGATGAAAATTTTCGACCTCGAGATTTTTGCAAATGTCCACGTTTTGAGGTCCCCTGATAACAAAAAAGTGGTTTTTAAAAAATGTCTCTGTGTGTGTCTGTCTGTCTGCTGTGTGTCTGTGTGTCTGTGTGTGACCACGATAGCGGTCAAACCGCTGTAGATATCAATTCCAACTTTTGTATTTACGTATATAATCTCCCTCTTGAGATCTGATTAGTTTTTCAGTAAAATCGGTAGACCGGAAGTAGCAGTTTACTTCAGTGAAAAAATCGAATTTTGCCAATATTTCGTCAAATACTAAGTTTATACAAATTTATAAAGAATTTATATGTACTTAAAATTAAAATTGAGAACAATTTTATTTGAAAAGTTTTTCGAAATTCCTACCGGAAGTAGGTCTTTTACTCTTATCGAAAATAGGTTTTTTGCGAATATTTCGCAAGTCAAGTTTTTTAGACAGGTACGTTACGTGTATAAAAGTATTTAAAACATATAGTTTTCAATATCTTTTGTATAAAAAAGATTTCAAAATTCGGACCGGAAGTAACACTTTTACTCTTACCGAATAGCGATTTTTGGCAAATATGTCGTAAATTATGCATTCTATATATATTTATTAAGAGTACAAAAGTATTTAGAGTTATATTTGCAATATTTTTTGTATACATGAAATTTCAAAATTCGGACCGGAAGTAGCACTTTTACTCTTAGCGAGTAGCACTTTTTTTCGAATATCTTGCAAAGTATGCATTCTAAGCGATTTATTAAGAGAATGAAAGTACTTAGAATAGGATTTTGAATAAGTTTTGTATAAAAAAATTCTTAAGATTGTATAGTTTGAAATGCTTATACGTATAAGAAAGTCGTGTGGTGACTACAAAAAATTGTTTATGTGCTCTCGATCATAACTGACGATAAGAACGACATATTTGTTTCTTTTTTACTTTCTTATACGTAGTATAAGGAAGTATTGTGATGATGAAAATTTTCGACCTCGAGATTTTTGCAGATGTCCACGTTTTGAAGTCCCCTGATACCAAAAAAGTGTTTTTTAAAAAATGTCTGTGTGTCTGTGTGTGTGTGTGTGTGTGTGTGTGTGTGTGTGTGTGTGTGTGTGTGTGTGTGTGTGTGTGTCTGTGTGTGTCTGTGTGTGTGTGTGTGACCACGATAGCGGTCAAACCGCTGTAGATATCAATTCCAAATTTTGTATTTACGTGTATAATCTCCCTCTTGAGATCTGATTAGTTTTTCAGTAAAATCGGTAGACCGGAAGTAGCAGTTTACTTCAGCGAAAAAATCGAATTTTGACAATATTTCGTCAACTATTAAGTTTAAAAAAATTTATAAAGAATTCATATATACTTAAAATTGAAATTGAAAATAATTTTATTTAAAAAGTTTTTCGAAATTCCTACCGGAAGTAGGTCTTTTACTCTTATCGAAAATCAGTTTTTTGCGAATATTTCGCAAGTCATGCTTTTTAGACAAGTACGTTACGGGTATAAAAGTATTTAAAATATAATTTTCAATATCTTTTGTATAAAAGAAATTTCAAAATTCAGACCGGAAGTACCACTTTTACTCTTATCGGATAACGATTTTTTGCAAATATGTCGTAAGTTATGCATTCTATATATATTTATCAAGAGTACAAAAGTATTTAGAACTGAATTTGCAATATTTTTTGTATATATGAAATTTCAAAATTCGGACCGGAAGTAGCACTTTTACTCTTAGCGAGTAGCACTTTTTTGATAATATCTTGCAAAGTATGCATTCTATAGAGATTTATTAAGAGAATAGAAGTACTTAGAATAGGATTTTGAATAATTTTTGTATAAAAAAATTCTTAAAATTCTATTATTTGAAACGCTAATACGTATAAGAAAGTCGTGTGGTGGCCACACCTCATTTTTTTTTGTTACTTTCTTATACGTAGTATAAGGAAGTATTGTGATGATGAAAATTTTCGACCTCGAGATTTATGCAGATGTCCACGTTTTGATGACCCCTGATACCGAAAAAGTGGTTTTTAAAAAATGTCTCTGTGTGTGTGTGTCTGTGTGTCTGTTCCTGAGTGTGTGTGTGTGACCACGATAGCGGTCAAACCGTTGTAGGTATCAATTCCAAATTTTATATTTACGAATATAATCGCCCTCTTGAGATCTGGTTAGATTTTCAGTAAAATCGGCAGACCGGAAGTAGTAGTTTACTTCAGTGAAAAAATTGAATTTTGCCAATTATTCGGCAACTACTAAGTTTAGACTAATTTATAAAGAATTCATATGTACTTAAAATTGAAATTGTGAACAATTTTATTAAAAAAGTTTTTCGAAATTCCTACCGGAAGTAGGTCTTTTACTCTTATCGAAAATCAGTTTCTTGCAAATATTTTGCAAGTCATGCTTTTTAGACAGGTACGCTATGAATATAAAAGTATTTAGAACTTAATGTCCAATATCTTTTGTATAAAAAAATTTCAAAATTCGGACCGGAAGTATCACTTTTACTCTTACCGAATAACGATTTTTTGCAAATATGTAGTAAATTATGCATTCTATATATATTTAGGAAGAGTACAAAAGTATTTAGAGTTGAATTCAGAATATTTTTTGTATAAATGAAATTTCAAAATTCGGACCGGAAGTAACACTTTCATACGTATAAGAAAGTCGTGTGGTGGCCACACCTCATTTTTTTAATAAAGCGAAAGAAAGTGAGTAACCACAATTTATGTGAATAAAAGTGAGAAAGTGAATGGCCTGCTGGCTTTGACATATAAATAGTATTTTTTTTTAAATTAATCAATATGAATCATATATTATTGGTTTTTAAAGAGTTTAAGCATTTTGATGTGTAATTAAAAAATAATTCATATCTTGTCACAGTCTTGTGTATTATACATTGTGTAGTCATTTACAATATGGTTTATTATAAACGTGATTCTGAAGATATAAGCTTTAATATTAGTGAATTATTTGTTTATATTAGTTTCACTGTTACGGATTCTGATGAACATCAATATATAAAATATTTATCCTATGTAGGATGTTATTTTCTTCATTTTATACATAACATTTATAAGTTGAAATTTCCCAGGTAAACTTACTTCAGTATATTTTAGCATTCTGACTAAGATCTGTTTTACCGCATTTTCATACATGACTGAATATCCTGAATTCTAAAGAAATCATAGGAAGCAACTCACTTAAAATTCACAAGATAAAATTCGATTTAAATTGTAACAACTAGTTTCGAACAAGTCAAATAAAAGTATTTCCCTCGTGCCTGACTGAACATCAGAATATTGGAACAAATATTTATTCGTGCGAAATAGTAATGTAACAAATTTTTCATTGTTTTTCACTACAATGTTGCTTAAATACTGGAAAATATCATATAATTTTTAGAATTTTCACGGAAATCACAAGCATTTATATGTACATATCTTTTGTTGTCTCGGCTAGCCATTGTATATTAAATTAGCAAAAGGATTTAAAGTGGAAAGGACAGAGTTATACAAGTACGTATAAAGTATACCGGGTGTCCACACTTAAGTGCGCACTATTGATAACTCTGTTATCTTTGGAGGTGCAGAATCGGTCAAATGGGCAAAGTAGTACCATTTTTTTATGGCGGTTACAATTGTGAAAATAGAAAAACAATTGAACGTCGGGTTCTCTAGATATTCGACCAAACAAATTTTTTTTAAATGGAACACCCTGTATATTTTTTGGCGATTGGAAAGAGAATCGCAAACTGAACAAAAGAGTCTTAGTACACTAGTATAAAAAAATGTCAAATAAAGTAGTTATTGAGAAATCTGTATCTTTGCTTTGTTTGCATGAAATCGATATACCTATGGAAAATTAAAGCGTCACATTGTCTAGTAGCTGTCAAATTATTTGTATTTGCTGTTGTTAAAGTTACTGTGTGGAAAAAGTACTGGTTTTACAATTTTTTCAACCGTAACAATGGCATTTACTCATTTGGAAAAGTGTAATATGTTGGAGTTGTACTTGAAGTTTAACAAAAATTCAGATAAAGCGCTCGAATGTTACATTCACCAATTTCCTGATCGTGATGTACCAGATCGTCGCTATTTTTTAAAACTTTATCGAAGATTAAGAAGCAACGAAACAGTTTTTATAAAGAAGAGGATCAAAAATGATTTTATATTATCACAAGAGACAGAAATAAATGTATTGGCATATTTTCAGGTACATCCAAATAATTCTGTAAGGGATTTGTCCAGAGAATCAGGTGTTTCTCGTAGTACGATCCATAAAATTTTGAAAAAAAATAAATATGTTCCCTTTAAATATCAGCCTGTTCAAACTCTACTTTTGGGTGACTATCAAAGACGATTAACTTTTGCTCAATGGTTTATCAATGCTTTTGAAGAAAATCACAATTTCTTCAGACACATTTTATGGAGTGATGAATCCAACTTTTCTAATCGCGGGATGATCAATAAAAGAAATAATCATTACTGGAGTCGTGAAAACCCATTTGTTGTTTATCCTTGTAATCCACAACACCGATTCAGTTTAAATGTTTGGTGTGGTATAATCGGATCCCGAATTGTTGGGTCATTTTTCTATCGGGGTTCTTTAACAGGAGAAAGATATGTGGCATTATTGACAGAAATTTTAGAAAATTTTCTGGATGAATTAAATTTGGTAGACAGACAGATTATTTACGTTCAACAAGATGGAGCGCCTGCCCATAATCACCGCGAGACAAGGGAGTTATTAGAAAGATTATTTGGCAATAGATGGATTGGCACAAATGGTCCTATTCAGTGGCCCGCACGTTCGCCTGACATGACGCCATTAGATTTTTCTTGTGGGGAGCAGTAAAAAATCAAGTGTACAAACATAGATATGCAATAGTGGATGAGCTTCAGGAAAGAATTTCCAACATCATTAACGCCATCGATGGTAGGACCATTTTAGGAGCTACTCGTGATGTTCACACAAGATTGAGAAAATGTATTGAAATGGAAGGAGATGTCTTTGAACATTTAATTTGAATAATTTTCTTTACTATTTTTGTATTTATTTTTATTTGTTTATTAAATTAAAGGCTTTAATGAATGTTTAATTGTCCGTAGATATATCGATTTCATGCAAACAAAGCAAAGATACAGATTTCTCAGTAACTACTTTATTTGACATTTTTTTATACTAGTGTACTAAGACTCTTTTGTTCAGTTTGCGATTCTCTTTCCAATCGCCAAAAAATATACAGGGTGTTCCATTTAAAAAAAAATTGTTTGGTCGAATATCTAGAGAACCTGACGTTCAATTGTTTTTCTATTTTCACAATTGTAACCGCCATAAAAAATGGTACTACTTTGCCCATTTGACCGATTCTGCACCTCCAAAGATAACAGAGTTATCAATAGTGCGCACTTAAGTGTGGACACCCGGTATACATATTATGTTACGTAAATAGATTATTCCACAAAACATAGAAAATGCAGCTAGAAAACTAATATTTAATCCTTATCATAGGAGCAATACAATTTTTTTTCATTTTGGAATATAATATTTTAATTACCATTCTTTGATATAAAATATTTAAAAGGAAATTCTTCAAGAAAATTCAATAGGTACTATAACTAGCTAGAATAATATTGTATTTGGCCGGCCGTAAGATGCTCACCGTGTAAGTTTATAAATACGGCGACCTTTTAATAGTGCGTTAATCCGGTGTAAAGGTGATATAATAACAATGATAATAATTATTTTAATATTGCCCGACAACTAGTTATAACATTTAAATGCGTTATATTATGCTGGCCTTGGATACATTAAAATAGTAGTACCGTGTTCTTATGTTTTATATCGACTACTGTATTGATACTGAACGTATTATATTTATTTTTATTTAACGAATGAGGTGTGTACACCTAACGACTTTTATATACGTAGTGCGTTTCGAAATGTATATCCAAAAGTTATTTCAAATTAAGTTTTAAATTTTCTTAATAAAATAAGCGTTTGAGTAAACGTGTTACTACCGGTTCAAATTTAGAAATTTCTTTTGTTCAATAATTATTCGAAATACTATATTTATTAAAGTACTTCTTTAATAAATCTCTATAGAATGCATAACTTGCCAGATATTTGAAAAAACTGCTATTCAATAAGTGTGATAAAATTTTACTTCCTGTCTGAATTTTGAAATTTCCTGTGTACAAAAACTATTCCAAAGCCATTTCTAAATACTTTTATACCTTGATAAATTTGTCTAGAATAAATAATTAAGACATATTTGCAAAAAACTGTTTTTCGGCACATCGAAAGGACTAACTTCCTCTAGGAATTATAAGGGATAATTAGGACGGCATTTTACAAAGTATTATACATGGCGGATGTTACTACACTTATCCTTCTTAACTATAGCGCCGACTTAGCGATAGTTAGCAAATAAACACGTAGATTAAGATATAATAACATATTTATAATTAATGTAAGTAGGTTTAGTATCGTATACGCTGTAGGAAGGGACTCATTCTCCGTATACTGATATTGTTGTAGTAAGAGAAGTAAATAAAGTTGTTAACAATGTGATGAGTGTTTCTGGGTATATTACTAACATCTGCAAGTAACACAACCAATCCGGAGTCCTACCCTTATTGCATAGCGATCCTGCCTGTCACTGACGGCAATTCAACGTGGAATTATACTTATATCTAAACTCAGTAGTTGACGAGATATTGGTAATGTTTTATGTTTTCACTGAAGTAAACTACTACTTCCACTCTACCAATTTCAGTAAAATCTATCCAAGTCACTATGGAAAATTATACTTCTAAATATAAAGTTTGGCATTGTTATCTTAAGTCGTAATATGTTTTTGTTATAAAATACATTCAAATTAATTTACATCATTACCTAATAGGGAGTACCAATTTCCAGTGTTACTGAACTCGTTCCAAAATGACTTTATAGCCTGTTCATCGGCGTCAGAAATATCTTTAGCGGAAATAGCAGTTTCATATGCGGAATCATGCTTTGGTGCATTTCGATCGTTTTCATCTAAGGGATCACCACTATCAAAATCATTATCCGGACTTAAGTATAAATAAAATGGCGGCCGGGGGAGAAAAGCGAGACTGGAAGCTTGTCGGTAAGAGAAAAGATACTTTCTCTTAATTCCAGCATTACCAGCAAGTTTGGCACTTGCTCTTCTTTTATTTTTAAGCTTGTGGTCCTTTTTTAGAGCAAGTGCCAAACTTGCTGCTGCTGCTGGAATTAAGAGAAAGAATCTAAGTCGGTAACAGGGCCTTCAAAACGTGAACATCTGCAAAAATCTCAAGGTCGAAAATGTTCGTCATCACAATACGTCCTAATACAACGTATAAGGAAGTAAAAAGCATAAAAGATGGTATTATAATATATAGAGATGGGATATTCTCATCCCGAGTTGTATATGTACGACTGTGCCGATTCTCTCTGTGATGCACCAACGATGCTCGAAGAGCGCCTTTTTGTAGGAAGAATACACGTGACATGCCCCCCCCCCCAATGCATCTACAATGGATCCATACTCTAGTACCGACTAGAACATACAGAGTACAATGCTTTGAGCACATCCAGACTGCAATATCTTGGTAGATATTTTTATTCCAAAAGCAACTGACGATAGCGTCTGACAAAATTATCTATATTGTTGTCCCAAGACCACTCGCTGTCAATAACTACATAAGCCCGACTTTGTCAGAGACTTATCCACTTGACATAATTAATACTGTCAAAGCTATTTGCTGAATTAAGAAATTTAGTTTTTCGTAATTAATACATAGTTTATTTATATTTAATTCAGTCCATATTTGAATGTCACCAAATTTTGTTAAAATGTTTGCGACATCGGAATACTTCATTATCAGTGTGTGTAATTTTCTAACTCAGTAGCTAAAGTCATTTATGTACAACAAGATCACCACGGAACCCTATTGGACCCCAACATCAATACTTACTCCAACAGATATGATTCCACTTCATCAGATTGGATACGTCGCGTAACTGATTTGATCCAATGCAGTGTTAACAGCCTTTGTACGGTATTTTTTTATTTATTCAATAATATAGTGTCATCTACTACACAATCAAATGCTATCCTAAAGTTTATGAATAATAACCTGAAACGGACAAGTTTTTATCTTTACCTGATTGCATTCATATTTGATACGACAGCGGTATTAATAATGTCACCTTTGTTGAAACCGTGTTGAAATAGTTGCACACTATTGTGTTTATCTAAAAACTTTAAATAAATTGCTAATCATAATTCACTAAGGCTTCCCAGAAAACGGAAATGGTATATGGTATGTTTCTATACAAATATATAATCCTAATTTTTGTACGCCAATGTATGATAACATGTCAAGTGTATAACCTAATTTTCTTAAATATTTCTTGTTTCTAAACAATCTTTCACAATCAGTTCAAGGTCTATTCTTACCTTTATTTTCCTCGGAATCTACCACAGTTCAGTTGTCCATAAGATATCCAAACCATATTAGTTTTTGTCCTACAAACTATTTTGCTAATTTAATCAATTCCAAATTATTTCCTTATATAATCGTTTCTGTATATTTCGATAAGCCCCCGTATTTTTTAACGTACGTTCAACCCTTATCAACTGTAAATATTTAACTACATTTGCTTTTGAACATTTTTTGTGTGACAACTTGGACCTTAGTGTATTAAAATAGTAAAAATTCAATGCTTATTTCCTGATATTTTAATTTAAGTAAATTTGTTTTGCAACGAAAATGTAAACCTACGTTTATCCAACATACAGGTTTGGCCTACGATTATCTTGCATGCGGCTTTCCGTACATAACACGAAAGGAGTTGCCAAACCGTACCTACCTAATAGATATACATACGCGAGCCGACAAGTAGACCTTCAGCGACACCATATTAAATTCAATCATAAAAATAATAAATCTTAAGGAATTCTTTTAATATTAACTTAAGATACTTTTTAAGAATATTACGAATGAGAATAGTACCTAAAAATGAAGATAACAACCCCTGCAACATGCACACATGCATTATATTGGAATCTTATGATCGTAATGATCGGCCTGTCGTTTAGCGTCGAAAAGTACGTGCCCACTGCCCACATGTGTATAAATACTGGCAACAACGTTCGTTTCAATACATGAACTTTAACTCGCATGCAAGGTAAAAACAGACCGAACATACGTGTACTCAACTAGATATTTGTATACAAATAGAGATTACTTCAAGTAATATTCTCATGCAATTAATTATCAGATTTCGTGATGTTACTTCTACAATCGCTGCAACTGTAATTTGTTCAAGTTTGTCCATTAAATGTAAGAAAAGTGTCATAATAGTTCAAGAGTGTTGTTTATGTTGAATCAACTAATGCAAACCGCCGCGTCATATGTGGCGTAATTGTTGGTCGAGATATTTCAAAAGTCGAAAAGTATTGCACGTCATATTTTTGAAGCAAGTAAACTATAGTCTATTTTTTAATTAGGAGGAGTGTTTTTAAATTGAAGCGCCAAAAAGGAGGCTTGCTATTTGTCAGTTTTCGGGAAGAATTACAGAATGGAAATTTTACATGTTTACGGCCGCCATACTGTTACAACAGCTGTTGTTGTTTGTATACATCTTTAAATTTGTCAGTGCGTTTCTGTTCAATTTGCGTTATAATAGTAAAATAGTTCTTTTAAGAACTGAATCGACTGATATACTCTCCGTGTAAAACATTTTCAAAGCTTTTTTCTTGGATATGGAGGAAGTAGCAAGCACTTCTGGATCGCAAATAACCCCGTTGAGAAGGCGAAAATTTGTGATCTTAGGACATCTATCTGTTGTTGAGAAGCTGAATATAGTAAATATATTCAAAAAATTATGTGCTGATAGCCCCAGAATGAGGATTATTGCTATTGTCGCAAGAATATCGAGTATGATAGGTTACTATTATAATAGATTACCATCATTAGGTATATATTATTATGTTATCTTGTTTTTAGGAGTGGCACGGTCTACTGTCTATCGTACCATAAAAGAATATAAGCAGAAAGGACATGCTATCCCACCCAAGCAAAGTTCTGGAAGACATTCTTTAATTGCTGATTATGGTGAAACCGTCAAGAATTTTATAAGGCAAATAATTCACAATTTTTTTATAAAAATGAGCTTCCTACACTTGATAAAGTGCTGAATGAAATCAAACAGCATGATGATTTGCCACAGATGAGCCGTTCAACATTATACAAATTGATAAAAATGATAAACTTTAGGTCAGTGCCAATGTTCTAATTAATATGCAAAAAAATTGAGTATAAAAGTACTCAAATTTATATTTTACATACTTTGATATGTTAGAATAAATATGATACATTATTGTAGGTATACGAAGAGAAATCGAAAGAGTGTTTTGATAGAACGTGATGATATAATTAGGTGGAGAAGAAGATATTTGATGACAATTAAATATTATCGTCGTCAAAATTGGCCAATTTATTATTTAGATGAAACATAGCTAAACGAAGGTCATACCAAACAAAGAGTTTGGGTAGATGACAATATAAGAAGTCGAAGGATACTTTTACTAAAAGAAATCTAGAATATCACTACGGACAATTGGAAGAAATTTGTAGGCCATGTGATTAATGAAGAATGTGTGAGTTGGTCAATGATATAATCGAGTCATTTATTATTCCAGTTCAAGTGAAATGGAAAGTGATAGTGAATAATTATAAATTATTACTGTTTCATATGTATATGCTATAATTAACATTTGTCTAAATTGTTGTTCACTTGTATATAATAATAAAAAATAGTGAATAGTTATATAGTTGTTTTATATGTATGTGCTATAATTAATATTTGTCTAAATTTTTATTCGCTTGTAAATAATCATATAAGAATAAGAACCATCTGTTTTCTTTTTAAATTTGAAAATATACAAATCACCTTTAAAACTTTTGATTTAAGCATTTCACTTACGATGATGATTCCTTTTTATTTCAAATTAAAATTATCTAATTTTTTAAATGAATTTTGAATTAATTACTTGACTACAATTTATATGTATTAAAATCGTCACTAGTTTTAAAACTGCCGCCAAAAAGGAATTTCTCAAAATTCCATTGTGTAAACGCGCCTTTTCATTTTACTACTCCGAATTAAAAAATAGACTATAGTAACATAACAAATTCACGTAACATCAAATATTTAAAATATATATCGTAAATGCAATATTTTAACCGCGGTTACAGTATGACTTCCGTAAAACCAATTTCCGTAAAACCAATATCTTGAAAAACTTATTAACTGTACACAGTTGTCTGAATTACTAAAAGTTCTTTACAATCAAAATTACTGCTATCAAATACCAATTTTTACTGGCAAACTACAGAATTTAACAGATTTATGAAGTGTCTAATTATTCATGAGAAAAGAAAAGTTAAATATTCTAGAGGCTAAATTCGTTATCAATTTTTAATATTAACTGAAAACTTTTTGTTTATATTATAAGATAAAAAAACAAGGACAATTAAGCTGAAAAACTAACTAACCAGTTTCATTAATAGAAGTCAATTTTCAATATCGATAACGTGATTATGCCTCATGACTATCATTTAGGATACACACTCTTACTTAGAAACGCACCTATAAATTAAGGAAGAAATTAGAAAATACAATATTACATTTTACCTCCCCCATTTATAGCACCTCAGAAAGTGATTATTGGTCTAAATGGTGCAAATTTTACACGATGCACTGTTATGTTCAATAATTTCCACCATAAAGTTCTTGCAGATAAAATGGAACTATGGTCTAAGGTTTAAAAGCAGAATACATCATGGGAAGTATCTACAAAATAAATAATGGTTTTTAGCTATTGGTAGTTCGGATTTGGGATTTCACTCATCCGTGCAATCTCGCCGTCTTCAAACATTTATAAAAATATCAAAGAAAGGTATTAATAAATTGCTTATTTCACATGAACCCATGAGCAAAAGGAAACACTTAAATTTTCAGATTCATGTCTATACTAAAATATTCTTATGAGTAAAGATTTTCCACATTTTTTTAGTTTGTTAGGAGCATGCAAGCGTCACACAAGGCAATTATTGTATGCAGTTTGAACTGGAAGCACTGTTAATATTATATCGAGGTTCCAATATGCATATTTGTTTACCAGTTTGTTATGAAATCATATATGGAAGACTATAAAAGTACGGTTATATAATATAATCTTTAATTAAAAGGCAAAAGCATACCATTAAAACAATAAATCTATGAGAAACAATTTGTTGAAAAAGACTTCAATCTAAGAAGAAACACGCTTATGATTTTTATTGATTGTGTAGTTCAACATATTGTTTTAATATGATTCAATACTTAGGAAGAATTCTTTTGTAACATTTAAGGTACCCAATTATGTAAATGTAAATATTTTAAATGTTTTAATATCCCTACATAGATCTCGATGACAAAAGTAGATATACCTTGCATATTTGCTTCGCATAGAACGTTCAAAGTACCTATTCAATGATATATGATGTAACAGCCGCCTTGACATAACTTTTAATAATGTGATTTTTAATATAATTAGTTACATTTTTATACAGAGTATACTACGAGTACGATTGTGTCTTAATCAAATAAACCTGTAGATAGAGTAGTGTTACTACCGGTCCGAATTTCGAAAGTTGTTATTTAAACTCATAAATGTCTATAGAATGCATAATTTGCGAAGTATTTGCAAAAAAACTAATATACAGTTAAAACTTTACTTCCGTCCAAATTTTGATTTTTTTTTTGTGTATTTGTATTCTTTAGAAATTAGGCTAAACTTTGTAGTTGACAAGATATTGGTGCAATTTGATTTTTTTACTGAATTACTCTTACTTCCCCTCTATCCGATTTTACTGAAAATCTAATCAAATCTCAAGAGGAAGATTCTAATAGTAAATATAAAATTTTGTATTGATAGCTTTAGCCATGTTGCCGCTATCGTGGACACACACACACATAGAAAGAGAGAGACAGATAAAGATTTTTCAAAAATCAGTTTTTCAGTATCAGTGGTTAAAGTCCAGAGGACTTTAAAACATAGACTCCTGCAAACATTTTGAGGCCGAAAATGTTCACAATCAGAATACTATATACCTCACACTATGTAAAAAGTGGCCCTGTTGTATATAATTACTACAGACCGGACACGAAAGGTTGATGACTCATCGCCCATCATCGCCCATGAAATTTTATTCATATAATTGGATATGGTGATCTATAAAATACAAAATACCTTATTATTTGTTCATTTTGTAGTTCAAGTCGAGTAAAGGAGTATTAATATTTATTTACTAGCAATACTTTCTCAAGTTTCTCTATGAATAAAGTACATCCTTGTAGATAGAAAAAGTCCTTTCTACATCGCAACTAGTTATAGGTGCGTACTGGGAATATTCTTTTATTTCAGCGTATTTAGCAGTTAGATTTTGTGTCATTGTCCCCATACACAATTACCGCAATGTTATTAAATCTGGATTTCTATTAAAAACTGCGTCTAACTTTTCCCGAAGTTCACATCCGAAGTCACTTGGAATACTTTTGAAATTATTAATAGCTACATCTAATGTGGTTAATCCATCTTTTAATTTGAGATTTCGATTTTCAAAATATGTGATTAATTTAGGCAAATTTCCAAAGTGTTCCTGAAGGAATAACAACTGATTTTTAAAATTTGGGATTTGTGTTAGTTCCTTGCAATCAGAAATACTTCAAGCTTCGTCATTTAAACATGTAACGAAATTTAGTAAACTATCGAAATTCTCTGCATAAAAACTAGTAGCTTCCCCATGCTCCCGATCTAGTTATTACTGGCGAGGGAGGCAGTGACAAAGGTAGAAGTTTTTCCCTGTAAAGAGCTACTCTCGATGGTGCTTTTCTGAAACCTTTTTTAAAAGCGGATACAAGTCTATCAATTTTCGGATACCTGTCTCTGATATATTCACAGATTCTGTGGAGAGCATGTGCTACACAAGTAATATGCAGCATATAAGGAGATGTTTCCTTTAATAGTCTGCCCGTTTTTAACATATATGGGGCACTGTCACTAACAAAAAAAGTATTTTTTCCCTGTACCTGTCGTTCGAATGAAGCATTTTGTGCAAATTCTTGTCAATAGTTTTAGCAACTGTTTCCGCATCAAATGCATTTATAACTTTAGATGCCATTACATATGCGTCATATGGAATAGTTGGTGTAGTACACCAGCTACAACATTTACCACACAGTGTCCTAATATA
Source organism: Amphimallon solstitiale (assembly GCA_963170755.1). Classification (NCBI taxonomy): domain Eukaryota; kingdom Metazoa; phylum Arthropoda; class Insecta; order Coleoptera; family Scarabaeidae; genus Amphimallon; species Amphimallon solstitiale. The sequence continues at coordinate 36,304,344 of OY720680.1, forward strand.
TCGACAGTTTTGTCGGCACTTCTCCATAGGTACTGATTTGAAAGATGTCTTCTAATGCATCTACTGTTTTCGCGAAGCATTTGGAAACATAATATTTGCGATGGGTTCATCAGGCACATTTCGACCAATATATTTTTGGAGAAATGTTTTGAAAGTGAGGTTGTCAAGTTTATTTGATGGGATATTAGCCGCCATTAAAGCTTCACAGAGTTCTTCGTTAAAATTGTCAGCTTCCAACGGGTTCAATTTCTGTGTATGTTTTAGCGATGCTAAGTGACGTTGTACGTACGATTTTTGGACATTCTGTAACGATATTTTACAGACTTTGCAATAAATTTCGGAATCACTGACAATGGACATACAATCAGTATGACCCTTAATCCAAATCGCCATTGTTTCACGATGCTATTCTCGACGCTCTTCCATATCATAGTAACATAAACAATGTTCTAGGTCTAAATAAATGATAACTAAAAATGTATGCGTATGTTATTTACACTTAACAAAATTCAGTGCACACTTACGTCAAGATAAATGGGAAAGAAAGGTTGATTCAATGAAACGGTATTAAACAGGAGCTATTACAAAAATTACGAAGTATGTAATACATGTATGAAGTATGTAATAATAGGCATACTTTTGTAAATGGAATATCCTATGTTTTATTATATTTTCCGTATAATTAGTAGGCAAAAAGTAAAAAAATTATATGACACGTTTTTGTATCAAATAATTTTTTTCAAATAGAATACCCTATATATCAGTTTATTTTTGAATTGCTTATTTTATTTCACATCAAAAACATGTAAGAGGTTAATAATTTAAAAGCGGCTATTACAGAGCTATTGTCGTTTTTTGATATAATTTTGCCAATTTCATGTTTTTTATTTGAATACGGTATAGTGAGCCATGATATTTGTTGCAACATTGATAATTGACAGTTGACAAGCATGATTTTATAATGAATTTTTCTAAAAATTTGCTTAGAGATATGATTTTTATACGTATTGGGGGAATTACAAAAAAAAATGTTTACTACCTTAAGATTTTGAGTTGTTTATAAAACTCCATTCCAAAAATGTATACTCTTCTTTTTTTCTGTTACTTCTGTAATCTTGGTAAGTGTATCATTTCTATATCTACATATTTATACAAAAATTGGATATATTGTACATACAAGACACTCTATGCCAGCAATATATTTCATAAAATATATAGAATATGGTACAATAAACAAATTTTAAAACAAAACAAATTAATACCTGAATTATATTAAGTACAGAAACAGAAATTAGGAGGTTATGTCAACGGTAATTAGCGAAAAATAAACTACAAAATAGCAATAAATATGTATACTAAAATAAGCAAAAATTATTTCAACAAGTATACAAATGAGTTTACATTCACGTCTAAACATTTTTCCTGGAAAATGGATTGGTCGTCGAGGCCCTATTCACCGCTTGGTGTCCGGATATCACAAAATTAGATTTTTACTTTCTTATACGTAGTATAAGGAAGTATTGTGATGATGAAAATTTTCGACCTCGAGATTTTTGCAGATGTCCACGTTTTGAGGTCCCCTGATACCAAAAAAGTGGTTTTTAAAAAATGTCTGTGTGTCTGTGTGTGTGTCTGTCTGTCTGTGTGTGTGTGACCACGATAGCGGTCAAACCGCAGTAGATATCAATTCCAAACTTTGTATTTACGAATATAATCTCCCTCTTGAGAACTGATTAGATTTTGAGCAAAATCGGCAGACCGGAAGTAGTAGTTTACTTCAGTGAAAAAATCGAATTTTGCAAATATTTCGTCAATTACTAAGTTTAAACAAATTTATAAAGAATTCAAATGTACTCAAAATTAAATTTTAGAAAAATTGTTTTAATAAAGTTTTTCGAAATTCCTACCGGAAGTAGGTCTTTTACTCTTATCGAAAATCAGTTTTTTGCGAATATCTCGCAAGTCATGCTTTCTAGGCAGCGATTTTTTGCAAATATGTCGTAAATTATGCATTCTATATATATTTATGAAGAGTACAAAAGTATTTAGAGTTGGATTTGGAATATTTTTTGTATAAATGAAATTTTAAAATTCGGACCGGAAGTAACACTTTCATACGTATAAGAAAGTCGTGTGGTGGCCACACCTCATTTTTTTTTATTGGGACACTTAAAAGAGCAACTATACAGGATACCTATAACAACAAAAGAAGCAATGCTGGAACATATTCGAGAAATATTTAGAATAGAAGTCCTCAAGTTCTTCTTAATGTCGATATATCATTTCAGAAGCGTATTGAAAAATGTTTAGAAGTGAATGGAAATACATGGGAATACTTGTTGAAATAATTTTTTGCTTATTTAAGTACACATATTTTTTTTCACTACCCAGCCAACATGATCACGTCTGATTCACGTCATTTTAAGGTCATTTCTCGTCAACGACGTCATTCGCCCAAAAAGTTACGTAAGAATGACGTGATTTTTGAACCCAACTGTAGCCGTAAATTATGAACGTCAAAATGACGTTAAAATCTGGTCATCCTATTCACTGTTTTATAATGCGCCTTATATATATAATTACTTATAAATAATTATGTATCTCACTTTTATTATTTTCGTTGGCTTTTTTGGGTCTCTTTGACTTAAAATACCTAAAACTGAACGAAAATATTTGAATAGTGGTTAATCATAAAAAAAAAATATATAATTACCTAAATACATGTTATAAATAGACTTTCCCTATCGTTTGAATTTAGTAAGTTATTATTTTTGTAAATTTTTTTGTAAATGTGTTTTAATAGTATTTCACCTGAAATATGGCAAACGCTGATAAGATTTTCTCGAACTTTTTGTCTTTCAGCTGTGTATATTTAAAAATCGCATATGTGAATTAAGTGACCAACCACCACACGTGAAGTTTACGCGGTTCCTCATCCAGCCAATCAAAGCTCAAGTTTACTTGTAATAAACCGCAATGAGAGCACGTATTTTCTTAGCCGTTTCGCTTCAGACGAACGGACACAGCCAGACACAGCCGTTTGCGAGTTTGCGATGAGTGTGGTCGTTTGTTATTACGCTTTTGCTTTGCGCCAGTTTCTACATTCAGCGTCAGGCGTTTTGTGTGTATTTGTTGTCTTCAAATTGTGCAAATTAGTTGTATTTTATAGTGTGACTTGTTTGGCTTTTTGGTAAGTACATGTTAGAGTGTTATTACAATATTGTTAATTTCTGATTTTTCGCATGCTTCATATCAAACCATTTTTTGTGTACCAAAACCTAACCTTAAAATTTGTGGTTTGATTATGTTTGATGATGAAATCATGTAATCTCGTCTTGTCCCAGAATTCACGGAACAGGATACCACTATATACGGTCTCACCAAGCATGTAAATCTTTATAATACTGCAAAAATTTTGATTTTTCCATCTACTTTTCTTGTAGAACACTGACCTTTGTAAGCAACTTAATTATCACTATAATTGTCCCGCGAATTCTTGGGCATCCTGTATTATTGGAAAATTATTTAAAAAGTAATCCAGTTAGGTCATATAAAATGGCCTACGTTGCAGTACAGTTCATAGAGGGTGATGGCAGTGGAATTGCACTAGTTTCCAAACAGTGGTTAACGCCAAGGAAAAAGGAGGTCTATTGGCCACCATACAAAAATCAATCGCGATATAACAAGGCTTTAAGATGTGGAGATACTCCAGATGAGGAATCATGGACATTATACCCGATATCAAAATGCTACTTTGAGAATGGTATGTATTTTACTTGTAAAGATTGTAACTATATACTACATAAAAAAGAGGTTTATATAAATATTGTTTGTATACTTGTGCGATCTATTATTTTCAATACTGTGGGGTTTTCATAAAAATTTTTCGACATAAAATTTCAAACTTCAGCATGCTGTATGCTGAAAAAGAGGTCGAGTGGCTAAATAGTGAGAGCCATGTGACAATTATGCTGAAAAATGAATATATTGTAACTGTGACGTAAAATGAAAACAATGAAAGCTTATACATATTTGTATTTTGTAGATGATATAGAAAAGTCTAAACGAAAATTAAAACTTCTAGAAGAAAGTTCTGATATTCCTTCATCAGATCTGGAAGTGCAAAGAAAGAGAAAAAGAAAAGTGCCTCGACGATTCTCCTCAGATGAAAATTCATCAAGCGCTGACGACAATCAAGATAATGAACTTTCACCTCCCCCGACATTGAGTCAACACAGAACTACATCAGATAGTTTATCAAGTTGTAAGTGTTCGGTAAACTTTTTTTTTCTATATTCTTTTAAATAATTTATTAGGTTCTAATGCGTTGAATAACAACAACACTAAGTTGTCACAAAATTATTATTCATCAGTGCAGTTAACCCCACCGAACCGATCTTTTGGATTACATCTGACCCCACCTCGAGAATATATAACTTCCACACCGTCTTCAAGCAGATCTAATGAATTTCCTTCAACACCGCAATCAGTGCAATCTTCTGAATTAGCTAATTCAGGTATTTAACCGTTGCTGTTTCATATAGTCCTGTACTATTTCTTACAGTAAATCTCTGATAAAATGTACTAACTTAAAATTATTTTATAGGAGTTAATCACAACAGGCTTATAATAATTCTTGCCCAGTTACAAGAACAAAATAAAGAAATACTGAAAATATTGAAACACCAGAATCATACACCACAACACATTTTAGCTGATAATATACCAGTGCAACTTCCGATAAAATCTGAAGAAGATTTAAAAAAGCTTGAAAGATTTCTTGAAAATCACAATGATCTTGTTGCTTTGGTAAGTAAAATGGTAACAACGATATTTTTCAAATTAACAACATTTTGTTTTAATAGAGCTTGTATTTCTCTTCTTTGGGGGGGAGAGAAATTACCTCACAAACAAATAGTATACTAAGACACTTGCTATCTGACGACGTTGCCAGTGGATACAGTTTCAAAGGGACTAGAAATGATAAACAAGCATTCAGAGATCTTAACTTGAATAAAGTTGTTATTCGTAAGTATTTTGGAGTTGTTTTGTTATTGTTTATAAATTACCATTTACTTTAGGAGCAGTTAAATTAAGTTCAACCTCAGCAACTGAAAGAGACATAGAAAATACAATCAAAACTTGGTTGAAGCATGCCCCACAACGAGCCAAAAAAGCAAGAATGAATATTAGAAATAATTAATGTAATTTTCGTTTGTAATACACTTTTAATTGGTAATGTAAAATGTCGCGACGCAGACAAAAAGAGTTTGTTGGAAAAAGGCAGTATTATCGAAGGTTGGCCGAAACTGCTAAAAATTTGAGATCAAGTTTAAATACTCGGGTGGAAGAACATCATTCAGAGAATAAAAATTCAAACATTTCTCAGATCACGTTTATTTCTTCAAGTACTGTAAGTAGTAATTTTTCTATTTTTGATGAAGATGCAACTTCTGATTTATCAAATAACTATTGTTTTAATGTACCTGAGAATGTTTGCGTTATTCCCTCTGAATCGCCAAGCAGTTCTGACACTGACTGTAACGAGACTAATCTTGCTGTACAACTTAGACATTGGGCTAGTGTTCAACATAATATTTCTCGCTCAGCATTGTCAGATCTGTTGAAAATTTTGTCACCACTGCATTGTGATTTGCCTACAGACAGTCGAACTTTATTGAGAACTCCTTCAAATCAAACTGTTCAGAAGTTGGATAACGGGGATTTTTTTTACTTCGGGTTTTTAAATAGTTTAATATGTTGCCTAAATAAACACAAGAACTTAAACTTGTCAGGCATTAGTTCTCTTAAAATCAGCTTTAATATTGATGGCCTTCCACTTTTTAATAGCTCGAAGGTGCAGTTTTGGCCAATTTTAGGTGTTATAAAAAATTTCAAAAGTAGTCCCTTTGTAATTGCTATCTTTTGCGGTGTAGCTAAACCTAAACCTTTATCTTCTTTTTTACAAGAATTTGTAGATGAAATTTTAGAAGTACTAAATAATGGTATCAAATTTAACAATAGGAAATATGATTTAGAAATACATAGTTTTTGTTGCGATATACCAGCTAAAGCTTACATTAAGTGTACAAAATCTCATAATGGATATTCGTCCTGTGATAAGTGTATTGAGCCTGGAGAGTACCATGGTAGAGTAATTTTCAAAAATACTTCGGCACTAAAAAGAACTGATTATTCATTCAGACTTCAGTTAGACGAAGATCATCACTTAGGTGAATCTCCTCTAGTAAGACTTCCGATTGATTTCATTGCAGATTTTCCAATAGATTACATGCACTGTGTTTGCCTAGGGGTTGTAAAGAAAATGTTAAATACTTGGCTTACTGGATCACTTAAAGTCAGACTAGGTAACAGAATTACTACCTTAATTTCTGAACATTTGATTTCCTTAAAAGAGTACATTCCTTTAGAATTTAATAGAAAACCTCGTTCGCTGGATGATTTGGCAAGGTGGAAAGCGACGGAACTGCGAACGTTTATACTCTATGCTGGTCCTTTAGTTCTTAAAAGTCGTCTTAAAGATGCTGTTTATAAACATTTTTTGCTATTGCACTGTGCAATAACAGTGCTCATTTCTGATCATCATATTGCAAAATTCTCTAAAGACGCCAAAGAAATGCTAGATATATTTGTTTCACATTGCGAGTTTTTATATGGATTAGAGTTCTTTGTAATTAATGTACACTTGTTATCTCATTTGTACGACGATGTTCAGAAATTTAATTCTTTAGACAATTTCTCAGCATTTGAATTCGAAAATTTTTTAGGTCAACTAAAGAAACTTGTCAAATCTCCAAACCGGCCACTTCAGCAAATTTATAATCGATTGCATGAAATTAATAACGTCAAAACAAATAACCAGGATCATTTATTACACAACGAAACATTACATTTTGAACATTATTTAGGACCACTACTGCATTCTCATACAGATAGCTTCAAACAGTTTAAAAAAGCTTGTTTTGAAGATTTTACCCTTATAGTTTATTCATATTCTTTTGCCAACTGTCATTGTCTCATTGATAACAAAATCATTCAAATACACAATATTCTAAAAAATGCCGAAGGTGAAATTTTTATTTTAGGCAAAATATATTTATCCTTTTCTAATTTTTACTCGTATCCGCTGCATTCTTCTTTGCTTAATATTTATGAAGTTAATGATTTATTGTTATCTGATTACCAATTGTATTCCGCTAGTTTAGTTAGGACTAAGTGTTTTTTGTTACCAGTTGACAAAAATAGATGGGTTGTATTTCCACTAATACATACTTTATAAAGTTTTGTCACCATTAATTACAATTTAATATATTGTGTTATTACAAAGACTGAGTTTTTGTATTTTGTATTTTTTAAATAAATTTTTTCACATAAAACTGGATTTTTATTCTTGTAATAGAGTAGTCACTAAATGGTACTTTTTTCGACATACATGACGTCTAAGATTCGTCTATAAATCACGTCATTGGGCTGTGACATTTGGCCGTCATTTTTACGTCAAATTAACGTCACTTTAGAAGGACATATGCCGTAATGTGTGACTAAATATTCACGTGAATTTGACGTGTCTTTGTTGGCTGGGTAATTGGTCGTCGAGGCCCTATTCACCGCTTGGTGTCCGGATATCACAAAATTAGATTTTTTTTTATTGGGACACTTAAAAGAGCAACTATACAGGATACCTATAACAACAAAAGAAGCAATGCTGGAACATATTCGAAAAATATATAGAATAGAAGTCCTCAAGTTCTTCTTAATGTCGATATATCATTTCAGAAGCGTATTGAAAAATGTTTAGAAGTGAATGGAAATACATGGGAATACTTGTTGAAATAATTTTTTGCTTATTTTAGTACACATATTTTTTTTCACTAATTACCGTCGATATAACCCCCTAATTCTTGTTTCTGCACTTAATATATTTAAGGTAATAATTTGTTTTGTTTTAAAATTTGTTTATTGTACCCTATTCTATATATTTTATCAAATATATTGCTGGCATAGATTGTATTGTAAGTACAATATATACAATTTTTGTATAAATATGTAGATAAAGAAATGGGACCCTTACCAGGGTTATAAAAGTAAAAGAAAAAGCAGGGTAATGTTATATTATATATTTTTGGAATACAGTGTTATAAACAACTCAAAATCTTAAGCTACTAAACATTTTTTTTGTAAACCCCACAATACGAATAAAAATCATATCTCTAGCTATTTTTAGAAAAATTCATTATAAAATCATGCTCGTCAACTGAATAATAACTTACTAAATGACATCCCTTCAATTATTATCAATGTTGTAACAAATATCATGGCTCACTATACAAATAAAAAACAAGTTGGAAAAATTACATCAAAAAACGACAATAGCTCTGTAATCGTCGCTTTTAAAATATTAACGTCTTACATGTTTTTGATGTGAAATTAAATAAGCAATTCAAAAATGAACCAATATACAGGCTGTTCCATTTGAAAAAAATTACTTTTATACAAAAACATGTCATGTAATAATTAATCCAGTTTTCTGCACATGCAGTTAGTAACTGAAAAAAAAAAATAAAATATGTTTCTATTAAGACATCTTAGTATAAACAATACTACAAAAAATTGTGTAAATCTAATACGTCGTTTTCGAGAAATTGTATTTTATAAAAACTTTGAATTTTTCAGAAAAATGGGAATAAGTCATAAACTTTAGATTTTAGGGTTATACTATCCTATTACTTTTTGCCTAAAAATTATACGCGGAATACAAAAATGTAATAATATATAGAGTGTTCTACTTAAAAAACTATAACTATGGTAAGCCACCAAGTTATGGAACACTTTGTATAATACAAAACACTTTTCAAAGAAAGTTTTTCTATAGGACTAAAGGTACATAAAAGTACTACAACAAAAGACTAATGGTGCTTATATGTACCACCACCACCCTCACGCCCCTGATGTTTTTTTCAACATTTTCTATTATAAAAGATATTTTTGGTTTGCATGCATAAAAAATTAAAACAAAAATATTTTCTTGTCTCCCAGAAAAAAAATCGTCGCAAAAAGGTTTAATTAATAAAAGTGAGATACGGCTGCATACTTTATTTTAAATTAAACATTAATTTAGAATAATGAAATGTAAATACTACGTACTCTATCCATTACCATTTAAAGCAACATGTGTTTCGATCTTCGAGCTTCCCATGCTCTTCCTTTTCTTTTGTATTTATTAGGGATGTATTAAAAACTTTTACATATTGTAGTATTTTCATTTTCCTTCTTCATTTTAAAAATGATACTGTTAAACTTAATTTAAGTATTTCTCAATTATTTGAACGTGAATATATCTCTACAGTTCGACAAATGCATAACACTTACATATAACCATACTTTTCAGGATGACAATGATATACAAAATAATAGATACTAAAAATAACTAGCAAACGCCAACGACAAATTTTATATAGAAATGCTAATAATTTTAGTGATTTCCCTAATACGCTAACTTCACATTAAAAAGTCTGCGGAAAATAGAATAATATCATGTCAATTAATTTTGAACGCATATTATTACATCCTACAATTTACGATTCACTAAGAAACAATTTGCACTCAGTTTCAGAAAATAGATTACTGGATGTAATAAATACGTTCCTATATTCAGGATTATTTCCTAGCGTATCGAAACATCATATACATTATTGCATTGCCGAAAGTAACTGGAATCAAGAAGTGCAACGGATTTAGACCACTGACCTGTATAATATAAATGGATAAGCAATGCGATAAAATCCGCGTAAAATTTTTATGCCAAATTAAATACTTAACTCGGGGCTTACGAGTATGCGCAGTCCCTAGTCTTTTGACATTCGAATGTGAAATCACTAAGGTCCCGAACGCCGATTTCAATAGAGCAGCAAATCACAATTTTAGAAAAGGATGAAGATATATATTTGCTAATGTAGAACAAGTGTGCATATAGTGATGCTTTGGTTATAATTTTGGAGTATTTTTATTAAGGAAATGCGGAAGACATTGAAAAGGATCAAATTATACCGGGTGGCCAACTAAGAATGACCGCCGGCTATATCTCAGAAACCAGTAGTCATATTGCTTCCGGGTAAAAAAAATTAAGTAAAAGTGCCCAAAAGAAAATTCTGGAAATTATTTTGGAGTTTGTAAAATGTCCGCAAGGGGGCGTAACAGTCAGGATCAATGTTAAAATTTAGAATTTCTTCATATTTTTACTAGTTGACGGGTACTGAAAATTATTAAATTTTATTCCTTACACATTCTTTAATACTTTTAGTTTTGCACATTTTTTACTATCTAGTGAAATAAAGTGGTGGGGGCAGTTCAAATGTTTTTTTTAAATAAATTAAGATTAAGATATGTTTTTTCAGCACGATGGGTGCCCGGCGAATTTTGCGGCGAACGTCCGGGATTTCTTAGATGAGACATATTCTGGCAGGTGGATTGGACGGGGTTGTATATTTTCCTGACCCGCTAGGTCACCAGACCTCAACGTCCTAGATTTTTATTTATGGGAGAGAGGTAAGGACATTGTTTTTGAAAACCGGCCTACAACAAAACAAAATACGATGGAGAAAATTATAGCAGCAGTACGAAACATATCGGAGGCGGAAATTGAAACTTTTTTTTTATCCACGCGGCAAAGGTTGCAGGCTTACATTAACAATGATGGGCGGCATTTTGAACAATTAGGCCACCATAAATAAAAATTTTACAAAACAATCTTTACAGTTATATAATTGTAGTTATTTTAGTGTTTAATATTAGTTTTATTCTGATAGTGTTAGTATTAATTGTTAGTATAGTAAATCATAGTATATGAACTTTCGAACGTTTGCATAAAATTACATTCATGTAATTTTGGTTTCTTAAACAGGAACTAACGAAATGTTATACTTTTTTTTTATTTAATATATTTTTACATATTTTGCATCGGTATTATCGGAATGCCTTTCAAATTTCTTCCGTTTTGTGAAATTTTATTATTTGGTCTGCGTCTGCGTGTTAGAATTTTACTGAAGAAGACACACAAAAAGTATAATTCACTATATATATATATATATATATATATATATATATATATATATATAATAAAAAAAAGACAATTAAAACAAGAGAATTTATGCATTTTCATCTATTTTTGCCATTATCTCCTGTTCTTAAAAACATACAAATTTGATTTTTTTACCGAAATGTAGAGGTTTTAATTCTTTATTAGCTTATGTAAAAAGAAACGTATCATTGTATTTAACCTTTTTGGAAAAAAACATAATGTTTGCTAACATTTCAGTTAACGCCATCTACCGGCGACGGCAAAAGTCCGAGATACAAAAACACAAGTTCAGTTTGTAGAGCAAATAAGGCTCTTTTAAATGAGACCAAACTTATTCAAATCGATTAGGCCAAACGGGAGTAAGCCTAGTTTATTAAAAAAAACATTTGAACTGCTCCCGCCACTCTATTTCGCTAGATAGTAAAAAATGTGCAAGACTAAAAGTATTGAAGAATATGTAAGGAATAAAATTTAAAAATTTTCAATACCTCTTAATTAGTCAAAATATGAAGAAATTCTAAATGTTAACATTGATCCTGACTGTTAGGCCCCCTTGCGGATATTTTACAAACTCCTAAATAATTTCCAGCATTTTTCCTTGGGCACTTTTACTTGATTTTTTTTTACCCGGAAGCAATATGACTACTTGTTTCTGAGATATAGCCGGCGGCCCCCCGGTACAATTCTCTACATACCATCACTGACATTGTTATCCCAAAATGTTATTTCTGGTTTTGTTGTCAAACAATTGAAGCGCATTGTTAAGTGTGCTAAATGTGTGTCCGTACTAGAAGAAATCTCACAAACATCTGTCGATAATGCTAGTTTTCATCTTTTGAACAGAAAAAATCATGGTGGTTTAATACGTCTTTCACAAGATGTCACCAAAATATGTAAAATAGTTGAAGTCCAAGTACGCCATATTCTTGTACAAAACAACAATAAACTTCCTGCAGAGGCAGTGTTTTTTGAGCTATTTGTACATTCAATTTCTATTACCTTGTTAGTAGAAAATAAGTACTTTGTATCCTAAGATACACATATGTTTGATTCATCTATTTTAAATGAAAGTCACGTTTCTCTTTCAATTAAGCATGTTGTGCGATGTTATACGAAAATCCGCTGTTATAGCATTGCAAAGATACAAATAGAAGTAGAACGTGGGGAAATTCTAAGAAAAAGGCCCACCATTTAATACTTTTTTATAACCAATAAATACACTGCTCAACATTGAAGTGGATATCGTAATAATTTCGAAAATGTACATGTGAAGATAATTTTACTGTATAAGTTCATGAACATATGAACTGCCATAATGCTTAGCCACAATTTTTTGTTTACTACCATGCTTGTCAACGTGTCTGTGTCTATATGAATAGGCCGTTGATAAACGGGGTATCAATAAGCGATTGTCTGAAACAAATAAAAGTGCTCCTGTTAGTTTAATTGCAGTAGTCGTTAGGGAAACATCACGTGATAGCATTACTACAATGTCTTTAAGATGCTTAGAAACCGTACAACTCGATCAATAAGTACGTTGGGTAAATGCAGGCTTATCACAGCATGAAGTCGCCGAACGATTAAATATTTCACAAAGTGTCATAAAGTCGTTCATGAAATAGGTACATATCTACTGGGTCCGCAGCATGCACGCATGGTAGGGGGCGAGAACGGTCTACAACTCCAGATGAAGACCGTTTAATGGTACTCACTGCAAGAAGAAATCCGACATACACGGCTTCAATGATTAACAGCTTTTTCCGACAAGCTACAGGAGACGTGATATTTCTGGACAAGCGGTTTGAAGAAGGTTGCATGCACGTAATTTAAGGGCAAGAAGACGTGCTACACATTCCCGGCTGACAAGGGAGCAGCGTACACCCAGAAATCATTGGACGATTGAACACAGTGACTGGAATCTGGTACGCTGGAGTCGTTGTCTTTTCACGGATGAGTCAAGATGGGTGAATGTTGGTCTGGAGAAAAAGAGGACAGCGATGCAATGAAAATTTGATGGTTCCAACGACTTCTTTCGGCGGAGGATCTGTTTGTGTCTGGGGTGGAATATGTTTGGGTGGGCGCACTGACTTATTGGTATTAATGAATGCATTGATGACAACTGTAAGGTATCGCGACATGGTTGTAGAACAAATCATTGACCCATTTGCTAGTGCATTTGGTGAAAGATTCGTTCTAATTCATGACAATGCTCGCCCTCACGTGCTAGGATTGTAAATGAACTGATAGAACTCCATGGTATTGAGAGAATGGATAGGCTAGCCTATTCACCAGACATGAACTGCATCGAACACGTCTGGGCAGAGATGTCAAGACAAATCAATGTACTCGCATAGGCGCCCCAGACATTGGAAGAGCTAACCACTGCTTTGCGTAGTATTTGACGTAACATATAATAATAATAATAATAATAATAATATTTATTACTACCAGAACAAGATATTACATTACATTACATTACACTACATATGTACAATATTACAATGCATATATTTTGAGGTAGACGTCAAAGGTGTGAACTGTTTGTGTTGTATATGGAGTGTATGAGAGTGTGTATGAAAGTGTGTATGGGAGAAATGTGTAGCAGACTGTTGTCTAGGTGTTTGTGTATGTCGGTGGTCTGTTTAATGTGGCTTGGTTAAAGTTTCTTCGTGTGTTCCTCGAACTCCTCGACTGTATAGAATCCATTTTGCAGGAGACATTCTTTGAGATGCTTCTTAAAAACATAGTACGGTTTGTCCATCCAATCCGTTGGTAGTCCATTTAGCAACTTTAGGTGTCTATGTTGGTTATCTGTAGTCGCTATCCTATGGCTGGGGATTTGAACCTGGTAGTCTGATCGTAGATTGTATTTTGCCGACATACTCTTTCTTTCTAATTTAGGGAGCTCAATTCTTGCTCTAAGTAGTTGTTTGTAAATGTACGCAGATGGTAAGGTCATTATCCTGTTCTTGATGAATAGTGGTTTACAGTGTGTTTGTTGGCTTACTTGCTCCAGAGCTCGTATGGCCTTCTTCTGCATAACGAAAACGTCATGTGCATGAGCCGATTCACCCCATAATTCAATTCCGTAGGTCATTCGTGAGTGGAACAGCGTATGGTATACTGAAGTCGCTGTTTCTTTATTCGTTATGGTTCTCATTCTTCTGATGGCGTACAGTGCACTTGACAGCCTCGAAGTTAGGTCATTGACGTGGTCCCTCCAGGTCAGTCTAGTATCGATAGTCATCCCCAGAAGTTTTGCACATCCGGCATTTCCTGGTGTTGAGGCGCGTTTCGATGTTATAGGCAGATACACTGTTTTAGTCGCATTCAACGTTAGCTTGTTTTGGATGAACCATGCCTTGGCCCCTTCTTGCAGTTTTTCTACCTCCTGTGCGATTTGTTGTTCATTGCTGCCCCTACATACGAAAGTTGTATCGTCTGCGTACTGTACAGTTTTCGTCGTGATGTTCTTCGAAAGGTCGTTCACATATAGGCAGAAGAGAATGGGCCCCGGAATTGATCCCTGTGGTATCCCATGGTAGATCTCCCGCATGTCACTTAATTCCCCGTTCAGGCTTACAGCTTGCTTCCTATTTGTTAGATAGGACTTGACAAGTTTCAGTATATTCCCTCTTAGGCCCTATCGTTCCATTTTTTGCAACAGAATATCCCCCTGCATACAGTCGAACGCCTTAGACAAGTCACACATTACCACCGTACAGTTGTCTCCTTCCTCTATAGCGTCCCTTGCTGAGTTTAGTACTGCGAGAATAGCGTCTGTTGTTGTTCTCCCAGTTCGGAAGCCGAAGTGGTTTTCCGATAATAGGTTGTTTTTTACCAGAAATGATACCAATCGTGAAAGTATGGCAGCTTCCAAAACCTTTGCAACAGCAGGCAATACTGCTATTGGTCTGTAATTTCCTGGGAGCATTGACTGCCCAGACTTATAAATAGGTGCGACCCTCGCCACTTTCAAGTTGGGTGGTACCACTCCTTCCTGAATGAATGCATTTATTATGTCAGCCAAAGGTTCACCCAATGGTTGACAATATCTTTTGAGCATTTTTGTGTTCATACCGTATATATCTAGGGAGTCTTTTGGTTTGAGATTTTTAATTATCTGTTGTACTTCAGCTGTTGCTACTGGTGCAAGAAAGCAAGAATTTTTGTGGGATTCAATGTTACTGATGTCAAAGGTCGAGTTAGTCCGGCATATATCTCGCAGAAGACCATCTGCCACGCCACAAAAGTAATCGTTTAGAGCATATACAGACGGCGCGTTCGTCGATCTGTTTATGGAGCAAGTTTCTCTATTTATAATTTGCCATGTGATTTTCCTCAGCCCTTCACCGATAATTTAATAAGAAGTGTGCTAAATAGAGTAAGGGCACTTAGGCGAGGCAGAGGTGACCCTACAAGATACTAAAATTAGTTTTCAACAGTTATTTTACTATTCCTAGTTTATTATTTTGGTTCTTTTTTGGTAAATTTGAGAAATTTTATTGGGTTAGTTACTTTTATCATTGTTGTTTGTAAAGTTGATATCATTGTGTCATAATAAACAAACTATGCAAACTGTATATCTGTAGCATCATTTAAATATTAAAATTTTATAAATTTTTACAATATCCACTTCAAATGTTGAGCAATATTTCAAAAGAAATGTATTGTTTTTTTAAGTAAATTTTTAAATTTTCCTTAATAAATAAATATTTCAATATCCTCAGATGCAGATTTTAATTTTAAAGTTCATGTTCTGTTACATACTTTCCAAAGATTTTAGGCATTTCCAATTAGCGCCTTTATTTTATGTTACTGTGCATGAGCGTCAGCCCCGTGCGAAGTTCGTATTTGTTCACAATTTGTAACATGCTATTGCTCATCCATTTATATTATACAGGTCAGTTATTTAGACCCATTAACACAATTGCAATCTAGAAAAAGGTATTAGAAGTTACTGTGAAATGATAGCTTACGGTATACTGGGATCGGGGCGGTATAGTGTTAGTTAATCAATCAGACTTCAAACAAAGACATTAATGTGTAGCGCGAGGTTAAAAGGCATCCATGAAGGAAAAATTATAGTTGCTGTGTTTATTGACTTTATAAGAGCTTTTAAGGAAATAAATAGAAATTCGTTATTGAAAAATTGGAATTGATGGGACTGTAAAGAAGTGGTTTCCGACATACTTACAAAACACATACCAACAAGTGAACTTTAGTGAATCTGTGTTAAAGCAAATACAAACGTACTATGGTATTCCCCACAATACTGTTTTAGGTGCATTACTACTGATATTTATATTTATATGTTCTCTTAAGCCATGAGAGCTATTATCAATGAAGAGTTGCTGTTTGTCTTTCTCTATAAAATGTTGACCATGACTTCATAGTTCGAACGGTCTATCGCATCTCTCCATAAAAGAGCAAAAAGGATTTTTACACATCTGCACGAAGTTAGCAACATAGTTATTACTAATATAACACTAACAACAATTCCGTATTTAACTTTTACATGCTTTTTAAAATCAAAAATGATGTTCAAATAATGTCTATGAATACCTACATGTATATATTTTTCTTCATTCATAACTATACTTACCTAAATTTGTATGTTACATTTTGGCAAAACTTGGCCCATTATAGTATTATAATATTCTTAAATCTTTTTTCTGGTTATTGATTATAAAAGAAATAATAACACTACTTTCAGTTTCCTAATATTAATAAATAAGGTAAAAGAACCATTAGCTGACACTTTAAGAAAATAAAAACCTTTTTAATTCTGTTTCTTTTAATCTGCAACAGATACGAACTAATGGCTTAGCCTGATACTTTATTATACTGTATAGTAATAATATATGATGAAGTTTCTATAATTATTTCATTTAATTTTTTTTTAAAAAATTTTTCATCTGATAGTGCATATTCCCCAGTAGCTGACATACCCAATTTTAAGTATACCCAATAGACGAACCAATAACTGACACTTTTAGCAAATATTTAAAAAAAAAATTTATCAAGTATAACTTACACAGTGCGTTATTTAACAATGGCCAATGGGATTTACATGTAAAAAATTGTACCCCATGTAAAGTTTTTGATTTGTGGTGATAAAGCATACTTTAAACTTAAATATTCACACGTATTTCTGAATCACCCTGTATAATTACATGCATATAATTTAAAGATAATCTGCATATTTTAAATATTCCGGCCCACGAAATGCTCCTCTCTTGTTGGCTTTGATAGGTTCTTCAAATTTTTCTACAATATCTTTAAAATCATACCATAAAATGTCCTCTTTAGAAGGCCATTTCCAGGTGTTTGCATTACACTTATATAAGCATTTGTGGTACTAGTTTCCTTGATAATTCCAGGATAATATTCGGCTTCATAGAGAACAATAACAAAGTCATCGACCTTGAGCAAACTTGGCTTGACTGGATTTGGACGTTCGAAATGTTCATAGTAGAGTTCTTCCTACGATTCTAAAATCACTTCTGTACTTGAATCTGATGATGCCGGCGAACACAAAAATTTTCTCTTGACTCGTTTTATTTTTTCGTTTGAAATTTTCTGCTTCATTTCCCTTTTTAATTTTCGTTCTGCTTTTGCCTTTTCAGCCTCTTTTTTTACTTTTTCTTTTTTTAGCTGATATTCTTTCCATCTTTTTGATGCTACTGCCGGCAATTTATCTTTTGATATTTTTTTATTTTCCTTCGAGTATGACTTGGGCCAAAAGGGGCATTTTTTAAATGGAGTTGGCACACCTTTAAGCGCTTCTGCTTCATTAAGGTTTACAGCAGATGTAGATGTTTGAGGTTCTTTTTCAGATTCTTCATTCCTATTAAATTCGGGTAAAATATCGTTTTCTGTATCATCATTTCCCGGTTGCATTTCAATTTCAATATTTTTTTGCTCCGATTCAGTATTATTGTTAGAATCTTGGCTTTCGACTTGTGCATCGGTTCTGTGGAACGTAGTGTCTTCAGGGACGTCTTCTATAGTGTCATTTTTCATTGCTTACCAAACAAGGAACAGGGATTCATCTTTTTATCTCCATTCCATTCATTACCAACGGTATTTTGAAATTTAATCAATGTTTCTTTAGTAATCAATTTTTCTAAATAGGACAACTTATCATTCATTGTAGACTGAACGGCAATGATTCTGGATCCATCCAGAGAATGTGTTGTTTTAAAATACTTATCATATTTGATAACATCGGGATTCAGTGGATGTAGTCCAGTTGACCTGAATCCATTGGAAAGTACCTCTGGAGTAACAGACGCTGATATTGCTTGATTCAGTATTGGAGCGAAAACCTCTTTCTTCACTTTGGAGCCATCGTGATCCATTTTCCATTGCTGTACCGCCTCCCTCCAGGCATTTTTAAAGTACGGAAAACAGCTAAGTCCAAAGGTTGAATGATGTGAGTAGAATTTGGACATAGTGCAACCAAAATGATTCCATTTTCTAAACCTAAATTGCTGAGGGAAAGAGTGAAGTCGCTAGAATCACCATCGACAAACAATACTATTGGCAAAACGATGTTATTTTCCTTTAACCAAGGAAGAAGAACTTTGGCTATGTATTCATAAAAGGTTTTGCCGTCATCCAGCCATTCTCGCTTTTACCAATTGCCCATCCTAAGGGCATCTTGTTGGTTACGTGTGGGGGGATTCCCTCATATTGGTAAATGGCCATTGGAGGAGCTATCATACCAGCTGCTTTTGCATCCAATAGAGCTGTCATGCATTCCTTATCGTTATTGGCAGTGAAGTTGTATACTGTTGATGTCCCTTTTTTTACCAGTACTTTACTTCCGTTAGGGGACAAGAAAAAAGCTGACTCATCCGCATTAAACATTCTTATTGGGTCTTCTAGAATGGTCATATAATTATTTTCTTCAAAGTAAGCTGTTATTTCTTTAAACCAGTAGCGAATTTTTTCCTCGGTAACAGCTACCCTCGCGAAAGTTTTGAGAAACTCTGTTGCTAATTTCTGGATGTCTCTTCAAAAATGAAGCATAACTTTTTTTCCTGGTCTTCCATTAACAAAATTGTTCACTCTCTTATTTTCTTTGAATATCATTTCTACTGAATCAATCAGTTGCAACTTAGTTGCTGAAAAACCACGATCAGCTATGTGAAAAAGCCATTTCATTAGTGACTGTTCCTCAAATTCAGTTAGATTTGTAGTTGGACCTTTCCTACATTCCCTTGGATATTTCCCAGTTTTCTTGTACAAAAGCGTTATTCTAGGAATATCAAATCTTTTGCTTGCTGTGGCAATTGGCATTCCCCTATCAATTTCTTGTAAAGCATTGCGCAGATTTTCTTGAGAGTATCTCATAGTTTTGTTGGCGTTTGGCATTGCAATTCTAAAAAGAAAAACCATTGTCAGCGCAGATAATGGATGGGCGGTTTGTTTATTTTTGTTGTAATCTATATTGGAGTTTAGGGGAGGAGAAAATTCCGCAGGCGCTTATTTCTTTCACATCATTCCAATATCTGACCCTGTATCTGACAGTGTTGGTTCCAATAATTGACAGGGGTGTCATCTACTGGAACAGCAACTGATTTTGAAAAATGGCAACTAAGCAAATGCTTCACATAGAAACAGAAACTCATTAAACACTAAATTATTACTTTTCGTTTAAAAATTGATATTACTAATTCCTAACACAGCCCGTCAGGTAATAGATACTTATTGTCTTGTAGAAACCATTAGCTGACACCCCTATTCTAACCCCCAATTCATCAACACAAAATTTCTTTGTCGTTTATTTGTATTTCTGCGGTCTATACTTAACCTAATAAACACCCTAGCTTACCTTAATTGATCGATTTCTTCTATCAAGACCGGAATTACACTCGTGTTAATCTTAGCCGCAGCACGTACCTTTCCCCCTCAAAATTGACAGAATCAACTTCACATCGGAAAAGTGATTGGTTAATTTCTGTGAGTCAATTTCAAGAAACAGGGATGCGAACCATGGCATTTCAACTGTTCAAATGTTCTTTTAACGTGCGTTGCCACTATTTTTAAATATTCCTTATTTTGTGATATTGCTACTAAAAGTGTCAGTTATTGGGGGAATGTCAGAAATAGGTTCCACTACCTTATGCTCATTATAGTTAAATGTACATTTATTTGTATTTGAAAATCAATAAACATAAACTGTGATGGTCATAAATATTCCCATCTTAATATACAGGGTCACTGGTGAATAGGTACCAGGCTATGTGAATCTGAAGAATACGAATAAATGTCTAACTGGAAATCAAAAAAGAAATTTATTTGTAACTCATCAAACATTTCTAAATTTTTAGGGCGAAGATGTAGTTAAAGCCGGTCCATAACTTTGTTTATCCTATACGCATTTACATAAATACCACTAGTAATTCCAGTTCAAGATTCTTCCAAAAAAGCGATAAAATGCAATACTATGGTTGAGACTTTGCGGAATAAAGGGGGACAATCAGAAAAGCTTTTAATGAGACAAAAAGGACTGGCCAGTAGCAAAGATATTAAACCAAGTTTACCAGGTTCAATAGAGGGTTGAGTAAATCTAAGAGAAGATCTTGACGGCGGTACTGTGAGGAAATAAAAAGTACTCAATAATGTGCCAGACTACAGAGAATTCTCACATGGGAACTTCAAACTACAGTCAACTCACTGAAAAACAGCCTCGTTGAAGAAATCCAACACTGGAGAAGATGCTGCTAGGGAACTCTAGGTTACCTCCTTCTATCAAAGATAACAGCAGGTATGGATTTCGAATGACGTCCAGAGAAGACTGACTGACTTCAAAAAAAGTGATCGACTATGAAAAAGTCTAATAAGCTATTAACATATTTGATCAATACAAAACTCCCGGACCGGACAAAATATTTTCCATGCTATTACAAAAGGGAACTGCCTTATGTACAGAATACCTTGGTGATGCTCGACGTTTTTCTGGACGTATAGGGGGCATTTGACAATAGCCATTGACATTGATTCAATAACCAAACCTCTCAGACGTAGGGTTGAAGATACTTTTTGTGTATGGATCGGCTCAATCCTGGGACGAAGGCTAGTAGAAGCAACCTTCGCAGTAAAGACTCTAGTGGTACGGCTGTACCGTGGGTGTCTGTAAGCTGGGGTTCTGTTCCTCTACTCTGGAACTTGATAGCGGATGGCCTGCTGAAAAGGTTCACCGACGGGGGAGATCAACTTCTTAGATATGTCCGCAACATAGTCATCATATCAAGCGGCAAATACAACTCTGAGGTTACAGGGTATCAGAAGGCGGGACCAGACCTGATACACAGACGAGTTATAAACAGCAACTAGTACTAGGGCATGATTATACTCTGCTAGACAGAGCAAATACTATGCACTGGAATAGAATGCGACGGATTTAAATAATACCTAACAGCTGTGGTGTTATTTTCAAATGAATATAAACAGACTATATGCATATATAGATAAAGTTGATATAAATATATGAATTTTGATACAATCATATTTATAATTATTTTACAATAGTAAATTACAGTATTTAATTTACCCTTACGTATATAACTCACCTTACTGTGTAATGATTTTGTGTAAAAATGTATGCTTCTATAAATGTTCATCCTTCTACTACTGGGGTGCGTTCAGAAATGTTGGATTGGGTACTGGCATGGTCAGATCATATTTTATGACGTCATCCACTTGGTAAACTTGGAGCGCTTTACAATTCTGAACGCCGTAGAGTGAGTCGAGTTAGTTTGTGGCAAAAGTCAAAGTTCAAAGCTAAGCATTGCATAGTTAGAGGTTATGTATGAAAAAATAATGTCATCAAAGAAATAAGTAAACTAATTAGAACAATGGATCATAATCGAAAAAAAATTTTGGATCAAATTAAAATTGTCCAAAAACAAGCTGTTCAAACTCCAAGAAACACACATATGACCATATGATGTAAAATAACATGAAATTATAATTATAACCTTAAAAACTACTCAGAACCGCGCTTTAAATACCCCGGCCCGAATGCCCATGAATCACAATCACAAGTAGGTGGGTGATGAAAGGAACACTCCGAGCGTCGCACCAATCATTTCTGAACGGCAATGACGTCATAATTTTGGGACATCTTATTGTTTCTCAACGGCAAGTGTGAAATTGGAATGACGCTTGGATAACATTCCTTTTTTTCTGAACCCACCCCTGCTAATGTAATTTTCTACTCTATACTTGTTGTTGAACACTTTCTTTATTCACTTCCTTTATACAAACACTGTATATAAATTTGTAAAAGTAATTATATTTTTCTCACTTCGAAATTTCGATGTAGATTTCCCAAAATAACAAGTCTCCATGATACCATCACTATGGATGATATTTTACAGCTTCCATATATTATTGTAAAAAAAGAAAATCCTCTAACAAGTTTGTAAAACGTATTTCCTTAAAAGTTTTATTCTCTTATATTAGAAAAAGTATAATATAATAATTTTACCTATTTTTCATCATCGAAAGATTTCAGTCTAAAGTGCTAATATTGTAATCTCAACACCCTCTTACATAAGCTATTCAGAGTAAGTATAGATGCATTATACGAAGGTGGTCTGAAAAGTGTGGTAAGGACTACAGAGATGGCACCACAATGAACACACGCGTGTCATTTATGAAATTTATAACCTTTAATTTGACAGTTGTGAAACTTTGAGCCAAACATGTTGAATCATTTGAATTGTATATTTATAAACAATGAACGAGTTCGGTTGTTTAGTGAATATGGACAAAAAGAATTCCGTGCTATGATTAACCACTTTCATATTGATGGTAACATACCAAACGATCTCAAAAAGAAGTTAGATCGTGTTCATGGCGAATCTCTACCATCACTTAAGACATTTTCTTTTTGGGTGAATGAATTTAAATGTGATCGTAGGAGCAGTGAAGGTGAATCAATAGCTGTACGTCCGAAAGTGGCTACAACTTACGAAATGATCACCAAAGTTCATTATTCCGTTTTAAATGATCGTTGATTGAAGATGCAAGGTTATAACAACTGTGTTTTGGGATGTTCGTGGGTATTATCTTTATAGATTATCTCCAAAAGGGCAAAACAATCACAGGAGTGTACTACGGCTCGCTTTTGGATCAGCTGAATGAAAACTTAAAGGAAAAACGACCGCATTTGGCCAGAAAAAAAGTGTTGTTTCATCATGATAATGCACCCGCTCACTCATCGGCAATTGCAACGGCAAAATTAGTTGAATTAGGATTCGAAATTCATCCTCATGCACCTTACAGTCCAGATTTAGCTCCCTCCGACCTTTTCTTGTTTCTGAATATGAAAAAATAGCTTGGTGGCAAAGGAATTTCTTCAAATGAAGAAGTGATTGCAGAAATAAACGATTATTTTAATGCGTTTGATTCGTCGTATTACAGTGCTAGAATTAAGCGACTTGAATATCGTTGAAACAAGTGTAAAGTGAAAAAACTCGAAAAAACAGTCTTCCTCTATGTTAATTACCACACTTTTTAGACCACCCTCGTATATAAATTACACTCGCCATCTAAAAATAAATTCTATTTATTCGAAAATTAAGAAAAATCCCTGTTATTCACTAGAAACCACTAATAAATAGAAACTGACGTGTTTTACATTCGTTTGTATTTTAGGAGGAAAAATTCTTGTTCTGACAGTAAAACGTCGAAGCGAAACATGCTAGGGGAGGTGAACATACCACAGGAACTGTTTGCGTTTTCAACTGCGGCTTAAAATTGGTTCTACACAACTCATGCAACATTTTTAACGTCGTAAAGTATAAAATTAATGCCGTTTCTGTTTACATTATCGATCTTAGCATTAGAGTTTCGCATGTTGGCAGTAATCATTCCATACATTTATTGCTTCAGTCAACATCGTAAAATTGTCAGGAGATTAATACAATTACGTGCACTAATAAAATGTTATTATGTAATTACTAATATATCTTGTTTGATCAATAACGTCAATAGATAATAGAATTACTTTGTATTCGATATATATTACGGAAAAAAGATTTGTAGGTGTCATACGTCGAATATTATTTGTACTTTCTTCATACCTATATTGATTTTGTTTCACTAATAAAATCCGTAATATTTTACTTGTGCTTCGTAATGTTTAGTTTTTCGTTTTACTTTGTTATACGTAGTAAAAGGAAATATTGTGATGATGAAAACTTTCAACCTCGAGATTTTTGCAGATGTCCACGTTTTGAAGTCCCCTGATACCGAAAAAGTGGTTTTTAAAAAATTTCTGTGCCTGTATGTCTGTCCGTCCGTCCGTCCGTCCATGTGTGTGTGACCACGATAGTGGTTACACGACTATAGCTATCAATTCCAAATTTTGTATTTGTGAGTATAAACTCCTTCTTGAGATCTGACTAGATTTTCTGTAAATCGGCAGACCGGAGTAGTAGTTTACTTCAGTGCAAAAACGAATTTTGCCAATATTTCATCAACTAATAAGTTTAAACAAATTTTTAAAGAATTCAAATGTACTCAAAAGTAAATTTGAGAAGAATTTTATTAAACAAGTTTTTCGAAATTCCTACCGGAACTAGGTCTTTTATTCTCATCAAAACAGTTTTTGGGCGAATATTTCGCAAGTCATGCTTTTTAGACAGGTACGTTACGGGTATAAAAGTATTTACAACTTAATTTTCAACACCTTTTCTATAAATTATGCATTCTCTATCTATTTATCAAGAGTACAAAAGCATTTAGAGCTGGTTTTGCAATATTTTTTGTATACATGAAATTCAAAATTCGGACCGGAAGTAACACATTTACTCTTAGCGAGTACCACTTTTCTTCGAATATCTTGCAAAGTATGCATTCTATAGGGATTTACTAAGAGAATGGAAGTACTTCAAATAGGATTTTGAATATTTTTTGTAAGAAAGCTCTTAAAATTGTATAGTTTGAAACGCTCTTACGTATAAGAAAGTCGTGTGGTGGCCACACCTCATTATTTACATACCAAGTGCTTGCCGGCGAGCTGCGGATGCATTTACTGTGTGATTAAACGACGACACCGAGAGTTTGTATGAGTTAGTACGAAAAAGCAATATACAAAGTGTTCTATTGGTCGAGTGTAGTGAGGCCTTGACTGACTCGCGTTTAGGATAGCAGCTGTACTTGCGCATTTCATTTGAATTTTGTTCACGCTCGATCTCTAGTCGACTAGTATATTTTTAAATCGCGTTTTGTCCATCTAATTTAAATTATTATTTTTAGTTTTTAGAATTAATGATCATTTCTTTTATTTACTCATACAATTTGGGAAGCTGTGATGAAATCCGTTACTAAAATTGTTTACTGCGATTATTTGATGCTTCAACAAGTTTCTACTTATAAATTATCCAGGTAGTGATTTTTTATTGATTAATATTATTTCCATCTTCTCTAAAGCAGTACAGTAAATGATTTTATTCTTGGTTAAAGAATTTGTTATTAACAGTAATAGTAGCAATTTTCACGGACTAACGCAGTAACGATTTCTGCGGTGTCGAATTTAACGTAGCTCTAATGTTAGTAACAGAGGCTACTCTCTTATTCGCCCACTTATGGACGACCAGCTTGTCTAGTATATTCATCCGCAGGTAGACCGCGTGCACACTGTATAAGTTATCTTTGCATAAGAGCAGATCTTAATGATCAATTAAAAATTAGAGGTCTTAGCTTTTTTTCAACATTCAAAATGGTATAAATATAGTTTTTGAAAAACCGAAATACATTAATTCCTATAATTTATTTTATTCCCTTTCGTATAAGAGAGAATTATGCACAAGTTAACAAGAAAACTAATCAAACTAGTTTCGGAGATATGGGAGTGCCACAGGGCACTATTCATGGCCCTCTTATTTATCTTATTTATGAGAATAGTATCCCAGTGGTAGATGCGCCGTTGGTTGATATTTAAAAAAATAATAATTAATATTTCAAAAGTATGTAATTATAATAATCATCAATATAACGTGGTAGTACCAAATGAAAAAAAGTAGTAGGTTATGTTATATTCAGTGAATTAGTATAATCTTCCGAACTTACTAGCTATGCATCCATCGTGCGGTATTGAAATATCTTTTAATGGGCAATGGAATTCGTTACGATATGATAAACGATGTGGCTAAATAAGCGGTAGTCTTGCACGGATGAACTGAGAGTTCCGCCAGCCGGCGGAATCTTGCAGATTGTAGTTGCCTGTCCGCCGCCAAAGGCAGATGTTTTGTGCAAACACGGCGCATGGCCATACTTATTTTGTCGATTTCCGGCGGTCGGCGGCTTGTTACTATACTACATTAAAATTCCACCGTTATCGTAACGGTTCACACGGCATTGTACTGCACGTTTTTAGCAGTATTCGATTTTAACCGTACACGGTGCGGACTGTTCACATGATACGGCTTTTATTCGTTTAAAAAACGTATAGCCCCAGTTTTCATACAGCGATCTCCATGTAGCAGACCGAATACGTTTTAAGTTTATTCGGTTTGCTTGACAAGTCCGTTGAGTATTCGATAAACGTGTAAACGTATATACGTTTTTTTGCAGGACAAGCGACGTGTGAACGGTTCTATACTCAATGTATGCGCCACTACTTATTCGGTAAAATTCATCCTGCACAAAAACGTGCAGTACAATGCCGTGTAAACCTAGCCTCACGATCATAACCTAGTTGTCTAGATGTCTTTATTAATATTATTGTAAATCTGCTAAATTTATTAAAATTGGCAAATACCGTTGACATAAATTGTACTTTCTTTCTATGATTATGAGTAATTCACTCCTGTATGTTTTAATTGTATTTGAATTATTATTATATTTCTAATTCATATTAAATAACTTTTGTCATAATTAGTAACCTCATCTATTAACATACACAAATAAACAAGGACCAAAAATTCTGTTATAATTATTTTGTGAGTAATTAACAACAGTGTTCTTTATATTTGAAGTAATTAGTAGAAAATGAATTTATTGGGATACACACAAAAATTAACTTTCCTTATTATACCAGTAATTGACTAATGTTTATTTACATTTTGACTACGTATTCATTTTACTTTCTTATACGTAGTATAAGCAAGTATTGTGATGATGAAAATGTTCGATCTCGAGATTTTTGCAGATGTACACGTTTTGAAGTCCATCGATATCGAAAAAAGTATTTGGAGCTTGATTTGCAATATTTTGTGTATACATGAAATTTCAAAACTCGGGCCGGAAGTAACACTTTTACTCTTAGTGAGTCGCACTTTTTTTCGAATATCTTGCAAAATATGCATTCTATAGAGATTTATTAAGATAATGGAAGTACTTAGAATAGAATTTTGAAAAAATTTTTTTATAAAAAATTCTTGAAATTGTATAGTTTGAAACGCTCATACGTATAAGAAAGTCATGTGAAGGCCACACCTCATTACATTATTTAATTATCTAATTCGGTGTTGTGTAAGTAATAGGAAATATATTTAATAAAATCTATTTGTATAATGATTTTTATGTAATTTATAAAAGTTAAAGCGACTTTCTTGTATGGGTGCATTTGGAATTTTTTATATAAAAATAGTCCCATATTACGTTTTAAATAGTTTTATCTTCTTAATAAATCTGTGAATAAAATGTGTATGCAAGAGCACTGATCTATGCAAGTTAGGGAAATTGAAACATCTTTTACTTTACTTGCTATACGATCCTTGTAACTTTCAAATTAATGTAATAAATAATAGTTTTTAAATGATAGCTTATGGGGCGTCTATAGCAAAAGTATTGTAAAAAAAATATTTCATGAATGAGAACAGAATTCATATTCTATAATAAAAGTAAGTTTAGTATTCAAGTATGTACATAAATGATATTGTCTATATTTCTGTCTAACATAATATTCAATTTATATACCATACCGAAGTTAGATATGCCTTTGTCGGCGGACACATTACTACAATCGTAAGGATTCCGCCGGCCGGCGAAGGACATTTAGTTACATCGTATGATATATACCTTATGGAAACGTTTGTCGCTGCATAAACGAGTTCAAGAAAGGAAAGCAATGTATCCAAACAACGGTCAAACTGTAGTCTTTGTATCTTCTGTTTTAGTAAACTAGGGAATGGCGGTATTTTAACAATGGCTTTATTAAATTGTTTTAAATGCAGAAAAAGGCTGACAGTTCTGCAATCATTTTCAGACCGAACAATCAAACAAGCTTAAGATATTTACACGATGGATTTCTACTTTTACCATAGCAAATAATAATATTTAATAGCTTTTATTTCATAAAATGAGTAAGGTAGGAATTATAAAAGCAGTCTATCTATTCTGTTAAATAAAATGTACTAGACTTATATAAATAAAAAAAAGTCCTGAGAGCTTTCGCGATAACGTTCCAGATCATCGAGTTTAATAAAGTGATAATTTATTTATTATTATTATTATGACTTCGGCTAAAATTTTTCAAGTTATATCGTACTCTATTTAGTTATAAAGTAGTTTTCAGTATTATCATTCTGCTATTTACCGAGTAACACATACCATCTAGCGTAGAACTGCCATTTATTACAGTAGTATCATCAGAAGATAATACAAAATTAGCGTCATTATCATAATATTCAAGATCGTTTATATAAATTAAAATCAGAGTTTGTCGAAGAAGAAGTCTATATCACACCTCATTCGAGTCGTCTTGGTGTCCGAAAATTAGACGACCTAGGATTTGAATTATATTCCATCGTATTTTTCTTCGAATTATTACTATCTATTTCATAAACTGAAAAACATCTGCTAGGATGGAAAATTCATTAAATAATAGCCTGACGAAAACTGTAAATATTGCTCTTATTTAACATACTCTATACCTGAAAACAAAGTTGATATACCTCTAGCCAAGAGTAAACATAAGTAATTCAACACGATTTATCATGAATGTAAAAAAATTGAGAAATTGATCTTCAAATATTTTAACTTCAGATTTATCAAATAATTTATAAAGTAACTATTTTAAATAAAAATAAAAATAAAACTCTTGAAAACTTTCCACAATTTTTATTTAGTCTTTGCGACATATGTATCGGTATTTTTCATACCATTCTCTAGCCGAACTAACAGGTCAGTTTGTGTGTAGGGTGTTATATATGTCGTTGTATTTATTGCCTCTTTGTACATAAGTGTCTATTATGGGTGTGTGTGTGTTTGTAAAATCTCTGTGTGTGTTCGTTACTTTCTCTTTTCTTTGAATTGATTTTTTAATTTTCAATATTTCTAACAAATTTAATTTCGGTCCTTTGTTTGCATGATGCATAAGTTTACAACTATCTATATCGGGAAAATGGAGATTATCTATACAATGTTCGGCAAGGCCTGTATTTCTAATATTATGCAATACTGATCTTTTATGTTCTTTTAATCTAGTTTCGATCTTTCTGCCACTTTCTCCGATATAGATAGCTTTACAGTCTGTGCAACTAATTTTATATACACCTGATTTGTCGGTAAGCTTAGTTCTTTCCTTGTTATTGACTAACATAGCACCTAAATTGTGGAAAGTTTTCAAGAGTTTTATTTTTATTTTTATTTAAAATAGTTATTAATAAAATGTTCCACCAAGAATCGTCTGCTAACTCAATTAATAGAATTTAGAAGTATTTATCGTTATTTCCGTACATAAAATTTTAGGCTGAAAGTTTTTTCTTCTTTCTTTTGTGTTTCAGAACATAAAAAGGCTATAGGATAGTGTTTCGAAATTCACTAACTTTCATTTTTATGCATCTTATCCAATTGTAACAAGATAATAATTCGATTCTTTCTTTCATAAGTTTGGAAATGAACATCGGCATGTCAACAAACATACATAAGCGATACAAACATAAAAAACAAATACATAAACATCAACAAATTAATCTATAAAATTACAAAAATTAATTTAAGATTTCATTTCATTCATCAACTATAAAAGCAGTTTTTGTGGAAAAATAAGGACCATCTAATTTATATTGAGCGTTATATATTTAAGAAATATCCCTAACCTAGTGATTTAAAATATTTGCAGTATTTTATACATTTATTAATATTTATTTTTAAAGTTAAAAATCACTTTAATCGAAATTTACTGCAGCAATTGTTCACAATGCTGTAAACTCTCTTTACACTGAATATTGTATGTTTTCAAGAATAAAAATACATTCCAATTTCAACCATACGTTGCACATCTTTAACAACGTTCAGTTCAAAGATTTAAACAAGATGTCAGATTCTCGATTCAAAATCCCAGTATACAAAAATACAGCTTGTACAACATAACAACGCAAACTTTCAGTTATAATTTAAATCACTTTGTTTACATAAAACCTCGTGGTACGGATCATGTCAAAGAATATATTTTAGAATCTGACAGTGTTTCTAAAAGATATTATTTAAAATGATTTTCAGATATAAAATCCTTCAACTTTGCCCGAAGTAAGTGCCAGGCTTTTATCAGAGCTCTCTACTACATCACTTTCAGTAATGGTGTTTCCTTTAGAAACGAATGAAACGTCTTTATATATAAATACCCTAGGGATTCTAGGAACTATTCAGCTATTGCTGCAAAGACGAATATCGATTGGATTTTCCTAAGAATGAGTTACGTTAAATACAGCCAGAGTCTCATAATGTTCATAATGTAAATATTATAAAATGCAGGATACAGCTTTTTTTAGTGCAAATAAAATTCACAATTTGTAGATGCTCTACCCTCTAATAAAATTGTGAATGTAAAATGATTCTAGTATAATTTACAATTATAAATCCTTTTATTTAACTACATACGTATTTATATTTCTAATTTACAAAGTTTTTTAGTATTGTCTGTGAAACTTCCTTTGCTTTTGGTATCTTTCCCTGAGTAAACAAAAGTTTCTTTTCGAGCAGTGTACCACAACCACTTTAAATAAAATTTTTCGTTAATAAAAGACAAACATGAAACACCAAAATTTTTTACCCCCAGATTTTTACAGATGTTCACGTTTTAAATCCTCTGATACAGAGGAAGTAGTTTTTGAAAAATACTTCCGTGTAGGTCTGTCTCCATAACTAGGATAGCAGCCAACGGCTAAAACTATCAATAACAAACTTTATATTTACAAGTATAATCTCCCTTTTGAAATCCTATTAGATTTTACTATAATCGGTAGGCTGGAAGTAGCAATTTACTTCAGTGAAATTTTGAAATTTTAACAATAATTCGCCAACTACTAAGTTTAGACAAATTTCTAGAGAATACAAAATTATTCGAAAGCGTTTTGAAAGTTTTTTATACATTTCTTTTAAATTTCGGAAGTAAGTAGCTTATCAAAAAACAGATTTTTGCAAATATCTCACAAGCCGTGCTTTTTTGACAAATAGATTGCCAGTATAAATGAATTTAAAGCTTGATTTTAACTAATTTTTGTATACAAAAAGAAATTCAAAATTTGCACAGGAAAAAGCACTTTAACTCTTACCGAATAGCAGTTTATTGGTCATATCCCGCAATTACGTATTCAATACAGATTTGCCAAGAGCTTGAGAATATTTAACCTAAAAAAATTCAATATCGGACGAGAAGTGATACTTTTACTCTTATCGAATAGCAGTTCTTTTTGCTAATATCTCACAAATTACGCATTTTATACACACTTATTCGTATTCGAGTATAAAGGTATTTGAATTTGAAATAATTCTTGTCTAAAAAATTTTGACTGGAAATAAAACTCACAAATTTATTTTATTAAGAAGTTTTTTATTTTTTATATGTAGTATGAGAAAGTACTGTGATGATGATAATTTTCGACCACGAGATTTTTGCAAATGTTCACTTCGTGAAGTATTCTGATACCGAAAAGTGATTTTTGCAAACATGCTGCGTTCCTCTCTGCGTGTCTGTATCTTTCTCTCTGACCACACACACATAAGCAATGAAAATCTAATCAGTTCACGTAAATATGAAGTTTGGTATTGAAAAGTTTAGCCGTTTGGCCACTATAGAAATGAAGCAGAGAGAGGGAAAGGTAGAGGATTTTGTAAAACCGCCTTTTCGGTACCAAGGAACTTCAAAACGTGGACATCCACAAAAAATCTCGAGGTGGAATATTTTCGTTATCACAATAATTCCTTATAGTACCAATTCTATGTATATAAATCCAGTAACTACCGAGGAAGTAATTGGGGTAATCAAAAAATTAAATAATACACCAGCCACTAGAAACGATGATGTCCCAGTGAGCGTTCTAAAGTGTGTCGCGAATGTTATTGCTTTGCCTCTTCAAGATGTTATTAATGCATTCATTACAGGGGATACTTTTCCTAATGCTTTTAAAACTTCAAAAATCGTTCCAATATACAAAAGGGGAGAAAAGCATCAACCGAATAATTATAGACCCATTTCGATATTACCTGCATTGTCCAAGGTTTTTGAAACTGTTCTAAAAAGGCAACTTACTGCGTACCTGACAAACAGTAACATTATTACGTCACACCAACATGGGTACGTAAATAATAAATCTACTAATACGACCCTAACAAATATTGTCGACGAAATTCTACGCAATTTAAATCAAAAGCAACATGTTGCCTGCATTACGTGTGACCTAACAAAATCATTTGATTTAGTTGATCACAGTATTCTAATGGACAAGCTTTATAGATTTGGGGTAAGAGGAATAGCTTATGGGCTGCTGAGGTCATATTTGGACCGGCGAACACAATTTATTGAAATAAAACATCTACACAATGATCAATTCATACGGTCACATCAGTCCAAAATTGTTGAAACCAGTGTAGGAGTGCCCCAGGGCTCGATTCTGGGGCCCCTACTTTTTCTTACGTATATTACTGACCTTCCATCGTACGTATCTGGGAATATAACACTATATGCAGGCGACACAACACTCGTTGTTACCGGGGATAATCATGATAATCTTGTTCATAATATCAAAAAAACTTTGAAAGCACTATTATATTGGCTGTCTATAAACAAATTAGTACTTAACATTGAAAAGACCAAAATACTAATCTTTGAGGGGGATAATACGGGGGAGGCACTAGAGGTGGAGGGCGTAGCCTTCGATTCTGCATCGGAATGTAAATTGCTGGGATTAACAATTAACAATAAATTATACTGGGATTCGCATATTGATGGTGTTACGTCCAAACTAAATAAAGCTCTATACATATTAAGAAGAATGAAGAAGTCTTGTGGCATTACGATCCTCAGAATGATATATTTTGCCCATTTTAATTCACATCTAAACCATGGTCTAATTCTGTGGGGTTCAAATAGACACCTACAATCAATGTTATTGTTGCAAAAGAAGGCAATTCGGATTATTAAAGATTTATTACCAATGCAGACATGTAGAGCTTCCTTTCTAGAGCTAGGTATACCAACAGCCTATAATCTATATATTTTAGAAGCAGCCTTGTATGTATTTAACAATTACAATAAGTTCCAAACCAATGCTGATGCTCATAATTACTCGACGAGAAATTCTAATTATATACGTTGCGAATTCGCAAGATCCAGTAAATATTATAATTCGCATATACCGATAAGCGTTAAAATATATAACTCTCTTCCGATTGTGCGGGAAGGTACGATTCGCTTGCCAGTTTCAGAATAGCCATAAAAAAATATTTGGCGAAACAGGTCTTTTACTCACTTGATGAGTTTTTTGACGAAGGCACACGTTCCGGGCGTTGAGACTGGGTAACTGTCTGTTTGTGTGTTTGTTGTTCTTTATTTTGCCATTTATGTGTGTATACACCTCTTTTGGAAACTGACTATACGTTAAGTGCTATGTATTATTGTATTTCTGTGTGAATGTTTGTATTTCTAACTATTTGTACGCCATTGGTATTTTCAAATATATCTATATCTATAACAATAATAAATTATCAGGGTTATCGGTCCGTGTATTCTAGTTAAATAAAACTCAATTCGTTCATTCTTCTCTATATTTCGATAATGTTTATTATCTTCATCGGGAGAGTGCTATCAAAAATCGTAATGAATTTGTTAAAAAGGAAGCATAAGAAATTAAAATGTTACTTACATCAATGAGTTAGTACTGGCAAAGACATCAATATATTTAAAATATTAGTGGAAACATTTTAAAGAAACATTAAAATGGGAATGATGTTTTTAAAAAAAAAAATATTTAAATTTTTCTGCTTCAATTCATAAAAATTCTTGTACTTTAGATCATCTAAAGAGATTTAAATAATTTTCTATATTATATTAGTACAAGGCACTGTATTCTAATTTTGTGATGATATCAATATATTTTTTTAAATGTAATTTCTGACAGAAAATTCTAAATTTTTTGAAAACATCATTCCCATTTCAATGTTTCTTTAAAGTGTTTCCACTAATATTTTAAATATATTGATGTCTTTGCCAGTGCTAACTCATTGATGTAAGTAACATTTTAATTTCTTATGCTTCCTTTTTAACAAATTCATTACGATTTTTGATAGCACTCTCCCGATGAAGATAATAAACATTATCGAAATATAGAGAAGAATGAACGAATTGAGTTTTATTTAACTAGAATACACGGACCGATAACCCTGATAATTTATTATTGTTATTAAGTACGGTCGATATTTTTATTATTTCTATATCTATATCTATAATAAGAACTTAAAAATTCGACCTATTTCATAACAATAATGACGAATATGCAATTCTGCTTATACATAAATAAAAGATAAACACAAGTAGACCAATCATCAATCAATATGACACCGAGAAAATTTCCTTATTTTATTGGTTTAAACACATTCAAGATTAAACGAATTACCGATATCCTTTCATTATGAAAGGCCTATTAGAAATTAATGTACCAAATTGACTTCTTCCATACAATATTATATAAGCATTAGGAGTTAGCGACTGTACGTGCAGAATATTCAACAGACAATTAGCGCTTTGTTCTTCTCGTGAATTATTAATTTTCCTTAATTAAATAGTGGAAGAGCTTACCTAACCATAACAAGAAGCTGGGTGCGCTAATAGGTTCTGTTAATATTACGAACTCCTTGTCAACTTGAATGTGTCACAATGAATCGATTTTATACTGAAAATCCTGTGTAAATAATGTTTCTGACTAAGGAATATTTAAAATAATAATATTGGACTTTTTCCGTTTTACATACCGTGTGATACATCCAGTGTTCAAGTTCAGGGATATATTAAAATAATCCTATTTATCAATTAGCTAATCAATATTATCAGAGCTTATTTTGATTAGAATAACTAGTTCAATCATCATTTTTGTTTTGTCAATAGGCATAGTTGCAAAAGATGTTTATGAAACAATTTTATGTGTAAAAAAATGTAGGACTACACTTGCCGGACATACAAACAAATAACTCTAAATATAATCGCATTCATAATGTATATACTGACATACAAAAACACCACCCGAGAAACAGCGTTTAGAGGAAAAATTAGTAATCTTAATTTACATACATACAACAGGGAGCCATAACATGTCTAAAAAAATACAGGAGTTTTGAATATTGGCAATTTAACTCAGTTTGGTGATTTAACAATATAGTAGATTTGCGACCTTAACGGGTTGTCGCCGGCTCCGCCATATTGGAAGATGGCATCCAAAATACGTTTTTTTTTGGACAATCTCGCCCATCCAGAACGTCCTAGACAAAAAAATATTTGTTATAAAAGTTATAAAGGAGTAAATTCCCTATAATTATTATCTGAAACATGTTCTTATGAAATAATTGGTTTTTGAAGAAATCTCATTTAAAACTCAATTTATTTTTTAAAACAACGTAAACGCTACCTTACCACTCAAAATTGTAATCACTACTGACTTAGTTACTATCAGTTGTCATTTATATTCATATCCATACAGTAAGTTGATTGCTGTTTATATCTTTTTTCGTTTCGACAGGTGTGCTCACGTCTACGTCTGCAGTGTTTGGCTGAATGTTATCATCTTATTCAGAATCTTTGTCCTTGTTGTCTTCGAATTTGTTCATAGTTTCAGCGTTGTCGCAGGAACACCTGTTACAATAAATACAAATGATAGAGCACTTTAAACCTGCTTTTCTGCAACCACATGCTGAGTCGCATTCTCTTTTGCATTTACAGTACATTAATTTGAGGAGTACTTCAGGAGCAGGGGCTTTAGTTGTTTTGATTGGAGCAAATCCAATACTACTTCTCCTCCATCTTCATTCTTTCGGATTATTGAAATCACCGTACCAAGTCTGAACTTGATGGTAGATTCGAATTGAATGTTGGCGTGCTGCTGTGGCTAAGGGTGGGAGTGAAGCAAGTTCCGACTTACTTTTTGTCGCCGATCTGGTAAAATGTTGATACCGGAGAAAAATCAAAGATATGTTTTCTGGAGAAGCTCTGTAGAATGCAATTGAGAATTGTTCTCCTACACCAACTGTGGTGTCGGAATTTACACTTACTTGCTTGAATACCTGCACAGTCTGATTTAATTTCTCGGAATTCTTAAACAGCTTCAGGAACAATCCTTTCCTTGGCCGAAGATTGCAGATAACCACTGAAACCATTAAATACAATATGCTGCCTGTCACTGCTTGTTTAGTCTGCAAACTTTGCGGTGAGTAAACTTGTTCTGTAGTTTTTTCTTTGCAGGGTTTCAGAAAATAAATATTTGGATTACCTTTCGCTAGTGTTACCAAGGAGGTCAGTGTCTTCTTCCACAATAAAAACAAAATTAAAGGAATGGTCATGTTGACCGCCGTCCGTACAATCAACCTGTCAGCATCTTCTCTTGCCTGCTGAGGAATGAAATCTGACTCCTCGAATCTCTTCTTAAGCATGGAAATAAGACAGATGGATATCCGCCGAATACAATGATTACGTTTGAACCATAGTGCTTTTCCACGTACTTTTATAGCTTAGGCAAATTGCTGTCCTGTATATGCAAACAAGGACACAGTTCACATGTAGCTGAAGAAAATCAGGTTTAAAGTGATTCATTGTGTGCATTTATTGTAACGAAATGTCCGGCGAAAACGCTGAAATTTGGAGCAACTCCGAAGACGAAGAAGAATTTGAAGAAATCAAATTCGTTTTCAGTAAGCTGTCGGCATACGAAGAAAATAAGGAAAAAAGAATACTGAAGAAAAGATTACAGAAGGGGAGGTCAACAATCAGCCAAATACTGCAGACGTAGACGAAAGCACATCCGGTCTAATAACTAAATCTATAGTGACTAAAATTTTGGGTGACAAGGTGGCATTTAGATTGTTTTAAAAAATACACTGCACTTTAAAAGAGATTATTTCAAAAAAACATTTATTTCACAAAAATTACAGAGAATTAAGTCTTCTACTATTTTTGTAATAGGTATTTTTGGTCTAGAATGTTCTGAAAAGGCAATTATGTCATAAAACCGTATTTTGGGCGCCATCTACCAATATACCCTTGGTGGGTTGCCACTGACTGCTTGGTCGCAAATCTATTATATTTTTTAGGTCACCAAATTGAGTGAAATTGACAATTTTCGAAACTCCTGCAGTTTTCGTAGGTAAAAGTACCTATTGCTTGGACTAGCACATTAGTTTATATAAAGCTACGACATCTTAAGACCTGATCAACAAGAAAAGCTTCCGTACACAATAATTCCATGCTAATTTATTTATCAGTTATATATTATGTACAATGACTTATAAATACAATAAATAAAAATCATTTTTCTAAAATATTTTATAAATCAATGCATTGGAATAATGTGATATGATATATGTAATAGTCTGCATGTTCTCTAGATTTAAATCTGAGACTCTTTTTTATGGGGATATCTAAAAAGCAAACTTTACAAAACCGAATCCTAAAGTGTGATTGATTGAAAGTAAGTGTATTCCAGATGGATGAATCATGTATTTTCCTGAATTTATTCTGGTTTAGGAAAATTGTCCAAAAACAATTACCCGAAGAACTATTACTATTTAATTTATAATTACGATTTATCTGCTATCTTCACATAAGTAGAAGTATCAAATGTTAACTCATTCAAGTTGACATTTTTAATAAAAACGATAACATATTGCTGTGACTTCTTCTATCTTGGTCAATGACCAAAAATTGAATTAATAAATTAATGTACTTTAGTGATCTCAGGGTCTAAGTGTGAATTTATTATATTTTTATATCGGATGATGTGTCACAGTCTTATACTTATAGTGAGTCCTAGCTGTGATTGTGATGTTTACTTTCCTTAGATCTCCCTGGGATGGGTATAAATAAGTAGATATAGAATGTCAGCACAACTTATTTTATTTTATATATATATATATTTACAAAAACATTGTTGAATATCATTACTATGCAATACAATACATTATTCATTTTATTATTATTGTATCCAGTCCGTTTCATCTGCGGTACAAGCACCTTGCAATCCTTGATTCTTTACGAAATTGTTAATAATAAATAAAAATAAAATTCACTGCTCTAATCCTTCATGTATGCTCATATTACTAAATTGCCGTTATTCAACTGAAACGTTATACCTCGTTGAGTCGCCCTGAATCAAGATTTGCACGTCAATCCAGAGCTTACTCAAAGAAGAATTTATTTTAAATTATTTAAACAATATTCTAAATGTTACTTGCCATCCGGAAAGTTTACTAATACCTCGTTAAACCGCTTTGGACCAAGATTCGCACGTCAATCCAAAGCATGTTCAAAGAAGAATTTATTTTTAAATTATTTGAACAATCTTCTAAATGTTAATTGCTATCCGGAAAGTTTACTAATACCTCGTTAAACCGCTTTGGACCAAGATTCGCACGTCAATCCAAAGCATGTTCAAAGAAGAATTTATTTTTAAATTATTTGAACAATCTTCTAAATGTTAATTGCTATCCGGAAAGTTTACTAATACCTCGTTAAACCGCTTTGGACCAAGATTCGCACGTCAATCCAAAGCATGTTCAAAGAAGAATTTATTTTTAAATTATTTGAACAATATTCTAAATGTTAATTGCTATCCGGAAAGTTTACTAATGCCTCGTTAAACCGCTCTGAATTAAGATTCACACGTTAATCCAAAGCATGTCCAAAGAAGAATTTACTTTAAATTATTTAAACAATATTCTAAATTGCGTTGCCCGATAATCTATGAAACATTCATGAAGGTTCTTTTATTTATTTAGTTTAGAATTGCAAGATGGAGTTTATTTTATGGTGCTTGTACTCACTTTTCTTGGTTATATAACGTCTCGAACTCCTCCTGGTAGTCCAATCCCTCCATTTTTATTTAAATTTATTGTAGTTGCTTTTGTACGGTTCAACACTGGTATTTCGCGCCTTTATATGTATCTGGCGCGCGGTTATCGTTGCCGCCTTTTATGACTACGACGTTTGAATCTTAAGGCGTTTATGCCTTTAGATCCTTTATTTCTTCGGCGCACTATTTTCTTTTAAGTTTTGAAGAGAATCAGGACTTCTTATCGACTGCCTTATTTTCGCTTGTGTCCCTCTTTTTATAATGATAAACATCTGACAAACGACTTATTTTTGTTTTAAGTCGTTCCTTTCGTTTGAATTTTCGTCTGTCACGCCCTCCGTGTTAATTTCGATAACTATCGAAATTACGCAATCACGTGACCTTGTTTCCACCATGTTTGTTGTTGTTATTATTTTTATATTCTACATTTTTATTCCATGGACATTTTGAATGATTTTATTTGTTGGTAAGTATTCTTTTATTGTCTTATATTATGTTTACTAATGCTTTACTTATTTATTTTTAGCCTAAATGTCTTGAAGCATTTGTACGTGAATAAAATTATGTACCATCGCATATTTAGATGTACATTCAACAATGTCCTTTTATTTTGTGAACTTTCATAGTCAACATAATGTTTTATTCTTTTACTGGTGAACTAGGCCCCAATATTTACATTCTGGGTGCGTTGATGTATATCGAAAACAGATAAATCATATACCTTTGCGTGCATTTCTTGTCCCATGCAGAAGAATATACAATTGATCTTGTGACCGTGAAATAAGTGGTATTTATATATTTATTTATGTATATAGACCTTTGTTTAATATTGTATTTTTGGTTTTAGCTTGGTCTTTCTTAGAATATATTCGTGTAGAGAAGAAAATAAACAAATCGTGCCCCTTACGTACACTCAATACTATTTTGTACAGAAAATATAAGTGAAACGTGTATAGTGATACATAACATTTATTCTTGACAATGTTGGTGGTTATAATATTGATATCCTTTGTGATAATTCCTATTTTTGAGCTATTATCGCTGCTAAAAGAATGTATTACCGGGTTGACCTACTTTTCTATTGACTGCTAGTAATACTGCTTTAAATTATTATATATCCTTTTTTATTAAACGGAGGTCAGTATTTGAGTATTGTTTTATAGATATTTAACATGATTTTGTGCTCTAATTTATTTTAACATTGTTTTATATTTTTCATTTTATTTCTCATTGTGAATGCTGTTATTTTTACGGGTATGCAACCCATATTGCATTGTTGTGTATACTACTGCCTAGTTATGAATTTTTGAGTAAACACTAAATATAATTAAAACTACATACATTTACATTAATTAGTGAATTTATTCTGTGTTTTATTTGTTAAAATATTTATTATAATTTATATCTAACATGTGAATTTATATTTACTTAAAATAAACATAGTGATATTTTATTTCTGTTGGTTCTTTATTTGTTTGGTTTCTTTATTTTATTTATTCATTTATTTACAAGAGAATACCACAGCATATCCCAAGTTAAGAAACTGTCAATATGCCATAGTTGACTACGAAAAATATGGGCATATTGCATTTTCTTTACTTAATGGTATTTTGTTAAACTTTTACTTAGCTAATATTCTTACGTCTAAATTTACTATATTTTTATGTGGGAACTATCCCTTTTTGTTTCTTAATATCTATTTACAAAACTTAAGTGCTATAATCTTGGGAACTATCCCTTTTATTTCCTTAATACCTATTTACATAACTTAAATAATGTGTTCTTGGCGCTATCCCTTTTTACTTTAATACCTTATTTATCTAGCTTAAATAATATAATTCTGGGAACTATCCCTTTTTTGTTTTCTGAATGTTTATTTACATTTCTTAAATAGTATAATCTTGGGAGCTGTCCCTTTTTATTTTTGTCATATTTATTTACATAACTTAATAATGTAATCTTGGGAACTATCCCTTTTTATTTTTGTAATATTTATATACAACTTAA
Organism: Amphimallon solstitiale; assembly: GCA_963170755.1. Taxonomy (NCBI): domain Eukaryota; kingdom Metazoa; phylum Arthropoda; class Insecta; order Coleoptera; family Scarabaeidae; genus Amphimallon; species Amphimallon solstitiale. The sequence continues at coordinate 36,345,747 of OY720680.1, forward strand.
ATAGTATAGTTTTGGGAGCTGTCCCTTTTTATTTCCTCATGGGTTCATATTTTTCTTCGTGTGGGTTTTATATTTTAACTTTTCTCCCTTCATTTTTGTTTGATTACTTATTTTGAGTTTTCACCTTTCATTTTTAATAGGAACGTGGTACTTAATTTATTTAAAGTGAGACATATACAAATATATAATGAATTGGAAATATCTTCTTCGTGTGGATTCAATATCTTTTGCGTGGCATCAATTAAGCCTACAATTGATATTTATATATATAAAATCTTATTATTTTCCACATATCAGTCGGGGAGTTTATCTTGAAGAAATGGTATTTTCTTTTTATTTTCTTCACGTTACCTGCCCAAAAAGAAACTTTTAAAACTATCGTAGCAAACCACTTGGCATCTGTGTACTTCATTGATAATGTTTCTTTGAATCTTCTATATTTTTCTCTTCTACAGCGACAATTGGACTGATAAAGTTCACTTCTGCTTTTTCCATTATATTGTTCTTCAGCATTTCTTTTATTTCTATAATTTCACTTAAATAATATTTATTGGGAATCTGGATAGATTTTCACATAGAAGGGTCCCTTTTCATTTACCTCGAGCTTATGCTCGTAATTTCTTACCAAGCCAGGACTGTCATCAACTAGTCTCTTGTGCTTATTTAAAATATTGCTCACATGATTTTTACACTTTTCATTGCAATTTATACTTGTACCATCCCTTTTTAATGTGAAGTCCTTATTCTTTGGATGCTTCACGAGATGCGTACATTTATTGTCATATGAATTGTTAATCATTTCTTGCGTGAGTTCCTTTTCTATTTCTTCTACATATAATTATTAATTAATTTTATTTATTTCTTTACTGGTGCTCCTTCGCTCCATGAAATTGTCATATTTCTTATGTGAAAAGTCTTGTCCTTCATATCCAGTCTTGTGCTATATTGACTTAAAAGTCCATTCCCAATATGCAATTGCAATTTAAATTCTGTACTACTACAAATTCTGTTAGTAGGTTTATTTTTTTTTATTTTACATTAACGCAGAAAACTTTATCAATGGTTATCAAAGATTTTTTATTTGCTGTAATGAAGTTAATCTTCTTTATAGGAATATATCGTCCTTGTTTCTCTAAATTTTCATTTATGACGCTGTAGTCGAGTAGCTTTTATTTTATTTATTTTTCTTTCCCAATTCTGATTGATATGTGTGGTAGTTCGGTGGTTATTTTATTAGGTCTTTGTATTTCTATATGTCTCGTGTTTCATTTTCCTTGATTGGGGTGTTGTAGTTGGCTAAGGTAGGAGTAGGGTAGCCACGTCCCATCGGAGGTCCCCAATTTATCCTCCGCCGTGCTCCTTGATTGGGGTGTCGTCGTTGGCTAAGGTAGGAGTAGGGTAGCCACGTCCCATCGGAGGTCCCCAATTTATCCTCCGCCGTGCTCCTTGATTTATTGGGAATTTATTTTCCCAAAATCTTGAGGCGAAAGTCAATAATGTTCTTGTTATGCCGAAGTATATCCTCGATGTACGTCGTTGTTGCTCTAAGTTCCCTATCTTCTTGGTTACTTGAACTTGTATTTACTGAGTGGTAAAGTGATACTTTATTTCCTTTATTTATTTCTGTGGCTATACTTATTCTTCCCTTTTCTATCAGTACAACCTCTTCGGTCCCCCTTGGTGTGTTGACTTCTTTGTGTGTCATTATAACCTTTCCAATTTTTATACTAAGTGCCTGTCGTTTCCATGAGCCCGTATATTTTTCTGCTCCTATGAGTATTTCTAATGTTTGCCGTGAAATGTATAAATGTGAAATTTTGTTATCTTCTTCTTCATATAGCATCGTGTCCAACTGTGTTCTCAAAATTTTCTTATTGGAATCCATGTATTTGGTTCTTCTCCATGTATGTTTTATTGTGGAGGTTTCTTTGACTTTTGTTGCTGTTTGTGCATCATTTTCATGGGTTGGCATATTCCCCGTAATTTCTTCGTTTTTCGTTGTATTGGTGTTTATTATTTCATTTCCAAATGATTCTTCTTCGTTGTTCGTTGCGTTGGTATTTATTATTTTATTTTCTAATGATTCTTCTTCGTTAAATCGTCCTTTCGTTTCGTCCATTCTGTCATTTGTTCCGTCTATCAGTGATCTGTACATATTCTCACACCTTCTTGTATTGTCCCTTATTACTTTCGTTAAACCTGACACAGACTCTGTTATTTTGTTTTCTAAATTGGCATTTATCTGACGCATCTCTGTTCTAAAATCTTGGAATCCCTTGTCAATCTTTTGATTTATTTTATTCAGATTTTCATTGTTTGCTTTGATTTCTTCTTTATCTTGATCCAATTTTTTATTTAACTTTTTATTGTCTTCTTCCATTTTATATGTTAGAATTTGAAACAAACATTCAATTCTTTCTTCCCATGGTTTTCCTCTTGTGCTTTTAAGAAGTGCAATTTCATCCATCGTACCTTCAAATTTTCCAGATTTTTCGCCTTTATTCTTGTTGTTTTCATCAGCCATTTTTATTTTTGTTTTTATTCTATCTCTTATCCACCCTGTCCCAATAGGAGAATATTGTGTGCTTATGGCGTTATAAGGAAAGTAAATTTACACAGCCTTTTATCGTTGAGTGCCAAATTAAGGTTAATCTTGGCCAACGATAAGCCTACTACGTATGGGTGCCAAATTAAATCTTGGCCAACGATAAGCCCTTTTACGTTGTTCGCTAAAATAAAACTTGGCCAACGATAAGCCTAGGACGTTGGGCGCCAAAATAAATCTTGGCCAACGATAAGCCCTTACCAGTTGGGCGCCAAAATTAATGCTGTGACTTCTTCTATCTTGGTCAATGACCAAAAATTGAATTAATAAATTAATGTACTTTAGTGATCTCAGGGTCTAAGTGTGAATTTATTATATTTTTATATCGGATGATGTGTCACAGTCTTATACTTATAGTGAGTCATAGCTGTGATTGTGATGTTTACTTTCCTTAGATCTCCCTGGGATGGGTATAAATAAGTAGATATAGAATGTCAGCACAACTTATTTTATTTTATATATATATATATTTACAAAAACATTGTTGAATATCATTACTATGCAATACAATACATTATTCATTTTATTATTATTGTATCCAGTCCGTTTCATCTGCGGTACAAGCACCTTGCAATCCTTGATTCTTTACGAAATTGTTAATAATAAATAAAAATAAAATTCACTGCTCTAATCCTTCATGTATGCTCATATTACTAAATTGCCGTTATTCAACTGAAACGTTATACCTCGTTGAGTCGCCCTGAATCAAGATTTGCACGTCAATCCAGAGCTTACTCAAAGAAGAATTTATTTTAAATTATTTAAACAATATTCTAAATGTTACTTGCCATCCGGAAAGTTTACTAATACCTCGTTAAACCGCTTTCGACCAAGATTCGCACGTCAATCCAAAGCATGTTCAAAGAAGAATTTATTTTTAAATTATTTGAACAATCTTCTAAATGTTAATTGCTATCCGGAAAGTTTACTAATACCTCGTTAAACCGCTTTGGACCAAGATTCGCACGTCAATCCAAAGCATGTTCAAAGAAGAATTTATTTTTAAATTATTTGAACAATCTTCTAAATGTTAATTGCTATCCGGAAAGTTTACTAATACCTCGTTAAACCGCTTTGGACCAAGATTCGCACGTCAATCCAAAGCATGTTCAAAGAAGAATTTATTTTTAAATTATTTGAACAATATTCTAAATGTTAATTGCTATCCGGAAAGTTTACTAATGCCTCGTTAAACCGCTCTGAATTAAGATTCACACGTTAATCCAAAGCATGTCCAAAGAAGAATTTACTTTAAATTATTTAAACAATATTCTAAATTGCGTTGCCCGATAATCTATGAAACATTCATGAAGGTTCTTTTATTTATTTAGTTTAGAATTGCAAGATGGAGTTTATTTTATGGTGCTTGTACTCACTTTTCTTGGTTATATAACGTCTCGAACTCCTCCTGGTAGTCCAATCCCTCCATTTTTATTTAAATTTATTGTAGTTGCTTTTGTACGGTTCAACACTGGTATTTCGCGCCTTTATATGTATCTGGCGCGCGGTTATCGTTGCCGCCTTTTATGACTACGACGTTTGAATCTTAAGGCGTTTATGCCTTTAGATCCTTTATTTCTTCGGCGCACTATTTTCTTTTAAGTTTTGAAGAGAATCAGGACTTCTTATCGACTGCCTTATTTTCGCTTGTGTCCCTCTTTTTATAATGATAAACATCTGACAAACGACTTATTTTTGTTTTAAGTCGTTCCTTTCGTTTGAATTTTCGTCTGTCACGCCCTCCGTGTTAATTTCGATAACTATCGAAATTACGCAATCACGTGACCTTGTTTCCACCATGTTTGTTGTTGTTATTATTTTTATATTCTACATTTTTATTCCATGGACATTTTGAATGATTTTATTTGTTGGTAAGTATTCTTTTATTGTCTTATATTATGTTTACTAATGCTTTACTTATTTATTTTTAGCCTAAATGTCTTGAAGCATTTGTACGTGAATAAAATTATGTACCATCGCATATTTAGATGTACATTCAACAATGTCCTTTTATTTTGTGAACTTTCATAGTCAACATAATGTTTTATTCTTTTACTGGTGAACTAGGCCCCAATATTTACATTCTGGGTGCGTTGATGTATATCGAAAACAGATAAATCATATACCTTTGCGTGCATTTCTTGTCCCATGCAGAAGAATATACAATTGATCTTGTGACCGTGAAATAAGTGGTATTTATATATTTATTTATGTATATAGACCTTTGTTTAATATTGTATTTTTGGTTTTAGCTTGGTCTTTCTTAGAATATATTCGTGTAGAGAAGAAAATAAACAAATCGTGCCCCTTACGTACACTCAATACTATTTTGTACAGAAAATATAAGTGAAACGTGTATAGTGATACATAACATTTATTCTTGACAATGTTGGTGGTTATAATATTGATATCCTTTGTGATAATTCCTATTTTTGAACTATTATCGCTGCTAAAAGAATGTATTACCGGGTTGACCTACTTTTCTATTGACTGCTAGTAATACTGCTTTAAATTATTATATATCCTTTTTTATTAAACGGAGGTCAGTATTTGAGTATTGTTTTATAGATATTTAACATGATTTTGTGCTCTAATTTATTTTAACATTGTTTTATATTTTTCATTTTATTTCTCATTGTGAATGCTGTTATTTTTACGGGTATGCAACCCATATTGCATTGTTGTGTATACTACTGCCTAGTTATGAATTTTTGAGTAAACACTAAATATAATTAAAACTACATACATTTACATTAATTAGTGAATTTATTCTGTGTTTTATTTGTTAAAATATTTATTATAATTTATATCTAACATGTGAATTTATATTTACTTAAAATAAACATAGTGATATTTTATTTCTGTTGGTTCTTTATTTGTTTGGTTTCTTTATTTTATTTATTCATTTATTTACAAGAGAATACCACAGCAATATGTTTAAAGGTAATTGGTAGGAAGTTTTGCGTAAGGAACTACCTAGTTACTGAATGCAATCACTAGCGATACCAAAGCTGTTTTTCAACAAGAATGAAAATTATATCTCCAATCCAAATTTCAAAATCTTCTTTCAAGATATATTTTGTTCCACTCCGAAACTTAACGGCATTGCAAAAAAAAAATCAAAAAATCTGATGAGAATTTTTAAACTAAACATGTATAAAAAAATATTCTAAATGAACGGTTGACTATTTCTATAGACAAATGTATGAAATCGGAACGAATTCGGGATCCATTCGCTCTGATAAATTGGTACAAGATGCTATTATCTTACATAGGGTTCAGGCAAAAATAAGCCAATTTTTCAAGGCCTGAGGGGTTACGATACCAGACTGACAGGAATCAGTTCAGCAAGCCAACCCAAGTCCGGTAAACAACAAGCATCCTCGCGATGACGTGACACATCGTCGCGATGACGTCACACAGCGGACTAATGATATGGGATATGGAAAGCGCAAACACTTCTACATTTTACTTTCTTATACGTAGTATAAGGAAGTATTGTGATGAAAATTTTCGACCTCGAGATTTTTGCAGATGTCCACGTTTTGAGGTCCCCTGATACCAAAAAAGTGGTTTTTAAAAAATGTCTCTATCTCTCTCTCTCTCTCTCTCTCGCTCTCTCTCGCTCTCTCTCTCTCTCTCTCTCTCTCTCTCTCTCTCTCTCTCTCTCTCTCTCTCTCTCTCTCTCTCTCTCTCTGTGTGTGTGTGTGTGTGTGTGTGACCACAATAGCGATCAAACCGCTGTAGATATCAATTCAAAATTTTGTATTTACGTGTGTAATCTGCCTCTTGAGAACTGATTAGATTTTGGGCAAAATCGGCAGACCGGAAGTACTAGTTTACTTCAGTGAAAAAATCGAAATTTGCAAATATTTCGTCAATTACTAAGTTTAAACAAATTTATAAAGAATTCATATGTACTTAAAATTGAAATTGTGAACAATTTTATTAAAAAGGTTTTTCGAAATTCCTACCGGAAGTAGGTCTTTTACTCTTATCGAAAATCAGTTTTTTGCATATCTCGCAAGTCATGCTTTTAAGACAAGTACGTTACGAGTATAAAAGTATTTAAAACATAATTTTCAATATCTTTTATATAAAAAAAATTTCAAAATTCAGACCGGAAGTACCACTTTTACTCCTATCGAATAGCGATTTTTTGCAAATATGTCGTAAGTTATGCATTCTATATATATTTATCAAGAGTACAAAAGTATTTAGAGTTGGATATGGAATATTTTTTGTACAAATGAAATTTCAAAATTCGGACCGGAAGTAACACTTTCATACGTATAAGAAAGTCGTGTGGTGGCCACACCTCATTTTTTAAATTGGTATTTTTGTGCACGTCTTCGTGCATCGTCGTTTCTGTACAGTTTCATGTATATTAAAGCTTAGATATTTCAATTTTGGGCAAGTTTCTAGAGAGCATCCCGTTTTTGCGTCGCCCAATGTATGTAACTATATGCTACATTATTCTCCATAAAATTAATTTTTAATGCAATTTATTGAGGCTGAATATTATATGTTCAAAATAATATTCATATTTTTTGCATCCGGACAGAAAAAAAAATTTTTAAAAAACGGTAAAATTGTTAATTAGTTATTATTAGAGGCCGGATTTCCAGGAACTTAAAAGTTGAAAAATAGGATCCTAAAATAGGATCGACAAAACTCAAAATCGGACGTTAAGAGCCTATATTATGACCGAAAAAATTAAAAATAGGACGAATTCTAAAAAATAATAAATAAAATACCTAATAAGGTATAATTAGGGAAACAAATAATTTTTACGTAATGTGCTTTTATTGGGTATGTGCCTACTAGAAAATTTGCTAAAAATGCATTAAATACTGGACAGTTCAATTTGTTCCATGTACATAGATCAGCATTAAACTGTTTCCTCTCATTATTTGAGTTAAGAGGATTAATAATTAAGGTTTGTCTTTCAGGCAGCTGAACAGAAGGTTGGTGAACGCTCAATTTTTTAAGCTGTGCCAGGTGTGATATTTTTTAACATAGGAACTACAATATAAGTAGGCACTAAATAAACAATAAACAGAAAAGAAATATAGGTATCAAAAGCGCCCCTAGTATTAATTTAATATGTACATACTTACACTTTTCACGTAAGATTTATAAAACAACATTTCCTTTTTGAAATGACATATTTCATAGTATCCAGTTTCAAAGATGGTGCCAATTCTATTGAGCCAAAGTCTTTATTTTCAAAACAACTTTTTTCTTTGAGCATTTTTTAGGTTATGTCAACCTTATCGTATATATTCCCAGGTGCCGAGCCTATCACCGATAATAAACGAATCAGCCTTGTCTATGTAATTTTCCCACCTAAATGAACTCACCAGCCGCGAATGGTATACTCAGAAGTGGTAACGACAATACAATGCTGGGTATTCTATGCTCTGCGTCTGGGAAATAGGTGTAATGTTATTGGCTGGTGGTATAAACCAAATCGACTTTGTGCAAGCAACCAATTGCAATCGTCGGTGACCAGTACAACTCGGATCGTGACGTAAGTACATAGAACATAAAAATTGAAAAACCTTTTTGTATTTTGATATTAATATTTGATCTGAACTGGAGATAAAATCTAGAAAATAGGATGAATTAGGACGGTACCTCAGTTTTAGGACATATAAGCGCACTTTAGGATTTTAGGACTTAAAATATGTCTTCAAATTTTCTTATTTTGTTCAAAATGTATTTTGGGACGACTCTTATTTATGGGCCTTAAATCTAAAAGAAAAGGCATTTTAGCTAAAATCCGGACTCTAGTTATTATTATTAAATAATTAGATAAGTATCTATATATAAAAACCACGAATAACTATTCTATAACCATGCCAGTATATAAATAAATATCAAAGAAAAAGCACGTAAATAACTGGAGCATCTACACCATTAGGTCGCCACGTGACGTCACGGTCGCTGGTCAATCTGGCTAACATGCGGCCATAAAGATTTGACTATCCTTAGTAGTGTACCATCCTTGAGTCTGTCCTTACTAAATCTTTCTGAAGAATTAGTTTTAAGAATACAGGTCAAAAACTCACCGAAGACCCTAAGTAAATCTGGCCATATGGGAACACATTCTTTTTTGGAATCCTTGGAGGTTCAAACATTCTTTTAAGTAACGCCGGTCATGCAGTATACCTCTGATGAATACCAGAAAGGATTACTCCAATGAGTTGGGTTGGTTCTGGTGTGTCTCGTATTAACTCCAATAGTTCGATGAGCAGAAATTTCAAACAAAAATTGATGACGCCTTTGTCCACGTGTATGGTTAACTATAAGTTTGCATGTAACTCCAAACAGAATTTCATCGTCACCGAAGACAACACTACACCACTCGGTTTACACTGCAGCGTTTATTGGCATCAGTTTGAATATTGTCTTCGGTGTTGAGTACTGGGTGGAGTTTGCGACCAAACGAAATATAATCATTTAACTTTAAGTTGAAATACCATCTGTTAAATCCGCCCGTTCTACACTACGTTTTTCTCGACTATTATTACAACTGTTCCTTGACGTTCTGGAGCATTCTCAAATCGTATTCCGTAAATTTATCAATTTAATGATTGATTCTATTGCCATGGTGTTTTTAATGATACAGTAAAGTCATGTCAATCAATTAATCACAAAATAAATAAAGTGGATATTTACTATAGACATCTCAACAGAAATTAATAAATGCTGACCAATATACCCCTAATATTACGTATTTAATATGAAAACGCTTCATAATTTAAGAAAACATATTTACTAAATATCAATTATTAAACTGTTACTTCATACCTTATATAGTGATGGTTTCATCAATTATTGTATTTCAGAATTAAATATTTATGTCTAAATTAATCAAAAGTGTATTTTGTGTATATAAATAATTCCTTTATTATTGCTATTAAATATTGTCTAAGACGGTATTAGGAATATGTAAATTTACGATTATAGTAACCAATTAGGGGGTATCAGATTTAATTATTGTTTGCTAAAAAAAAGCCAGTGCTGAGTAGATGTCAAATGAAAATTCCTGTAATTGAAAAAATCAAACAAACGTATTTGGTAGATCTTGCTTATGAAGCTAATGAACAACCGCATGTTGACTGTAAACCTAGTTTTCGCGATATATATGCGTATTTTTAGATCAATAATCTAAAAGCAAAATGTTGTTTATTACTAATGACACTGATAACAAATTTATTACAAGTTTACTGTACCAGCACAATAACATGCCTAATTTGAGAAAAATATCATAAAAATAATTACGTGACCTTACGTCACTACTTATTACGTTAATTATATGTACGTATTTAATTATCAGTATAATCACAGGTCCTGGAATGAAAATCTTTATAATGTTTGAAAGAGGTTTAATTAAACCTCCATTGATTATGTAAAACGAAATTCGTCGCCTTTCGAAAATTATACTACCAAAAAGGAATTCCGAGAATTAATTAAAAGAATTTAAACAAGAAAAAGTAAAGTGAATTACGTAAATTAATAGCTTCCGATTTTATCGTAAATTAAAAAATTGAAAAGAAAAGTCAAGCGACATACCAAGCGTATTCAAAAAGTAAGAGAGCAGATTCAATTTATTTTTCAATGAATAAGGTCATTAAAAAATGTCCAATAATGATTAAGTAATATAGTCTTGGCCATGCATATTCTTAATAAGGTTGAATAGGCCAGATATTGTAAAATATTGAAAAATGTCGAAAAAACAAGATTTATTTTTCATATACATTATATTTGAATCATTTGCTTTGGCAAATAGATATTTTTATTTATGTTACCGGATGTTAATTATTACCAGAAAGCCTTCTACTATTCGTTTTCATGTTATTCTAGTGTTTATAATAATGGATTGGGAGTCAAGGGTAAATAGAAAGCATTGGACTTAAATGAGTAATGCAATTTTTAATTTATTACTCATTTAAGTCCAGTCTTGCAATGTACGCCTAACTGCCGATCCCTAATTATAACTTTTCACGAAATCCCGTTATGAAACAATCAAAAGCATTTACAATGTTAACTCAAACGTGGCATGTTTGTGAATTACTTAGGACACGAGGTGGCAGTCGAAGAATCCTTCTTAGGAACTACACTTTGTACAAAGCGTGATTTTGCTATTATACCTAGCCGTAGGTGCGTACGCTCTTGAATACATGTACATTTTTGGACAACCCACGCACTCTTTTCTGTTCAGAACAGTTAGTAGAAAATTTTAATTTTAACATAACTGGTCAAAAAATAAAAAAATAGAGACAGAACACCTGTGCGGCCAACAAACTGAAATTTCAGGAACCTATTTACCATTACCTGGAATGTCAAATAGCAAAAAAAACCAAATGACCTCCCTACCATCATGTGTACTGATAGTACCGACAAGGACATGGTGGCTTAAAGACTGTTAAAAGGAAGAAAGAACAGGCCGGAAAAGAGACTAAGAAGCAGTAACTTACAAACCAGACAGCGTCAGAGATCACACATCAATCGACGTTGACTCCACAGCCACACCGAATAAGTTAACTACCGCCTCCTTATGTGGATTCCAATCAAAGGGATCTACTACTTTGACACTGAGTTCTGCAGGTACTCCACAGAGCCGAAGCAGGTCCGTTGTTTGTTGAAGGCCATCCTAAAGCAATTTCTTCGTAACTCTAAAGAGAAAGGTATCACTAAATTTCTCCAAGACCTGGGATTTGATGTCAAAGAGGCACTGAACCTATAGAATAAGCAAAACCAAGCTTGCATATTGTACATGGGAGTCCCTAGAAGACCCTGCAAAAACTATTGCACAACACGTGTCAGATAATCAAATACTTATCCGATAGCTACACACTTGAGTGGAAATTTTCAGGTGAACAGAGCGCATCCTAAATTGGGTTGTGAAGTAAAAGTGAAGGATATCAGGTGTTGCCATTGCATGTTTACACATGTAAAAATTAAAATTCGAAGTACAGATATCGACTGGAGCCAAAGCATCGAATATCTGGAAGTGATACTTAATTTACACCTGGCATTTCAATAACACGACAGCAAGGGAGATGGAAATCTACGGAAAGGGTAAACAAGCTATTTTAGTTACTAACAGTGAAGCCAATAACTTCAAATGATGTTTAACAATACCCATACCGCTCATCTTAACTAATGCCGGTCCGACTTAGACAGCCAGGGCAAAGACGATATTTAAGCGACTAGATCGGGCGTAAAATCGCTGCCTGCGCCTAGCAATGAAGCAACCAAAACATGTGTCGGTAGACATCTTGACAGAATCGCAAGCCAGTCGCGACTGGTGAGTTCACTTAATGAATCACTTACGTAGACAAGACTGATCCGTTTATTATCGGTGATATACTCCTAGATGCCGAGCATATCACCGATAATCAACGAATCAATCTTGTCTATGTAATTGCTTCACCATAACGTACTCACTAGCCGCCACTGTCGCAAGCTTAGATTTTTTGGATGAGTTCATTACAAAAGAGAAGCCGAAAAAAGACACAAAACTGTAATGGTGGCAACCAGCTTCCTATATAAAATCACAGTAAGTGTAGACAAATGCTCCTAAATTTCTGAAACACAGTTGTAACAGCGCAACCGCCAAAGTCATGTGTGGCAAAATTCCGTGACTGACCAAATGCCGACGAAAATTTTCATAAAAGAAAAGCACTACAAACACTTAAATATTCAGAGCAACTCCTAGTACTCCAAGAAGTGTAATACTGATAAATAAATCTATCTAGATTAGAAGTGTTGCACTGTATTCAAATATAACTTGTCTCAAAACTTGAAACAGTTTCCATTCATAAAATTCAAGAAAACGTTAAAAGATATTCCCTTGACGGCCGCGTCGTCATTCGAATTTTGCTATGTTATCGTACTTTCAGTGAAAATTTCGCTGTCCATACTGACAGCTCAAGCCTAGGAGAAAATTGTACTGTAAACATTAGAAGAGCTTCTACAGGATCAAGTGCTTTGCACTGATAACTTTTACACAGCGCCTTGTATAACTTTAACTATTTATCTTATAAATTTCATTTCTGACGTCTTCTACACCTATGCATGATAGAATAAATACAGGGTTAGTTAAAAGTATGGAGACGGCGATTTATTGTCGTTAATATTCATTTTAGAGAATTATGTTCAATATAAAAGTTTGTTAGGATATTTTGATCTACATTTGAGAATATTTGATTTTTTTTTTCTTCAATTGTTTTTTAGTTACGCCTGTCCGCGCAGTTTTTTTAAATGGGAACTAGTAAATTTTACTCTATCATTCGATAGAGAATTTTTTTCTCTTTACAATAATATTTTTGTTTTTTTAAAATTCATTTTAATAACTTTTTTATAAGAAAAGGCCGGTTCAAGTGTTTCACAGATGTTCGGTACATCGCAGATAGACAGAAGCGATGCGATAAACAAACTTGAGCGACATAATTTTATCAGTGGTTATTGTGTCCGTCAAATCTTTGACAGAAATAATTCATTTGTGCAATTTGTTGCTGTTAATATTAACAATGGCGAGTTTAAGTGAACATGAACGAATTGAAATACTTATGATGTTGGGTTATGGAGATAGACGCAGAAGTTTACAAGACGTTTGTAATTTATTTAATGATACGCATCCAAATAGAAATCCAATTTCTAAATCCGTTGTTGGTAAAACTTTAAGACGCTTTGAACAAACTGGTAGCGTTAAAGATTTGCCAAGGAGTGGTAGACCTAGAACAGCAAAAAGCGATGATAACAAACTGGATATTTTATTGGCTGTATCTGAAGATCCTCATTTATCAACCAATCAATTAGCGGCCAAATTTCAATATTTCGCAGTCATCGATCGTGTCATGTTTAAAAAGTGAAAAGTATAAACCTTATAAGGTACACCTTGTACACGAGTTAACGGAAGATGATTTTGATAGGAGATTACAATTTTCTGAAGAAATGTTAAATATTTGCAATAATAATGAAAATTTTGTCAACAATATTCTTTTCTCTGACGAAGCTACTTTTTGCCTTACCGGTGAAGTAAACAGACATAACTGCAGATACTGGTCATCGGAAAATCCCTTTTGGTTTTTGGAGCACCATACGCAGTACCCCCAAAAGGTTAATGTTTGGGTTGGCATTCTTGGCGGTCATATTATCGGTCCCTTTTTCATCAATGGCAATTTAACTTCGGGTCTGTATTTGCAGTTATTGCAAAATGAAATAATACCTGCTTGTGCTACGCTCTATCCACATGAAAACAATGAACACCTGCCCAATGACAGTATCTGGTTCCAGCAAGATGGCACCCCACCACATTATGGTGTAAATGTTCGTCAATATCTGGACAACGTTTTTCCCCACAGATGGATTGGAAGACGAGGAACCATTGAATGGCCAGCCCGTTCGCCAGATTTAAGTCCTTTAGATTTTTTTCTTTGGGGATACGTAAAAAACAAAGTTTACGAAGATAAGCCCGATAATGTCGAAGATTTACAAATCCGAATTACCAGAACGATACAAGAAATTCCCCGAGATTTTTTACAGAACTCTGTTCGGGGTTTTGTAAATCGATTGGGTCATTGTCAAATTACTAATGGACGACAATTTGAACACTTACTTTAATTTACTTTTTTATTAATTTGTTTAATTTTTCTTGTAAAAGTTATTAAAATGAATTTAAAAAAAACAAAAATATTATTGTAAAGAGAAAAAAATTCTCTATCGAATGGTAGAGTAAAATTCACTAGTTCCCATTTAAAAAAACTGCGCGGACAGGCGTAACTAAAAAACAATTGAAGAAAAAAAAAAATCAAATATTCTCAAATGTAGATCAAAATATCCTAACAAACTTTTATATTGAACATAATTCTCTAAAATGAATATTAACGACAATAAATCGCCGTCTCCATACTTTTAACTAACCCTGTATATTTTTAGTAGGGGAGATTGGACAGTTCTGGAACCTCCTCCCCCTCTCAACTTACTCCACCTTCCCCCCTCGCCGACAACCAATTTTTAGTTTCAAACGCCGCCACCGAGGATTTATAGATGGCGCTGATGTCGGCGCGCTAATTTAAAATTAATATACGGGATGTCTCAAAGTTATAAAATAAACACATATACAGTATGATACTTGGTGACGTAGTAATAAAATTTGAATATACAGGACGTTCCAAAAGTCACGCACAGTCTAAAAAATACAGGATTATTCAAAAGTTTCAACCAAAAAAACGCGCCCGCCCGTCATTCAAAAATTAGATACGACCAAACGGCGTCGTATGGGGGCGTTCGTCAAACATCGCATTGCAATTTAAAATTAATATACGGGGTGTCTCAAAAGAAATACAGTATGGTACCAGTAGTAATAAAATATGAATATACAGGGCATTTCAAAAGTATAGATTTAGAAAATAAGATGGCGAATCAAAAATTTAAATGTTAATACATATACAGCCTGGTTCCTGATGACGTCAAATATGAACATACACTGTGTTCCAAAAGGGTTGAACAAGGGTGTAAGGAAATAAAAGATTAGCTTCTTTAGACAAAATTTATTTTTATATATAAACAGATACAATTAAATATGCTAAACTATTTTGAGAAAATTTTCTAGCAATCTAACATTATGTAGTGCACAAATACAATAGTCCTTAGTATGAAACATACAAGTTGAGTTAGTCTTATCTAACGTAATACTATTTTCATCACACTCTAAATTAACACTTTTGGAACACAGTGAATGTTCATATTTAACGTCATCAGGAATCAGGCTGTATTTGTATTAAAATTTAAATCTTTGATTCGTCATTTTACTTTCTAAATCTATACATTTGGAACACCTTGTATATTAATATTTTATTACTACAAGTACCATACTGTATTTCTTTTGAGACACCCCGTATATTAATTTTAAATTGGTGCATCCACATCTCCAAAACCTCGGAGTGTGAAACTGCAATGCGACGTTTGACGAACGCCCCCATACGAAATACGCCCACACGTCAAACGCGGGGCGCGCCGTTTGGTCGTATCTAATTTTTGAATGCCGGGCGGGTCGTTTCTTTGGTTGAAACTTTTGAATAATCCTGTAGTTTTTAGACTGTGGGTGACTTTTGGAACGTCCTGTATATTCATATTTTATTACTACGTCACCAAGTACCATACTGTATATGTATTTATTTTATAATTTTGAGACATCCTATATATTAATTTTAAATTAGCGCGCCATCAGCGCCATCTATAAATCATCGGTGTTGGCGTCTGAAACTAAAAATTGGTTGTTGGCGAGGGGGGTGAGGTGGAGTAAGTTGAAAGGGGGAGGAGGGTCCAGAACTGTCCAATCTCCCCTACTATTATTATTCCTATTATCATCTCGTTAAGGTGTCTGTTTCCTTAATTATTTTTAAACTAAAAGGTAAGCGTATTAATTTAATGATAATTTTTAGAATAATATTAATGCCGCTTTATTGTTGGCATTACACCGTGTAGTTATCGAAATATTTATGCAGAAAGTAGTAATCTATAAAATTAATTAGAAAACCTAATTTTTAAATGTATTATTTAAAACAACATAAATTTACTTACATGTGACACATATGCCATTCCCAAAGATGTTTCGGTATGAACGGTTTAAAATCTGCTGTACCAGCGTTCAAAATTCTCGCTGTAAATCGTAGCAGTCTCCTAGTTTCCAAATGCCACGAACTTGATTCCTTCTGTATAACGTATGCTTGTGATGCCAGACAATTTTCCTCCATAGCACATTGTAAGAAAAACATTTGTTTATCTTCCAGAAACGCGGTTCTAGTTAATTCCATATGATCAATCACCAAATCCGCCATTTTATCCGTACATAATACCGCAGCCATATCATGACCTTTACATTCACCCATCCTGTTCTGATCGAAAAAGCATTCGCTTAATGAATTTTCGTTTCCGGTGCATTTTATTCCCGCATAAGTATTTTCTGTAATATTTCCTCCGAAATAGTCAGTTTGCATCGCATCATTGGCATAACCCAGACCCAGATATTTACAGATGACCATCGCTTCTAACAAAGACCAACCATCGCCACAAATTGTTACCCATTCCCCTAATTTAGTTTGAATTTCCACTCTTCCTTCTGTCGGTATTCTGCCATCTCTTAACCGAATATTCACATTACTTGGCATACGACTCCTGTAAATATAATATTGGGTTTTACTCAAGTTATTGAGCAGTTTATTATTTGATATTTAGAATATCATTTCATTATTAGATTAATTGAAAAAAACGTTTTTCTTGGGATTTTAATATCATTTTATGAAATTCATTCAGTTTCACAGGCGAATATTTAACATTTTTCTAACAGATTCAATATTAATTGTCCTCATGCTCCTCAAAGGTAGATAATATTATTGCGTGTACGCATATTACTGTGTTTGGATTCATTGTGTATACAATAGTTAGTATACAATTCTTTCGTTTTAATTTGATAGTTATGTCAAGTCTATTCAGCAATATACATAAATACTACCGACTCATAACGCTTTTACCAATCATGTGTTTAATTATAGCTTACTCCACCTAGATACTCATATGATTTTCTATTCCCGTCATAATTAAAGAAAATATACGAACGCTGGGCTTTTCTTGGCAACACTGAAACACTTAAAATGTTCTCAGGCCTTTCTATACACTTGTTAATTATGAACCTGATCGTCCCCAACTACTACTGCAAAACAATAGACACGGCCTCAATCTCCCTTCCCGCCTGTTACTTCTGCGTACATAAGATCTTTCTAATTATAATTTTATATTTATGGCGTCATGATTCTTTTAAAACCAAACACAAAACAACTTCCTTTAAATCATTTATGAAAATAAACAAGTGAGTAATTTGACTTATTGTACGATAACAAACGTAATTGATTGGAATTAACAAAGCTCGCTAAACTTTCGGATAGGAGGTTTTTCTCCAGGTGCATTTTTAAATAGCATTGCGCATAGAACGGTTATTAACAATGAAACGGGCGGATTGATTAGCAGGTCGTGAATGACAGCTAATTAAGCGGGATTTATGCAGGTCAATTCGACAACGATTTTGCGGGCGTTATTTAGCAGGTCGTCATTGACAGCTGCTTAAGCGCAGTTCAGCAGCACTATTAGAGATCCTCAAAGCAAGTCAGAAGGCAGTATTTAAAGTTAAAATTCATTTGGAATCCATGCTCTTTGTATACCTCGAACGTGTGCTGTGCCGTTGAAGAAATCGTATTTTCAGACCACAAGCATGTGAATGTTCATAACTAAATTACGTAATAAACACGACTCCGCTCTCTCAATAAATAATCTTGAGAAATTGATTAATTATAACATAACACATCGTAACAAACTCATTGGAAAATTTTAATAATAATTATTTCGCAATTTTATACACCCAGCAAATTCTGGCTCTTTTCTACCATATTCCAGACTTTCTGTCGCTGACGTAGTATATGAGTGCAGTTGATTTACGACTTGTTTACCGGTACGTTTTTGTCGTCGCCCGGATGTCTGCTTTTTTTGTTGGTGGGCTTATTTCATTACAAAAGGAAAGAAACAAGTTTTCTTTTGCGAAAAGAAGTGTAACTATGAAATCCGTAGTTTGTTTTTTAATGCAACTGGAAGGTATATTTCAAAATCAGTACATACTGCTAGTACTATTTCCAATTTGATTTTGTTAGGACAAGCAACGTTTTCATTCTTTATGCTTTAAGATGCGTATCCCCACTCAAATATAGTCCAACTATTTCAAGATTGTCCTTATCAAAGTAGTTCGAAATCGTACGGTATAATCGCCACAATCGAAATCAAGTATTAAAATGCACCATTGTTCTGTATATTAAAAGGTTGCTTATATAATATACAAATAATTTTTTTCTAAATTACACTCACGTTGGGTAATATTATTTGTCAGACTGTGAAATCAGTTTAACTTGTCAACGTTTATACAAAGTGCTATACCATTTATAAACAGGATTTCATTTGCCTTCAGGATAATTAGTGAGAATTGCAAAAAAGCCCGTTACGGAGAAGTGTTTCAGAAACCCCTACGAATTTTAAATGAAAATGTAACGATTCAAATAATGCTCACTGACTGAAAACTTACATTAAACTTTCACGCCCTCTAATCTTATCCTTCTCACCGTCTTCTTCCTTTTCATTTTCCTGACAAATAACGCCGGCAGCTTCGGTAAAATCACAATCATTGTTACCCCATCCGTCAAATCTACACGATGTTATTTCACTTTCTGATCCGTCACAGTAGATATTATCCATCCAATAACGTCCTGCAAAATAACAAACCGACAACTGTAGAAATATGAAGCAAAATACGATACTTCTAGCAATATTCTTTTTAAACTCAAAGGAAAAAAAGAGACAAATGTGTTTCTCATATTCTTCTATATTAATATACTTACATATAAATGTGTACATACATATATCATTATTTTCTCTTAAATGGGAGACTATTCTGTAAACATTAAAGATGCTATCAAATCTTAACTAGAGAAATAACTTCCAGTAGTATACTGTATACATGTCACTTATGATAAAATTTTACAAGTTAAATAGTGGTAAATGGTATTCTAGTAATGTTGATTTTTAAAATTAACATGTTAATTTTGAAAGCATTTAATAGAATTTATTTCGGGATAGTGGACAGACATAGATAGGCCAGGTACACTATCAGAAATTATCAAAAAAAAAAATAAAACTTATAATAATTTATCTAATTATTTGAGCAATCATTTACAATATACATATATGAAAATTGATCCGGCCAAGTCATCTACTGCGTAAGTTACTTCCGGTGTCCCGCAAGATTCGAGTTCACTACTATTTTTAATATACACGTCACAATTTGTTAAACAAATTAGATATTGTAAAATAAGAATGTACGGGAATGAATTAAATACTTCTTCTTAATTTGGGCAGGGGGGGGGGGAGTTGTACAGGGTGTCAATGTGGATTTACATCAAATGCACCAGCTATAACAATTTCATTTTTTAACTGTAAGTTCTAACAAGTCATTGTTATAGTATCCGGTAAGCAAAAAGTATTTTCGACATTATCACAGCCTTAAATATAATAGGTTAGATGTAAGAACAGAGGTGGTTAATCCACCATCTGCATCTTGCCTTAAAGTTACTGTACTGACATTTATACCATTGTCGTCAAATATTAATTTCGGTTTACACTTCTATCATATGCAGAAGATGACCTTATGATATGCAGCGATGCCTGCTTGCTAACAGTGGTGGGAGAGCGGGGACCCCCACGCCTTACATTTCATAGCAAACGTTTGTCGAGTGTGGCAGCCTCGCTTATGTTTATCTTTAGTTTATTTCGTCGCGCTCTTTTCCTCTTTCTACTTTCGTATCAGAAATTAAAATATGTCGACCCCGGTATATTCATATCATGAATACTGTATGAGGCAATTCAATAAAGATTATTATTATTACTAATAATATATGAGTATATAATTAACACAAATGGCAAGTCTTCATATAACCCCCCTCAATGGTAAGGAATCGCGTAATTATTCCGGTTACGGATGTCACAAGTGTATTTTTACTATGGGTAGGATATTAACGTGTGAGGTGCATGTTGGCTAAATTAGAAAGTATGGATTTTGAAAGCTGTTATTACAAATTGATGCCTTAGTCATCTCATGTTAACTTTACAACGAAGAATATGCCCAAAAATTTGATTTTTAGGTTACATCTTTTGAGCATTGCTACATAACTTATTCATGCCAAACCACTAATCTGCTTCCGCCAGAATAGTTTACGTAATCTACGTAAAAGTAATATCTTCGTTTCGCAGAAGAAACGATGTATTATCTGTGTACATTAAGGTTTAATAGCTCTTTAATAGCTGGAACATGTTCCATTTTTTCCAAACGAACGTTATAGTCATCACAGTCGAATGCCTGATCACGGAAAATTAGTTTGATGTTTTATTTTCCATCGAAGGCCACTAAAATTGCGTCAACAGGTTCAATTATTGCTGTGATTGTGGATCGTTGCTTTCTAAAATAATGTTGAGCCTCACTAAATAAATACTGTTCAGGATATTTAATAAAGCGATTTGTAAGTACTTGTTGAAATTATTTTTTTAGTTTTGGAGATATAGAGATTGGTCCATTCGTTTGTCTCTTTTCAATTCCTTCGGAAATGAACTATGAACGAACTTTGTTCTTCAGTTTCCTCATTTAGTGATGCATGAAAGGTATAGTAATGTAGATAGTAACGAAAATCCTGGCATATTTCTCGCCAGTTTTTCAGCCACGCGTGGAAAGAGTTTGTTTAGAATCTTTAGGAGAATATGCATTCTTCGTTTCTTAGCTAATTCTTCCTTCCGCCTTCCGTCATTCCTTATAATAGGTTCATTCCAACACAAATCACACAACTAGTGTCTAAGTTTGCTAAGGAGTAATTTGATTGGTTGCGAAAAATTTTTCGGATTTATTTTACAACTGCTTTATTTTACGCTCTGTGCACTCATTTTTTTCGGTATTCAATTCAAGCATCATTATACACCTCTTGCATCTGGTTAGTCTTCGTTACTTTATACTTCATACATCTAGTGAGTCTAATTTATTTTTCAGCTGGTTAAACTCGTCTGTATACCAATTGACTTCTTTCCTGCTGTTACTCCGGGATATTTTGCTATATTAGTAAGGCATAAAACTGAAAACACCATCGCTGACTGAAGTTTAACCAACTAGAGATACAGAGAAAAACAAAGAACAATTTAGAAGAAAACAACTGCAATTTTAAACTTTATATTTAACTATTACTCTAATGCCAAAGTTAATAATAAAATAGAACATTATTGAATCTTTTATATACTTGGGTCTTATAAATGAAATATTTAAATAAGTGTTGTTCCGAGAATTCATCCCTGTGTTGAATAAAAAGTTTCGAACAACTTTATATATACAGAATTTAATTTTGTGCGATACTGCAACACCGTTCTTGTTAGGTTGTGAATGCTTTGTAAGTGCTTTCACTTAACGTCGACCTCTCTTTACTTCGTATTGATTTTTTTGATTATTTAATACTAAAGTGATAATGTCGCACACAAAGCCAATTGTCGTAGAGAAACGACGTGTTAATATTGTAGTGTACAAGGAAAGTTGTGCAAGTCGGAAAATTAATGAAAGACTAAATATTTCAAAATCTACAATCAATAATGCTATTCGTCGGCATCAGAATACCTGAAAGTGTTGAATACCGTGCACAACAAGATCGGTCTAGAATTACAGAAGCTAAATACAATTAGTAAGCAGAAGGAATCATAGGACAACAGCACCAGAAATAGCGATAGAATTTAATCGCGGAGCACAACGCAAACTTTTAGAAAGTAGAGTATAACTGTAATTTTATCAGTTATTTTGGATTTATAGCCAAACGTTCTTGTTAACCATTGCTTTACTGCCACCAAGTTTTACTTAGTTACATTTATTGTGATAGTTATTGTTGTGTTTGTTATACTCATATGTTGTCTGTTGTGCAATAGTATTCATAATATAAATATGTCTAGCAAGATTATAAAAGCCATTTCTTTTAATGTTTGGTTCAGGATCACAGGCAGTGGCGGCGCTAGGCGGTAAGTGTCGCACGGGGGCGCATCATGTAAAAGGCGCTGTACCAGGGTCTCATTAACAGCAAACCAGTTCAAAAAAATTTGCAGCAGCAACTAAATTATGTATATTTCTTAAAAAACAAATATCACATTGAACAAACAGGTTTGGCGGTTCAATAGTACAAGGTATACTCGGATTCAAGAAAGATAATATCTGCGTCACTAATATATAATTCTATCAACGAATTATGTCTACATCCAAATAAGAAATAGTATCTACTTGCATTTACTTATGCTATCCTTGTTATACAAGTAGATACTATTTCTTATTTGGATATAGACATAATTTTTTAATAGAATTATATATAAGTGACGCAGAGATCATCTTTCTTGAATCCGAGTGTATGTCCCTATCTTATACCGATATTTTACTATATAAGAATATTTATCAAATGTCAAATTCGTATTTCATTTATGTTTCTTTAGTACACTTCTACAAAAGAAAGCAGTCACAGGTAGTGTTATTTAAAATATTATTGCTTTCTTTCAATAGTTTAGCTTAATCCAATTGACGGCTTCAGCTATGCAGAGGTTAAGAATTATTGCGTCTAGACCGATTTCCAAACATTGCTTTGATCATTTGCGTTCTTAGAATTTTGCGCACGTGTGCGTATTCGGCCTATATATCCCCCATTATTTCATCTAGATCTACGGCAGAGTATTGATTGTCGAGTAATATTAATAGAAAATACTTTACAAGCTTTCTGATGTTCTGAGGCATTTAGGCCTTGCCAAGATATTAAACATATTTAATATCTTGGGAAAGCGACATGCAAATGGATAACATAAAAGAAGTCTTAAAATCATGCACAAGAAGAAAAAAAATCGTGCGATTTTAAAAACCAATGAAGTTCCATCCAATGTGTACTTAATTTGACAAAACTTCACATTTACACACGACAATAATCCAAAACATACTGCCAAAATATGCAAAATTATCAGAAACATAACCAATAATGAAATATATTTCAAATAATAACTTGAACATCTGAAAGCAGGGATTTGAATTCCATCGAGTTGATGTGGAACAAATACGATGGGAGAGAGAGAAAAGCTAGTCTAATTTCGAAGCAATAGCTTTGGAATACTCTTCAAAACGGTTGATATATTATATGTACCGAACAAAACCTTCAAAACATTAATTAGAAATATGCTACCTGTTGTTCACTAATTACTTCATTATTAATTTAGAATTAAGGGGTATATCATTTCCAATTTATTTTAATGTGTAGTGGTTTTTTTATTTACATATTATTTATTTTATAATAAACATTAGAATTAGGGCCTGATTTATTGTATATCTATAACAATAAACATCAATATTATTATAGGAGGAATTATTGCGGATACATAAAATAAAACTAAAGAATATTGAGTAAATTGCGGTGTAGAACAACCGTAGGCACCTGTTTCTGACTCACTGGTCGTCATCAGTATGGTGTAGCCAAAAAATGAGGTGGGATAACCTTTGAGATGTAGCATACACGGAAGACCATCCGGTGACAGACCGCCATTTGCAGGTTGACAATGTCCTCCTCGCGGCGATGTTAGTTGTTGTCCTCAAAACTGAGTATCTTCTAACTGTAACTGCAACTGGCGCTCTGTCACCTGATGGTCTTACGTGTATGCTACATCTTCAAGGTTATCCCAGCTTATTCCTTGTCTACACCGTACTGATGAAAACAGTAACAGAAAATCGATTATTTTTAATATATCCAATGTTTTTCTTTCAAGTTTTGAAAAGTTTACCCTGTGTAACAATTACTATATTAATCATCATTTAATTTGGTAGCTCAAGTGGAATAAGAATGCGAAAAATATTTTTGGATTATCAACAAAACGAACAAATATAATGATTTACATTCTTATTTACTTGGAGAACATTATAAAAATTATACTACT
Source organism: Amphimallon solstitiale (assembly GCA_963170755.1). NCBI lineage: Eukaryota > Metazoa > Arthropoda > Insecta > Coleoptera > Scarabaeidae > Amphimallon > Amphimallon solstitiale. Next base: position 36,369,940 of record OY720680.1, read on the forward strand.
TTAAACTTACTTCTTGCTGGACCGAATTTAGAACTATAAGTAGCTTTTCCTACTCCTGGAGCATATCCAAGTTGCCTGCAGATGACATCCGCTTCTGCATCGTCCCATTCATCGTCGCATACAGAACCCCATTGTCCGTCGTGCAAAACCTCCACATTTCCTGACCAAACAAAAAGAAAATTCCTGCTAATTACTTCCAGTAAAACGTGAATGCATTGCGCTGATACATTTTATTTCAAAAACTAGGTTAATGGTGCTCTTTATATGTGGCGACGGTTAAAAGATTGACGCCATGAAATTTAATATTAACATTGCTCTGAAACTTTTCTATCGCTGTATATCTAATTTACTTAATGGTATAAAACTATTAAGTGCATACTTAATAGAAAATCAAATGGATTTGGTATAATAGGCAACAGTTCTAGAGAACCAATTACATTTATTTTATGTCGTAATTAAAGACAATTGAAATTTCTCTACATATGGCGCTGTTTCAGAGTATACATACAAACTATTTAATGCCACCTGTGTTGATATCGTTAATCACGTCTTGCTATGAAAGGTGGGTATTACCTTGTTGCTTATATATTGAATTACTTACGTACTGCTCTGAAATTATAAGCATAAAACGTGGGCAAATTTGTATATAGATAATCTACCTAGCCATGAAATTAACAACTTAAAACAAGTTACTACATTTGTATCTACTCGTATATACTGCCCTACTAAGCAAAAAAGTCGTATCTGACATTTTTATCAAAATTGAGTTGTCGTATCTACGGACACAACAGTATATTTCTCTATCTTTTCAGCCAAGTTTGAACATCGTATGTGCACACACGCACTAAAGCAAAATGTCGTATTCACAAAATGTCTTGTGAGATACGACATTTTTTCTTAGCAGAGACTAGTCGTTGTTGCATAGGACGCTGCAGATACGACAAAATGTCTACGTAACATAACCTAAAAATAATAGTAACTGACAGATGGCTGGTGTACGTTACACCTATTACAACAGTATTAGTGTTTTGTCCTGTCATTTTACTTTGAAGTATAAGGTATAAACCACAAAATTAGTTGCTAAACAAGTGTGAAAATTGCGGTAAGTTTTGAAATCTATTTGTGTATTTCATCGTCTAAGCTGTTCTTTTTTATTAGTTTGTTGTTGGTGATAGTGGATGACAACTTATAAAATGAATAGCAGAGCAAAAAGAATTTTAGAGCTTGCTTTAAGCAATACCAAATCTGAGCATGTTAATGAAGGCAGTAACTGCGAGTTAACTAATAATGACTATTCATTTGAAAAAACCTATCATGAACTTCAAAATATTGAACCGGAGATTGAACCGCAACCTTGTACAAGTGGTTTTCAGTCTAACAACTGTAACAATATTGATTGCGACATCTATAATAATATAGAAAATGAATTTTCTGAAGATGACGACGATTCCGTTAAAGACATCGACTACCTTCCCACTAGAGTTGACAGCGAAACCTCAGATGAAAGTGATTTTGAAAATATGTCACCAGCAGTTACAACTGCTCAAGACCATGTTAGTACGATGTCTGTGACAAAACAAGGAACTATTAGAAAACGAAAGAGGTATGAAACATCTTTAGCTGCAAGAAAACAAGCCAAGATAAACAAAATCATTTTAGAACATGGAGTTAAAACTGGTTGTGGAGACAAGTGTAAAAAACAATGTAGCCGAAATATTAGCATGCAAAGACAAGAACACATTAACACCCAATACTGGGCAATGACTCAAAATGATAGAAAAACGTTTGTGCTGCACAGTACTACTAAAGAAGTTGTCAAAAGACGAACATTAGCAGCAGCTGAAGTATCAAGAAGAAACCAGTCTCTGAAACGGTTTTTAACAAATGAACATGGCCTAAAATTTCAAGTTTGCAAACCATTTTATTTGGCGACTTTGGGTTACGAGTTACGAAATGATAGAGTTCTAAGAAATGTGTTGACTTTAGAGGCGGCTCTAATAATGCCCAAAGTAGATAATCGCGGAAGAAAAAGCAAGCAAAATCGATTTGATGAAAAACTTATAGAAGACCACATAGAATCTTACAGGCCGACAATCTCCCATTACAGACGAGAGCACGCTCCGTTAACACGTTACCTTCCCAGTGATGTCACGATCAAAGGAATGTTTGAAAATTTTAAATCAAAGTACTCGGTAAACATTTTTTACGAACTATACAGAAGAGTTGTGGCTAAGAAAAAGATTTCTTTTGCCACTTTAGGAAACGAAGAATGTTCACTTTGCGAATCTTTTATTCTACACAGCAAATCTACTGGCCACACCAAAGAAAATACTGAACTGGATTGCGAGGAATGTCAGTCATGGCAAAATCACCATGACAAGTATATAGCAGCTCGAGCAGAATACCAGCAGGACTGTGAAAAGAAAGATCTTCAAAAGGTAAATTGTACGCTTGTTCGAGATGAAATAATAATTATTGTAACATAATTTTTATTACTGTCAGGTCATCATGTTGCCTCGCTGCGATATGTTCAAGGAAATTATATTTGTACCACGGATAATCGCTTTCAATGAGTCATTTGTTCGTCTTGGAAAGTCATCTGAAAAGCCATTTGCATTTATCTGGCATGAGGGAATCGCTGGAAGGAGTAAAGACGATATTATATCAACGTTTTTCAATTTTCTATTGTGTGTAAGAGATCTGGAATCTGTGACAATATGGTTAGTAGATAACTGCGCCGCCCAGAATAAAAACTGGGCACTATTCTCATTTTTTATTTACATCATTAACTCAAATCTTGTAAATTTAAAGACACTAAATATTAAGTACTTTCAGTCTGGACATACATTTATGTCAAGTGATGCCTTTCATCACCAAGTGGAATTAGCATTAAAAAGAAAAAAGAAAGTGTACGACTTTGAAGATTTTAAAAATTGCGTCCAATCTGCAAATTCAAAGAAAGTTAACGTATTTGAAATGAAAATTGAAAATTTTTATAATATAACAGATTTTACATCTCAGTACAAATTAAACGAAATTGTTCCCAGACCATACCTTCAAGATATGGTATGTATTGAATTTAAAAGAGGCTGTAGATGTATGTATTTTAAAACAACATTTAATTCCGCATTTAAAGAAGTTCATTTTGTTCTGTCAAAATATGAAAAAGGCATCTTACCACCTCCAACAGCTAGAAGAGTTGTAAGAGGTATTTCACAACAAAGAAAAAAAAATTGTTACAAAAACTTACAGGAATTGTACCAGATAACCGTTTAGAATTTTGGAAAAATTTGACTGAATCTGAGCTTGTGGAAGATGACTCAGATTAGTAGATGTTATACTTACCTAAAAATAGTGTAAATGTTGACACTTGTATTTTAATCACTTTTTGTTATTTCTGTTATAAATAAAAAGTTATTTTGAAGATACGACTTTTCTTTCTACTATGACTACATAAGATAACGCAAAATGTCGTAAGTGCATTTTTTGTTTTGTTTAAGGTTACTATAGTATTAAAAAATCTACTTACATAAATCACAGATAATATTATACATGGCCTCGGTAAGTTTTAAAAAAACAATAAAAAAAAAACAAAAATAATACAAATAATGTAAAAACTTCATTTACTCAAAACTGCGCGTGTGTAGATACGTCGTTCTTGCTTAGCAGGGCAGTATAGATGGTTAAATTTATTTCATTATTTTGCAATTGGCGTTAAACACAAAATAAAATAGAGATGGTAATACACAACGATAGTAACACTAAGTCATACTCTAACATTTTCCAACATCCGATCATTAATTACAGCGACATTTGTAAAAATTAAAGAAAATTAAACAAATAAATAACTAATATAAATAATTTTAAACTAGACATTACTTCGACAATACATCCAAATAAATGTAAACAAAAAGAAGTCACTTTAGTCATCTCACCCCCATAGTGTGGGTAAGATGACTAACATAACGGGTATGGCTTCTACATACATAAATCACAAATAAATTGCGCTTGACCATTGTAACTAGTATAGTCTTCATCACACCACTTTTGGTATTGACACTGCACCCAGTGGTGCGCTGGCGGCTCTATGTAAGGTTGATGGAATAAACGACTATATCAGAATAATTAGGTATTGTTTCATTTAGTTATATTTTTGCCTTTTTGCTGATAACAATATTTTAAAAGATATGCCATTGTCAGTGGTTGTCAAAATTTGTTGAAATTTTGTGAGGATAGTGGACACTCGTGATTCATCAGCGTTAAATATCGACGGGGGCAGATCTAGAGTACCATAAACAAAGACCTATCAGAATGAACAAATTCATGTACGCCAAAAATATGCTGCTATTAACAAAAAAACAAAAATGAATTACAACAACGCGTTCATAAGTGGAAGGTAGCCTTAGAGAGAACAAGCGGAAATCGTATTCCAAAATCAAAAGATTGAAGTCTAATATATCGGTATTCAAACTTGAATCAAGGTCGCTCGCATGCGTAGGCATGCATGGACATGTCTGGACCAGTTTTCTATCGGGGATTGCGCGAGGTTGCTAGAGCAGTAAGTACTATTGCATTCATTTCAACAGAATGTTCTGAGCTGTGTGCTTCGAAAGGCCATGCAGCAAAGACACAACATTGAGTTTTATTACAAATTGAGTGAAACAGCGACGAAAACCCATGAAATGTTGGTTTACGGACAGGATACTGTGAGTAGAAAATATGTGTACGATTCGGTTCTTACGCTTTTGCGCTGGCAAGGAATCGGTGGAAAATGAACGGCGTTCGGGCCGACCATCAACAAGCAGGACATCGGAAAACATTGAACGTGTGCGAGTGTTGCTAGCAGAAGATCGGCGATTAACTCTGCAATTAGTAGAAGAAGAAATATATATTGGCAAAAATACAGTGGGACCCATCATCCATGAAAATTTGGGTAAACGCACAGTTTGTGCTGCACATCCTAACAGACGAGCTAAAAGCAAAACGTTTTGGCGATTTCATCAACATGTGTAACCGGGACACGTTGCTTCTGGGTTCCATTGTCACAGAGGAGGAGTCTTGGTGTCTCCAGTACGTACCGTATCTGCTGGCCAAATGGTAAGTGCCCCATTCTACGACAAATGGACACAGAAAGGAACAGAAAACAAGGCCGCCCAAGAATAACATGGCACAGTACGATATCAGATGGGCTAAAGAGAAAAGAGCTCAACTAAAACAATGCCAAGACAGATGCGAAGGACAAAAAGAGAAAGAGATAGACCATCGCCACGACACAATAGGTAGAAGAGTCTTGGCATGAATAAATAAGTCGAACGTCGTTAAAATTTACCCAATATCCTCTTTTTCTTGTTTTATTTTATGTATCCGTGATAATTTCTTTATTGATTACCTTTCCTGGGTTCGAATGGCACACAGGTTGACAATGTCTTCTTCGTGGCGATGTTAGTTGTTGTCTTCAAAACCGAAGACCTTCTAAGTGAAGCTGCAAATGGTAGTCTGTCACCTGATGGTCTTCCGTGTATGCTTCTATCTCCGAGGATATCCTACCTTATTCCTTGGCTACACCGTACTGATGACGACCAATTAGTCAGAAACACGTGTCTACGGTTGCACTACAGCGGAATTTACCCAACATTCTCTTTTTCTTGTTATATATATGCGAGAGCACGCTTTCCGCGACCGTTTGTATATACTGTACCACTTATGGCGACCAAACATACTTTTGGCAACCGGTAGGCAAAAGTCGCCCACTTCAAAAGTAATACCGTAGCAGCAGTTTGGCTAGAACCAGAGTTTGGAGACGCTCAGGTATATCAGCGCGAACTAGATATGGTGCGATATTTGAAATACAGATGTCGCTGTTATTATGGGAACGCAATATTTATAAATAATAAGATTGATATAAAGAAATCAATTCAAGCCTCATATGTAAATTAATTAAAAGAATTGTATGCAAAGAATAATATACAAACTAATATTAAAAGGTATTTATTACAAAGTAATACTCACAGGGCTTTATTCGGGGTTTGCCGGTGTTTTATGCGCAGTCGTACATAGTAGGTAGTCAAAAGTCTGGTCTCGCATATAATAAATAATAAATAATTTTTTATTTTATTTTTTAATAGTGATATATAATATTTTTTTAATAAATAAAGAATAAATCAAACGCATTATTCGTTTTTAAACAAGATAATAAATATGTAATTCTTATAAATTATTTTGATGAAGTCGCCTTATACATATTTATCTGAAGCATGAATATCTCTTAGTGCATCTTTTTATTTTTTGATCTTTTTATAAAAGTCCGTGCAATTTTCATCAAAATTTATTTTGGTGATTATCACACCTTTCAAAGTGTCCACTTTAAGCTGTAGCTTATCAATAGTCCGAAAACATTCAGTTGCAGCATTAGTTCCAGAAAGACAAAAGAAAAACTCTGGCATTTTGAAAATATTTGAAGGAATCTGGTTATGGATGGAAGTAACTGCATAAATATGCAGTTACTTCCATCCCCCTCTGAACTGGGCACGTCTTATTTTTTGACCATTCCAATTTTTTTTTTCCGTGATATATTGTTTAAGGTAAACATATTCCTCATATTTATCAATTTCCAATAACTTATGATTTGGTATCATTTTATTAATTAACAAAAAAGCTGCTTCAACTTGACTCCAAGGAGGAATTTCATTTAATATGATCCAGCTGTACGTTTCCATCTCCTGAAATACCGTTTTGTCCATTTCTCTAAATAAGTATGAGCAGTCTGATAAAATAAAACACTAGCTTCTCGAAATTCAGTAACTTCGTGTTGTGATACGTCTCCATTACCTTCAAGTTTTTCGAGAGTTATTTTAACATTTATTGTAATGAAGTTAGCCTTGCTCAATATTGAAACTTTCAGAGCATGTGTTGAAGCAACTACATCAAATACAGGCGCAGTTTTGATTTTCAATTGTTGTAATGGCTTTATGAAGTATAGAGGACTAAGTGTTAATAATATGTTATCAAACTTCTGCCACTGGATTTCCAAACAATTTTTAAATAAGCATGGGACACTTTCCTTGAACTTGAAAATAAACCTTCAGTGGTAAAAACAAGATGGGGGATCCTCTGTTTATGGGGCCGGTATGCGCATGTCTCTTAACTTATATTAACTTATCTTATATTCTCGTTTTGCAATCTACACTACATAATAAATACATATATGCATTTAAACTTTTACGTTCTCACACTATCTGTTTTCGGGACAAATGCTATAAATTCGGGACTAATAAACGATTTGTAAAATATTGGGACAGGGACTGAAATTTTGGTACTGTCTCGGGAAATTCGGGACGTATAGTCACCTTAAAGATATCTATATCTTCAGTCCTCGCCAGCAATTTTTCTTTCGTGATTGAAACTATTTTGGACATTGTATTCTTCAACATATTTATATACTTAAACTCTAGTTTAATCAAGACCTCGGTTGTTGAATTCCACACATTAGGCAGCTTATAGAGCATTGAAGAGTTTATGATATCCGTCACAATGTGTAAATAAGTCTGTTTTCTTTAACCTTTTTTGCGTCACGCCAACGGGTTGCTTCGCGTATTGGTATTTTATTGCAGAATATGCTTCCTTCTTCAAAATCGTGCATAGCCACTAGCATTGCGTCTTGACTCCACTCACTTAATTTTATTAACAGCAGCACTGTCACTGCCGTACTGATTAAAGGCGTAAGAAAACCATTCGTCGTTTAGTGTCTAAATGTTTGATCAACAAATCTTGATAACGACAGCATCTTAATAACGCAGGTTTATGATACATAGCTCTACAATAATAATAGAATAACTAAAGATATATTATTATTTGGTATACATAAATGTAATAAACATATTTTCATTTACCTTGCGAACAGAAGCTGGGGAAATATGTAAAATTTCACCAAACTTACTGATACTAACGTCGATTATTGTTCAAGTCGATAATGTAGTGTAAGAAAGAAATGTAGAAATGAGAAGGAGTATGTAAGTGTTGCTAGCTAATATTGACGGAGGCCCATTTTAATAAAATCTAAAATCACCCCGGGTAAAGTTCTGAATAGAGGCAGTAATAAAATAATTCGATAAAGATAATAAAGACTTGTTAGTTTTTATTCGCCGAAGAAGAGCTGTTTATGATAAAACAATTTAAAGTATTTATTATTCTATTAATATTGCAGAAAAAAATCATATTAACTTTAAATAAGACGTAAGTTAAACATATTGACTTACCTGCAGATGTTCAATTCGTTTTTGTAAAACAAGTTAATGTATTCAAAATAGAAAAACAGTCCTAACTTATCAGACTGAATATACTTATGTGGAATGTGTATTTAGAACGCCTGGAATCGAGATTTGATTTTTGTGTACCTATGACCTTATTTACCATAATTTTATAACTTCAGAAAAGTTCATGGAAAAGCAAACAATATTGAATGAAGGCATCTTGATGTAAGCAGTGTGATTGTAAGTGTCTCGCCTACTTCGTTACAGTTGACCAGTTATCTTTGATCGACTCTTATTTATTCGCAGCACAAGCACAGAATATATTATTTATGTGCGTGTTCAGTGAGATCTTTAAAACAAATAACTGTTGTACTGCTCATACATGTACAGCCCACTGTTAGTGTTTCCTTTGACCGTCCTCTTGAACTCAGTATAAGAAAGTATTGTGATCACGAAAATGTTCGACCTCGAGATTTTTGCAGATGTCCACGTTTTGAAGTCCCCTGATACCAAAAAAGTAGTTTTTAAAAAATCCCCCCCCCTCTCTCTCTCTCTCTCTCTCTCTCTCTCTCTCTCTCTCTCTCTCTCTCTCTCTCTCTCTCTCTCTCTCTCTCTCTCTCTCTCTCTCTCTCTCTCTCTGTCTGTCTGTGTGTGTGTGTGTCTGTGTGTGTCTGTGTGTGTGTGTGTGTGTGTGATAGCGGTCAAACCGCTGTAGATATTAATTCCATATTTTGTATTTACGTGTATAATCTCACTCTTGAGATCTGATTAGTTTCTCAGTAAAATCGGTAGACCGGAAGTAGTAGTTTACTTCAATGAAAAACTCGAATTTTGCCAATATTTCGTCAATTACTAAGTTTAAACAAATTTATAAAGAATTCAAATGTACTCAACATTAAATTCGAGAAAAATTGTATTAAAAGCTTTTCCCTACCGGAAGTAGGTCTTTTACTCTTACTGAAAATCAGTTTTTTGCGAATATTTAGCAAATCATGCTTTTTAGACATGTATGAGGTATGAGATACCAAAAAAGTGGTTTTTAAAAAATGTCTGTGTGTCTGTCTGTCTGTGACCACGATAGCGGTCAAACCGGTATAGCTATCTATTCCAAATTTTGCACTTAGTAGTATAATCTCCCTCTTGAGAACTGATTAGATTTTGAGCAAAACCGGCGGACCGGAAGTAGTAGTTTACTTCAGTGAAAAAATCGAATTTTGCTAATATTTCGTCAACTACTAAGTTTAGACAAATTTATAAAGAATTCATATGTACTCAGAATTGAAATTATGAACAACTTTATTAAAAAAGTTTTTCGAAATTCCTACCGGAAGTAGGTTTTTTACTCTAATCGAAAATCAGTTTTTTGCAAATATTTTGCTAATCATGCTTTTTAGACAGGTACGTTACGGGTATAAAAGTATTTAGAACTTAATTTTCGACATCTTTTGTATAAAACAAAATCAAAATTAAAATAACACTTTTACTCTTACCGAATAACGATTTTTTGCAAATATGTCGTAAATTATGCATTCTATATACAGGGTGAGTCAACTACGCGGGTAAGGCCGATTGTGCCTTTACGAGTAAAGATATTACGAAGCGGTTTTTTTGTTGTGGTAGCTGTTCATTAGGGGCACATTTTAAAAACATTTTGTATTATACAGAGTGTTCCATAACTTGGTGGCTAACCATAGTTATAGTTTTTTAAATGTAACACCCTATATATTATTGCATTTTTGAATTCCCCGTATAATTTTTAGTCAAAAAGTTATAAGGTAGTATAGGCCTAAAGTGTAAAGTTTTTGACTTATTCATGTATACATGTTTTTGTATAAAAGTATTTTTTTTTAAATGGAACACCCTATATATCAGTTCATTTTTGACTTGTTTATTAAATTTCGTTTCAGAAACATGTAAGACGTTAATACAGTAAAAGTGACTATTACAGAGTTATTGTCGTTCTTAGATATGCTTTTGTTAGTTTTTGCAAAAAAGTCATTTTTTTCAAATGGAACACCGTGTATATTATTTCATTTTTGAATTTCTTATTAAATATCACATCAAAAAGATATAAGGCATTAATACTTTAAAACTGACTATTACTGAGCTATTGTCTCTTCTTGATACAATTTTGTCAGTACTATACTATATTAATTAAAACCTCAAAATTGACAAAATTATATCAAAAAGAGACAATAGCTCAGTAATAGTCACTTTTAAAGTATTAACGTCTTACATGTTTTTGATGTGAAATTTAATAAGAAATTCAAAAATAAACTGATATACAGGATGTTCCATTTAAAAAAATTCACTTTTATACAAAAACGTGTCATCTAATTTTAATCCAGTTTCCTGCACATTCAGTTAGTAACTGTAAAAAAATAAAACATGCTTCTATTAGGACCTCTTATTGTAAACAATATTGCAAAAAATTTTGTCCATCTAATACATCGTTTTCGAGAAATATAATTTTATACAAACATTGAATTTTTCAGAAAAATGGGAATAAGTCAAAAACTTTACACTTTAGGCGTATACTATCTGATAACTTTTTGACTAAAAATTATACGGGGAATTCAAAAATGCAATAATATATAGGGTGTTCCATTTAAAAAACTATAACTATGGTTAGCCACCAAGTTATGGAACACTCTGTATAATACAAAATATTTTTAAAATGTGCCCCTAATGAACAGCTACCACAAGAAAAAAACCGCTTCGAAATATCTTTACTCGTAAAGGCACAATTGGTCTTACCCGCGTAGTTGACTCACCCTGTATATTTATGTAGAGTATAAAAGTATTTAGTTGGATTTGGAATATTTTTTGGATAAATGAAATTTCAAAATTCGGACCGGAAGTAACACTTTCATACGTATAAGAAAGTCGTGTGGTGGCCACACCTCATTTTTTCTATAGGTACATGAAATTTCAAAATTCGGACCGAAAGTAACACTTTTATTCTTAGCGAGTAGCATTCTTTTTCGAATATATTGCAAAATATGCATTCTATAAAGATTTATTAAGAGTATGGAAGTACTTAGAATAGAATTTTGAATAGTTTTTGTATACAAAATTCTTAAAATTCTATAATTTGAAGCGCCCATACGTATAAGAAAGTCGTGTGGTCGCCACACATCATTTTTTTCATTCCTACAGAATAGAAAGCAGTACGTAACCTTCAGTGAATATAAATCATACTTATTCATTGCAACATCTGGAATACCGCAAGGCTCAAATTTGGGTCCGCTGCTGTTTCTAATGTTTATTAACGATCTTATAACGGAGATTTTTTACGACAATTGTGTTTTTGCTGATGATTTAAAACTCTTTGGATTTGTCTCATCGGTTGCCGACTGCCCACACTTACAAGACCATCTTGAAAAAATTGCCAAAAGATGTGTTACAAACTATCTGGCCTTAAACACTGACAAATGTTCCATCGTAACATTCACCAGAAAAATTGATCCCATTTCTTTCAACTAAACAATAAATGGTACCACATTGTCACTTAATTCAACAATCTTAGGTATTTACTTTGACAGCTGTCTGACTTTTGCCACACATAGAAATTACACTGTCTTTTCTGACATGAAAACGTTGGGATTTGTAATTAGAAATTTAGCGAATTTTGCTTAGACAAAAGTAGTGAAAATGGCACTGCAAGATTCAATCGTGGATATTCTAGAATAACATTGTGTGTATATTGAATAATCTCTTAACTTCAAGATAATAGTAGAAAGCAAAAAGTACACTACACCTTACCGACTCCAACCCCTGTCTGTGAAGCTTGAATCATGACTAGAACAAATAAAAACAACTAGTAACATAGTAACACGGGAGAAGATGTTGAGAAAAATCTTCTTGAAAACACGCGCAATAGAGAAGCAATCCAAAGTTAATAAGGCATTCCCATTTTGCGAGCTCAACGCATAAGATGTCTGAGACATGTCAAAAGAAGAGATTAAATAATTAAAAAAACACTACATTTTACGTCTACGGTAAACACAAGGTGAGCCGATGTATAAATAATGGGGTTGAAGATGTGGATGACCTATGAGAAACACGAATACATAATCGGAGAGAGCAAGAGAAAAAACTGAATCAATTATCGTGTTATTACGCCAAGTTAACAAGGTATATATATTATTGAAGTTAGAATTATATGAAAGGATTTAAATTGACAATTTTCAATTTTGCCGGTGTTGTTTGATTAACCTTCAATCGGGCGCGGTCATAATCGTAATAAGATCAGGCGCGCTGTATCAAAATGATCACTATGATCATTCTTTCTTTTCAACCGCTAAAAAAAGTGTTAAAACAAAAAGTAATTACATACTTCTCTTTTGGTATAGGTATTTTGACTGAGAATACTGAAATTAATGAAAATAATGAACGCACTTTAGTAAAGGAATTTATTACAATAATGTTGGAACAGAAGAATATATAATAGCGCTTGTTGATTGTGCTTGATAATGAAAATAGTGACATATCTAAATACACATAAATTCAAGAGCTAAAAAGAAAGTAAAATATAACGGAGGATATAGATTTAAATCTTCAATGTGAGGTCTCATGGTCGTCCTGTTGCAAATTACATACTAATTGACTGCATTCTAAACAAGAGCTCTGTAAATGCATGAGACATATTGATTTGTTGCAATTGACACATTTATATTTAGTTAAACGTCTCTTCTCAGTACATATTTCACATCTCTTCCTCATACTTCCTCTTTCGCTAACTGCTTCCGTATTCTCGTTTTCTTCCACTAGTCTGTACCGCTGAAGATTCAGTTTTAGGTCCATATGCATCCCCGAAGTATTTGCGCTTCTTCTAATTATATTAGGTAAAACTAGTTCACTTGATAATTGTTTTATGAATTGACTTATTCTGATAGTGTCCTGATCATTGCCTAAATAGATCACTTGGGCATTGATCCCACTCATGTTCAACATGGCAAAAAGTATTACCATCGGCCAATGACGAACATTCCCAGCCACATTGTAAGAGGCGCATAGCTTATCTGTTGTATCAACACCCCCTTTCGTATGATTGTAAAATGTAATCATCGAAGGCTTTTGCTTATGGCCACTCTCAGAATCTATACAATTATCATTATGTAATGTAGATGCCAAAACTACACATTTTCCTTTTTTTGGTATATATGACAATAACGTACATCCCTTTCTAAATCCAAAAAGGCTAGTATATGGATCTCTGCCTTTTGAAGAGCTAAATTCCAACGGAAACTCTCTTTTGTTTTTTTTCATGGTACCTACATATGAAAGGCCTCTTTCTGTTAGTTTTTCTAATAGTTCCATACTACCAAACCAATTGTCTGCAGTAATATTTTGCCCAGAGTGATATAGAGGCTCAGCCAGTCGTAGAACTACATCCATGGGTTTGTTGCTCAAACAATATGGACCATTTGGTTGCACTCCAGCATATATTTCTAAATTGTGTAAGTAGTAAGTTTGAGAATCGACAAGAACATATATTTTAATACCGTATTTATTAGGCTTGCTAGGTATGTATTGCTTGAATGCGCACTTACCACGAAAGCCCTCAAGCTTTTCGTCAATAGTAACATTTTCACCCATTGTGACAATTTTGTTTCTGACAATTTTGTACAAATATCATAAATATTTCACGAATAGCTGCTAGTTTATCTAGGCATTGCCGCTCTTTTCGGGTTTCGCGATCATCAAATCGTAAACACCTCACTATGAACTTGAACCGTTTTATACTCATCACAAGCTGGAATTTTTCAACACCATTTCCATCGGCCCCCCATAGATCCTCTAAGCTCTGTCTATTGCTTTTATACACTCTGGCTAAAAACAGAAGACTGATGAATGCTTTTAATTCAATAACGTCAATTGGTCTGGTATCTCTCTTTCGTTGAAACATACTGATTCGTATATTGAAGAATGATTTTCAAAATATCATCAGATATGAGGCAACTCTAACATTCCAAAGAAGTTCGTGCTGTTCTTGCCTCACCTATCACTCCCGGCAGTTTTCGAATTATATTGTGTCTTCCGCAGCGCACTCTTTGTGAGGGAGGAGTTTTATTCCATTTCGTAGTGTTGTCTTTCCCAAGGAAGCAGTTTTCTTGACTTTCTGGAAAATCGTCGTCTGATGCATCTTCTTCGGTTCCTGAATCTCCTTCACGAGTTTCAGTTACATCTTCACCATCAGTGTCACTTTCGTCCTCGAAATTTTCTTGCAAATCATCATTGTCATCAAACATCATCCTTTCCAATTCTTCTACATCTATCGCTTTGTTAAATCATCTTTTTTACCCTTGCCAGCCATTTTAGGTGTAAGTAAGCTGAAAGATAAATATTTTTCTTACAAAATATTTCCTATTATTATTATTCGGGCGTGGTGTATCAATTTGATATTTGCGCGGTGGTAAAATAAAAATAAAACCGATAATGAAATGATTGACATTTATGTATCCATATAAGAGAAAGATACTTACCTATGCACAAGAATAACTAAATTCTATATTTTTAAATTATAACAAGAACGGGCGCAGTGTATCAAAGTGATATAAAACTCCAGAACTGATCAGCCTAACAGTTGCCATAAAACTACATGTACTGATAATGTAAGGCATTAGGGAAAATGAAGCTACCACAAAGTAGATGTCGCTACACATTATAATTTACAAGTACCAAATGAAACCGTTTGGTGTGTATCAATTGGATCAGGCGCGCCCGACAGAAGGTTAAACAAGTTCTCGTACTGTTTGCTGCATATCAACTTTCTATGTCTTCGTTTTTCATAGATTCCAATAGTGGAGACGCATGTTATGAAGAAATACAATAAAAAAACTCTTGATCGTTCTAGCTGAGGGCTCATCCTAGAACAAACATTGTATAATATTTCGTAACTCATAAGGATCACCTTCTTTTGAAGTAGGTACATATTACAACTGCAGATGTTCATTAAATTGAATATCTTAAAGTAGCCACAGTCTCAAGTATCCCAAACCGAGATTTGTAATCTCAAATCCAGATTTAGTTATCGAGGTGGCGAATCCGATTATGATTTGTACGTTGAATGTTCATAGCTTTTTAACACGACACCCAAGTATAAAATGAGAATGCCAGACGTAGTGTCTCCGAAAGTACGTCTGTATCCGGAATCTTAGAAAGCACATTAGGATCAGGAGTTTCAATTAGAAAATTAAGATCCAGAGTCTCAAGTAGTAGACCCGCATCGAAATTTCCATATATGTTTCCTAATTCGGAACCTCATTATCAATCACGAAGATTATCTGGAGTTATTCACTATCCGATACCTGAATAATTCCGATGCATGAGTAATTCCCATACATGAGTAATTCTACCTATAATAATGCAGAATAGACATATTATGTAATTCTTTGCGACCGGAAATCCTGAATAGGGAAGTATGTGATGTTCTCGCCTAAATTTTTCCTGATTCTGTATAACACAAGAATATTATTTCTCAATAAATAATAAAAACCAAAAATAAAGAAATCTAAAAAAGTACATAATCTGAAGCAGTGGCGGCTCTTTAATGAGAGCAAGTGAGCAATTGCACCCCCTGGAATTTTGAAACAAAACAAACCAAGCGGCGACTAACTGTGAAAGTATTTATTTATTACGTATTCATTGTTATTGAACAGGAACGTGGCGTGTACGGCACGCGAAACAACCTACATGCACCGATCGTAGTCATAGATATAATGACGACTAAGACTAACAGCGCACGGATGTAAAGACCCTTCTTCTTCTTCTTCTTTACTGGATTGAATTAGTCAAGCTAACGCTTTTTACTATTAATCTTAATTTGGCTGATCTTGATTTAGAGGGATTTAATGATATTCTCTTTCAGAGGAGTCATGAAGTAAAGACCCCTTCCACCGAGAGAAACATACCCATGTGCAAAGCGCTACTGTTGCTGCGTTAAGCCATTAAACATTACATTGAAGGTGGGGAGAACTGTATTTTGTTCTAGTTCCATATCGTATAATACATAGCATGTGAGCAAGATTCCCGGCGGCTTAACGCTGTTGTAAGATGAATTTCGTGTCTGCGATGCAGAATAACACGTTTTCGCGGTTAACGTATGATGAAAAAATCGCAATAAAAATCTTAAACGGCCGATGCCTCAATTATGTTTAGGAAATAAACAATCTGTTAAAGGTAAAGACGTTATAAGAAAATTCAAAATGAATATTTATCAGAAAAATGACTGGATTTGTGGGTGTGAAATTAAAAATACTTTGTTTTGTTTTCCGTGTCTTTTGTTTGGTGGTGAACCGTCTTGGTCAAAGAACGGAATAAAAGACTTAATTCATCTTAGTGCTAAAATTACGAAACATGAAAATTCCGAAGGGCATTTGAAAAATATATTTAGTCTAAAAATGTTAGGAAAAAATAACATTCAGAATGTTTTAGATATAGAAAATCAGTTCAACAACACAATGAACAGGTAACAAAAAATAGGCATGTGTTAAATTTAATAATAAATTGCATTAGATTTTGTGGCGCGTTTGAACTGGCACTTCGGGGTCATGATGAACGGCAAACGTTCGAATACCAAGGGCATTTTTCGGGAATTGATAAATTTGACGGCAGAATTAGATAAATCGCTCAGAGATCACATCGAAGCAGCACCGGTTTTTAATTGAATTTATAAATGATTTCCCAAATTTTTATGAAAAAGTGATAGAACTGTTCTGCAAGTCAAAGACACGCAAAATGGACTTCGTTTATCGTCAGATGTAATCAAACTGTAGTGTTATATTTATTATTCCCTCAAAACAAACTGTACAATGAACAGTACCTGTCTGAAACAGTATGTCGGTGAAACTTATAAAGATTGGGTAAGCGTTCTTGTATTATACTTTTACTTTCTTATACGTAGTATAAGGAAGTATTGTGATGATGAAAATTTTCGACCTCGAGATTTTTGCAGATGTCCACGTTTTGAGGTCCCCTGATACCAAAAAAGTGGTTTTTAAAAAATGTCTGTGTGTGTGCGTGTGTCTGTCTGTGGTGTGTGACCACGATAGCGATCAAACCGCTACAGATATCAATTTCAAATTTTGTATTTACGAATATAATCTTCCTCTTGAGAACTGATTAGATTTTGAGCAAAATCGGCAGACCGGAAGTAGTAGTTTACTTCAGTGAAAAAATCGAATTTTGCAAATATTTCGTCAATTACTAAGTTTAAACAAATTTATAAGGAATTCAAATGTACTCAAAATTAAATTTGAGAAAAATTGTATTGATAAAGTTTTTCGAAATTCCGACCAGAAGTAGGTCTTTTACTCTTATCGAAAATCAGTTTTTTGCGAATATCACGCAAGTCATGCTTTCTAGACAGGTAAATTATCAGTATAAAAGTATTTAGAACGTATTTTTAAATATCTTTTGTATAAAAAAAATTTCAAAATTCGGACCGGAAGTAACACTTTTACTCTTACCGAATAACGATTTTTTGCAAATATGTCGTAAATTATGCATTCTATATATATTTATGAAGAGTACAAAAGTATTTAGAGTTGGATTTGGAATATTTTTGTATAAATGAAATTTCAAAATTCGGACCGGAAGTAACACTTTCATACGTATAAGAAAGTCGTGTGGTGGCCACACCTCATTTTTTAATTTTGAAATTATGCACTCCCTATGTGAACCACCCCGAGCCGCCACTGATCTGAAGCAATAACCCCCTGTGATATTTGATTCTGAAAATTATCAAAATGCAATAAAGCCTATACTCAATCTTCGCTTTGAATTTAATATTTTTCTGGCAAATTCTTGGTGTTAATTTGTTGTTTTTTCCTGTTCAAACATCTATCACGAGAATGTAGTTCACTAACTGTGCGGCGTCATGTCATATTTTTATTTATATATATGTTTTATCACAAGGCAAATAAGGTTTATCGGCAGCAAACAACCAATACATTGTTCTCCTACCTCAACATATTTTTTGTTTACCATCTAGATGAGCCATACATGACAGCAGATCATTATTTACCCGGGTTCTTAAAAGAACTAGAACTGTTATCGACTTTAAATGTTGTACTTAATGCACTGTTTACTACGTGACTTTAAACATATACTCATTATTTTTTCTAACGCGAACTACATTAGAACTACAGATAATTTTGAAATAATAACGAAATTAGAGTACATAAACTGTGTTAAATTCGTGTTTTCTTTAATTTATATATTAATAATTTTTTAGCCTTCCTGATATTCTAATACCTTCTCAGTTGAGAAGAATCCTTTTAGTCACAACAGCAGCCAGAATTCCGATTTGTGCTTGTCACACAAGAGAATCTACAAATAAATTCTTTGGTGTATGTAGCCCACAGTAATGCTGCCAGTCCACAAGATGCAACTGCTGGAGGTGTAACCAGTCTAAACCCGAAAAAATCTCAAATATGCAATTATAGATAAGAGGTACAATGTAGAGACACGATTGTTTATCTTACCGTAGACATTAATGCGATATCCTATATATTTTAATAATACTTTGTCCTTTTTTGATAGCGTAAAATTAGTCTTTCACGTCTACGATCTTTGACGACTAACTAGATATGTTCATAAATATTGTGAACAGGGTATAATGGAGTCAGTAATATGGGTATTGGTTATTAAGGTGTGTCAGTGCGATTAAAGAAAATTGATTGCAGAAGCTAATATGCGTTTGGTCTAAGGCCAGTTTTTTCCAGACTCCGATTAAAATGACGGTTAGCGTAATCATTCACTGAAACACCGGTTAGTACAAACTTGCGTTTTTTCAGCACCGGTTATTTCGAGTACCAGATAAAATGTTAAACAGTAGTTACGATTTCTTACACAAGCACAAAACATATAAAATTTGAATTTTTATTTTGCTGTATAAAAGTAATTTTTGGAATTAATTAATAATTATTTTTATCAGTGAAATGAACAGTATAATTTTGTTTGTACTCTTTAGTTTACTACAGAAGTATAATTAAGGGATAGCTAAGAATACATTGTCTTTTCTGAAAAATGAATTTTGCAAGTTTTTAATTCTACAATACTGGGCATTCGTTTCAAGTCGTGAAGATCCTAAATATTCTATGGAAATTTATGATTGCATTTTGCCATTTTACTTTTTGTAATTGTATTTAACAGATTTTATTTAAAAAACCATTTTAGTCGAACGTATTTTTGACTTACGCCATTAGCATGGCGTAAGTAAAACCTATATTGAAAAATTATAAATTAAAATATTGTAACGAAACCAGTAGACATCCGGGCGACGGCAAAAGAAAGGCAAATATTCGGCACGACTGGTAAATAAACATTATAAACCAATAAATCATCTATTTTATATATGTACTACGTCGAGACAGAATGTCTGTGGAATGTTCTACCAACATCGAGAGGAAGATGGAGTTTACGCGAATGCTTCCAGATGTTTCGTATATGTATATAAGGCGGCTGGGTCACCGATGGATGAATAATTCCGGAATAAGAAATAGCCGTCGCGCGGAACAGACTAAAGTAGAAATAAATATAAGAAATAAATAAGAAAGTCCTTAAGTAGTCTCGTGCGGAACAATAAACATAAATATAGTGTAATAAAGACATAAATATTACCGTGTTATATAAATAGAAGTGATTTAAATATACGGACATAAATATTAGAGTGTTATATAGAAATAAATACCTGTGTTAATCTATTCTAGTAGTTTAAGTGTGATACATTAGTTTTATATTTTTATATATATATATAAGAAAATATAGTAATTTTGATCAAATAGTACTTGCAAATATGTTGCCAATTTTGTACAATAAATCCTTAAACAATGTTTAGATAACAGGCGTATTTCTGTATACTGAACGACACCTGAAAAATAATTAATGATTAGGCTTAATCCATGATTAGTTAACCGAGTATTTGAATCGTAGTGGTTAAATTATTTACCGCCCTATATTTCGCGTACCTATCTCCAAAGGCACTTTCTTACAAAACTATTCTTCTACGAGTATGAGTGGATATTTCAAGGGTTGTGCGGCAGTCATCCAGAAGTTATATCCGGAGGCTGTTTATGTCCACTGTGCTAATCAGAGCTTGAATTTAGCCATCGCAAGCTCTTGCAAAATACCCGCTATTAGGAACTGTATTTTTTCAATGAAAGAAACCGTTAATCTTTTTCGAATGTCCCCTAAAGCAGGCACAGTTCTTAAAGATCTCATTCTTAAATCATGTCCAAATCCAAAGCGATTTCGGCTTCCTAATTTTGCGAAACAGGTTGGGTAGAACACTTGGATTCGCTTTCTTTATTCTTTGATATATTTCAATTGATCTGTACGGCGTTGGAAGAGCTAGATAGTGACAACTTGAGATATGGCGTATCAAAGCTGCATGCTTTGCTGGCTGCAATCCATTTGTCTCAATTTATTATTACTATGAAGTAAAACCAGAGGAGAGAGGCTCAATGGTCTAGCGCTCCTGGACGTGCACAGGGATGTAGCAGTGAAAACTGCAGACATTTTAGATTCAATGGCCCAAAATAAAATAAGATTAGAACTTGACCTTGTTCTCTAAATTTCAGTTAATGGATTAAAAAAAAATACATAAATCTAAAAAAAAAACTTAAAACACCCCCGAATTTTTTTTTCTGGGTGCGCGCCTGGCAGGGATTATTATAAGATTAGAAAGAGGATTTATTAAAAACTGCTAAAATAGTTTTAAATCTTCGCTCTCGTTGATCATACAAACAGACAACTGACCATCGTTTCACCTGGAAGCCGCACACTCATCAAAGTAAAAATACCCAAATAACAGGTGTTATTCAAATGAATTTCATTCTAAGAAATACTAAGCTTGAGTATTTTCTACCATGCAGACTCAATATAAAATGCAAATAAACTGCAAATTACTAGAACAAATCTATAAACATAACATAAATGCAATATTTCCTATTTATTTATATTTTCCTATATAAAAGTTGTATGGGTCGAATTTTAAAAAAATATGTACCTATTTAATTTAATTGAAGAACATTAAAATAGTAGAATTATTACTAATTGTTTATTCTGAAGTTGTGAAATGTTATAGAACAATGTTACATAAATTTGTACTGGAAATGTTACTAATAATTCCTGTTGAGACTGAACGTCCGAATTAACATTATTATAAAAATACTTAAGAATAAATATGAGCTAAGTTCTTTAAATTTTATCTATTGTAGCGATGACATTTCTTGCATGGACTACTTACTAATTATGCGAAAATTAAAACTATAAATAGGTGATTCTAGAAACTTGTTCTTAACGTCTTTGTATTATGAATATAGAGTTGTATATACTACATCATATGTATGTGTTGATACCTAACCATGTTCATATAAGCATAAAATAAATATTGAAAAAGTCAATTAGCGCTTCATTATTTATTTACTTTTTAAAAACTAAAAAACTACCTAAGCTGATTGACATATCTAAAATATTACCTTCATATTCTTCTCGACCTCCGACCAATTTTATAGCACCTTCACTCTTTTTCAATCTCTTCAAGTGTTTCTTCACTAATTTCGCCTTTTTTGCTCGAATTTCTGCATCAGTAGCACATTCTATATATATTACTGCTACAATGAGTATAATAATTACATCTACGATATAACCGACAAACATCTTTGATCAACCAACAAGTGCCTTACACCACATATGTAAGCACTCATTTTTCTGTACGTCATCTCATAATAGTTGCGTGACCTATGCTGACACTTACTATCGCATATTTTATAAACACCAAAAATCAATCAAATACAGATACTTAAGTATGTGTGTAATTATCAAAACCTAATTGAGACTAGGCTACTCGATCTATCATTGCTATAAGATATGGAATATTTAAGTTTCCCAGATTTCTTTGTTTCTGCTAGTTTAAACAGGTCAAGTGCATTTGTATTTCTGAAACATGTCTGTTCGTTGGAAATTCATCCATAATTAGAATTAACAAGTTCATACATTTTTCTCGTTGACTTCCTTTATCTAATTGCTGCTAACTTTCATAACGTAAAAGTAAGTGTTTATCAACTGGTGGAATAAAGGGTGAAGGAGGTTCGAACCCCCTCTCCGAGCTAATGAACTAATGCTAACTATGCTCTTGCTCATGGGCAAAGTTCTACATTACTAATTTATATAATTTTGAAAATTTGCAATTCCCCACGAATATTTTTTCCAGATATTGGACTGACCTAAACTGCTTAGATTTAAAACTAATTTGTATACCGGGGTCGACATATTTTAATTTCTGATACGAAAGTAGAAAGAGGAAAAGAGCGCGACGAAATAAACTAAAGATTAACATAAGCGAGGCTGCCAAGAAAGTACACTCGGCAAACGTTGTGTGAGGATTCCTCGACATCGACATCGACACTGCGTTGCTCTCCCACCACTGTTAGCAAGCAGGCATCGCTGCATATCATAAGGTCATCTTCTGCATATGATAGAAGTGCAAACCGAAATTAAACTTTGACGACTATGGTATATTTTTTAGTGTTAAGTAGTACCGCGAGATCAAAACTTATTTTGATAAATGTTTGCCATGGAATGTACGTTTGCCGAGTGTACGTCTGTCGTAAGTTATATCATTTAAATGATATAACTTAAGACAGACGTTTTACATTCCATGGCAAACCTTTATCAATATAATTTTTTATCTCGCCGTATAATATATACTTTTCATAGTCGAACTAGTTAAACAATGTTCCTACATACTAGACTTGACCCAAGATCTGTTACCACCTGTCTGGGTATTGGTTATGATATGACTTCTCTCACTCATTGACTAATGTAGATTAACAAAAATTGAAATCTTACCACATGCGCCCAATTATAACTCATGGCCGATAAAACTAGTTATTATTTAAACGGTAAATATCCAGTACTCATAAGAAAAGAAAAATATATTAAAAATCTAATCAAAGGATTATATATATATATTTTAAACTTCACTTTTACCTTGTCTCAGAATAAGAAGGAGTGATTCAAATATCGCGAAAAAATGATGTATATATTTAAGGTTTCTCATTGGTTCTTGCGTAGGCAAGTTTAACATGGGAAAATAAGTTCGCCAAAACGTCATTTTATGTTTATAACCAAGCCAGTTTCTTACATTTTGACTTTGGTTTATTATATATTATTGTTATTAAATAAAATCCGTACGTTTATGTACAACTTGAACATGAGTGATCAAACGGCTAAAGACCTAAGGAACAAGTGATCAGGCATTTGAACCTTTGAATTTTATGAATCTGTCAAAAACACAGTACGGCAGCGCACAGTTTCTTTTTTAAAATCGAACGACCTACACTTAATATCATTGCAAAAATGAACTAAGCAGTTCTACACAGATTCATGAAACTCATTAATTTCAAGTAAGTGTGAATTAAATACTAATTATATAATTGATTGAAGACGGAGATACGTGTTGAAACTCCATAATTTACAAGTAAAAATTGAAATAAATTCAAATTGAGTTCAAAACAGTTTTATTTAATTCACAACAATTGTTTCACCCATCAGGTGATGAATATTATAATATTCATCACCTGATGAAGCCCTAGTAGGGTGAAACAATTGTTGTGAATTAAATAAAACTGTTTTGAACTCAATTTGAATTTATTTCAATTTTTACTTGTACTAATTATATTACCACATGTTCATATACATGTTATGTTTCAGATATGTCAAACGTAATAAGAAACCTGTACTAACAGAAAAAGGTGAAAATATCTGGTGGAGAATATCTAAGAATAATAAAACAGTACAGATTATGATGGTCGTCCAATATTTAATTAGATGAAATATCCTTGAATGAAGGACACACAAAGAAAAAAAGTATGAGCGCACGACAAGCTTTTGTTGAGAGCCTATCGACAGGATTAAAAAGTCCTACTGGTAAAGATACGTAAGTGCACAGGTTACCTCCATATCATTGCGAGCGCAATCCGACTGAAATGATTTGGGCCCAACTAGAAGAAGGTGAAGTTGCTTCAAAAATATCCCCTTTCAAAATATCACTTGTACGAAAACTTTTAACAGAAGCAATTAGAAATGTTATCATAAATAATTGGAAAAAATGTGCGGACCATGTAATTAAAGTAGCAAAGAGAATGTGAGACATAGATGGATTAATGATTAACATGATGTGTACGCTAAATTACTGTTAATTTCTAATATATAATAGAAATAATTTTTTTTATACATTACAAGAGTATAAGTGTACATTATTCAACTAAAATTGCTCTCCATATTTTCAAAATACATAAATAGCAAATAATAATTAGTGTTCTGTATACGTAATTATCTTTGCAGGTCGTGTAAGCAACTTCAGCCCATGTACATTTTTATATTTATTACTGTTGTATGCAAGATTCACATTTCCAAGAGTGGTTGCTTGAATTTACCTGCTCAAGGTTTGTAATGGTAATAGGAATGATTTATTTGTATAAGTCCTTTACTGATATTTAAAATAGAAACTAATAAGCAAAACGTGTTCTACTAGTTCTTAAGGACGTCTTGATAAAAGATAAAAGGTTTGATGCATTCTTGCTCTCTGGTACAAATATTTAATAATAAATAGACTTGATTCACAATTCCATGTTGGTATAATAAATTCACTATACTTCCTGTTTCCAATTGTCTTGCACTCTTATTACCGCTTCGATTGGTAGAATGAAAAGCGATACATCCATCCATTTCAATCAAAGTGTTAAATGAAACACAAAACAGCAAAATACTTACTTAAAAATAATACAGTTCTTCTAACCTCAATTGTCATGATGTCATATCAAATTGTCTACTACATTTCAAGCTGTGTGTTCCATGTTTTGGCGGGATATTGGAATCACTCCTTCTTATTCTGAGACAGGGTATAGTTTAAATGTATTTGTGTATTGACTATCGTATTCTTTCTCTCTTATCCTAAAAGAGCACTCTTCTTGACATTTACAACATATTACTACACATCTTATTTGATTATACATTTTATTTTGAATGCGTTTTAAATATCTTCGATATTTAACATAAATTTAAAAAGTTCCTTTTTAAAATTCACTTTACACTGTCACTAATTTAATTCACTCATATAATCAACTGTCAAATTAAAACTAAAAACTGTACGTGTACAATCATCTCAACAAAAAGGTTGCCAATCTACACGAGCCGAGGGCATTTATCATTTCATTTATCGAGTTATAGTGGTATAAAAAGTATCAAAGTTGTTTTATTTATTTGTAGTAGGAAATAGCACAAAGTAAAGGTTTCCAGTATTAATTTTTAGATATGTATACAGGGTCAGTTTTTTCCGATGTTTAGTACCACGATCTCGGAGACTACAAGAGATAGAGATTCGGTAAAATGGGAAAAGAATTGCGGTTTTAATAGCTTTATTTAGAGTGTGTTTTTTTCATTTGACGTGTAATTGCTCTGTTGCTTTGGAATTAGACTACTTTTAAAACATTTTATATTTTGTACTACCTGTCTACCACTAAACCACAGCATATTTAATATCACTTGAAAGCTAAAAATTATGCCAATATGGCACTGTAATAAAAAAATAGGTGTTACTATTTAAAAAAAAACGAGTACCTGTCATTTGAAAATGAATCTTATTTTCTTTAGTAATTTCAACGTGAAATACATGTTTCCTTCGCCAATGCGTATAAATGTGAAAAATACGTTTCTTAATTGTTTTCAAAGCTAACTTTGATGGTTGTTACATTTCGACAATTGTTGCGAAGCAGTTTTACTTTAATGGATAAATTTAACAGATACCGCCATCTTTGACAGAAATGTCAAAAGTTAACCTGCACTAGATGGCAAATTTTTAGAAAAAACAGAATATGAACAGAAATAATAAATGTTGTATTTAAAAATTCAAAATTAACGTCACTCCCGGTTTGACCGGAAGTGCTATAGAAAAACTGAGTGTACCTGAAGAAGCCCACCAATCACTCATATATACGGTCCGAATTTCAAAGTTTTATTTTAACTAATAAATAAATGGCGTGCTGATACATGATCTCGTTGACACCCGGTATTTTTCCTTCCCTTCACACTTTACCCAGGATTAGGATTGGCAGCAAATACTATATGCTGGCGTGTTTAGAAGTTGTGAATTTAGCGATCACTTATATTGTCACTTTTTTTTTCATTTTTTTGCTTTTTTAATTTTTTTCAGATTTTAATTTTTATTGTTTATTCAAAGCTGCTATTGGAAGTTATGTGCAATTCCTTGTAAATAATCAAGAACTGGTCTGTTACCATACTCAGATATTATAGTTTGTATCCTTTTGGAAGTATCTTTATACATTTTCTTATGCGGAGGTAGATGTCCTGCAATATACTGTTCTATCTTCACTTTATTTAAGTCGTTCTCCTTTTTTAACAGTGGTGGTTGCTGCAGGGAGGGCAACGGGGCACTGCCCCCCCCCCCGTGACAAATTTCTTTTAACAGATAAATTAATTATAAATACCTAATTTGTATGTCATTTTTCTGATTTGTTTGATGACAAATATGTTTTCGGAAGTAACAGTCCGTCTTTTCAGCGCGTTTAAAAGTGCAATCTGACGTAGGCTCCGGGGCATCTCGCGCGACTGCCCCGTCTGTATTAGAAATCGAGCGATGAAACTGGCGCGGGTAGCGCGCGTATATATGTAGTCGGCGGGGCACTACTCTATGGTGCCGGGTCCGGGTGGCGGTCCAGTATGTAATATACAGCGGTGAGTGTATGTTGTAATTTCTATCGGTGCAAATGCAACTATGAATTGCGTTAGTAACATTAAGACAGAATTCAAAAATCTAGGTCTCCCTAGACCAGATTTATTGATTAAACTAGAAGATCACAATTTGAAAACTAATAAAACCGTGACGAGAAAATTCAACAGAAGCTCTTACAGTTTATCAGACTGGTTGTGTGGGTGTAATGTGCAAAATGCTTTTTTCTATTTCGGTGCTATAAAGTCCACTTTACGACATCCGTTTTGGTTGCAAAAGTATTTCTTTATCGCACGCTAATTTTGTTGTTTTGACGTTGGTAACAAAAAAATAATGGAACCAGATTATATTTAAATGTCAAAATGTAAGCCTTTAATGTAACAAACATGTGCAGTAGAAGTTGTACAAAGAATAAAAAGCACACATGCTAACATTTTATTTACTAATTAACAATATAAATTGTTAAGCAGAGTTGGATGATAAGTTTTCTGATGCTACTATTGTAATTTACTTCCAAGGTTGAATAGTACAACTGTTATAAAAGTTTGTTATTGATAATATGTCGAGACTATGATGGCGAAAGATTTTGTAAATTGTCTTCTGCTATTTTGCGAATCTCTGGGGGCGTGCAAAATAGAAAAAAGCAAGTGAACGGTGTTTTACTACTTTGAAAAGAATAAAAGCATTTTCTAGAAATACCATGCGTGAAAGCAGACTATATGCCTTAGCAATGTGTTCCATTGAAAAACAATTGCTGACATCAACACCAAACTTCAATGAATGAGTTATTAATCATTTTGCTGATCGTAAGGAACGGCGGATGGATTTTATTTTCAAACAAGTTAATTAAATAGCATATCGAGTTTATTTTTGTTTGTACTTAATTTTCGGTATTAAACACTCAGACCCCCGGTGCCCTCCCGTCCCAAAAAATCACGGGCCGCCACTGATCAAATGTATTAGGAGTAAAACAAAATAAATGTGGCTCCATCTTCAAAGTAGCCACACTATATCGTGAATATAGAATTCTATATTCACAGTAGTATCTACTCCTAATACATTTGATATACCTCCTCGCTTTTCTGCTTCCCTGATACTACGGACAAAATTTCAAATGTAGACTAATTACGGAGATAAATTTCGTAAATTACAGTTTCGTAAAAGAATTTAAATTTGAAAAATAATTATTCTCTGCATTTAAGGTAATTTTTAATTATGAACGGAATCGCGGCTGATAATGCCTTCCTCAAGTATGTTTAGACAGATTTTAATTAGCAAGAAAAAGAGCGAGGAGATAATATATTTTATTTTACCCCTGATACATTTGATATACCACCTCGTTCTTCAGCTGACCTGATACTCGGGGCGTAATTTCAACTGTTAAATGCTGATATCATGCCAGGTGGTTATAGTAACTTTAAAATATTTTTATTTTTATTACAATTATACATATATTGTTAAAGTAACTGAGAGTATTTTCGTAAATTACACTCTCTTAAAAGAATTAAATTAAAAAAAAAATATTCTCTGCATTTAAGGTAATTTTAATTATAAACGGAATCGGGGCGGCAGATAATGTCTAAATTTTGTCTAGACAGACTTTTTTTAGTCTGTCAAGAAAGAATATTTCAAGTAACTGAAGCCCAAACACTGCACTTTCATTCGAAATTTCGTCCGTAGTATCAGGGTAGCAGAAAAGCGAGGATGTATATCAAATGTATTAGAAGTAAAACAAAATAAATGTGGCGCCATCTTCAAAGTAGTAGCCACACTATATCGTGAATATAGAATACTATATTCACATGCATTAGGAGTAAAACAATATAGAATTCTATATTCACAATAGTAGCTATATTTAGGATATAGTCCAGCTACTATTGTGCAGATGGCACCAATATATTTAATTTTACTCCTGATATATTTGATATACCTTCTCGCTTTTCTGCTGCCCTGATACTACGGACGAAATTTCAAATGTAGACTAATTACCGAGATAAATTTCGTAAATTACAGTTTCGTAAAAGAATTTCAATTTGAGTAATAATTATTCTCTGCACTTAAGGTATTTTTAATTATGAACGGAATCGCGGCTGATAATGCCTACCTTAATTAGGTTTAGACAGACTTTATTTAGCAAGAAAAAGAGCGAGGAGATAATATATTTTATTTTACACCTGATACATTTGATATACCACTTCGTTTTTCAGCTTACCTGATACTAGGGGCGTAATTTCAACTGTTAAATGCTGATATCATACGTGGTTATAGTAACTTTAAAATATTTTTATTTTGATTACAATTATACATATATTGTTAAAGTATTATCTGAGAGTATTTTCGTAAATTACACTCCCTTAAAAGAATTAAATTTAAAAAAAGTTATTTTCTGCATTTAAGGTAATTTTAATTATAAACGGAATCGGGGCGGCAGATAATGTCTTAAATTCTGTCTAGACAGACTTTTTTTAAGAATATTTAAAGTAACTGAAACCGAAACACTGCACATTCATTTGAAATTTCTTCCGTAGTATCAGGGTAGCAGAGAAGCGAGGAGGTATATCAAATGTATTAGATGTAAAATAAAATAAATGTGGCGCCATCTTCAAAGTAGTAGCCACACTATATCGTGAATATAGATTTCTATATTCACATGTATTAGGAGTAAAACAATATAGAATTCTATATTCACAATAGTAGCTATATTTAGGATATAGTCCAGCTACTATTGTGCAGATGGAGGCAATATATTTAATTTTACTTCTGATATATTTGATATACCTTCTCGCTTTTCTGCTGCCCTGATACTACGGACGAAATTTCAAATGTAGACTAATTACCGAGATAAATTTCGTAAATTACAGTTTCGTAAAAGAATTTCAATTTGAGTAATAATTATTCTCTGCACTTAAGGTATTTTTAATTATGATAAAGTATCACTTTACTGACTTGTTACATAAATAACTATTATTTTACTCCTGATACATTTGATATACGTCCTCGCTTTTCTGCTTCCCTGATACTACGGAAGAAATTTCAAATGTAGACTTACCCAGATAAATTTAAAAGAATTAAATTAAAAAAAAAATATTCTCTGCATTTAAGGTAATTTTAAATTATAAACGGAATCGGGGCGGCAGATAATGTCTTAAATTCTGTCTAGACAGACTTTTTTACTCTGTCAAGAAAGAATATTTCAAGTAACTGAAACCGAAACACTCACTGCACATTCATTTGAAATTTCGCCCGTAGCATCAGGGCAGCAGAAAAGCGAGGAGGTATATCAAATGTATTAGGAGTAAAACACAATAAATGTGGCGCCATCTTCAAAGTAGTAGCCACACTATATCGTGAATACAGAATTCTATATTCACAGTAGTATCTACTCCTAATACATTTGATATACCTCCTCGCTTTTCTTATTATTATTTTTTTGTCTGTACTTAATTTTTGATATTAAATACTCAGACCCCCCCTCCACCCCCCGGTGCCCTCCCTTCCCACAAAATCACGGGCCGCCACTGTTTTTTAATGCTTCAATAATTTTCCAAATATTGGGATGCACAGCATTTAATATAGAGGAGAAGCTGTTGTGCCATCCTTCGACTGTGTTATAAGTACGTGGCAAATTTTGTGTTGAATATAAATTCTAAATATTCTTTGCATATATTGCGGACCTTTTTCGCATTCTTCTATCTACTCTACCTATCCAAGTATCTTCGAAATAGTTGATGATAGGCAATAAAAGTTCTTCATTCTCCGTAAAAAATTGACTGTCCAATAATTCTTGAAAGACTGCCTCTACATCTTCTTCCGGAACAAAAGCAAGAGCAGATAGCTTTCTGAGTTATAGGGCAAAAGTTGAGTCCGTTGAGTATCTGCTTTGTAAGCCATAATTTTGAATCTGTCACCAAAGACATTGTGTAAAGTGAAAAAAACAGCCGCGTATTTTTGCATTTGGAAATTGCGCTTGCAAAGCATTCATTGTAGCTTTTTCAAAATATAGTAAAACTGATGTTTGTTTGCAGCCCAGGTTGAAAATTTTCCAGTGCTGAGAATAAACGATTGTATGTTTCTGCTGTTTTATTCGGCAGTAGAGCATATACAGTGGGAATAACGTTGCTATACTGCACTGCATTAAGTACATTTGAGAAAATAGCACAGGATTTGTTTTGAACGTACCGTCGGCATACCAATGCTCACAGCGTGGCATATATTCTAAATTCTTACGCGTGGAGAAAATTAGAATTCGATGTTCTTCAGGACCGCTGTCAAAAATGGTTCTCCAAATTTATCCTTTATATACTCTTCCGGTATAACTAATTCCACCAAGTTTTGGGCATAGTTCGTTTCTATGGCGTGTCCGTAGAATGGTCCGTTTCATACATGGTATGGACGGTAGTTGCCCAGCTGTAGCACAGGAAACAGTTTGGGAAACATTTGCTATTACAGCTTGTGTTGTTATTTCCACAGATCGCGCCAAGATTTTCATTTAATTTAAAACTTCTTTCGCTTCCACTTTCGCGATATCTGCAACATGATTGTGACTTGAAAATTTTACTACTTTGTCATCCAAAGTATGAACTCTTCCAGGACACTTGTTTTGGTGATGAATTACACACTTCCAGATCACTTTGTTCACCGATCACTCGTTCTTTTCTATGAAGAAATCCCTTGGAAAGAAACAAATCGTGGCCTTTTTGACTTCTTACAAATTGTAATGCCATCTTTACAAGTTAAGCACTGTTGTGAAACTGAATATAGTCAACTGTTGTACCTAATTTTATATGTAGAACAAGTAAACAGATTCACTAATTACCAGGAATATTTCTAATTCCTGCCTCTTAATCCTCTAACTGAATAGCGATTAAAGTAATATACATATATTAGGTACGATAATGTAAACACATTTGGTTTAAATTAGTCGTTATCGAGTGCCCGTTGGATTCTACAATCTGAAAAAGAAATATGTCGCGCTATTCTGTCATTGCGCTGTTTTGTGCACGCGCTTTTTCGACGCGCGCTGTTTTGACCGCGCCGTTTTGCTGCGCGCTATTTTGACGTAGATTCACATATCAGAGCACAGCTTGCTAACTATATGCTTTCTACGATACCTTACTACAATCGACACAGTAGAGAACAAAATTTCATTATTTTGTTCAAAATGTTTGTATCGTTGGAAGGCAAGTGGTAGAAATATGATAAACGGAATGACGATTGACTGCAAAATGTCTTATTGAAGCGGGTGAGATTGAAAAACCTAATTATTTTACCCCAACAAAATCTCGTGGTCGCCCTAAAAAGGTTTGTAGTGTTTTAAATACAAGGTCAAAACAAAGACTGTAAACAATTAATAACTCATGGTCATGAAGAACTGGCTTTTGCAATAAAGATGAATTATTCAAAAACGGGAAAAAGAAATGTTGCCAGCGTTATTGAAAAAGCAGCGACATCAATAAGGTCTATCAAAAAGCAATGGTCCAGCTGCGAAGTTCCGTATAATGCAGAGGAAGCATTGGCTTTAATAATAGACTTTAAACTGACTAAATCTCAATATGTAAACTTAAGGAAATAAAAAGCCAAGAAAACGCGGATGCAACCATATCCAGCTTATTATAAAATTTTGGATGCAAAAAAGCAGTGCTACGCTGATGAAATAATAATTAGGGAAACGATGGATGCAAACACTGACCGCTTGTGTTCCGTCCAGAATGAAGTGATCTCAAATATATTAGGCGAAGATGAGAACTGTTTATTGGAAGTCACAAATGGGGACTTGGTGGCAGTTCTGGTAACTCTCTCTATAAGCAAAAGTTTCTTGATGACGCAGACGCCACCTATTCAGACTCATAATCTTCAGATTATGTTATTTGGCAACTACTGCCGCCCTATTACACTACATTTTATATATATATATACAAAATCAAGAGTCAAAGTTGAATGCCATTGAAGGTTAAATATTCTGAAATTCAAGTCCATCATATATTATTAAATACAATGGCAGACGGAAAAGTTCTAAATGCTCTTGCCCTAAATTTATTCACCCGAACATGTTACATTTGCAAAACTAAACTTACTGAAATGAACAACATTGAACGTTTTAAATTGACCGTGCAACTAAATTTTAAGTACTTATGGCATATCAGATGTATATGCTTACATCAGATTCCTGGAATGTATTTTCAATATTTCATATAGACTACAAGAGAGTAGTAATGACGGCAACATGAAACGACGATTTTTTAAAGATCCATCACAGGCAACAAAAATAACTGAAGTAGATGAAACTATTAAGTACAAGATTTGTCATTATACTGGAAGCTATATCACGTGATACAAACTGAATCCTGATTCATTTAGAACGTATTCATTAGAAAGGTGGAGTATATGTAGAAAAGTGCCCATAGTATTACATGTCCAGCAGTACCTATAATCAAAATTCTTATACATGGTGCAGATATTATGGACGATCTACTGCTAGGTACCCACTGGCCAACTAAGTGAGGAAGCTCTGGAGGCTAGCTGCAAGGAATGCAGATATTATCACTAGCAAAACACTTGTAAAGCAGGTCGAAGCAAAACTACGGAAGACCTATTACATTCTTTTGCTAGAAGTTTCCGAAATCGTCGTCAGATCTATTTATTCTGAAACTATCGAAAGTGAATAAGATGATGAATTCGATGGCTATTCTTTTAATATAAATTTAGTATGGATAGTCTTTGCTTTATTTACATTTCTGATATGTTTAAAATATAGTTTGGAAAATTAAAAGTCTTTCTTGAACATAATAGGTAATAGAATATAATAAGTAATACAAACTAGTTAGGTTTGGTTAGTTTAGAATACATAAATATATCTTACGTAAGTTTTCTTAATTATGTCTACGATATAAGTAAAATATACCATGATCAAACAAAAATCTCGATAACATTATTGCAATTACAAAATATTTTTGTTGCCGTAAAAACCACTTCGGACCACAGTGCGGCTGCTCGGTCACAGAATATGTTACTAAACAGAACTTTCAATCAATGTTTTTCTCTGTTGCAGCAATTTTCTGTGTTGTTCATTATACCATTAAGCGAACATATGCACCAACTAAAATCTGCTTGCCACGATTCGATTACTGAACATCCAAAGCTCTTGCTTGCGCTGTTTTTATATGTGAGGAACAAAAATAAAGGAGGAGGTTTTCCAAGAATGAGGATCTCTTTAGCGTGTCAAAGAAAGAAGACACCTAGAAGAGTTGGTTTGATGACTGATTTCGAAGAATGGGCAGGTGTCTAGAATATGGTGGTCATTTTGAACCATTCTAAAAATTAAAGTTTTATTGCAAAACTTTTGTAGTTTCCTTTGTAAAACAATAAAGAATTGTTCGACCTCATTGACCATGGAAACAATTTTGAGGTTTCGGTGCATTTACTTCAATCTTACCTAACTGGTCATAATTTTTTTGTTTGTCACAACGATTTAAATTCTTTTCTAGCTGTCATCATATCACCGCTGGACTACCACAGCGGTCTAACCTAGAAACACTGTTATTTTTAATTTTTATCAACGGCCTACTAGAGTGTATTAACTGAGGTTTGCAGACGACGCAAAAAAAATTTCACTAATCACTACCAACAGTGATTGTGTAGATTTACTTCTAAGTTGACCAGTGTTTCAGAATAGTGTAGTAAGAATTCGTTATCACTAAACTTGTCAACATGTAAGATTATGTATGACATACACCTGTAAATACACCTTGATTAATTTATAATTATGAAGTTGCTTCTGTTCCACTTCTTAGACATGATAGTCATGATACCATCAAAGACTTAAGTGCACATTTTGATAGTGAGACGAGTTGTAGTATGAATGCTACCAACACGGTTTCGTCAAAAAATAGAATGAAGGGCTTCATAATGATAAATGTAGAGTACGGTACAATAATGTGTAATCCTTATTACGATGTTCAAAATAATGCTATATAAGGTACATAAGGACGATTTCTAAAGCACGTTTGGTTCAATTTTTTCTACATCTACCCTTCAAAAGTTTTCTCTGGGACTTTCTTAAGCACTATTTCAATGGCTTCGTTAGCCAAGACGGGTTATCTGTCCCTTGCCTTTCACATATAAATTAGTTCATGGCAAAATTGATTGTTGAGGCCCGCTTTACTGCATCGGCACGCACGCACCAATATACAGATCGTTGCATCGCAAGTGCCGTCAAACGCTCGCTCCGATTGACGTGTTACTTCGTGGAGCAGGTCTTAGCGTTGTTGTATGTATGTACGTGCATAGCTGCGCCGGTGGTATGAATTATACGTAATGTAGGTAGACTCATATGATAAAATTTTCTTTAACGTGCACAATGTGCCCGGTGTTTTTATCCTCATAAAAACTAAATATGTAGTTATAACAAGAATAGCAAACTTGTGCACAGAATATGTATTGTAAGAAGATGTTTATGACGAATGAAAAATGTAAAATATTAAAGCAATGTGGAGAATAGTAATACTATTTATTATCACAACAATTCACAGTAAAATAATGAAATTTAAATTCTGTAATTAGTAGCTAAATAAAAAATGAATATTCTCATATTTGCAGGAATAAACGTTAAAAAAATATGCGTATGTTACAACAGAAGGAATCTATTATTAGTCATAAATTATTATTTTATAAGTTAAAATATCGCAAAGCGCTAGAACATATGAGGCAACTACTTTCTACAATGACTAACTGGAGACTGCAAATATCCAAATATTCATACGTATTCTCTGCAACATGTATCGGCGCCGGCGCGGCATATGGACTTAACTAAGACATACCGTTCAACTATCGATATAATATTTTGACGACACTTGCGATGCAACGATCTGTATACCTCTGAACTTGTTTTATTTATGTGAATCAGCACCTATTATAACAATTTGAACATGTACGTAATATGAATTCCTTTTTGATGTGACTTGATATACATATATGGTTACTTACCTTCAATATTTATCTTCGTATGTATCACGTTATTCCTTGTCCTGTCACTGATATTTGTATACTGTTCAGCAATAAATGCTTTATTTATTCGACAACATTTTTAAAATTAGTTTAGAAATTTTTGAAGTACTTTACATAAAAAAAACGCTACCAGTTTTGATAGGTAGCTTAAAAGATGTGTACACTACACTGCAGTTTTACAAGAAAAATTAATGTATTTCAGCTGACAGAATTATCATTACACTCATATTATGTGATTGGATTCCGTTTCCTGCTACTGTTTATATATAATGATTAGGGGGCGGACGTCCCAGGTTTAAACTACGACGGAGTTACAATGGAGCAAAGAAATAATATAAACAACACACATTTACTGAATAGCATTATTCATATGGTGAACTGCAACATCTGTTATTTACTTGAAAAGTTATTGAAAACGACAACAAAAAATTCCTATCAAAAAAGGAATTTATGAGTAAAATCCTTTCTTCGTCGGCGTAGGTAGAAGCGCGAGGGGTTTCTAACATTTATTATATTTACCTTATCTTTCCCAAGAGAAATAAAGTTACATATATGTATATACCTATTCATACTTACGTTAGTTTCGTTTTTTCATTGTTTTGACTGTTAATTACGTACTTCGTAATTTATGTAATAGTTCCTGTTTAATCCCGTTTCATTGAATCGACTTCTCCCAATTATCTAGAGGTATAGTGTGCACTGGATTTCGTTTAGTTTCAATAACATACGCGTACATTTTTAGTTATCATTTATTTAGATCTAGAACATTGTTTATGTTACTTTTTCAGAACGTCGAAAAATACATCGTGAAACAATGGAGAGTTGGATTGAGGGTCATACTGATTGTATGTCCGTTGTCAGTGATTCCGATATTTATTGTAAAGTCTGTAAAATATCGTTACAGAATATCCAAAAAGGGCATGTACAACGTTACTTAGCATCGCTAAAAGATACACGGAAATTGGACCCGTTGAAAGCTGACAATTTTAACGAAGAACTCTGTGAAGCTTTAATGGCGGCTAATATCCCATTAAAGAAACTTTACAATCCCACTTTCAAAACATTTCTTCAAAAATATACTGCTCGAAATGTTCCTGATGAATTTACCTTACGCAAACATTATGTTTCTAGGTGTTTCACGAAAACAGTAGAATGCATTAGAAGACATCTTTCAAATCAGTACCCATGGATAAGTGCCTACGAAACTTTCGATATATTAGGACGCTGTGTGGTAAATGTTGTAGCTGGTGTACTACATCGAACTATTCCATATAACGCATATGTAATAGCATCTCTAAAGTTATAAATACAGTTGAAGGGGAAACAAATACTAAAACCATTGACGAGAATTTCCACAAAATGCTTCATTCGGACGACAGGAACAGGGAAAAAATACTTTTATTTGTTAGTAACCGTGCCGCATATATGTTAAAAACATGCGGACTATTAAAGGAAACATAACCTTATATGCTGCATATTACTTGTGTAGCACATGCTCTCCACAGAATCTGTGAATATATCAGAGACAACTGTCCGGAAGTTGATAGACTTGTATCCGCTTTTAAAAGTATTCAGAAAAGCACCATTGAGAGTAGCTCTTTACAAGGAAAAACTTCCATCTTTGTCACTGTCTCCCTCGCCAGTAATAACTAGATGGGGAACATGGTTGGAAGCTAGTTTTTATGCAGAGAATTTCGATAGTTTACAAAATTTCGTTACAAATTTAAATGACGATGTTCGAAGTATTTCTGAGTGCAAGAAACTAACACAAATCCCAAATTTAAAAAAAAAACTGTTGTTATTCCATCAGGAACACTTTGGAAATTTGCCTAAACTAATCATTTATTTTGAAAATCGAAATCTCAAATTAACAGATGGATTAACCACATCAGATGTGGCAATTAATAATTTTAAAAGTATTTCAAGTGACTTCGGCCAAAGTTTTTAATAGAAAGCCAGATTTAATAACATTGCGGCAATTGTGTATGGGTTCTATGACACAAAATCTAACTGCTAAATACGCTGAATAAAAGAATATATCCAGTATGACGTTTTCTATCTACAAGAAGTTTTCGGAAAATCTATAGCATTTAACTGACCGGGTTCGACAGTATCCGACAGGTTCACAAATTTTACCGGGTTATTTAGAACATTTCCGAACGCAATTTACGGCCCTGTATAGTAACGTAACATAAACATAACCTATGTTCGTAGCATAGATTCTCTACCAGCAAAATGAAATGAATACCACAGTGAATACTCCAACTCCGGATACTCGTAAAATAGTTTTATTAGCAAGTTTGTTTGTACTTGAATCTGACGATGATACTATAATCTGTATAAAACTCAATGATAAGAGGAAGAAGAAGGGAGTTTGCATTAACAAGTAGTTGCCCCAAAAATATAATTTATCATGGCTTTTTTTAACACTAACGCTTTGTAAGGAGAGGGAATAAAACAACCTGCACTAACCTACTCACTTACCAGGGTTATGAAAACCGCATCGGGTTGTTGAACTCGGTTACTTTTTCGATTTTACGAACACGGTTGTTTTTACTCGACTGAATTAACGAACGCATTTGTGCTAACCGTGTTGTAACCCCAATGCCCGGGTTTAATTTCCGAAAACGCCTAAGGATGTACTTCATTCAAACAGAACAAATCTTACAGAAGAGAACCTTGAGAAAGTATTGCTAGTAAGGATACTCCTTTCCTCCACTTGAACTACAAAATGAGCAAATAATAACGTATTTTGTATTTTATAGATCACCACCCACTTGGTATTCAATTATATAAATAAAATTAAAACCTCTTTAAAAATAAAACATTTCATTAGTGCGCACATGGGCGATGAGTCATCGGCCGCTCGTGTCCGGTCTCTAGTTATAATATATTTATTACTGCACTGTGTATAAATATATTTGTATTCCAATCAATTGTAAGATATGTAATTTTTTCTACTCCTATACTTTAATTGTATTATTAGATATGCCGAACCTGTACTTTAATGATGTCCATTACGATACAGATTTTCATTATGATACAGGTTTATATCCAATAGGAATACAGATTTTTCATTATGATACAAGTTTATTTCCAATAGGAATGCGACATTCCAATATTCAAACAATATTCAATATGGCGACTGCATATCTGACAGATATACAAATTAAATAAATGTGACAGTTCTCTTCAATTTACAAGTAAGTACTTAAAATTTGTGCTTTTTTGAAAATATAAACGGTAAAAATGAGGGATAATGACAGTGAAATGTAAAATTTGAGTCCACCAGAAATTATGGAACAAGCCTTAGTAACCACGAACAATTTATTACCAGCTAAATTCGCAAAGGTGCATGGAAAATTTTAACCTCAATTTATGAAATGGAATGTTCAAAAAATAATGTTTTATTATGGGGTCGTAGAAAAAATAGTGTATGCAACTCGCATTTAATGGCTATTAAGACACTCGTATTCATTACAATACTCGGCTTCGCCTCGTATTGTAATTTTCTTACTCGTGTCTTAATAGCTATCTTTAAATGCTCATTGCATAATATACTAATATATTACTGATACTATCAAACATTTTAATAAATAACATAACATAATAACAAATATTGGTGTACTTAAATATGCGTGAATATATAAAGGGATTATACAAAAAACACACAAATAAAATATCACAATAAAACAATATAATGTTTTGTTTGTTCTCTTGTTTAAATACATCAAATACTAAGTAATAATGATGCTTATTTATACATGTTTATGACTGTGGAATGAGAGAATTCGACATTCAAAGTGCGTATAATATTACGCCCTACAGTGACCGCTAACCCTTACATAATACACAGTTTACAA
The DNA here is from genome assembly GCA_963170755.1 of Amphimallon solstitiale. NCBI lineage: Eukaryota > Metazoa > Arthropoda > Insecta > Coleoptera > Scarabaeidae > Amphimallon > Amphimallon solstitiale. The sequence goes on from OY720680.1 coordinate 36,409,815, forward strand.
ATTGAAATTCGTATAGATTTCAGTGCACAAAAACAAAATAAATATAAATATAATAAGTACGATATATTGTCCAAAAATAATAATAATAATAATAATAAAGTTACTTTTGATCATTTTATAAAAATAAAACTCTATTTACAAATAATGTGAGCTAGGCAACATCAAGAATATTTTTTTAAAAATATACATACGTTTATATTGCACATATATAATACCTTATTAAAAAAGTTAGTCCTTTAAAAAGTAACGATCTTTAAAACGTCACGTAAATAATAACATTATAAAAAGTACGTCTTAAATATACCTCTTAATCAATGATACAATTAATTCTTGTGCAAAAGTTACAAAAACACATGGCACATAATTGTGCGTTCTCAGATTGTTACATGCTATTATATGTATATATTAAGGTACTAGTAATTTATTTGATTCTAGGCTTCCACAAGTGTAGTTTATTTTCACCTTTAAATAATGTTCACCTTACCATTTAGCATAACATGTGTATAATCTTTTGGTGTCGTTATCACCTCAACGTTCATCCAATAAATACTCCATTTATACTACAATTAGTAATCATCAATACATTTGTTGTTGTACACTGAAATAAGAGACATACAATGGTGCATGCGTACGACATAGGAATATTTACAATAAATCATAAGAGTTAGCTAATCGTTTACGTTTGTTCTGATGATTGTGCAAAATTCAGGGAAGACAAAACATCTGAAATTATAATGAAAATTTGATGATGATATAGAGTAGCATCAGCTTTCCGTCAGTTTGGACAATAAACGAGGATTGATTGGTACTGGTCGCATTCTTGGTGGCGGTTTTTTCTGAAATAAATAACCGAGAATTAATTTTAGTAATAAATAAACTTCAGGTATTTTTTATATATACAACAAATAAAGCATTTTCTGGTGTAAATTCAAGATATTGTCATAAATTAAATAAACAAAAACAAGTTGACTGAAAAGTAATGCAGAATGATAAGTGTGTAACTCAAAACAACATGCATTCATTTTGTACTATTCAGAACATTTATTGTTACGAGGGGAGGTCAAAATATTCGCTGAATGACGATGAAGGGGCGTGAAATAAAACACAAACTTAAATTTCCTTTTCTATGTATTCTCCATTGACCCTAATACATTTTTCAGATCTTTCAAATAATTCATACCATGTGTTCATTAATGTCTGAAAGGCGTTTGAATCGCCCGCGCTTTTTTATGCCGGAAAGTTGGTGCTTCTAGAAGATATACCTGTAATAATCAGTAGCGTCTACTATCATGTTGTTTTTATTTTGATTTTCCTTTTCATCTACTTAGTTTATTATTTTACTTATTTATAACTACAAAGGCTTTTCTTATTGCCACTTTTTACATCCGCATATTAGTATCGATCGGTAAGCGACGAAGTAATAATAGATACGTACATATCGTCCCTCCCATGCCAAAACCACGAATGTGCTAATTTGGTCATTTTCACCTATGTGCACAGCTACACTATTCATTTAACAGACTATCGATGAATGTGCACACCTAGTCGCACACTAAAACGATGAATGCGCCACATTCGTGGTTTTGTCGTTGTCGATAAATGTATGTCACGTGTTTCACTGTCACATTGGTGACAGCGTTTTGCTGATCTACGGTGTATTGTTGGGGTAACATCTCTGTTGTGGTATATCTAAGTTATCCGTGTTTTGTTTTTCTATTGTGTGAAAATAAAATACAGTTGCTGCTGTAATGAATAGCAGAGGAAAGAGATTAGTGGCACTTTGCAGTGTTTCATCAAAACCAGAAAGTAATTGCAATTTATTAAATAACGTAAATAAAACATAACCTAACTTTTAGTTTTGGTAGAAAAAGCAGTTCAAGATAAAATTCAAACCGGCATTGACGAAAATTTAGTTGATAAACTTCAACCATGACCAGGTAGGTGATAAAAATTTATAATTATTTATGCGAAACTAACCATTTGGTTTTTGCTTACTTTTTTATAGGTTGTAGTTTTCGGACTAATGTAGCATGTAACTTATTGGCGTCTGATGTTAACGAAGGAGGTTCCTCTTCATAAGAATATGAACCACCAACAAACCGCGATTATGATGAGATTAATCCAAGTGATAACGCGAATTCAAGTGAATTCAATTATACTGCAGCTGCTGAGAGTCTAGTAAACAATCCTGAAGTTAAAGGTGTGTAGCAATGGGTTATTTATTGATTAAATGAAATTATTTTTTACAAACCGTTATAAAAAAAAGAAAAAACATGAAGACTTGGAAGAGAAGTATTAGAAAAGAAAAAAGATTGAAAAGGGAAGAGTACTTGGGATTTCGAAATATTAAGCATCCCGCTCGTCCCTTGTTAACATCTCCGTGTACTGATAAACTGAAGCATAAGTGCAACAGCACAGTAAATGCAACCCACAGATTGGAAATTTACACCGAATATCGTAACCTCTCGACAATAGATGATCAGAGGCAGTGTTTGCTAAATCACATTGAGCAAAACCCTAAAAAGAGGACAACAAGAAATCTTGGAAATTCAAGGAAAACGTTTACTAATTATTATTCATTCACTGTATATGGTGATAGAAAAGCCGTGTGCCGTGAATTTTTTATGGCGACACTTAATATTAAGGACGCTTTTATACGCAGTTCGTTAAAAAACGCACATCTACTGGAATATTAGCAAAAGACAAAAGAGGTAAACATGTTCCTTGTAATAAGTTGGTTCTAGAAGAAGATGCTTTCTTGCGAAATCACATTACCTCATTTCCTGCCGTGGAATCGCATTATTGCAGGAAAAAGAGTACAAGAAAATACTTAGATTCCTCTTTGAATATTATAATTATGCATAGAATGTATACAGGTTTGTGCACGACAGAGAATCGCAAACCGGTATCCCGCGAGAAATACAGACTCGTTTTTAACGAATATAACTTGGGATTTTTTAAACCTAGAAAAGACCAATGCAAAAAATGTTTAGCCCAAAGAAGTAGGTCAGAAAATGAACAAAAACAGTACGAAGTGGAATTTAATTTATACCTGGAAGGGAAAGAATCTGCTCGTAAAAGTCGAGATGAAGACAAAGAGATGGCTCGGAAAGATCCTAATGTTTTGTCATTTAATTTTGATTTGCAAGCTGTTCTCTGTACCCCAAAGGGTAAAGCCGGGCAAATTTTCTTTTTATGCAAATTGGCAGTCTATAATTTGACTATGTATAACTTAGGCAATCAAGATGTGCAGTGCTATCTATGGAATGAAACATCATCTTGTATTTATAACTACATTTTATCTTATCCAAACATAACGACAGTGCGTATGATGTCAGATGGCTGTGGAGGCCAACAAAAAAAATTCCATTTTTGCTGAGATGTGCCTAGACCTCGTAGTCAATCATCCAACTTTACAGTCAATTGACCACAATTTCTTTGAGACGGGGCATACCGAAATAGAATGTGATTCTATCCACTCGAAAATTGAACGGAAATCGAAGCATGTCCCAGTTTACACGCCTTAAGGATGGGCGCAAGTTACTCAAGACTCTCGACGAAATCCAGCCCCTTTTGGTGTTACCACTATAATTTTCTTGAATAAGTGTTATACTTTTGTAATAATTTTGATCAAATGTAATTTTCAAAATTTTATAGTGTTATACTTTTGTAATAACTTTGAACAAATGTGATTTTCAAAATTTTAAATAAATATCTTTAATAAGTGTTATACTTTTGTAATAATTTTCATTGACTAGTCTAATCCGAAATTAAGAACAATTTCAAATATCAACATTAGAAAACAATTTTATTGTAATTATCTTTTAATAAATCAACTAAAATTGTTCCCTTTCTCACTTTTTATGTTACGCCTATAATAGTATATTACATATCGAGGTGGAAAGTGTTTTATTACTGTCGAGATATTAAGTAGTTAACCGAGACACGAAGCGTCGAGGTTAACTTTATCTCGAAACATTCGAAACAGGAATGAAACTTTTCACCGAGGTTTGTATACTATTTTATTTACAACCATAATTATTATATTTATTTGTGATAAAAATTCCGGTAAAATGTTTGACATATAGAGTTGTAAGATTTGTGATGTTCTAGCGTAAACGTCAAATAAATATACGTCAGTTTTTTTCGGTGAATAGATTATAAACAGGGGCAGTAACTCGTAAATCTGGCGGTGGAGCACCCAAAAAACGATCAGCAGATTGTATAGAGGATATTCAACGTCGAATGGACAACTCACCCAAAAAATCAATGCAAAGCACTCCCAAGAAGTTTAGTTGCCAGTGGGGACATGTCATACTAATCTTAAAAAAAGGACTTAAGGCTGGCGTCTCGGTACGCTGCACCGGACAATATTCACGTTGAAAACATGCTCACATTTTTTTGATAAGAAATGGAAACTATTAATTTAATTGTTATAAAAAGTACACAGTTATGTTAAGGAAACTTGATTCGAGGTCGTAGGGGGTTTTTAAATGTCTAATTGGGCTGTTTTTACACTATATACTGTGAATAAAATACCCCTTTTAGAGGTAAAAATAAGTATTTTTTATCTGTAATTTTCAAATAAAGTATAGCATTCTTGCACCCCCCTTGACCTCAAAAAATTAGTTTGCATTGTAACAAAAAATATTGCAACGAAAATAATATCTTCGTTTGTAAATGGTATCAAAAATAAAAATGCGTGGACATTATATGAAATTAGGGTTACAATTCAACTATAGTGTGGAGAAAAACCGTCAAGATGCAGAATTATCACGCCAGGAACTTGAATATTAGTGTAGCTTCTGGGCATTAGGGGGCACTGGAAATTGTGCGTATATATGTACCTATTATTATTAATTAAAAATGTCAGGATAGGTACTTTTATTTACGCAAAACTACAATTGCTCACAATACTTCGTCTAATAATAAAAACAGTTATATATTATTATTATTATTATTATATATTCAACAGTTTAACACTTTGCGGAATGTAATATAAAATATATACCTATAAAAAACAAAAACGATAATAAATTTGCTATAGGTATAATAATCTTACACATTGTTTACTTTCGAGCGATGTATATTTATAGCAATTTTTGACAGTTGGACATTATTTGAAATATGTGTGTTGTGATAACTGGACGAAAAGGGAAAACCTTTCTTGATTTAATATATGATATAATTAACTTCTTATAATGTTATCTAATTACGATTACATGTGTATTGTATTGTACTGAAATAAGTAAAATCTGCAGTGGTACAGCTTATATCTTGATAATCTCGAAGACTTAAACAATGCTTCTGCTCGTACTATTATCAGAATATAATATCCAAACAATCACATAAACATGGATAAACTAGAAGATGGTATACCAACTCTAGGTATATTTTATTTAGTCTACTTCAGAAAATTAAATAATTCTTGATGCACAAATTTATTGAATTCTGCGACGGGACTACAAAGGCATTTTGATACCTATAAATATATATAGGTACATTTTTTACTTATTCAATAAATTTTGAGATTTACCGGTGCTTAACGCAAATTATCATTGTGTACATTACTCTAAATAACTACTAATTCATTTATTCATAGTGTATGATTAAATAATTATAAAATATGTACCTATGTATTTATTAATAAGAGTCTATTTGAAATATGTAAATGTACAATAGCTTAAATTACATCAATAACTTACGAAAGTAATTTTTATATTATACACGTACACACAAACAAAGAAGCTGCAAGATTTACTATTGCAGAGCATAACAAAATCTATATTATTCCTACTAATAATATTTATACGTCTAATTTGCTATGATTCCGATTGATAATTGGTAGAAAGGATTAAATATAATACCTATACACGATAAATATAACAAGCTTTTTTGAAAACTTTTTGGCTTATGAGCCGCCATCTGAAAAAACCGCTAAATTTTTGCACTATACCAGTTTTTACAAAATATCTTCCAAAGTATTCCAATACTTCCCGAGATAGACCTCTTTGAATTTACAGATTTTTTCTTAAAAATGTAAAAATCAAAGATTTTTAGTTGGTTTTTGCTCGATAGTAAGTATATAGTGAATCCTACGCTAAAGTTTGACACTGCATTTATAGTAGAGGTAAATAGCTAAAGTTCCGAAGCTCCAAATGTGGCTTGTCGTCCAGACACATTTTGTCTTATATAACAAAATATCACCATTTGGTTCTTATAATGTAAAGTTGTGGTATATCTGACACTTTTGTTGATGAAACTTATGTAGTATATAATTTATTTATAATTATTTATCAATTATTTATTTACTTACAAATTTATTGATATATAATTCGCAGACCTATTGAATATATGAGATATACAAACGTAGCAATAAATGAACTTTTTTTTGTTTTTAATAAATAGATACATTAATTTTGTCAGTATTAAGTTATTGCGTAACGTGTCTTCCTAAAAGACTACAAAAATATTCAAAAGAGAGTATCATAGTCTAAACAAGCTAGAAGAATCAGTTTGGTCTTAAACTTTAGCTACCTACCTCTACTATAAATGCTATGTCAGACTTTAGCGGAGAATACACCATTTACTTACTATCGAGCAAAAACCGATTATAAATCTTTATTTTGACAATTTTAAAAAAAAATTCTCTAATTTCAAAGAGGTCTATCTCGGGAAGTAATGAAGCTAAATATTCCGTTTTTGTATTAAATTGTAGAACATTTTCTCTAGTTTAATAAGAACGTAAACGGCTTTTTTGCTCAAACTAATACTTTAGGAGATATTTTGTAAAAAGAGGCTAAAAAATTTAGCGGTTTCTTCAAGATGGCGGCGTCTGCGGTAGTGGGGAAAATAAGAAAACTTGGGACTTTGCAACAGTGTACCAATCCATACACCATATCAAAATATCAAAGGTACCCTAATTAATTGAACCATGCGAGATTTTTTGGTATAGTTTGACTGGGCTATATGTATATTCTCCAAGGATATTACATCGGTGGTGTTTCTATCACAGAAAGTTAATATTCTACGTTTTAGATATCTCTTGAAGGTACTAGATTTGGTAGACCATATAAAAATATGGCACAATAGGCTTAAATTATGTGTTCTGCATGTTCAACCATTTCGTCAGGTAGATAGCTTCTTTTTCGGTGGTTTATACCAAAAATTCTTTATGTTGTCATTAATAGTGAAATATTAGGTAAGTCTATTAAAAGAATATAATAGTTGATATGTCATCTTTGGATAATATGGAAAATCAAAACCTTATTTTGGCAAACTTACTTCAGTTCGGTAAAATATATTTAGGTACGTTTAACAACTAAAATAATTACTTTCACTTCTGAATGTTGCGCATCTCCAATATTATTTAAGAAGATAATAAAATATGAATAATGTTAAGTACAGAAGCGCAGTTGATTTTTGCCAAAAACACTAGTGTCACCTATAGACAACCTATAATTAAACAGATTTACTATGAAAATTAATTGTGGACTAAAATATAAACGTAAGTAATTAATACCTATTGATCTTTTCTGGTTACATTCTGAATCATATCTCCTAAACACACAGTTAAAGTTACGAAAATCACAATATAAGCTGTATGTTTTAGTTCATATGTTCAGAGACCGGACACGAGCGGCCGATGACTCATCACCCACGCGCACTATTGAAATTTTGTATTTTTAAAAAGTTTTTAATTTTATTTATATAATTGGATAACAAGTGGGTGGTGATCTATAAAATACAAAATACTTTTTTATTTGTTTATATTGTAGTTCAAATCGAGTAAATTCTCCGTACTTTATTAATCTCACGAAATATAAGGTAGGTAAATAGAAGAAAGGAATTTAACATTAAAATCGACTTTTTTGCTGTCCGTTTTCTCGACGAAACCAGATGTTGCATCACCATACGAATAGTGCTATTCAATAACTGCGTGATGTTATACATTATTTCTTTTGTCATTCATTACACAATGTTTAGAATAAAACTGCAGTCTATGGTCGACTGTTCTACTTTTTCTACCCTTTGTAACACATCACCCAAAATGTCACTCATAAATATTTTATTTTCATTACTTTTTAACAGTTTTTGTGCGGCAATAGAAGCTTGATGACATTGTCCATCATTCTTTTTACAATGACCCATGTTTTAAATCCAAAATTCATTAAACACATTACAAATTAAGCGAGAAAGAATACTTCAAACTGACTTGTTCTTTACCATGTTTATAGTAACATGAATTACTAAATATTGTTATTATTATTACTTCAAAAAATATTTTTTCCAAACATAAATTGTTTTATTCCTATTTATTTTATAAGGTGTACCTACTTGAAATTTTATAAATTGCTATAAATGAATGCTTGTATTTATTGATGCTTGACTGTTGAGATTATTTCTATATAGTCAGGTTCGTAATAAATACTAGCATAAATTTAAAATACTATGTAGACAAAAACGTGTTGAAAGCGTTTCTTTAATAATTTTTTGTGCCTGTTAGTTTTTTGTCTGTCTATGTTCGAGTTCATTTAAAAGCCCCAGATATAAATTTGTTGCTGTAATAGCAATCTACATTTCTATTGCTTCATCTCTCATCCTCAATTAAGTTCGTCTATTTGCCAACATGAACCGCCACATTACCGACACCTAATCCTACCCCCCCACATTATATTCTTCATCACCACCAAACTGAAAACGAAACGCCAGCCTTAAAGTTGTTTGCATATAAAATTCAACAGTTTCGGAACTCACAGGTAGATTTTCGTACCAGAACACAGTACTGTCAATGGTTTTTGAATAACATAAATAATAATTACAATCTCGACAAATGCTTCTTTTTCGATTAGGCTTGGTTCCATCTTTCAGGATATTTTAATAAGCAAAATGTGAGAATTTGGTCTGCAGAAAACCTTCATGAATTTGTGGAAACTACGCTACATCCACAAAAAATAGGCATTAATGAACTCCATGATGTTGAACTTACGGAAGGATATTTCCAACCAGATAATGCAACAGCACACAAATCTCGGGAAACAATAGCTTTTTTGCAACAATTTTTCGATACAAGAATTATTAATTTTCCTCCAAGATCTCCGGATCTGACAATTTCAGACTATAACATTTTTCCATATTTAAAAAATACCATTTTCAAGACCAGACATTACATAATCAAAGGGCTTCAAAATGCTATTGTGATTTCTTGTGCTGACATAACCAATGAAATCCAAAGAAATGACTTTGAAAGCATGAAATGTAGAGTTCAACTTTGTTTTCAAAATAATGTCAATATTTGCAGTATCTGCTTTAGTATTATTTTCTTTTAATTTTGACTATTCTAATAAACATTTTTCAAAAATTAAATTATTAATTATTACACACATTTACATAACATAACCAAACTACCAAAATTATGGGTGTGTTTGTGATTATATACACTGTCACCAACCATTAAAAAAAATCATGCCCCTGTCTCTAATGAGGAAAGTACCGCGCGATCATTTAAATTCTAAATTAGAGCAGGCTGTGAAATTTAAATTAAGTTGGTATATAAGTACTAATTTACAATTTGAATTGTCAAAGTGACGTTTCAAAATGTTAATTAATCAATAATTGACATTCTGGACAACCTAATAAAAAAAATCCCGCCTGCTATAATTTAGAATTTAAATGATCGCATGGTATTTGAGGTACAGTACATGAGTCAAAATATTCAAAAACATACAAAATTTGCAGAAGAAAAGATAAATACAGCAAAAATAGCTCAAAACAATTTAAGAAAAGTTCTAACATTTCTATATGAAACTTCTTGAGGCCTCTCCCATATTCTTTCGGAGGGTTGAGTTTGACAATTACTTGGTTATAAGAAAGGTATAAGAAATGATTGACGTCTGGCACGTTTCGCGGGTTGTAAATTAATCCAAGAAATAGAGCGAGTAAGAATCTCTTTCAAACCACCTTTTTGAATGTCTTTGTCTAATTGGAAAATGAAGTGATTCTAAGACAGTGCTTGACGGCTTGCTGTTTCTCTACAATCTTTAGTTTCTTTGTGAGACAGTACTAGGCTCGCTGCTTGTACACACTTCAAGTCTATTATTATCTAAAGAATTAGAATTCACTTTTGTCTAAAGTTAGTAGTTGACAAGATATGGAAAAAAATATGTTTTTTGACTTAAGTAAACTAGTATGTTCAGTCTAACGATTTCACTAAAAATCCTATCAGATCTTGTGAGAAAGATTATATTCCTAGATATAAATCGTCGTATTGATAGCTTAAACAGTTTGGTTGTTATCGTAATCTGAGAGGAGAGGGGGGGGGGAGAGAAAAATTTTCAAGCCATAACATCTGAACATTCTTTGTTTTTGTTTATTATGATTAGAAGAAAGTATGACATAAATTGCCAGACAATGCTAAAATAGTCATGGACAATGCAACATATCATGCACGTAAATTGGAAACGCTTCTTGCTTAGAATAACGAATATGAGATGGATTAATAGGTAATATCGCAGGACCATTTGCTACTTATGGTGGAAATAATGATAGCGACTTATTAAAGTCCAGTGAATCATACTAACTTCTGCAGATAGTTTTTGTACATTTATAATCATTGTTATTGTATGCTTAAGATACTTTCATAATAAATTTTAAAAGTACTTGTCATTTTTTTTTAAATTCTACAATCAAACCTGCTTATCAATAATTTACCATGCGCGGACACATTGCATTCATATTTTTTAAAAAAAATTACGCATTATTTAAATGCTTGAGCTTACAAGAATAGAATATGTCAAATATAGATTTAATCCAAATTTTGAGTTGATTTTACATATTAACGCAGAAAGTTACATTCATACAATTACTTTATTAACATAATGTTTTAACACTAATTAGAATAATTAAGCAAATTTTAAAATGTTGGAAATTACAACATTGCGAATTGTGTACTCCATTTTTAAGGTATGTGTTCCAGATTTTGGCGGGATATTTGAGTCACTCCTTATTCTGAGAGAGGGTATAATACAGAAATATAGATTTTATTAACATCCAAAAAAAAAACACAAGTGGGTCGTTTCTCTAATCAGCGATGCAGATGTAATATCAATGGGAATGAAAAAAATAAGGAAAGTTCAGTTCCGTACGTTTGAGTCCAATGATGCTCAACACTCATGATGTTGTTCAGTTACGTATGCAAAACATTGTTGTCGAGGACAGCAATAAGGCCTTTAATATCGTTTTCTTATCAAAATTATATCGAGCAATGCACATTACTCAATAAAACTTAACACTGAAGTTTAGAAGAATACAAACCAAAATTTTACTTGTATATTTTATAACCTTTGATAAACTATATCTTAAAAAAATATTTATCAGTTACATTAACTATTGTATGAAAGTGGTGGATTCTTTATAAAATGAAAAGGAAAGGTTTTTCTAATAAAATTATTTTACAGATCAATAATTACTTAATACTTTCTAATAACTAACTCCAATCATGGATATCGTGTTGGCAAATCCACAAGTGCGGCTATAGAGGACATCTTAGAATCAGTGATGGAAGCATTGAATGCTGGTGAGAGTGTGCAGCTTTCGTGTTGTGATCTTAGCCGTGCCTTTGATTCTGTAGATCATGAACTGTTGTTGGATAAGCTTCACTTCTATGGCGTTCGTGGCATAGCTGGTCAGCTAATTAGGTCTTACCTGAGGGATAGGGTACAATATGTTGAGTTTGGGGAAACAGTGTCAGATGCTGTGATAGTGAACCGGGGAGTCCCACAGGGATCTATTTTGGGGCCACTCCTGTTTCTCATATATATGAATGACTTACCATCTTACCTAAATGAAAATAAGGTTTGTCTATATGCAGATGACACATCCATATTAAATAAGGCCACGTCGCAGGAAAAATTAAACGGAAAGGTACTCTTAGCCACGGAACATGCAGAGGATTGGTTCGAGTCCAATGGTCTAATATTAAACCAAAATAAAACCCAACATCTACTGTTCACAACTTCGAGAAAGGATGAAAAAAATCTGAAGTTACTGGGGCTTACCATAGACAATAAACTTAATTGGTCTTCACATATAACGACGTTAGCCGATAGGTTATCATCAGCTGTCTATAGCAGGGGTCTCCAAACTTTCCAGCCTTAGGGCCATACTGATTACTCCAGTAAGTTCCGAGGGCCAAAACCATATTATCATTGTTGCCGGTGGTAAAAAGTGAAATAGTCCACTGATGAAAAAAAGTCCGAAAAAGTACGCAACGTTTAAAAAAGGCTGCAAAACGGCAACACTGCATATTATTAATTTTCCTGTCATTATCTGTAATTTCTAGATTAGTCGTAGAGTACGAGCCATGAGGAGTAACGTGACACGACATCTGGTGGACACAAGCGGAAATAGGTAGTACCTTCTATCGCTAACAGATGGCGCTAGTAGCACGTACAGAATAATCTCGTTGGTTCGAGAAAGTTCTGGTGTCTTCCACTCACTTCTAGATGGCAGTAATTGGAATATATAAGAAGGCTAGTGGCGCAACCACAAGTCAGTTCCTATGACACTGTTGTGAAATAAAATAGTGCGTACCTCCTTAAAACGTGTTTGTGCGTGTTTAAGTTTAAGACATCTTTGTAACAGTATTTTGATTTGCATTGTTGCTTTTGTGTGTAATTTAGTAGTATGGAAAAGATGCGAAAAATTGATAGTGAATGCAGAAAATTCAAAGATCAGTGGAACATTCAGTATTTCGTAATTGAGTCCAGTAAGAAGGCGCTATGTTTGATTTGCAATGAAAGCATAGCCGTTCTCAAAGAATATAACATTAAACGTCATTATGAAACAAAACATTTTCAAAATTACTCAAAATATACAGGAAGTTTGCGGACAGAAAAATTCGAAACTATGAAGCGCGGATTGAAATCGCAGCAATCTTCATTTACAAAACTCAAAACTGAACAAGAGGCTGCAACGCGTGCCAGCTTTCGTGTGGCTCTTGAAATTGCAAAACGTGGAAAACCATTCACCGATGGAGAAATGATCAAAGAATGCATAATTGCAGTAGCCGAAGAAATGTGCCCTGAAAAGGTAAATTTATTAAAAAGTGTCAGTATGTCAGCAACCACTGTGGCTCGAAGGGTAGAAAACATAGCTGAAAATATATCCTCTCAACTGTTCGACAAAAATGGACATGTTGAGTGGTTTTCTTTGGCCTTGGATGAGTCAACGGATGTGTCAGATACTGCTCAGGTGTTGATTTATATTCGAGGAGTAGATAAAAGCTATGAAGTGCATGAAGAACTTCTTGATATGAATAGTATTCATGGCACAACTACTGGTACAGATATTTTTAAAGGAGTTGAAATGGCCATTAATCAAAAGAACCTTCGATGGAAAAACTTGAAATGTATTACAACTGATGGAGGCAAAAACATGAGTGGGAAAGATAAAGGAGTGGTCGCTCTTGTGTCAAAGGCTGTAGAAAATGACGGTGGTTAAAAACCATTAGTCTTACATTGTATCATTCATCAACAGTCTTTGTGCGGAAAATGTTTGGATATGTCTGAAGTTCTGAAACCAGTCATATCAACTGTTAATTTTATCAGATCTTTTGGGCTGAATCACCGACAATTCCGACAATTTATTGAAGAGATTGGAGAAAATGACTTACCTTATCACACTGCCGTACGTTGGCTTAGTTGTGGGAAAGTCCTTCAGCGCTTTTTTGAACTTCGAGCAGTGATCGAAATTTTTTTGAATGAAAAGCATCGCCCTCTTACTGAATTACAAAACAACGCATGGCTGTGGAAGTTAGCATTCTATGTTGATTTGACAAAACATGTGAACGAACTGAATTTGAGATTGCAAGGAGAAAACCAGCATCTTCCTGATTTATACACTAATATCAAATCATTCCGGAAGAAATTGATACTGTTTCAATCACAACTGCGAAGTAAATGTTTTTCACATTTTAAAACATGTGAAATATTCAGCCACACTACTGAGACTGAGTTTCCTATCGATTTTACAATCGAAACTTTGAGTGCTTTGAAAATAAATTTTGATACTCGTTTCTCGGACTTTGATGCCATTGCGAATCAAATTAAGATTTTTCAGAATCCTTTTGATACTGACATTGAAACCCTAGCCCCGGAACTTCAAATGGAAATAATTGATCTACAGTGCAGTGATATAATTAAGAACAAATATCAAAACTCATCTTTGTTGGAATTTTATAAGAGTCTTCCACTGACACAATTTGATAATTTGCATAAATTTGCTCGTGGGCTGTTTTCTGTTTTTGGTGCTACTTATTTGTGTGAGAAGACCTTCTCCAAAATGAAGTACACAAAAAATGTTTACAGATCTAAATTAACTGATGAGCATCTTAAATCTCTTTTAATAATTGGTACAAGTAAAATTAGTCCACAACTACAAACTATTGTCAGTGGAAAATCTCAATTACACAAATCTCATTAGTATTTCATATGTCATTATGCTTGTTATAAGTTATGTTTCTATTTAAAATGTATAAAATGTTAGTTGGATTCATTTCAATAATTTGTTAGTTATTATATACTGAAGTAAAATTTTCTGCATATTATACATGTCTTTACTCATTACAATTCTGTGTTTCTTTATCCAACTTATCACAAAAACAAAAACAATAAGCCTACAACAATGTTATGAGTAGTTAGCCCATGACCATATCAATGTAGATGTCATATTAATAATTATTCAACATAAAATTAGAATACTTCAGTAAACTAAATTTAATTTGCTATAAAAAATATGTTCTCTAAAAGGAGTTTTCAAGTATGCTAGCTCTCCGCGGGCCGGACAAAATCTGTCCGCGGGCCGGATGTGGCCCTCGGGCCGTAGTTTGGAGACTCCTGGTCTATAGTATTCGATATATCAACATATCAACTCACAAGGCTGCCAGGATGTGTTATTTCGCGAACTTTCACTCTCTGATGATGTATGGACTGCAGTTTTGGGGGAATAGTCCACCAGCGGACAGGATATTCTTGCTCCAAAAAAGAGCGATTAGAGCATTGTGTGTGTTGAAGCAGAGTGATTCGTGTAGGCCGTATTTTAGGAATGAGAGAATACTCACTATGGCGTCGGAATACATACTTACCATAATTAAAAATGTACATGCAAATAAGTTATAATAAAAACTGTAATATTCACGATTATAATACTCGACGGCATAGTGACTTGAGGGTTGCTTATCATAGACTGAAAACCACGCAAAATAGTGCTAGCTATTGGGGTGGGTGTGTTAAGCTATATAACCTTCTTCCTAGTGAACTGAAGTGCCATCTCTTATCAAGCTGACATGTAGGCTTAAAAGTGTATTACTCGATGGTGTCTTTTACACTATTGAAGAATTTACAAATCATTTTTGATATTGGATTTTTCTTTTTTCTTGCATTCATATATTAATGTTCATTGTGTAGTAATTTTTAGTCAGTTGTGTAGAATGTGAATTTGAATTTTTACCTATATTTGTGTATATTATTACTACCTATTGTTATTTTATGGATGACATTTAAAATTATGACTTTTCCTATGTTCATTTTATGTGATGTTAGGATGAAAATAAAGCTATACAATGCAAACCTTTCGTCTAAATGGAAAGCATCCTATCGCTTCCGGGGTTGTAGTGGGGGTTAATATTAAGTCTGGAGTTCGTGTAGCGCCCTGACCAAATACATTTAACTGTCTAAAACTGTCAGATTCTATCATTTCCGTCTGCCAGGGTATTGAAACACATCCTGTGTTGAACTTGCTGTAAAACGTCGAATCAGTTTCGTCTATATTTACACCTTTAACAGTCGAAAATTGTTCAATGTCCAACACATCTTTTGCATAGACCGCATGAGGCTACAAATAACATAAAAAGTGATTGACTACAATTGTCTTAATAAATTATGTAATCTTACGTCTGGTACAAAAGGTGGGTCCACCATGCCAGCTTCCAAACGCCTCCAATTTACTATTTGGAAGAACGGGTGTTGTTTAACTACACTTGCGCCATTTCGACTAATTTTACCACCTAACCTTTGGACAGGAACTTTAGCTAATAACTGTTGGCACAGAGATTTGGCATCTTCACTAAATTTATTCGAGTATTTTTCTTGTTCCGATTTAACCCTACGATCTACTTCTTCACGTTTAACTTTCTCTTTTCGCGCTCTAAACGGGGCTTGACCTTCTATCATTTCATACAATAAACAACCAAAACTAAACCAGTCAGGAGAATACGTGTACTTTTCATTGTCTATAATTTCGGGTGCTAGAAAACTATTAGTTAGGTTACATATGGTCCTAATGTGTTAATCTTACCCATATAACCTACAGTTCCTACTCTACCTCTAACTGTTTCGCCTTCCGGTATTTCTACTGCTAATCCTAAGTCTGAGATCCTAACGTGTCCCGCGTCATCGAGGAGAATATTTTCTGGCTTACAGTCTCTATATACAATGCCCTGCAACAATTATACACAATATATAGGAAACATATACAAAAATTCAACATTCGTTATTCTATGACTAATTTTTAAAAATGTGAACTTTCAATATTATTCGACAAAAGTAAAAATAGAAATTAGTTAGTTGGAGGAATGGTAGTCTAAAAATAAGATTCTCTTAAATAGTTTTCTAGGTCAATAATTACAAAGAATACTGTATTTAAACCAAGAAAATGATTTAATTGTTCATACTTAAATAACATATCCATTCAGTAATGTAAACATTTGAATGCAAAATATTTCCAGTTGTTTATCTAAGTTTCTTACAAGAAGCCTTATAGTTATGTTATTAGGCAGATATGCAATACAAAATTGTCTGCAAAATATTTTTTATACTCTTTTGGATACTGATTACTAGGGACCGGCAGTCAGACGCAAATTATTTAAAATTACAGTCTAAATTTTACAATATTTTAAGAACTATTCATGATTTTAAGTTAATATCTTACTAATTAATAATTAGCTCTCAACTGAAAATAGTTCTTAAAATATCGTAAAATGTTGAAAGCAATAAACAGAGCAAGCAAAAACATATAAAACAATGGTAAGTAAGACCAATAAAGACATACGCAACTGAAACCCAAACAGACACAAGCAGGATTAAACAAATGACGCAAACAACCGAAATGAATTCATTTAAGAAAGATAGTGGGGAAAAAAGCACGAATATCGTTAGGCGAAGGAGTAAATCTGGAACGAGCATGTCCAGAGGGCACATGAGACCAGGTTGATAAAAATTTGCAAGGGATCATAATTAAATAATGGGTGGAGACCGTGGCTAAAAATCTGAAATAAAATGCAAAAGGAAAAAAACCCTTACGACTGAAAATATATAAAACAATCTATATACGTATTTCGGCAACTAAATTGCCATCATCAGTAGAAATCCCTATAAAACAAAAAAAGAAGTGTTAATACTAGTATTTTTGGCTAAGGTGTAACCTTAGAAGATATGCTCTTCACCAAATCACCAGTGGGATAACACTGATTTGTTAACAAACGACATCCCTATATACAGTGCGTTCATGATGAAAGGAACAAATTCGTTTAAAATTCAAGTAATTATTTTGCAGGAAAACGCTCGGACAGGACGATTAGTATTTTTAGTTGTGAATTTTTTGACATTAGAAAATTATATACAGGGTGTCTAAAGAAGAACATATGCAGCAATCATTGTTTTTTTAAATGGAACATACTGTATATTATGCCATATTTGAATTGTATAGTAAATTCTCAACACTTTTTGTGTAACATACCATATCCCCAAAACCAGCGGTTTTCGGAATAATGACGTTTGAAATGTGATAAATTAAAAAAATACATGAAAATCGATTAATTTGAAGTAGAGTTTTTTGTTGAAGATAAAATTTGCAATACCAGGTTGTTTTTGTTGGCTTTTAAAATGTTCAAGGTGTCCTTGTTCAATTTAAACATTTTATTTCATTACCTATGTGTATTTTAATTTATCACAAAACTCATTATTCCGAAAACCGCTGATTTTGGGGATATGGTATGTTACACAAAAATGTGTTTAATGTGTTTAGAATTCACCCTACAATTCAAAAATGGCAATTATTTACAGTTTTAATTAATCTAAGACTATTTATAGGCATGCCGTGGCCTGTGTCGAAAATATGTCGAGCAAGACTTGATTTTTCCGGTCTGTTGTATCTGAAATGTGCAATGTGTTCTTTGTAACGAGTTGAAATTGAACGCCTAGTTTACCATACATATTTTCGATTACAATCTTTACAGGTTATTTCATAAATACCAGATTTTTCATTTACCTCAATTTTATCTTTAGCGTTCCCTAATGTAAGTTAATGATTCTGACAATGGGCCGATACCCGAGTCCAGCTTGTAGGGATTATTGTGATTTTAGGGGATGATTAGTCTGTCAGGCTTAAAGGTACCGTTACGGTCCCGTTAGATTTAAGAGTATATATAGGGGTGTCGTTTGTTAAGAAGTCAGTGTTATCCCACTGGTGATTTGGTGAAGAGCATATTTTCTAAGGTTACACCTTAACCAAAAATACTACGTTTAACACCCTTTTTTGTTTTATACAGATTTCTACTGAAGATGACAACTTAGTTGCCGAAATACGTATATGGATTTTTTATAATTTTTTTGTGGAAAGGTTTTTTTTTTCCTTTTGCATTTTAATTAAGGGATCATAAACCAGCAGGAAAGAGAGACCCTGGAAAACCGTTAAAAAGATGGAAGGACAGCTGGGTCTCCACTTCCGTTGAAGCCATGATAGATGCGTGAAGAAAAACAGGTTTCGACCTAAAATTAAAAAGAAGAATGAAGTAATTGTAATTAATGTACCCCTGGCTGTTATTGATTAATAATCAGTAAAGCTCTTAGCTTAAAGCTTGAATAGTTCTTTAAATATTGTAAAATTTAGTTTAAAAGTAGAGTTTTATCACAAATCGGAGGTTAATTTTTAAGAATTTTGTATCTTTAAGATCTAGGTAATATTTACTTGTACGAAGATTACACATGTTTATAATTTCTAAATAATAAAGTCTCTATTCAATTAACATATACAAGGAATAGAGAAAACATAAAAAGGATTAAAAGAGCTCCAATAGATACAGTGTTTGGTACATCTTTGCTAAATTAAATTGGTCAGTAGAAGGGGTCATTGGCTGTCTCTTAAGGTCCAATAGTTCAATATAGTCCCCCGGGCTTTTTTTTCGATTTTCAATTTTTATTTTGCAAAATCCTGACAGAGATACGTAAGCGCAAACCTAGGAGGAAAGAATAGAACAGGAGAGATGATAAACTGGTGGGGGAATAGGTATTATTTAGACGGAGTTACCACTTTAAGGCAGATCGTTATGGCAATATTGACCAATCATAGTTTATAAAAATGAGTATTTTGAATAACTTGTCATATATCTGACACTACATCTGACATGTAACATACATATTCTATGCATTGAGGCGGCCATATTGAGTTACCACATTTGGACAAATATTATTATTAAGGAGACTCTCTACTGTTCTATTCTTTACTCGTAGGCGCAAACATATACTCCCAGCAGTGGATATACAGGCTGTTTAGTGCGCCGTTTGCCAAATTAAATTGACCGACAGAAGGGGACATTTGCTGTCGCTTAAGACCCAATAGCTCAATATTAGGACCACGAGTTTTATTGTTTTCGACTTAACAATTTTTATTTTGCAAAATCCCAAAATTAAGCATTTAAACTTGAATTTTTAAAAAAAGTTATAGGTATAGCCTCCAAATTTAAGTTGAATTTTAATGTCTACTGTTGTGTGGTTCAGGTAAATTCAAAATCACTTGCAAATAACATATAGTTTTCATTTTATAAACTCACAAAGTTTTTGGGGATAAAAATAAACTTTAAACACAATTTTACATTGCAATAAAAAAATAACTAAAAGCTATATGATCTTCTAATTCTTTTAAAAACTTCTCTAGTGTATTCCCTTTCCAACGGTATGCAATATCCCATAAAAACCTTGATTATAACTTCACTAATTCCCTATATTTGTGTATGGGGGCACATGATCACATGATCATAAATCCACAAATCTTCCTCGAATCATATCTAAGAAGAGGCTATAGGGAAGAACCATCCACGAACGAATAATAGATGCAATACTCAAAATAAAGTGGAACTGTATTGTCCAATACGTTGAGGAAAAGTAATGATGTAATTAAATGGAATGCACTTATATGAAGGCATAAAGGAAATCCACGAGTAATATGGAGAAGATAAAGAAAGAACAATATAAAAACACGATTATTAGATATATTATGTACAATTTTAATTTTTATGAGTTGGCAAGCAGACTATAATTTACTTTAAATAAGAAAAAGAAACATCTACTGTACATACAGCAGATATGTAGATACAGAAGCCTTAATACTCAACCAACACACATTACATAAGTGAGATAATATTAACCCAAATAAAATATAGCTAATCGTGTATAAATATAATGATATAAAACACAACAAACAACTCTGTCCCACATTCAAAACAATTGTGCTTATTATTTATATCATAATATGACCGAAAACGGTAAACAAAATTCATTCACACCACAAATGTGTGATTAATTTATTCATAAACAGATTGCCAATTAATTACATATGGAAGATCATTAGCATTCAGTTCTGAATATCAAGACCTTCCAAATTAGAACACCAATAAAAAAAGTGAAAGCCAGAGAAGAACGAGTTTAAGAATCAACATACGCTTGCATACATACATAATTTAAAAATTTAATTATTAAACAGAAAATATTAATGTATATATTCCCAAGTTCGTTTAAACAAATGTATATTATAAATGTGGTAATATTTAAATTTACACGGCCAGATATTTATACACACGTAAACTAGCTTTCTTAAATTTTCTGTGAAAAATGATTAGCATATGCAATAAGCAGAGCTCGTTCTAAAGGATTATTTTGCGTAACCACCGGGCTAGAGAAGAATTGCATATGTAAAAGTCAGTTGCAAAAGAGAAGAAAAATTTCGGCAATATTTTGCGATTAGATAATAAAAACATAAATCTATATTAATCTAATAATTCTTAATTATACAGTAATATTTTTAAACTCATGGCGTATTATATTTAAAATCACCAACACTGCAGTATATATGTTTTGCAAACAATAGCAATTCAAATCCGTTTAAAAAAATGCCCTTTTAATATAACCTATTGAAATTCTTTCTGCTACTTAGTTATACCGTTGATTGAAGGAATATATAAAGATGCGCAACGCTATAGTAAAATTGCGTGTCTTTCCGTTAAGTCGTCCCGCAAACCCCTTGCCGAGAAATATCACCGCTGTCTCGGGCTGTTTCGAATCTCGGACCCAAACGACTGTTGCAGTAGCTATAGATCTCGGATCCAGTTTTGGCTACGCTCAGTGCTATGTAGTGGCGCATCTTTATGTATTCCTTCAATCAACGGTTATACTAATACAATCATGTTAATATTTTTTCGTATTTTAAACAGTACTTAATTGGTATTATAATATAACGTGACGATAACATGGATATTACAAAGTAGTGTATTCTAGTATAATTATTATTTTCAGATAAGTACTCAAAGACTTAGGACGCGTTCCCAATAATGACTGCATAGCACTAGCGATTGCAATGCCGTTCCATATTTAATGTTCATAACGTTCGCCGATTTATCCACACAAGCCCTATGCGCAACAAAATATTATGCTCACACGCTCGCATTGGGCCGTTAGGAACATTGGTAAACATAACCTAAATATTTAGGCGGATATACTTATACATATATCGAGTTGTGCAGTATGCTCTCAGATTGAAATTAATATGACCACACGAAGCCATGCTATAAAAGTTCCTGTATGCAATATATTTATTGATCCAGTTTTGAATATCAATTCAATTAATCGTGGTTTACTTGGATATTGTAAAAAAACGTGTTTTCACCTATTTTGTTTCATTTATAAGTGTTTCTTAGGAAAAGAAGTCTATCTTGTAAATGGTAGAAATATTAGTAACCTCAATGGTCGCATTCAGCAGACGCAATTATTGTGGGACCGTTGAGGAAGCATCTGCTGGATGCATACGCTACATCCTATTACGTCACGATTACATCCACTATTTTACTGAACGGACGGCCATCTTTTGAAGCTCATTCAATTACCGCTACGTATCGGTAATATGCTAAGTAAGATTTTCTTTTGTATTTTAATGCAATTTTATAGACTCAGATTTTCATTGTCTGCTATTAATACAAAGCTATTGTAACTTAAAAAGGATTTTCGAAATCCCAAAATAAAAAAGACATGATCCAAAATAAAAACGGAATTTATGGAATTTTTGTTTCTGGGATTTTCCTGTTTCTCATTCTCCATAACCTCTAGTGGTTGGACCAATTCAGTGGCTATATTGCCGAAAATAGTTTATATATTAATGTCATTTTCTAAATGTTCATTACGTTCAATATTATAAATCTGATATTCTTCAGCCATTTTATAAAGCAATAACCAAGACTACTCCAAACCTTCCAAACATATAAACAAAATTCATCAAGTGACTTCTATCAAGTTTATTAGCAAGTAGCACATCCAACAACATAATGTTCTCCTTATTATTTCAAGTATGCAGAGTGATACATTTTCCATATAAAAGCAGACTATTTTTTTGCAATTAATTATAATAACTGATATATTTTCACAATTTATTGCTATACGAGGGCGACCTGAAATGTCTCCGGAATCGGCAAGAGATGGCGCACGAAGGTTGAAGTGGATTCATATGTCGGCAAGGGCAACCCTTTTTATAGCAACTGTCAAAATTTCAAACGTCTACAATCAATAGTTGTTATTTAAGTGTGTTTTGTGTATAGCAAGTCAGGCGGTTTCGCACAAATTGATAAAATCGAATTTCGTGCAGTGATAAAACACTTCTTGAAGGCTGGGAAAACGGCCACGGAAATTCGAGATATTTTGCTAGAGGTTCATGGCAAATCTACTCCGTCATTTTCGAGCATCAGCTTCTTCTGGGTGAGTGAGTTCAAACGTGGCCGCACAAGCACAAGTGATGAACCATGCAGTGGACGCTCAAAGACCACTACCAACGATGAAATGGTCGACAAGATTCATGATGTCGTGTTAGCTAATCGCCGATTGAAGCTGAAAGAGATAGCAGAGACAACAGGCATCTCAGGAGAAGGTGTTGGCCATATCCTACACGAAATTTTGGGAATGAAAAAGCTTTCGGCGCGATAGGTACCGCGTTTGCTCACATCAGAGCAAAAACGAAATCGGGTGATCGTTTCGGAGGAGTGTCTGGCCAGGATTTAACGCAATACAAGACATTTCTTCATGCGTATCGTAACCGTGGATGAGACTTGGATCCACCACTACATGCCGGAGACCAAGGAACAATCGAAGAGTGGACTTTTCCGGGCGAATCAGCTCCGAAGATAGCAACGACCGTTTCATCGGCCGGAAAGATCATGGCGACCATTTTTTGGGATTCCCAAGGTGTGATCCTCATCGACTATCCGCAGAAGGGAAAGACGATCACGGGGCAATACTACAGCGATTTATTGAAGAGATTCGATGAAGTATTGAAGGAGAAACGGTCGTTTGCAGCGGAAAAAAGTGCTTTTTCACCACGACAATGCATCGGCTCATTGATCCCGCATCGTCTTGTCCAAATTGAATGAGTTGCGCTACGAATTAGTTTCTCATCCTCCATATTCACCGGACCTAGCCCCCAGCGACTCTTTCCTATTCCCAAACTTAAAAAAATCGCTGGCAGGAAAGAGATTTGCCTCAAATGAGGAGATCAGCGCCGCTACAGATTGCTATTTTGCAGACCTAGAAACATCCTACTTTTCTGACGGCTTGAAGAGACTGGAGCACCGTTTCAAAAAGTGTATTGATCTTCGAGGAGACTACATCAAAAAATAAAAATGAAAAACCATACCAATACCGTGTTTTTCTTGTCGATTCCGGGGAAACATTTCAGGTCGCCTTCGTATATCACAATACACAACATAATATGACAATTGATTCGTCAACACAGTGACTTCATCACATATGTATGTACAAAAATTGTACCTACAGAGATACATAAGAATTAGTTCGTATCATTCCATTCCACTACGTTCAGTTTTTTCTTCTTTCATAATCTTGTAAAAATCTTTACAACATATTTGTATATTCTGAAACTATTATAAATGCTTTATTACCCGTGCCCTCTTGTATCCAACGTTGGATTGCATTACCGCATGTTATAACTAATGTCAGTGTATTGAATGCAATATTATTTTCCATTCTTTGCACAACAAATTTTTAACTCTAAAACGTGTAATGTTTAATCTTTAATACATATAACAAGTAATGAGAGAAACATGAAAGAATGTATTACGGTTGTGATATAACAGTAGTGAAAACGATCACCGAGAACCGACAAAGACGTCAAAAGCAAAAGCGTGTTCTATTTCTTCGGTGGGCGGTCTGCGCAGTCGTCTATCTAGACGAGATGCTCGTAAGAATAAAAATTTGGTTTCTCTTAGATACACAAACAGGGAGTTAAAAACAGATGACAAAAAGGCTGACAGGAAACTGGAAATTCTATCTCATATATACTCCTAATTATAATATATATGTCATAAATGGTTTTTGTTTTATTCCAAGATTTTATATTAAATTAAAATATTCATACAACATTTCAGCACTTTAATTTTGTTTAATAACCACACTATCGATCGAAATCGTTCGTAAATCACACAAACAATAAAAAAATAAAAAACATCAACAAATATTCTTAAAAAAAGCAATGCTTTTTATTGTTTGTGTCAATTACGAATGATTTCAATAGTATGGTAATTAAAAACATTTACTTAACGTGTCGAAAATGTTATCTTAAATTTTGTTTCTTATTTTTGATAAAGACTCTACTAAAGAGTCGAAATGTTAATATAGTTTTTTATTATTTGAATTAAGTGTATAAATAGTGGGCCGCTTAATTTTTTTATGTTAATTGATTTGACATAAACAACTACTTCTTTCTAGTTTAAAAAACGATCACAATGCTTCCCCTGTCTGTCTGTCGAATGCAAAAGTTTACTTCTGATTAACTTTTAAATAAAAGTAAACTTTAAAAAAATTTAATACAAATCTCTTTGATAGACATAAAAATTAAGGATATCTTACTAAATCTAAAGTTATAGTAACTCCGATTATGTACAGATGGTTAGAATGCTTAACTGTCATTTCCTGTCAGTATTCCAAGATGAAATGAAGTCATAAACAAAGTTATGAACTCCGTATTTAGATAAGCATTATCGTTCTAACTTACCAATAAATAAAATCCAATGACTTCCCAAACTAAAAATTGAGACAAGGAGCCTCGAATCAGACGTCTATGAAAGAGCCGCATTTATAAATTAACGTTTAAATTTAAATAGACCCGAGATCGTGTACATCAAGAGCCGCGAGCGTTATTTGGAGTTTGCCCTGACATACCAATAGTATGTGATTAGCTATGGAATACTTTCCTATTATTATTAAAAATAATTTAAAGAATGTTCTATAATAGAAATAAAAGTCAGATATATTCTAAGCAGTAGTATTTATTTCAATAGCAGTACAAACGTTATTTTAACATTGCTATTTTATACAATTTATTCCTGATAAAATACTATACCAACGAGATAGGCGCCATAAATTCTCGGCCTGATATACAAAAAAGAAACTTGGAACAAGAATTTTTATTTTTCAATGTAATCTCCCCTAACTTCTATACATTTTTTATAACGATTAATTAATAATTCGATACCCTTGTAAAGATAATCTGAAGTTTTTGCGTCAAAATGTTCTATAACAGCTGGTTGCAACTCATTGTCGTCCTTAAAACTACGCCTCTAAGGTAGTAGTATCTATTTCAATAGCAGTACAAACGTTATTTTAACATTGCTATTTTATACAATTTATTCCTGATAAAATACTATACCAACGATAGGCGCCATAAATTCTCGGCCTGATATACAAAAAAGAAACTTGGAACAAGAATTTTTATTTTTCAATGTAATCTCCCCTAACTTCTATACATTTTTTATAGCGATTAATTAATAATTCGATACCCTTGTAAAGATAATCTGAAGTTTTTTTTGCGTCAAAATGTTCTATAACAGCTGGTTGCAACTCATTGTCGTCCTTAAAACTACGCCTCTAAGGTCGTTTTTAAATTAGAAAACAAAAAAATCACAAGGAGCCATATCCGAACTATACGGTGGATGTTCCAATTCTTGAAAGCCGTATTCGCGGATGGCAGCTTGTGAAATGGCGGCAGTATGGACGGGAGCATGCTCATGCAATAATCGCACACCTTTTGTTAATTTTCCACGACGTTTTGCACGAATACTGTCGCTTAATTTATTCAATAAAAACGCATAATATGTGCCGTTCACACTTGTATGACGCTCTTTAAAGTCAATTAGCAAAAAGGAGGTGTGGCCACCACACGTCTTTCTTATACGTATGAGCGTTTCAAATTATAGAATTTTAAGAATTTTTTTATACAAAAGTTATTCAAAATCTTATTCCAACATAATTTGCAAGATATTATGAAAAAATTAGGTGTGGCCACCACACGACTTTCTTATACGTATAAGCGTATCAAATTATAGAATTTTAAGAATTTTTTTTACAAAAATTATTCAAAATCCTATTCTAAGTACTTCTATTCTCTTAATAAATCTCTATAGAATGCATACTTTGCAAGATATTATCAAAAAAGTGCTCCTCGCTAAGAGTAAAAGTGCTACTTCCGGTCCGAATTTTAAAATTTCATATATACAAAAAATATTGCAAATCCAGTTCTAAATACTTTTGTACTCTTGATAAATATATATAGAATGCATAACTTATGACATATTTGCAAAAAATCGCTATTCGATAAGAGTAAAAGTGGCACTTCCGGTCTGAATTTTGAAATTTTTTTTATACAAAAGATATTGAAAATTATGTTTTAAATACTTTTATACCCGTAACGTACTTGTCTAAAAAGCATGATTTGCGAAATATTCGTAAAAAACTGATTTTCGATAAGAGTAAAAGACCTACTTCCGGTAGGAATTTCGAAAAACTTTTTAAATAAAATTATTCTCAATTTTAATTTTAAGTATATATGAATTCTTTATAAATTTGTTTAAATTTAGTAGTTGACGAAATATTGGCAAAATTCGATTCTTTCGCTGAAGTAAACTGCTACTTCCGGTCTACCGATTTTACTGAAAAACTAATCAGATCTCAAGAGGGAGATTATACACGTAAATACAAAATTTGGAGTTGATACCTACAGCGGTTTGACCGCTATCGTGGTCACAGACAGACAGACAGACAGACACACACACACACAGACATTTTTTTAAAAACCACTTTTTTGGTATCAGGGGACCTCAAAACGTGGACATCTGCAAAAATCTCGAGGTCGAAAATTTTCATCATCACAATACTTCCTTATACTACGTATAAGAAAGTAAAAAGTGCTACTCGCTAAGAGTAAAAGTATTACTTCCGGTCCGAATTTTGAAATTTCAAATATACAAAAAATATTGCAAATCCAGTTCTAAATACTTTTATACTCATGATAAATATATATAGAATGCATAACTTACCACATATTTGCAAAAAATCGCTATTCGATAAGAGTAAAAGTGGTACTTCCGGTCTGAATTTTGAAATTTTTTTTATACAAAAGATATTGAAAATTATGTTTTAAATACTTTCATACTCGTAACGTACTTGTCTAAAAAGCATGACTTGCGAAATATTCGTACAAAACTGATTTTCGATAAGAGTAAAAGACCTACTTCCGGTAGGAATTTCGAAAAACTTTATAAATAAAATTATTCTCAATTTTAATTTTAAGTACATATGAATTCTTTATAAATTTGTTTAAACTTAGTAGTTGACGAAATATTGGCAAAATTAGATTTTTTCACTGAAGTAAACTGCTACTTACTGTCTACCGATTTTACTGAAAAACTAATCAGATATCAAGAGGGAGATTATACACGTAAATACAAAATTTGGAATTGATATCTCCAGCGGTTTGACCGCTATCGTGGTCACAGACAGACAGACACACAGACTTTTTTAAAAACCACTTTTTCGGTATCAGGGGACCTCAAATCGTGGACATCTGCAAAAATCTCGAGGTCGAAAATTTTCATCATCACAATACTTGCTTATACTACGTATAAGAAAGTAAAATGCCCTCACAATCCCAGAATATTGTGGCCATCACCTTTTTCGTTGATTGAACGACTTTCGCCTTTCTGGGAGGAGGTTTATCAGGTTCGCCGCCATTCCATAGACTCCCTTTTCGATAGAGGATCGTAAAACAGAACCATTGTTTCATCCCCTGTGACAATGGACTACCAAAATCGGTTTTGGGTCGTCTCCACACATGTTTAAAAGTTTAAAGTTGGAGAGCAAAAAGAAGTCGCGGTACCCATCTAGCACTAATTTTATTCATACCCAAATGGTCATGGAGAATTCGGCCAACACTTGTTTCGGAAATGTTTGTTATCACTGCTATTCCTTCACTTTCAAAAGGCGAGCTTCTAGCACTGAATGTTCTGAAATTTGTTGAGGCGTTATCAATTCAATTGGTCGACCCGACCGATCACCATCTTCCAGGGATTCTTTCCCAAACGGAAACATTTTACCCACTTTTTTACAGTTGAATACGAAGAAGGTGAATCACCGTAAACGCCGTCTAAACGTTGTTTAATGTGATGAAGCGTATGCCTTTCTTTTGTTAAAAACTTAATGACCGCGCGGTACTCAATTCTCATTAGTTCAGACATTTTCGTGCGCTAGTACGTTGGTTGGCTGGTTATGTTACTAAAAACTACTAGTCTGCGAACCGTCATATTTATAGTGTACACCTCGCGTATGTGCATGCATGACGTGACGGATTTTGAAGACGTTTGAATCTGTACAAGCCTGTCAGTCCGAGAATTTATGGCGCCTACCTCGTAAGTTAAGAATAATAAACCTCATTATATTAATTGACTATTGCGGAATTGTTTATTAATAATTTATACCACAGGGTCAGAATGAAACAAATATGAATCAAAAGATCTTTAGGCACTTACGGAAACACTTTTGCATATTATTATAATATTGTAAATAATGTCAAGAACTTAAAAATAAATCCTATTGGTGTTATTATGACAAATGTAGGGTGGTCATTCAAACAACTATTTTTAAAAAATCTGTTGTTAAAAAGATTAATCAAGTACCGCGCGGAGTCAAAATATCTCTACAGTTTTTTCGCAGGTATGTAAATTTAAGACATCAGGATTCCTGATAAGCATTAGATATTTTTTATGTTTCAATAAACTATTATAGGTAACATTGTAATCTAATACGTCTCCAAATCAATAACAGCGAAATTACTTTATCAAAGAATGACGTCAATTCTACGAAACATGAAAATGACCAGTAGCAATCATACAGTAGCACTAACCAACTAAGATTAGGAATTTCATGAGATTATATAAGCTCGTGGCCCAGACGTAGCATTCATAACAAAACAGTATTTATGTATATTATCACGACACGCTTACAAAAGTTAAAATGTCTGATAACAAGAGCAGAGGTGGTTTTTAAATAAATAAATCCGAAATACACTGTATTATCCAAACCGAGACTCCTGCTAGAATGATTATTATATAGGCACTACAAACTAAAATATTTATTTAAATTATTTATTTTGTTTGTATTAGAGTCACTAATCATTTTAAAACGATTTTTTTACAAAATTTCTGCAGCTTTAATCAAACTTTTAAATACTTACTTAACATGGATATATTCCAAATATATTCTCAAATATTGACTTTGCAAATGACATTGATCCTCCAGGAAACGTCGAATGCTGAAACGAATATATATCGAGACCAGGAAGTCAAAAGGATTACTACATTGTTAAATACAAATCTCAATTATTGGTGGCCAAACATAACTGAATATTACAGTCATATAATTTTGCTATAGAATACAACATGTGCAGCTAAACACAATAATAATTTCAGAATGTGTGACCTGTTTTACATTCAATTAAAGAAATAATAAAGAAATCTATAAAAATGTCTGTTGTTTCTTAAATTTTTGGATAGCTTTATGTGATCGTCTACGTCCTCAAACTTTATGAATACTTTTAATGCGCTGCCAAAGAATTGCTACTAGCATGTAGTTAAGGTACAAAATTTTAAATCGAAAAATCCGGTTATATTCATGACCCCCAGATGGAAAGTTATACATACAAAAAATCACATAAATAAAACTACAATGTGGCCTGTTATTAATTCAGTTTTAACAATGAATCATGATAATATTTGTATTTAATGTAGTGTTATGTATTTGACAAAACTATATTTTTAATATCTCTTGGCCGGGATTCCTGTTTATACTATCAAATTTACATATCTGTTCTTAAAATATAATAATTTGAGTACATTCATCAAATGTTGATAAATTTCATAAATGTTAAGATAAATAAATAATCTATTTTTTAAATAAGAATGTATTAATGTTTTTATTTATAAAAATATCTAAATATTCTGTCTTACATTGAAGCATGAAATTTAGAAATATTTTTAAGAAAGTATCCTAAAAATGTGGTTTGACACTGAATTTCTTCCTACAGCTTTATCTTATCGTGATAAGTAATAATTATTTATTATCACAATTTGCATTACATTTTAAAAATTAATTATTATTAAATATATTCTGTTTTAAAAAACCTCATGCCCAAGACAAATTAAGGCGACATTCTTTCTTTTGTTGACTGTGGCACAGCAATGAAATTAATACCCCTCCCCTTTGCCTGTTACCTACAATAGAATACTTCATATACCGTATGTGTCAATTTTCATTAGGTATAGGGATTCAATGTTTACGTGCGATTTATACGTATACAAGTAATACGTTGCAACGTGGCACCCCTACTGTCCGTCACCAATCCCGGCAATAATCGACATCACAACGATTTTCTCCGATCTTCCCACTTCTCTCTACCAGATTTTACATTCAATGTTTAGCTGCGAACACGTTGCGATCTAGTCTGCAATGAAAGCCGTCTTATTACTGGAACAGGAAACATCAAATGGCCGCCGCGACCTCCTGATCTAGTAGTTTATTATTATTTTCAGAATCCTTTTTTATTTACCTTATTTTTAATTTTATTAGAATTACGCTTTTGTTTGTGTCATGCAGCGTGAACGCAGCTTAATAATTCTCTGCATTTACTGAAAGGAAAAGAAAAACAAATCCTTGCAACTCGTAAATATTATTTCTGAACGCATTACAAACACCCAAGCCGGTGGTCAATAGTTACTGCTAACCCCGCTAACTTGTATTTACGAGCATGCATCATCAGTCGTGCTAGCATTGGAAAGGAAAGAAGGGGTACTATGTTGCCACGTACTGTATGGATTAATCGCCTATGGCTAATGAAAATTGACACATGCTGTATATATTTCCGTTTATTATTA
Organism: Amphimallon solstitiale; assembly: GCA_963170755.1. NCBI lineage: Eukaryota > Metazoa > Arthropoda > Insecta > Coleoptera > Scarabaeidae > Amphimallon > Amphimallon solstitiale. Next base: position 36,441,403 of record OY720680.1, read on the forward strand.
AATCTCTCATAATTCTGTGATTATAATTACGTTAATCCCTTATTAGGCTAGTAAAATTACTCTCACCTTTAATGAATGCCCTAGGTATTTCCATCACCCAAGTAGGTCCACCTTTAGCGGCCCCTAAATACCTTACCTGTGGTTTTTAATCTACGTAATGTAAGCAATTTGATTATGATTACAATTAATGTCTCGATCCCTGAATTACATAAAATATTTGTTATTTTTGTTGATGTCGCGTTACCGCTCTTTTTTTTATTGGTCAAAACGCTAACTCTCTACCCCCTCATCCCTCAGACTACTTTAGAAAGGTCCAGCTTCTTTACAAACTCTCTCATTACACTACTGAGCTCTCATTGTTGTGGGGTTACTCATAACTCTATTACTCACTTTATTCTGCCTCGCATGAATGGGTTGGTTCATCTCTTGCAATACTGCTAGAATTCGATGACGCTGTACTTACCCCGCGATCGTTGTAACAGAACTCACACAGTTCCAAAATATTTTACAGTCTACTTGGTAAGTTAACGATTATCGAAGAAAACTAAATATCTCTTGATAATTATTAATTGAGTTGAACAGCTTTAGTTGGACTCAAATAGATTCTTTTTATTTGTATAATTTATACAGCAAGAGCGCGCGAGGTATGATCACCCGATGGTATACGTAAACTCGCATCTAAACGTGGTCCCATAATACATATTAGAGTTACGGCACAACATACTAGCATTGTCTGCTCATATTCGAACCCATAGTGATCTGATTATTTTTTCGCAGATTGACAAAAAGAACAAATTAAATTTTCTCTTTAAGTGATGATGATTGCTTAGATAACTAAGTCGATAATAACGCGAAGATTGTAATACTTATAACGTAATTATGATTATCCTTATGAAATTAAATAATAATGTAGTTGTGTAAAAAGTTATAGCAGTACAACTGGGTTTTAGAATGAAATAAAAACAACTCGCCTGAAACATCTGCAGAATAAACTAAGATGTCTAGAGAAAAATAAATAAATAGAAATTTCATGGTAAAAAAAAACTATAAACAAGTATAACAGAAATACCATAAAATAACATAAAAACGACCCTTGAAATAGAAATTAAAATTAGAGATTCTCTCCAGTAAATATAACGAAATAACAACTCTGGAAAAATAAGTTGAATACATTTATAGCAGAATTATGCATTCAAAAATAAAATAATTACTGCGTTTGAAAAGAAAGCATGTTTTGTCGAATAGATTGACCACGATAACATTTTACAACAAACTTTCGTTCTTCGATGGATAAAATGTCCATACTTAAATTTATAAAATGAGCAACCACTAAGAAAAATAATATTATATCTATATCTGGCGAACACAGCTGGCGGAGATCATTTTTTCGAATATACGTCCGAAGAATATCGACTGGCATCGGGTGATCATACCCCGCGCGCTCAAGCTGTATACTTAAGTATAGGAAACATATGTAAAACGTAACAATATTGTGAAACTAGAAATACTGTTTGTAGAAACTTGTAACACATCACTGTGATTCTTAACTCAGACTTCCGAGGGATTCACAATGATGTAAAATCGACCTAACAACCGCTGGTGTTATGTTATGAAAGCCGTTAAACCTAAAATTAAATTCAGTTGAGGGATATTCCTTAATAACCGATTCAATTTCAGTTCCGCAATCAATCACATTCCAGAGGTAAAATGTAATTTAATTCCCAAACAGCTGTAATCACAAGGTTGATTGAGAAAATCGTTTATTATTTTATTCAAAGATGTCCTTGGATAGTACTGCAACAAAAATGCAATCTTTCGTTGTAAGTGATATCAAAAACGTAATTACTGACAATAAAGTTATAACTCAGCGGTAGTGTAGACAAACATAAAAAAAGCAGTCCTCACAGAAACAGAATTAGTGTAGCATCTGAATATCTGGTGGCACTACTAACGGATCATGTTTTGCGGATTTGAGCTGTGTAATAACAAGGTAGTTGAAGTACTAAGATAACAACTTATTGTTTCTAACCAAAACACCAAAACAGCGCCAAATTAACCTATAACTATATTCTCGCACACATACTTGGCCGCGTTAATAAAGCGGTCGTTTTGATTGCTTTGCATGCACTAAAAATTGGGCGTAAAAATTCTTTTCAAATTACAATGGGATCCTGAATATCTTGAGCAATAGAATCATATCCGGAGTTAAATATTTATACCAGTAACGTTCCGTAGTTAATTTTCTTCCTAAATCATGTTAAAATAAGTGATTTCCTATATACACCGTAGCCATAAATTCGTGGGCAAACATCAGATGGAACGATTCTTTGATTAATTCCTAGTCAAAAATCTTAATTCAAAAAACTTCAACGGTCATTTACATTAGACCCACGATGGCATCAAAATTGATAATATGTGGCTGGCCAGAAATAATTGAAATTTTCGAAATTTTACACGAAAAACTAGTGTTGTTTACAGTAAAACAGAATGATGTAACACAGCGTTAATGTAACCAATCGACCAATACAATACTTTGCGTTTTCAATATTTATTCAATGTCATAAATGGAAATGCGTTTTGGGAAGGGAATTTCATTATATATTTGCAGCAAATATTTAGTTAAATAATCCAGCTTCATAAAAAGAAATTATTTCATATATAAATAATTATAATACATGATCCCTATAATATCTATTATTAACACTACAAATTTGAACAGCTACATTTTGGGAAAATGACAGCTTGAGAAATTCCTAATCTACGTCTTTAGCATGCGAGTATTAAGTTTATGAAATCCATTTTACAAAAGTTTATACAGTACTAATACAAAACCCTTGCGCCCATTTTCTGTAACAAAAGTGAAACACCTCTAAGGAAATAACAATGTGAACAGAATATTCTAAGTCTTTCACGATTGTCGTTGATACCTTATTGGTGTTTCTGGGTTGAAACCGTGTCGTCATCTGTTTCAACGGTCGATGTTTCATCCACTATTTTAAACGACACCTTCAGGGCTTCTACTGCTACAATAACCTGAAACAGACTGACTAGATAGCGGACCAAACGTAGGCAGTAGAAGCAGAAACGACAACGCGGTTTCAACCCAAAAGCCGATAAGGTATGAACAGAATGATGTTTTGTATAGAATTTTAAACAAAATTCAACTAAGGGCGAACTTTTTTACAGATTTAGAGCGACGAATGTTTATTCACAAGAGGTGGAAAATTTTGTAACCAGGGAATTTGGACACAAAAGATTTTCAGTAAATATATGGCTAGACATTTTAAACCGTCGCATTGTTGTACTAATGTCTCCCCGATCGTCTAAATGCAAATGAGTACGTTAATGGAAGAGGTAGTTCTAAATTATATTCCATTAAATCTCAGGACCAACATGTTTTCATGGTGGTCTCACCAGCTCACAATGTCCAACTTTCAAAGCAATGGTAAAAAGAAAACTTTCCGAATAGGTAGATTAGACGTAATAGGTCGATATCGCGGCCTCTAAGGTCTCCCGGTATTCATCTTTTTTATTCAGGGCGTTTTAAAAGAAAAGTGCATGGCCTCCACTCAATCAGGTAGTAATTTAATAGAATTAACGCCCGCGGAATTACCCTCTATATGTTGCAACACGTCTTAAATTCTATTCCCCAAAGGTGGTATGAACACCAATAGCTACCAGTTTGAATATTTACTTTGATCATTATATGCGACTACATATTAGAAATGAAATATGTATTATCAGTTTTTTAAAAATACTAGTTTTGTAGTAAACAACTTAATTATTTAAGTAGTTAATAAAAACCTTGATATTTTCAAATATTAATAAAACTTACACATTCGTACTGATTTGTATAATTTATATAATAACTACAGTACGGTGCTGCCAAACCTAAATTTATTTTAACAACTAGGACCCTAGAACTTTTTTGAATTAAAATTGCTGACTCTGAATTAATTATACAATTACTCTAATTGACGTTTAACAGGAACTTAGGGTCACGATGTATAATATAAAAATATTCTAGTAAATTCTAGTCTCTAAACATTTGAATGAAAGATACTTCCTCCCATTTATAATTCTTAGGAGCTAATATAAATATATTGTATTTTTAATAAAGATATCGAATTGCAAATTTGTAATCATGTAAAATTGAGAACACCTGTACAAATTCATCTTTTCGAACAGAAATATACTCGAACCTCAATGAGATATGAAGTATAGAGGGGCAAATCATGAGAAGCAATATTTACATATAACATTAAATATTTAGAACACCATCATTTACTTTATTGTTTTTCTGCCTATTCGATTGAAATGCGAAGTGACATCACTTTTATCTGATCCCCGAAGACTCTTTTAGAACGTACATACATGCATATGTATTAGAGAATATTTTAATCAATTGACGTCAAAGAAACCATATGATATTTAAGAGAAAAACAAGGATGATGTCAGACTAGATTTCATTTGTAAAAAATAATGAGACGGTATTTAAATGTTGCAGATCTTTTATATAATTAAATACCGTCGACACGTGGCCTTCATATCGTTTGTAATTCGTGTTTAATTTGGTTGCGTCTACAATTTCTTATTAGTATGTATAAAAAAACATTTTCATATAATTGTCGGCCTGAAAGATTTACATCTAAAACGCAAACAAAGGTAAAACGACGAGAGTTCACCAACATTGTTTAATGTCTTTTGTTTTATTTTTAGAAAATTGCAAGTTTCTTTGTGCTTGGATGTGAAAAAGAAACAAAGTTTTCTAAGACACACTTTGCAAACCACAATTGTATGTGAGATATGCTACTTACATTACAATTAATAAAACTTATATGTATTTCCAATGTAAAACAGGAATACCCAATTGCAAAATGAAACAAGAGAAAGCATGCTTGTAATATAAGTAGATACTAACAAGACATTTAGAAATAGGCGACAAAGGTTTGCTTTGGAACATACGAATTTGAGGACAAATTGCACAAATTACGCAGTCGAATTTCTGATAAATAAGATCTAGAGACAAGAAGCGGTATATTTATAGACATTAACCCATTTTTGCTCGTTCGCTATCAATGAGAGACAAGAAAAAAATTGAACAATCAAGTCTGAATTTCTTAACGTACAATATTGAATACGATACCTGTTACATACTTTAAAATACTATTCGCATATGTACTGTTACGTTTATATTTCATTATTGTTATCAAACTATTAGAATATAGGAGTTATTGAATATACATTTGTAAATGTAACAAACTACAATTTTGGCGCCCAACGGGGTTCACCTAAATTATAAATACTTAGAAAACTCTTGAGAAATAGCTTAGTCTCGATTATTTTACATTTTTAAATACAATTTATATATCTCACAATACATAATTTAAATAAGTAACCTTTTATGATTGTATAAAATTGTTATCCATTAGCATTAGCAGTATTATCCTAAAATTCCTCTAGAATTATTGTTCCATTATTGTAGACTCCAATTCCATAGCGATTTTCTTATTTCTTTTGTAATTATTGTTTTATGTTTACACTTTATTTTGTAAATTTAGCTTATTAAATTACTTTGTCATTTTATCCATGATACTATACCAATAATAATATATTGTACTGTTTAACTTTAAATTAAATAACTTGTCTATCTTATGCCCAAGCTTAATTATTTCATACTGTATTCCCCAATTATATAAATAAACATGAGAAATAAAATACTACACGGACAAAAAATTAAGAAAACTGAATGTTGCATTTTTCATTATCAATAACTTTTAGCACTTTCATCTCACTAAAAAATGAGGTGTGGCCACCACACGACTTTCTTATACGTATGAAAGTGTTACTTCCGGTCTGAATTTTGAAATTTCATTTATGCAAAAAATATTCCAAATCTAACTCTAAATACTTTTGTACTCTTCATAAATATATATAGAATGCATAATTTACGACATATTTGCAAAAAATCGCTATTCGATAAGAGTAAAAGTGGTACTTCCGGTCTGAATTTTGAAATTTTTTTTATATAAAAGATATTGAAAATTATGTTTTAAATACTTTTATACTCGTAACGTACTTGTCTTAAAAGCATGACTTGCGATATATTCGCAAAAAACTGATTTTCGATAAGAGTAAAAGCTCTACTTCCGGTTGGAATTTCAAAAAACTTTTTTAAGACAATTTGTTTCAAACTTAATTCTAAGTACATATGAATTCTTTATAAATTTGTTTAAACTTAGTAATTGACGAAATATTTGCAAATTTCGATTTTTTCACTGAAGTAAACTACTACTTCCGGTCTGCCGATTTTGCTCAAAATCTAATCAGTTCTCAAGAGGCAGATAATACACGTAAATACAAAATTTGGAATTGATATCTACAGCGGTTTGACCGCTATCGTGGTCACACACACACACACAGCCACACACACAGACACACAGACAGACACACAGACATTTTTTAAAAACCACTTTTTTGGTATCAGGGGACTTCGAAACGTGGACATCTACAAAAATCTCGAGGTCGAAAATTTTCATCATCACAATACTTCCTTATACTACGTATAAGAAAGTAAAAAATGAGGTGTGGCCACCACACGACTTTCTTATACGTATGAGCGTTTCAAACTATACAATCTTAAGAATTTTTTTATACAAAACTTATTCAAAATCCTGTTCTAAGTACTTTTATTCTCTTAATAAATCGCTATAGAATGCATACTTTGCAAGATATTCGAAAAAAAGTGCTACTCGCTAAGAGTAAAAGTGCTACTTCCGGTCCAAATTTTGAAATTTCATGTATACAAAAAATATTGCAAATATAACTCTAAATACTTTTGTACTCTTAATAAATATATATAGAATGCATAATTTACGACATATTTGCCAAAAATCGCTATTCGGTAAGAGTAAAAGTGTTACTTCCGGTACGAATTTTGAAATCTTTTTTATACAAAAGATATTGAAAACTATGTTCTAAATACTTTTATACACGTAACATACCTGTCTAAAATGCTTGACTTGCGAAATATTCGCAAAAAACCGATTTTCGATAAGAGTATTAGACCTACTTCCGGTAGGAATTTCGAAAAACTTTTTAAATAAAATTGTTCTCAATTTTAATTTTAAGTACATATGAATTCTTTATAAATTTGTATAAACTTAGTATTTGACGAAATATTGGCAAAATTCGATTTTTTCACTGAAGTAAACTGCTACTTCCGGTCTACCGATTTTACTGAAAAACTAATCTGATCTCAAGAGGGAGATTATACACGTAAATACAAAATTTGGAATTGATATCTCCAGCGGTTTGACCGCTATCGTGGTCACACACACAGAGAGAGACAGACAGACAGGCAGACACACAGAGAGACATTTTTTTAAAACCACTTTTTTGGTATCAGGGGACCTCAAGACGTGGACATCTGCAAAAATCTCGAGGTCGAAAATTTTCATCATCACAATACTTCCTTATACTACGTATAAGAAAGTAAAAAGGGTTTCATGGGACAAAATTTTCAAAAAGAACCTTAAAGTTGCAAATAATATTATCATTAGCACTGCACTATAAACTTCCACCTAGTTTTTATCGGTTAAGAGAACATCTGAGATGTATTTCAAGTCAGTGTTTCTCAAAATTTTAATTAGAATAAAATGATACAATATTTTCACTTTACAAATTCTTCATATTACAAATTTACTAATGTTGAACGATTAAGCTCATGAAATTCACTGAAATCCTAGAAGTCGTGACTCAATATTATTACAGCAATGCATAATTTAATGCTTTAATTACCTGAGATTATTTTACTGGCGAAAATAATTTACATATCTAAGATCAAAATTAATTATATTCAAATATAAATAAGTATGAGTTCGAAATTTATTAGTATTTTTATCAAAAAACTGTAATTTAGATCTGTAATAGATCTTAATACATACCTGTTGATGTAGGTGATCTAGTCCACATACGACTTCAGCAGCATAAAACCTGGCTCTATTAATGTCCAATCCGGGGTCGCCACCCATATTGTATATGTGAAATTTCAGATCACCCCCATTCATAATTGTAAGTACAAGACATAAGGCATCCTTAGTCTCATAAGCGTAAGCTAAGTTCACTACAAATCTAGAATTGATCTTTTGTAAAATTTGTTTTTCTAATAACACCATTGCTTCTCCTTTCCTCTTTTTTATCCGCTTCTTTTCCAATTTTTTACACGCATACATCTTTCCTGTCGCTCGTACCTGCAAGAAAGAGGAAACTCTATATCAGTTGTACAACTCAAAAATACAAGTCAATATCGACTGGTATTCGAATGAACACGTATGATACAGTGTAGACGTATATTCGTCACTTTCGTATATTTTTTTACTGATTGTTTGTTCTAAAATCACACTGATAATATTAATTTTGCTAATAAATATTAAAGAAATAAACAATTAATAAGAAAAAAAATTATATGTATATCATTGATTTAATCTGCAAACCTTGTAATTACAATAATTATCACCTTGACTATTAATAAAAATCCGAAGTCTAATAATAATATATCTTTATTGTCTAAGCTAACAGATATAATCCCATATACACAACAATAACATATACTTATAATAAACAAACAAATTACAATTAATTACTCTACAAATATTATATATAATACTGATTATAGTGAAAACAGTTTTAGTTTCCTTTAACAACAATAACAAGAAAATAAACAAGAACGTGCTTATTTGAGTTGAAAACAATTTTCAGAAATGACTTCGCCCGTATTTCTACACATTTGGTGCACGTTTCGAAAAGTTAGTTCTTGACGTGAGATTATGAAATTCGCATTTATAGCTAGCACATATTCATGGAACCCGAAAAACTACTTTTGAAAATAGTAAATATCAACAATTACTTTAATAATAATTTTGTTTTTTTTAAATATCAAGGTAAAGATGAACAGCAGATATTTTTTCTTTCAGCTGTCACTTGTGAATTTTACAAGCGATAACATAATAGAAAGCACCCAATACTGCCTCTTTTAATACGCGAGTCTGCGCATTTCATTAGCAAATTATCGAATATCTATTACAACGCGCATTCAATTATGTAAATTATGAATTGCAATTCTGACAAACTATTTAAATTTGGAATACGTGAAGAAAATACACTTGATTTCATTAAATTGTACTTTGCAAACCGACGACAAATTATACAAATCAATAATAACTGTGTACGTAATACTGCCTCTTAAACAGGGGGTACTTCAAGGATCTATTCTCGGGTACTTTTTATTTCTTATAGGTATACATCAACGATTTGTGATGTATTATTACAGACAGTAAAAAATCATATATACAGTGTGCTTACCGACGACCTGCGTATAGGGCTTACTGTGAGATAAAACGACGACACCGAGAGTTTGTATGAGTTAGTACGAAAAAGCAATATACAAACTGCTCCTTGGTCGAGTGTAGTGTTGGAAAAGAGGGGATTCGAGTAGATTTACGCAGAGGCTAGAACGGGCTAGGCTGACTCTCCGTTTAAGCAGCGCAACGAGGATAGATAGCGCAGCTGTACTGCAGTTTGTATATTGCTTTCTCGTACTAACTCATACAAACTCTCGGTGTCGTCGTTTTATCTTACAGTAAGCCCTATAAGCAGGTCGCCTGCAAGCACATGGTATGTAGTTGTATCCCTCAAAGATTAAAATATTACCTGTATACGAAAAAATTCAAACATGGACAACAAAATATTAAAATGCTGGGTGTTATTTTTGCCTGGAATTTGTCTTACACATCACGAATGTCAGATACCAGAAGCATTTTTGCAACAGATAACATATGGAGGATAATTCGTAATAGTACAATGTTCGAAGAAACATTTTTGCTTCTTGCATCAACACTCAGACTTGACGATGCAACAAAGAGGAGAGACAATTAACAATGGTGATAATCTTGCTGCAATTTTAAATATATATAATATTTTAATAAGAAGTGCAGGAACAATTTTAGTTGCAGTATGCATACCCGTAGTAGACTAAATGCTTGTTGGGTTTTTGGGTGCGCTACAGATTACATCTATACATTGAAAGCAAACCTAATACGTGCATTAATTTGTATACACTGGGAAGAGAGCTAAACCCAATACCAGAAAACGTTCAGTGCCAACACGCTATGTACTACTAAATTTTTCTTCGCAAATCCAAAGTACTATTCAAAACATCAGAGGTACTAACTAGTTTACTTCCACAGAATTGATAAATGAATTAAAACGAGATAAACTGACATATGTTAGGACCCTACAAAAGAAGGAGCCAAACATTCCAAAAATGTTTATGCAATCTAAGAATTCTGCAAGTCTGAGATTTATACGTGGCACTATAAGGTTCACACGTGTAAATTCAAACACTATAAGGTTCATATGAACCGAAAAAGAAATGATGTAACTTGTTGTTGTCTTCCAAGCATTATACTGACAATATAGAAGCGAATGTAAAACATGAAATAATTAACTTTCACAATGGAACCAAAGTAGGATCGACGCATGGAATCAGAAATGCTTAAATTATCATGCCAACAAAGAACAAGAGGATGTCCTATAGCTCAGATGTTATTTAGATATTTTAAATGTTAACTGCAATTTCAACTAGCCACGTCAGAGGAATCGTTCAAAATGAAAATTTTCAATTAGTTTAGGAAAACCACTTATTAACGACAATATTAAAGGAAGATGCGATACTAAAAAAACTGTCAAGTGATATAAACTTACTTGGAATTGAGCCATTAACACAAGCTCGAAAACGGATACGAAAACCTAGAAAACATGTCATATATGTGAACAGAAAAAAAACAGGATAAAACCACCTGTCATGAATATGATCAGAATATCTTTCAGATAAATCTATTACATTTTTTGAAAGGCAAAGTATAGTTTTGTAATGTCTAAATTATATACATTGTCTTGCATAGCATCTTCAAAACATGATGAAATTTTTTTTTTAGACATCAAAGGCAAAGATTTGGAATTCCGAGAGCAGAGGACTGACTACATTGGTGATGATTTTTTAAGTGGTAGAATTGTTTTCGTTTATGTACACTTTCTGACAGTTACGAGGGTAAGGTAAAAAATTCTCGGCATGACAAAAAGATGGGCGTTTCAATCAGCGAAAATTTACTAAAATTTATGATTCCTGCCTGCGCGCACCTGTCATCAGTTCGTATGACAAGTGTCAAATTGTTCTGTCAAGTAGTTTGTTTACGCAAATTTTCGCAGTAGACGTCTTCCGTGTTTTTCGTTAAAATGGATAAACTTGAATATCTGCGGTCATAAAATTCTTCGTTTTAGATGGATTAACCCCTAGGGAAATTTATCCAAGGTTAACAAAAGTTTACGGGGACTCTGCTCCTTCAGTGTCAACCGTTCAAAAGTGGGCAGCTGATTTTAAACGTGGTCGCACGTTCTTCGAAGATGACCCACGTGAAGAACAACCAAAAACCGCAACCACACCGGAAAACATCAAAAAGGTATTGGACGATAGGCATGTGACGGTGAGTGAGATATCTGAGACCGGGGGGATATCGGAAGAAAGGGTGCAAAACATCTCGCACGGATAATTAGGGATGCGAAAGCTCTGTGCAAGGTGGGTGCCGCATTTGCTGAATGCCAATCAAAAGCAAATGCGCAAATAACTTTCATAGCAATGTTTGGACCGATTCAATAGGCATTCGATCGTTTTTGTGCGGCGATTTATTACCATGTCGATGGTGCGCGTATTCAGTGCCAGAGAAAGCGAAGTCGATCTCACCTATCGGAAAAGTTGTTTTGGGATGCGAATGGGATCATGTTAATTGAGTACCTTGAAAAGGGCCGAACAATTATAGGCGAATATTACTTTAACCTTCTTGAACAGCTGGATGCCAAAATTCGCGTGAAGAGGCCTGGCTTGTAGAAGAAAAAAGTCATGTTTCACCAGGACAACGCACCTGCTCACAAAAGTGCGTTGGCAACGGATCTGCAGGATTTGAGGTATGATTTGCTCGACCATCCCCCCTATTCTCCTGATTTGGCACCCTCAGACGTCCATCTGTTCCCAAACTTCAAAAAAACTTGCTTCTGGAAAGCGCTTCGCGTCCAATCAAGAAGTTGAGGGTGCTGTAAATGGATATTTTAAGAGCCATTCAGACTCTCACTTCCAGGAAGGAATACTGATGTTGGAGAAACGCTGGACCAAGTGTGTTGAAGTCAAGGGAGATTATGTAGAAAAACAAAATCATTGCAGTCTTTCATTCAGGCCGAGAATTTGTCCCCTTACCCTCGAATGTAATCTTTAAAAAAAATTCTAGTTTTTTTGATGAAGGTTTTCATTAAATACATAAGTAGATAAATAACTGTGTAAAGGCTTAAATCAATTAATTACGTTATTTATTATTATATTAACGAGGATGACATACAATTTATTAGGATAATATGGAGGTACACGAGTTTATTAAATTGATGGAATTTAATATGAAAATGGGGTTTTTAAAACGAAAATTTTATAATTCTTACTCACTTGCAGACAATAAAACCGACAATTTTGGATTCTGTGGTACGTAAGCTTTCTATTTACATATACCTGCATCCGTCATATTCCATGTTTTCCTCTTCCAGAAAACTGGAAAATATAGCAATTATATGTAGCAGAGTTAATGTTTGCAGATGCCAGGACAATAATCAGACTCAGACAGAAATATGCAAGATAACTTGAATATAATAAATGAAGACAATTTAATGATGTTAGGTGGGAATGAAAAACTAAGGTCATCTGATTAAAAAAAAATAAATAACAAATAATAATCTGGAGGAATAAACAGCGGGACGGACCGAGAATTTTTAAATATTTAGGACCATGCACCCAGAAGAGCTTAAAATTCAATTTATTTTCCAATAAAGAAGGAAGTAATAAGGAAGGTGGTAACTCGTTTCGCTACATACCAGTGAGCGCAGCCCCGACGACGTCATCCAAACGCGGGAGAATTAAGATTGCTGAGGAAAGTAAATGGAAGGACAAGGACAAGGCATAATAAAATCCTGAATAAAAATCAAGCTAATCGGGAAGCAAGATAAGAGAAGCTCTGAAGACAATTGAGATATTTGTAACATATGGCAGATGAGACTTCAAACAAAAGAATATATGTTAGCAAACGAAAAAGAGGAGGAAAGAACTAGATACTAACTAAAAAGAGGATGTTTAAAAGAAAAACATCAAAAAACCCATAAAATGGATAGGACAAAACAATAAGGCTTGGAAATCAAGTTTTCTCAATCCAGCAGTAAAATTCTACATCGTTTGCATTATTTGTTAAATAAGCCGTCTAATTCTACGAAACTACACAGAGACATGCTTAAGTAGTCAGTAGTTGTATTTACTTAAAGATGGTTTCATTACAAGTATTTGCCATTTACCTTTTGTTTTCTTATTCGACAAGATAAGGCAACTTATAACGGTTATTCAAAACGTGTTTTTTGGGATAATTAATCACAATGGCAAAAAACATTCAAAGTAAATTGAAAAGAAAGTAAGTATGATGTGCAAGGACGTACGTTAAGGTCAAAAGGAATGGTAAAGAATCAAAAACGGATTAGGTCTACATGCAAATTATATAAATATGAACACCTTATACAAATGCTAAAGCTGCTGAATTCCAGAGTTAAATTTGTTACATCAAATTCAATGGATAAAGATACAATAAACCAAACAAAGGTCAACTTGGCATTGTCCAGTTTGTGTTTAATAAAGAAGGATTCATCAAAAGAAAGAGAAACGTAAAGTATTTTAATTCCTTTCTAGCGTTGAATTTTATACTATTGAACTCTCTTACATAGAGCTTCTGATCCTCAATTATCTCAGCAGTTAAATGAGATTATTGACCAGTTTTTCCCGGATTTAAAGCACTCACAACATTAAGTTCAAGGTCTAAAACTTAAGCCACATGTTTCTGATGAGTCCGAATTGTAAACAAAGAAGAAAGCATATCTTATATTATTTTAGAAATTTACAGTTAACACTTGCATGGTATGTACTTTCATACTACAAAACTGATGAAATAAATAATTAGATCCATATTGATAAGCAACTGCTCTTTATTAAGAGCAATAGTAGAGCCGACTCTCTCAGAAGTACAAAGCGGATTCAGACAAGGAAGAAGTACACAAGATCACATATTCACATTAAAACAAATAAGCGAAAAGTTATTACAACAAAATAAACAAGCCTATTACGCATTTATAGATATGGAAAAGGCATTTGATAGAGTACCCAGAGACAAAGTATGGGAAAGCTTAAAAAGAAGAGGCGTCAACAGGAAAATAATAAGAAATATACAACTACTGTATAAAAACAACATAAACTATGTAATAAGTAAAAACAGAAAATCTGAAGGATTCACAACACAAGAAGGGCTGAGACAAGGAGGAGGATTAAGTCCATTGCTTTTTATTATCTTCATGGATGATATAATAAAAGAGTGTTCAGTAAGAGTTAAAAAACTACATATTGGCTATAGCAAACTACAGAGAATAATAATAGGAGAAAGTGCCTTCGCAGATGATATAGTGATAATGGCCGAAAGTAAGAAGAACATACAACAAAATCTGGAAATTTGAAATAAAGTACTGAAAGATAATGGGATGAAAATAAACAAGAGCAAAACAAAAGTGATGACTACAAATGAAGAGAAGATGGAAATCAAAATTGAAGAAGTTGTAGTTGAACAGGTCAAATATTTTGAGTACCTAGGGGTAAGAATAGAAAATACAGGAGGAGATGAAGCAGAAATCAACCAAAGAATAGAGAAGACAATCAGATTATTTCACTCAATGAACAGAAAATTTATTAGTAAGAAAGAAATCGCGACAGAAAGAAAAATGAAGATATTCAAAACAATCTACAGAGCAGTATTAACATATGGAGCGGAATCATGGGTACTATCAAAAAAGCAGAAAAATAAAATCCAAGCGGTAGAAATGAAATACCTGAGAAGAGTGAAAGGAATAACACTAAAAGACAGAGTCAGAAACACCAAATACGAAATGAACTGAAGATACAACCAATGTTAGAGTTTATTCAACAGAAGCAATTAAGTTGGTGGGGACATATACAGAGAATGGAGGACAACAGACAGGTGAAACAAGTATATGAAGCAAAAATACAAACCAAAAGGAAAAGAGGAAGACCAAGACAAACATGGGACTCAGTAATTGGAAAAATACTGAAGGAGAAAGGCAAAACCTGGAAACAAGCCAAAGCAATAGCAAAGGATAGGGAATTGTAGAGGAAGTTTGTATATGAACAATAAACCAACTCGTACCCGACACCATGTGGTAAAAGGGATACTGATTATATATATTGATAAGCAACTGTTTCTTGCTTATTTTAATATCTCTGAACTTGGGTCATTTAACTACTTAAGATAAATGATTACTTTAAAGCCTTAAACCAAAAACTAAAAAAGGTTCTTCAATAACAAAGAAAAAAAAATCAAATGTGGAGTGCCGAATACCTTACCATAGTGTAAGCGTTACTTGAAAATACTGTAGTGCTTGAGGTCCAATTACATGATTATAATTGAAGAAATTTTCTAAAAAGTAGAATTAGTAAAACAAAAAATCACAAGATAGCTTGTAATTAGATAATCCAATAATAAAATTAATTTATTCCGGCCATTCTAAAAATTGATTATTAAATGGCGTCACATTAAATTAATAACAGTGTCTAGTCTCTGAACTTAACTATAAAATGCTTAAGCAATATTATTAGTCTTGAAGTTAACCGACAGAAAATCAATGTTCGCAAACTGCGATACATGTGCACTCTACATGCATTTTATTTTATCAGTTAACATTTGTAATAATGAGATTGAAAAAATGTCTATGTATACCGGCGGCATTACTTATTAATTTTCAGTTGGAAACAGACCTTTACATTATAAAATAAATGTATGTATTTATTGGCTTTAAAAATAGAAATTTAAGTTCGCAAATTTTCGAAAGTTGAATTTGAAAAAAACGTGTTTTTTTCATATATATTGTCCAGAAATGTAATGTATGGAGGATTCAGGAGTAGTAAAAGTTCTGTAACAGTCTTGACCGATTTAGACAATGGCTGTGATGCAGAGAGGTGGATTTGATGCTGACGGCTTTTTGGACTTAACAAAGGCCTCTGACTGTGCCTCGCACAACATACTACTGATACAGCTCGCGTGGTATAACATTATAAATGAGATTTATCAATTATAAAAAAACTAACAAATAGTCAAGCAGTTATAAGCAATAATAAAAGAGCAGGCACCGGCTTCAAGTAACGAAGACTTGTTGAGTAGAGTCAAAAATGACATCCTAACGATGAAGTTGCCCTCTTGATCTCCAGCCGCAATTACCCTATTGAAAATGTTTGAGAAAGCATGGAGGCGCCGTAGTTGGGAAACGTGTGCACAATTTGAAGCAGTTCTATATTTTCATCTGGAAAATATGGCCGTCGTTCATCACCGATTACGCTGAAAAACTGGTATGCAACTTGCTCATAAGGTGTCTGGCGATCATCTCTAACAGTGGCGATTACACCGTTTACTAATAAAACACTCCATGGCATATCAATGTACTTTTATGCAAAGAGATCAAAAATTTGTTTTGTACTTTCCGTAAAATCGCTCCATACTGATATCAATGCCCAACAATGAAAATACTCAAAAATAGGTTATTGTAATGTATTTCCACCTGCTGAATACAAAAATCACCATAAAAATGACCTATTAGTTCTACCTGTGGAGAGACAATGACAAGTCATTTTTACCGGATATACGAGGTGGTTTTGGGGTAATTTTGTTTTTGAAGTTGTCGCACCTATTACATGACAAAACAAAATTATCCACCTGTTTGTATGTTGTAAACACCAACAATGTTTCTGTGACTGACAGTTTCATATTGTTTGTGTTGGAATTAGTGCAAAATTTCTGTTTCTCAAGTGGTTTTGAAGTGTAAAATCAACATTTTCGTTACTTTGTGGTGAAATAACATTACCATCACAGAAAATCAAAATCTGACGCCTCTTGTGAAGACTGCCTGTCAGCATTATTTTGGTATGAAGGTAGGGAACCAGGATAAGTCATGGGCCCCACTAATAAGTTGCGATTCTTGTTCAGTTACACTACGAGAATGGTTGAAAATAGAAAACGAGCTATGGCTTCTGCTGTGCCTATGGTTTGACGGGAACCTACAAACAACACAGATAGCTGCAATTTCTGCTTGACTCCACCTATAATGGCAGGATTATAAATGAAAAAAGAGAAATAGTATAATACCCTAATCTTCCATCTAACTATTCGACGTATTCCACTTTCAGATTATGAGTTGAAGTAGAAAATGAAGACAATGTGGAAGAGGAAGAACCATGACTCTGGTTTTAATGAAAAAGATTCATTCGAGACCTTGTCGAAGGAGATAGCAGAAATTCTAAAGCCAAAACTACAGCAAGATAATATTTTCCAACGACATGTCAAAGTCTCACAATACAGACATTTTTAAAGGATCTGATTCCCTTTTTTTAGAAAAAAAACAATCTTGTTCTTTACTGCGACGTTAATAGCTTGATGAGATATTTGATTTTGAATCATGATCCAACTATTGTAGGCTATTCACAGACACCTCCACGTTGTATTACTTTATAACGGCAACTGTCTTCCTTATATTTCTCTTGGTTATGCAGTTCACATGAACTAGACTTTTACCAACATGGCAGTCCACCTCGACTCGATCAGATATGCTGAACACAAGTAGAAAAACTGAGGCAATCTAAAAGTTAGCTATACTTTTAGGAATGCAACTGGGGTACACTAAATACTGCTGGTTTTTATGTATGTGGGATAGTAGGAATGGGAAATCACATTATATTCAAGCAGACTGGCCTGAAGAAATCCTAACCCTAGTAAGAAAAATGTGGCAGCTCAGCCTCTCGTGGACCCAAAAGATAATCCACCCTACATATAGGTAAAGCAAGTTTGATAACAAAAAATCCAAAAAAAAAAGAACCGAGGAGGGCAGGCCTTTATGTATTTAATAGAGACATTTCCTACATTAAGTGATGCAAAAGTTAAGGAAGGTGTTTTTGTTAGGCAACAAATTCGACAATTTGTAAAGGATCCTGCTTTTGACCGAATTTTGGAAACGAAAAAGAAGCTTAGGAAGCCTTAAAGAATCATTCATGGATTTTTAGACAACAAAATAGGTGACAACTACAGTCGGTAATATTACTTCTGCAAAAATACCATCAACTCGGATGAAACATGTCCCTTATAATACATTTGCCCCACTCACACCTAGACTTTTTTCTTCCTACGTGTGGAGTTGTCAGTGATGAACATGGAGAAAGATTCCATAAGGATATTTCTGTAATAGAATATCAGGGCTGTTGGAATGAAGAAATGCTTGTTGATTACTTCTAGTATCTGTGTGGGGATGATCCGGAACTCACTTACAAGAGGCAAGCCAAAAGACAACGATCTCATGCATCCTCCTCAATATGATTCTATCCAGACCCAACCATCTGCCAGGTATTCTTCCATTAATTAGAACTCTTAGAAAGTCTCATTAAAAAATTTCATGCAGACTTTCAATGTTGTTGGTATTTGTAATGAAAATGTATCGTTTTTCTTTGTTATATTAAATACCCGAAGTAGAGGCTCTGACAGTAGAATTGAAAATTTTGGAAAGAGGGCAACATAAATTATCCAGCACTTCCAATAATGAAAGCAAGAACCAAATCGTCACCCGAATCAGTTAACAAGTTTCTGCATAAATCAGATTGAAATTTCTTTTGAAACAAAAGAGACTCGAGATGTAAGACGAAATAAATACGCAGGGATATTAGTATTGCTACCAAACGAGAAGACATTATAAAAGACGGAAGTAAAAGCATTTACAATATCTTGAGCCCTATCAATAAAGAGCAATATTTAAATACCTAAATACATCATTATCTCCATTTTAAGTTTTATTGGTTGTGAAATAGTATTAATAATTTGTATTTAATAAAAAAATAAGCATATATTTACCAAGAAGGAAGCAATTTATCCAAATATCGAATACCTATGTGTGTTAAACGAAAGCCACTCCTATACATACATTTGAAAGAAAAATGCTAAAATTCACCTTCAGGTTATGATAATCCGCAACTTTTATTAAAATTGTTTGCTGATATTTATTTTTTTCATTAGTAACTGGGCTCAATAAAATAAAAATATTCTCAATATTTCCACATTTTCAAGATAAATTACCAATTCATTCATAAAAAAGTGGCCTAACCTTTGAAACATCTCGAATCGTTTATCTACATACATGAAAGTGGCACACGCATAAACGATGGTAGTTAAAGAATGACGGCATATAAAAGAAAACACGTTAATTAGAATCATTAGAATAGGTATGAGATTTACGATATATAAATTTGGAATACAATGAATTCTGCCAACAACGATACAATCGTAAAAGGATAAATGCGGAGAATGGGGACTGAAAAAATAAACTGTTTATACAAACCGGTGTAAAATAATCTGCGTTCGTATAGGTATATCCACAATCTAAGTAGTCCATGGAAATCTAGAAATTACATCTGAGAATGCCATTTCTTAATTATTCAACATCATATTATAAAAGGAAACAACTTTGTTATATTGAGCAATTAACTCCAATGCATGCAACTACATGGAGTTTTGGCTTATTATTCCTTAAACTAAGCTACTCGTTTAAAACCACTGCGGCATAGTTTATAGTTTAAAATGATTTTCGATTAAGATTAATGTAATTTATAATAGTTTATGGAATCTGGAAAATAAAACAGTTGGAATTTTCAACTCCAGATATTCATTTATTATTAAGTAATACAAAATAATGATTATAATATACTAGACTAGTGTGGCGTATCACTTGATGTGAAATCTAAGCTGTAGCAGACTTAATTTTGCGAATATAAATAATAAAGTTTTCAATAAAATACAAGATATTACAGACACTCCGGTAAACTGGTTGAAGACGTAAGTCTTGATCTAGACGTCACAAAATGGGTTTTACCAGAGAATAAAAAATGAGGTGTGGGCAAAACACGACGTGCGTAGACTTTGCGCACTGCGTCACTTGCAATGTTTTGCAAAAAAGAACTTCTTTATAAGAATCTGAAAGTCTTACTTCCGGTTTTGAAAATGTTGGTATACAAAACTTGTCGTCACTTAAGTTCTAAATACTTTGATACAATAATTTCCATAAATTGCGAAATATTTGCAAAACACTGCTATTCGACAAGAGTGTTACTTTCGACCCAAATTTTAAAATCCTTTTTGTACAATGATTATAAGACTTTAAATAATGTTATACTCATAAATCTGACTAAAAAACATGACCTGCCAGATATTCGTAAAAAAACTGTATCTCAATAACAGTAGAAAACCTACTTCCAGTAGAAATTTCGAATATCAGGGAAGGGGAGATAGAAAGGTGAGAAGGAGAGAGAACGGATGGGACAGGGGGTGTCACAAACCAACCACTAAACCACCACAAACCACTATTTTGGAGAGTTAGACATGGCAAAGAAAATTCATTCGAGATCAGACCTGAAGAAAACAGGTGAAGACAAAGAGATATAGAAGAGGAATTGAAACAATACGAGGAAAGCTAGAACAAGAATAAACAGACAACAAAATAACAACAAGACAACTAAACTGGTATAGGTGCTTCTTGACATAGAAAAACAAAGGGAGGACATAAAGCAAGAAATACAACAAGTATGACGAAGAAGTAAAGAGAGGAGGATGAAAGGGGAGACCATAGAAGAGAAGCAAAACTACCTTAAAAAGGAAAATACATATATGGAAAGAATGGGTGGAAGGATAACTAGCAAACTAGCCCAAATCCGACGCGATTAAAGGGCAGTAACTGAGCTACTACATACCAGATACGTTTTAATTATTGGTTGCAGAAAAATGATAAATATGATAGGTTATGCAAGAAGGATAAAAAATACAATATTTAAATTTAAGCAATGCCCTGACCATTAACACGATAAGACTTGAAATACCATACCACTAAAAGAATGATTTTATCTCTAAATATTAAAATAGTATTATTCTGTATAATATGTATAATTTTGATACTTCATGTACAACAAAAATGTTATATTTATTATCTCTTCCAATTACCTTGTCACAATTTTCAATTAATTCATTATAATTAATGTTATTTTACAATGCAGTTTAAAATGGGTATTTTGCGCTTTCAAAGAGAATGGATTTTTATTTTTACATTACATTCACTCTTAATGTGTGTAGTGTTTTCATGTAAGTAGAAAAATGGACATTTTATATCTAGACTTTATCTAAAATAATGTTTATCTCTTCCTTCAACTCTTAGTTAAACGTTTGGAAAATCTGAAACAGGAAATTAATCACGTAAAGCCAAATTTATTACTTCGCAAGTTAATCACTACAATATCTAATTTGTCTACACCAACAAATAGGCTTCACACTCATGTTAATGCAAGTACACAAATTTCCGTATTTTGTTTATTCACGTCATTCACTGCAGAGTTAATTAAACATAGACTATTAACATGCACATTTAATACATCCTTAGAAGTACATGCTTTTCAACAGCTTCTGTATTCAAAATAAATTTCAAAACCTTTTCATGTCTCTGACAATAACTTATTTCGATAATTTGATATTAAATTGGCGGGCTCGATTTATCTGTGTACGTCTTCAAATAAGTCTAAAATATAAGAATCTGTAACTGTAACTACAAATAGCAAATTGTGTTGCGGATCCCATAGAATTATTTCAAATTTTCAATATAATTTTGTTCGTCTAGGTGAGTTGGTAGTATTATGAAATTAGGTTTAATTATGTACAACACTCTTCTTTTTGTATACATATATAGTACAACCCGTGAATTGACGAAGATGATAAGTAATAAATTTCTTATTTCAAATATTATTTAAAAAAAGTATATTGTGTCTGAATTCTATGGTGGATGAAAATTAATTTAGTTTAGTATATAAATGCAAATTTGTGACAAAGTAACATACATTTTACATAAGTTATGTAAAACGTGCACAAAATAATTTAAATTTATTTCAATACCTTGCCTAAAACTACGTTTCGAAAATATTCTGTAATGTTTGAACATATACCACTGTTTTGCACCGTCATGTAATACAGCAATCCAATATATACTTTGAATGAAATTGAAGTACCTACATTTAAGAGTAGGTTTGATCAATCTCCTTTAAGCAGGTGTGGTACATCCCTCTGTCCCAAATTTCGACTTCGACTTTGTTCTCAAGTGATGCTTTGAGAACATATAAGAACAGGTTCAACCTACACCGTAGAAGGCAAAAGTGAATTTATCGCAGACGAGAATACAACGAACCTGAGAAGTATTATGTTTGGTATATTAAAATCTTCTTCATATTAGTTATCAATAATCTGGAAACAGATACGTTTCTTCTGTTTTCTTTCTATAAAATCATAAATTTACTAACAATTTAAAACAAACCCGTATTTGCCAAGTATTTGATGATATCTAATGCATATACGTTTTAAATTTTTATACTTCCATTTTCATTGCCACTTCATTTAGAAATATTGCATAAAAAGTTACTAAAATTTGTTTAGTTGTATCCATCATGTTCACATGCTCTTACTGCATTTGCAAAGTTAGATTAGTTGTTGCTTGAACTTGTTGTTTGTCTCTTAAAGTTACTTCTGCTCGTTCTACTCTCCTGATATCGACCTTCATCAAAAGTTTAGAGTAGAAACATATAAACAAAGTTTAAATGCCTACATATTAGAGTATTTATTTTTTGAACAAAAATACACTTATTGGCGAGAGCAAAAAGTGTTACAATGTCGGATGTGAACGGTACTGGCGAAGTCATTTTGTAATAACACTAACGATTATAGTCTTTGTAATATGGATGATCCTAATTTTCAAAGTCTTACATATTTTGATTACCAGCAGCAATACAAATGAGACATAAATTACATAGAACATATAATAAAAATAATAATAATAATAGGCTTTACTATCCAACAGATTTAAAAATCTAAACAAAGGATAATATTGACATTACAGACTACACTAGAAACATTGCATATACGAGGTGTGTAAATTAAGGAATGAGACTAGCAACGTAGTGTGATAACTAGGGAGCGGAATCGAGCGAGTCATGATTCATCGCCCATGGGCGCGCTATTGAAATGTTGTATTTTTAAAGAGGTTTTAATTTTATTTATATAATTGAATAACAAGTGGCTGGTGATTATAAAATACAAAATACCCTACTATTTGTTCATTTTCTCTTCTGTAAGACTTGTTCTCTTTGAATTAAGTACATCCTTGTAGATAGAAAACGTCTTTTCTACATCGCAACTGGTTATATTTACGTAATGGAAATATTCTTTTATTTCAGCGTATTTAGCATACACAATTGCCGCAATGTTATTAAACCTGGATTTCTATTAAAAACTGCGTCTAAGTCACTTGGAATTATTAATAGCCACATCTAATGTGGTTAATCCATTTTTACTTTCTTATACGTAGTATAAGGAAGTAATGTGAAATTTTCGACTTAGAGATTTTTGCAGATGTCCACGTTTTGAAGTCCCCTGATACCGAAAAAGATGTTTTTAAAAAATTTCTGTGTGTCTATGTGACCACGATAACCGCTGTAGATATCAATTCCAAATTTTGTATTTACGTGTCTAATCTCCCACTTGAGATCTGAGTAGTTTTTCAGTAAAATCGGTAGACCGGAAGTAGCAGTTTACTTCAGTGAAAAAATTAAATTTTGCCAATATTTCGTCAACTACTAAATTTATACACATTTATAAAGAATTCATATGTACTTGAAATTAAAATTGAGAACAATTTTATTTAAAAAGTTTTTCGAAGCTACTACCGGAAGTAGGTCTTTTACTCCTATCGAAAATCAGTTTTTTGCGAATATTTCGCATGTCATGCTATTTAGACAGGTGCGTTACGGGTATAAAAGTATTTAAAACGTAATTTTCAATAACTTTTGCATAAAAACAATTTCAAAATTCAGACCGGAATTACCACTTTTACTCTTATCGAATAGCGATTTTTTGCGAATATGTCGTAAATTATGCATTCTATATGTATTTATCAAGAATACAAAAGTATTTAGTGCTAGATTTGCAATATTTTTTGAATATATGAAATTTCAAAATTCGGACCGGAAGTAACACTTTTACTCTTAGGGAGTAGTCCTTTTTCGAATATCTTGCTAAGTATGCATTCTATAGCGATTTATTAAGAGAACAGAAGTACTTAGAATAGGATTTTGAATAATTTTTGTGTATAAAAAATATAGTATAGTTTGAAACGCTCATACGTATAAGAAAGTCGTGTGGTGGCCACACCTCATTTTTTAATTTGAGATTCGATTTTCAAAATATGTCATTAGTTTAGGCAAATTTCCAAAGTGTTCCTGAAGGAATAACAACTGATTTTTTAAATTTGGGATTTGTGTTAGTTCCTTGCACTCAGAAATACTTCGAGCATCGTCATTTAAACATCTAATGAAATTTTGTAAACTATCGAAATTCTCTGCATGAAAACTATTTCTGTGAATGTTTTAGCAAAGCTAAGTGACGATATTTTACAGACTTTGCAATAAATTTCGGAATCACTGACAATTAATTTTTAACTCAGAAAAAGTAACATAAACAACGTTCTAGATCTAAATAAATGATAACTAAAAATGTACGCGTATGTTATTGAAACATACATATTATATTGCGAAATATAAGGTAAATATAATAAATTTTAAAAACTCGTCACCCTTGTACCTACACCGATGAAGAAAGGATTTTATTCACAAAATTCCTTATTTTATGGCAGTTTTTTCTCTGATTCTCGGGCGTAAACAGATGTTGCAGTTCGCCCTATGAATTGGTGCTATTCAGATATAATGTAAACAACACGCAGTTGTTTACATTATTTCTTTTCACGGTTGTGGCTCCGTGGTAGTTTAGCTCGCTCGATTCCGCTCCCTAGTGATAACACTTGATACGCCACACTTGGTGGGGCGGCAGGTGAGCATATCTACGCCTTAAGGGAGCTTACGCAGAGGTGCCGACTAACTGCCTAACTGGGGTGGTGACATGTGCTAATGTAAATTCCACCGTTGTAAGAGGTATTCCTTCAAATAAAACAAACAGCAGAAATTGTTGATTTTCATATTATGTTTTGGTGTTAAATTGAATACAAAGGATTAATTAAAGTTTCGTTGGGAATACTTTCTTATAATTCAATTTATTTACTCCCACATTTCACTCTCAAAGAATTTACATTAGCGCATATGGCGCCACCCACTTACGTGCTACCTCACGGCAGTTAGCCCCCTTAGGTACGAATTTGAACACGCCAGACATTTGATTTTTCGTAGCGAGAACAAAAGTCAGTGACATTGCTCAATATACAGCATGTGTCAATTTTCATTAGCCATAGGCGATTAATCCATACAGTGCGTGGCAACATAGTACCCCTTCTTTGCATTCCAATGCCAGCACGTGGTTAGCAGTAACTATTCGACCACCGGCTTGGGTGTTTGTAATGCGTTCAGAAATAATATTTACGAGTTGCAAGGATTTGTTTTTCTTTTTCCTTTGCAGAGAATTATTAAGCTGCGTTCACGCTGCATGACACAAACAAGAGCGTAATTCTAATAAAATTAAAAATAAGGTAAATAAAAATGGATTCTGAAAATAATAATAAACTACTAGATCAGGAGATCGCGGCGGCCATTTGATGTTTCCCGTTCCAGTAATAAGACGGCTTTTATTGTAGACTAGATCGCAACGTGTTCGCAGCTAAACATTGAATGTAAAATCTGGTCGGGAGAAGTGGGAAGATCGGAGAAAATCGTTGGGATGTCGATTGTTGCCGGGATTGGTGACGGACAGTAGGGGTGCTACGTTGCCACGTATTACTTGTATACGTATAAATCGCACTTAAACATTGAATCCCTATACCTAATGAAAATTGACACATACGGTATACAAATGGTATGTTTGAAAGAGAAAATAATAAGTTACAGATAATGTGCATTTACAAAAGAGTATAAGACGATGTAAATGATAAGAGAAAAAGCAAAATAAGATTCCAATTCTAAAACTTAAATATATGTCGTCGCTTGAATGCAGAACTAATCTAAGTCCAAAAGTTGCCATTTTGTGATTTTCATACCATATAATACCTTACAACTCATTTTCTTACATGTAAAAGTATTCAAACTCCAAACATCTGGATAACCCCAACCAAGACATAATGACAAACTATTCTATCTTGACTTGGTGTGATTCATTTAATACAGAACTATCGTAAGTGTTGCATGCATGGTAAGTCCACGCACAGAATGTGAGATAGAATAGCTCTGCCCTATACATACTGTCAGTTAGCATAGTAACAACTGCACATAGATTACTTCTGCTCACCTTCAGTAAATAACTTTAGTTTATTATGACAACTAGCAGAACAGAAAAAAATCTGAATTCGGTTCGGAAGGAAGTAATCCAAAGCCACCTATAAATTTATTACCATCGGAAATATTTGGTATGTATAACATTTACATATATTATGCCTTGTTTAAAGTTATGTGTGAATTACATATCCTAAACTATATTGTTAGGTAATACAATTTCTAATTCTCCAATAGCTATTTATTCTGAAGATAACATTTAGTGCAATGTAATAATCTGTTTCTGTCGGAGAAGTCCACTTAGTTTTGTAATACAAAGTTTTACCAAAATTTATCATCAGTAATTTTAGAACGCTTCCGTCTTTTTAAAGACTTAGTTCTAGAGGGCAGTCAACATGAAGATTCTAAACGTGATGTCATCAATAGTAGCGTTATCATGTTAGGTAGTAGTAATGTTTATACCGAAAACAACAAACATACAAAATTCGAACTTGATACGTCTGCAAGAACATCGAATTATGTTGAACAAAGTAGTATGTAAAAAGACTCGTATTCTTCAGATTTTAACCCCTTCGAAACAGATAATGAAAGTGAGGATCCCAACTTTGGGCTTTTTGGTAAAAGAAGCGAATGTGAGTAGAAAAAATGAGGTGTGGCCACCACACGACTTTCTTATACGTATGAGCGTTTCAAATTATACAATTTTAAGAATTTTTTTATACAAAACTTATTCAAAATCCTATTCTAAGTACTTTCATTCTCTTAATAAATCGCTATAGAATGCATACTTTGCAAGATATTCGTAAAAAAGTGCTACTCGCTAAGAGTAAAAGTTCCACTTCCGGTCCGAATTTTGAAATTTCATGTATACAAAAAATATTGCAAATTCAACTCTAAATACTTTTGTACTCTTAATAAATATATATAAAATGCATAATTTATGACATATCTGCAAAAAATCGCTATTCGGTAAGAGTAAAAGTGGTACTTCCGGTCCGAATTTTGAAATTTTTTTTATACAAAAGATATTTAAAATTATAATTTAAATACTTTTATACTCGTAATGTACCTGCCTAGAAAGCATGACTTGCGAGATATTCGCAAAAAACTGATTTTCGATAAGAGTAAAAGACCTACTTCCGGTTGGAATTTCGAAAAACCTCTTTAAGATAATTTGTCTCAAATTTAATTTTGAGTACATTTCAATTCTTTATAAATTTGTTTAAACTTAGTAATTGACGAAATATTAGCAAAATTCGAATTTTTCACTGAAGTAAACTGCTACTTCCGGTCTACCGATTTTACTGAAAAACTAATCAGATCTCAAGAGGGAGATTATACACGTAAATACAAAATTTGGAATTGATATCTACAGCGGTTTGACCGCTATCGTGGTCACAGACAGACAGACAGACAGACAGACACACACACAGAAATTTTTTTTAAAACCACTTTTTCGGTATCAGGGGACTTCAAAACGTGGACATCTGCAAAAATTTCGAGGTCGAAAATTTTCATCATCACAATACTTCCTTATACTACGTATAAGAAAGTAAAAATACAAGAAATCCTCCAACCTGGAGAAGAATATAATAAAGAAATCTCAAAATAGTGGCGAGGCAGATACAAATTACAACTTAAGAAAACAGTAAAGGTGGCTTGTAAAAATTGTAGAAGGAAATTGTGGAGAAAAAGTATCAGAAGAAGAACGACATAGTATATTTAAGGAATTTTGGTCTTTATCTGATATTAATTGACAAAGAGATTTCATTTCCAAATTTGTCTATATAAAGAAAAGGAATGAATTCGCAAACGTCAACAAAAGAAGGGCACCGAAGATATTGAAAAAAAAAAAAAAACCGAGTAACAGAAGGTTTAAGTATAAATATTTCCTGCCACGTGGGGGTACAAATATAGATGTCTGCAAAAATTTTTTTTCTCAATACTTTGAATATTAGTGCATAAATGGTGCAAACAGTATTTGCTAAAATAGGAAGCGCAGGCGTAGTATTGGAGGATAGAAGAGGAGCAGCATGCACAAATTCGAAATTGGATGATTCAGCATAAACTTCCGTTAGAAACCATATAAATTCCTTCCAGACTGTCGATAGTCATTATTGTAGCAAAAGCACGGTTCGAAAGTATCTCCCTGAAACTTCAAACATTGCAAAAATGTACTGCCTGTACCTAAAATTTTCTGAGGAGAATAATATATCTCTAGTAGCGACAGAGAGCATCTATAGTCAGACTTTAATACAGAATTTAATCTGTCATTCTTTAAACCAAAAAAGAATTTGTGATTATCCTACTTGTGGCATACAAGTATGATAATCTTTCAAAAAAAAGTAGAAGTGATATTGAAGAAATAGAATATACACAGCAGATTAGAAATAAAGATTTGGCTCGCCAATTGAAGTATAATGAAAAAGAAATAGCATCTCGAAATTCACGAGTTTGTGCCGCTGCAATTAAAACAACTTTACAAACAAAGAATATCTTTTTAAAAACAGAAATATGCTCATATACAGTTCCTCTGCGCGAAACAAGTCATAAAACCTCAGTACCATGACTTTTTCGATAACTTACCTTTCTCTGCTGAACGCACCAGAACGACTCGGATGATGAATAAATAATGTTCGTGTTAGACTTATTATATTTCATTCTAAAAAACTAGAGGAAGACTATTTTTGTTCATCGTGCATTTTCTATTTATAAAAGAAAACGATATGTTCAAACGCTCTTGCTTTTTAATCAGAACTATTCTAACTCACTGTTTGTCAAGTACACTAAGTCTATGTTTTTGGACATACAATTGCTTTAAGCTATCTTAGCATCCTATGTCCATACTTTTCTATATTTCTTACTTTACAGTATTAAACACAAATAGCGCGCTTGCGTTATGTAAATTTAACATACAAATGATTATAATATTTACAAGACCAAATTCAGTTTTTTTAGAAAACAAAAAAAAAAACTCTCCTGTAAAATACTTCTGCATTCAGGCGACGATGTATACTGGCCGCATTAAGTATCTTAACCAAGGAGCTACAGAGCAAATCGCAATGCGAAGATAACCAGCAACAGAGAGCCGAGAGTTGTATTCGTAGCTGCTCTAAGCAAACTATAACTTTTTATAGACTGACGAGACAAAGTTGTTTGTATCAACAATTTTGTACAATTGTACAATCATACCAAATATATATGAATATACTACATTAGAGGCAAAAAAATAAAAATGATTATTTCTATTATTTATCGATCATTCAAACTGCACGAAGACTTATTTGAACTTAATCTGGTGTAATATGACCGGTTATTACTTCTGTACATGTAAGTAATAAGAAAAACAAAATAACAAGATTACTTAATATATCGCTTAGAATAATAAACACACGCGTTTGAAATATTGCAACATTGTTCCTTATTACAAAAATGCGTAAAGTGTGCAAATAAGTTGATAATATCTACTTTTAAATTAATATTTCAGATATTTTTAATCACTTATATATATGCATCAATCAATATTTTTATTTTTCCAATTTTGAATAGTCATTTAACTGTTATCACATATTTCCTAGAATTTTAAATTATAAAAAAATAAATTATCTTGTTAGAATCCGATATAAGCCAAATAAACAACAACTAACCTACATTGCTGATATGCGAATGAGGAGATACTTTATATAGAGCTAAACCGGTAGAACAATTGCAAACAAAATACGTTACCTATACAAAGAGTCTCATGACCGGTTTACTAAAAATAGATTACTTTTCAATAAAGAGAAAACTAATGGAGTAGTATTCAAAACTAAACAATTGATATTTAAAATGCCATCGTACATAGGACTTGATAACACTTAAATTGCATACGCTTAACTGGACAAGTTACATTTTTGTGCGTGCACATTGATGTATTCCTGAATTTGAAACCACAACTTTCACTATTACAGAGATGTATTGCACTATGGGATAAAAATTATTAATAATTACATTAACAAGGAAGCTATGAGAAATATAATGTTTATAGTACGCCATTATTTTCTGTGATGATAATACACTTATACATAAATTTTTTGTTATATCACTCGTCTAAACGCACAACCCTACACTTATGGAGAAAGAGAATTTGAGATATTGAAAAACAACCTAATAAAATCCTTTTTTGGCCCATTTCAGCAACACATTTTTTAACGTTGGTTATTGACACCCAAAAACAATGAGATCATTACAATAAATCAGGAAGCAGACCGGAGGTTTTAAAAAATCAATTAATAAATTGGACATGTCGGAGTTTGCTCTTATATCTGAAATATTTTCCAAAATTAAACGCCAAAATATATTGAAAATATATTTCATTCTATAATTAATAATTAGAAAACAACCGCAATATTTTTTTAAACACAAAATCTCCTTCGTATTCGCAGTTACCTTTCTTCTTCAGTTGCTTGGGTCCCTACCAACATATTTTTTAAAATATTAAGGCTTAATCTTTGTGCCACTGTGTTTTTCTAATCGCTTTACATTGCTATATTTCTATCCATATTAACAGGCACTCCAATTTACAATTATTTTTGGTTTATTTGAAAAATGTTTCTGACTAGTCTTTTGGAAGTCTGGAACTTAAAATGCCAATTTCCGGGTTGTTTTAAAACGTCTTGGGTTTTGCTTCTTCATTGTTTAATTACTGCACCTCTTTCAATTTTGTAAACGGTAGCAAACTTTTCAGGATGAACAACCACCGTGTTCTTTTTATAGATGGTTTCAATTTTGTCAAACACACGATCGGGGGGAATATGTGAGTCTCTCACAACTGGAATGGTGGCTCAGTTTGTGGTAGGGCTTTATACTGTAGCCAATAGTTTAACATGCCAACGACTGTGGAATTTGAAATTGAAAATGTAAGCATGTCCGCTTTTTTCTCCTGGCGCAATTTATAGAATGTGTCGGCTCTTAATTCAAGCTTTTTGTGTCTCATTCGTTTGCTTCTTTAAGTTCAGTTTAAATTGTAGGAATGTGCAACACAACTCTGCTTTTAAGTCTGTTTTTGGTATAGCAAAACCAACGTTGACGTTTTTATTAAAGTGGTTTTTAAGAAAGTCAATATTTCACTTTGAGTTTCTCGTTATTGGCCATCTGGTCATTGTACATTGTCCAAGTTTGGAGATACTCAACTCAGCAGGCAAATAAATTCTTTTGAAAGTGTTTGATCGGTAATGGTGAAATTCAATACATTTTAAAGATTCAATAAACTGTTTTATAGCTTGCCGTTTATTTTCATTCTTATTTCCAAATCAATCTCCACTTTCCCTTTCAATGAGTACTAGCGATTTTCCCTATATTTTTTCAAAGTATTAAAAATTCTATTTCTTAATGTCTAAAATGCCTTTCTGCATACTAGAACTACCAGACCATCACATATTTTAACCGAGTAATGTAAGATACAATGCATTTCCGGTCTACATTCGTTTTCTATGTGTCTTTGGTTGTTTCAATTGTCAGTGCTTTAATACAAAAATATCATGCCTTCTTTCTCTACATTTTTGTAAAATGATAAGCTAAATTCTTTTACATCATTAACTGAAATATGGGACACTTTGGGATGTCTGACACGGTTTTACCGCATGACCATTAGTAGGATAAACAGGCAAACCAGTGGAAGTGTATCTGAAAAGAAAATGTTTACATAAATTCCATTTGAAACTGGTCTTTTGTCTATATTTAAATAGTAATATACGTGTTTAATAACCTACCTTGCATGTTTTGCCATCCCTCGTTTTGTTTCCTTTTTACTACTCTTCGCGCTCTATAGGAGCGTGAGGAGTGTTGACTCAATAGGTGACGTGCTTTTTTTTTTGTATTTAAGATAAGACTTCAAATTCAAATCCTGTAGGGAGTTGCTTTATCAATAAGCTATGGATATGTACCCTGCATATTTTTATGGAAAAAGTGTGACTGATATACACACGGGTTTTAGGAATTGAAAATCGTTAATTTCAAGCTATACTTGCGTGGTATTTTCAAAGTCCAGAGTTCGCTAACTATCTCCGAGCTTTATATTTACGAATACTTAGTGCTCCTCGTTGAGGATACTTCTAGTCACATGAGCAAAAATACTATAAAATAGAAATCTGAATGTCAACTATCAAAGTCACTAGCTTCCTTTAACAAAAAAAAAAAGTTATAAAAAATAAAAATAAATATAATATAATATAAAAATGTTTTTGTATATAACTGAAAATTTATAATTTAAATAAATAGTTATCTAGGTTTTATTTTTCAGATACTTGGAAAAACAGGATACCGTTGTTTTCATTTTATTTGTTTTTGATGTCATTCATTTTGACTTTGTGATAGGTACATACTTGTTGCATGCATACTTAAAATGATGTTTATTATTATTATATTAAACGATAATAGACATATCATGCGAATACAATAACGACCATACACGAAATATGCACTCAACTATGTTCCAGCACATCCGGGTTATCCTTTGTCGAACTCGAGTTTTCTCTATATTTGCAACTCTCGGTATTATCTGCATACAAGCGAATTAAAAAATCGACGGGATGCTACAGCTGGATTATTATTTGATGGAAAGTAGTTGAAGTTTCTCTGAGAAATTATTAAATCCATTTAATATTAATATAAATATATCAAAAGAATATAATCAACACTATATGTTATAAAATATTAAAGCTTTCATGAAAATGAAACTTTACATGAAATAAATTATTTTTAAATTTTATTTTGTTTTATGAATGTATAAAGTTGTAATCGATTTTGGCGATCTAAATATAACATACTTCTGATTCCAAAGAAAAGGCTATCACTGCCCGATAACTGATGAACAATGTTCAATTTTAAGGCTAAAATAATACGAAATCAAATATGAATATAGAACACGCAAAAAATATCAACGTAGGTATATACATCATTTTCTAATTATTAATAATAAATGATGTTTACCATAGTCTTTGAACTTTTATCTTTACGATTTAAATGTTGTTGTTTTTAACTTAAATTGGCGATTAACACAAGAAGTTTATTGGAAAAGGATCCTCATTAAATTTTTACAACTGAACAATAACACTGAAGCAATAATTATTTATCGTAAAACAGATAATATGACCATCATATTCACAATAATTATACAATAAGTATCTAACTAAAAATTTAAAAACATTGTAAATGCACTTTCAATAAAACTTAGCGGAGTAGTATTACAACACTTTTTAAGAAATATAATTTAACGACAACTTTCCCGATTAAAATAGAATTAAAATACAAAAATAAAATGCAGCCTATGTGCATTATCCTTTATAGAATGAATCAAAAGAAACGTTGAAATTAGATTCAGAGGTCACTCAGCGGATTTAAAAAATCACGGACCACCAACCTTATACCAAATAGAGTAGAAACATAATATACATATGTCTGTGCCTACCAACACATAATTAACATGTTCATAGTTGATTTACACAATTCTAGAATACATATATTTCGACACATAGTCAGTATTATATGTGTGAAAAGATTAGATGTTCGTCTAAGATAAATCTAGACCTTCTGATCAATCTACATGAATTATATGCGACAGCTCTACTCTTACTACACTTTGAATTACACAATTCGAGTCTATATTATTTGTGAACTTATATCATTAATTTTACAAAATATAACTCTGCCAAAACAGTTCATACGAAAATTATACATAACGAAATTTTTCAAATACAAAAATTAAAACTAAAACAATTAAAGAATTTCTTATATCAATTTTTCAAATGTATATGAAACAAATTTAGTAGTGCGTTTATAAAAATAAAATGAACAAATTTTTATTCTCAGGGATTTACTAAATTAACTA
Organism: Amphimallon solstitiale; assembly: GCA_963170755.1. Classification (NCBI taxonomy): domain Eukaryota; kingdom Metazoa; phylum Arthropoda; class Insecta; order Coleoptera; family Scarabaeidae; genus Amphimallon; species Amphimallon solstitiale. Next base: position 36,475,791 of record OY720680.1, read on the forward strand.
ATAAGCAGTATCTGACTTAGAACTGTTTAACTTTTTCATTTAACTTTAAATTCTGACCGTAATTCAGGTCCCTCACTACGGGTTAGGGCAATTTCTTAACACCATTAAGCAACTTTGACGGCAGTTCAGAGAGATATTAGGACAGTGTCATTAATGATTCCTTATATTTTAATCGCAGTTTATGAGTGTCCTTAAATAGAAAAAAAACGAAAATTTGGTCTGCTGGAGATACAGAAAAAACAAAGAAAATATAAGTTTCAATGACCAAATATGGCATTCATGAATCTTTTATGTATCTGAGTCTAATAAATAAAATGTTTAAATTCGTAATTGTTGCAAGAATTAATCCCTTTGTTGAATAAAGCCATAAAACCTCGAAGCAAGTATCAAATTTTTACAGAATGTAATTTTGTGCGATACTACAGTACCGTTCTTACTAGCTTGTTTGAACGTACTTTCGCTCAGCGTCGAGCTCTCTTTACCTTTTATTAATGATAATTTAATTGATAATGCGATGCGAAAACCCAATTACCGTAGAGAAATAACATGCTATTATTGTATTGCAGGAAGAAAGTTATACCAATCGGAAAATTACTTAAAAACTATTTCAAATTGTAGTCTGTAATGGTATTCCTGGGAATCATGATACAGTTGAATGTCGTGCACGATCAAGGCCGATCCGAATTATCAGGGAAGTGGATGATAGACAAATACGACTATTTAAAAAAGAAATCAGTAAAGCAGTCCAAAAAATAACGGCAGAATTGCGAAGCACAAAGCGTTATGTTAATAAGTATCGTAAAATGTCGCTTACAAAAGGGTAGCTCCTACGCCACGAAAGACGACTGGATGTGCTTAAACCATTTTTGCGTCGGGATCATCGATACAAAGCTTATAATGGAAACAGCAGTATACTGAATAGACAGTAGGACATAGATTCATAAGTCCTTTGAACTAATAAATCGAAGCATATCCGGAAAAAACGCTGAGCGATTGCATTATACCAACTATCTTAAGGGGGTTTACGCAGAGGTGCCGAATAACTGGCGTGAGGTAGGACGTAAAGAAGTGGCGCCATATGCGCTAATGTAAATTCCGCCGATGTAAGGTGTTCGTTAAATTAAAACAAACAGTAGACATTTTTGTTTTTCTTATTATGTTTTTGTATTAAATTGAATACAAAGGATTAATTAAGGCTTCGTTGGGAGTACTTTCTCATAATTCAAATTATTTACTCCTACATTTCACTCTCAAAGTTGGCAAAATTTACATCATAACACAGTTTCAGGAAGTTTATTTTAAAAACTAATTCCAATCGAGAATGCATTGAGAATTTGTTTATTTGTGTTTTTTTCGTAAATAAAAGCGGTACTATTGTGTTACAAAGAAACCTTGTAAAGTCCAGAATTTACATTAGCGCATATGGCATCACCCCTTTACGTCCTAACTCACGGCAGTTAATCGGCACCTCTGCGTAAGCCCCCTTCTTAACGTAGTAACATTTATGGTTACGTATGCAGGTAAAAAAGAAAAAAAACGTATTTAAGGTATTAAATGTACTTACTTAATACATGTATATTCCCTACTTTGGTATTTATGTTTATTAATATATATTTTTAAATTAAGAGGGGCGTTTACTAACAAATAGAACCTAATGCAACTTATATTACTCGCGGGACGGGTAGACGCAAGAGGGTGTGAGTAGGTGGAGGTAGACGATATTTGGTTCTGTCACAGCGCTTCGGTTTTATTCACAGATTCTGTCATGGATAAAGGAATACTACAAATGGGAAACATAATGTATAAAGAATGAGTACTTACGGAACTGTTGATGTTGTTGATGTTTTATAATAAGCCAATTTTCGCTTGCTAATAACTATTATATTATTATACACTCGAATATTATAGGTATATATGACATTTAAATGCGTGTGTAATTAAACTGTCACTCGCATTTAAGTCTGCAATAGCCGACCGATTCTGATGGATTTTCGTCTTTGCTAGGACCGGTAGAGATATCGAAAAGTGGGGATAGACGACGCGATTAGCTTGGAAAAAGCTCGTGTAAAATGTGTGTGACAATGTTTACTGTTTAATGTTCTTTATCTTTAAAAATAATGACATAAATTTGATTTTTTTCTTTATATCGTACATCAAATGTGCAGCTGGCGCGTAGAGGTCGTTTTTTACTTTCTTATACGTAGTATAAGGAAGTATTGTGATGATGAAAATTTTCGACCTCGAGATTTTTGCAGATGTCCACGTTTTGAGGTCCCCTGATACCAAAAAAGTGGTTTTTAAAAAATGTCTGTGTGTGTGTCTGTCTGTCTGTCTGTCTGTGTGTGACCACGATAGCGGTCAAACCGCTGGAGATATCAATTCCAAATTTTGTATTTACGTGTATAATCTCCCTCTTGAGATCTGATTAGTTTTTCAGTAAAATCGGTAGACCGGAAGTAGCAGTTTACTTCAGTGAAAAAATCGAATTTTGCAAATATTTCGTCAAATACTAAGTTTATACAAATTTATAAAGAATTCATATGTACTTGAAATTAAAATTGAGAACAATTTTATTTAAAAAGTTTTTCGAAATTCCTACCGGAAGTAGGTCTTTTACTCTTATCAAAAATCAGTTTTTTGCGAATATCTCGCAAGTCATGCTTTCTAGGCAGGTACATTATGAGTATTAATGTATTTAGAATATACTTCTAAATATCTTTTATATAAAAAAAATTCAAAATTCAGACCGGAAGTATCACTTTTACTCTTATCGAATAGCGATTTTTTGCAAATATGTCGTAAATTATGCATTCTATATATATTTATGAAGAGTACAAAAGTATTTAGAGTTGGATTTGGAATATTTTTTGTATAAATGAAATTTCAAAATTCGGACCGGAAGTAACACTTTCATACGTATAAGAAAGTCGTGTGGTGGCCACACCTCATTTTTTTCTTTTGTGTACCAGCCTTAGTTAGTAGACATTAATCAAATTCATGCATTTTTGTGGTTATTTCTAAAACACATAAATTTCTTAAGAAAATAAATTAGTACAAAAACTGACCTTGACATTATAAATTTATGCCTTTTGCATCACTAACCAAAATTTGAGATTCTAAAATTACAAAATAAGTTTAAAAACGCGAAACGGCGATGCCTTAATTTTCGATAGGTAAACGCTCCTCTTAACATAAGAAAAATCAATTATTACATACTTACTTCCATACTACAACATATTATTAGCAGCAGCGTCCAAAAGTAATAAAAGAATAAGTCTTTAAGTATAGAAGTATTTTATTAACTTAAGACACTAAATATAAAAATAACGGATAGGTATGTTAGATATTAAATATAAGGATAAAAATAAAATATTAAAAAAAATTATTGATATATTGATATTTATTGATTTCTGAAAATTCCTTAGAAATTTTATCGATATCTAAACTTTCAGTTATCACATGTTCTATAGCAATGGTTGCTAAATTATCTTGTCTTTCTTGTGACAGTACTACGCATGTAGTTTTTAATGATTTTACTTTCTTATACGTAGTATAAGGAAGTATTGTGATGATGAAAATTTTCGACCTCGAGATTTTTGCAGATGTCCACGTTTTGAGGTCCCCTGATACCAAAAAAGTGGTTTTTAAAAAATGTCTGTCTGTCTGTCTGTGTGTGACCACGATAGCGGTCAAACCGCTGTAGATATCAATTCCAAATTTTGTATTTACGAATATAATCTCCCTCTTGAGAACTGATTAGATTTTGAGCAAAATCGGCAGACCGGAAGTAGTAGTTTACTGCAGTGAAAAAATCGAATTTTGCAAATATTTCGTCAATTACTAAGTTTAAACAAATTTGTAAAGAATTCAAATGTACTCAAAATTAAATTTGAGAAAAATTGTTTTAATAAAGTTTTTCGAAATTCCTACCGGAAGTAGGTCTTTTACTCTTATCGAAAATCAGTTTTTTGCGAATATCTCGTAAGTCATGCTTTCTAGGCAGGTACATTACGAGTATAAAAGTATTTAGAACATACTTTTAAATATCTTTTGTATAAAAAAAATTTCAAAATTCAGACCGGAAGTACCACTTTTACTCTTATCGAATAGCGATTTTTTGCAAATATGTCGTAAATTATGCATTCTATATATATTTATGAAGAGTACAAAAGTATTTAGAGTTGGATTTGGAATATTTTTTGTATAAATGAAATTTCAAAATTCGGACCGGAAGTAACACTTTCATACGTATAAGAAAGTCGTGTGGTGGCCACACCTCATTTTTTAATTTTGAAAACGATCGCTCTGCAGTAGCTACTGATAGTGTTAAAGTAAGTAATATTCGCAAAGTAATTACTGTATTTGGAAAAGTGCACAAATTATTTTCTAATATATGTTCCAAAATTTGTGTGACATTCATATTTGGTTTTATAATACCTTTTACCTCATCCATCATATAGTTTGCGTCTACATCTTTTTCATTTCTAGCTATATCTGTCAATTTAGTTTGCAGATTCTGGCAAAATGTCCAATAAACAAATACGACCTAATTTTCTTATGTTGGGAGTCTTTGGGGCTGGCGAATAATAAAATATGGATATGGCGAAATATATTTAAAGACGATTTTTATTCATTCCAATTGATTCCTCCTTTCTTTATATCACAAAGAAAAAGTAAAAAATTTGCGTTTACTAATGCATATCGTTAAATATCATACAAAAAGTAGGATCTGAAAATGGCTAATTAATTCTAAAATTATATTGAAATACCATAAAAAAAACATGTAAATGCTAAAGTTTAAATATCAAGTCCAAATATTTTTATTTTGATTAGTGTATTAGTTGGGTAAAAAACTGTGAGATATAAATGTTTCTTTATATTTTTAATCTACAAGAAGATACTTCGAATATATTTAATTTTTTATTAGTTTTTGAAGGTAATCATGAAACAAGTATGCAAAATGTTTATAATTAGGAAATGAAATATTTTTTTCTGATTCGATGAGAATATAAGTTAGTTATACACGTATTGAAAACACAGAAACTAGCAAACGAGAATTATGAAATGAAGGACATTGCATTGAAAACAATTAGTTACGGATGAATATTTTTAATCGTCAAGAAAGTGCGTCATCGACCAATTAGATAAATGAACATTAAAAATATTAAATTAATGGCACAGACCAGGAAGGAATGAATGAAATGGATAGGAATGCATTTTTAGAAAAAATCAAAGTATCCGTAACATAAGAGGTATCGAAATATTTGTTGCATTGTAATTCCGCATTTATCTGAACAGTATTTAAAGGAATAAAAACCAAAGAGTTCCTTAAAAGAATAATCTTATACATAGAATTTCCATACATATTAAACTCAAAAGAGCTTATTTAGTTATGAATCTGATGAATATAGATGATTAACGTGGTTAATTGCAAGATTCTAACAAACAATATATTCACAACGATTAAATTTCTATATAATAATAATGATATAAAATTGTCCATCAGTCAAAAACCATTTATGGTCAATACAAGTAAATTAGAGTGCATTACAAAACAAATATAAAATATAACTCCAATAAGATTAAATGAAAAAAATAGGAATACATTCTTCTTAGAACCCTCACATTAATCTATCTCTCTTCTTGGTGTTCAAAATAAACAAACACAGTGTCTACTATTAACCAAGAATTTGTAGCAATATTTATAGGTCATTTGAAAGTCACTTCAAATGTATACAGGAGAAGAAGGCGATATTTTTGAACAATTATTAGTTTTGTTTATCATCCTTTACATTAAATATATTGTTTTTATGTTTCGTACACTTTAAATGTACATATATACGGTAATCAACTTATTCTTCTTCTTCTTGTTTTAGACCTATTGGTCTGTTGATTTCTGAATTCGTAGCTATGGTTTGTCCAGTGATGTTCCAACTGTCCTTCCATCACCTTGTGGCCTTGCCGGTGCTCGATCCGCTGCTGGCTTTCCCTCTAGTGCTACGCGTGACAATCTGCTTTCGTCCATTCTCTTAACGTGATCGTACCATCCTCTTCTTCTTTGTCTCCCCCATCTCACCATTGTCCACTATCCTGCACTGTTCTCTGATATCTGTGTTACTTATGCGGTCTTTTCTGGTTTTGCCAAGGATAGTTCGTAGTGTTTTCATTTCCCCAAACTCTTAACTCTTAGCATATTCTTTGTGTTGTTTGTTTCTGCGCGCGTATAACGGGCCTTATACATGTTTTGTATATTCTTATCTTGCTTCTCCTAAATAAACTAATTAATACTACATATTTATATGCCCTTTCATCTTTCAGGCATTTTTTAATTTGTTACGTGATGACTTATAATAACTGTCATGATGTGATGCCTGGAAATAGTAACCTATACTATGTTCTCTACGTTATTTCTTAGCAATTTTTCAAATACATAGACGCTCAACTGTTCCGCAACACTAGAAACCATATAAACCATCCCCTGTCAACACACGCCAGTCTGTTTAGGTTATCGCAGCAGTAGAAGCTCTGAAAATGTCCCTTAGGATAGTGGACAAAACGTCGGCAATAGAAACAGAGACAACGACGCGGTTTCATCCCAGGAACCAAGAAAGTATCAATGACAACCGTAGGAACCTACGTCAGAAAGAGTTGAAAAATTCGACTAATACAAATTCATGTCAGTTTAATCAGCACTTTAGCAGCTATCATAGAATGTCAAACAGTCTGTTGGTTTGTCGTAGTCGAACACTATAAATAACGGACAGTAATTTTAAACTGTAGAGCTCTCGATTGTCTACAATTTTTGTATTAAAAATGCTTCGCTATCAACATTATTAAATACAAATATTGCACTTTGCCGCTTCGCTAAGACATCCAGTATAAATAATAGTGAATCATAATTATAGACCGGACGTACCAGGTTGAAATTACGACGGAGCAAAGAAATAATGTAAACATCACGCAGTTACTGAATAGCACTATTCATATGGTGAACAACAACATATGTTGTTGTCGCAAAAACGACAGCAAAAAAAGTGGATTTTAGAACTAAATTCCTTTCTTCATCGGTGTAGGTAGAAGCGTAAGGGGTGTTTAAAATTTATTATATTTCATAAGATAAATATAGTACGGAAAGTTTACTCGATTTGAACTACAAAATGAACAAATAATAACGTATTTTGTATTTTATCGATCACCAGCCACTTGTTATCCAATTATATAAATAAAATAAAACACTTTTTAAAAATACAAAAGTTCAATAATGCGTTCGTGGGCGATGAGTCATCAACCTCTCGCGTCCAGTCTATAATAATAATAATAATAATAATAATAATAATAATAATAAATCGACTTTATTAGTTAATATATACATAGAGACACTGTACTGAACTAGGCGAAGTTTAGCTATAGCTATTCTTACACTTAACCTAGCCAGCACAGTATATTCAGAATAAGTACAACGTAAGTATACAAATACAAATACACAAGATACACGCAATTAAAATAATCAAAATATAATAAGGAAGATAAATATACAAAAATAATGAAGAAAATAATAATTTTAAACGAAAGTATGAATACAAAGAAAGAAAAATAAAGTGATGCATGAATTGTAATATAAACAAGAGAAAATTGGAAAACTTAAAAAAAAAAAGAAATAATAATTACTTCAACAGAGCTTGCCTAATGCAGGATCTAAATTTATTTTTCGTAGGCATAACAAAATATTTCTGAAATTCATTGTACAATGTCCTGTGGCGAGGCAAGGTGAGGGTATGCCTGTGCCTAACATTTATACTGTGCATGCTTCCGCGAAATAGTAATTTACCATACAAGTAACTAGGTTTGCCCGCGATAAGTAGACCCCTAACAAAGATCAGAAACCGCAGATTTATTGTGTTCTCCACCCTGAGCCAACCCATCTCAGATAATTTGCGGCTTACATGATCGTATCTCCTGAGACCAGCCACAAACCTACAACAAGTATTCTGAATCAGCTGTATCCTGTACTTTAACCGTGCACTCACAGTACGAGAAGACAGACATAACCAGGGACTCACACAGAAGCTTTCTCAGTTTAGTGCTCAAAATGTGTGTGCTGGCATACAAGGCTCGCAGGCGCAAGTACAATCTTTGCATCAACATGCTGACATGCTCAGAAAATCCTAAGCCGGTATCCACCAGTAACCCAAGAATTTTTGTACACTTAGAAAGGGACAATGCAGCTCCATTAATATTAATATTGAATTGCATTTCAATCAGGTGTCTTTTACTTTTGGAACAGAAGAGCAGCACAGCTGATTTAGCTGAATTAAGTTGCAGATTATGCTGCCTGGAATAATTACTTATAGAGCAAAGATCGCTGTTCATTTGTGTAGCTGCCAAATGAGTGTCATCAGGATTAAAGCAGCGGATGACCAGAGTATCATCAGCATACCCCTGTATGTTTGAGTACTGTGGCAAATCGAACATATCGCTTGTATAGATAATGAAAAGAAGAGGGCCAAGAACAGACCCCTGTGGTATACCAGAAATGACGCAAGCAGGGTCGGATACAGAATTATTTATCATGACTCTTTGACGACGATTGCAGAGATAGGAACCAAAGAAAGACAATGCCACATCATCCAAACCGTAATATCGCAGCTTGGCACACATGAACTCATGGTCGATTGTGTCGAACGCTTTAGAAAAGTCCCCCCATCCAAGGCCCTAAAGACATTGTCCGTCAAATTAAGTAATGCAGCTGCCGCATTATACCCTCTCCGAAAGCCCGATTGATTATCTGGAATTATACTGTTATCCAAAAAATACTTGTACATTTGGTTATAAACTACTCGCTCCAAGATTTTAGAAAATATTGGTAACAGACTTAATGGACGAAGATCACTCGCTGTCTCGGGATTACCCACCTTTGGCATGGGGCGAATAAGAGCCTCACGCCAAGCCTCAGGGAAATAACCAGTCTCGAGACAACAGTTGACTATATGTGTGAGATAGGAGATCACATGAGGAACGCACATGTTAATCATTTCCAAAGAAATGTCATCACAACCAGCAGCGTTAGATTTTATTGATTTGATAATACAAGAAATGTCGTGAGGGCTAACCAGGGAAAATTTAAACGACAAACCACTCCGATGCTTACTGGACAAAAAATACTTAATCATGTCGTCACAATCAGTAGACTTCCTATAAACAGATGCAAAGTAACTATTAAGTAAATTAGCATTGTTCAAATGAAGAGGGATTTCGGATTTAGCCCTAGTTTTAATATTCAATGAGTAAAGAGAGTTCCACAATGGGCGGCCTGCGGCATGGAGGAAATTCAGGTAAGCCATCCTCTCTCGCCGCACAGCAGCCAAAGCAAAGTTTCTCAAATCTTTATAGTTCTTCCAGTGAGCATCTGTCTTACTAATTTTATATGCTGTGAAGGCTTTATCCCGCTCCCTCATAATCATTTTTAAAGAGTCTGTCAACCAAGGTGCTGGTCATAATCTATTCCACAAGTATTTTTAATCTTTTGTATTTTTGCCAAAGCAAGTTGCTGGTTGGTTAGCCTCGACATAGCTTTTCAAGTACTAGCACGCAAAATAAAATGTCATTAAAGTTAACAAGTACGAAAACTGTTACAAATGCAAATCAAGATACACCCAAATCTTTAAATTGCCTGGCTATAGATGTAATGTTCAAAGTATAATGAACAAGAGCACAACTGCACATTTATTAATGTTCGGCTTAATCATATTTCTTAACCCGTTTGTTAATAATTCCGAAATACCTCTATAAATTTAAGAAACCAGATCCGTTGTTAATTCTTGAGAATATAACCATACAAGTGATCAGATTATGCAATGACTCTTGAGTCGAATATTTTTAACACGTCATTAATATAGACCGGACACGAAAGGTTGATGACTCATCGCCCATGGGCGCACTATTGAAATTTTCTATTTTTCAAAAGTTTCAATTTTATTTATATAATTGGATAACAAGTGGGTGGTGATCTATAAAATACAAAATACCGTATTATTTGTTCATTTTGTAGTTCAAGTCGAGTAAAGGAGTATTAATATTTACTAGCAATACTTTCTCAAGGTTCTCTTCTGTAAGGTTTGTTCTCTTTGAATGAAGTACATCCTTGTAGATAGAAAACGTTCTTTCTACATCGCAACTGGTTATAGGTGCGTACTGGAAATATTCTTTTACTTCAGCGTATTTGGCAGTTAGATTTTGTGTCATGGTCTCCATACACAATTGACGCAATGTTATTAAATCTGGATTTCTATTAAAAACTGCGTCTAACTCTTGCCGAAAGCCACATCCGAAGTTACTTAGAATCTCTTACTTTGAGATTTCGAGTTTCAAAATATGTGATTAGTTTAGGCAAATTTCCAAAGTGTTCCTGAAGGAATAACAATTGATTTTTTAAATTTGGAATTTGTGTTAGTTCCTTGCACTCACAAATACTTCGAGCATCGTCATTTAAACATGTAACGAAATTTTGTAAACTATCGAAATCCTCTGCATAAAAACTACTAACTTCCAACCATGTTCTCCATCTACTTATTACTGGCGAGGGAGGCAGTGACAAAGATGGAAGTTATTCCCTGTAAAGAGCTACTCTCGATGGTGCTTTTCTGAAAACTTTTTTAAAAGCGGATACAAGTTTATATACTTCCGGATAGATGTCTCTGATACATTCACAGATTCTGTGCAGAGCGTGTGCTACACAAGTAATACGCAGCATATAAGGATGTTTCCTTTAATAGTCTGCCTGTTTTAAACATATATGCGGCACTGTCACTTACAAATAAAAGTATTTTTCCCTGTACTTGAAGCATTTTGTGCAAATTCTCGTTAATGGTTTTAATAGAAGAGGGCACCCAGAAAAAGTTGGACAAAGGAAGATAGTGGCGGAAAGTTAGGCCAGACAATGGAAAGCCGACATCAACTAAACACAACAACCTCGCAATTAACGGTAAATTAACTTAGAACTACTCTATGCTGAAAGCAAAAGATTAATTATTAATAGGACAGACATCGATATATTTACATACTGCCTTTTGTCCATGGCTATATTTTGCTATTAGGCATTTTAGTTCAAATTTGTAAGGGTAGATCTCATTGTCATGCTATTGCGTGGAAACATAAGGCATTACGTAATCCTAAGGCTTACTACAAAGAATATATTCAAATACTCTAGAACATGATGACAACATGTTAATTTATCTGTGTTTGGACACATCGTTCCTATTTCTTTTTTTAGACAGTATTGATCTCATTAATTTTCCAAATATTTAATAAAATTAGGCAGCCTGTAGTCACCAGTAGTCGAATCAATGAGTACCCTCTCTCAATTGTTGTTTCAACGTCATCGAGAGAAACAAAAGGTAAAACAGACGCTTATCGAGGAAAAGTATAAATTTAAACTATCAAACACCATTTAAAATTTATTAAAACAAAAATTTAATATATTCCATATACATTTACCATAAACAATTTAATCATTTATAATATCACGAGCAGTCAACATTATGCAGATTATTGTACTCCGAGTGCTTACACAAGTTAAATTCGAAAAAGCCCGCGCCGCTGACGTGAATATATGCCACCACAAAAATGATTGCATAAGTCCTTGTTCACAATGGACATAAGACATAAGAAACCCATAAGACGTAAGATTTGCATAAGAAACACATAATGCGTAAAATTTAATTACTGTTCACAATCATGATACTAGGACTAGGAAAAGATATGATACATCAAAGACGAAAACTCGTCCAGTTCGCGCATTACGTCATTGAGTGACAAAAATTTAAATGCAAGCCTAGTATTTCATTTCGTAATCATCTTCTCTAAAATGTCGAGAACAAATTCTCATATTTTTTATGTTATATTTATCATTTCTAAAACAATTTTTAATCCATAATTTGCTAATATTCTTTTTTGAAGGAAACGAGAAGAAATTAACGACACATGCATTTCCATGGTTATTTTTCAATTTTTTATTATTATTACTGTTACATCCAAACACAGCACATTGAACCATCTAAAAAAATATTATAAATAAAAGTAAGATCACATAATAAGTATAATACACAGATACATTAAACTTACGGTTACAAAATATATTTATTTCGTCTGTTATTTGTATGAAGAAACATCAGAAACAAACAAAACACCACGATATCAGCACAGATATCCAGCGAGTTGTCACACAATGACGTATACGTTTATTAGAAAAGGATAGCTACCTGCGCAGTATCATATCTTTATGTATTTTAGTCTTAGTATCATGGTTCACAATGAACATAAAGAATACATAAACGTAAGGATTTGCGCATGCGCTATAGTGGTATTTTGTTTATTTATTTTGACGTTTGAAGGTTAGTAATTTCTAAAAATTCTGACAGTGCTGAAGTTTCTGTTAGAATGAATAATAATCTGCATATTACCCTTATTGTTATTAACGAAAAGTAACAAAAATAAATGTCAAAGGAAAACAAGTGGGTTTAGCCGGTAAAAACAAGAAAAGTAAATCCAGTCTGTAAAACCTATTTAATTTATAATATGTATTCTCAAATATATCAAATGAACTTCATTTAACCACACAAATTAAAAGCTTATCTATTTAAATTACATTATAAAGTCTTTAAGTATCATTGTATCTGTATTTTACAAATACAGGTTTCTTAATTTGAAATAAAACCCTTTGTTTTTTATTTTACCATCATGTTTTTTATACATACAATTTTGTTTTTACACATACAAATATTAAATGCTCTATCTTAGGCTTGTAACTTGTTTTTAATTCATTTTTTTTACATTGTAATGTACTATTACATCCTCAGATAATGAAATTATTAACATCGTTTACAATGCACTTTAATTCAATGAATGTTATAATCACACTTCAAGAATATTTGGTTCACTGTTACATTTAGGAAATGTTATAAAGACAGGAAAAGCATTATATGCTGCACCATGGTGCTCGGCTTTGGTGGTGGTTTCATTACTAAAATAAAAATATTTAGTGTAGGTTATTTTTTGTATTGCTGTATGCCTTGAGATGCTTCACAAGTAGTATGTGGAGGTATTCGACATAGCACAATTCCACACATATTTCAAACAGCACTTTGGAATTAACAATTTCTCATGTGTAACGTTCCATGCTCTTTCGGATATATCACTCATAGATAATATTCAATACGCCTTTGTAAACCAGTGCTATAACTAATGTTTAAAATACTTGTGATGTCTGGTGTTTCTGCTATTCCTTTCCAGACATCTTGGTATATCACATCTTTGTAGCTCCGATGTGCCTTTTTAGATATAAATACGCTTCAGCTCTGACCAACTGAAATAAAAGAAGTTCTATATCTACTTGCCCCTTTTCCATCATCTAAATCACATTTACCTTTTTTACTCAATATGTAAATAGCACCAACAAATACTTACTCATATGGAGTAATTACAACTTATTGCAGTAATTTGTAGTAGATACATATATTAAATTACAGTATTTAAAATCGATAAAGCCTTTGTATTTTTCACGTTATCAGAACAAAATCGTTGCAATTCAAATTGACAGGATTCGAAAGCATGGGATTATACAGGTTTCCCGCGTTTTTTATATCGTTACCAATCGGTTTAAGTTGTGAAACCTCAAAAAGCTTATTTTACTAAAATTATACGTTAGAAATACATAAGAAAAACATAAAGTTGAATTTATTTCAACTTTATGTATTTCTTACGTTCACACGTAAGGAATACGTAAACATGACATAAGGTGACATAAGCACTACGGCCACTGTGGATAGGTGCATTGGTTTCTCATACGTTTAACTTTACGCGTTACGTTTATGTTACGTTCAGCTTATGTCTTATGTCCATTGTGAACAAGGACTAATATTGACTATGAATCGTATTAGGAGGACTATTTATTAATCAAATTCCTCAAACCATTTTACGCAAATTAAACAATTTATCAATCCAGCAATTCGTTCTTGCGTTATTGTGGCCACAATAATATTCCATAAGCATTATTTCTTGTGTCAGAAAGTGTCACACATATATGTCGATAAGTTGATTAGAACTGTTAAGCCTGCTTTAAATTACAATAACAAATAAGTTGACAAGATTTGGCGAGAAAGACGCAGAGAAAAATAATGCGATTTTAACAACTGTATCCGAAAATACAAGAAAATCCCGTCACTCAGTTCGGCGGCAATTTTCATCATCTCCAGAAGCGAAAAGTTTTAAAATCAAAGTCACTTGTTGAGATAAATACTATTCAAAAGGCTATGTATGTTATATGAAAAAAGACAACACCGATTACAACACTGGAGTTGTGAAAAATAAAAAAACGAACAGGACGTTCTTCCAGAGAAAAAGCTTCTAATGCAGCCACCATGAGTAAAGAAGAATATACAAAAATAACTAAGCTTTCGGATGAAAACACTCTGGAACATCTTCCCAAAAAAATGTTTGGCGTCGTACTAATTGACCTGGCGGGCTGAGGAAGGGGCACAACGTAAAATTTTTTTTTTGAAGTGGCAAGTCAATGTTGAGCAAGTGATCGCATCGAATACATCACAACTTTTTTTGAAAACCGTACGAGCGGAGGGGTCCAAAAAATGCAAAGAAAGTGATTTATACAGGGCTGAATGTATAATTTTCCTGAGTATAGAGCACTATCTTTCTACAGCCCCTACTTTCGCAATCACTAGTATGCATTATAATTCTAAACCCGTAAATAATATCAGTACATTAAGTGGTAATTAAGAAGTCAAATTAATGAATGACTTTTAATCATGAAACACTCCCTAATATAACTGAAATTGTCTTTTGATATTCTCCGCCATCAACGCTCAATATCTGCCAACCTAGACGGCAGCCTATTCGACCTATTGGCAAATCCAGGATGAGGTTATAGCAAATCATAAAACTGTTAGTTTATGACCAGTGAGGTCACAAAATTTCTGCCAATACTTTTCAGATGTTGTTAAAATGCTTATTGTTTCAGAATAAAACATAAACTTATAGAAAAATATGGATTGGATAAAAAAAACAGAAAAATACCATACCATTCAATCAGATCTACTGTTCTGTGAGTCCTTGCGAAAGCTGTTGTTGAACAGCACTTTGAAATAATTGAACACAACAACTGTAACACCATTAAGTTTTATTTGCATTTAGATAAAGATCACCATCAACAAATATTGGGAAAAATAAGATCTATGTTACAATACGAACGTTCTAATTAAAAATTATAAGGTTGAAAATACCACGACGATAGCAGGCTTGTTACAAATATGTTTCATGTTTTTCAAATAGTAGGCAATAGCTGATGTTAGAAAAGAATATTTCTGTGTTTTTCTTTATTGGTTGATGAAGACTAAATGATAATGGATTAGATCATCATTGATATTTTCACAATGTTAAATTACATTCACAAACAACGTACATTTTGTCGACACACTAAGAAGAAAGTTGTACGTTACGTAAAGATTTGCTGGTAATTATAAAGTGCATTTCACACGAATGTCACGATAATAGAAGAATTGCGGTCATATATATATCTGTATACTAAAGAAGTTACATAGATCCCAGCTTAGTGTTGTATGCACACAATGTTTATTTTACTAGACTATTTTTATTTCTAGATTGAGGAGAAGAAAGTGGGTTGGGCGAAACACAGTAGTGCCGACTAAACTGACAATTAAGCTGCATAGAGAGTAAAAAACATATACCATATTATCAATACACGGACTTTATCTAAAACGGCAGTTCAACATGGTATATTACAGTTTCAGCAACGTAAAATATGCAAATATGTTTTAATTACTAAAATATACTAGAAAAAATGAGGCGTATTTCATATATGTGCTTTCCAAATTTTAGATATAAAAGCTGTTCCAAATTAAGATATATAATAAGCTTTTCTTCTTAATAAGCTAAACCTGTGAGTAAAAACGAAAATTTTTATATCAAAATTATTCCAAGACCTAAATACTTTTATACTCTCAATAAATCTGAACAGAATGCATAATTTAAGAAATAATTGCTAAAAAAACTGCTTTTGATAAGAGTAAAAGTTTCACTTTCGATCCGAATTTTAAAATTCCTTTTATACAAAAATTATACAAATCCAGCTCTAAGCACTTTTAAAATCACAATAAATATATTGAAAATAGATAGTAGAATTACGAAATATTTGCAAAAAACTGCTATTCAAAAAGAATAAATGTGCTACTTCCAGTTCGAATTTTAAATTTTTTTATAAGAAGATTGTTCCAACTTCAGCCATAAATGCTTTTGCACTTATGATAAATCTACAGGGTGTCCAGAAACTCTCCTGACAAACGAAGACCGGAGATTCCTCAGATAATTTTAAGACGATTTAACCCAATTCACCCTAGTCCGAAAATGCTTCCTAAGGGAGCTAGAGCTCTTTGAAGATGGCGCCTTGTAATTAGTTTTTTTTTAATATCTCCCGAACGCTTCTATTTAGAAAAACAAAAACTGGTATGCTTATTTATCCTCCAGAGATGAATCGATTCCATCAATTGCGAATTTCTAGTACCGGTCATAGGCGTCCGTTTTGGGTAGGTAAACGGTTATTTTAACGCATAACTTTTTTGTCTTTAACTTTTAAGCATTTGTGACACTAGATTATTAAATTTTCAGGTATTCTAGTACTAAAAGGTACTCTTACTTTAAGTCGGTAGGATACACCGTTTTCTAGAAAAATCGATTTGAAAATTTTTCGTTTGTTCGTCATTTCATCTTTCGTCATTTCAACTTCGTGAACTGACAACAATTTGACAATTAAAAACGTAGGTTTTATTTCTGCTGGCAGTTCAGAGCGAACTAGTGCAAAAAATAATAAATTGAATTTTAATGACGAAAAAACGAAAAATTTTCAAATCGATTTTTCTAGAAAACGGTGTATCCTACCGACTTAAAGTAAGAGTACCTTTTAGTACTAGAATACCTGAAAATTTAATAATCTAGTGTCACAAATGCTTAAAAGTTAAAGACAAAAAAGTTATGCGTTAAAATAACCGTTTACCTACCCAAAACGGACGCCTATGACCTTAGGAAGCATTTTCGGACTAGGGTGAATTGGGTTAAATTGTCTTAAAATTATCTGAGGAATCTCCGGTCTTCGTTTGTCAGGAGAGTTTCTGGACACCCTGTATATAAAATGCATTATTTGCGAGATATTAGCAAAAACTTCTTTATTTAAGAGTAAGGGTGATACTTTAGGTTCCAATTTTGAATTTTTTTATACAAAAATTATTCAAAATCAAGCTTTAAATGCTTTTATACTTTCAATATATCTGCCCAGAAACCATGACATAGGAGATATTTGCAAAAAACTATTTTTCGAGACCCACATCTGGTAAGAATTTCAAAAACATTTTTTGTAAACAATTTTGAAATTTTTTATACAAAAATTATTCAAAATCAAGCTTTAAATCCTTTTATACTTTCAATATATCTGCCCAGAAACCACGACATAGGAGATATTTGCAAAAAAAAAACTATTTTTCGAGACCCCATATGGTAAGAATTTCAAAAACTTTTTATTTTCACTTTTGCGTACTTGTGTATTCCATAGAAATTTTAACTGAACTTAAAGAAGTAGTTCTTCAGTATCAGGAGACTTCAAAACGTGAATATCTGCAACAATCTACATACAGTACATTATATTAATATATAAGCGTGTTACGTAGATGTGTAAGTTACACATACTCACATATTTCAATAAAAAGTGTTCATAATATGTAGGCATGTATTTTTTCTCTTCTTGATTAATCGAATTTTTCGTCAGCCGAACGATGTTAATCCCGAATCAGTCCTGATAATGTAGGTTTTACTGTAAGGTGAAGTGGGGTAAGGGTGTAGTAAAAATTTGTTAGTTAAGATAGACTATGTTCTAATTTAGAATATATTAAATTGTTTAATCTCCTGTTTTGACAGAATCAAGCTTGTAAAGCTACTAACAAATCTGCAAAAGAACAAATAATTAATTTCAAATATTTTATCTTTTTTGGATTTTTTTTTATTTTAGAAACAGTCTATTACACACCCAAATAGAGGGCAAGTGGGTAAGGACATGATATTTTATATTAGACATAATACTATATTAGAATGGGGTAAGTATGAAAATCTACAGTCATTCTTCTTTTGATTTCATTTTGGTAGAAAAAAAATCCATCAATAAATATAAACAATATAAACTTTTTATTACACACTCCCTGATCACGAATAACAGCATGAACTTTTTCTATCGTACCAACCGAAATCATGAAACACGCGTAATACAGTTTCCTTCTTTATGGACGCAAAGATAAAAGAGTTATGCACTTGTTTTGAAAGGTGGAGGCACATATACACCTTCTTAAACATATAAAAATGGCCAACTACACACTTACCCCGAATACACACTTACCCCACTTCACTATATATATTTTTATACACGTATAAGCAAAAAACAAAATGAATCAATCAAAGAATAATGAACATTATTAGTATACAGCTTTCGAACAAATAATCATAAATTACGTAGTCGTATTGCATCGTTATGCACCTCGGTCTACCAAAGTTATTCATTTTAGCAATCAAACCAAATTCAGCAGCTTTAGATGAAGACGAAACGACGCCTAAGCAGTTCAATAAATATAAACTAGTGATTTTCTAACGTATTAGTTATATTATATATAGATTGGGGTATGAATAGAAAAGCAAACAGCATGCCATGTAAGCCAAACCAAGACCCGGAGTTTCAACTATCGATTAAAATGCCGATTAACTCAATAGTTGACTGAAGTACCAGTTAGTACAAATTTGTGGTTTTCCTATAGCTGTTAACACTAATCAATGATTAAAAACCTTTTAATCGGTGCGGTGCATCAAATACCAGATAAAAGGTTAAAGAGTGATTAAAGTTCTTACACGTGTACCTAACTGTCATCGTAAATAAAGGTTAGCGACGAAATTGTCGAAGCTAATTATTATTATTATAACCCATTAAATTTCAATGTTTGTTAATGTTGACACAAATTGTGTTTTCATGTACATATATATCTTTCGTGTATAAAAGTATTTTCTGGAGTTTGTCCAACATATCTTAGAGGAACTATTGATTAAAATATTAAAACCATAATGAACAATTAAAGAAGCTTACAGCTTCAAGTTAGGGAGTTTGTGCAGACCCTAGTAAGTACGCGCTTCTGGCATCGCACAGGTATATTCTATTGCTGATAATTGCTGTGCAATTTCGATGAATAGTGTACATGCCCGTGAACTTGACGTGCAGTTAAATTCATACACACATAGCATTAAGATTGAGATTGCAAAGGTAAATTTTAATCGTTAAAACATATTGCAGAACGGGTCTTGACTAAATTTGAATTTAAAGAATTTTTTCGCAGTTCTCCCCTATATTGGGAAACTAAATAGCGCAGTGCTAAGGGCAAGTGATAACAGATTCAGATCTTTCTTTTTCAATATACAGTATGCCTAATTTTATGATCTTGCCACATCTATTTTATATATTTTTATGTAGGTACCTGTTAATTTCATATGAATATATTGTATTAGTTTTTCCATTTGCCAGATTATTTTTGAATTTGTTAATAGCAGTAGTAATCAATAAGTTTCTTTTTGTACACTCATATTTGTTGCTGTGTACATTTCAATTCATATTCGAAATTGGATATTATGTACATAAATCTCATCACAGGCTATATTAACATAATACATTCTTGCAGTTTATTACTAAAACGAAATGTTAACACGGTATAATCTTAAAAACATTGAAATAATACAAGGAACATATTCAAATAAAAACCGGCACCAACATTATTAGAAAAAATGAGATGTGGCCACCACACGACTTTCTTATACGTATCAGCGTTTCAAACTATACAATTTTAAGAATTTTTTTTTTAATATTCATAATCCTATTCTAAGTACTTTCTTTCTCTTAATAAATCGCTATAGAATGCATACTTTGCAAGATATTCGAAAAAAAAGTGCTATTCGCTAAGAGTAAAAGTGCTACTTCCGGTCCGAATTTTGAAATTTCAAGTATACCAAAAATATTGCAAATCCAACTCTAAATACTTTTGTACTCTTAATAAATATATATAGAATGCATAATTTACGACATATTTGCAAAAAATCGCTATTCGATAAGAGTATAAGTGGTACTTCCGGTCCGAATTTTGAAATTTTTTTTATACAAAAGATATTTAGAATTATCATTTAAACACTTTTATACTCGTAATGTACCTGCCTAGAAAGCATGAATTGCGAGATATTCGAAAAAAACTGATTTTCGATAAAAGACCTACTTCCGGTAGGAATTTCAAAAAACTTTCTTAAGACAATTTGTCTCAAATTTAATTTTGAGTACATTTGAATTCTTTATAAATTTGTTTAAACTTAGTAATTGACGAAATATTTGCAAAATTTTTTTTCACTGAAGTAAACTACTACTTCCGGTCTGCCGATTTTGCTCAAATTATAATCAGTTCTCAAGAGGGAGATTATATTCGTAAATACAAAATTTGGAATTGATATCTGTAGCGGTTTGACCGCTATCGTGGTCACAGACAGACAGACACACAGACACAGACACAGACATTTTTTAAAATCCACTTTTTTGGTATCAGGGGACCTCAAAACGTGGACATCTGCAAAAATCTCGAGGTCGAAAATTTTCATCATAACAATACTTCCTTATACTACGTATAAGAAGGTAAACATTACATCAAAATATGTAATTTAGATCAAATACACCAACTTTGTACAATAAACACTATATAGGTACGCGCCGTATTCCTTCGTATTGATAAATCCGGATTAAAGTTAATCAGTAGTTAGCAAGCATTTTAATCGGAGTTGGAACAGCAGGGCCCAAGACTACACGTAGTATAAGACAGCGACCACTATCACTTATACGTGTCGAGAAATAATCTACAAATTGTTAATCAAGATAGCAAGCAAGTGTTAGTGGGTGCACGGACCAGCATTTGTTTGTACAGTTCGTGGTGACACTCAGTTGCACCAAGACTCCGAATGTGAACGTTTCATGTTCGAAAATAATAATCGCAGTCGTAATGGTTCACAGACCGGGCTGTTCCTGTAAACATGAAGTTTCTGGAACGCCTAATGATAGTCAGTGAATACGTCATAACGACATACATGAGAAGTAAGCATAATCGCAGTTGTAAGCCATGCTCTCTGAAAAAGTCTTTCCATGCTGAAGCTTCACTAGCATTAATAAACGCTGGGATAAGTGCATAAATATAACGAAAAGTAAATACAGGTCCCCTATTTGCATTTGGAACGCTCTCTTAAAACAAGCACAGGATAGATCAAACCAGAAATGGTAAAATCACTTCAGTGGGTTTTTATGAAACGATATTAGTGGGGACGGTAGTTACGTATTTCGCATCGTTTCCTCATCACAGATTTTACCGACTATGTAATTTCTTAACTGTAGAGAAAGTCAAGGACTATTATATTACATATTCGTTCATTAAGTAAGAGTTAATAATATCTCAGATTGCTCTTGTGACCTTGGTGTCTTTTTGGATTCTAAATTGCGTCAAAGAACTTGTTGCCGACTAATATGGAAAGTATTCTTAACTTTAGCATTTTGTATAGAAGTAGGTAGTAAATTCCTCTTACTAATCTATCGACTCAATGTATATTCGTTAAATATCTGTTTTAAAGGCCTTCTGATCACATCCACAGTGACATCTCGAATGTTCTGAGATAACTGCTTCAGACGCTATTCATACCTACATTAATATGGATAGCGTTATAATTAGATTGTATTTTATAGTACTTAGGATAATTAGGTTCGCGATGATACACCTTTATATCATTTAAATAAATGTCTCTTTCTTTTTAAATGTAAAACATGTAGTCTGCTAGTATTGGTACGAATATTATTATTATTTATTCTTGGAACGACGCATACTGATACGTCAAACTATATATATATACTTCTATTACTATATGAATTTCATATAGTAACTTATGCAACTTATGATATTTCTTACTTTTTATATCAATGATTCATTATTAAATATGCACGTCTTATTGCATACTGTTTTTTAGCATACCAAAGTTATATAGGAGTAGCAGAATATTAGCATTAAGTTAGGTTAGATAAACTTCTATAGTCCAGCCAACTAAAGCACTGGCAAATATACGAACTAATTCATCAATCCCCTTGTCCCTCCACCCGCGTATCGACAGTCTCAAGTATCAGGGTCAAGTACAGTCCCGTATCGTTTGTTCCTTCTTTTTTCTCGATATTTCCGTATTCTAAGTTATATTTCGTTTAAAGTTTTACCTGAAATACTAACTTTTATTCAAGCTATCACTTTTAAACAACAGTGTAAAGGTTAAAGTATCTATTTTATTGTTAATTGCTGCATAGTTTACAGTTGTATCGTTGGCATCATGGCTAGTTCATCCGAGAATGATGTTTATAATTATTGTAACTTCATTCTCGGATAAACAATATTTATATGTATAATTAAAGTCTGTACTGCAAACCAATATAATTTATTGTAATAGGCACAGTGACTAAGATCGTAATAATATTAAAGATTTTACAAGCCTAGATAACCCAGGAAACAGAATTTAATGGTTGCAAAGAGAAATTCACAAAAATTATGATAAAAGACCTGTTATATGATATGATGACAGTTATATCCAATCAAACTAATTTAAAGTATAGTTAAAAGAAGCTAGCAGCACGCAATAAAGACTCGAGCAGTTATATAGAAGTTTTACTGTGTTAAACGTTTGGAAGAGTAACATCACATAACTGGCTAGCAGAATGTCAAGATGTTAAACTAATTCAAAACAATATATAAAACATGCTCGATTTAATCAGAAGTAATATGACTATAATTCAATTAACTGATTCAAGAGACCGAAATGGATTAGAACTAGTTTTTATGTATAAAGTTTTAGAATAATGCTTTTTACAGAGTAACTCAAACTCTTTCATAAATTTAAAGTAAGTTTCCTAACCAACATTTATTAATAAATAAAATAAACTTAGATAGACATGGAATTGTTTACCTTTATTTGCCTTGATTGGCAAATTCGAGAGATGATTGATATATAAAATCTCCAAGAATAATAACGTGTGAGTAGAGGGAATAGTTTTAACATGCAAAGGGTATTTTAGTGTGTCTCGTCTTCTCATTCATAGTTCCATTATCCTGCGTCCCGTCGATGATAGCATTTTTAACGCTAAATAGTTGCACCCATCGACATTTTCAGGCGTTCAAACCTGTTTATGGCAACGATTATATGGATGACAGACTTGTTCGTCGAACAAATCTGTCGAACAAAACCGCAGTGTGTGGGCCCCTATAGAGGCAAAATGAAGGTGTGACCAGTATCAGAGGTCACATTCAGCAGACGGATCGGGCGACTTCCCGCTCTAACTGTTCACTTGAGAACAGTTGAGTGTTGGCTGACAGCACTGTTCTCGTTTATGTGATCATGTTCGATCTGGTACTTTTCACTGTTGCCTTATTTAATAATTACACAGATTAAACCGAATAACGATAACAATAATAATAAACTGTTTTTCGGCAGTATGTTACGGCGTAGTTTTTAGTGTAGTTCAATAATATAATAAATTTATTTCTGCGCAATACCTTTAGTTTGTTTATCTTACTTTTTTAGTAAATTTCTCAAAATTCTGTGTTACGTTGGTGTGGGAACGCGTTAATGCGATCACTGAACAGTTGCGCAACTGCTGTGTCTGCTGAATGCATAAGAATAATCAAAGACAAGTCAATGCACCGATTGAAGAAGATCGCCGGATTACATTCTTGAGACGTTAAATTACAAAAAATCTGCGCTAGATGGGTTTCCGCGACAAATAACGCATGTCATGAAAGAACAGGAAACAGCATTTCTCAAGAACATCTTAACTTCTTCTCATTAATTTCATTACCAGAAACAGCTTGAGTTCATCATTATCTCGAAAACTAACAACAAGCAATGGAATATCATCATCCTAATTCTCCACGTGTACGAAAATTCAAGAGTTCCAGCACCGAAATTCATGCTCACGGTTTTCTGGAATGCAAGGGGAGTAATTCATACCGTATATCTGCTGAGGGAATCAATGGGTAATTCAATAAGCTACGGCAAAACTTTACGATCCTTTTCTTCCACCACAACAATGCCATAGCGGATTGCAGCAACGAAAGGATGAAGACAGTGACGAACCTGAGTTTGACGGTTGTTACGCACCGTCTGCACAGTACTGATTTAGCACATTCAGATGTCTGGTTGCTCCAAAAGTTGATGTAGGTATTGAAACAATATTTTCCATTAGGCAGGCTCAGTCCAGACTGATGATCGCAATTGGATCAACACTAAACAATTTTTTATGGGCGGAACGAAGAAATGGATTCAGCGTTTTGAGAAATGTCTTGTATGTTGTGATTATGTGCGAAAATAATTATGAACATTGGTAGTACAATAAAATTATTTCATTTCTTACTTTATAGAGTTGGAGACAATCCGCCCTTGTACTATATATTTATTTCTACAAGGAAATATCAAAATAGGTGAGTTTACATGTCATGAATACAATTAATAGATTAGAAGAAATTTTAATATGACTCCATAAAGTTGTTGTCTCAGAATGTACCATTTAAAACGATCGTGCAGCTTTTAGTCTTTCTTGTTACTGCAACTTCCAAATATACAAAATTTTGCGTTGCAAATAGTAAAGTGTAAATCGTAAATAATAACAAGATAACTTGAGAGACCTTTAAGACGTAAGTGGCAACAGTGTAGAGAGAGCCTTGCACCTAGATATTTGTATCAAAAAAAAAGGTAACAGGATTAACGTTATGCACAGATCACTCGTATTCGAAGTGAAATTCCTAATTTGAAATTACTATATATTTTTCAATTTATAAACCAGCATCCCAACTGGCACTGGTAGGAATCTATCAATAGTAAATATGTACATATGTCATAGCCATCATGCATTACCTAATGTTTATGAAATAGTTTCATCTACAATAAACATATTTTAATTAAACGCTGTGTTACACATGTGCCTTTATTACATATGGGCGCGCAAACAAAATTCATATATTTATCGTATAATATGGGAAGTTTATGTTATTTAGATAATTTATATTTTGACAATAACTAAATAACTATTTGCATAAATTAAAAATTAATGCGAAAAAAGCAAATATAAATACGGGAAGAAAATCAATTTATTCTATAAAAAGGTCTAAATACTTCTCTGGCATATCCTGTTTCCTAGACGACATTTATAATCTGTGTTTGCGGTTGTATTTATATTTCTTGAGTCCTGACCGCAGAAGTACTAATAAAAACATTTAAACATCAAACCTTCTTGTATGTATTTCCAACTGAAGTGGAAGTAAAAACGATATGAAACGAAATTATGCTTTTGAACACAAGTTACATAGATATTTAAAATAAATAATAATCTGGAAATTTCAAGTGGCAACAGCGAACATGAAAAGCACATCTGCGTACAATACTAGAGCCATTAAAAGAATCCTTATTGTTTAAATATTGAAGCTCGAGTATTGAAAGTATTGAAAGAAAGTGCTCAATACACTATTAGCACTAAATGTCATACGCTGTATGTCTTAACTTATAACGTATTCCTCAAAAAATTAAACCTATTCGTAATTCAAGCTAAGCAGATAAATTCATGTCCCGTGCATGTATTATTTCTCGAGTCATAATCATAACAATTTGATTAGTTTTTGATGATATTAGTGAAGAAATTCAGAAATATTTAATTTGTTTGTTCGATATCAAATGAAAGATCAAGTGTCTGTGTTAACATTAACAATGAATATATTATAAACTAATCTTCAAATACAACATATCAAGCCTTTAAGACAATAGAGGTATAATTAGCAACGAAAACTGTTGTGTTTATGAATGCAAATCAGTGAGAATGTGTGACACCCTTCCACATCAGGCTAAAAAGTTGAAATAAAAAATGGATTTGGGCAGAGAGGAACTTCAAGGAAGGAGAAAAATATAGGAAATAAATTTGGGTATGCAGAAAGAAATACAAACTCGATGAAAGTTTGCTCATTAAACGCCTGTGAGAAGAGTTATTATGTTATTATGTGTTAAGTAATCTAATCTTAAAGTTATTTGCAAAAATACCTACACCTAAGTTGGTCGCCAATAAAACGCTTAAAACTCACAATTGTACCCAGTCAAAACTGCCAACACGAAGCATAGTGTTACAGATGGAAAAAAAATTAATGAATTTTGGAGAAACACATATTTTAATTGATAAACGAATCCATAGATTATCTTTGTATAAAAGGGCATTTTTTGTAGATTTATGAACATTAAATTAGATGGTCTATGTGTAATTTTATCTATTTTATTTTGTATTTCTTTTTTTGAAAGTGGATGGTTTTAAAAACAAACAATAATAAAATGTGTTTTATATCTAAAAAATTATAAGCAGTTCAAGTGTTAATCTCATTATAAAAGAACAACAACAATAAAATTGGTGAGACGGGTATTCTGAAACACTGCATAAAATGCTTAAAACCATAAAAGAAACCGATGAACACTACAATTCTCAATATAAACCCGCAAATGATAAGCACACGTGTACGCAAGCCTGTCTAGATCGGGACGTCATAATTTCATCGAGATCTGCTTTACCGACCCCTGCTATAATTAATTTTAATTGCCAATATAATGGATATTTTAGATACCTATATATTTGGAATTCGAAACCGAATACACTTCTTCCACAGATAGATATAATTGTAATTTTATCATTTACAGGGTCGGGAAACGGTTTTACTGAACATTTATTACAGAGGATTTCAAAAATTCAGCGTATCATGTTAGAAAATAAATGTCCTATAAGTCACTTTACGAAATATTATTATTAATTACCTATATTTATTACACAAATAGCCGATTCTATTTGTATGGAGACCACTGTATGTATAATTTTGAATAACATAAAAGAAGTACCTACTAATAAAGATTGCCCAATTATCAGAAAAAGCTGTTAGCCACATCCGATTAAAAAATAAAAACCAATGGACGGAAACTCTAATATAATTTCTTTTATATTACCATCAGCACTTATCTATCTAAAGAAAACTCGTAACATAAACAATTTTGACTTTCCTATACTAAAATTACTATTATACTATATGTAATAAAACCATTTAAATGTAGTTCAATCCATATTATATTAATTCTATTTATGAGAAAAAGTTAAAATCATATATAGAAATTAAAAACTTTTGCAATTTATAAGTCACTAGCTGCCCGTAGCCCGGCGTTGTTCGACCACATTCTATATAAAATTAAAACATCCTTTGTGTTTACTGCCATTGACTGATATAAATTTTTTGTTTATTCTCTAGCTGAACAACGAATCAATGATATTTTATTATAATCAATTCTTCGTTATTCCATCTGATGCCAGTGTGTGTATGACGCGCCGACTGTGTGTTTTCCTATAGAAATTCATGTAATTTCACATAATGTTTTTTTTTAATATAATCCGATAAAATTTGGAAAAAAAATATTACCACAACCTTCAAAAAAACAATCAAAATTTTATCAAAATCGACTATGTAGTTTGCGAGTCTATAAATAACAAATTAAATGTTTTTGATTTTTACATATATAGATTAAACGCAAATAAAATTGCGAAATAAGACAATTATAAAAATACGACGAGTGAAATTGATATCATGAATTTCACTGCATTCATTTGTGACTGACAATTATATTTTTGATTATACTTTTCAAGAATCGCTTCGATATTTTATATCCTTTGCTTACACCAGTTATCATAAACTAGTATATTTGCAAAAAGTATCGAAAAAGCCTTTGAGTTCTCTATTACAATATTTATTAATTAAAGTAAGTTGGTGTATTTTTAGTACAAATTAAAAGCGGTATTTTGCATAGCAGGCATCTAGTAACTATGTTGTATTCATCGTTTTTTTGCTTTAAATAAAGTTGATTTACATTTATGGAAATCTTGACAATAAGAATAACATCAAACAAAGTATATTAATTTCTTTGAATCTAATGTATGTTAGATACCTATTTGAAAATTGGAAAAACTGAATACAATTCCTAGATACACATATAAATACGGCCGCCTGAAGACATAGGTACATTCAGTGAGTGCTATATATCTGCTCAGTATTTCCGTATCCAACGACTTGCATTTGATAATACGTTAGTATATGTATTTTAACTTTAATTTTACAGATTTTACAGTAGCATCAATGTGGATGTGTTGTTCTTTTTACTAAACATTTTCCACTGAGGAATTCGACATGCTAACATGAGTGGCCATATCTCATCGGTTCTATTTAATAATAAATAAATTGGAGGCTTACAAAACTTCCAGGAGATACTAATATTTTGTAAAGATTAGTTCATGATTACTCAACAAAAACAAATTGTAACCATATTGAAAATTGAACTGTAGAATTAATGTTATATACCTCGAAGTAGGTACAATTTGATCTACATATTTTGCTCTGGTTTTAAATAAAGCATTAGCAACATTTGAGTGGATCTACATAGAGGAACTGTAAGAAGGTCAAAGCAAATTAGCTCATTGCACCTACATAGCAAGTCATTCTGAAATTGCAATCCTACTGCTGCTGTGTTTTACGCTATTTTGGGACATATACATATGTGATAAAATCACTGTTTTATCGAATTAATTCTTATACTATGTTGTGTATTGTATTATACCGGTTGTGTCAAATAGCATTAGCCATAGGGACTCTCATGCATACGTATGTAAGATGGTAAGATGTATATGTATGCCAACCCGGTGCCGACTGTCGCCCCAACGCCGGCGACACCGACGTATACATCGTATATACGTATACATTGACTTCCTATGGCTAATGCTATTTGACACTACCGGCATAGCAACAAATTGTGAAAAATATCAGTGTTATAATTAATTGGAAAGAGTTAGTTTTAGTTTAAGTAAAAGCTAAATTGTTTCAATTGTTGTCTGTATCTATTTCTTCATTTAAATTTATTTTATAGGGAATCTATATTACATAGGTATTTTAAATACTTCAAAAACATCGAAATTACAAGGATTTCCACAATTTACAACAAGGGCGTTGCAGGCATTTTTTCTAAGAAACACTTATAAAAAGAACAAAATAGCTAAAAACACGTTTATTTACAACGTTTAAATAGAAAAAACAATTAAATTAACAGGAATTAACATTCACTTTAGTCTAGTGTAGAAATATTTAAGCCTACAGACGGCCATACTGATTTCAATATAGCAGCAACTTGGACAACTCTATAATCGTAACTTATTTATTTGTAGGTTTGTAAAACAGTTTTCTGAATATTTATACTAGGGATGGTTAAAAATGTTCAACTGATCATGTGAGAATATAGAATAGACATCCGATATCGTGTCCGTTTGGTGAATACTGCGATACATCTCTTTAAAAGCATTTGAGAGATATTAAGAGAAGCATTTACTGTAAAATCAATTATTTATAAAAACTCATAAGTATAAAATTAGATGTTTAACATATTATTTATACATATACAGTGTGCTTGCCGACGACCTGCGTATAGGGCTTACTGTGAGATAAAACGACGACACCGAGAATTTGTATGAGTTAGTACGAAAAAGCAATATACAAACTGCTCATTGGTCGAGTGTAGTGTTGGAAAAGAGGGGATTCGAGTAGATTTACGCTGAGGCTAGAACGGGCTAGGCTGACTCTCCGTTTAAGCAGGGCAACGAGGATAGATAGCAGCTGTACTGCAGTTTGTATATTGCTTTCTCGTACTAACTCATACAAACTCTCGGTGTCGTCGTTTTATCTTACAGTAAGCCCTATACGCAGGTCGCCTGCAAGCACATGGTATATCTAAATATATTCTTTGTGAACGAAAACATATGATTGCTAGTGTATATTGGTATAGTCAATAGTTAACTACTCTTAGAACGCCAGAGCTAATTATTAGCAGCAATATGTTTCTATAAATATTAATATAAAAACAGTATCTAAATTTTGCTGTATAAATTTATTTTCCTCTATATCTATATCACAATGCGCATAATTAATCGATTTTTAATGATTTACAAATACATTTATATTTAATTGTTAAATGCAATTAAATTATGAAACACCACACAACTTAATTTCAATTGATTAAAACTGGTGCATTCTAAGTATAGCAGGGTCTCTAATTATTTGTATTTCAGTAAAACAATAAGTAATAAAAATGTCATTACAAGATTTGAAATTAAATCACTTTTTACAGTTATCTGTTAGCAAATTAATCTTTCCATCATACATTTTTTCCACAAGAAATAACAATATTTGAAAAATTTAAAAGGAAGATTAAAATAAGTTGAAATAATTATAGTGTAATAATACTGACCTGACAAGCACAAACTTCTCCAAAGCCACCTTTTCCTAAGACTCTATACATCCTAAAAGTTTTGTACGTAACTGGCTGTGATTCTAACCACTTCCATTGTAAGTATCTATGAAAGTACATTGATTTAACAAAATCCCTGAATGGCTCACCTGCCAGACAAGTCTTAACAGCTTGAACACATGGTGCGAATAAGTCTTTATGTCCATTTGTAAGTTTATCACTAGACGAAAACTCAAAACCCAATTCAGGAAATGACAGGCATTCTGAACCTTCACTTCCCAACATGAATTCCTTCCTAATTGTTTCGGCCAATTCCACCCGATATTCATCTGTTTCAACTTCATATCTACTAGCAGCTTCCAAGAACTTGATACAACGGTAAATATTTGTACGCTTTGCTTCACACCATTGTTGAAACAATAGTTTCCCTATTGGCTGCTGATCCACAACATATTCATACCGTAGATCTATGTAATAAAAGTACTTTGATTTACATTAGCAATGAATTTGTTGCTTGTACAAGGTCACATAACAATTGATGTTAAATACCTGATCTGGTTCATAATATGAAATTAAGAATTTATTTGTAAAAGTAGTAGTGACGTCAAATAACTTATTCTTCTTGACATAAAAATAAAATATGTACTATATTGAAAAAAGAAATACATAAATAATAATTCTTATTCACAAATTGAATAAATTTTGGCATTTATTTTTAATGTAATTATAAATATGATTATTAACATAAACCATAAAATTCAAGGTACTTTAAATTGTTAAAATCTTCTTTAGCAAAAAAATAACATTTACCATTTACCTATTTTATTAATAAGATCAATGCATTGCGATATATGAGGAAACTGCAGTATCTTTCTCCACTTTTTACTTTTGCCCTTATTAGTATCGGAACCACCTAAAACGACCAATGTTTACAACACTTAACCTTAACCTCCAAGTGAACTTTGTAATCTCACCCTCTCTCGCTTTTAGATATACTGTGTTTGCGACAATATTTTCTAATTCCATGAGTTCCAGCTTGTCTGATTATAATACCCGCTGGTTCGGGCCGTAAACGACCCTTTTCCATTAATTATAATTGATAATTGCCGAAACGTACAGGTTTTTCTTAGGTAAATAATTGCACACTACTATCACTGGACCACTGTCACTGTGTTGTGATGACCTTACGTTTAATGTACCACTAAATTCCAACAAGTATGTTATTTTCTCACTAGAACTTAAAATTTAGACACGAGTATATGTCGGTAAAGGAGATTACAGGGTGTGTCTCACCACCCATTCGAAATACCCTTATGAATAACTACACAATTCTTTCCCTGTTGTACTTTACTACAATCACACGCGTCTTCCGTCGCCGTATGCGCCACGGGCTCTAATGAGAACGGGAAAAGCTGCTTCATCAAACAAAGAAAGCAATAGATGCCTGATTCACACGATTCCACTTGTGCGTAAAAGCAATATTGATAAAACTGCTAATATACCGGTAACTTTACCTACATACTTAACTAATTTACAAACTTATCACATTCTAACAAATTAACTAACTAGCGTCACTGTTATTAAGAATATATTTAATAAATATTTATTCTATTTTCTTATAGTATTAGACGTATTATACAAGTAATCTGCATCAGTAAAATTATAAAAGTGCGCACTGATTATCTATTTTTAAAACTACAGTATTTTTAAGTTTCATATTTTTTCTTCACATTACTCTCAGCGCGTAATAATAAATATTAATTAATAAGAATTAAGTTTGTCAGCTTAGACCATCGAGGTGTTAATCATATAAAACACACTCAATCACATAGCAAACTCGATAGTATTATGATAAAATACAGGTATTTCGATAAAATTATGTAATCCTTTATTTTTTTGTTTACTACGCCTATCCAAATACTTTTAATTAATTTTGTGTAATTCCGCAATACCTAAATGGGAATAGTAGTTTAGTAGATTCATAAGTACTATAAAAACTGAAATATACGCAGATATGTTTTCTCAATAAAATTTCACAAGTGGGTAGGTACTTAGGTACCTACGTATTAATAATACAAAATTTCTTTTCAGGAGTGAAATATGTTCTTCCTCGGTTCTTTTGAAACAGACTTTCAAATTAATGTTGAGGAATGGTCCCCAAATAGAAAGAGATTAATAAATTAAATTTTATTCTGAGACTTCTCCAATCATCTCTACGGTTGCGATTTAATTTCACTGCCAACTTATAACCCCTTTAAATCTTCGCATACTTGTTTATTTGCATTTTATAGTTTTCATCGTTACATTTTGTAATTCATTTGACTAGTATTGAAAATATATTGTAATGAAATTATATAGACTTACTTACCGGATCATAGATATTGTCATCGCCGGTCCTGTAATTTTGCAATAAGTTTTAGGCTGGATCACCCAACAAAAATAAACTTTCAAACTACAAAATTTTGATTGGCATGCTCTTTGTAATTATATATTTTTTAAATTACCATGTATATAAAATAATTATTGTTTAAATAAGTGCATTATATCAAATGTATCATCTGTTAGGAACCGAAGTAATGTAGGAATTGATAGTTAGGTAACCCTAAAGATGATCAAATTTGTTTAAAAGGTTGTGAAAATTATTACAATTTAGTAATTTTATTTCAATTTATTTCAGGAAAGTTGCAGTTGTCATTTTTCTTAGGAATCATATGCATCGTCTATTTGTACAACATCTGAAGAAGGACTGTATTCTGACAATGTTTTCTTTTCAATTATTAAAATTATCTTGTTTAGAAAATATATAGCCCAACCACATACTATATTGAAAATTTTCCTTTTTACTTATCTTCTAGAAATGTTGTAATTATTTCCGATGTAGTTTACAATACAGTTCACCACAACCTAGATGTTTACTTGGAATATTGTGATATACCTTGAAATATTGTAATCATAATTTCGAAATAAAAGCAAATTATAAATTATATAATTATTTACTATTATTATTTTTTAAAATGTTAATAAATTAATAAAAATAAAATATGGTTGCGCGCATTATTTTTAATTGAAAATTACTTTACAAAAATGAAATGTGAATTCTACTTACTCTATCCAGTACCAATTAAACCAACATGTATTCAATCTTCGGCAGAAAAGAAGTAGTACATCCTTATTAGTACTACATAGATAATATTTTGCTCAAAATTATTATAAATATCTAAAGCACAAATTAAAAGAGAAGTAAGTATAATACTGTTACCAAAAGAAAAAAATTAGTGCCTATTTGGATATAAAATTTTATTTTTTAAAAGTGTTCAAAACGAATTAAACCAAAATTTAGCTTCTATGTAATCACTTATTTCTACATTTTTTAAATGGTGTCTATTTCAATAAGCTGCTGGATTGTTCTTGGCTTATTTAATATTTAATTTCAACAGAGTTGAAAGAAAAACTGAGATTTGATTTGATCGTTTATAAATCAAATATTATATAATTAGTTTTACTTTTACAACACTAATTAACGCTTTCCAGGTTCTACCTTTTCTTTTGCATTTGTTAAATATGTATTTGACTCATTTAAAATGTTTATACTGTGTGTAAAGTGATGTGATTTCCTATAGGGAAAAATATTTTAATATGAGTTTTAGGAGAAAAGCTTATTTTTTATAAAAAATTTGATTGTATCGAAACCCCTTCTGGTAAATTAAAAAAACCAGTAATCATTTAAGATAAGATGAAAAACTTGAAATTATGTTGACTTGTTGATTTTAAATATGACTAAGTTCGAATGTTATATTACACTATTAATATTAGACAAAAGGCAAACCTCATTTCGATAAAACTTTTATTGTTTTTGTGTTTGTAAAAAAGGAAGAATACTAAACTCTAACAGTATTCCACATAATCTCCTCCACATCCAGCGCAATATTTAACTCTTTTTCTATAAATAATTGTTTGTAAACTTTGTTCAACATTTCAACATTAATTTCTCGGACAGCCTCCGTAAGCCGCCTTTTTACATAATTTAAATCATTTCCCATTGTTTCTCTGTACACTTTTTGCTTTAGGTAACCCCAAAGAAACAAGAACATGGGTGTGCTTAAAACCACACAGCAGAAGTGTAAACTTCATCAAGGCGAGGTTAATAATACGAAATACACGCGTATAATATTCAGTAACGTATTATACGACTGATGGGTCATGCTCAATGACAACAATGACTTTTTGACATATCTGATTTCGGACATTAATTCTAAAATTTTGATTATCCTCAGCAATATCTACAATTTTGTGAGGAAACGTTGCTTCATTACTAAACATTAAATTCTGATAAAAAAAAGGCGAAGTTCCATAGTGTTCTCACCAACTCATAAGCAAAACTCGAGTCTGAAAGCGTGATCTGCGTTTTCTAAGGTGTGTTAAATCTAGGTTTATATGGCTAAATTTTATTCGCTTTATAAATTGTTTGCAATAATGTATGGCTAACAGTGAAATCACTTGCTTGCTGGCGTAAAGATGTTCCGCAACTGATTCGATACCCATAATGATCACAGAACATATCACCATTGTATGCTTTGCGAGGCTTCTTTTTGTCGGAAACGAATCCCGTTTCATCAAACTTGTCAATTAATTTCTTCAATGCTGTTCTGCTTACTACATACATTCGGGTATTTTTCATTAAATAACTGTATTGTATATTTATACGAGACTTATCCTATACCACAACATTTCACCAGGTAGAATCGGTGCTTTAACGTCAATATTTTTCACAAATAAAGCTAGCTGAATGCCTCGGACTTGGACATATTTAAAATCAAACAAAACTCGACATAATTTCAAGTTTTTTTATCTTATCTTAAATGATTATGTACCGGTTTTTTATTTACTTAAAGGGGCTACGATACAATCAACATTTTTATAAAGAATAATCACTACACACTGTATATTGTATGAGTGTCTATCTATTAGCTAGAAAAGTACTACACTCCGCTTCTTGTTTTCAAAATGCATGTAAATATTTCATGAAAACATATTATTATATTAGAAAAATTTTTGTTGCCATTCTTCACCATTGAGATATAGACGAAGCAACTTCAAAACTGAAACAAAACTGTTAAATTGTACTATACTTAGTCATATGGTAAATTTTCATTGAAACCATTACAATATTCTCTTTGTTTTCCCATCTCAAAGCAGTAACATGTGGATATTATCTTTCACTTCCTAGTGGGTTTAATTTTAATATATTGTCTATATTGTCCACATATATCATATATCACCAAATAAGTACCAGAAAATACATTCAGAGGTACCTATCTACAAACACCAACAAGTGAGACTTTACATAAATACATATAACAACTTACAAAAAGAAATTAAAGAGATGATATATCTAGTTATGTTGGTAAGCGCATCACTGGAGAAACAGTTGGACCGATTTGGCTCATTTTTTTTTAATAACTGACGATAGGAACGACATGTTTGGTTGATTCTTTTTTTTTTTGTTTTGATCGTTACGCTCCCTGGATGGAAATAACTCAATTAAATGTTTTTAATTGAAAAAAATTTGAAAGATCTCTTGCGTATTCCAACCTAATAATTTAAAATAAAATTACATTTGGTTTTACTTTTGTGTTGTTTCGCGATCTGTTCAACAAATGAATAGATACAATTTAATCGCAGATTTGAAAAGATCTGGAAGTTCTGGAAACAAATCTAGAAATACACATTCCAGCCTAAATTAAAATAAAATTACATTTGTTTTTACTTTTGTGTTGTTTCGCAGTCTCTCCAGCATATATAATTATTTTATTTCTATTTATCTATCAATTTTTCGTCACTATGTAACCGATTGGCTCGATTCACAATTTGACAATCAACTGTCAAACGACATTTGTCCACTTAGCGAAATAATATAATATATAACCGTTGGTACGTCTGTTTGAGTTCATGTAACTTCTAAAAGACTTGACCGATTGAGGCCATATTCACACATTGTTCCGTCGAGTCGATGGTTCATAGCTATGCTAAAATCCAACAGGCGGCGCTGTAGTCAAGTAATTAATAAATTCTATATTTATAGACCAAAATGACTCATATTCACAATTTAGTGCCAAAAAAGAAAATCGCAAAATTTGGATGCAGGTGGCGCTGTGGTCAAATTATTTATAAATTTAACCAAATCAAACTCATAGAGCCACCTACCGGAAAGGGTAGAACAACGATTGCCGGGCCAGCTGGTTAGAGACAAAATTAAATTAATCTAACGGGTGTTCAGCAAAATTCGAGTCAAGTAGGTCTTGAACAAAAAATCGTATGTTCTAACTTAAGTCTATGATTTG
Organism: Amphimallon solstitiale; assembly: GCA_963170755.1. Classification (NCBI taxonomy): domain Eukaryota; kingdom Metazoa; phylum Arthropoda; class Insecta; order Coleoptera; family Scarabaeidae; genus Amphimallon; species Amphimallon solstitiale. The sequence continues at coordinate 36,512,645 of OY720680.1, forward strand.
TATTAAATATTAAATGTCAGTTGTTGTCTGTCAGTAATTGTTTTATCTCAGGCATAAACTCATAATTTACACGGATTACTTTGACTTTGAATTTTATAACTCGATATGTAATAGTATATTATGCAATGAGCATTTAATGATAGCTATTAAGACATGAGTAAGAAAATTACAATACGAGGCGAAGCCGAGTATTGTAATGAATACGAGTGTCTTAATAGCCATTAAATGCGAGTTGCATACACTATTTTTTCTACGACCCCATAATAAAACATTATTTTTTGAACATTCAATTTCATAAATTGAGGTTAAAATTTTCCATGCATCTTTGCGAATTTAGCTGGTAATAAATTGTTCGTGGTTACTAAGGCTTGTTCCATAATTTCTGGTGGACTCAAATTTTACATTTCACTGTCACTATCCCTCATTTTTACCGTTTATGTTTTCAAAAAAAGCACAAATTTTAAGTACTTACTTGTAAATTGCAGAGAACTGTCACATTTATTTAATTTGTAATCTGTCAGATATGCAGTCGCCATTTGAATATTGTTTGAATATTGGAATGTCGCATTCCTATTGGATATAAACTTGTATCGTAATGAAAAATCTGTATTCCTATTGGATATAAACTTGTATCATAATGAAAATCTGTATCGTAATAGACATCATTAAAGTACTGGTTCGGCATATCTAATAATACAATTAAAGTATGGGAGTAGAAAAAATACTATTATCGCCAACCGTCAGTAAAGCGATGCGTTGCCATAGCGTTTTACGGAGGTAAACAAACACTTTATCGTACTGTACAATAATAGTATATTAAAATACAAGTTTCATAAGACACGATTTTTGCGCACGCGTTCAAGTTTAGAAAACGAGCCGCTAGGCGAGTTTTCTAAAGAACAAGTGCGCAAAATGTCTTATGAAACGTGTATTTTATACTATTTTTTCTATTTCGGTTATTAAAAGTTCAAAAAAGCTTAAAATAAGAGACATGTTTTGTTCGAATATTTTAGAAATTTTGCTTTTTTGAAGTTGGTTACTCTGATTTTTAAGTAGAACGTTTGAAATATTTGAATATCGGTGGTGCTATATGTAATTGTGTTTAAAATTCAGACTGATTTATACAATAAATTATTTTAAATTATCAACAAAAAGGACGAAATAAATAACTGTACGCCCCCAGAGATTCGCAAAATAGCAGAAGACAATTTACAAAATCTTTCGTCCACAAACTCTCTACATATTTATCAAAACAAACTTTTATAACAGTTGTACTATTCAACATGGTAAGTAAATGTCAATAGTATAGCATCCGAAAACTTATCATCCAACTCTGCTTAACAATTTATATTGCTAATTAGTAAGTCAAATGTTAGCATGTGTGTTTTTTATTCTTTGTACAATTTTATTGCACATTTTTGTTACTTTAAAGGCTTATATTTTGACATTTAAATACGATTTGGTTCCATTTTTTTTGTTACCAACTTCAAAAAAATAAAATTAGCGTGCGATAAAGTAATACTTTATGCAACCAAAACGGGTGTCGTAAAGTGAACTTTATAGCACCGGAATAGAAAAAGTACTTTACCTGCCGCTAATATCTGTCAACGTAGCCATGACTGATGACTTTAAACATAAATCGTTTGTCACTGTCATAAACTGTCATAAGATATTAGGTATATCTTTATTTCTTAAATTAACAATTTTCACGGTTGGCGATAAAATTTTGTGTGCACCACGTCAGTAAAGTACCTTTACCGAACTCGTCTGTTACTCGCCGCGCTCGCTTCACTCGCTTGGCTCGTAAATCAGACTCGTTTGATAAAGTATCACTTTACTGACTTGGTACATAAATAACTATTATTGTAAATTACGATAAAGTGTTTATTTTCCTCCGTAAAACGCTATGGTAACGCATCGTTTTATTGACGGTTGGCGATAAAGTACTGTACTGGCGCTAATATCTGTCAACACAGACACGATTGTATGACATTAAACATAAATCGTGAAATGTCATAAGTCATTATACCTTTATTTTTTAAATTAAGAATTTTTGCGGTTGACTATAAAATTTTGTATGCACCACGTCAACAAAGTGCCTTTATCGAACTCGTCTTTTATTCGCCTTGCTCACTTCGCTCGCTTGGCTCATAAACCAGATTGGTTCGATAAAGGATCACTTTACTGACTTGGTACATAAATAACTAGTATCTCGAATAAAGGACAAAAAAAAAGAAATAAGAAAACAAAAGAAGAAAATATAAAAATCATAGAAATTCTCAGTACCAATATCCCAAGATGGAGGGTATGAAGAGGACTGTTATTGTAAGAAGCAGTGAGTTTGTTTGAATTTTATAATATGTGTATGTATTTTTTAATTGTATATTCTATGTTATTTTTCTGATCACAATTTCATAGAAATGAATACTAGCCTTATACCCAGAATATGTTTAGCAACGGGTAATTAGTTTATGTAACAACTGTCAAGAAAATAGTTGGAAAATTTGAAGATCTGTTTGGAGAAACTAGAGAAATTCTTTTATAGAGGATTATTATGTTATTGAAATTAGACGAGTACTAATAGCAGTGCTACTTAATATTAATTGTATTGAACATGACTATACTAAATCACATTTTACTGTTCTAGCCTTTTATTTTTATGCTTACTCCGGATTAGGATACAGGAATTATGCCTTTTATTAATTCATTAACTGTTAAACATTTCGAATATTTTTTCTTGTTTTCGCACTTTTCCACACATCTTGCTATTATTGTTGAAATATTTCTAGTAGCGCGAGACAAGGTTCATAGATCTATGTTGTTGTACTACTGCCGGAGCTCTTAGCCACTCCTGCATTACTGTTTTGCCGAGACTTCAGGTTGCAACAAAATCAATATATGCGGCTGCACATTATCCGACCGTTTGAAAACTTCGCATTGCAATCTACAATATACACATTGGTGCAATGCCTGACGCATTTCTGTTGTATTCCTCACAAATTCTTAAACGTCAACTCCATGCGAATCTTTTAGCTAACAGCAATTAGATCAAGATCTACAGTGTCCAAATCTATCGTCGACAAATGTTTCCAGTCCACTAAATAAGTGAAATTAGTGTTTCAACAAGGGTTATGTTCTTTAGGGACACCATTCTATGACACGATTCTATAAAAACTGTTTTCAGAAGTGCAGAAATGATGTAGCATAATAGACAATGGTTTGAATCTTAGGAAAAATAGACTGTCCAATGTGTAATTTTCTTATGAAATAGCCTTAAGTAAAAGATAAATTAGGTAATGAGAATTTCCCTTTCCATAATTGCCTTAAAATTTACAAACAAGTTTGTGCCAGAGTGGGATATAAATAATACTTCCTAAATGAAAAGAAAAGTAATGAGGTATGGGTACTATAGGAGTTTCATTGGACGATGCAAGAACTTCCGATATTGGGTAGGTGGCACCAAACTGTATGGGTACATGCCAGTAAGCCCACATGCACCCAAAAATGGAGACTTCACACTTCCTCCAGAATTAAAATAATTTTATTAGTTATTTTTATGTTTTAATCTATATTCCTTTAATTTTAATTGATTTTGGTCGATGGTAACCATTTTTACAATGATCCAAAATGGAGAATATAATGTTGTCCATAATAACCATCACTTAGAAGACCGTACTAGATTCTAAGATCCTCACCTGTCATATGGCAGGTATCATTTTTCAAATTTAAATTCATATTGTGTTTCTTTTAGGAATATTGGTCCTGTTGTTAAGAGTTGTCAACTTAATATCGAAAGTATATTCAAAGACAAATGAAATTCATGTAGCATCAGTGGATTAACTGGTTTCAAGAGGAGAATAGTATGTTATTCAAGTGGAATATGATAGTGAGTCCAGCTTGTGATTGTGGAGCTGAGATTGAAACAGTTAAACATATTGTTGAAAAATGTCCTCTAGATAAGTTTGAATTTGGATACACGGACTTACATAATTTAATTCAGAGGCTGTTGCTTGGATTTTAACAACTAAAGACCTTTAGTTTTGTGACACTGTGATGTAGGTTTTTTATTCTGCAGGTTTTTTCCTACATCCTAGACCAAATGGTGCAGTGTTTTAGAGGGCCCTCTGCAGTTATGGCCCTTCTAAATATATTTTTACTTTTGTAATATAATTTATATATGTTTCTTTTCTTGTACCTGTCATGTAGTTTCATACGAATACACAGGGTGAGTCATCTAAGCGGGTAAGGCCGATTATCCCTTTATGGGTAAAGATATTTCGAAGCGGTTCTTTCCTTGTGATAGCTGCTCATTAGGAGCATATTTTAAAAATATTTTGTATTATACAGAGTGTTCCATAACTTGGTGGCTAACCATAGCTATGGTTTTTTAAATGGAACACCCTATATATTCTTGCATTTTTGTATTCCCCGTATATTTTTTAGTCAAAAAGTAATATGATAGTATAGTCCTAAAGTGTAAAGTTTTTGACTTATTCCTATTTTCTGAAAAATTCAATGTTTGTATAAAATTATATTTCTCGAAAACGAAGTATTAGATGGACAAAATTTTTTGCAGTATTATTTACAATAAGAGGTCCTAATAGAAGCATGTTTTATTTTTTTACAGTTACTAACTGCATGTGCAGGAAACTGGATTAAAATTAGATGACACGTTTTTGTATAAAAGTCAATTTTTTTAAGTGGAACAGCCTGTATATCAGTTCATTTTTGAATTGCTTATTAAATTTCACATCAAAAACATGTAAGATGTTAATACTTTAAATGTGACTATTACTGAGCTACTGTCGTTTTTTGATATGCTTTTGTTAGTTTTTGCAAGAAAGAAATTTTTTTCAAATAGAACAGCCTGTATATCAGTTCATTTTTGAATTCCTTATTCAATTTCACATCAAACACATGTAAGACGTTAATACTTTAAAAGTGACTATTACTGATCTATTTTCTCTTTTTGATATAATTTTGTCAGTACTATACTATATTAATTAAAACCACAAAACTGACAAAATTATATCAAAAAGATACAATAGCTCAGTAATAGTCACTTTTAAAGTATTAACGTCTTACATGTTTTTGATGTGAAATTTAATGAGAAATTCAAAAATGAACTGATATACAGGCTGTTCCATTTGAAAAAATTGACTTTCTTTGCAAAAACTAACAAAAGCATATCAAAAAGCGACAGTAGCTCAGTAATAGTCACATTTAAAGTATTAACGTCTTACATGTTTCTGACATGAAATTTAATAAGCAATTCAAAAATGAACTGACGTGTCATGTAATTTTAATCCAGTTTTCCGCACATGCAGTTAGTAACTGTAAAAAAATAAAACATGCTTCTATTAGAACAATACTGCAAAAATTTTTGTCCATCTAATACGTCGTTTTCGAAAAATATAATTTTATGAAACCATTGAATTTTTCAGAAAAATGGGAATAAGTCAAAAACTTTATACTTTAGGCATATACTATCTTATTACTGTTTGACTAAAAAATATACGGGGAAGTTTCGGGGTAAAAGTATAATTGGGAAGAAATATGGCTAACCAAAACTTTTGCCGCTTACAGAGTTAGTGACGTCAAATTTTAACAATTTAATGTAGATGAAGCTAAGAGGCGCATGAAAAATTAACACAGAATTATCAGACAAAAGCAAAAGAATATAGACGGTTAAACAAATGTGTTTTAGCATGAACGATGCTACTAAATCGTAAATAAAATGCAGTACTTAAGAGTAAAAACATACTCTATAGTAGAACGTTTATTTAAAAGAGTAATAACAGAGGCAAAGGGAAATAAATCGGTACCAATTCTATTCTCCAATATATATAAGAAGCCAAAACTGTCAGTCAAAACTAGATTTAATGACAAGTCCTGAACCATCTAGTCGTCAATCCAAAAGTAAAATTTTGTTTTGTGGAACTAGTACAGATTTTTTTTTTAAGTTCCGGTGTGTAATAACTGAACAGACACGATAAAGAAACGGAAATAACTTATTAATAATCTTATTAGAGAACTGCTGCAGGACAAAAAGAAGTGTAAATAAACATAAGACTAGTAGCTTTAACAATAAAACTAAGACTAATTTATTAAAAATTTATAATCAACATATTTTTAATATTTATAATAGAGAACAACATAATTATTTTGTTGTAACAGTAAACGGGCTCCTCTACATTTTTATAAAGTAATGACACTTTACTGTTGTTCAATATTATTAATTTTACTATATTGATATATTTAAGCTACAATATGACAAATTTCAAGTTCTATAGAAATATTATATACATAGATGTGGGATTAAATAAATAAAAAGGTAGCGGATATATTGCTTTAATTCCCGGCAAGCAACTCTGGAAATTTGGCGCCCCGCTTATATTAGAACTGAAAATTATCTGTCTGAACATAATTAAAAATGTTATTCGAGTTAGTTTGATATGGTTATACTTTACAGAACGAGACACATACAAAAAGTTTATCTTAATTAATTTACAAGAGTATAAGAAGTATTTATGTATCGTAATCATAACACAACGCAGCATTGCCACATTGCTGGCTCCACAGAATGCTAAATGTATGTATGTGTGTTTGGTGTATATACGTCTACACGAGACGACATCTACAGTGAATCCTATTTAACTATTCTGCGTATCTTGTAGGGGTAAACGAAACGAACGAATACTGTTGAAATAAACGAAAAACGTTGTGCAGCCCAGCGGTGGGCTAAAGAACGTCTTTTCGGGCTACACAAAGTACCACTTGTATGTTGATCGGGCTGCATAATGACCGTTTATATGTCTATATATATATATATATATATATATATATACAGGGTGAGTTTTTTTGAATGTTTAGCATTGGGATCTCAGAAACTACTGGAGATAGAAAAACGTTTAAATGGGGAAAGATGCGCAGTTTTACGAGTTTGATTTAAAACTGCTTTTGTTTCTCCGATAACTTTCATGGCTTATTAGATATTCAAAGAAAACTCAATTTTACGATTTTCTTTAAACATGCTTAGCATCGTTAATAGTAATTTTAGAGAAAAAGTGTTCAGACAAAAGTTTTAGATAATTTTACGTCAAATAAAACTATGTAGCTAATATTTTTTTTTCGTTCACCATTATCGAGTTATGACACAAACTTGTGTTTTTTTAAATGGAAACCATAGTTGGTTTTGACATCATTAAAAAGCTTATTTTTTGCTGAATACAATGATATAAGGTTTGATATGGTTATTTTAAAAAATAAAGAGGATATAGACATTTCTATTATTGTTCACTTTATAAGATATAAACTTTTTAAAAAAAAAATTTTTGGTGTTTTGTAATTCAAAAAACAAAAAATCTGAGTTACAATAGTGTTCGTTGGAGCAGTCGAAATAAATATACTAACATTGCTTTCACGTTGAGTCACAGAAGTGAGAGCTGTTAATTTTTACTTTTAAGTCAGGTTAATTGTCAAACATTGACAATTAACTATTAATTAATTTAATTGTAACTTAACTATAATCGGTGCAAACGGCCGTTAATCATAAGTTTGCATTGGCTATGGAATTTTCTAACGTACAAGAACGTGATATGGTTGAATGTTACATTCAGTGCCAGAAAAATTCTGCTAGAGCTGCTGAAGTTTATTTTGAAAATTATTTGATCGACGTCAGCCGTCGCTATCTACTTTTAAGAGATTATGGAATAATTTAGCAGATTATGGTTCGTTCGCTAAACCAAAATCAAAAAAAGGGATGGATGAAGATAGAGAAATAAACATATTAGCATGTGTCGCTCAGAATCCATCTACATCGACCCGACAAATTTCAACAGAAATGGGCTCCTCTCAACGCACTATTGTCAGAGTGTTCAAGAAGCATACATTTCGTCCCTACAAATTATCAGTATCACAAACTTTACATGAAGGTGATAACATCAGACGAATAGCTTTTTGTAGATGGTTTAAAGATCAGTGTCAAAACGATCCACACTTTTCAATGAAAATATTATGGACTGATGAATCTCGTTTCACAAATTGTGGAATGTTTAAAAGGCACAATGAGCACATATGGTCTCAAACAAATCCTCACGTTGAACATAGGAGACCACAAATTAAATTTGGGTTTAATTTTTAGTGTGGTGTTATAGGATCAACTGTTCTTCCTCCTTTTATTTTTGATGGATCACTAACTGGCAATCGTTATCTTAATTTGTTACAACAAGATTTCGAGGAAGTGTTAGATAATTTAAATTTAAGAACCCGAGCAATGCTGCAATGGTTTCAACATGACGGAGCGCCTCCGCACAATCAACTGAATGTTAGAAATTATTTAAATTTGAACTTCCTTATCAATGGATAGGACGAAATGCACCCATTGAATGGCCGGCTAGATCCCCTGATTATCAGTTTTGGATTTTTTCTAGTGGGGTGTACTAAATGACACAGTATACAAAAGAACATATGAAACAATCGACGATTTAAGAGAAGGTGTCTTAGTTGCTTTTAATAACATCGATAGGAGTAAAGTACGCAATGCTACAAATTCTGTTGTGAAGAGATGCAATTTGTGTATTAATAATAATGGAGGTATCTTTGAACATTAATAATGTTGTGTGCCCTTAATAAAAGTTCTTATAGTTTTCATTTTATTACTACATAAGATTTCAAAATAAGTTTTCGTTTGGTTTGTATTTTATCAGTTCGAAATTCAATTGTTTTCCATAAAAACCATAAAAATGTCTATATCCTCTTTATTTTTTAAAATAACCCTATCAAACCTTATATCATTGTAATCAGCAAAAAATAAGCTTTTTAATGATGTCAAAACCAACTATGGTTTCCATTTAAAAAAACACAAGTTTGTGTCATAACTCGATAATGGTGAACGAAAAAAAAATATTAGCTACACAGTTTTATTTGGCGTAAAATTATCTAAAACTTTTGTCTGAACACTTTTTCTCTAAAATTACTATTAATGATGCTAAGCATGTTTAAAGAAAATCGTAAAATATAGTTTTCTTTGAATATCAAATAAGCCATGAAAGTTATCGGAGAAACAAAAGCAGTTTTAAATCAAACTCGTAAAACTGCGCATCTTTCCCCATTTAAGCGTTTTTCTATCTCCAGTAGTTTCTGAGATCCCAATGCTAAACATTCAAAAAAACTCACCCTGTATAAACTTAGAAAGAAGTCTCTGCTGTCTGAATGAAGAATTAAAAGGAATCGTTAGGGGATCCAGCATAAAAAACATCTATAGTTACAAAGTTCTCTATTTATTGCCGATATTTCGCATTACATACTAATGCTTCTTCTGGGCTTAACTACAATATTAATATGAATTACAGTATTGAAATTTAAAGTAGTAATAAAATAATCTATTTAATATTAAAATTGACTCACAATTTGAACTTTTTTGAGAGAGAATCGCATCTGACTATGAACTATGTTGATTTACGCAAATCGTTTCAGATAACATATTAAAAAACTTTTTTAAAAAACTGGTACATATAAATTTAAAAAACAGATACATGTGTTAATAGAGTATTAAAACGGACAAGAACATGTTTACCCATTGACAGGTGACAAATCAATGAATTGATCTGTAAGGGACAACCGTATCCAAGCTGCCTACAACTTTAATATGATATTGACAACCTAGTGTGTTCAGATTTAGATTTGTTGAAAGAATTAAAGTATACAGTGCATTTAACTATACAGTGTGACTAGAAAATGAAGTGTTTATAATTAATATGGTTGAGTTAAGTTAAATCCATTAGTTATGACAATTAGTAATTTGTATAAATTAGTCTGGTATAACTTATTAAGGAAATGGCATTTTAATTTTTGTTGTTTGAATTGATAGTGATATTAGTTTTTGTTAAATGAAAGCAAATAAGAATAAACGTTACTTAATCTATCTATGTCCGATCTGAAGTTCATAGAATTATCATTATTATTGATTTCAATCATTTCCAAAAATTCCCTAGATTTCTTGTGCCTCTCAACACACAAAATCTGAGTGTTATCATACATGGGTTGGTGATTAAGTCTGAGACAGTGTTGTGCCAAAGCACATCTCTGTTTTTTAGTGTTAATATCGCTTTTGTGTGTTCTGAGGCGAGTTTTCAGCCACGATGACGTATTTCCTATGTAAACTTCATCGCAATCTTTACACGGTATAGCATATACTATGTTGGAACGACATTCTTTATTGTCTTTGCCTTTGACTTTCGAGAAAAATTTGTCTACACCAAGCACACCATAACACCCGAATTTGACATTGTCACACCTAAGGACCTTTGTGATTTTATAGGTAACATTTTCTATGAATGGTAATCTGAAATAGGTAGGTTCTGAATTAAAATTATTGTTGTTATTTTGTGAAACATTATTTTTAATGTGAGGTGTATTAAATAGAAATTTATTAACTAGTGACTTAGGATAACCATTGTTAATGAATATATTGCTTAATTTTTTCATGTTGTCATTGAGAAAAGAGGGTGGCAAATCCTGGATACTCTGTTTTTTGTGGCAGTAATTAAATTAAGTTTTTGTTTTATTGGGTGACTGGAGTGATAATTAATGACTCTGCCTGAATACGTTGGCTTTGTGTACCAGTCTATCATAATGATGTTTTTAATACTCTATTAACACATGTATCTGTTTTTTAAATTTATATGTACCAGTTTTTTAAAAAAGTTTTTTAATATGTTATCTGAAACGATTTGCGTAAAACAACATAGTTCATAGTCAGATGCGATTCTCTCTCAAAAAAGTTCAAATTGTGAGTCAATTTTAATATTAAATAGATTATTTTATTACTACTTTAAATTTCAATACTGTAATTCATATTAATATTGTAGTTAAGCCCAGAAGAAGCATTAGTATGTAATGCGAAATATCGGCAATAAATAGAGAACTTTGTAACTGTAGATGTTTTTTATGCTGGATCCCCTAACGATTCCTTTTAATTATATATATATATATATATAATAAATAATTCTAAATTTTTCTTGACCTTATTCACATATTCATGTGCATATATATATAAATAATTTCTTGGACGATTTAGAGGTCAATACTAATTTCAAATTAATTTAAAATTAGTTTAATTGTTAATTAGGTAATTTTTAATATCTTTAAAAATTACCCAGCGGTCCAGGAATCGAACCCGAAATCTCCTGATTACTAGTCAGGTGTGTTATCCACTACACTACCACGGGCTTCGGTCTCGACTCCTTTAAATTGTACTGATATACATATACATATACATATAGCAAGTAACAGATGGAAAGTATTGCTGGTATACCAGCGTATATAAGCACCGAAACGTCCATGTGCTGTATATGATAAATAATTCTAAATTTTTCTTGACCTTATATATATATATATATATATATATATATAAATTTGACGAAATTCAGTTTTTAACTGAAGCTGTATTTCACTATGTACTATAAATAAATTAGTTTACCATTCCTAGGGAAATGGAATAAGGGTTTGTAAAAAACTTGTAATAAAAAAACAACTCTTCTTAGCTTTGTGACGTTTCGGCTGCTCTTTTCAGCCTTCTTCAGACTCTCACTAACGTTGTGCAGGTTTTGCTAATACCACACATTGTGTGATAGGGACTGCTTTACAGATACATTTTAAAAAATCACAATTTTAAGACTAACACAGAAATACAGACAAAAACAAAACGAGCGAGACTCTAAAAACTATTTATATTGATTACTGCATTGTTATATGCTACTATCGTATATGTCCAAAAAATAAACGCTATTCGTTTCAGTTTAGAAATCTCAAGTTTGTATTATCTATTGCAATTGCTTTAATAATATATATATATAATGGTAGTCTGTCACCTGATGGTCTTCCGTGTTCCTTCTATCTCCAAGGATATCCCACCTTATTCCTTGGCTACACCGTACTGATGACGACCAATTAGTCAGAAACACGTGTCTACGGTTGCACTACAGCGGTAAATAGGTCACAAAAATAAAGAATTAATTCAAATATATAGCACAGGGCGTTCTAGTGCTATCCTGATGGAGTCCTTATTGAACATCATACATCATTCTACCAATAATGAGGATGACAAAAGACAAATCCGCTCCTACATAAGAAATGGAAAGAAATTGGCAAACCAAATCAACAGGCGAACATTTTTGAAAGATTTATAGTATTCTATTGAAAAAGGGCTGTGCGACCCGAAACATATATGGAAAATAAATATGAAAACATGACATAGAATATTTAAAGTAAAACTATGTCAAATATAGCTCTAAATACTTTTACACTTAATAAATCTATGAGTGTTACTTCCGGTGCAAATTTTGATTTTCGTTTTTATACAAAAATTGTGTAAAACCTAGTTTTAAAAACATTTATAATCTTGACAAACCTGTATATTTATAGTTTGTGAGATATTTGCAAGAAACTGATATTAGATACGGGTAAAAGAGTTACTTTCGATTCGAATATTGATTTTTTTTATTCAAAAATTGTTCCTAATCTAGCCATAATTACTTTCATATACTAAATAAATAAACTGTTCTAAATCGATATCTAAATGGTGTTATTAAAGAATTTTGTCTAATCTTAGTAGTTCAAGATGATATTAAGTTTGTCATTGATGTAACTACTACTTGCGGTCTACCGATTTGACTTGAGAGAAAGAGATTTTAAAAAACCAAACATTATCGGCATCAATGTGTACTTTCTTGTATTACGAATTTATGAGAAAATAGAAACAGTTAAGCATTAACTAAAATAATAAAAACATAAAACAAGTACAAAATTATTTGCTTTGTTGCTAAGTCCATTGTCTGACAAACAAATATACAGCAAGAGCGCGCGAGGTATGATCACCCGATGGTATACGTAAACTCGCATCTAAACGTGGTCCGATAATACATATTAGAGTAACGGCACAACATACTAGCATTGCCTGCTCATATTCGAACTCATAGTGATCTGATTATTTTTTTGCAGATTGACAAAAAGAACAAATTAAATTTTCTCTTTAAGTGATGACGATTGCTTAGATAACTAAGTCGATAATAACGCGAAGATTGTAATACTTATAACGTAATTATGATTATCCTAATGAAATTAAATAATAATGTAGTTGTGTACAAAGTTATAGCAGTACAACTGGGTTTTAGAATGAAATAAAAACAACCCGCCTGAAACATCTGCAGAATAAACTAAGATGTCTAGAGAAAAATAAATAAATAGAAATTTCATGGTAAAAAAAAACTATAAATAAGTATAACAGGAATACCATAAAATAACATAAAAACGACCCTTGAAATAGAAATTAAAATTAGAGATTCTCTCCAGTAAATATAACGAAATAACAACTCTGGAAAAATAAATCTATATATCTATATCTGGCGAACACAGCTAGCGGAGATCATTTGCCGAATATACGTCCGAAGAATATCGACTAGCATCGGGTGATCATACCCCGCGCGCTCAAGCTGTATATCATTGTATTATTTATTTCCTATATAAGACGGCAAAATTCACTCAATATTTGAAAGGTTTTTTAATTCACTTGCTTTACGTAAGTACCATGCTTTATTTACTTATCAAATTTAAAATACATCGGTACCTATTTAGTTGTGTCAAGTTTTATATTCTGATTAGGGATTTATTCTTACTTATTACTTTCTTATACGTAGTAAGCTATAAGGAAGTATTGTGATGATGAAAATTTTCGACCTCGAGATTTTTGCAGATGTCCACGTTTTGAAGTCCCCTGATACCGAAAAAGTGGTTTTTAAAAAAATGTCTGTGTGTGTGTGTCTGTCTGTCTGTACGTGACCACGATAGCGGTCAAACTGCTGTAGATATCAATTCCAAATTTTGTATTTACGTGTATAATCTCCCTCTTGAGATCTGATTAGTTTTTCAGTAAAATCGGTAGACCGGAAGTAGCAGTTTACTTCAGTGAAAAATTCGAATTTTGCTAATATTTCGTCAATTACTAAGTTTAAACAAATTTATAAAGAATTGAAATGTACTCAAAATTAAATTTGAGACAAATTATCTTAAAGAGGTTTTTCGAAATTCCAACCGGAAGTAGGTCTTTTACTCTTATCGAAAATCAGTTTTTTGCGAATATCTCGCAAGTCATGCTTTCTAGGCAGGTACATTACGAATGTAAAAGTATTTAAATTATAATTTTAAATATCTTTTGAATAAAAAAAATTTCGAAATTCGGACCGGAAGTACCACTTTTACTCTTACCGAATAGCGATTTTTTGCAGATATGTCATAAATTATGCATTTTATATATATTTATTAAGAGTACAAAAGTATTTAGAGTTGAATTTGCAATATTTTTTGTATATATGAAATTTCAAAATTCGGACCGGAAGTGGCACTTTTACTCTTAGCGAGTAGCACTTTTTTTCGAATATCTTGCAAAGTATGCATTCTATAGCGATTTATTAAGAGAATGAATGTACTTAGAATAGGATTTTGAATAAGTTTTGTATAAAAAAAATTCTTAAAATTGTATAATTTGAAACGCTCATACATATAAGAAAGTCGTGTGGTGGCCACACCTCATTTTCTTTTATTAATGTTTTACCTCCCGCAGAAGTCGTTAATAAATCGGGAAATATTGTGGCTACTCAATTTTTTTCACACTGACCCGCGAATTTTAATTATTTGAAATGGTCAATTGCGAATATATTTACCTATACGAATAGGGCATAAATTTAAAAAAAAATAACAATCTGGCAGCCAGGAAAACATTACTATCCATATCTCTTTCACGATACAGTTTCGGTCGTATTTTACCGGCATGACAAGTAGGTTATTTGCACAGTAAACGTTTGGGATTTCCTTTCCAACATCGCCTGAAAGATACGCCGAAAACTTATGTAGTTTGTTTATCCCCAGACGTATTTAATATTATTTCGAAGACATAAAATCCCTGTATTGGCAAAATGTCTGCGGATAACGCGATTCTTCAGCATATTCAGACGAAGATCAATAAGATTAAAATGGCATTGTTTATCTATGGGCACGTAAATACTGTTGTATATATTTTGTGCGATAAACAAAATTTTCCCGAAATTAATTTTATTGATTTATATATACAGGGTGTTATAAATTAAGACGGCACTATTGCTAACTTTGTTATTAATGAAGATACAGTATCGGTTAAATTAGCAAAGTAGTAGTATTTTTATCGTGAACAATGATGGCAGAGCCGAAGAGACTAATTTTCGCGCTAATTACAAAAGTTACTTTTTTTTAAATGGAACACCCAGTATATTTTTGGATATATTGAAAGAAGAAATTATTTTAAAAAAGAAAGCTTTCATACATTATTGACAAAAAATAAAGTTGCGGCAGTTATCCAGTATTTGTACAGCAATTCATATCAATAAAATCAAGATGGCTATGATAAAAAAAAACAGCAAATATTAAACAAGCATTGTGCATGAATATATGTTCGAAGACATCCCCGTTTCGTCCAATACACTTCCGAATTCGTTTATGTACATTGCGAGTTACTTTTAATATCTGTGTCTTACATATATACCTTTATACGTAAAACGTATATGTATATATGCATGTGTTTGAGATACACACATACATTAAGTGCCATTGTCGATAATCGAACGCACAGACACCGGTGTTTCGACCTATGAGGTCTCATCAGTGCACGTGGAGATTCTCGACAATAGCTTCAAGACTTAAATCGCTGCCTATGTCATTTTCTCATGTTAAATGTAGTGAGAGTATCACAGCGACATCTAACACCCAAAAGATGACACGGAAAAAGCGATGGCTTCTGACAGCATGTTCTGCTATACAGAGGCCTGTACGTTACTCTCACTACATTTAACATGCGAAAATGACATAGGCAGCGATTTAAGTCTTGAAGCTATTGTCGAGAATCTCCACGTGCACTGATGAGACCTCATAGGTCGAAACACCGGTGTCTGTGCGTTCGATTATCGACAATGGCACTTAATGTATGTGTCTATCTCAAACACATGCATATATACATATACGTTTTACGTATAAAGGTATATATGTAAGACACAGTAATTATTTACTGCTTGATGTTAGTTTTAACATCCATGTGTTCACACCTTTCATTTTCGTTTTAATATCTTGCCTCTATGTTATTAGCGATAATAATTATTTTATTTTGCAGCTCTATAGCGTTTTCATATCTCCCTTTGTAAATTTCATTTTTACTTTCTTATAGGTAGTATAAGGAAGTATTGTTATGATGAAAATTTTCGACCTCGAGATTTTTGCAGATTTCCACGTTTTGAAGTCCCCTGATACCGAAAAAGTGGTTTTTAAAAAATGTCTCTCTCTCTCTCTGTGTGTGTGTGTGTCTGTGTGTCTATGTGTGTGTGTGTGACCACGATAGCGGGCGAACCGCTGTAGGTATCAATTCCAAATTTTGTATTTACGTGTATAATCTCCCTCTCAAGATCTGATTAGTTTTTCAGTAAAATCGGTAGACCGGAAGTAGCAGTTTACTTCAGCGAAAAAATCGAATTTTGCCAATATTTCGTCAACTACTAAGTTTAGTGTGGGGTGACCCAGGAGGCCAGTGGTCCTCTACTTATCAATCTACCCCCGTAAAATTGTTGCAGATAATCTAATGTTCTCTGAGCAGTGTGGGCTGAAGCACCATCCTGTTGGAAATAACCACGTTGCAACTCATTATTGTGAAGTTGTTTAATAAAGGGTTTCAAAATTTGATTTTGATAGGTATTCCCATCAATATTTTGATGAAAGAAGATAGGGCCGATGATTCTTCTTCTTGACATCGTTAACCATACACCGATCTGTTGAGGATGTAACGAAGTCTCTATAAAAATATGAGGATTTTCTGCAGACCAAATTCTATTGTTCTGTGAATTTACATATCCAATGAGATGGAACCATACTTCATCGCTGAAGAAAATAATATCCAAGATATCATTGCTTAAAACTTCATTGAACCATTCACAGTATTGGGTACGATAAGGAAAATCCAGAGGTAACAATTCATGAGTTACAGTTATTTTGTATGGATGTAAGAACTTTTTTGCAAATCTTTTGACAGGTACCAAGTGATAAATTTGCACCGTAAAAATTTTTTAGGAATCGCATCCATTCTTTGACTAATATCTGAAAAAACTTGGTTACTTAGACAGTAGAGCGACCTGTAGATTTTCCGTTCTCAACATTCCCTGTTCTGTGAAATCTGTCTATTACGCGACGAACATGCTGTACAAAAGAATCATGTGTAAACTCTACGTTGGAAAATTCTTCTTGAAATTGCTGGTGGCAATTTTGATAGGAATAAAATTTGCGTATTCCTGAACGAAAATATGCCTCAACGATAAATTTGTTGTGCATATCTGTGAAAACCATCATTAACCTATAAGCGGATGTTGATTATATTTGAATGGATCTATTATGACTACTTTGTCGCTTACCGATACTAATATGCGATGTAAAGTGTCAATAAGAAAAGCATTTCTAGTAAGAAATAAGTAAAAGAATAAAGTAAGTAGGTGAAAACAAAAATCAAGAGGATAGTAAGACGCTACTGATCATTACCGGTATATCTTCTAGAACCACCAACTTTCCGACATAAAAAAAGCGCGGGCGATTCAAACGCCTTTCAATCATTAATGAATACGTTGTACAATATGTAGGTAGGTAGTATGAAAGTTGAATTATAATAATGTTTGTAATCTTGAGACTGCCTTACGCTATCGACCCCGTTTCACTAACTGTATAAATAAAATATAATAATAATTATAATACAACTAATTTATGATAATTTACAGTATATGTTTGGTAAACTATACATCAATAAACATTGAAAATATACATAGACAAACAAATACAAATAAGCAACTAAAACACAAAAGTATAGATAAAATATGCAGAATAAAAACAATACATGAACATTTTTAATCAAAATTGCATGTGATCATACGTGATGTAAATGCGTTTTAGCCGCGAACGCATTCTTACTCTTCATTTCTGCCGGCGGGTTCTTGTTCAACTTTTTTTGCGTTGTAGTCAATTGCCGCCAATCTTCTGTTTACTCTGTAGGCTTTCAAGACAAAATTATCTATATTTCTGGTGGGTAAGGGTGGATGTCGGTGGATTTTAGCGGATGGACAATAGGAGTACCTAGATATACTGAAGGCTTTTTTGTATAATGGCACATGCAATGCGTGCATTATGCACTACGTAAATAGTTCGCTGTTGCTGATCTGACGAATTTGTCAGTGCTTTAATTAGTTCTTTTTGTTGAATACATATCTTGTGGGCGTTGATTGCAAAGCATTTAGGATGAAAATTAGCAGAATACACCGTACATGTTTACTTGTTAAAATTTACCTTCATTCTGGTCATGTAGGTATATCGCCTATTGCCAATCGCTCACGAAGATGGTCAATATATCATATATAGGTTGTTTGTTATCAAGACATCTCGAAAAGATACACCATAATGCTCTGACGTGTATATTGTAGAAAACAGCAGATGTTTCGTTTTATTGGAAGTGTTTGCATACACTGCAATTCATCGGTATTATCTTTTTTCCGTTTCATGCGGTTTGAATGAACTTTGGCTTGGATCCTCTTGCTACTTCAAGGATACAGCGGTTATAAAATTCATGTATGTGATTAATGTTCGGGAAACAACTATTTAAACAATTTATTCACAAATACATCTGGTTGAATAAGTTTAACCGCAGACTTTATATTCATTATTTATTTTTCATAATAATGTAATTATATGACACGTGATTGCATGAAGAAGCATAAAAATACAGAAAATTAGCAACACTCTTATACGCAAGAAAGATAATAATTAAATGCAATCATCGAAAATAGGATATAACAATACCACGCTTCAAAAAATTATAAATAATATGTAAAACCAAATTAAGTTACTTAAACAAAAAATCAAAAGCAAAGTTACTTTAAAAATATATATTTAATATTCTCAACAACAGTATAAAAAATAAGGTGTGGCCACCACACGACTTCCTTATACGTATCTGCGTTTAAAATAGTACAAAAGTTGTAAAGTTTTAAATACTTTTATCTTCTTAAAAAAAATAAATTGGTTACTATGCAAAACATTACGAGAATTCAGGAAATCCATTAATCCTAACAGATATGAGTATTCAAACAATTTTTGAGACAACAAATGTAACTGATAAAGGTCTGTAATTATTAAATCCCCGGGACTACCCTTCTTATACGGAGGGATCACTTTACAGGTTTTTAATTCATTAAAAGAAAACGTTAAAAGTGACCGCAGTTGCATTTTCAGCGGAGTTAGCCCATTAAATTCTGTACTTATATATATATATATATATATATATATATATATATATATATATAATGCATCATTTACGACATATTTGCGAAAAATCGCTATTTGATAAAAGTAAAAGTGTTACTTCCGGTCCGAATTTTGAATTTTTTTTTATACAAAATGTATTTGAGTACATATGAATTCTTTACAAATTTGTTTAAATATAGTAGTTGACAAAATATTGGCAAAATTCTAATCAGGCCCCAAGAGGGAGATTATACCCCTAAATACAAAATTTTGAATTGATAACTATAGCGGTTTGACCGCTATTGTGGTCCCACACAGACACACACAGACATTTTTTAAAAAACACTTTTCGGTATCAGGGGACTTCAAAACGTGAACATCTGCCAAAATATCGAGGTCGAAAATTTTTGTAATCACAATATTTCCTTGTACTACGTATAAGAAAGTAGCAAAGGGAAAAAGAGTTCTATGAAACTGAATCAAAACAAATACTCTAATAATTTAATATTATAAATTAAAGTTGATTTATTGATCAATACATTTGAAATCTATTTACATTTGCTTAAGTCCTAAACTATTATTCACTGTACCTTAAATATTAATAAAATATTTTTATAATCTTACGCATAATATTTATTTACGATTACACTAATTACTAACTGTTGATTCTATAATAATTAAGTCAAACTTTTATAAATAAATCTTATTAAACAATACTCTGATTCTTTTGTTAGCTTTTGTAGATTTAAAAAATAAGCTTTTTAAATAATTTAACGTTATATCAGTGCAATAAAGTGGATTGCTTTTTCGTCGTATACATACTTGAAATAACAATGCACCAACATGACCAAAAACTTCGGCTGTTAGCAGTCATGCATGCTGAGAGTATTTATTCGCCTTCCTCAATAATGCATCACAATTTCGTTGGTTCTAAATTAGCTTGCTATAGATGTTTCACCTAATGAAAAAATATTCAACAAAACTTGCACATAAAATTGTTTATAAACGTATGCGGTCATTCGGTTCTTAACCTATGCATTAAAACCAAATATGCAATAATATCCATACTTAGCAGAGATGAAATACCATTATCAAATTGTGTAATTTCAAGAGTGAATGGATCCACATTATCAAGTAATTTAATGTTCATCTGATACATCATCCAATAACTCATACTACTTTTCCATGATGATTTCAGCATTTACTCCAACTTCTGGATTTTCAGATAAGAATTTCTATAAGTAATCTCTCTGCGTTATCATGTTTATGAACTAAACACATGCGAAAAGCAAAACCACATCATATTGGATCACGTAGTTGAACGCATGCTCAGGATTTCTCAGAATTTCAAATACCAGCCCATCGTCTAGAACTGTTCCGAATGGTTCTTGAAATACGAGCAAATATTTGTCAGAATTTCGTAGTTCCAGAACTGCATGTTCCAAACAATTTTTCTCAAATCACTTAAGCACTAGTTGTAGAACTGTTCTGAAATGAGGGTTCGAACAAATCTATTTTTGTTTTATTTTTTTTTACAAACAACAACGTCATTATTTGAATGAATGCACGTGTATCTTTTGAGCAACAGATTTTTCCTTTTTACTTTCTTATACGTAGTATAAGGAAGTATTGTGATGATGAAAATTTTCGACCTCGAGATTTTTGCAGATGTCCACGTTTTGATGTCCCCTGATACCGAAAAAGTGGGTTTTAAAAAATGTCTGTGTGTCTGTCTGTGTGTGTGTGTCTGTGTGTGTGTGTGTGTGTGTGTGTGTGTGTGTGTGTGTGTGTGTGTGTCTGTGTGTGTGACCACGATAGCGGTCAAACCGCTATAGGTATCAATTCCAAATGTTATATTTACGAATATAATCTCCCTCTTGAGATCTGATTAGATTTTCAGTAAAATCTGCAGACCGGAAGTAGTAGTTTACTTCAGAGAAAAAATCGAATTTTGCCAATTATTCGTCAACTACTAAGTTTAGACAAATTTATAAAGAATTCATATGTACTTAAAATTAAATTTAAGAAGAATTTTATTAAAAAATTTTTCGAAATTCCTGCCGGAAGTAGGCTTTTTACTCTTATCGAAAATCGGTTTTTTGCAAATATGTTGTAAATTATGCATTCTATATATATTTATGAAGAGTACAAAAGTACTTAAAGTTAGATTTGGAATATTTTTTATATAAATGAAATTTCAAAATTCGGACCGGAAGTAACACTTTCATACGTATAAGAAAGTCGTGTGGTGGCCACACCTCATTTTTTTAATTCGTATTATTTTTGAAACCAGTAGATTAAAGAGTAACGTTTTATTTACACATTTATCAATACTAAATTCCAATAGCCTTTCATTTCTCGTACACTCACTGCAATTGTAAACTTCAATAATGTAGATAACACTATGAATAAAATACATATGATCAAATCATATTTTTAAAATCGATTTAATATGTTGACCTATCGATAACCACATATTGTGTGTACATAATGTTATTAGATACATTACAGATCACGTTTGGAGTTAATATTGTTCTAAGCACGTATACATGCAATTCTGAATGTGAAGTTCCAATTATATTCCTCGACGTTGTAATTACCTACCTTATGTTAGGTAGTTATAGAGTAAATTTGGTTTTAAGTACTTTTCAGTTGAAAATGTGATATTTTTCATATTATTGTAAAAAAAAGTACTTTTACTTGTTGGAATTTTGGTACCCGCCTTAATATACTTACAAAATTGACTGAATATAATAAAAATGCCAAGAACAGATTACATTTGTTTCCGATAAAATACATACATACGAGGTGTGATCAAATTGAAACGATATTTTAGAGTTTTCTCAGAAAGTATACTATCCCCTTCAAAGTAGTCTCCCTGTGATATTATACACTTTTGCCAATGTAGTTTCCAGTTTGGGAAGCATTGGTGGAACGCCTCTTTAGGTATCGCTGTGAGCTCGATTTAATTCTTGAAAAAGTTGTTCTTTAAGTGTCCTTTTACTTTCTCATACGTAGTATAAGGAAGTATTGTGATGATGAAAATTTTCGACCTCGAGATTTTTGCAGATGTCCACGTTTTGAAGTCCCCTGATACCAAAAAAGTGGTTTTTAAAAAAATGTCTGTGTGTCTGTGTGTCTGTCTGTCTGTCTGTCTGTGTGTGTGTAACCACGATAGCGGTCAAACCGCTGGAAATATCAATTCCAAATTTTGTATTTACGAATATAATCTCCCCGGCAGACCGGAGTGTACAAAATGTAATAATAGTATTGCTCTACAATCAGTCTTACTATTATTACATTTTGTACACTTAATTTGTGAATAAATATAATTTTATTTTCGTGAATCTAAAAAATAGCGATTTAATCAAAGTAGGTAGATCTTCCTGAAATTTTGTATAGAGCCATATTTTGTCATTATGAACAACATTTCTTAGTAATATTTTAGTATACTGTGAACGAGAAAGGTACTTTACCTGAAACGGAAATAGATCTTGCTCAACTGTCAAGGCCTACGTGATTTAACAAACTCGAAACTATACTAAAAATAAGTTTCAAACCATGCAGGGCTTACTTACAAAAGATCAAATTGAGATTCAAAGATTTTTAGTTCCGCACACCTCTTGTAACATCAATCCTGGGACACGCTGTATATTGTAAGACAGAAATAAAACTACACCTGCCTTACACCATATATTTTAAACAAATATAAATAGAAAATGCAATATGCACAAACATTCATAAAAAAAAACTATTCAAAGAAATAAAAAGGGAAAAAACCAAAAAATAAACTAGTTTTAAAATCATACGACAGACACATACTATTCTCACATTGATTTTAAATCAGCTGAATATTTTAAATTAAAGCGCAGAATAACAAACCATGACTAAAGTTAAGAGAAAGTACAAATTTATATTCACACGTGTCAGGCAACTATTAAATTTCTGTTTGTATTTTGCTTTTATTGTATTTGTTTCACGCACTATTTACTTCATGTTACATTTTATTGTTTAGTCTAGCCCTAAATTGACTTATAGTTATATTTTTAGATACCATAATTGAAAAAGGCCCACTGAGCCGAAACATGTATTAAATAAAAAATAACAAATGCATACTACCGCTGTTACTACCGACTTAAAAAAATATGGAAATAAATCCATTGCTGTTAATTTTATAGAAATTAATATTCCAACTTAACACTTTAGATGTCGTTTGTCTAAATTACTGTAAAACATTTTAAAGATTGGTTTTGATATAGTCAATGGGATAACAATTTTGAACAACTATAACCAGGTTTGTAATTAATCAATCTTGTAATTATACCAAAAAACAAATGACGAAGTTGTCTTGAATTTACACATTATTCTCTCTTATTCCCGTGGACAAGGGCAACTCTAGTATCTTATCCATTATTAGGATAAATCAATGTGTTGCCAAATTTACCTTTACTAAAAGGCCAATATCTTCTAGATAGGTTTTTTTAAATATTTTTTTCCGTGGTCCTTTATCGTTACTTCAAACCGTGGTGTGCAGCTGCTCTGCGAATTTTGGGATACGTTGTATATACAACGTGTCCACGTAAGTATGAGGCAAATGGGATTTTTTTTTATTATTGATTTTACAGAAAACTTTATAGGAAGGAAAAGTTCCAGCATCAGAAGAAACCTAATATTTTTTAATCAAAGTTGCTCTCTAGTGCTTGGTTAGAGATAAACTTAAAAACAAGTAATTTTGCCATAAGAGTAAACTACATTTATTTTTAAAGATATCAAAAATATCCATATAGAAATGTTGTTTCAAATTTTAAAATATGCACAAATATGAATTTATATTAACATAACTAATAAAATTAAAATTCACTGTTATAGAGAAGTAATAATACCGCGCGATCATTTCAATTCTAAATTAGAGTAGGCTGTGAAATTTAAATTAAGTTAGTATATAAATACTAATTTACAATTTGAATTGTCAAAGTGACGTTTCAAAATGTTAATTAATCAATAATTGACATTCTGGACAACCTAATAAAAAAAATCCCGCCTGCTATAATTTAGAATTTAAATGATCGCGTGGTAGTAAATACGTAATAATTTTTAACTGCTATCTACATTTCAGTAATTCTGTGGTTGTCATGTGGACTGTCACTTCAATAATAAATTTCGTGTGATTTTCACGTAAAATAATTTCCATTTGATATCAAATTCTTAGAGCTAATATGCATGGAATTAAACAGAAATCATATACTCACAATATTTAAGAAGTGATTTTTTTATAATATACAACAAATATGAAATTTCCAAAAATAACAAATTCAGAAATACAAATAATAGAAAAAACTATTCAAGGTAATATCCTTCCCGTTGAACGCACAAGTTTGTACGCCTGTTGAAATGCTTGCATGCATGTTCTAACATTATAGGATTATTTCTTAAGAACAGTACCGCATCATTTATTTTGTTTTTCAATTCTTCTACTTTCTGAATATACTTTATTCTTTAACCATCCCCAAACAAAATAAACAACAGGATTTAGGTCGGGTGAGTGCGGGCCATGGAAAAGGTGCATTACGTCCTATCCACCTTCCCCCAAATTTTTCATTTAAATAGTTGACAACTATTCGTGCACTATGTGCAGGTGCTCGATCTTGCATAAACCAAAGGGTTCTCCTAATTTCTAGTGGCAATTCATCTAATTTGTTATCGAGGTCTGTTTGCAGAAATTCAATATAACGTTGTGAATTTAATGTCATTTGGAAAAAATACGGACCAAAAATTTTTCTATTTAAAATCCCACACCAAACATACAAGGAATTCTAAAATTTGAGTTGACAGGCGACCACCAACGACAATAATTTTGTGCACAAACAACACCATTTGTTGTAAATGTTGCTTCATCAGTAAATAAAATATTTTTGAAAAATGATTTGTGCGTTTCAATTTCAGCTTGAATATCCAAAGCAAATTCAAATCTATTATTATAGTCCCGTTCTTGCAAGGTTTGAATATATCTCGACTTATAGGGGTGATACCTATTCCTAACCAAAATTTTGCTTACAGATGATTTCTTCATATCTAAATTACTTGCAATTTTTCTAACAGAAATTTTAGGATTTCCAATTACGCTTTGCATAATACGTAACGAATTTTCGAAACTTCTCACATGTTTTTCTCGTTCTTTCTTGAAACGCATTTTTAAACTACCACTAGCTTTAAACTGATATAAAATTCTCGACACGCTTTGGTGACTAATCGTTTTGTTAGGATGTCTTTCATTGAAAACATCAGCTGCTTCTCTGCATGTCTTGTAATTATTTCCACAAATGAGAACTAACTCAACTCTCTCTTGCATAGCTAATCGTTCGGCCATGTTTGGTATAGTTACTTAATATATTATTTTCTTAAAATGAATGATTTATTAAAGTGACAGCGAGTGTCAAAATGACATGGAAATTATTGAAGTGACAGTCCACATGACAACCACAGAATTACTGAAATGTAGATAGCAGTTAAAAATTATTACGTATTTACTATTATTATTTCTCTATAACAGTGAATTTTAATTTTATTGTTATGTTAATATAAATTCATAATTGTGCATATTTTAAAATTTGAAACAACATTTTTATATGGATATTTTTGATATCTTTAAATATAAATGTAGTTTACTCTTATGGCAAAATTACTTGTTTTTAAGTTTCTCTCTAACCAAGCCTAGAGAGCGACTTTGATTAAAAAATATTAGGTTTCTTCTGATGCTCAAACTTTTCCTTCCTATAAAGTTTTCTGTAAAATCAATAATAAAAAAAATTCCCATTTGCCTCATACTTACATGGACACGTTGTATATGCAATTGAAAAAATAGAAGGGGATTCGAATTAATTGAAATGGACTTAATTGAAAATTCTCTAAGGTTCCAAAGATAATGAATATGAAAATATAAAATTTTGAAGGAAAAAATGGTCATTAAAGATACGATTATAGATTATATAGAGAAAAGGCAACTAACGTGGTGTGGAAATGACAAATCGAAAAAATGAAAGATCCAAGACAATTAGAACCAAAAAATCGCCAAGGTAATGATCGCAAGATATCTTCCATCGGACTATCAGTATAAAACCAGGTAAAAGATAGACCTCGGAAGAAGCTGATATACGCATATACACATAAAAAACAATTCTTTTTGCTAACATTTAACATAAACAATATAGAAATTAAAACGTTTCGATAATACAGATATTATCTTTATCAAATAATTAAAACATTCATATATTAACAGACTAAATGCTTTGTTTAATTAAGATTTTAATTAATTGACATAGATAATATCTATATTAACGAAACGTTTTAATTTCTATGTTGATCAAGTTTATTGACAGCCGCTAAGCCGCGAAAAGGAATTGTTTTATGAAACGGCAAGAAGAAAAACGTATTTTTTGGATACTACAGAAAATTTTATAGCTTTGTTGTTCTTGGGCAGGGAGTATTTAATTGACTTTCGCATTGCTATTGAGAATTTTGCATGTTAGTAATCTTGCATTTTGGATATGAGTATTAGTATTATATTTGTTATTGTATTGTTATTGCTTTTTTGAACTTGATAAGCTTATGTTGATAATTTTTAAAATCATTGCCATAAATTACCTAAACAACATTTATTGGATTTTAACGTAAAATTTGACAATTATGTTGAATTTAAACAGGAGCAATGAAAAGAAGAATTATCTAAAATGCTAACGGAATCGCTAATTAATTTTCATTTTATCGGATTGCTTTTTATAGTATAGAGGGTATAGATGTGTTTATTTAGCGTTATTTATGACTAAGTTGAAATATTTACTCAATTCTGACTATAGAGATTAAGTAAAACGTCATTTTCAACATAAAGTTTCTTAACAACAAATTAGTTTGATCGCTCCATACAAATAATCATTCAGTATTTAAATCGTGATTTAAAAAAGAACATACTAAATAAATAAATTTATGGGATTTTATGTGAAAACACCACACCTAAGCGTCACGATAAAGACAATAAGTAAATGATCTGTGCCGCTCATTGGTGGATATGTATTTCGACCTTTAAGCCTCATCTGCACCGCCTTAACTAACAAATTCAGTTGTTTAGTATCTCGTTTTTTCGCGTGTCTATTTTATCGAACTATACTCACACGCAGGTGGGGGATTTTCCGACCGTCATATGTGCTATGCTGCTTACACCAAACGGTCGAAATACGTATCTATTAATGGACGACACATATTCTTTACTTCTTGTCTTCGATGTAATGCTTTCATATAATACCTATGGGTGAGTTTATCTTATCTAGTAAACTTTTTTTAAACACATTTTATTAGTGGCTCCGCATTTATTTGTATTTAAACCATATACAGGGCGCCCCACCGAAAACGAAACAAATTGAATATCTCGAAGGAGAAAACTTTTTTGAAAAAACGCAAAAACAGGTCGATTTTTGATCCAAGGGGGACACCCTTCCATCATATCTTCAACTGTGATACGTCATTCCCCTCCCCTCCATCACTCTAACCATTACAATTTAAATATGGAAAGTAGTATATACGATACATCATTGAAAAGGTAATTGTACGGAGAATTCAGCAAAGTGATTGTTGGTTGCGCTATTTTTGATTTTAGCGCCCTCTAGCGGGGAAAAAAGACGGTTACGTATTCCACAATGTGACACATCATTTCAAAGCTAATTTTATTAGCAGCTAAATACGTAATATTTTTGACATTTATTTGTCATCATTCTCAAGTACAGACTGTCAGCGTCTTTTGTAAACTAATAAGTTCGTAGTTTCTAATATTAGAGCTCTGCAAGGTGTCTCGATTATTTAAATTTTTTTCAATTGTGCATTAAATTGCTAATAAAATTAGCTTTGAAATGATGTCACATTGTGAATTCTCCCGCTAGAGGGAGCTAAAATCAAAAATAGCGCAACCAACAATCACATTGCTGAATTCTCCGTACAATTACCTTTTCAATGATGTATCGTATTTAGTACTTTCCCTATTTAAATTGTAATAGTTAGAGTGATGGAGGGGAAGGGAATGACGTATCACAGTTGATGATATGATGAAAGGGTGTCCCCCTTGGATCAAAAATCGACCTGTTTTTGCGTTTTTTCAAAAAAGTTTTCCCCTTCGAGATATTCAATCTGTTTCGTTTTCGGTGGGGCAGCCTGTATATTCGTATGAATGACATCTTTTCAACATATCCTCGTTCAATAGCTGCTTGAAGGCTAACATAATAGTAATGTAGGAATATAGCTAATTAGCTTAAAGGAGCACTAATAAAAATATTCGGACTGCGAAAAACTAGATCATTTGCGTTTGCCTGGAAATTTAATTTAATTTGATGTTTATAAAAGTTTAGGTAAATAATTTCAAAGTCAATACATACATTCTTAAAATATTATTTATTAATAACGTACAATAATAATACATTGATATAAATACACAGGCTACAAGAACCTCACATTCCCTTTAATATGTTATCTTTAAATATTTATCCAGTAACTACAACAGCTTTATGTACATAATTGTTAAGCTGCATTAGAGCGGGCCACAAATAACTTTTCACATTCTCTGAATTCCTTTCGGAGGAGTGATGCTTCTGGTGCTTGTTGGTTTGTAGCTTAGCCGGTATTTGAAAGTTAGTATCCAAGTCGAATGGCGGTTCTTGATTCACTAAAAACCAAACAGTCCTCGTCACATCCGCTATATAGCTTCTCAAACCTTCGCTCGTATCTAAACACTTGTATTCCTGAAGAGTACCGCAAACTAAAGCTCGTATCTGCGTCTCCACATCGTTTAACGGAAATGTCGCTGATGTTGTCGCTAAACATTTGGTCATGTTGGCGCGCAAGGATGGATTGTTTACTGTTCTAAAGTCGACGTGCAATAATCGACAGATTTCTCGAAATTTTAGATCTCTCAGTTGTTTACATGTTCTGAAAGCAAGCTGAAGAAATAATAAAATAAATTCAATCACAAGTACAAAGTAAATGGGCTTGGTTAAATGTGGAGGATAATATTGATTGAAAATTATAAAATAGACATGCAAAGAAGGATACGCCTCTAACCCCAAAATAGCTCAACAACGGAAATAAAAAAAAATGTAATCGAGTCAATACAAAAAATCACAACTTCGATAAGAAATTTATTATATAAAATCGTTTAACGTTTCCCTTTAAAGTTTTTGAGTAATTTTGAACATAATGGGTTTTCGCAAACACCGAGCACAGCTTCCTTTACCTACTCCAGCTTAAGCTCTCTGCATGACAGTCTCTGTTGAAAAATTAAACTTACGATAGGTATGTCGACACCTGCTATCCACTCATAACCTCTTAATTTAATAGATACGCTCTTTTTCAGAAGTAATTCATGTGTGTGTTTTCATGAATTTTTATTTTTGGTGAGTGTGTCACTTGCTAAAACATAATTGCTACAGGCAATATAAGCACGATTAAAAGCCATCAATTGCTGTGGTGTCAAAGCTATAGAAAGATCTAAACAAAGCACAAAAAAGTAAGATTCTTTAATAACGTTCCTGAGTGATATTTGTACTCAAGAATTCACACACTCAAACCAGCAAGAATTAGAATTTTTCAGTTATTAAAACTTATTTTCAAATAACATTCCTTATTTACCTGAAATTGGTAATAGCAGAATCTTAGGAAAGCAGATAATTTTGAAAAAGTTAAAAGGAGCCTCTTAAAAAACGAGTCGTAAATAGTATTTTCAGAAGGTATATTATTGAAATTTTTTGTAAGAGTTTGGTTAAGACTCAGTAATGCAATATTATCAGCATTTAACATTTAGCAGATCATTTATGAAAAGCGGAAGAAGTGCCTGGTCCAGTATTTAGCCTTGAAGCACACCTATGTTACTTCTCAGTTTCTCAGAAGTATGAATAGGTATTACAGAATTATGACAGGTAATAGTAACATATTATCCGCTACCAATAAGAAGTAATCCATTCAAGAAAAATACCTGTAATTCCTAAAAATATATGTAACAGAAAAAGCGCCTGACATACATGTTTAAATGACATCACTGTTGATTTAAATTAGTGTTCGTATATGTATATTTGCAGTTGTTCTACCTCTTTTTGAAATGCTGTATGTTATTTTTTTTATATCACTATAGTTGTATTAAATAAGCATGTCATTGTCACAGTAGTAGCATTTAACAAAATTGTGAATTTGATTATCATTGCCATTGGAGAAAAACTACTTCCACATTAATAATCCCGATCAACAAATCATTTTTGGTGAGCATGTACTCGCTGCAATTTCTAACATACGACCTTAACATGTAGTGCTAGTAGTAATTAATGTATCGAAAAACTGTATGATATATGTTGAGGACTTAAGCCTTAAGCATCTTTTATTTTATTTAAGTGTTATCTTTTATATATGAATGTTTTTATTTGTTTTTATGCATTGCTATATTTTTATGTTATAGTTGATCATTTTAATTATTTTTGTTCATATGCGGAGCACCTCCGATACGCATTCCATTTCAGCGGACGAGTTCGTTGCCTGCCGGCCCTAGAGAACAATATGTATCGAGGCGACCCGAGACATCTCTTGTATGCGTATGATTTGCGGTGTAGGATATTTGCGCATATAGGGACCAGTGGCTTTTCAATATTCATATGTTTATATATCTGTCGTATGTATTGATGCAGAGCGAACTCATATACCAGCGCATACCCAACTTTAAATAAATGTGTATTTAAACGCAATTTGTGTTTTATTTCACAAAACGGTAATTTTCCAAAGAGGACAATTTTGTAGAAACCACATCCGTAAGAAAATACACAGTGTGTCACAGAAGATATGAGATCGCTATGTTAGATAGAATTTGATGAATTTAAAACCTTCGAGTTTGTGATCCTTCCTCCCCACCTCCTTTGATAACTAAGTTTAGGTTTAGAACAGACTTGCAGGAAGAGATATTCCGAAGAGTCATATGGACATATATCAGAGATTAATTTTATACAAATTGAGTCTACTATAAAAAATTATCGTTCTGAAACTGCAAGATAAGAATTACCGCATTCTTAATGATTGAGCAGAATGTTGATGGATACCATAGTCTGTATTGCTTGTCGTTAGAGGCCGAGTCGCTCCACTAAGTCTAAGTTTTAGGTTTGAACCTAGGTACTTTCCTCTTTCTTTCTTTGATCGCCGAATACTTTGTAATTCTCTTAAAGTAAAACTGTATTTAGTTCAATGTTTTAGTTTAGGTATAGTTTAGTTAAGGGGCTCATATAGAAAGGGGGGACAGGGTTTGCATAGTAAAGAAGTAAATGATATGCTAATTACAGTCGAGTTTTCAATTTGATTTTTATTTTGACCCCATGTCTTTCTATTTTCATCCATCGGTGTTTTTACTGGCTTGCCTTTTCGTATAACTCCGTGCTTCTATTATTCTCTCGCCCAATCTTGACTTGCCTAGGATGAATCCAGTCCAATTTAGCTGTCTGTTTTTGATTTTCTCCATTATTCCCTCTTATTTTAGCCTATTTCTTCCTTTTTTCACTTTATTATGCGCAGATATTACTAACATTTTTCGAAGATATTCAAACTTTTTTGCGTTTATTATTCATATTTCTGTTGCAACACCTCTATCACAGAACTCTTTCTGAAAACGATTCATTTCCGACAAAAATATTTTTTGCCTCCTTAATTTTTTTCCGCTCCCTCTGCAAGCATCTATATCTTAATAACATTATTGTACTTTTATATTTATTTATATTATTATTTAGATTACTGTGTTGTACTTTAATATTCTTTTACTTGAATTTTATTTTACTGTTTCACGATATGTGTATTCCAATTCAGTCCACCTTCATTTTGTTTTACAATTTTTAATTCTTACATACATTTCTTCTTTCTCAATGCCTTTAGAATTTTTCTTTTCCGGTATTTTCTAGTTTCATGCTTATTTTCCTGTATTTTCTCTTATTCCATGTTCAAACCCTGATCGTCTGCTGTTCTTTTCCAATAAATTTGTCTACAGTCTAATATGTATTTATAAATGCGATTCTCCTAATTTGTTCTGATATACAGGGTGTAGATAAAGTCTGGAACAAAATTAATATTTCTGTTATCTTCGGTTTGATGGAAAAACCCTGAAACAGGTCGATTCTGCTTTTTTCCCGTGCACTTTATAACATCGTGAATTTAATTCTGTCGTCATCTGGTTGCGCGCGGGCGTGACGTCATTAGTTTTTTCAAATGGTAACCCGCCACATTTATTACCCCTTGTCGTTAGGTATTCCATTGTGCATGCAACGGTATAAAAAGTTTGGTACCTTACATAACAATTTTTGGGAGAAAAATGCTTTCGAATTTCAAAAAATTAAAATTTTATTTCTAATGAAAAACTAATCAAAAATTATTTTAAAAAATCAGATAAATTATAATCCGAGGTTTATCTTGGATTGTCGTCAAACAAGACACCAAAAAAATGTCAACGGAAGTGTTCAAATTGTCCGCCATTGGCCATTTGACACTGGCCGAGACGGACGTACACGCTTTCTACGACACGTCATATTGACAGTTCATTACTTGGTGTTTGAACTTATCCATTCACAATACTTGCTCCATTGGTAGTGTTGAAAGTGCATTGCGAAAATGGCGAATTTGAGCGAAAAAGAGCGGATTCAAATTCTCATTATTGTTGGTTGTGGTGATAAAATACGTAGCCATGAAGAAGCCTGTCAGTTTTTCAATGCAGAAAATCCA
Source organism: Amphimallon solstitiale (assembly GCA_963170755.1). Lineage (NCBI taxonomy): Eukaryota > Metazoa > Arthropoda > Insecta > Coleoptera > Scarabaeidae > Amphimallon > Amphimallon solstitiale. The sequence goes on from OY720680.1 coordinate 36,545,771, forward strand.
AACCGCGCACCGATTTCGCGGTCAACGGTGAGCAAAATTGTCGCAAAATTTGCTGAAACTGGTAGTGTAAAAGACAGGGCTCGTCAAGGTCGACCAAGAATTGAGGAAGATAGAAGGGTCAATATTCTCTTGGAACTTCAGGACAACCCCCACACTTCAACAAGGAACATTGCCAGGGATCATGCAGTCGATTTTACCACAGTAGCCAAATTGCTGAAGAAGGAAAAACTTCATCCGTACAAAATCAATCGGGTTCAGGAACTGAATGAAGATGACTTCGACCGCCGGCTCGAGTTCTGTGAACAAATCATGCTACGGTGCGATGAGAATCCCGGATTTGTCGACAATGTGGTTTTTAGTGACGAAGCAACTTTTACCTTGAACGGTGAAGTGAATCGCCACAATTGTAGGTACTGGTCGGGCGAAAATCCTCGATGGGTTCGAGAGGAGCACACCCAACACCGGCAAAAAGTTAATGTATGGGCGGGAATAGTGGGAGATCGCATTGTGGGGCCTTTCTTTCTGGACAGAAATTTAAACGCTGAAACATACTTACATTTCCTAAGATTTACGCTAGTGCCAACATTGGTAGAATTATTTCCGGATGAAAACACCCCCGACAAGCCTCACCCCAGAATCTGGTTTCAACAAGATGGAGCACCTCCACATTTTGGCTGGCGTGTTCGGAGTTACCTCGACGAAATTTTCCCCGGGAGATGGATCGGACGAAGGGGAACAATTGAATGGCCTGCCCGTTCGCCAGATCTCACACCACTTGATTTTTTTCTATGGGGTCATGTGAAATCAAAGATGTACACCAATAAGCCAAATAACTTGGATGATCTGAAACATCGTATCCGCGAGGAAATGCGAAATATTGGTGCAGAGACAATACGACGTGTCGTAGAAAGCGTGTACGTCCGTCTCGGCCAGTGTCAAATGGCCAATGGCGGACAATTTGAACACTTCCGTTGACATTTTTTTGGTGTCTTGTTTGACGACAATCCAAGATAAACCTCGGATTATAATTTATCTGATTTTTTAAAATAATTTTTGATTAGTTTTTCATTAGAAATAAAATTTTAATTTTTTGAAATTCGAAAGCATTTTTCTCCCAAAAATTGTTATGTAAGGTACCAAACTTTTTATACCGTTGCATGCACAATGGAATACCTAACGACAAGGGGTAATAAATGTGGCGGGTTACTATTTGAAAAAACTAATGACGTCACGCCCGCGCGCAACCAGATGACGACAGAATTAAATTCACGATGTTATAAAGTGCACGGGATAAAAACAAAATCGACCTGTTTCAGGGTTTTTCCATCAAACCGAAGATAACAGAAATATTAATTTTGTTCCAGACTTTATCTACACCCTGTATATGATCTTCCATCTATGATTAACTTATTATATCGTAGAACTACTTTGCTTGTCTCTGTTTCATAGATGGAATACATCATTTTCATTGTTTTAACTGTCTTCTGGGGGACTGTACAAATACTTAAGCACACAATGTTAAACCTGTGATTTTCTCATTAAATTGTATCAGCTTCTATCTCTATGGGGTCTGATTTTTCCTTTAATTTTCTTGCAAAGTCTTTTTATTTTTATTATACCTTCTAAATTGTTATGTATAATCTTCAAAGAATGTATGATATAATTTACTTCATTGTATGAAACTTATTTTGTTTTATTGTAGTTCCTCATTTATCTTTGCATTATTAAACTTTTCTTCGTCAGGTCTCGTTTTATGAAATATATACATTCCTCATGAAATATAGTCGAAACTACATAGATAAAAATTAATCGTAAAATAAACGTGTTGTATATTATGTGCTGATGACATCTAAGATTGAGAAACGTTGCGTAAAGTGCACTTCCGAAAATATAAGATAATTCTAGTATCCACGTGTGTACTAATTACTAAATACAAGTTTGTAACTTATTTGTTGTGTCCTATCTTCGGAGTTAATTATACTGTTCTTTGAATAGTTTGTTTTTGTACTTGCATGAGCCACAAAATAGTTTAATTTCATTCAATTATCACCTGTCTTTCACACATTTCTTCATGTGTATAACAATTTGTGTTTTGACTTTCTGACTTTTTGCTGCTATAAATAAATCAAGTGATGCCCAAATTAAACGCATCTTATATTTAAAAATAAGTATAATAGAATGAACAGCATTTGAAGAAAAGAAGCATACGAGGCTATATACGGTTGCAGTTGGTATATTCTTTCGTTGCATTAGCGTATTTAATGTCAAAAACATTAAGTTAATGATGATCTCTTATATATGATAATAGTAAATGAGGTAATTCATAAATTTAGTCAACTTAGCCTAATCTCCACACCAAAAGCAGTCTAAATACTATTTCTACAAAATACATTCTCTTTATTTCTATCGGAGCAGTATTATATTATTTCTACAAACTTATTTTGATAACGATGAAAAGTATAAATACAGCATGAAGATAAATTATCTGACGTCTACTTTGATTGAAAATGAAACTCACCACGACTACAGAAAAAAGTATTTTCGATTTAAGTTGGTTCGCATGTTGCAGGTCGGGTAGGGAGTCTAATGATTCCAATGCCCGGGGTCGGCTTTGATAATAAAGCGAAGCGTATCGACCTAGGGCATCTTTTCTGAAAAGAAACAAGTCACAGTATTGTTGTTTACGATATATAGGAAGTCAGACATATACAGACATGCATATACATACATACAATTTTTATGTTTAGAATAATGAACACAAATACAGTACATTTATAAATCTGGCAAATTTGTACTTTATTACCTATTATATTTTAATTATATATATTTTAATTAAAGAAATAGACCTATAATCGATTTATAAGTAATTGTAACAAGTTCTATTAAGAAATTAAGCGTAAATTAATTATTTGAAGTAATATAGATATGTGGAAATTTACAAGAAAATATTTACTCTACCATGAAGAATCTAACTTAAAATCAATATTAGTGGTTTTTCAAAAACGACTAAAAATCATTATATCTCAGAAACAGTTGAAAATCGACTAACATAAATTCACGTTAGTTGAATCATTTCTAAAAGGTCTAGGGTATGTGAAGTTAGCCCCTTTTTTCGAAAATCAAATATCTCAGTTGTTCGAGATTGTTCTAAATTGCTCCAAAGTATTTCAAAGAAAAAGTCAAAATTGGCAGCGATAATTGAAAAGAACAACTTTTTCACCCGGGCTCCCTTTTTTCGGAAATTACAATTCTGAAGGTTGTTCCAAAATTGTCTAGGTGTTCTAAAGAGCGTTTCAAAGAATCTTGAAGGAAATTCAAAACTGACTGAGATAATCCAAAAAAAACAAGTTTTCCCTAACACCTTTTTTGTTGAAAATCGAGATTCTGATGATTGTTCTAGGTTGTTCTAAACTGTTCCAAGGTATTTCAAAGAAAAATAAGTCGAGAAAATGGGCAAAAACGAAAGAGAAAAAACATGACGTCAGATCTATTTTTCCAAAAATTATAATTCTGACAGTTAGGTTTGTTTTAAATTGTTCCAATTGTTCGTTTTTCCGATTATCTCGGTCATTTTGATTATTTCAATTTTTGAAAAAAGGGGACTAGGTAAAAAAGTCGTCTTATAAATGGTTATATCACGCATATGTAATAAACCAATAGTGTTTAAGAATTTTTAAAAAATGAACCAATTATAATAGTGTTTCTCGAAAATATATTGTTATTCTTTGCATAATGACCAATCGCTTCTCTAGAAACAATTTCGTGTTTCGCTTTTCTAATGGCTTCTTCATGAAAGTGCTACGATAGCTTCTATAAAGCAAGCGTGAATGACTTTTTTTCAAAGCTAGTCTTAGATTTTGAACTGTCAGAATCTACCGAAATGAACTCTAAAAATCGATTTGTTTATTATTTCTTAATTAATAATGTTTTCGGGTACTTCTTTTTTTATTCTTCTTATTTCGTGATAAAATAATAACAAATATCACTCGAGCACTTCCGTATATTCTATAAATTTCCCTCTTTCTATACTCAATTGATGCTGCCCTTAGGAAATACTAGGATATTTCCATAGCAACATCAATTTTGTATAGAAATCAGGAAAGTATATCTGAATATACGAAAGCGCTCTAATGATATTATAGCACTGATTATATAACTCATTTGAAATTTAGCCAATAGCAATTACAAATTTTACATAGTTACCATGTATTGATAAGTGAATATACTCTTGACGACGTGATATAACCGTTTTGGTGTTTCGCTTCCTCCAACAATATGAATGTTGTCATGGTAACAAGTGTTTTGAAGTTTGTTGTTAAACGTCAAAAATATATTCAGCAATTTTCATAATGGTTTTTTTAATTTTTTCGACATGGAACGCTTTGTTATAAGCTCGGGGACCGAAATAGATAAAGAAATTGAAAATTTGACACCGCAAAATACCGTTAAAACCAGCACCAGCACCTCAAATTAAACTTCTAAAGATAATACAACAAATATTTATTATAATAATGGTACTTTTAATTTCAACCAATAAAAAAATTTCGTTAGTTAATTCTTTATAATATATAATCGAATACCACTCGAGCAAACGAAAATAATCCATTATATAACCTCTTCACTCGACCTATATCCTTAAAACACCACTCGAGCTACGCTCTCGTGGTGTTTCGCAGAATACGTCTCGTGACTCGGGAATATAATCGATTATTTTCTATGCTCTTGTGATATTATTACTGAATATATCACTCATATCTAATAAACCAATAATGTTCAGGATTTTTTAAAAAATGAACCAATAATATCAGTATGTCTCAAAAATACATTTTTGTTCATTGCAGAATGTGTTTCGCTTTCGCTAGTCGAAAGAAAGTGCTACACGCTAAGAGTAAAAGTGTTACTTCCTGTCCGAATTTTGAAATTTCTTTTATACAAAAATTATTTCAAGTGTAGCTCTAAATATCTTTGTGCTCTTGATAAATATATATATAGAATGCATAATTTACGAGATATTTGCAAAAATCGCTTTTCGATAAGAGTAAAAGTGTTACTTCCGGTCCGAATTTTGACATTTTCTTCTATACAAAAGATATTGAAAATTAAGTTCTAAATACTTTTATACTCGTAATGTACCCGTCTAAAAAGCATGACTTGCGAAATATTAGCCAAAAACTGATCTTCGATAAGAGTAAACGATCCACTTCCGGTAGGAATTTCAAAAAACTTTCAAAATAAAATTTTTCTAAAATTAATTTTGAGTACATATGGATTCTTTATAAATTTGTTCAAACTTAGTTGTTGACGAAGTATTGGCAAAATTCGATTTCACTGAAGTAAACTTCTACTTGCGATCTGCCGTTTTTTTCTAAAAATCTAATCAGAGAGAGACATCTTTTAAAAAACACTTTTACTTTCTTATACTTTCTTAATACTTATGAGAAAGTGTTGTGATGATGAAAATTTTCGACCTCGAGATTTTTTCAGATGTCCACATTTTGATGTCCCCTGATATCAAAAAAGTGGTTTTTAAAAATGTCTGTGTCTGCCTGTCCATGTGTGTGTGACCAGGATAACGGTCAAACCGCTGTAGATATCAATTCCAAATTTTGTATTTATGTGTACCATCTCCCTCTTGAGATCTGATTAGTTTTTCAGTAAAATCGGTATACCGGAAGTAGTAGTTTACTTCAGTGAAAAAATATAATTTTACTAATATTTCGTCAACTACTAAGTTTAAACAAATTTATAAAGAATTCATTTGTACTTAAAATTAAAATTGAGAATAATTTTATTTAAAAAGTTTTTCGAAATTCTACCGGAAGTAGATCTTTTACTCCTATCGAAAATCAGTTTTTTGCATATATGTCGTAAATTATGCATTGTATATATATTTATCAAGAGTACAAAAGTATTTAGATTTGAATTTGCAATATTTTTTGTAGACATGAAATTTCAAAATTCGGATCGGAAGTAAAATTTTACTCTTAGAGAGTAGCACTTTTTAGTATGCATTCTATAGCGATTTATTAAGAGAATGAAAGTACTTAGAATAGGATTTTGAATAATTTTTATATAAAAATCATTCATACGTATAAGAAAGTCGTGTGGTGATCACACCTCATTTTTTTGGTATCAGGAGACTTGAAAACGTGGATATCTGCAAAAATCTCGAGGTCGAAAATTTTCGTCATCACAATACTTCCTTATACTACATATAAGAAAGTAAAATTTATTAAAAAAATTTCGCTATGTTTTATTGGACATTGATAATGGATCGCTTCGGTGGGACATCAGTATAAATACCAAAAATTATAACATAATCTTATATTAACTGCTAAAAGCAGTATTATTTTTCTTGGACAACAGCAAATATTATTATAGACAATTAAATGTGCATAAATTATGAATAAAAGTAACAGAAATACGATTATTCTGGTTAAAAACTTCTAATTGAGAAAACTGTTACTAACTTATTAATAACTTACTGTGCACAATCTAGTTCTTTTAAAATAAAATCCAATTTGCAATGCAATAATGATCAATTAACAGCCAATTTCATGCAGTATTCATTTTGTTTCATGCTTTATTATATTTTGAAAAGTTAAAGAACTAATCGATTTCCTTTTAATATTTATTCACGCTAATTGCTATTTCAAGTTTTGTAACGAAAGCTATCGTGGAATAGCTAAAATGTATAATAGACACTTTAAAGATAAGGTAACCTTTGTAAAATTTCATAGTATCTTGTTCTACATAGAATTCCACGATTTTAGATAATTTAAACCAGAAGACCGCAAACATTACAAACATCTGTAAAAAAATATGCTTTTAAAGAATAAAAAAGAAGGCAAAAATGCATTTCTGGAATATCTTACTCTTTATCTGTTTCCTGTTCCGTCTCTGATTGATAGCCGTCGCTCTGATAGGGACTCTCAGGTAATTGCATTAGGTCTAAAACAGCACCGCATCCTCGAGAAAAAGACATCAGCAAGGATGCTACTGGCTTCTCATCTACTGCTGGATAAATTCTAAAACCAATTTATGTAACAATTATAAGTATTATAATTTAGAATCAACAAAAGAGAAAGCGTTTTTGAGTAAAATACTTTATTACTACACCGTTCGTTATTTCAAAAAAAAAAAGTATCAAGTAATACATATTATAACACATCATCTTTTAGAGATATACCTACTCAGGTATATCTCGAAAAGAAAATGTGTTATAATATGTATATATTATATAATTTTCAATCAGAATATTAAACTAGGCGTTGAGACAACTTCACTGACATATCACAATGTTGGATTACTACTCTTTCAGATAATATTTTTTCGTTATAATATCGGCAGTTTATTGAAGATTGAAAAATAAATGAATTATTGCACTGTCCTCTTAGTAATTTGTATTCTACACAATTGGCAATACCTTTCGCAAAAGATATTTTGCTATTTTGATCTAAATTTTGACAGTAACATATTCTACTTCGGAAATTTTCAATAATTTTAAAATTAATTTTTCTCAATGTTGAAAATTCTAATTACAATTTTCCGCTTTTGCACTGATAGTTATTTAATTAGGTATATTTTTGATTGTTTTTTAAATTTACCCACGGTGAGATCGAACCCACCACCTGACGTTCTCTAGTCAGGTGCGCTTCCCTTCGCGCAACCGCGGGTGGCGTGAGTCCGAGTCTTTTAAATCATACTGAATCATATCAAGCAACAAATGGAAAGAGGTAATAAAATAAGTGCAAAAATACAAAATTATAATTAGAATATTCTATTTCATTGCAGTTTATTAATATTATCATGGTTTGGGAAAATGACTTATTGCCTTTAGTAAATTTATTTCTCAAAGGTTTCAAATACAGGCTGACACATTAGTGTGGGGAAGCCCGATTTATTTGACATTATAAAAGTTAGGAAAAAAAAATTATTAAGGAGTATTCTTAAGCTTTATATTTTAAAATTAGGTGCACATACAGGTGCTTTATAACTCAGTTGTAGACTTAACTAATATTTTTTTAAATGGAATGCTATACTTTTTCTATGTGTTTAAAACCTGCTTACTTTTGCAAGCTTCGGTAAGAAAAAAATTATACGACCTTTTTCGCACCGGGGTTGAATAATTACATTTCCATATTTAAAGTTATTTTTTTTAGAAAACAGGAGCATGTACAAGCCGACCAATGACTGGTGAGAGCTGATAACGCGTTCTGCACGAATAAAGTACGAAAAACGAGAAAGGGAAAAAAGTGTCACTACCGAAGAAAATTAATTTAATTTGATAGCAGGCGTTATAGATAATCCACATAGTAGTCAACGTGAAATTTTGCCCATACAGTTGCATTTTGCGAATGGGCTCAATAACAAATCCATGATCGGATAGATTTCGTTGAACTTCTCATTTTTGGAGAAGAAGCAACATTTCATAAAAATGAAAGCGTGAATAAACACAACTTTCATTATTATTCTACTCGCAATTCCCATATTACACAAAGTCATAGCCAGACTAGGTGGTCATTGAGTGTTTGGGGTGGCATAGTTGGAAATTTAGTTATTGGACCACATTTCTTTGGTAGACGAGTAAATGCTTTAGTTAATTTGGACTTTCTTCAGAATATTTTACCATTATATTTGGAAAAATGTATTTCTGAGCAAATGTCAAACAACGTGGTTTTTACAGGATGAGACTCTTGTACACAAACCTGCATTAATCCATAACCACACCAATACAACGTTCTCCGACAGGTGGGTTGGAAGAGGAAGACCAGTCATACATATGGCCAGCTCGATCCCCGGACTTTACGAAAACTGTGGGGCTATAGTAAAAGATGGTGTGTATCAAGTACCGGTAACAACACGAGCAGATATGATGGAAAGAATAAGAGAAGCCTTTCAGAGTATTGATGTAGAAATGTTAAGGAACGTTAGTCGATCGTTTGAGCAACGACTGCAACACTGTATTGACGTTTCTTTTATCGATAACGCACAGTATGTAACTTGTTAGTTAATAAATTTTAAAAAAAATCAATTTTCATTTTTAAATAGAAATATTTGCTAAACCCTAACAGTTAGTAATAGAGAATGTTTAACAAAAATGAAAGAGCCGATAAATATCTATCAAAACGTCATAAAAATAAAGGTGTTCCATTTAAGTTTAATGAGAAAATTAAGGATCCGAGTTTTGACTCACCCTGTATACAAGATATTTGTTTTACTTTCTTATACGTAGTATAAGGAAGTATTGTGATGACGAAAATTTTCGACCTCGAGATTTTTGCAGATGTCCACGTTTTGATGTCACCTGATACCAAAAAAGTGGTATTTAAAACATATCTGTTTCGTGTACAATCTCCCTCTAGAGATCTGATTAGTTTTTCAGTAAAATCGGTAGACCGGAAGTAGTAGTTTACTTCAGTGAAAAAATATAATTTTGCCAATATTTCGTCAACTACTAAGTTTGAACAAATTTATAAATAATTCATATGTACTTAAAATTAAAATTGAGAATAATTTTATTTAAAAAGTTTTTCGAAATTTCTACCGGAAATAGGTCTTTTACTCGTATCGAAAATCAGTTTTTTGCAAATATTTCGCAAGTCATGCTTTTTAGACAGGTACGTTACGGGTATAAAAGTATTTAGAACTTTTCAACACCTTTTCTATAAAAACAAAAATTTTAAATTCGGACCGAAAGTACCTCTTTTACTCTTAGCGAATAGCGATTTTTTGCAAATATGTCGTAAATTATGCATTCTATATATATTTATCAAGAGTACAAGAGTATTTAGGTTTGGATTTGTAATATTTTTTGTATAGATGAAATTTCAAAATTTGGACCGGAAGTAAAATTTTACTCTTAGGGAGTAGCACTTTTTTTCAAATATCTTGCAAAGTATGCATTCTATAGCGATTTATTAAGAGAATGAATGTACTGTGTTGGCCACACCTCATTTTTTTTTATTAAATTCACGAAACAGCGAAAATAAAAGACGTACCCAAAGCAAGTAACGGAGCGAAAACGATCGTATAATTTTCTACTTACCAGAACTACTAACCCTCTTAAAGCTCTCTAATTTAGACGTAAAAAATTAGGTGTGGCCACCACACGACTTTCTTATACGTATGAGCGTTTCAAATTATAGAATTTTAAGAATTTTTTTTATAAAAATTATTCAAAATCCTATTCTAAGTACTTCTATTCTTTTAATAAATCTCTATAGAATACATACTTTGCAAGATATTATCAAAAAAAGTGCTCCTCGCTAAGAGTAAAAGTGCTACTTCCGGTCCGAATTTTGAAATTTCATATATACAAAAAATATTGCAAATCCAGTTTTAAATACTTTTGTACTCTTGATAAATTTATATAGAATGCATAACTTACGACATATTTGCAAAAAATCGCTATTCGATAAGAGTAAAAGTGGTACTTCCGGTCTGAATCTTGAAATTTTTTTTATACAAAAGATATTGAAAATTATGTTTTAAATACTTTTATACTAGTAACGTACTTGTCTAAAAAGCATAACTTGCGAAATATTCGCAAAAAACTGATTTTCGATAAGAGTAAAAGACCTACTTCCGGTAGGAATTTCGAAAAACTTTTTAGATAAAATTATTCTCAATTTTAATTTTAAGTATATATGAATTCTTTATAAATTTGTTTAAACTTAGTAGTTGACGAAATATTCGCAAAATTTGATTTTTTCGCTGAAGTAAACTGCTACTTCCGGTCTACCGATTTTACTGAAAAACTAATCAGATCTCAAGAGGGATATTATACACGTAAATACAAAATTTGGAATTGATAGGTACAGCGGTTTGACCGCTATCGTGGTCACACACACACACACAGAGACACACAGACACACAGACACAGACAGACACAGACACACAGACATTTTTTAAAAACCACTTTTTCGGTATCAGGGGACTTCAAAACGTGGACATCTGCAAAAATCTCGAGGTCAAAAATTTTCATCATCACAATACTTCCTTATACTACGTATGTATAAGAAAGTAAAATGGACATAATTTAAACACACGGAATAGATCAGGCAAACCCTATATGCGTAACCTCGCCTAAGTAAGCAGGTTTTAAATACGTTGAACAAGTATCATCATCCTATTTAAAAAAAATAAGTTAAGTCTACAACTGAGTTATAAAACATCCTGTATATGTGTACCTAATTTTAAAATATGAAGCTTAAGAATACCTACACCTTTCCGTAATAATTTTTCTTCATAACTTTTATGATATCAAATAAATCGGGCTTCCCTATACTAATGCGCCAGCCTGTATTCACACACTGTCTCAAAAAGAGAAAACGAGTCATTAACTCCCTTATTTATTGGAGGATTTTAATTATCTATATACCAAATTTAATGGTTGCAAATGGACTAATAAAATCACGTATAGCCCTAGGGGTTTAAGACTAAAGTGTCAAACAATTTTTTTTCAAGTCGACCCAAATTTCAACGGATAGTAGACAATTTAAGGAGATGTGGGGTTTACAAGAAATCGAGACGAACTCGGCGTCAGTTTCAGAAAGAAATTTTGTTCAATACAGCATATGGGGTTGTGCAGGGTTACCACCAATATTTAGCGCAAAATAGAGCGCAGTTTAAGAATAGACGACAGTAATTATTTTTTTCTTGTATTTCTTATGTAAGCATATACTTTTGATATATTGTTGGTTTCAGAATAAAAATGTCTATTCGAATAACATAATTAATTAATGTTCGAATTACAAAAACAAACTTTTGACAGGTTAGCCTTAAAGCTCTTAGATACTTAAAATCCTCGAATAAATAAAAAAGAAAATGAACTCGTCATTTTTTTTTTGGAGACAGTCTGTATAAGAATTGAAGTTTTTAATATTGTGCCCTATAAGCAGAAGATTTGCAATTCAAGGCCTATCACGAATTCATTAATCTCTATTTAATGTGCTATGTTGTAATATTCAAATAATTAGTAAATAAATATTTAAATAGTTATTTAACATTATATATAAATATTTCTGCCTCCGTATAATCATCTTTCAAAAAAATGAATACACAACTTTCATATATGTACCGTATGTATGTGCATTCCCAATTGTTGATACATAAGTTGTACCAATTTTAGTGTTAAATACGTTTACTTTCTTAATAAATTAAACTTGTGAATAAAAGTTATACTTCCGTTCCGAATTTTGAAATTTCTTTTTACAAACATTGTTTAGAATTTCGGGATTTCGGAAAACTTTCTTATAAAATCAATTTAAATTTATCTTTGAGTACTTTTGTACTCAATGTGGATGAATAAATGGTAAAGTTTTACGAGCCTCTATCGAAAAGGGAGTCCATGGAATGGCAGCGACCTGATGAACTTGGCCCAGAAAGGTGAAAGTCGTTCAATCAACGAAAAAGGTGATGGCCACAATATTCTGGGATTGTGAGGGCATTTTGCTAATTGACTTTAAAGAGCGCAATACAAGTATGAACGGCACATATTATGCGTCTTTATTGCATAAATTAACGGACAGTATTCGTGCAAAACGTCGTGGAAAATTGACAAAAGGTGTGCGATTATTGCACGGCAATGCTCCCGTCCATACTGCCGCCATTTCACACGCTGCCATCCGCGAATGCAGCTTTTAAGAATTGGAACATCCACCGTATAGGACGGATAAGGCCCCTTGTGATTTTTTTTGTTTCTATGTAAGGAAAATATGGACACAGATGTTCCCACGTCAAGCTGTATTATTTCTGGTTATTGTTTTTAGTTCTATTACCAGAGCCGGGGCTAAATATTTAAATTATAGTAGAATCATTTCAGCATTCGACATCCCCAAAACACGATCTACAGGCGACGACTCAATGCCACGACAAATTTACTTCGAGAGGAACAATATCAGAAAAGAGAAATTTAACTGTTTTATTAATATTTATTCTACTGAAATGTAATACTTGAAAGCCAGTTATAAATTCAACCTTATAAAGTAATACTCTTCAATACTAACGTTTTATTTAAAACTTGACTCCATAACATGAACACTCAATGCTAGAGTTTTCCTGAAAATTTCATCAAAATCGATTTAGCGGTTTCGAAGTCTATAAGGAACATACATATATCCAATTTTATATATATCTAGATTAATACACACTTATTGAAATTAAATATTTGTTTGATGACCATATATTTTTATTCACTATACTTTATTAGTTAAGATACTGTAAAAGTTATTTCCATCTTATCAGGGTTATGCTAAATACGGCAAATTGTCTGATTCAGAAACACACATGTTTATATTTACCCTAGAAGGTGGAAATATCCCTAATAACAGATGAAATATTGAATCTCTATAATGTATTATTGTCGTAGCAAAATATTCAATATCTACCAAAATAAAATCGTGTCTACGTGACAGCCATCATTAACCGATGCTTTTAAAAGATCGTGACCCGTAGATAACTGAGTCATGTATGTAACAGTAACTAAGTAATAAGAAAAAATAATCGCATGAGAGTTAACTTGAGATTTATAATAAATCACAAAATACAATAATTTCATTTCTGAAACAGAAATACTCTTAAAATTGGAATTATCTACTATAAACCAATACAGCCGAGAATTATCAATCTAATGTATATTTAAATTTACATTACACTATAATAAACTCATTTTCTATAATGCCAGAAAAATCTTAATAGTTTTCGGCAATCTGCAGCTAGATTTGCGAGAATCCTTCTATTATTTCCTAATATTTCAAAACTCATATTCTAGGCACGGTTTCACTAGATTGCCTAAATTAATCCTAACCAATCACTAAAAAATCTATGCTGTTGGAATTTTAAAAAGAAAAAATATGACTACAACCGCTGCAGCGCTGGAGTCGCTAATAGAAATTAAAAAAATGAGGTGTGGCCACCACACGACTTTCTTATACGTATGGGCGTTTCAATTTATAGAGTTTTAAGAATTCTTTTTTCAAAAATTATTCAAAATCCTATTGTAAGTACTTCTATTCTCTTAATAAATGTCTATAGAATGCATACTTTGCAAGATATTATCAAAAAAGTGCTCCTCGCTAAGAGTAAAAGTGATACTTCCGGTCCGAATTTTGAAATTTCATATATACAAAAAATATTGAAAATCCTGTTCTAAATACTTTTGTACTCTTGATAAATATATATAGAATGCATAACTTACGACATATTTGCAAAGAATCGCCTTTCGATAAGAGTAAAAGTGGTACTTCGATTTCGAAAAACATTTTCAATAAAATTATTCTCAATTTTAATTCTAAGTATATATGAATTCTTTACAAATTTGTTTATACTTAGTAGTTGACGAGATATTGGCAAAATTCGATTTTTTCGCTGAAGTAAACTGCTACTTCCGGTCTACTGATTTTACTGAAAAACTAATCAGATCTCAAGAGGGAGATTATACACGCAAATACAAAATTTGGAATTGATATCTACAGCGGTTTGATCGCTATCGTGGAGAGACGCACAGACACACACACAGAGAGAGACACACAGACATTTTTTAAAAACCACTTTTTCGGTATCAGGGGACTCCAAAACGTGGACATCTGCAAAAATCTCGATGTCGAAAATTTTCATCATCACAATACTTCCTTATACTACGTATAAGAAAGTAAAAGAAAGTTCATAATTTGATATGATTAGAATAATAGCAAATAGGTTATGGTTATATCGTATCTGAATATATAAAATCAAAACTTTTGAATTTTCATTTTACAGAGTAAAAGTAGTATAGTAAAAGTTTTATACATGTTGATTCATTTTGGCGTTGAATATTATTGTGAATATAGCGTAGGTTTAAATTAGGCAAAGTTGATACATGTTGTGAGAGAAAATGTATATGTGACAAATAACTTTCGAGATTTTGTTTAAAATGGAATAATTTTCATTTTCTTGTATTAACTTAGCACTTTTACTTAGACTCACGGAGAAAAACTCAGACCAAAAATTCCGATTTCGAAATTAGAGAATAGACCGCACTCGATTTTCTCTGGAATTTTATGACCAAAACTACAATTTTTAAACACTAAGAAACGTTTTTTGAATCATTTAAAATTTAGTACATAAGTTTGACTCTTAACAACTCTTACTTTATGTGATTCTATCTAAAAGATTCGAAATTATATACACTCAGTGGCTCGGTGCATAGGGCATCTAACTAGCGATTGGGATATTGTGAGATCGAATCTCACTTAAAATATCAGTGTCAAGCAAAAAATAATTTCAAGCTAAGAGTTAGGAAAATCGGTGTTTACGCACTCACAAACGATGTCTAAATGCGAAATAGTTTTTCTTTTTTTTTTGGTATTTAGTGTTCAAGGAATAACACATTTGTTTTATACCATTATTTTGTAACTACCTTTCTAAATATACAGGGTGAGTTTTTTTGAATGTTTAGCATTGGGATCTCAGAAACTACTGGAGATACCGCGCGATCATTTAAATTCTAAATTAGAGCAGGCCGTGAAATTTAAATTAAGTTGGTATATAAGTACTAATTTACAATTTGAATTGTCAAAGTGACGTTTCATAATGTTAATTAATCAATAATTGACATTGTGGACAACCTAATAAAAAAAATCCCGCCTGCTATAATTTAGAATTTAAATGATCGCGTGGTAGAAAAACGCTTAAATGGGGAAAGATGCGCAGTTTTAGAGTTTTTGTTTCCCCGATAATTTTCATGGTTTATTAGATATTCAAAGAAAACTAAATTTTACGATTCTCTTTAAACATGCTTACCATCGTTAATAGTAATTTTAGAGAAAAAGTGTTCAGACAAAAATTTTAGATAATTTTACGCAAAATAAAACTATGTAGCTGATATTTTTTTTTCGTTCACCATTATCGAGTTATGACACAAACTTGTGTTTTTTTAAATGGAAACCATAGTTGGTTTTGACATCATTAAAAAGCTTATTTTTTTGCTGATTACAATAGTTGATGATATGGTTATTTTAAAAAATAAGGAGGATATAGACATTTTTATGGTTTTTATGGACAACAATTGAATTTCGAACTTATAAAATACAAACCAAACGAAAACTTATTTTGAAACCTTATGTAGTAATAAAATGAAAACTATAAGAACTTTTATTAAGGGCACACAACATTATTAATGTTCAAAGATACCTCCATTATTATTCATACACAAATTGCATCTCTTCTTAACAGAATTTGTAGCATTGCGTACTTTACGCCTATCGATGTTATTAAAAGCAACTAAGACAGCTTCTCTTAAATCGTCCATTGTTTCATATATTCTTTTGTATACTGTGCCCTTTAGTACACCCCACAAGAAAAAATCCAAAACTGATAAATCAGGGGATCTAGCCGGCCATTCAATGGGTGCATCTCGTACTATCCATTGATTAGGGAAGTTCAAATTTAAATAATTTCTAACATTCAGTTGATTGTGCGGAGGCGCTCCGTCATGTTGAAACCATTGCAGCATTGTTCGGGCTCTTAAATTTAAAGCATGAATTTGTCGTGCTGAATGCTGCATTCAACAAAACGGTGGCCACTTTAAACAGTTCTTTTGGATGTTGTACTGTTAAATAAATATCTTTATGTTCCAATATCTTAGTAATAAATTAATTTGAAACATATGTTTATATGGACTTTTTTATTTATTTTATGCTGGAGAACAAGTACCTACAATAGTGCCGTGCAATTCCGAAACACCCGGTATATCATAAAATTGTCAACTAATAGATTGAAGTTTCTAACTTCCATAAATCTATTTAATAATACATGTAATATGTTTATCTACACTATATGACACGACCTGTAAGCATTTTGTTATTAATAAATCATTATTATTGTTATTAAACTAGGCAGTTGCCTGTTACAATATATTTAAATAAATCATTTAAAAATATTAAACTACAATTGCATATTTTAGCATTTAGATGAATAAGAGAAACATGTCTTGTTATGTAGGACTTAACATGTTTAGGGTTGATATATAACGCGCATAATAAACAATGAAATTATAATTCTTTCGTAACATTAAATATTTATGAACAGGTGACATGAATATAGAAATATAATTTTGAAACCTAATCAAGTTATTTGACCATAAGTCTTTTATAAAATTTATCCTCACACCTTTACATAAACTCGTTCTTGCATAACACAATAAATCATTGATATTTACGAAAAATTAAACGTATTTGGCCTTTCCGGAGTATAAAGTGTAAGCAACTACAAGTAGGTACAACATACATATTCATTAATATGAGAATAGTCTCCAAAATAGTAAGCCATTACTACATCCCGTGATGTCATAAATGCGACTCCACTTTAGTTAGCACATATATACAGGCTGATTTACTCAATCCAACATTTCTTTTCATTGGGAAATTTAATATCTAGAATGACGCATTCGATAAGCAAGCCTTTCCGAACAATGATTAGAAAATATTTCCGAGTCTTCCTCATTTCATTTTCCTATAAAACAAGCTGATTCTATAAAACATTTACAACAAAGATACCATATGTTGTAAAGATTGTTGTCATGGTTATGAAATAAGAATGAATTGTAAACGTATTCAACAAAGAGATTGGAATATATTAGAGAAAGTATCAAGCTGCAATGTTTGGCCGCAACAGCTCCAGGTGGGGTAAGGGGAATTGATACATTGCCAAGCGATTATAGTCTTTAAGGAAATCCAACAGCGTGCTGTCATTGGTCGAAATATCGTGCTCGTACTTGGTTCGTATGAATTCGTTAAATTCTGCACGAATTTGTTTTAAAAGTGTTTGTGCTTTGTAATATGTAATAACGCGAATTAAGCACTTTTAATGCGAAATACATAGCAAAAATGGTGCGATTGTGCTATTTGTGTAAACGTCGATACGAAAAGGCATCATAATAATTATAAAAGAATATATATATACACATATAAATTTAATAATCGATGAAACCTTACACATGGTTATGAATTGATTGTTTTGACACATTGACTTTATCCAATTAGATGACAAAGACAAAATATAATCATATTTCTCAGGTTATCATGACTGTCTCTGTCTACACTCTACCCATTAACGAGGTATTCTAAAATCCATAGTTAAAACAATATTTAAAAATTTTCATGTTATCAAATTTGCAATTTGGAAACGTCTTCGGACAGTGTCGTGATTAAATATTTACAAAGTAAACATCAGTTTATAATCCTATGATGGTGCTTATATCTAACAATAACATTGACAATATGTTCAAGTAGCATTAATAACTAAAGACCAGACTAAAAGGTACCAAAAAATAGAAAAATGTATAATTTTGACAAATTTTGAAAAAAAAAATTGGTATAATAGTTTCGTTCGAAAATGTATTTTTGATAAAAATAAAATGTTATTAGATCAATGGTTTTCGGGATTAGTAGTTTTGTTTAGAAATGTATATTTGGTGAAAATCAAACGTTATTAGTAGGGCGCGGAATCGACCGAGCTAAACTACCACGGAGCTACAACCGAGCAAATAAATAATGTAAACAAGTGTGTGTTGTTTACATTATATCTGAATAGCACTAATTTATAGGGCGAACTGCAACATCTGTTTACGCCCGAGAAGTGCCCGAGAATCAGAGAAAAAACTGCCATAAAATAAGGAATTTATGAGTAAAATTCATTCTACATCGGCGTAGATAGCCTGAGGGGTTTTTAAAATTTATTATATTTACCTTATATTTCGCAAGAGAAATAATGTAAATATGTAATATATACTTACTGTTATTTAGTTTCAATAACATACGCGTACATTTTTAGTTATCATTTATTTAGACCTAGAACGTTGTTTATCTTCCTTTTTCTAATATGAAAATGAATTGTCAGTGATTCCGAAATTTATTACAAAGTCTGTAGAATATCGTTACAGAATGCCAAAATATCGCACGTTCGTCACTTAGCTTTGCTAAAACATACACATAAATAGTTTTTATGCAGAGCATTTCGATAGTTTACAAAATTTCGTTACATGTTTAAATGACGATGCTCGAAATATTTCTGAGTACAAGGAACTAACACAAATCTCAAATTTAAAAAATGAGGTGTGGCCACCACACGACTTTCTTATATGTATGAGCGTTTCAAACTATACAATTTTAAGAATTTTTTTATACAAAACTTATTCAAAATCCTATTCGAAGTACTTTCATTCTCTTAATAAATCGCTATAGAAAAAAAGGGCTACTCGCTAAGAGTAAAAGTGCTACTACCGGTCCGAATTTTGAAATTTCATGTATACAAAAAATATTGCAAATCCAACTCTAAATACTTTTGTACTCTTAATAAATATATATAGAATGCATAATTTACGACATATTTGCAAAAAATCGCTATTCGGTAAGAGTAAAAGTGGTACTGCCGACCAGAATATTGAAATTTTTTTTATACAAAAGATATTTAAAATTATAATATAAATACTTTTATACTCGTAATGTACCTGCCTAGAAAGCATGACTTGCGAGATATTCGCAAAAAACTGATTTTCGATAAGAGTAAAAGACCTACTTCCGGTTGGAATTTCGAAAAACTTTTTTAAGACAATTTGTCTAAAATCTAATTTTGAGTATATTTGAGTTATTTATAAATTTGTTTAAACTTAGTAATTGACGAAATATTTGCAAAATTCGATTTTTTCACTGAAGTAAACTACTACTTCCGGTCTATCGATTTTACTGAAAAACTAATATTTTGAAAATCGAATCTGAAATTAAAAAATGGATTAACCACATTAGATGTGGCTATTAATAATTTCAAAAGTATTCCAAGTGACTTCGGATGTGGCCTTCGGCAAAAGTTAGACGCAGTTTTTAATAGAAATCCAGATGTAATAACATTGCGGCAATTGTGTATGCTAAATACGCTGACATAAAAGAATATATCCAGTACGCACATATAACCAGTTGCGATGTAGAAAGGACGTTTTCTATCTACAAGGATGTACTTAATTCAAAGAGAACAAGTCTTACAGAAGAGAAAATGAACAAATAATAAGGTATTTTGTATTTTATAGATCATCAGTCACTTGTTATCCAATTATATAAATAAAATTAAAACCTCTTTAAAAATACAACATTTCAATAGTGCGCCCGTGGGCGATGAGTCATGGCTCGCTCGATTCCGCGCCCTAGTTATTAGTTAGCTACAGCAACGTTTGATAAACATTTTGAACACGTTTATGGCAAATTCACAATTAATAATGCGTTAATAAATTGATTTGACATTAATTATAAATGCCAAATGAATGTATAATTTAGTTTTACATATATTTTGTTTAATTCTACACAAATTAAACAAACATCTTAATAATTTGTCAAATTGGTGTGCATAATGGCTTCAAATAAATTGTTTGTCAAACATTTTGTATAATTGGTGTGCACCCAGTCTAGATAAACTTGCTGAAAATATAATAATAGAGGAACCCGGGGCAGAACGGGGTAGCGGGGCGGAATGGAGATCGTTTTTTTTTAATATCAAGATGACGATGCCGCTAAGCGGCAACAAGTGGAACTACTTCAGTTTAGTGCGGCTCAACACGGGCAGCCATGTTTGCCTAGTTTCCTTGCTGTTTTGTATGTGAAGATACCACTGTGTAAGTTTTTGCTCCAGTATTGCAAATGGTGATGATTTATTAATCAAGGTAAGATATACACACTTGGTTCTATTACAAAGGTAGTTAGCAATATTTGTAATACGTTCAATGGGCTTTAGTTTAGTCCAGATCATCGTTTCTTTACACGTTGTTTTCGAGTAGCGTAACCTCTGTGAACAAAATCGTGTTCCTGGGGCGGAACGGGTGGGGTAGAATGGGGTAGTACCCCGTTCTGCCCCGTACTATTTTGGTCTGATAGATTGTTTTTATGAAGTTCGTAACATTTTGCATTTCAATTCCAGATGGTTCGAGTATATGAAAGAAAGACAAATAGGCAGTCCTGGTCAATCGAGTCGATGAGTAATGCTGTTGAAGCGGTGATTTCTGGACAATTGGGTTATGTAAAGGCTTCAGTTCAATTCAATGTTCCCCAAACTACGCTGGAACGATATGTGAAGAAAAAAAGGGAAAATCCTGAGCACTGTATTGACAAGACTGCTGGAAAATTCCAAGCAGTGTTTACCCAAGAGCAGGAACATGAGCTAGTAAACTACCTGAAAACTATGGAAGCACGATTATTCGGTTTGACAATGAAAGACTTACTTACTCTCGCGTATCAATTAGCGGTAAGAAATGGAATAGATCACAGATTTAAAAATCAAATGGCTGGCCAAGATTGGGCCAATGGATTTTTAAAGAGAAATCCTTCTCTTTCAATTCGTCAACCTGAGTCAACATCTGGCGCAAGGGCTATGGGATTTAACAAAGTAGCAGTTGATAATTTCTTTTCGTTGCTTACAAATTTGGTAGATAAGTACAAACTTACAGCTTCGCAAATATTTAATTGTGATGAAACTGGGGTTTCAGTAAATCCCAAGAATAATTCTAAAATCATTGCTTGTAAGGGCAAGCGACAAGTCGGTTCATTAACCTCGGCCGAAAGAGGTGAAACCGTAACTTGCCTTATTTGCATGTCTCCTAGTGGAGCATACATGCCACCGATGTTAATTTTTCCAAGGAAAAAAATGCAGAAAGAGTTTGAGCTGGGATTACCTCCAGGGAGTTGGGCTGAAGTGCACAGCACTGGATGGATGACTGCAGAGTTGTTTTTGATATGGTTTAAAAAGTTTGTAGCATTTTCTAAGGCATCAAAGGAATTCCCGGTTCTTCTCATTTTAGACGGACACACAACACACACAAAGAACCTTGAGGTTATAGACTATGCGAGAAAGAATGGCGTATCATTGCTGTGTTTACCACCGCACTGTTCTCACAGACTTCAGCCACTTGACGTGTCCTTCATGAAGCCTTTAAGTGTTCATTACACTGAAGAGCTTCGAAAGTGGCTACGTATGAATCCAGGGAAAGTCGTAACGTTGTTTCAAATTTCAACTCTTTTTGGATCAGCCTTTATTCAAAGCGCGACTATGAAGACAGCCATTAATGGATTTCAAGCTACAGGGATTTGGCCCACTGATCGATCTGTTTTCATTGAGTCTGATTTTCTCCCCGCGGACAGCGAGGACGATGAAGCTATACTTGTGTGTGAACTGTGTGAATCAGATTAACCTTAATGAATACTAAGCCAAATGATATTTTTTGTTTTTTTTTTAAGTTTTGTAACGACTACCCCGTTGTGCCCCATACCCGGGGCAGAACGGGGCACTTGACACTGTTTTATGTTTTATTATGTAAAAAAAAAAAGTTTTATATTTGTTTCAAATTAATTGTGCAATAATGTTAACAACACTACAGTGAGTTCATAAAATGTATTTCAGCTGTCATTATAAAGCCTTTCTTATTTTTAAAAAAAAATTTCAACTTGGTACCCCATTCCGCCCCGGGTTCCCCTACAGATATATACACTGTATCCAAAAGGTTGAGAAACACCCAGTATGATTTTTAAAAATGAGTTAAAAGCAGGTCAGTTAGTGTTTTCAAAAAGCTTGTTGTTGATAGTGTCTATTTGGTTTCTGGATGACCTTGAAGCCGGACTTTTATCTTATTATACATTTGTATGAAATATCGTGACTAGTGACAGTCATAACATTTTAAGCATGGTTGCCCTTTTATTTCGATTACATATTATTACTATTGGTAGACCTGTTATACATTATATATATTCCTGCATTTGAAAATGGTATTCTCCACAGTAATGACAGCAAGCTCGATTAGGCATTGGTACACTTAAATGCTTTGTAACGGTACAGCCAAATTGAAACATTTTATAATTTTAAATATGAATATTGATTATTTTTCAAAGCATATTAGAAGCCGACGATCAATTTCTTTAAACTGTTTATTCTAAATGTATGAGTTAAGCATTAGTTAGATAAGAAATCTTTGTAATATGTATATATAAAACTCATGGCACTGAGTGTTTGTATTTATCGCCGGTCAAACGTGAGAATATTTATGTGAACGATAACTGCGATACATGTGCAGAGCAGAAGCATGAGCGTCCCAGAGAGCGAAGTCCGATGGATAAAACAAGTCGACCAAGAGCCTACAAGAAAGCAAGTCGACTACAAGACTTCAATGAGACAAGTCAACAGAGGATCTTCGAAGATATCGGTCGCCAGCGTACTAGACTGGCTTAATTAGACCGTTAAAAGTAATATAAGGTTCCCTATTAATAAGTAAGTCGACACACACATAGCGGTCGCTAGATTATTAGATTGTCGTTTTGAACCTCATAAATAATATAAAAGGTTCTTTATTTATATAAAGGGGTCGACCGACTAATAAGTGTTAAGTATGTAAAGTTTGATATATGTATGTTCATGTGAGAAATTGAAAAGGTGCAAGGTGACTGATAAAGAGCCTACATCATTTGAAGGAGCTCCGGGTATCTCTACTGTCGGAAGAGGACTCTCACGAAGTAAGCCGACAATGAAAAGATCTTCTCTTTAGCGAGAAAAAAGAAGACGAAAAGACGAAAAGTAAAAAAGGTACTTACAAATTGTTATTGTGCAAGTGTTCAATAAACTAGGATGTTAAAATTTGTTTTAATTTAAAGACGTAATCAAATAATACAATAATATAAGATTAAAAAACATATTTATTGTAAACTATTAAATATGTTTTTCAATCTTAGAATACGGTAATATCTCGGCATTTGTAAATTGCTCGTCGATGATATTCTAAAAATATTATATGCATTGTAAGTTTAAATCTGAGCATAACTTGTTTTCTAATTTAAGCCTATGTTGTTTGTGTTTATTTGGATACGGAAAGGCATCAGAAAACAAATAATGTATAACGTGTTTATTTTAACTAAAGTTTTATTATGTTGTATATGTTCTTTGTATTTGTATTAATATATATTAAATGTTTGGTTTTTAATACAGATGTTATAATCTAATTTAAATTAGAATACATTCGTTTTCTTTAATTGTACCAATTAATGCAATAAGATTATTTTTTGTCAGCTCTCTACATGGATCGTCCTGGGATAAAAATGTGAGCTAGCCAGGTAAAACGATTTAGTTTGCATTTTATTTAAAAATATTAAAAACATTAAGAAATAACGGGCAATAATTTGGATGGTTTCGGTACAGCTTGAACAAAAAATCACAATGCCAACAATACTATATTCTCATAATGCCTTTCACAACGGAAAAATATATTATAAAATTGGAATATATTTTATAAACAATACTTGAATATTAGTGAAATAGTGTAGTACGTAATTGTATTTTGAAATTAAATTTCAAATTCTTTTCAGGAACGAGAAGTTAATATAAGTCGTAGATATTATAATCATCTGCAAATAAAAAAAAATAATTGCTTTTGCTTTTTCTATTTGGTAATTATATTTGCACAAGATTATCATGTACATATATGCATACACGTACTCACTGTAGTGTAATCAATAAAATACAAAAGTACGTTCACTTGTTATTTATGTAGTTACTCTAGCTCGTCATCAGTTGAATAATTACACGACACGATGTGTGGAAAATATGTTTGCGACCTTTTAATGAAAAAATTTTATTCGCTTAGCTCATATTCATTAACACTAAATTGACTATGACGACTTAATATACACCTATTGACGTCAATAAACACGTTTGTTATGAGTATTCACCTTCTAATTTTTACCTGTGAACTTGAACATTATCATATTGTCGATATTACGAAAACATTTACATTATTAAATACACATTAATGATAAACCTTGTCGTCCATTCAATTGTATCAGTTCATTTGGAATGATCGTGAATTTATTTGTTTTTGTACGTAGGATATCATATTATTGAGTTTATAGATTTTTCCACTCGAGTTAAGTAAAAGGTAAATAATCATTAATTAATAAATTTATATAACTTTCATAACGGGTAACAGTAGCCCTGCCATATTACGGGGGCCCACCCAGCCAGTCTTGTAGATTAAAATAACTTTCTTAATTATTTGCAGAAGTAATTAGAATTTACACATACCATGAAAAACGAGTGATTTTCTTTTGCTTGCGTACCCAAATGCTCTCAGAATATGATATGGGCAAGGGCGAACCGTGAATTTGTGGGGCCCTGGGCTAACACTACTTGGGGGCCTACCTAATTAATAAAACTAACGGCCATTTTGTAATAAAAAAAAAACTGTTTTCTATAATGATGTACACGGTATAGCAAAAAAGAAATAGGACATAAAATAATTTAGTTATTTAATATGACTTAGATACACAAACAGCAACTGTAAGACATTATGGCAAAAGATATTAACAGGTTATGTGTAGTTAGTTATATTATATAAATTATAAAGCAACCTTTCTGTATTTTTGCGCACATTGTGAGTCCTTTCCTAAATCACAATTTATGAAAGGAACTGATAAATAATTTAGTCGATTGTACGACATTGTTGTTCTACATTTGTTTTCTATATACTACGACATCCTGGAGAAAGAGCGCCCCGCTTCACAGCTAGTGATTGGCAACGTTAAAAAAGTCTTTAAGATAGTACCTATAGAAATTTGGGAAAACATCAACAAGTTTGTTTTTATAAATTAACACTTTACTGCAAGAGGTATAAGACTCTAGCTTAGACTGTAGTAAGATTTTAACTGAATGCACTCATTCACTAAATGTTCGTCGACGTCATCTGGAAAATAATCAGTAATATTACGTACACTTACCAGATCTATGTTATCCATATTATTGTTTTGCAAACCCATTAAAAATTGAATTTCTTACTATACGTCTCATTATAGACTTGGCTTCTTCTATTTAATCTATAATCAGCTTCTCCAATACAATGTTAATGTCTCTTATACATTTTTCTGCGCCGTATACTGAGACTTTATCTGTAGATTTAGAAGTAATGCGTCTCTTGTTTATGTCACTGAATTCTGTTCCCACACTAGTACTTAATGTTTGAGTTTTCTCCTCGTATTCCTTTAATTTCTGATCTGATTGGGGTCGTATGTTGCTCACGAACTATTTTAATGACATAATTAATTTGTTGGCTCTGTACTTTTTTGTTAACTAAATTGAATCTCTCTAAAATTTGTTTTGCCAGTTTATTAAATACATTTCGTGTCTCTTTTCGATAATCAACTTTCTCACCTTCATTTTCACTAAAACTTTAGAAAGTCATGGTAATTATTTTTTAAAGCTTGGACAGTATTATACTGACTAGACCATCTGGACTGGCTTAAACTTTTTAAAGTAAATTTTAGTTTTGTTTCATGATTTAGTAGCAGTTTTTACCTATGGGTCGAAGCAGAAAAGAAAACGCATATTTTTGCACCACTCCAAAAAAGTTTACTATTTCGGTTGCAACCTTAACGGATTCTTCACCAACTAGGTTAAAGGCATATAAATCGCGGATTTATTTTTTGTTTTAGTAGTGCTTGTACACCATTTTAGTGACCCGCCATATTAGCAGCGTTGTCAAAAGATACCCCGTACAATTATCCAGTAGTACTCCATTTGTTTCTAAAAAGAAAAATCAGTGTGCTTAAAACCACACGGCAGAAGTGAAAACTTCCTCAAGGCTCTCCCATGTAACGGTCGCCGAAAGAATCGCCAAATTGAAGACGTAATAAGCGACCACAAACACCCCCGTATCCAAAATTTCACAAACATTCATCAATTTTCAAAAAACTCTTCCGCCATTTTTTTTTGTCATTTTGACTTTGGATTCGTGATCGGCGATCTAAGACACCCCCGTATCTAAAATTTCACATTCATACGTCAATTTTCAAAAGAAATTTCCGCCATTTTGTTTTTTTGACACTTTGACTTTGGAATTGTGATCGGCGACCCCCAAAACACCCATATCTAAAATTTCACATCCATACGTCAATTTTCAAAAAACTCGTCTGCCATTTTGTTTTTTCTTTGACATGTTGACTTTGGATTTGTAATCGGCGACCTAAGACACCCCCGTATCTAAAATTTCACATTCATACGTCAATTTTCAAAAAAATCTCCCGCCATTTCGTCTTTTTTTTTGACATTTTGACTATGGATTGGTGATCGGCGACCTAAGACACCCCCGTATCTAAAATTTCACTTTCATACGTCAATTTTCAAAAAATCCTTCGGCCATTTTGTTCTATTTCGACATTTGAATTAGTGATGGGCGACCGTAAAAACTCCCAAGTGCCTAATTTTAATCAGAAGAGAGAGAAATTGATTTCAGCCGGTTCCGCCCACTGTGCAAGTTTGCGTAATCGTTTAAATAAAATTATTTCGTAATAGGGGCACATAAATGTCGACAGCAATTCTCCTTTTCCCCTTTAAGGAAATACACACGTTCTGGAATTATCGTATTTTAATTCAAATCATTATTAAAATATTAATCGACCCCTGTATAGATAAAAATATCAAGTCATGTGGGAGACCGTTATGTATTGTGTGGAGATGCAAATCGCCGGACCGTAATACATTGATCGCCAGTGCACATGAGAATCTGATATTTATTTTTCGCCCGCCCGGAATAGATTGATATCAGTGCACATTTAAACGGCCATTTTACTTACCAAATCCTTCTGCAAACGACCTTTAAATTGCCGGTACCTTCGATTACAACATACAAAAAAAATGAGGTGTGGCCACCACACGACTTTCTTATACGTATGAAAGTGTTACTTCCGGTCCGAATTTTGAAATTTCATTTATATAAAAAATATTCCAAATCCAACTTTAAGTACTTTTGTACTCTTCATAAATATATATAGAATGCATAATTTACGACATATTTGCAAAAAACCGATTTTCGATAAGAGTAAAAAGCCTACTTCCAGCAGGAATTTCGAAAAATTTTTTTAATAAAATTCTTCTTAAATTTAATTTTAAGTACATATGAATTCTTTATAAATTTGTCTAAACTTAGTAGTTAACGAAATATTGGCAAAATTCGAGTTTTTCACTGAAGTAAACTACTACTTCCGGTCGACCTAATTTGCTGAAAATCTAATCAGTTCCCAAGAGGGTGATTATATACGTAAATACAAAATTTGTAATTGATATCTCCAGCGGTTTGACCGCTATCGTGGTCACAGACAGACAGGCAGACAGACAGGCAGACAGACAGACAGACACACAGACAGACACACACACACACAGACATTTATTAAAAACCACTTTTTTGGTATCAGGGGACCTCAAAACGTGGACATCTGCAAAAATCTCGAGGTCGAAAATTTTCATCACCACAATACTTCCTTATACTACGTATAAGAAAGTAATTATAGAGAAGATATGCACATTTTTTATTCTTCTGTGTGCAAACTTTAGCCGAATAACATACACCGAAGAAAAACAGTTAGTAGAGTTCTGATGTTATGTGTAATGCGGAATATTCTTTAAAGTGACAAGAAACTTCAAACATCTAACTGAAGTTTGATTTTCGACGATAGTCTTACGAAAATTGGATTTCAGCTATCACATGTAAGTACAACAGAAACAATAACGAGTTTTTAATATTATAAAAAAGCTTCTTAATACAAAAAAAAATAACACGCAATAGCCACATTTACTGATGTCAACAATGACGGTTAAACGTCAACTAATTTCAGATGCAATGACAATTTGAGCAAAAACTTAAATTAGACATACCTATATACAGAGCACGTCAAAAGTTTAGAGAACCGGGCATTATAAAGAGCATCAAGGCGATGCTCGCGTTTTAAGCGATTCAAGCTCGAAGAGATTGAAAATTCAACTAGTATATCTCACTAGTTGCCAATAGTGGATAGAAAATAGAGAATATACAAGTAGTAGAGTAGGCAATACAGTAGTAATATAGTATTCAAATACTCTGAATTTAGGAATACCTACACGGAAAAGAAGACTCTTGCGTCACTTGCATATTTGTCGAATGAAACATATATGTGCAAACAAGTATTTGCTAACCCCAACCAAGTAAAACTTCAGAGTTTCAAGTTTAATTTCCTGCTTCAAGAATGTAAAACATTAAAATCAAATAAGATTTTGCTTGATTCAGAAAAAAAAAACCTCTCAACTAAGTATATTTGTTTGTGTCAACAAACCCTTTGTTTCCGTGAACGTTTTACATGCTTGAAGCAAGAAATTAAACACGAAACTCTGAAGTTTTTCTTGGTTGGGATTAGCAATTATTTGTTTGCACATATATGTTTCATTCGACAAATATGCAATTGACCCAACAAAGTCTTTCTTTCTATACCGTAGTCGACAAATTTTAATTTCTGGTACGAAAGTAGAAGAGGAAAAGAGCACGTCGAAATAAAGTAAAGACAAATATATAGCGAGGCTGCTAAGTACACCCGGCAAACATTTCCTATGAAATGTGAATATCCCCCGACTGCGTTGCTTCTTCCACCATTGTTGGAAAGCAGGCATCGCTGCATTTACAATGCATGGGATAGATAGCTAGTATAGAAGTATAAACAGAAATTAAAAATTGTCGACTACGGTATACCACGTATGTATAAAAATTATACTATTACTCCCTCTAGAAGGACTGACAAACGCAAACTCTATTACAAATGTTATATTATATTTATAAGGATATTTTAATTTATTTATTATTATTCATAAGGGTTTTTAGGTTTCCTATATACGAAAGGTGGTAAAGCGATTTGTATATTAAGGGTGGGCTTTCCTTAAGAAAAATTCCTGAACGGCGTATGTCGGGTTACCTGAAATAAATTGAATATATTTACCGAGTTTAAAATGCCTGCATCTTTTACACGATGCAGATACCGGCTAGCAATATGAAGGGATATGCCTGGTCAACTGGAAAGCAAATAAATTTGGGATATTTGCCTCCTGCATTTATTGCATGAAAATATTGGTGCGGCTATTTTCTTTGAAATTTGTTTTTGCTGTTTCTGAGTATTCTCCTGGCATGTATTTATTTAGTTTTATTAAGACTCCCGATTTATGTAATTTGTAATTATTTTCATGATATTTGCCGAAATTAATTAGATATTAAGTTTTATCCTGCAATAAATATAACTTAATTATTATTATTTATGATTAATAATTATTTAAGTTGTACTTCTTATTATTTCTCACCATGATTTGTATTTACTTTACATGTTGAGGCTTTGTAATAATATGAGTAATGTTTTAGAGAAAACTAAAATCTGCTAAAAAAACAGTGCGGGTGTTTCTTACAAAATGTAAAAATTTATATTCTCTAAATAGGACATGTTTTAAATTATTGAAAATTATATTCTTCACAGTCGACACTGGTATTGTTATGATTATTTATATCTTCAATAAAATATGCATTTGCCTCCGGCCCATAGTCGCGATCGTCCGTAGTTCCTGAATGTATTTTTTGTTTCCTATAAAAAATTTTTCTTCTCATACCGTTTTTTTCACACACTGTCGTATACATCCATATTTGGTCTGAAGCTTTGAGTGATATTTGCCCTTACAATTAAATGAAACTGCTGCCGCTTTGCAACGTGCACTGTAAGAATTACGTTGAATATAATACAATCTTTTTACCTCCTACAAATTTTGCAATGACTGAATTAAAAGATTCTACAATGTTGGCATCTACGTTTCCTATTAAAGATCTACTATTAGGCTGAGCCGACTTAAAGCGTTAATAAAGTTATCATACATATTAAAATTCTGAAATTTTTCAAACATATTGATCTCACCTTCATTAGATCCTTGACAAAAGTAAGAAGCACAATCCGAGTGTTCACCAAAAATATGTCTTGATCCATTTATAATGTGACGTTGCAGTTTCACAATCTGGTTTGTTATTGTAAAGTTCGAACTTTTGTAATGTTCAATTGCTTTTGTCAAGGCCGCTCTGAATCTAAGTAATTTTTTTGTTATTAATTGTCCTATGTCCGAATTGAATTTAGGTTTTTTCAAACAGTCGCTAATTTTATTTATTACATAATATATAATTTCGGCACTCAATTTTTTCAATAATTTTTTGGGGACCGTAAGGAGCCATCTCACGTAGTTTTCTAAGAACGCTGCTATCACAGTCCCCTATTAATCTACCATAAATTACACCGTGCATTTCACCAGAATGTCGAAAACCTTCCGGAATAATTGGCGACTCCATGGCTGTTGACGACGAAGACCAATTTTTGTAGCATACGTGATTTTTAGATTCACCATATTTTGCACAAATTAAACAAAATTTGTTTTTTACGCCTACATACAACATTTTCTTCGCTCGCCATTACACAATTGCTGTCACTCCTGATAAACTGCTGTAATTAGGCTTATGCGCTCGTTTGGCCCATGCTCTTTTACTTATTCACATATACAAAAAAAATCTAAAAACTGTCCTGTGGTCAAAATACAAACTACAAATAAAACAAAAACATGAAGGCACAACAAACTCAGATATTTAAATAAATACTTTTGCCATCTAGAAAACTGAAATTTGTGTAACTTTCTGTCTAAAACCAATGCATCTTAGTTTGAAGAGTCCGGAAAATCTCTAAATTTCGTATCTTACAATGACATAAAGTTGTTTTTGTCAGATTTTAGTTTTCTACAAACATTGTTCATATTATTAAAAGGCTTCAACATGTAAGATTCAAAATAACAATAAGTCGTGCAACTTCATAATTAATAATAATAATATATATTTATTGCCGAAGAAAACTGCATTTCTGAAATTCCATAAAGCCGAAACCTTGTCCTTGAAAAATAAAATACATTTTGAAAGCGAGAAGAATATCAAGGAACAGAAAAAGAGTCTATTAAAGTAGACACATCAATGTTATCACGTAATCAATCATAAATGAACACCGACAAATATCTGAAATATATTAAAATTTGCTTGTATATATCAACCGCACGTATTTTCTTTTACAAATATGTTTAATGTATACTCAAACTTATGTATGAAATAATGAATACAACTTTATTTGGTGATAAAATTTAGTTCGAATCTTCCCTGTGACAAAATGTTTTATAATTTAATTTTGCTAATCAACTCCATCAATGCCGATTGGGAAGAATATAATATTCAACAATCCAAAACATCTGATTATTATAAAATATATATATTTACATTTTATTAAAAAACAAAACAGGCACTGTTACTGTTACTGTTACAGCACAGAATTGTTTTTGTAATATTTTAGTTGACTACAACATTGCTCATACTATTAAGATTAAAAACCTTCAACATCTAAAGCAAAATATCACCGCCAGAAATTAAGTAACAAGTTAAATTTCATAATAATAACAACATATATTTATTCCAGACGAAGAATTAAATATCTAATACATTCTCCCAAATATCATTAAAATAATTAGAAAATAAAGCCCATATCTGAATGAAGCATTCGTTTACCTAAGGCAGGGGTCTCCAAACTTTCCAGCCTTAGGGCCATACTGATTACTCCAGTAAGTTCCGAGGGCCAAAACCATATTATCATTGTTGCCGGTGGTAAAAAGTGAAATAGTCCACTGATGAAAAAAAGTCCGAAAAAGTACGCAACGTTTAAAAAAGGCTGCAAAACGGCAACACTGCATATTATTAATTTTGCTGTCATTATCTGTAATTTCTAGATTAGTGGTAGAGTACGAGCCATGAGGAGTAACGTGACACGACATCTGGTGGACACAAGCGGAAATAGGTAGTACCTTCTATCGCTAACAGATGGCGCTAATAGCACGTACAGAATAATCTCGTTGGTTCGAGAAAGTTCTGGTGTCTTCCACTCACTTCTAGATGGCAGTAATTGGAATATATAAGAAGGCTAGTGGCGCAACCACAAGTCAGTTCCTATGACACTGTTGTGAAATAAAATAGTGCGTACCTCCTTAAAACGTGTTTGTGCGTGTTTAAGTTTAAGACATCTTTGTAACAGTATTTTGATTTGAATTGTTGCTTTTGTGTGTGATTTCGTAGTATGGAAAAGAAGCGAAAAATTGATAGTGAATGCAGAAAATTCAAAGATCAGTGGAACATTCAGTATTTCGTAATTGAGTCCAGTAAGAAGGCGCTATGTTTGATTTGCAATGAAAGCATAGCCGTTCTCAAAGAATATAACATTAAACGTCATTATTAAACAAAACATTTTCAAAATTACTCAAAATATACAGGAAGTTTGCGGACAGAAAAATTCGAAGCTATGAAGCGCGGATTGAAATCGCAGCAATCTTCATTTACAAAACTCAAAACTGAACAAGAGGCTGCAACGCGTGCCAGCTTTCGTGTGGCTCTTGAAATTGCAAAACGTGGAAAACCATTCACCGATGGAGAAATGATCAAAGAATGCATAATTGCAGTAGCCGAAGAAATGTGCCCTGAAAAGGTAAATTTATTAAAAAGTGTCAGTATGTCAGCAAACACTGTGGCTCGAAGGGTAGAAAACATCGCTGAAAATATATCCTCTCAACTGTTCGACAAAAATGGACATGTTGAGTGGTTTTCTTTGGCCTTGGATGAGTCAACGGATGTGTCAGATACTGCTCAGGTGTTGATTTATATTCGAGGAGTAGATAAAAGCTATGAAGTGCATGAATAACTTCTTGATGTGAATAGTATTCATGGCACAACTACTGGTACAGATATTTTTAAAGGAGTTGAAATGGCCATTGATCAAAAGAACCTTCGATGGAAAAACTTGAAATGTATTACAACTGATGGAGGCAAAAACATGAGTGGGAAAGATAAAGGAGTGGTCGCTCTTGTGTCAAAGGCTGTAGAAAATGACGGTGGTTTAAAACCATTAGTCTTACATTGTATCATTCATCAACAGTCTTTGTGCGGAAAATGTTTGGATATGTCTGAAGTTCTGAAACCAGTCATATCAACTGTTAATTTTATCAGATCTTTTGGGCTGAATCACCGACAATTCCGACAATTTATTGAAGAGATTGGAGAAAATGACTTACCTTATCATACTGCCGTACGTTGGCTTAGTTGTGGGAAAGTCTATCAGCACTTTTTTGAACTTCGAGCAGTGATCGAAATTTTTTGAATGAAAAGCATCGCCCTCTTACTGAATTACAAAACAACGCATGGCTATGGAAGTTAGCATTCTATGTTGATTTGACAAAACATGTGAACGAACTGAAGTTGAGATTGCAAGGAGAAAACCAGCATCTTCCTGATTTATACACTAATATCAAATCATTCCGGAAGAAATTGATACTGTTTCAATCACAACTACGAAGTAAATGTTTTTCACATTTTAAAACATGTGAAATATTCAGCCACACTACTGAGACTGAGTTTCCTATCGATTTTGCAATCGAAACTTTGAGTGTTTTGAAAATAAATTTTGATACTCGTTTCTCGGACTTTGATGCCATTGCGAATCAAATTAAGATTTTTCAGAATCCTTTTGATACTGACATTGAAACCCTAGCCCCGGAACTTCAAATGGAAATAATTGATCTACAGTGCAGTGATATAATTAAGAACAAATATCAAAACTCATCTTTGTTGGAATTTTATAAGAGTCTTCCACTGACACAATTTGATAATTTGCATAAATTTGCTGGTGGGCTGTTTTCTGTTTTTAGCGCTACTTATTTGTGTGAGAAGACCTTCTCCAAAATGAAGTACACAAAAAATGTTTACAGATCTAAATTAACTGATGAGCATCTTAAATCTCTTTTAATAATTGGTACAAGTAAAATTAGTCCACAACTACAAACTATTGTCAGTGGAAAATCTCAATTACACAAATCTCATTAGTATTTCATATGTCATTATGCTTGTTATAAGTTATGTTTTTATTTAAAATGTATAAAATGTTAGTTGGATTCATTTCAATAATTTGTTAGTTATTATACACTGAAGTAAAATTTTCTGCATATTATACATGTCTTTACTCATTACAATTCTGTGTTTCTTTATCCAACTTATCACAAAAACAATAACAATAAGCCTACAACAATGTTATGAGTAGTTAGCCCATGACCATATCAATGTAGATGTCATATTAATAATTATTCAACATAAAATTAGAATACTTCAGTAAACTAAATTTAATTTGCTATAAAAAATATGTTCTCTAAAAGGAGTTTTCAAGTATGCTAGCTCTCCGCGGGCCGGACAAAATCTGTCCGCGGGCCGGATGTGGCCCTCGGGCCGTAGTTTGGAGACCCCTGACCTAAGGTAATAAAAAAAGGTGAAGATCTCTCTGTTTATATGATGTTCGGCTTAATACAGTCGACCAGGTATACCTTCCATATAGCTGGTCTTAGACATTACGAAAGTGTGAGTAAGAGGTTGAATTATGTGTTGCCTATTTGCCATTTATTAGTGCGGACTTTGTGATCATTCTCATTGGTTTCAAAGTAATTTTTTGGAGACCAGGGTTATTTTGAAAGTAAAGTAAATACATTGTCGAGTTCAGAATAAAAATATCTAGGTACTCACGATTCAAAAAAGTACTTTTTAAACAGAGTAAGCTTTATATCGCTATAAAACGAAAAAAATTCAAAGTGCTGTATTTTAACTATTTTTTAATATAATTGCAAATTTGAATCGTCAGTCGCTTGAACAAATATTCATTATTTCGTTCACGTAGCGGCAACTTTTTTAAGTGCCTTGATTTTTGCGATTTTTTGCGTTGAATTTGACCATTTTGTGGCATACGCCGATCAAGTAAAACCCCCCCTTAAGATATAACGTTTGCTGAAACAGAGCATTAACAACTTCTTCGAGTTATCATTGAACTTTCTTTTTATTTTTAGAGTAGTATATATCTGTTTAGTGTGAGTACGATTCCTCTTTTCGCATATTTTGTGAACATTTCGGTTAGGTGCTAAATAAATGTTTGTTTGCGATCGCCCTGGATTATTGAATTGCAGAACCAGAACATGTAGTGAAAATTTAATTATCAGTCATTCAACCTTATGCCCTATGATGGAGCAGTTCGTACTACTCTCTTCTGGATGGATTAAGTTGATAAATTGGTTTATAACAGATATGTACCAACTCCGTGAAAACAAACTTGGCTTGTTCAGTCGCTTTTGTTATAATTAATCATTTTCAGATAAGCCGTCGTGTTCGATTTTAGTGAGTTAGCTATTTTCAAAGTAGAGATAATTTAATTTTGCTTGCTTCTGGATTCTAAAATGTATTATAAATAAAGAAGATTATTACCATTCTATTACTTATAAAAAAGATTGGAATGACGGGGATATTAATTGATCTCAGAGAAGCAAATGAAAGAGAATATGAAATAGAATATGGAAAGGATAACTTTCGGCGAATAACTTCTGAAGTCTTAAAAAACGATCTTATGATAATTCCATATGGTATTCGATTACATTCTTCCTTCATTTTCCCTAATACCGTAATTCACCTTTTTTTTTATGGAACATCAAGTGAGCTACCTAATAGCTCATTATGTTTTTTCTCTTGTTTATGATGTAATGTAATATATAATAAGTATCTTGAAAAATAACAAAGAAACCCAACAGGAGAGGAACAATGCTAAATTGGAGAGTATATAGAACGGAATAATAAGTCAAGGGCTTCAGATATACAGGGTGAGTCATTAGTAGCCGCTTCTGTGATTATTCTTTTGTGTTTTAAATTAAAGATAAAACAATTATCGGAAGATTCATGGTTGATTAGGGCGCATATTATAAAAATACTTTAAGCTCTGACGCACTTCCGGTTTCACCGGAAATGCACGGAATTTATTTTTTTTTAAGTGACTCACCCTATATATTTTTAGATTTTCTTGTACTGCTTTAACTGGTCTGTTCAACTGTTTTTTTCTTTTTCGAAATTGAGCCATTAGTTTTTGAGTTATTAATTTTTTTTGAAAATATTTGACCAAAACAGGTGTTCAGAAAAAAATCATTTTCACATTGTTTTTAAAAGTAAAAACATTAACTTTAATGGTGCTTGTAGCCAAGAAAATTCTACATCATTTGGTAAAGTTGCACCCGACAATACCTCAAAAAACTTTGTTTTTTCAAAGCCTACTTCCTGAAATTTTCACATACCAAAAACTTATTTTTTTTAAATCGAACATCCAGTATTTTATTGAGGCATTTTGTTCCTTTTTTTATTCTCTTTCATTTTTGTTAACAATGTCCTATACCTAT
Source organism: Amphimallon solstitiale (assembly GCA_963170755.1). Taxonomy (NCBI): domain Eukaryota; kingdom Metazoa; phylum Arthropoda; class Insecta; order Coleoptera; family Scarabaeidae; genus Amphimallon; species Amphimallon solstitiale. Next base: position 36,582,917 of record OY720680.1, read on the forward strand.
CTTGTGTAATTTTTGAGATAATCACTATAGGAGCAATTAGCGGTCAATTAAAGAACTACGGGCGCTGTTCTATGCACCCAAATATTCGTCCAATAAAGACTGCAATGCGGCTGACTGCCTGAGTCAACTGTTAAGGAAAGTCGGTATACATTTATGTCAAACTTATAAAAGTATCGCTATTAATTATCATCCAAATGAATTATTCTTATGAAGAGTTAATAGATATGATTGACGTTTTGAGTGAATCTGAAAGAAACTCTTTGCTAGCATCCAGACTTTATGCACAGCGATTCCTGCTAGAAGTCAACCGAAGCCAGAAACCTTCGAAAGAATAAAGGGACGGTTTGAGAGAACAGAAAGTATTGAATATGAAAAAAGAGCGGAAAGACGTTTATGGTACTTGCGAGTGTAGTCGAACACCCCCATACTAGTACTACGAAAATTAGTCGTCATAGTTAAAATACTAGTGGAGCATTGAATGGAACTAAGTCACAGCTATATGCTAAAAAGTATATTTCCAGTATTTTGAAATTCATAGTTTTAAAATTTAATAAGTTTCTTATAGGTTTTAATGTCGAAAACATAAATTGCATGTCATGAGAAATATAAAACAAACTAGTTTTAAGTAAGCAGTATTCTTAACTAAAATACACCTTTTCAATTGTGAAACGCAAAACAGTGCCTCTTTGTCATTTTGTACCCTTGTCGCCAACATATCTATCAGGGGCCTGAGTTGTTTCAGGGCTGGCTTATCCAGCAGCGTTAGAAGAGTTTTATTATCAATCAGTCGCTGTTGCACATCTGAGTAATGCAAAGAGAGTAGCCTTTGATGTGATGCATCTACTGGTTTCTTTGCATCGTTCGTTCCTAATCCCAGTTCGTCTAATCTGTGAAGGACGTTTTTGTATGCATCTATATGTCTTTGAAGTTCTGATTTTAATGCTACATGTAGATGAGTTAGTCCTCCTATGTTTGGTGTAAGACCGTGAGCTCCTAGACCTAAAAATACAAATACAGTTATCAAATAAACAAAATACAGAAACTTTTGTCATAAATACATTTTGAGTTTAATTGCATACAATCTAAGTATTGAACATGTGATAATTATCTTTTTATTGACTGGACAATATATCGCTAAATAATGTTGTGCTCGTAAAAAGAAGTTGTGTTTCGAATTTATTTTTATTAAGTAAGATAATTAATGAGGTGTGGCCACCACACTACTTTCTTATACGTATCAGCGTTACAAATTATCGAATTTTAATTTTAATTTTAATTTTAATTATTCTAAGTAGTTCTATTCACTTAATAAATTTCTATAGAATGCATACTTTGCAAGATATTCAAAAATAGTGCTACTCACTAAGAGTAAAAGTGATACTTCCGGTCCGAATTTTGAAATTTCATGTATACAAAAAACATTGCAAATCCAACTCTCAATACTTTTGTACTCTTGACAAATATATATAAAATGCATAATTTACGACAAATTTGCAAAAAATCGCTATTCGATAAGAGTAAAAGTGTTTCTTCCGGTCCGAATTTTGAATTTCTTCTTATAGGTACAAAAGGTATTGAAAATTGAATTCTAAATACTTTTATACTCGCAACGTATCTTTCTAAAAAGCATGGCTTGCGAAATATTCGCAAAAAGCTGATTTTCGATAAAAGTAAGAGAGGGGGGGGGGGACATTTTTTAAAAGCCACTTTTTCGGTATCAGGGGACTTCAAAACGTGGACATCTGCAAAAATCTCGAGGTCCAAAATTTTCATCATCACAATACTTCCTTATGCTACGTATAAGAAAGTAATATGAGGTGTCGGCAATAATTGGACGGTATACACAAAAACCTGTTTTCGGTAAGAGTACTTAACAGTGTTACTTTCGGTCCAAATTTAATAGTTTTTCTTACTTTTAGAAAATCTGTTTTATATGTATAATTTGTAATATTAGCAAAAGCTACTTTCAACAAAAGTAAAATACCTACTAAGTAAAAGAGGAAAAATCATCCAAGCTAAAGATTTCTCAAAGATGGATTTTTGGGAAATGAAAAGAATATACTAAAATCGATTAAATTAAACACCAGAAGAGATATCATACTTTAACTATTAATTTTGCAACTATGATGTAGATTACGTTGGTTTCATCACCTATACCCAGAATATTTCACGAGGAAGTATTACTTCGAGGATATATTTAAAAAAGTCACAATCTCAATCATAACAGAAATAATAAATGGCAAAGCACGTTAGAAAATATTTGAGTAATTTTTATTTAAGTAGGCATTTTTTCTGCTTCCCAAATGTCTTGTAATATGTAGGACCTCCGTATTCTACCATTACATAGACAATGTCGTTGAGTCCAGCAACTTTGCTGTACTCAAGGTTGATTATCACTTTATTAATTTCATTTATTGCCGGGCTACTTGTTTACTGTGATCTTTTCATTAACTTGATTAGTTATTCTTCATTCACCTCCTAACAATTCTTTGAAATGTTTTTTTTTTCATTAATTATTCTCTATATTTGCTGTAATTATCATTAATATGTATGAATTCTACGAATATTCTATTCTTTAGAATTCACCTAAGTATTTAATTCGGCAATACAATACATGTTCCCAAATAATTATTAAAAAGAAAACGGATGCATGATCGAAAAAGGAAATGTAATTTCTAGGATGGCGAAAAAATCTTTATCATTAGTTTAATCAGTTAAACCACGATAAACATTTCTTGTATCCGCTACTAATTATTATTCTCAATGCTTAGTTAAACCATATTATTGTATACACAGCGAGTAGAAATTAAGGAACACCAAAGTGAAAAACTGTTTAATCAGTATTAAAAAATAAGTTTTTAGCAAATTGTAGCATGTTAATTACTAGCTATATTTTGATTACATGAAATGTTCTTATGAGGTTGTCAGATGCTTTTTATATAGCGACCTGTGTATTTTATATCAAAACTGGCTAGTATTTGGTTTCTGTTAGTGATCATGTGCAACTTTCCACTTGACTGCATAAGAAAAAACTAGAAAGAATAAAATAAGAAACATTGATGGTATTGTTTCAACTGTTCAGTACAAAGCTGCTTGAAGAGTTCTTGACCCAACAATTAAAAAACTCATGTTTCAGCAATCAATCTTATTATGCATAAAACGACCAAAACACTTTTGATAAATACTCTTCCGAATGCGCTTTTTGGTTAAATGCCAGCAAATGCGGCATCAACTTGCATAATGCTTCTTCATTTGTAATTTTGAGATGCATCAGCTATTTTAAGCACTTTCAATAGTTGATCATCTACATAATATAATTAACTTGAATGATTTGTGGTGTTTTAGTAGTTTTTGGACTACCTTTGTGTGGATCATCTTCGAACAAGTTTAAAATGAGCAGCCCATTTTTTCACAGTTAAAAGTAAAGGTGATATGCATCCTTATACACTTTTAACAAATTTGTATGAATTTCTGTTGATGTTAAAAGAAACGCACGAAACTTTTCCGTAATATTCCAATTTCGCAGTTTTTAGCGCCGTCTATGTGGCAGGCAGAGAAACTTTCTGGCCTCCGTTAAGTAATGCGCATTTATTTGAATTGTCAAAGGTATTATATTACAATCTTAGTGACAATAGAAAAAATGAGGTGTAGCCACCACACGACTTTCTTATACGTACGAGCGCTTCAAATCATACAATTTTAAAAATTCTTTTACACAAAAATTATTCAAAATCCTATCCTAAGTACTTCCAGTCTCTTAATATCTCTCTACATGGATACATACTTTATGAGATATTTGCAAAAAAATGCTACTCGCTAAGAGTAAAACTATTATTTCCGGTCCGAATTTTGAATTTTCATTTATACAGAAAATATTCCAAATCTAACTCTAAATACTTTTATACTCTTGACAAATATATATAGGATGCATAATTTACGAAATATCTGCAAAAATCGCTATTCGATAAGAGTAAAAGTGTTACTTCTGGTGCGAATTTTAAAATTTAATCTATACAAAAAATATTTCAAATCCAACTCTAAATACTTTTGTACTCTTGACAAATATATATAGAAAGCATAATTTACGAAATATTTGCAAGAATCGCTATTCCATAAGAGTAAAAGTGTTACTTCCGGTCCGAATTTTGAAATTTTAATTATACAAAAAATATTTCAAATCCAACTCTAAATGCTTTTGTACTCTTGACAAATATATATAGATTGCATAATTTGCGAAATATTTGCAAAAATCGCTCTTCGATAAGAGTAAAAGTGTTACTTCCGGTCCGAATTTCGAAATTTTTTTTATACAAAAGGTATTGAAAATTAAGTTCTAAATACTTTTATACTCGTAACGTACCTGTCGTCTAAAAAGCATGACTTGCGAAATATTCACAAAAAACTGATTTTCGATAAGAGTAAAAGACCTACTTCCGGTAGGAATTTCGAAAAAGTTTTTTAATAAAATTCTTCTAAAATTTAATTTTGAGAATATATGAATTGTTTACAAATTTGTTTAAACTTAGTAGTTGACGAATAATTGTCAAAATTCGATTTTTTCACTGAAGTAAACTACTACTTCCGGTCTGCCGATTTTACTGAAAATCTAATCAGATCTCAAGAGGGAGATTATATTCGTAAATATAAAATTTGGAATTGATACCTATAGCGGTTTGGCCGCTATCGTGGTCACACACACAGAGAGAGAGAGAGACATTTTTTAAAAACCAGTTTTCGGTATCAAGGGACTTCAAAACGTGGACATCTGCAAAAATCTCGAGGTCGAAAATTTTCATCATCACAATACTTCCTCATACTACGTATAAGAAAGTAAAATGAGGTGTCGGCACCTAATTGGACGGTATTTACACAAATCTGCTTTTCGGTAAGAGTACTTAACAGTGTTACTTTTGGTCCAAGTTTTAAAATTTTTTCTTACTTTTAGAAAATCTGTGTTATATGTATAATTTATAGCATTAGCAAAAGCTACGTTCAACAAAAGTAAAATACCTACTTCCGGAAGAAATTTTGGAAAACTTTTTCTGAAAAGGTGTTTTTAAATTCAGGAATTCACTTTGGGTACTTTTGTATTCTTTGGACACATGTCACAATTTAGTAATTGAGGTGATAATGGAAAATATGTTTTTTTTTACTGAAGTAAGCTCTTATACTTGTGGTCTCCAGATTTCATTTGAAATTAAGATTATACTCTTAAATATAAAGCTCGATATCAATGGTCTTCACCGTTTCGTGGTTGTTGTGGTCGTGCACAGAGAGAGACACAGACTCACATGTTCGCAAAAATTGCTTCCTCGTTATCAGGAGATTTCAAGATCTTTAAACATCTTGAGATCGAAAATGTTCGTCATCACAATTCTGCCTTACATTAGGTAAAACAATCTGAAGGTAGGATACGTGTTATACTTCAAAAAATAATTCATTGCATAAAATAGTCGATGTATGACTTATTACTAGTAATTGTGGAAGCCTACCTATAATAATAACTATTTTATTTAATTATATAAGTACAAATATAATAACATAAAGAAGAAGCAAGGTGATGATAATCAATAATATAGAAAATGGAAAAAAAATAATAACCTGCATAATAATTTATGAGTACATACTTGGGAGCAATTATAACAAACCGCGTTAGCCTAGATACAAAAATAGTCAGAAGAAGACAAAAGAGCACCAATAGTTACCACGCCATAAATAAGAAAATAATATGGGAAAAGGAGATGAGATTACGACGAAAACAAGAGTCTATAACGCAATAGTTACACCGTTATATGGATGCAAATTGTGGAGCACCAATAAAAAAATATCAAAACCAACTCAACGCATCGAAAATGAAGTAAGTATCTCAGTAGAATTGCTGGAAAGACAAAGTATGACAAATAGAGAAATGAGGAGATAAGGAAAATAATACAGCAGAATAAAATATCATTGAAGCTAGAAAGGAGACCATTGACAAGTTCGGTCACGTGATGAGGATAGACTTCTATAGACTTACAAGAATAATACTAGAAACCGGCAAAGAAAGGAAGAAAAAGAGGGAAAGACCGAGAAAGGCTTGGTGTAAGAGAATTGAGGAGATAGGGGAGAGGTGAGGGAAAACTAAAAGAGTTGAAGAAATTAGCAAGTGCCCGTGGGTAATGGAAGAAATGAATACGTTCACTAACTGAAAGTACAAGTCCGATGCTTTAGGGTAATAGGATATTTGCAAGCAAGAAGAAGAACATGATGAGTTAATTATATACAAGTAAAAAATTGAAATAAATTCAAATTCAGTTCAAAACAGTTTATTTATTCACTTCACTACAATTGTTTCACCCTACTAGGGCTTCATCAGGTGATGAATATTTTGTATTATAATATTCATCACCTGATGAAGCCCTAGTAGGGTGAAACAATTGTAGTGAAGTGAATAAATAAACTGTTTTGAACTCAATTTGAATTTATTTCAATTTTTTATTTGTAAATTATGGAGTTTCAACACGTATCTCCGTCTTCAATCAATTAATTAATTATATTTTCAAGATCCATAATATAGAAGGCGATATTTGTATTATCTTTTGTTCTGCAATCTTGGGACGCCATACTATAATTTTAAGGCGTTAGAATTGCGTGCTGTGTATAGTGTTCAAACCATACCATACCACCTTCACAAATATTATTCCGTTATGCTTCAACTTAAATATTCTTAGTTTCTGTAATACAGAATATGATTTCGTATTAGTGCATATAAAGAGAATAGAAAATATAATATTACAGATACAGGTTCAGAACTGTTTGGAAGAAAACGTCTCTGCTCTAGCACCTGTATATATACGATGTAGGCGCCATAAATTTTCGGCCTGATATACAAAAAAGGAACTTGGAACAATATAAGAATTTTTATTTTTCAATGTAATCTCCCCTAACTTCTATACATTTATTACAACGATTAATAATAATTCGATACCCTTGTAAAAATAATCTGAAATTTTTCCGTCAAAATGTTCTATAAGAGCTGCTTGCAACTCACTGTCGTCCTTAAAACTACGTCCCCAAAGGTCTTTTTTTAAATTAGAAAACACACAAAAAATTACAAGAGCAGAAAGTAGTCGCGGTACCCATCTAGCACTAATTTTATTCATTTCCAAATGGTCATGGAGAATTCGGCGAACACTTTTTTCCGAAATGTTTGTTATCACTGATAATTCCTTCACTTTCAAATGGCGATCTTCTAGCACTAAATGTTCAATAATTGAAATTTGTTCACGCGTTATCACTTAAATTGGTCGACCCGACCGATCAGCATGTTCCAGGGATTCTTGTCCCAAACGGAAACATTTTGCCCACTTTTTTACAGTTGAATCACTGTAAACGCCGTCTAAACATTGTTTAATGTGATAAGGTGTATGTCCTTCATTTGTTAAAAATTTAATGACCGCGCGGTACTCAATTTTCGTAACTTAGACATTTTCGTGCGCTAGGCTTCGAACCGTCATATTTCTAGTGTACACCATGGTACAAATATATAAGGATGCTACGACTTTTACTCAAATTCGTCTATTTCCGCGAAGGACACAGCTACGTCATCAATGTTGTTTATACCCCTGACAAATGATTCCTAACATTACATTACATTTAAGCTTACGTTAATCGATAGTGTGGCACACACTAAACGCGATTTTTTATCAGTGTGAAAGACTGAAACCGAACATTAATCATCGAGAATGTACCACATTACACCTCTTATGAGATTACTTATTGGTTTCGTCAAGATTGTTGCGCTTAATGAATAACGATGTTTTGTTTCTCTATCTTAAAATCTTCAAAAATGATCTACTATAGTAACTAGATTCGCTTTCGCAGTCGACACAGGCAAAGCACAAACAGCAGACAAGGACTCAATCCTCATAATACCATGCTGTCACTAAGGACCCCATGCGTACTGAGAAAGTAATTTTCTATTGAAATTGTCATACTTAAGATTCTGAAGAAATATGAATTTCCTAAGCACATTATTTTGATAAAAAAGTAAGGAGTCACACGTAATCCATTGGGGTTACCAGTGACGCCAGTTATTAAATATGGCAATTTATCATATTTCTTCAGAGCACTTCCCCGGTTTCTGTGCGGATAAAAGAATTTCAGATTTTTACTGAGAAACCCTTATTTCTCTACTTCTTTCTGTCTGCCCGCCCGGTGATTGTCGTAATTCTTTCACAAGTGTTGAGATCTCTACATTCAAACCATTAGTACCCTCTTGCACATTTATTCAATAATCATGGCTGGAGGAAGTTCAGTTCGCGTGACTGATGAAGGTGCGGAAGATATTTTGCGATAGTTATTTGAAGAATATGACAGTAATGGTAAACGTCATCGTCACGCTTATGTTGTTGGCAATGCAAATGTTAGCTTCGAAAAAGATTTTACTGAAGTACAGTCAGTGTAAGTTTCTACACTACATTTACCAAGTAAGATAGAAAATATTTCTGTGGTGTTGCAGGTCAAAAAATAAACTGTGCTACTTAGAAGAGTAAAGTACGGGCGTCAACCACTACAAAATGTTATTCATCAAGAAGGATAACCTATAAGATAAGCTAAGAGAAACGTAGACGCAGTTGTTTTCGTTTATTTTTTAGGGATAATATTATAAACCACGCAATGCGTGAAGATTTATGGAAAAATCGGAATGCCGAGGAGTTTCAACGTTTTGCTAAATCGTTGATTTTAGCAGGAGTTTACAAATCTCATAAAGAAGGAATTACAAAATTTTGGAATGTAGAAGCTTGGTCCTCTATATTTGACAAAACTGTATGCAGAGACAGGTTCACCACAATTTCCCTATACCTACGTTAAGTCATCAGAACAAATCAAAATTTAACTCATAAATTCTCGCCGATTAGAGAATGAATTATGGCTACGCACTAAAAGATTCATAAATGCCCTACGAAAATCTAACTGTCAACGAGCACCTGCTTGCTTTTTTTGGTAGGTGCCCCTTAAAGCGATACATACTTTCTAAACCAGGGACATATGAAATGAAGATCAGGACAGCTTGCGACAGTAATACTTCAAATGTGACCACTGATTTTTTTTACAAACCTTGATCTAGCAAGAGAAATAAAAAAGAAAAATTTAAGGTTGCTTGGTACAATTTTGTAATACAAATAAACTAAAAGTCCTCCAGGAATAACTGGCTACCCGCGAGAGAAATATATATTAAATCGTAATTAGTTATCAACACAAAGCCACGTTAATCTTCTACTATTCGTTAAAAAAGGCAAATAAGAAGGTAGCTTGTGCCAGTATTTTATACCATGGTAGACATTAGTGCATTGAACTTTTACATATTTATCTAAAGGAAAAATGGAATACAAAAAAATGGGTTACAAACAACGAACTTTTCTCGAGCACCTAGGAAAGGAATTAGTTGCTAAAGGAACAAGCGCAGAAGAAGCATCGACATCACGAAAGTATTTGCAAGACACTCAAGAATTAAAACTTGGTAGATGCTGGAAAAGCATTCTAAGAGATTTCAGAATTGCCATCAATTTGTTTGTAATGATCATTAGATAGTGTAACTTGCTTTGAATTTATAAAATTATCAATTCTGTTATTATTCTTTAATGTCATTTATTAAAATTGTATGGTATTATAAAAAGTTATATTTGTTTAATACGTTTTGAATGTATCCCAATATTTTTTTTTTTTAATATTATTACTCTGTTTTCCTCCAAGCTTGTGGGAAAAGTAAAAAGGTCAAAGAAGGCGTCTCCATGTACCACACTTCTTTCCAGTTGACTAAATACTAATTAGCTTTCATTCACTCTCACTTACATATGTGCAGTTCAACAGAGCAAATCGTATATTTAAGATTAAACAATAGCTCTTTTGTCATTCTCATCAGGCAACCAAGAATACACGAGTGCATTTATTGAAGCAAAACATTGATCCGTTTACAATAAAATCTTTCTCCACTACTAAACATTAAACAACGTTGCTTTACGTTTTGGATCACATGTTTTTAATTGGATAATATATGTTTTCTTAATTTAAAATTTATATATCCGCATCATACTTAGAATGGGCAATGTCGCCAAATAATTCCGGTTAGTAGAAATTTGCGTTTTTCCAATACCAGTTTGAGGTAATCATTGGTCGTTAATCGCAGAAATTTTATCCGATGAATCTAATACCTGATAAAATATTAAATAGAGATTAGGATTCCTTACACATACGCATAACCTATTAGATTTGAATTTTTGTTATTATTAACATGGGTTATGTTTTCATATGCAATTTTTTGGTGTGTGAAAATATTTTTCCGGAATTTATTAATAATTATTTTCATCAGTGATATAGTAATTACAAATAAAAATAACATAATACTGAATATGTGTAATATAAATATAATTAATTGATAACGAATAATATTATCTTTTCTGATGAGGACGATTCAGTTTTGGAAGTTTTTTAATTCTACTACAGTTCTGGAAATTTATCTCAATTCTTGAAGATCCTAAATATTCTTTGGCAATTTATGCTTGCTTTTGCTCATTTCCTCTTTGTAATTGGATTTGAGAGCACCTTATTAACACATCATTTTCGTCGAACATATTCTGGTCTTGCTCTACATATGTCATTAACATAATAAACTAATTCCAAAGTTACAAATGAAAGTGAAAACGTGGAAGAAATTCCGCAGAAGCTGGCAGGTTCACATTAAGAGCTTATGTAGACACTTATAATACTTTTGGCTAAGCTGGGTTTGGATGAATACTGTTCATGCTTGTAAAGTTGACGTGCAGTTAAATTCTATACCAATAATTACTACTGGTAGAGCTCAGTTCGACTGCTCCAAAACGTAACATTTTTTAAGTTAAAATCATGTAAACATTTTGGAAACAAGGTTCTCTCAACGAACCTTCTTTCCATAAAAAAATGTTGGCATGAAATTAGTTAGGATGTATTGTTTTTAATAAACAGCTGATATGTGATCTTTCAGTAAAAGTATCTAGCTTTATTCATCCTACAGAAATTTGGTGCAAATTAAATCGTCTCAGATATGGCAACGGAAAATATTTTATACTGTTAAAATTGATAATTCAGCTTAAGACCCTAGATGCAGATTTTTTTTCAAGAAACTATTGTTACTTTTATGATTTCGTTACTTGTCATATATTTTACATTTTTTCGGTAATATGTACATTGTATTCATTTTTTTCATTTTTCAGAAACCCTTTGTATTTTTCAATAGTAGTAAGTTATCAACAAATTTGTTTCAGTATCACTAAAGTTTCTTGCACGTTATTTATTTCATAATTGAAATTTTAAATATTTGCTATGTACACAGAAATTCGCATATGCTATATTCACAAAATAAATGCCTACACTTTATTTAGAAGAACGAAATTTCTAATTATACATAATATAATCTTTAAAAAAAGACAAACAGCACAAAGAACAAATTAAAATGTAGAAAATGGCACCAAGATATTAAAACCAAATATACTAAATTAAATCAAAAGCACTAGCAAACTTGTTGCCAACTTTGTCCAATAAATCTTTAAACACGTTACTGTTGCATTAAAAATTGACGGTTAGAAATAATCAATGATTAGTAATTAGTAAACCGAGTGTTTTAATCGAAGTTGGCAAACATCGGCTTTAAATTGGTTCAATATACAGGGTAAGTCATCTCCGCGGGTAAGGTCGATTATGCCCTTATGAGTAAAGATATTTCGAAGCGGTTTTTTTCTTGTAATAGCTGCTCATTAGGAGCACATTTTAAAAATATCTTGTATTATACAGAGTGTTCCATAACTTGGTGGCTAACCATAGATATAGTTTTTTAAATGGAACACGCTATATGTTATTGCATTTTTGTATTCGCCGTATATTTTTTAGGTTTTAACTTATTCCCATTTTTCTGAAAAATTCAATGCTTGTATAAAATTATATTTCTCAAAAACGACGACAGACACAATTTTTGGCAGTATTGTTCACAATAAGAGGTCCTAATAGAAGCATATTTTATTTTTTTAGAGTTACTAACTGCATGTGTAGAAAACTGGATTAAAATTACATGACACGTTTTCGTATAAAAGTCTTTCTTTTTAAATGGAACACCCAATATATATTTATTAAATTTCATGTCAGAAACATGTAAGACGTTAATTCTTTAAAAGTGACTATTACTGAGCTACTGTCGTTTTTTGATATAATGTTGTAATTTTTTGTATAAAAGTAATTTTTTTCAAATGGAACAGCCTGTATATCAGTTCATTTTTGAATTTCTTATTCAATTTGACATCAAAAACATGTAAGACGTTAATACTTTAAAAGTGACTATTACTGAGCTATTGTCGCTTTTTGATATAATTTTATCAGTTTTATGGTTTTAATTAATATAGTATAGTACTGACAAAATTATATCAAAAAGCAACAATAGTTCAGTAATAGTCACTTTTAAAGTATTAACGTCTTACATGTTTTTGATGTGAAATTTAATGATAAATTCAAAAATAAACTGATATACAGGCTGTTTCATTTGAAGAAATTGACTTTTATACAAAAACTAACAAAATTATATCAAAAAACGACAGTAGCTAAGTAATAGTCACTTGTAAAGTATTAACGTCTTACATGTTTCTGACATGAAATTTAATAAACAATTCAAAAATGAACTGATATATAGGTTGTTCCATTAAAAAAAAATGACTTTTATACAAAAACGTGTCATGTAATTTCAATCCAGTTTTCCGCACATGCAATTAGTAACTGTAAAAAAATAAAGTATGCTTCTATTAGGACCTCTTATTGTAAACAATACTGCAAAAAATTTTGTCCATCTAATACGTCGTTTTCGAAAAATATAATTTTATAAAAACATTGAATTTTTCAGAAAAATGGGAATAAGTCAAAACTTTAGATTTTAGGCCTATACTATCTTATTACTTTTTGACAAGAAATTATACGTGTAATACAAAAATGCAATGACATATAGATGTTCCATTTAAAAAACTACAACTATGGTTAGCCACCAAGTTATAGAACACTCTGTATAATACAAAATATTTTTAAAATCTGCTCGTAATGAGCAGCTATCACAAGAAAGAAACCGCTTCGTAATATCTTTACTCATAAAGGCATAATCGGCCTTACCCGCGGAGATGACTCACCCTGTATATTATTAATTATGTTGTCTATTGTTTATTTATTGTATTTTATTGCGTTTTGGGTGGCAATATCACACACTTATTTTGAAGTTTATATAGAATATGAAAAACCGGCCTTTGTGTTCTTTGTCGATCTAACAACTACCTCAGACGAGTGAGAGTGAGTGGTGTAATTAATATAATAAAAGCAAGTACCGAACAAAATAATAGAATTTTCCTGTAATTCAATCTCGATAGAAGGGCACCCAAAAGCCTGCTGTGTGTTTTGAGAACTTTTGAGGACGCGCGTTGGACGAGAAGGCTCTAACGATACACGTCCCGAGCTTTTGCAGTACACAATGTTTGCCATTCTTTCTTAGTCACTTGTGTATTCTTATGTGAGTGCTGGAGTGGTACTTGAACCAAGATTTGCAATATTCTCAACTAAACTTGATTGATTCGTTTTAAAAAGTTGATGCTGTATCGCATTCTTTATATCATCTTGCAATGAAAAACTTCAATAAATTTGGATCGAAGCTGATGAAAATGCTCAAAAATTGGATTTCATAGAACCGGAATTGCCAGACGCAAGAAAATTTCAAAGATTCGACTTTCCGGACTCCAGAAGAAATGTACAGAAAAATTTATTACTGTGTACGATCAAGTTATCCCGTCTTTGAAATTTAAAATCGGAACAGATTCAGCAATATTTTTTAAATCACTTGAAGTTTTTGTTCTTAGAGAGCATCTTCACATTAATGAAATTATTTCATTTCACGATGATTTCAAAACGAACCCTTTAGAATGTTTCTTTAAGACAAAATAGAGAGCACGAAATCGAAAGCCACGCCAATAAAGCAGGCATCGACGTCGTTTATTGCAATAGGTTTATGAATAAAGAAGACAAAGTCAAAACATATATTGACGTACGCTATAGAAACAGATATGAAAATAGGGAGGAACATATAGGTGTACACACTAAAAGATAGAGTCCAAAACAAGAAAATAAGAGACGGATGTCAAGTGTTGAACGTTTAGAACATTAAAAATTGTTTCAGGTATTTAGGATCTATATACGAGGATAATTCACCAGTTATTATCCCTAACATAGAAACAAACATATGTGAAGAACGAAAAAATTGTATTTTTCAACATAATCTCTAGAAAGGTTAATACATTTTTTTATTTTACCGCCGTCATCAATTATCCATCGTCTGCAAAACGGTTTCCCCGAAGATGTTCTTTTAATAGATGGTAGTCACTAGGAGCCAGATCGGGAGAATAAGGGGGTAGTTCAAAAATTATAAATCCAGCATTATGAATGGCAGCCATTGAAACACAGCAGTAGTGTACTTAGGAGAGTTCTGGGACCACCACCCCCCACTCCTACTACCCCCCCCTCCCCCCTCCCCGCAAGATAGGTAGAACCCTCTACCAACCCAACTGATGTGGCGCCCCCTCGCGGTCGCCAACCCAACTAAAAATTGCAGATTTCATCATTACCAACCCAACTAAAATTGCAGATTTCATCATTACCAACCCAACTAAAAATTGCAGATTTCATCATTACCAACCCAACTAAAAGTTGCAGATTTCATCATTACCAACCCAACTAAAAATTGCAGATTTCATCATTACCAACCCAACTGATGTGGCGCCCTCTGACGGCCACTAACCAAACTAAGAAATGGCAGATTTCATCATTACCAACCCAAATACCATGACGCCCTCTCACAGCCACTAACCAAGAAATGGCATCTCTCATGATTGCCATAATGCAGCATCCTCTCACGGTCACTAGCCAAACTAAGGTGACGTCAGACAAAATGGCGGACCATCAAGATGGTCTTTGTTTCTAGAGAATTCCTGAATAAATTACCAGGCTTGCTATCGCGCTTCTCAATGTACGTCAAACAGGTCTAAACATGTTTCCAGCGGAAACCGTGTTAGATAGGTACGGTTTAGCACCCCATTTTGTGATATGTACGGAAAACAGCATGCAAGATAATCGTACATACCAGTATGATAGAAACTGAAATTAAATAAACTTTTTCAGCTAGCATAGAAAATGATTATCTTTCACCAAAGGCGAATACTATAATTATATTTAATTTTACTAATTATATACAATAATTAAGCTGTATTATAATGTTAATAAATACATGTGATGAAACTACAATATAAATGTATATAGGTAAAACGTAGTAAAATTTATAATAAATAATGATAAACAAACAACTCCCTTTATTTATTTGAATCATAGGTTTTACAATACTGTTATTACAATCCATTACATTATTTGAATAATGTACAGATACAATATTAAGATAAACAGGATTACACATATACATACATACGAGTATGACAGAAACTATAAATTTATTAAAACTCTTATAGAAAGGAATTATAAGTATTTTACAGTGAAAACCTCTATATCTATCAATCTATCAATGCTCAACAGCTGCTAATGTACGCATGCGTAGGTTCACACTACACAGCAATCACGTGATTAGCATTATCAACTCGAATGATACAGTGATACTGAATCTTTATATAAGTCATGATACATGCGTTGGCACTTCATTCTTACAGTGTTCACCATCGAGTGAAGATGGAATTTGTGAAACAAATTAAATCGATACTTGTCAGTGATACAGCTGATGCTGAAGCCGCGAATTCTATTATTAAAAAATGTAATCAAGCTAATCGAGTGCTAAATAATTTATTACGTAATGCGATAACTATTGGAGAAAAACAAAAATTTACAACGGCTATTGCTCACGTGAAAAGTTTCAAACGAACGTGTCGAGGTCTTCAGATAAAGGGATCAGGATACACAACAAGAAAACAGACAGCATATATTCGTGTTAAGTGGGAAGACATTCAATCAGCTTTTCAAAATCGTATACGAACTGGAGTTATTATCAACCTAAAACACACTGACCCGAAACTGTTTTTGGAAGACGCTTCGGCAATATTCCGCAGAAGAATCTTAAACGTCCTGAAAAAAGAAGAAACAATCAACGTTAACGCGATGTTTTCTGGTGACTTTACTATACAAAAGATCGGTCAAGAATATACAGAAACAAAATATTTTAATACCATGAATAAACCAATTTACCAAGTCACAAACCTACAGAAGTGGTTTGTTGAGGAAATACAACAACCAATTTTATCTGACATCGAGGTTTTCCAATCAAGAGGAAGTGGATGGACATTATCAGCAGTTATTAATATTAATAAATTTACACCCCAACTAGGGTCATCCTATATCGAGTTACCACAACCAATAAAATTGAAGCATGCGTGTGTTAATGTACGCAACGAAGATACTAAATGTTTTATATGGGCAGTTGTATCTGCACTATATCATGTGAAAGAAAAACCACAAAGAACCACAAAGTATCCGAACCCATCATTAGTTTTAAAGTTAGAAGGAATTCAATTCCCAATGACAGTAAAACAAATTCCACGCTTCGAAAAACAAAATGCTATATCAATAAATGTTTATATTTTAAAAAAGAAATGTAAGAAAACATTCACGACAGTCCCAACATATCTAACGAAAGCGAAGCAACTGAAACATATCAATTTATTGCTTATTCAAGATGTATATAATGATGAAAATGATCAAGATGATACAGCATCCAAACTATCGCCTAGATATCACTATGTATGGATTAAGGACTTATCACGGTTAGTATCCACAGAACTTTTGTAGGCGAATTATAGCATATCAATCATAGGGAAAAACATTAAACGAAATACAACGATAAACAATTATGACATATAAATCCATAGGTAAAGTTATATAGGTAATAAACATCATTCTCTCCATAGAAGACCTAGATATTTAATACCACATACATAAATACATAGACACTCTAATCCTCATATGAATAAATTGATAGACTTATAATAATTATTTTCATCCATAAGTATACATACATACTTTTATATATATCACTACAAGAAATAAGTCGACACCGCTGTGATAGTCACCTTATTTAATATATCTATATTATAAAATGAAAAGGAACAACATATTTTTAAGAAAACAATTTATTAAAAATAAAACAACTACACACATCAAACAAACCTCAACCATACTTTCAATTTCACAAATATCAAAATTTAAACAAAACAATCAAATGCAAAGGCAAGGAATGTTCTCGAGATGATCCATATAGTGCAATATAACAATGCAGTAAAACGATAGAGCTGAGATACATGGTCTATCAAAATTTTTATTACCCACTCTTTCAGCAATCAAAACTTTTGACAAAACACTATACATATGAAAAATAGACATAGCATTAAATATTTCCATTTTAGAGATACCCCAGTTTAATCCCAATTTTAAGTAACATAAATTCTTAAATTGATTTAGCTAACTTTCTTATAATATTTAAAAAAAGGTTGAAAAAGAAAACATACTAAGTCCCACAACAGATAAAATATGTACTATCTTTTTACACTTCATGTTTAGTACTGTCATTAGAAGAAATATGCCTGAGGTACAGCTTTTAATATGAAATTTAGGGGTTTTTTACAAAAAAACATAGTTTATGCCTAATAAAACTAATTTTGAAACATAATGTGCACATAGTATTAAAAAAGAGAATAAAAACATTAAACAAGGTACGCTTCACACGAAACATTATTATAAATCACATTTTAAAAACATGGAATTCTATTTTATTTGGATGACATTGTATTTACAAATAGTTTTTATATCATTACAAGAAATATGCTTTTCATTAAATATTAACCACTGAACAACAGCAGTATACACAAAAAAACTTGATAGTCACCTTATTTAATATATCTATATTATAAAATAAAAAGGAACAACATATTTTTAAGAAAACAATTTATTAAAAATAAAACAACTACACACATCAAACAAACCTCAACCATACTTTCAATTTCACAAATATCAAAATTTAAACAAAACAATCAAATGCAAAGGCAAGGAATGTTCTCGAGATGATCCATATAGTGCAATATAACAATGCAGTAAAACGATAGAGCTGAGATACATGGTCTATCAAAATTTTTATTACCCACTTTTTTTTCAGCAATCAAAACTTTTTGACAAAACACTATACATATGAAAAATAGCCATAGCATTAAATATTTCCATTTTAGAGATACCCCAGTTTAATCCCAATTTTAAATAACATAAATTCTTAAATTGATTTAGTTAACTTTCTTATAATATTTAAAAAAGGTTGAAAAAGAAAACATACTAAGTCCCACAACAGATAAAATATGTACTATCTTTTTACACTTCATGTTTAGTACTGTCATTAGAAGAAATATGCCTGAGGTACAGCTTTTAATATGAAATTTAGGGGTTTTTTACACAAAAACATAGTTTATGCCTAATAAAACTAATTTTGAAACACAATGTGCACATAGTATTAAAAAAGAGAATAAAAACATTAAACAAGGTACGCTTCACACGAAACATTATTATAAATCACATTTTAAAAACATGGAATTCTATTTTATTTGGATGACATTGTATTTACAAATAGTTTTTATATCATTACAAGAAATATGCTTTTCATTAAATATTAACCACTGAACAACAGCAGTATACACAAAAAAAAACTAATATAGAGACAGTATTAACGTTCTAACCAAAAGATTTGCAAAATAATAAATATATACTTGTTCATCGCTTAAAAACAATTGAAAAATTGATGTTTGCCAAGCTATTTATCAATATTTAAGAGTTAAAAATTATCATCATTTTTACATTTACAGATACCCCATGTTTAATATCAATTTGAATTAACATAAATTCATAAAATGAGTCCATCTTTTCACACATCATGCATTTTTGTACAACAGCGAATGTATTACATTTTAAAGCACTTTATAATTTGAGAAAAATAGCAAAACCTATCACGAAACATTATTATAAATTCTATTTTATTTGGATGACATTGTATTTACAAATAGTTTTTATATCATTACAAGAAATATACTTTTCATTAAATATTAACCACTGAACAACAGTAGTATAATAAATACTCGCTTTCAATTATTTAATATTGAAATTACATAAAATTCAATGCAATACACTTAAAACATTTGAAAAATCATGTTTGGTAAGCCCAATATAAATTATTTTTAATTTGTTTTTCATAGAATGAATTGCATCATTTGCGGAAAATCCTTCACCCGGCGCGACAACATGAAGCGGCATGTGAATACCCTCCACCGCAATTTTGTTTGCGGTATTTGTGGAGTGAGAAAGAAAACATACTAAGTCTCACAACAGATAAAATATATACTATCTTTTTACAGTTCATGTTTTTTGTACTATCATTAGAAGAAATATGCTTGACGAGCGGCTTTTAATATGAAATTTAGAGGTTTTTACACAAAAACATAGTTTATGCCTAATAAAAACTAATTCATGTTTGGTAAGCCTACTATTTAAGACAAAAATTATTAGTTATTTCCATTTACAACAGATAGCCCACTATTTATCAATATTTAAGGCAAAAAATTATTATTAATTCCCTCATTTACAACAGATTTCCTTGCCTAATCTCAATTTTTAAATAACATAAATTCTTAAATTGATTTAGTTAACTTTCTTATAATATTTGAAAAGGGTGAGAAAGAAAACATACTAAGTCTCACAACAGATAAATATTAAAACTAAAATAAATATATACTATTTCAAAATGTTTCTACCTTTTATAGCTGTGTTTTGTTATACACTATCCAAACCATTTTGCATGTAAATATCAGTCGCCATTCCGACATGCTTCAGAACTAACCCCATCAGGTTAACTGAAAGAAGAAACACAATCCTATCAAGAATTTTATCTTATATGGTATATGTTTGAATATCTTTTTCGACCGCAATTATAGGAATACAATTAGTTTCACATACCTAATGCGGGTGACAGATTGGGCAAAGTATCGGGGGGATCACCAAACTAATCCTTTCAGAACATCGCTCGCATCTGATTATTTCATATTCTTAAAAAAAAATATATACCGAATAATATTTTACATCCCTTTTTTTTCATAAAACTCACCTATCATGAGTAAATTAAGCACAAAATGGCTCAGCACCCTGTGTCGATATATTTCCCGCAGAGGTGCAGAATAATAGCACATCGTGCATAATATATCATCACCCCCTTCATGCACTCGCACGAAGCCAGCAGCAATCACGCACATATTATTAATAGGTATCAATTGATGACGTCCATATCCGTCATCTCGGTACACATCAACCACAATGTCACCCGAACCACGAGATTCATAACCATTGTCTGTATCAACAGACGGCAAAGTTAATGTTGAATCTGAATTTTGATCATCCATCACCTTAAACAAAAATTAATCAATATTAAATTCTACACCCCCAACCATCTTTAAACATCAACAAAAATTATTTGATATTAAAATACCACTCACAAAAATAAACAAACTAAATAAACACAATTAATAGCCAACAATAAAAGATGCAGGGGAAAAACAAAATCTACTTCGAGGCACACTATCAAAACTAATATAAAATGATCTACTACACATCTATATATAACCAACCCCCACTAATGACCTTAAACGAAAAAAATTCTCACTGGAAATGGATAAAGAAAACACAGGATTACCTAAAACAATCTTCTCCACATCTTCAAATGATTTTTTTTATTATCATCATAAACATCCAAACAATTACCAACCCAATTAAAACTAGGACCCTTTAACGATAGACGATTAGCATTAAATTAAAAAAATATAACCAAGTATCATAACTTTCAATACCATAAAAGCAAATTACCGACATCCGTTTAAGACAAAAAGCCCTAAAACTCGGCATTGGTCAAATAACTGATTACACCCCGTACCGTAAGAATTATTTACATAATGAACCCTTAGGGAAGAATGCGATATATATACATATTTAGTAGATAAATTAAGAACAAATTTAGTTTCACCAATTATAGGAACCCCCACATATCAGTCAGCAAATTAACAAAAAAGATTGATTTAACCAATTCCAACGTTCTAACAAAGAAACGCACTTTATGTATCTGGAGATGTCTTCAACATAATTGAAATTCCACTTAGTCCGAGCAGATCACAACCCCATCATACCGACAAAGGAATGAATAATTCGAACAGATACCAATAAACCTGTCACAATCAACAAACCCATTAGAAAACGACACAACCTCCCAGCAGCTGTAAATTAAATGCTAATGATGCAAAAAATACCTAAAAATATTTCGTAAAACAAGAGTATTTTAGTTAAATATACAATAAATATTATTCAGTATTGGAATACACAATGAATAACACAAATTTGAGTAGAGAAAGATAAATATTTCTAATTACACATGTGTGAATTTGAATTTACATCACCTGCCCGAATAGAGTGTCTTATATATGGATAGTAAAGTCGTCGCGTCCATACAAATGCATTTCTCACATACGTATGTATATAGTCACCGCGCTTATGTGCAAACTACTACGTCGGATACAGCCCTTCGCATACATACGTAGGGTAGACAGGTAGTCATTTGCTGACCGTCATTATTTTTAGTCCCATCGCTTCGTATATATAATGCATCATTATTAGAGGTTCCTAATAGATGAATTTTATTCATAAATATGGGGATGTTTAAAATGAAAAATAGGAAGTATACATATTCTCTTTATTTATTAATGTATACAAGATATATTTATTTATAACATTTTTATATATTTATTTTAGCAATATTTATCACCAACGCATACTCTCTAAATCGGATTTTGATTTTTTCAATTTCGGATATAAACCTCATAATTCTAATGTTCAACAAGTCATTCTTCTGTCTAAGAACCCTCCGCCTGCTTTAGGAAATTGCCGCAAATGCCAACAAATTGACGAATAGCCTCATATCTTTTTATTTATACGTACATATATTGTGAATTATTACACTAATTATAAAACAAAATTAATTATAGATAGACAAACATTATACAGGTATATTGCAAACATGTAATGCTAAGATAACCAGAGTGATATATACATACATGTAAAGAAATTTATAATTTATTCAATCTCTTATTAAAAGAGTTATTAATATTTTTCAAATGAATACCTGACAGTGGTGGAAAACTGTTGAAATTTAGATAGATTAATAGTTACATATGCGAGCTTCAGAATAGCTTCTGAACATGTTGGGTTGTAATTTGGCATACAATAAAAGGCAGCGGGGAACTGAACCGCCTCCCAAAAAAAAGGTATTTAATATTAAATCGTCGTTTTCCCATCACAGAAAAATAGTGTATTATACAATGGAAAAAATTAGATTTTAGCTCTCGGTAATTTATCTTACCTCGAGCTAAAATCTAATACTTTTTTCCCTTGTATGATACACTATTTTTCTGTGATGGGGAATCGACGATTTTAATATTAAATACCTTTTTTTGGGAGGCGGTTCAGTTCCCCGCTGCCTTTTATTGTATGCCAAATTACAACCCAACATGTTCAGAAGCTATTCTGAAGCTCGCATATGTAACTATTAATCTATCCAAATTTCAACAGTTTTCCACCACTGTCAGGTATTCATTTGAAAAATATTAATAACTCTTTTAATAAGAGATTGAATAAATTATAAATTTCTTTACATGTATGTATATATCACTCTGGTTATCTTAGCATTACATGTTTGCAATATACCTGTATAATGTTTGTCTATCTATAATTAATTTTGTTTTATAATTAGTGTAATAATTCACAATATATGTACGTATAAATAAAAAGATATGAGGCTATTCGTCAATTTGTTGGCATTTGCGGCAATTTCCTAAAGCAGGCGGAGGGTTCTTAGACAGAAGAATGACTTGTTGAACATTAGAATTATGAGGTTTATATCCGAAATTGAAAAAATCAAAATCCGATTTAGAGAGTATGCGTTGGTGATAAATATTGCTAAAATAAATATATAAAAATGTTATAAATAAATATATCTTGTATACATTAATAAATAAAGAGAATATGTATACTTCCTATTTTTCATTTTAAACATCCCCATATTTATGAATAAAATTCATCTATTAGGAACCTCTAATAATGATGCATTATATATACGAAGCGATGGGACTAAAAATAATGACGGTCAGCAAATGACTACCTGTCTACCCTACGTATGTATGCGAAGGGCTGTATCCGCCGTAGTAGTTTGCACATAAGCGCGGTGACTATATACATACGTATGTGAGAAATGCATTTGTATGGACGCGACGACTTTACTATCCATATATAAGACACTCTATTCGGGCAGGTGATGTAAATTCAAATTCACACATGTGTAATTAGAAATATTTATCTTTCTCTACTCAAATTTGTGTTATTCATTGTGTATTCCAATACTGAATAATATTTATTGTATATTTAACTAAAATACTCTTGTTTTACGAAATATTTTTAGGTATTTTTTGCATCATTAGCATTTAATTTACAGCTGCTGGGAGGTTGTGTCGTTTTCTAATGGGTTTGTTGATTGTGACAGGTTTATTGGTATCTGTTCGAATTATTCATTCCTTTGTCGGTATGATGGGGTTGTGATCTGCTCGGACTAAGTGGAATTTCAATTATGTTGAAGACATCTCCAGATACATAAA
Source organism: Amphimallon solstitiale (assembly GCA_963170755.1). NCBI lineage: Eukaryota > Metazoa > Arthropoda > Insecta > Coleoptera > Scarabaeidae > Amphimallon > Amphimallon solstitiale. The sequence continues at coordinate 36,606,721 of OY720680.1, forward strand.
GTGCGTTTCTTTGTTAGAACGTTGGAATTGGTTAAATCAATCTTTTTTGTTAATTTGCTGACTGATATGTGGGGGTTCCTATAATTGGTGAAACTAAATTTGTTCTTAATTTATCTACTAAATATGTATATATATCGCATTCTTCCCTAAGGGTTCATTATGTAAATAATTCTTACGGTACGGGGTGTAATCAGTTATTTGACCAATGCCGAGTTTTAGGGCTTTTTGTCTGGAACGGATGTCGGTAATTTGCTTTTATGGTATTGAAAGTTATGATACTTGGTTATATTTTTTTAATTTAATGCTAATCGTCTATCGTTAAAGGGTCCTAGTTTTAATTGGGTTGGTAATTGTTTGGATGTTTATGATGATAATAAAAAAAATCATTTGAAGATGTGGAGAAGATTGTTTTAGGTAATCCTGTGTTTTCTTTATCCATTTCCAGTGAGAATTTTTTTCGTTTAAGGTCATTAGTGGGGGTTGGTTATATATAGATGTGTAGTAGATCATTTTATATTAGTTTTGATAGTGTGCCTCGAAGTAGATTTTGTTTTTCCCCTGCATCTTTTATTGTTGGCTATTAATTGTGTTTATTTAGTTTGTTTATTTTTGTGAGTGGTATTTTAATATCAAATAATTTTTGTTGATGTTTAAAGATGGTTGGGGGTGTAGAATTTAATATTGATTAATTTTTGTTTAAGGTGATGGATGATCAAAATTCAGATTCAACATTAACTTTGCCGTCTGTTGATACAGACAATGGTTATGAATCTCGTGGTTCGGGTGACATTGTGGTTGATGTGTACCGAGATGACGGATATGGACGTCATCAATTGATACCTATTAATAATATGTGCGTGATTGCTGCTGGCTTCGTGCGAGTGCATGAAGGGGGTGATGATATATTATGCACGATGTGCTATTATTCTGCACCTCTGCGGGAAATATATCGACACAGGGTGCTGAGCCATTTTGTGCTTAATTTACTCATGATAGGTGAGTTTTATGAAAAAAAAGGGATGTAAAATATTATTCGGTATATATTTTTTTTTAAGAATATGAAATAATCAGATGCGAGCGATGTTCTGAAAGGATTAGTTTGGTGATCCGCCCGATACTTTGCCCAATCTGTCACCCGCATTAGGTATGTGAAACTAATTGTATTCCTATAATTGCGGTCGAAAAAGATATTCAAACATATACCATATAAGATAAAATTCTTGATAGGATTGTGTTTCTTCTTTCAGTTAACCTGATGGGGTTAGTTCTGAAGCATGTCGGAATGGCGACTGATATTTACATGCAAAATGGTTTGGATTGTGTATAACAAAACACAGCTATAAAAGGTAGAAACATTTTGAAATAGTATATATTTATTTTAGTTTTAATATTTATCTGTTGTGAGACTTAGTATGTTTTCTTTCTCACCCTTTTCAAATATTATAAGAAAGTTAACTAAATCAATTTAAGCATTTATGTTATTTAAAAATTGAGATTAGGCAAGGAAATCTGTTGTAAATGAGGGAATTAATAATAATTTTTTGCCTTAAATATTGATAAATAGTGGGCTATCTGTTGTAAATGGAAATAACTAATAATTTTTGTCTTAAATAGTAGGCTTACCAAACATGAATTAGTTTTTATTAGGCATAAACTATGTTTTTGTGTAAAAACCTCTAAATTTCATATTAAAAGCCGCTCGTCAAGCATATTTCTTCTAATGATAGTACAAAAAACATGAACTGTAAAAAGATAGTATATATTTTATCTGTTGTGAGACTTAGTATGTTTTCTTTCTCACTCCACAAATACCGCAAACAAAATTGCGGTGGAGGGTATTCACATGCCGCTTCATGTTGTCGCGCCGGGTGAAGGATTTTCCGCAAATGATGCAATTCATTCTATGAAAAACAAATTAAAAATAATTTATATTGGGCTTACCAAACATGATTTTTCAAATGTTTTAAGTGTATTGCATTGAATTTTATGTAATTTCAATATTAAATAATTGAAAGCGAGTATTTATTATACTACTGTTGTTCAGTGGTTAATATTTAATGAAAAGTATATTTCTTGTAATGATATAAAAACTATTTGTAAATACAATGTCATCCAAATAAAATAGAATTTATAATAATGTTTCGTGATAGGTTTTGCTATTTTTCTCAAATTATAAAGTGCTTTAAAATGTAATACATTCGCTGTTGTACAAAAATGCATGATGTGTGAAAAGATGGACTCATTTTATGAATTTATGTTAATTCAAATTGATATTAAACATGGGGTATCTGTAAATGTAAAAATGATGATAATTTTTAACTCTTAAATATTGATAAATAGCTTGGCAAACATCAATTTTTCAATTGTTTTTAAGCGATGAACAAGTATATATTTATTATTTTGCAAATCTTTTGGTTAGAACGTTAATACTGTCTCTATATTAGTTTTTTTTTGTGTATACTGCTGTTGTTCAGTGGTTAATATTTAATGAAAAGCATATTTCTTGTAATGATATAAAAACTATTTGTAAATACAATGTCATCCAAATAAAATAGAATTCCATGTTTTTAAAATGTGATTTATAATAATGTTTCGTGTGAAGCGTACCTTGTTTAATGTTTTTATTCTCTTTTTTAATACTATGTGCACATTGTGTTTCAAAATTAGTTTTATTAGGCATAAACTATGTTTTTGTGTAAAAAACCCCTAAATTTCATATTAAAAGCTGTACCTCAGGCATATTTCTTCTAATGACAGTACTAAACATGAAGTGTAAAAAGATAGTACATATTTTATCTGTTGTGGGACTTAGTATGTTTTCTTTTTCAACCTTTTTTAAATATTATAAGAAAGTTAACTAAATCAATTTAAGAATTTATGTTATTTAAAATTGGGATTAAACTGGGGTATCTCTAAAATGGAAATATTTAATGCTATGGCTATTTTTCATATGTATAGTGTTTTGTCAAAAAGTTTTGATTGCTGAAAAAAAAGTGGGTAATAAAAATTTTGATAGACCATGTATCTCAGCTCTATCGTTTTACTGCATTGTTATATTGCACTATATGGATCATCTCGAGAACATTCCTTGCCTTTGCATTTGATTGTTTTGTTTAAATTTTGATATTTGTGAAATTGAAAGTATGGTTGAGGTTTGTTTGATGTGTGTAGTTGTTTTATTTTTAATAAATTGTTTTCTTAAAAATATGTTGTTCCTTTTTATTTTATAATATAGATATATTAAATAAGGTGACTATCAAGTTTTTTTGTGTATACTGCTGTTGTTCAGTGGTTAATATTTAATGAAAAGCATATTTCTTGTAATGATATAAAAACTATTTGTAAATACAATGTCATCCAAATAAAATAGAATTCCATGTTTTTAAAATGTGATTTATAATAATGTTTCGTGTGAAGCGTACCTTGTTTAATGTTTTTATTCTCTTTTTTAATACTATGTGCACATTATGTTTCAAAATTAGTTTTATTAGGCATAAACTATGTTTTTTTGTAAAAAACCCCTAAATTTCATATTAAAAGCTGTACCTCAGGCATATTTCTTCTAATGACAGTACTAAACATGAAGTGTAAAAAGATAGTACATATTTTATCTGTTGTGGGACTTAGTATGTTTTCTTTTTCAACCTTTTTTTAAATATTATAAGAAAGTTAGCTAAATCAATTTAAGAATTTATGTTACTTAAAATTGGGATTAAACTGGGGTATCTCTAAAATGGAAATATTTAATGCTATGTCTATTTTTCATATGTATAGTGTTTTGTCAAAAGTTTTGATTGCTGAAAGAGTGGGTAATAAAAATTTTGATAGACCATGTATCTCAGCTCTATCGTTTTACTGCATTGTTATATTGCACTATATGGATCATCTCGAGAACATTCCTTGCCTTTGCATTTGATTGTTTTGTTTAAATTTTGATATTTGTGAAATTGAAAGTATGGTTGAGGTTTGTTTGATGTGTGTAGTTGTTTTATTTTTAATAAATTGTTTTCTTAAAAATATGTTGTTCCTTTTTATTTTATAATATAGATATATTAAATAAGGTGACTATCACAACGGTGTCGACTTATTTCTTGTAGTGGTATATATAAAAGTATGTATGTATACTTATGGATGAAAATAATTATTATAAGTCTATCAATTTATTCATATGAGGATTAGAGTGTCTATGTATTTATGTATGTGGTATTAAATATCTAGGTCTTCTATGGAGAGAATGATGTTTATTACCTATATAACTTTACCTATGGATTTATATGTCATAATTGTTTATCGTTGTATTTCGTTTAATGTTTTTCCCTATGATTGATATGCTATAATTCGCCTACAAAAGTTCTGTGGATACTAACCGTGATAAGTCCTTAATCCATACATAGTGATATCTAGGCGATAGTTTGGATGCTGTATCATCTTGATCATTTTCATCATTATATACATCTTGAATAAGCAATAAATTGATATGTTTCAGTTGCTTCGCTTTCGTTAGATATGTTGGGACTGTCGTGAATGTTTTCTTACATTTCTTTTTTAAAATATAAACATTTATTGATATAGCATTTTGTTTTTCGAAGCGTGGAATTTGTTTTACTGTCATTGGGAATTGAATTCCTTCTAACTTTAAAACTAATGATGGGTTCGGATACTTTGTGGTTCTTTGTGGTTTTTCTTTCACAGGATATAGTGCAGATACAACTGCCCATATAAAACATTTAGTATCTTCGTTGCGTACATTAACACACGCATGCTTCAATTTTATTGGTTGTGGTAACTCGATATAGGATGACCCTAGTTGGGGTGTAAATTTATTAATATTAATAACTGCTGATAATGTCCATCCACTTCCTCTTGATTGGAAAACCTCGATGTCAGATAAAATTGGTTGTTGTATTTCCTCAACAAACCACTTCTGTAGGTTTGTGACTTGGTAAATTGGTTTATTCATGGTATTAAAATATTTTGTTTCTGTATATTCTTGACCGATCTTTTGTATAGTAAAGTCACCAGAAAACATCGCGTTAACCTTGATTGTTTCTTCTTTTTTCAGGACGTTTAAGATTCTTCTGCGGAATATTGCCGAAGCGTCTTCCAAAAACAGTTTCGGGTCAGTGTGTTTTAGGTTGATAATAACTCCAGTTCGTATACGATTTTGAAAAGCTGATTGAATGTCTTCCCACTTAACACGAATATATGCTGTCTGTTTTCTTGTTGTGTATCCTGATCCCTTTATCTGAAGACCTCGACACGTTCGTTTGAAACTTTTCACGTGAGCAATAGCCGTTGTAAATTTTTGTTTTTCTCCAATAGTTATCGCATTACGTAATAAATTATTTAGCACTCGATTAGCTTGATTACATTTTTTAATAATAGAATTCGCGGCTTCAGCATCAGCTGTATCACTGACAAGTATCGATTTAATTTGTTTCACAAATTCCATCTTCACTCGATGGTGAACACTGTAAGAATGAAGTGCCAACGCATGTATCATGACTTATATAAAGATTCAGTATCACTGTATCATTCGAGTTGATAATGCTAATCACGTGATTGCTGTGTAGTGTGTACCTACGCATGCGTACATTAGCAGCTGTTGAGCATTGATAGATTGATAGATATAGAGGTTTTCACTGTAAAATACTTATAATTCCTTTCTATAAGAGTTTTAATAAATTTATAGTTTCTGTCATACTCGTATGTATGTATATGTGTAATCCTGTTTATCTTAATATTGTATCTGTACATTATTCAAATAATGTAATGGATTGTAATAACAGTATTGTAAAACCTATGATTCAAATAAATAAAGGGAGTTGTTTGTTTATCATTATTTATTATAAATTTTACTACGTTTTACCTATATACATTTATATTGTAGTTTCATCACATGTATTTATTAACATTATAATACAGCTTAATTATTGTATATAATTAGTAAAATTAAATATAATTATAGTATTCGCCTTTGGTGAAAGATAATCATTTTCTATGCTAGCTGAAAAAGTTTATTTAATTTCAGTTTCTATCATACTGGTATGTACGATTATCTTGCATGCTGTTTTCCGTACATATCACAAAATGGGGTGCTAAACCGTACCTATCTAACACGGTTTCCGCTGGAAACATGTTTAGACCTGTTTGACGTACATTGAGAAGCGCGATAGCAAGCCTGGTAATTTATTCAGGAATTCTCTAGAAACAAAGACCATCTTGATGGTCCGCCATTTTGTCTGACGTCACCTTAGTTTGGCTAGTGACCGTGAGAGGATGCTGCATTATGGCAATCATGAGAGATGCCATTTCTTGGTTAGTGGCTGTGAGAGGGCGTCATGGTATTTGGGTTGGTAATGATGAAATCTGCCATTTCTTAGTTTGGTTAGTGGCCGTCAGAGGGCGCCACATCAGTTGGGTTGGTAATGATGAAATCTGCAATTTTTAGTTGGGTTGGTAATGATGAAATCTGCAACTTTTAGTTGGGTTGGTAATGATGAAATCTGCAATTTTTAGTTGGGTTGGTAATGATGAAATCTGCAATTTTAGTTGGGTTGGTAATGATGAAATCTGCAATTTTTAGTTGGGTTGGCGACCGCGAGGGGGCGCCACATCAGTTGGGTTGGTAGAGGGTTCTACCTATCTTGCGGGGAGGGGGGAGGGGGGGGGGTAGTAGGAGTGGGGGGTGGTGGTCCCAGAACTCTCCTAAGTACACTACTCACAGCTATTGTGGGCCGGAGGCTTGTCTTGAAAAAACAGCACTCCTCGTCTCTATTTGGGTTTTCTTTTCTCTTTGGTGGTCTCCCAAAATTTTGGAATTAAGTTTGTGTAATATACACCTGTTATAATACGCTCACGTGGTAGAAAATTGACCTTCTGAAAATCCATGCCGCCATTCCATACTTTGTCTTTTTGACTACAGGTCAATGTGACTAACCATCCATTTTAACCAATTTTTGCAGACAATCATTTGGATCTCATGTTTATTATTGCCAAGAGAAATAAACTAATATTACATATATGCAAAAAGACAGAGAATCGATATTTTACATACACTAACGCCAATAAATGACACTTCGAATGACTTTCAGATTTTGATATGTCAGTCAACGTCATCGATGCTAGGGACAAAAACTGGTAAACTTCCCTCGTAGGTGCCACATTGAACTTATTGGATTCATTACATTTCCAGTTTGTAAGTATCAACAAATTATACTACATCTATCATTGCAATAATGAAGTAATTTCTTATTAAAAGTCAATTATTTCTCATTTTAGTGTATAATGTATAATTTATTAAATAAAAAATCTTGTAAGGAATAATATATTGTGATTAATTAAAAGTACTATAGATTTTTTTATCTCAAATTCGATTCACGAATATTACTTTTGATGCAGGTCCAGTCTTCTATTGTTAGTAATAAAATAAACAAATACATAAGTCAACTATATTATGTTTATCCTAAACAATATGAACAGATATTTACCTCGAACAGCTTGCTCCAAAGCTTTTTTTCTTATAGTTAATAGTCTATGATACTCTGGCTGAAATTCAAATAGAGCCTGAACCAGTTTGATGACTTTGTTTTTTAAAGTTGCATCATCACATGTAGCAAATAATCGTACTAACTGCCAAAGCACTGGTTCTGCATTTACATTTGGTCGTTGTCCAGTAGCAACTAACCTGAAACAAAAAGAAAAAGCATTATTATGTTTCGAAGACAACATACATTTTCGTATTCCTCTTCCTCATTAGAGATTAATTTAAAAATAAGTTTACTATATAGAATATGAATGGAATCGCATTAACTGAATTTTCCCTTTCAATTTGGTCTTTAAGATATAATCGCAGGTACATAAAAATAATAAGTAATCGTACGAGTCTCTATTATATGCATAACGAAATAAAATTAACTTTAAACTCTATTAGTCTCCTCAATAAACAATTTAGGAAAATGCTAGTTTCTTCAGATGCCCATAATTCGACTACATATTGATTTTATTCTTTTACAAACAGTTTGACAGATTTTCAACATTTTCCATCAATATTTCAATATTTGAAAACGTCAAAATGATAAGTGGTCATGAACCAAAAACAAGAAACGGTTCTTTTCCGCACAGGTACGAGTTGCACGTTAGACATTGTTATAATTTAGTCTAAGATGCAAAAAAAAATTATATTATATATATTATATATACAGTGTGTCAATAAAGTAAGGAACACCCTAAATATCAGCTTTAAAACATATCTCTAGCAAAAACGCTCAGACACGTATTTTTTTATTTTTGAAGGCGCATTTTCTTAGATTAAATTGAAGTATACAGGGTTATCAGAAAAGAAGATATGACGTTATCATGTGTTTTTTTAAATGGAATACCCTGTATATTTTTAAGAAAATCAAAAGAGCTTCTCATGAAGATTTCAACGATATATGAGTTGTTGGGGATATCTTTAATATTTACTTGTAGAAATTGAAAAAACACTTTTGGTGGAACTACATGATAATTTTTGGTAATTTTAATCTTTGAACGTTGTCATGACAGAATTGTCAGTATGGAAGGTGGCGTCTTATCTAATTAGACAGTGACTAACCACCGTTAGTTTGTTTGGCCTTGCTTGTTTTATAATTGCCATTTCTTTTGATAAAAATGGGTCTAAGTGAGAGAGAACGGATTGAGATTCTTATGATGATTGGTTATGGTGACCGAAGAAGGAGTACAGCGGAAGTTTGCGAACTATTTAATGCAGCGCATCCTAATCGGCAACCAATAACTCGCTCAACTGTTAGTAAAATACTTCTAAAGTATGAGGAGTACGGAAATGTTAGGGATCTACCTAAAACCGGGCGACCGAATTGTGCTACTCGTCAAGCAGCTTTAAACTTTAATTGCAGCCATGAGACTGTTAGAAAAATTTGGCATAAGCAGAAATATCATCCTTATAAAGTACATCTTGTCCATGAATTGTCGGAAGATGATTTTGATCGCCGTTTGGAGTTTTCAGAAAACTTGCAAATACTTTGTGAACGTGATGAAATGTTTGCTAGAAACATTTTATTTTCAGATGAGGCAACTTTTTCTTTAAACGGAACAGTTAACCGACAAAATTGTAGATACTGGACAGAACATAATCCTCACTGGATGCAGGAAACTCGAAGTCAACACCCTCAGAAGGTGAACGTCTGGGCTGGAATACTAAAAAATAGGATTTTAGGACCTTTCTTTTTTGATGGAAATTTAAATGGGGATATCTATTTGGATTTTTTACAGTTAGAGCTTCTTCCTGCCCTTGTGGAACTTTATCCTGATTCAAATACCCCTGACAGTCCTAGTAATGAAATCTGGTTCCAACAAGATGGGGCACCTCCTCATTATTCTCGACCTGTGCGTGACTACCTAAATTTGATTTTTAATAACCGATGGATTGGCAGACGTGGGGTTGTTGAGTGGCCAGCTCGCTCCCCTGACTTAACACCACTAGATTTCTTCCTGTGGGGTTACCTAATGATTTAAAAGAACGCATACGCCAAGAGATCCGAAGAATCACGCCAGATATAATCAGCAATGTTCAGAATGAGTTTATTTCTCGCCTAGGCTACTGTCAGATTATGAACGGGCAGCAATTTGAACATTTACTTAAGTAAATTTTTGTTTTAGATTTAAAAATAAACAAGTTAAACTCTATTGTAATTATTTTATGACGTTGTTCCACCAAAAGTGTTTTTTCAATTTCTAAATATTAAAGATATCCCCAACAACTCATATATCGTTGAAATCTTCATGAGAAGCTCTTTTGATTTTCTTAAAAATATACAGTGTATTCCATTTAGAAAAACACATGATAACGTCATATCTTCTTTTTTGATAACCCTGTATACTTCAATTTAATCTAAGAAAATGCGCCTTCAAAAATTAAAAAATACGTGTCTGAGCGTTTTTGCTAGAGATATGTTTTAAAGCTGATATTTTGGGTGTTCCTTACTTTATTGACACACTGTATATATTAGCTATATTTTTTAATGTTTTTTTGGATATGTCCTGTTTTCAAATTATTTTTTTTATCAAATGGATATATGGGTATTTATAAAAAACAAACATTTCAAAATTGTATTCAAAAAGAAGCATTACACTAACATAAACATTTATAACATTCCTATTCGAATTCAGAAGAGCCATAGTTAGCCGCAGTAAGTACCACTAGGTATATCTTAAATTGTGTGTACGCCATACCAAATTATTTCGTGTTCTGTCAAGACAATCTTGAATTATAGGCAAATAAAGAAAGTGAAAATGTAACTTTTTGACTTTAATTATAAGTAACTTGAAAGACTATTAATTCTAGTCATCAATTATCCCCAACAAAGGATACTTCCATCTCAACATGAGATCTAAATTTGAAATTACATGTGAGTGCTGAATTTTAAAAAATATATTTTTTACCCCAATAATTACACAGGTCTACAACAAAATTGATGTTTTTGAACCAGCATCTGTTTTTAAGTAATTTTGACCTCCTAAATCAGAAATTGACTTTAGTTTTGGCCTATCACCCATAAATTTTTCACAAACCGAGACACAATACCCTATACCCTATAAGAATTTTATTGCCACCTCTGCACATTAAATTATGCTTGATGAAACAGTTCGTGAAAGGGTTCGGCAAAAACGGAAAATGTTTTAAATATATTTACAAACAATTTTCTAAGTTGTCTGATGCCAAAATAAAAGAGGAAGTTTTTATAGGATAATCCGATATTAGGACTTTATGTAGAGGCGAAGGCTTTTAGAATTCTATGATGCCTATTGAAAAGGAAGTCTGGGGTTCATTTAAAACAGTTATTAAGAAGTTCTTAGGAAATAACAAGGATCCAGACTATGAGAACATAGTCAGCAAAATGTTGGAAAATGTTCGTGTGTTAAGCTGCAACATGAGTTTGAAAGTACACTCTCTATTCGCACATGTAGACCAATTTCGAGAAAACCTTGAGGTAGTTAGTTAGGAGCAAAGAGAACGTTTCCATCAGGACATTACAGAGATAGAAAGGCATTACCAAAGTCGATGGAGCGTATCGATGATTGCTGGACGTTACAACGTGATATTAATAATAAAATTCATTGTAGAAATTCCACAAATTTCTAACAAAAAGGCAAAGATTCAATTGAGCTAAGCACTAATAAATACGTAGTTCGTTATATTTGAAGCACTACTGATCATTTTGTCAATTAAATAAATGTATTTATATTTTAAATTTTGTATTTATTTTGTCTTGTGATTTGCAAAAATATCTTACGTGATACACAAAATGGATAAAAAATTGGAATCAGCGCATCAAAATTATACGAAACCACATATCAAAAATATAACATTTCCAAAAAAGTTTCATTTTGTGGACCTGTGTTATGGCTCATCTCGTATAAGTGCATGTGTATATTTTTAAATTTGAAGCAGTAGGAACCGTACTAACTACAGTTCCCGAAGTTTTTATTATAGTAATCATTAAAGAGTCAATTTACTTGTCAAATTGTTGAAATTTCTATCAATAGGTACATTAATCATAGTTTTTGACACATAGTTTATACGTTGTTATCGTTGTTTGATACTTGTTAAGGAACGTCTTCCCCTCTCTAGTTTCACTGTGGTAGTATAAAACAGGTGTATGTAAACCTTTTAATCTAAGGGCCCACTGACTTCCCCACTAAGTCCGAAGGGTCAAGACCTTAGCTTTCTTAATGAACATGCAATATTTAAATGACTACAACTTTAACAGGAATGCCTGCTAAATTATTTTTCTTATAAAATAGAGAAAAAGCACAACTAATCGTAGTTATGGTTCATGATTGGCATTTACAGCACATACTCTAGTTTCTAAAAGAAGTTTCTTTGGTACTGACAAATAACCTTACTATGTTTTAGTTATTACCCATCGTCCAGCACGAATAATTTTCGCTTGTTTTGTTTTATATTATGCTAAAGTAAATCCGAAATACTAAATACAAACTATATCTGAATGCAGGGTATAAAAGCTCTTTCAAATTATCAAAAAAAAAGGTAATAGCTTGAAAATATTACCTTGACATTCGGCCCTTAAATAAACGAACAAATAAGAATAGATTTAACAATGCCTCTGTAGTACTTTTCATGTCTTTCAACTTGACATGTCCTTTGCTACACTCCGACTTATAAACACAACAACAAATAAAAGCACTAGAAAATGGGGCTTTTTCGCGAATGTAGAAATTATAGCTAATGTTCTAGGAGGTAGTCACCAACTAAAAAAAATTAAAAGCAATTGTATTTATAAATATACCTGAATAATACTAAATAAGACAAAAATAATTTGAAAACCATAAAGTATTTGCAATATTTGTAAAAGATCGTTGTATCTACGACAAAAGATAATTTAAAGACGATTTTGGAATATAAAATGGAACACGGAGTTTAAAAATGAGGACTGGGCGCCACACGACGTTCCTATAAATATGTTCTTTCTGAATTATTTATATAAAGTTGTTCTAACATTGAGTTTTACTTATTATTAGGGAGCGGAATCGAGCGAGTCATGACTCATCGCCCGTGGGCGCGCTATTGAAATGTTGTATTTTTAAAGAGGTTTTAATTTTATTTATATAATTGAATAACACGTGGCTGGTGATTATAAAATACAAAATACCCTACTATTTGTTCATTTTCTCTTCTGTAAGACTTGTTCTCTTTGAATTAAGTACATCCTTGTAGATAGAAAACGTCTTTTCTACATCGCAACTGGTTATATTTACGTAATGGAAATATTCTTTTATTTCAGCGTATTTAGCATGTAATAGTACGGCCCCTTAGTTGGGTGACATATGTAATAGTACGTGTTATAAAATATAATTAAAATGAATAAAATAAATAAAATGACTAAAATTGACTTATTGAACGCTCCGCGTAATTAGCTCAGATAAATAGTTCGGTTTTGCATAAGACTCTTAATTTCAAATCGGTTCAGGTATCAAGACACTAAGGTTATTTTTCTAAACGTACTATTACTGCTTTTTTATAATCCAAATTTCTTATGTTAAGGTAGATAAATAATATGCAAAAGGATATTTAAATATTATTAATATATTGATTAAAACACCAACAACACAGATCAGGTTACAAACAAATGTTACAGAACGAAACACAATTCAAATGGTATGTCTCAATACAAATTACGCATCAATTACAACATAGGCAAATATAATAGATCAATATAACAACGTTGCCTTACATAAATAATATCTCGTGAATTTAACTAGATTTTATTTCATTATTCACAAAAAAATACATGCATAAAATAGGCCTTTAAATTGATTACTCGTTGGGTACCTTTATGAAGATGCTGTGACGCTGGAACGGTGTTTTCAACGTGCAGCTTTCCCCAGGGTAGATTAAAATCGCCGTCTTCTTTATAGCGAATCACGGCACACAATTGTTTTTAATAAAACTTTTTCCTCACGTAGCACACTATTTGTTTTATTAAAATTATATCTCTTTTCTCACTAGGCTTTTCTTTTACTTTTAAATAATGCTTGGAATTACTATATTTTTATTCGCACTATTAGCCTGTGAGATCGTTCCCTGTAGCTTGGGTGCGGTCCAGTCGTTATTCGACCAAAGGGACCTGTGAACCTACTTGTTCACGAGTTAGGGAGCGTCTGCCTCTTCCTCCTTACTTAAGGCACGTCACACCGTATTCTTTTTATGGGATTCCCCGAGCCACTTATGTACTTTACGTCTATTCAAACTCTGTTCGTGGGAACATGCACTCGCAAAATATGTAGCGTTCAAGGTTGCCCACGTGTTGATTGTACACAAACCGTTTCTTGTTAACGCCGCCTAAACTCTTGGCTGACTTTGATAACATTGACGCCACTTGTGTTTCTTTCACACAGATACACCTACGCACTATTTCTCTCTTACATATACAGAATTTATATAGAAACATTTTAAACAGGAATATAATAATTTAATACAAATAAATGAATAATATATGTTTCCCGATCTGTGTTGATTTATTATCTACCTTAATTTCATGATATACATTACCTTAATATAAATATTTTGGATGTTATATTATATTTATATTTTATTCATGATATACAGGGCCTACCGTTACAAGCATACACAATTGCCGCAATGTTATTAAACCTGGATTTCTATTAAACACTGCGTCTAAGTCACTTGGAATTATTAATAGCCACATCTAATGTGGTTAATCCATTTTTACTTTCTTATACGTAGTATAAGGAAGTAATGTGAAATTTTCGACTTCGAGATTTTTGCAAATGTCCACGTTTTGAAGTCCCCTGATACCGAAAAAGATGTTTTTAAAAAATGTCTGTGTGTCTCTATGTGACCACAATAACCGCTGTAGATATCAATTCCAAATTTTGTATATACGTGTCTAATCTCCCTCTTGAGATCTGAGTAGTTTTTCAGTAAAATCGGTAGACCGGAAGTAGCAGTTACTTCAGTGAAAAAATTAAATTTTGCCAATATTTCGTCATCTACTAAATTTAAACAAATTTATAAAGAATTCATATGTACTTGAAATTAAAATTGAGAACAATTTTATTTAAAAAGTTTTTCGAAGCTGCTACCGGAAGTAGGTCTTTTACTCCTATCGAAAATCAGTTTTTTGCGAATATTTCGCATGTCATGGTTTTTAGACAGGTACGTTACGGGTATAAAAGTATTTAAAACGTAATTTTCAATATCTTTTGCATAAAAACAATTTCAAAATTCAGACCGGAATTACCACTCTTACTCTTATCGAATAGCGATTTTTTGCGAATATGTCGTAAATTATGCATTCTATATGTATTTATCAAGAATACAAAAGTATTTAGTGCTAGATTTGCAATATTTTTTGAATATATGAAATTTCAAAATTCGGACCGGAAGTAACACTTTTACTCTTAGGGAGTAGTCCTTTTTTCGAATATCTTGCTAAGTATGCATTCTATAGCGATTTATTAAGAGAACATTAAGAGAAGTACTTAGAATAGGATTTTGAATAATTTTTGTGTAAAAAAAATATAGTATAGTTTGAAACGCTCATACGTATAAGAAAGTCGTGTGGTGGCCACACCTCATTTTTTAATTTGAGATTTGATTTTCAAAATATGTCATTAGTTTAGGCAAATTTCCAAAGTGTTCCTGAAGGAATAACAACTGATTTTTTAAATTTGGGATTTGTGTTAGTTCCTTGCACTCAGAAATACTTCGAGCATCGTCATTTAAACATGTAACGAAATTTTGTAAACTATCGAAATTCTCTGCATGAAAACTATTTCTGTGTATGTTTTAGCAAAGCTAAGTGACGATATTTTACAGACTTTGCAATAAATTTCGGAATCACTGACAATTAATTTTTATCTCAGAAAAAGTAACATAAACAACGTTCTAGATCTAAATAAATGATAACTAAAAATGTACGCGTATGTTATTGAAACATACATATTATATTGCGAAATATAAGGTATATATAATAAATTTTAAAAACTCGTCACCCTTGTACTTACGCGATGAAGAAAGGATTTTATTCATTAAATTCCTTATTTTATGGCAGTTTTTTCTCTGATTCTCGGCCGTAAACAGATGTTGCAGTTCGCCCTATGAATTAGTGCTATTCAGATATAATGTAAACAACACGCAGTTGTTTACATTATTTCTTTTCACGGTTGTGGCTCCGTGGTAGTTTAGCTCGCTCGATTCCGCTCCCCACTTATTATTGCTTGTTTAATAAAATAAACCTGTGAGTAAAAGTGTTACTTTCGGTCCAAATTTTCAATTTTTTTATACAAAAATTGTTTCAAATCAAACTCAAAATACTTTTGTATTCTTAGTACACCTGTCTAAAAAACATGTCTTGCAAGCCACTCACAAACAGAGTAAAAGGTCCATTTCCTGTAGAAATTTCGAAAAACTTTTTTTTATTAAATTCTTTCTCAAATTAACTTATGAGTACATTTGTATTCTTTAGAAATTCGTTTAAATTTAATAGTTTGCCATCGTTTGACCGCTATCTTGGATGCCCCCCTCCCCCGCACACACACACGCGCGCGCACAGAGAGAGAGAGAGAGAGAAGGAGAGAGAAACATTTGTAAAAACTAATTTTTCTGTATCAAGGGACTCAAAACGTGAACATCTTCAAAAATCCCAAGCTCAAAAATTTTAACAGTCACAATACTTCCATATACTAAGAAAGAAAAATGAAGTGTGGACACCACATAACTTTTGCGTATGCTCGGTCAGCATATTTAATACAAATATTATTGTTTTAATAAATCTGTGCGGAATGAATAAATTGTGTGTCATTTCTAAAAACTGCTTATATATTTGCCTAAAATGCATTACTTACGAGATATTCGCAAAACACTAGATAACAGACTTACTTCTGGTAGAAAGCATTCCAAATGCACCTCTGAGTACTTGTATTCTTTAGAAATTTATCCAAGTAGTACTTCAAGACAAATTGGTAAAATTTGATTTTCTAACTGAAGTGCTACTTCACCATTTTTTTTTACTTTTAATAAAAATAGAAGTAAACCTTTAAAAGAAGATTGTACTCTGAAATATAAGGTTTGGTATTGATAGATATAACCATTTGAGGAGGTTGACGGACATATTTGCAAAAACGAGTTTCTCTTTATCAGAAAATTTCAAAACGTGGACATCTACAAAATCTCTTCCTTCCAAATATATTAAAATGAAAGATCCTAAATACATTATTCTTTCCAAAAATAATTTCTGAATACCCATCTAGGGGAACGTGAGGCAAAACGGGGTATGGGGCAAATCGGGGTACCTCCCTTATTTTCGTAACAAGTACTGCAATCTATCTGAATTTCGCTGAATATTGTAACCTAATACTATACAACAGATCACAGCTGTTGTGCCCACCAAGTTGCCTAGTTCGTTGTCGTACGTACATTTTTATGCGAGTGTATTTTACTGCAAGTAAGTGAAAATGAGATATATTTAATTAAAAGCTGCTTATACAATGTTACACTATGTTCCATGGACTGTTAATTCCGTTTGTATCCTTAAGTTTTACGCAGTAATTTGGTTTTAATGACAATATAACCTCAAAACTTGTGTGTGGGACAGAATGGGACAGGGCAAAACGACCCCGTTTTGCCCTGTCCCATTCTAGGGGGCAAAACGGGGTATCCACCCCGTTTTGCCCTACCCCATTTTGCCCCGCATTTTTTATTTGTTAATCTGCGCTTGTTACAGTTGCGTGTTCGTTTTGATAAAATTAGAATGGTGCGACGTTACAAAAGGAATTCGGAACGGCAACAATGGACCGAAGAACAAATGCAAGAAGCGGCACAAGAAGTTGTCAATGGCTCGATGGGATACAAAAAAGTGGCTGCTCAATTTAACGTTCCGCAAACAACTTTAGACCGTCACGTTAAAAGAATTCGAAATAATCCAGAATACAGAGTTAAGAAAACGTTGGGAAAATACCGATGCGTTTTTTCGGACGAGCAAGAGGCCGAACTAGTTGACTACTTAACTAAACTAGACGCTCAACTATTTGGCCTTACAACGAATGAGTTTCGAGAACTTGCTTTTGCTTTGGCCAATCTAAGCCTACGAAAGCCGGAAGCAACATCAGCAGCTCGAGCCATGGGGTTCAATAAGGTCGCAGTCAAACCATCTTTGACCTTCTCTCGAAAACTGTGGAAACTCATCAGTTGACAGGGTATAGGATATTTAACTGCGATGAAACGGGTCTGACAGTAAACCCAAAAGGACACTCAAGAATAATTGCCAAAAAAGGACGTCGTCAGGTCGGAGTCCTAACATCAGCTGAAAGAGGTAATACGGTCACTGCTGCAATTTGCTTCTCCGCTTCTGGAACTTATGTCCCGCCCATGTTGATATTCCCAAGGAAACGTCTGCAACAAGAATTTCAAACTGGACTTCCTCCTGGTGCTTCTTCAGAAATCAACGAAACAGAGTAGATGAACAAGGAACTTTTTCTAGTTTGGTTTCAAAAATTTATTACATTAACAGGAACTACAAAAGAAAGCACAAAGTCCGACCCCCTCAACTTCGAAGCAGCCTTCTACCCCCTCAACTTCGAAACAGCCTTCTACCTCATCAACTTCGAATCAGGAGCCAAGTTCCACTAGTTTTAAGTGTGCCAGTCCAGAAATGATTTTTCCTGTCCCAAAAGTTTCCCAAAATAATAAAAGGGTTTCAAGAAAACGGGGCAAAACCATTATCTTGACATCATCACCATACAAGGAAGAGCTGAAGAGGGCTGAAAAACAAAAACAAGAAAAAGCAGCTAAAACGGTAAAAAGAAGCCTCGTTTCAAAGAAATTAATCCCTACCAAAACTTCCAAGAAACAAAAACTATCTTCTGATGAGAGCGAAAAAGAGAACGAAGAAGATGAGTGCTTGTACAGTCATGACTTATCTGAGGAGGGATGGATTAGATGCTCTTCATGCCTGAAATGGGCACACAACTCTTGTGCGGGAGTTGATGAGGACGACGAGGATGCCATTCACGGATGTTCTATATGTGAATAGTTTTAAATATTTACCTATTATGTATATTATATACCTATACATAGTATATAACTTGTAGGTAGTAATATCATAAATAATAAATAAAAAACTTCCTTGCTTGACTTATTATTGTTTAAACAATGGTGTCCCGTTTTGCCCGGTGATTATTTATTTACATTATTTGAAGTGATTAATACATACAATTAATAAAGATTGTACATATTGACACCCCATTATTGTACACAAATAATGAAATAAAACTCTGCATATAGATATATTTAGCTACAATTGTTTCGTTCAGCTGATGAAACTCTTGAAGATCGAATAAGTATATTGGTTAAATATAAGTATCTTTTGAACTCTTGCATTTGGAATTTTATTTCATTACTTAGGATTAATACATACGCTACAAAGTACTAAAAGAAAGTTAGTCAGCAGTTAATTAAATTACTAGGTACATGTTCTTCCCTTTATAAATATGTACATTAGATCGTTACCTCATCTATATGTAATGTAACTTTTCCCAGGGGCCAAGAAGAAAACAAATAATCAAAACACGATGAACTAAAGTAGTTCGTTAACGTGAGAATATTCACATCATTATACGAAAAACGTTTAAAAGGCTATAATGACGTAGTTAATTATTTGTTTGAGCTAAATTATTATACACGTTACCTGTTAATTTGTCAGTATATTATTTAACTGTACTAATCATTCTTCCTCTATTGTTCCTGTTGCTCTTGAGTAATTTGAAATTTCGATATTTTCTTACAATTTATATCCGCGTTAATTGAATTAATGAATAATTATACTGTCCTGTTTAATTAGAATTCAGAATTTAATTTATGTGCGGGGAAGTCACTTTGAAAAATGCTGAAGCTACTTTTGGATGAGATACAGACTGATCTCAATTTCTGAAAATATTTAAAATTTATTTTAGAGATTTTGCTGGATCTTGTCATTTGAAATTAAAAATCGATATAAAGAAATATCATCATATCATAAAATTAATAATTAATAACGAAGTTAATAATTGATTTTACTTCATAGCAAAGTCACAACATTACTTTGTCAGTGTTATAGGTATTTGCCATATTTACCATTGCTTCAGCTAAATGAACAAAACACATACGTACATATCAGAAAAACATCAATTATTCTATTGTATCTTCATACACACATTCAATAACTATGTTTAGAGTTAACATAGCATATAGCATATAACTCTGGTCTACTTACTTACAACACATGAAACATATATGATAAAGGCAATAATAATACTCTTTATTCACAAAAAAAAATACGAAAGGCAAAATGTTCCACCAAACACCTTGACAAACTAACAAATAGCAAGTATGACATGTACAGGGTTATTCATCATAAATTACCCACCCTTCATCATCGTTATTATTGCATATACAAAAAAATATTTCAAATAAAAGTTGCTGTTATTGAATCTTTTTTGCATGCCATCAAAAACACAGTGGCGTGCAGATAAAACGGTATAAAATAATAATAATATATTTTTTAAATGGAAAACTCTGTATATTATTAGATATTTATAATGTTTTTTTTTTCTGATTTTAAAATTATACCATATGATACCTGTATGGTAAACTATTTTCGAGTTATTAAATGTCGAATATCGTAGTGACTGCAATGGAAAAGTTAACATCATTAAAGTTAGATATGAAAATGACAACTACTGTGTTTGATAAATGACACTTCCTTAATAAAATAGTCAAAATATTTTACAATCAGGATGAAAAATTGCAAATATAGAAAATAAAATAACAAAGATTTATTTAACAAATTTAAATATAAATAATTAATAAATTATAACAGATGTTCTATATATCCACCATTATTTTCAATGCATAATTGATAACGTCTTCTTAAATTTATAAATGTATTGAAAATGGTTTAATTATTGACATTTAGATAATTTATTTCAAGTCGAATCCCTTCTCTAATGACTTGAATACTACGGAGAAAAATGAATCCATAGGGTTCAAGTCAGGACTATTAGGTGACCATTTCATAGTTCCGTTATTCCCTATCCATACCGCGAATACATTATTATGTAATCTGCTGGCGTGTAGGCTACGTTAAATATTAATATTTAATAATGGTCTACACGCCAGCAGATTACAATGGCGCCCCACGTTGGGCGCCATTGTAATCTGCTGGCGTGTAGGCTACGTTAAATATTAATATTTAATATTTAATAATGGTACGGGACACCAACAATTACACAATTTATTTGCATCTGCTACCTTCCTATTGGACGAATCAGTCTGACCTCGTACTCTGGGTGGTCTATACCCAGTCACCCACAAAGCCACGATGACGGTATAATATGCCGGTAGCATAACCTGCTGCGGATAATGATAACTTGCTGTCAAATATGAAAAATGTTTTGGTGAACGTGCTGTTATTATTGGTGTAACAAATACAAAACTCCTCAGGTTCGCTTCAGTAAGAGCTTATGGGGTGAGTACTTTGTTTCTATTATAAATATCCATCAATACACGTAGATTTAATTCAAACACTAGAAATAATTCATTACGGTCGGGGTTATAAACAAAACAAAACATTAACAAGACAATCGGTAATTGATTTTAATTCAATGTTTATTCTTTAAAACAACTTCATATATTTACACAAATATATACATACAAACATACCTCAATAAGTACAACATTTACAAATGCAAAATAATAGTATGTAAATTTACGGTTTTACGTAGCGGTGAAGTCTATAGCAATGAAAGAATTATGCCAATCTTTTATTACGAATGATTAACCTGTCATTATGTACATAACCTATGAAAATAACAATCTTTAATCTTTGAATTTTCCAAACAAAAGGTATATACTCGAGGAATATGCATTACATTGTTTCATTTAAACTGAAACTAGGTTTAGAAATATGATTCGGAGTTGTAGTGCGGATTATATTATACGATAATGTCTATCGCGGTATTTATGAGTGCCTAGTTTATTCTCGATACGAAAGTAATCGATATTCGGTGATACGCGGCCTGTATCTTGTTTGATAATTACTTTAATATTCGCGGCAGTGAATTCTTACCCGGACCTGTAATAATATGCAAAATTTATAGTTAAGTTTTCGGGAGCGGTAATTTGTCGGACGGGCTGAAGCTCTCTACACGATAATAGACCTGTCGAGAGGTTCTTTCAGGAGGTGGAGGTACTTGATTTCCTACACGACAAATAGGCCTGCTGGAAACCAAGTGGCTAAGGTATATAATCTCATCAAGTCTTTATCACAGTAATTGACCTGACAAGACTTAGATGAGCGGACTTTTCATCTGAGCGCACAACGATTGGTCTGATATAGCACAATCACGACGATAGGTCTGATATAGCTAAGGAGGATGTCACACAATAATTAACCTGTGACAAGGATGAGGACCGGCGGGACTCTGCCTTTTGACTGGAAAACGGTCGGCCTTATATATCATTTATGATCGACAAAAACTAGCACGAAAGCATTAAATTTTGCACTCGAACGTGATGTAGAATCGCGCGAATACGATCGTGACGTACACAGGCATTTTTCTCATACAATAAATCAATAACAAATCATCAAACAAATCAAATACAATAATTACAGCGGTATATACAGTATGAAAATATTATTACCCATGATTGAATAAAATAGCAGTCATACATAATTTGGTATTTACATGACAAATTAATTATGAATTCAAAAACATGATATTTTATTCAATTAACGAAGGGACTTCGTTACAATTATTACATCATATCATCAAGTTTGGCCTCTAAAAAATTATGTACAGTGACCGGCAGACAGTGCGCAGCATATGGGAAAATGGTTTACCTTTGAATATAGCAAAATTATTTTATTGCATCATGTCTCGGCATGACTTAAGACCAAAATAGCACTCGCGATTTCTGCCGAAACTCTGATCGTATACGAGGGAGAGTCAAAAATACAAAATTACGCTAAGAGTAAAGTACCCCCATTTTTAACATTAGACTTTTCTTTATTAAGCAATAGTTCTTTGGTTTTAAAAATTAAAGTAAAATATCGAGTTTCATTCACGTTTGATAAAAAATTTCAGTTTACTGTTTATTCTGAATTACCCTGTATAAGAAATTGAGCGCGCTCATATAATACGCAAATCTTACTCTCTGTAGACATCGTAACAGAAAACCATAAATAATACGTCGCAAAAGTCAGCTACAAAAATAATATAGCTCTTGAAAATAAAAATTCAAGAATGTGAAATAATTTTGCTGCACACCATATTTTACGTTTTCAGAAGTCAAAATTTTTTATTTAACTCAAATTGTGTGATTCATTTTAACTTAATGATCTTTAAAATTGTAATATTTTTTCATAAAATTAGCAACACCTCTTTTTATTCAGGTTTTAATAATAATAATAGTAAAGATACATAATAGTAGGAAATAAAACTCAAAATATATTAACAAAATCGTAAACAATAGTATATTAAAATACAAGTTTCATAAGACACGATTTTTGCGCACGCGTTCAAGTTTAGAAAACGAGCCGCTAGGCGAGTTTTCTAAAGAACAAGTGCGCAAAATGTCTTATGAAACGTGTATTTTATACTATTTTTTCTATTTCGGTTATTAAAAGTTCAAAAAAGCTTAAAATAAGAGACATGTTTTGTTCGAATATTTTAGAAATTTTGCTGTTTTGAAGTTGGTTACTCTGATTTTTAAGTAGAACGTTTTAAATATTTGAATATCGGTGGTGCTATATGTAATTGTGTTTAAAATTCAGACCGATTTATACAATAAATTATTTCAAATTATCAACAAAAAGGACGAAATAAATAACTGTACGCCCCCAGAGATTCGCAAAATAGCAGAAGACAATTTACAAAATCTTTCGTCCACAAACTCTCTACATATTTATCAAAACAAACTTTTATAACAGTTGTACTATTAAACATGGTAAGTAAATGTCAATAGTAGCATCCGAAAACTTATCATCCAACTCTGCTAAACAATTTATATTGCTAATTAGTAAGTGAAATGTTAGCATGTGTGCTTCTTATTCTTTGTACAATTTTATTGCACATTTTTGTTACTTTAAAGGCTTATATTTTGACATTTAAATACGATTTGGTTCCATTTTTTTTGTTACCAACTTCAAAAAAATAAAATTAGCGTGCGATAAAGTAATACTTTATGCAACCAAAACGGGTGTCGTAAAGTGAACTTTATAGCACCGGAATAGAAAAAAATATTTATTTACAAGTACATTATTTTTCTACGTGAGCTCCCCCATTCTCAATACATTTCTTTGTCCTGTCGTTAAATTCTTGTGCTACGTTTCTTAAAAAAACCGGATTAATTTGAACGACACACTGCCTAATCGTATTTTCTAAATGGTCCAGATTTCTAAATGGTCGATTTTTGTATACTTGGTTCTTTAAGAGAAAGAAATCCATTGGGGTAATGTCAGGCGATCTTGCAGGCCAATGATTTTCTGAAAACCGTCCGATCCATTTTTGAGGAAATTGTTGATTAAGCCATTCTGTTACTTGCAATGTAGAATGGATCGAAGCACCATCTTGTTGAAAATACATATTCGCTCGTAGATTTAAAGACATATCATCTAGAACTCGCTAAATTCATTCTGCAAGAATTGTAAATATCTACCTGCATTTAAATTTTGCCGGAAAAAATATGGTCCAACTATTTGAGTATTCAATATACCACACCAAACGTTTGTTTTAAATGAATATTGGCTTTTACATTCAATTGTAAAATTAGGATTTTGATTAGCCCACCACCTACAATTTTGAGAACTTACTACGCCGTTGCTTGTGAAGGTTGCTTCGTCAGTAAATAATATTTGACTTCCAAAATGGGGATTATCTTCCTTCTTGCCTTGGAACCAAAAACAAAAGTCAATTCTAGCATCTAGATCTCTTTGTTGAAGAGTATGGGTGA
The DNA here is from genome assembly GCA_963170755.1 of Amphimallon solstitiale. Taxonomy (NCBI): domain Eukaryota; kingdom Metazoa; phylum Arthropoda; class Insecta; order Coleoptera; family Scarabaeidae; genus Amphimallon; species Amphimallon solstitiale. The sequence goes on from OY720680.1 coordinate 36,631,256, forward strand.
ATTTTGGTTTATATGGTAAGTACTTGTTTTTTTTTAAGAATTCTTCTAATCGATTTTTCGGAAATACCTAATACTTCTTGTCTTTCATACAATGGCATAGTAGGAACTTCATTTACTGACAATAACACATTTAAACTATTTTCTTCATTAGTTACACTTTTCTCATGGGGTTACTTGTATTTACTTTCCACCGAACCAGTTTGTTTAAATTTGTTCACAATTCGGCATACAGTAGAATCGTGAATATTTTTATTGTGTCTATTGTTAAAAATATTTGCTGTTTCGCGATAGCTATAGTAATTTTCACCACGAATTAGAACTATTTCTACCTTTTCTTGTACCGATAACCTTTCCGCTTCCATTTTTATAGCAAAACTAAATGTCTAAATGACATTTATTGAATTAAGTTCATGTTTTTTAAAATCAAACACATGCAGTACGAAAAAAACATCTGTTGAGGATTATGCTGAGACTAACTTTTTTATTTTTGTCGCTCTTTCTCGTCAAGCGTTTATTATTAAAACCCTAATAAAAAGAAGTGTTGCTAATTTTATGAAAAAATATTACAATTTTAAAGATGATTAAGTTAAAATGAATCACACAATTTGAGTTAAATAAAATTTTTTGACTTCTGAAAACGTAAAATATGGTGTGCAGCAAAATTATTTCACATTCTTGAATTTTTATTTTCAAGAGCTATATAACTATATTATTTTTGTAGCTGACTTTTGCGACGTATTATTTATGGCTTTCTGTTACGATGTCTACAGAGAGTAAGATTTGCGTATTGTATGAGCGCGCTCAATTTCTTATACAGGATAATTCAGAATAAACAGTAAACTGAAATTTTTTATCAAAAGTGAATGAAACTCGATATTTTACTTTAATTTTTAAAACCAAAGAACTATTGCTTAATAAAGAAAAGTCTAATGTTAAAAATGGGGGTACTTTACTCTTAGCGTAATTTTGTATTTTTGACTCTCCCTCGTATACGATCAGAGTTTCGGCAGAAATCGCGAGTGCTAGTTTGGTCTCAAGTCATGCCGAGACATGATGCAATAAAATAATTTTGCTATATGCAAAGGTAAACCATTTTCCCATATGCTGCGCACTTTCTGCCGGTCACTGTATAAGAATATTTTCAACTTCTGGGATAATTATTTCCAAATAGGTAGTTCCATTTATATTATAATCATAAAATTTAGGCCCAACAATTTTGTTTCGGAAAATGCCACACCAATCGTTAACAGATTTTCTTTCTGATTTTTTAATTTGTTTTAGAAATCTCTCTCTATTGTATTTATTTTCCCAAGACCTTCGATTTTTTCTATTAAAAACTCCTGTAGTGGAAAAGGATGACTCATCAGTACATAATATTTTAGTAAAATAATCGGGATCTTTATTCAAATTTTTAATCATATTGCGGCAAAAGTCCAGCCTTTTCCTTTTTTGAGTCTCTGTTAAACTTGTACAGGTAATATTTTTTAAGGTCTATAATTATTTTTTAACGTACGTTAAATTTTACCATGTTTTTTCTCTAATTGAACAGCTGCATTATTTAAACTATTTTAGAATTTTCTAGAAATTATACATGTTTCAATAACATGCTACTAGCGAATAAATATACAGTGAAACTTCCCTTAATGGGCACTTCTATTAGCCGGACACTTCCCTTAAACTGGCATTATATTCGGTCCCAAATTCATAAATAGAGAATTCCTAATAAATTGGTTTCTCTTATGCGGACACTCTCTTGAACGGGCGCGAACAGTTTTTTATCTACATTTTGACCGCAAAGATTCCATTAAACGGACGCGACAATGGGAAAGTAGTAATTCTGTCCGGTAAATCCTCTGGCTTCGTCGAGATTTCATTTGAACAGTATAGCAAGTCAACTTCGTCTGGATGTCTTGTATGAAATATGTATTTGAATACATATTTTGTTTATATGGCATAATTCATATTAACTATGTACGTATTTTAATTATTGTAGAAAACAATACAAAAGAAAAGGAATACTCTAACGCTGAAAGAAAAGATTTCGATCATGAAATATAATAAGCTCAGTTCACGTGAATTAGCCTGAAAATTTAATATTGTCAAAACACAAGCCATGCAAATAATTACAAAAGAAGATGATTATCTAAAGCAGGGGTGTCCAACCTTTTTGTTTCCCTGGGCCACATTGGAAAAGGGCATGGTGTTTTGGGCCACAAGTATGTTACCATAGCGGACGAGCAAAAAAAAACTTTAAACATATAGCTTTCATGTTTAAGTCATTTAAAATTTATTAGCTTATAAGCCCGCATATTTTTTCCCATTTTAAGGAATATGTTTGAACAACGTGCTGAAATGCAAAAAGTTGTTTGCATTTAATTGGGCCTGCCATAATTTTAGTTTTACCTGGAAAGCGTTTATTGTTTGAAACATCGTACTGCTAAGTTGGTTTTTGCCTTGAAGGCGCGTGTTTAAGTCATTTAAGTGAGCAGTCAAATCTACCAAAAATGCTAAATCTGTAAGCCACTCGGCATCGTCAAGTTCTGGCACAGATTTTGCTTTCGATGTAATAAAAGAATTGATTTCATTAAGTACGTCATAAAATCTTTTTAGCATTTGTCCTCGACTGAGCCCACCTTACTTCTGTAAAGTATGCGATATCGCCATACTCAGCATCAACATTTTTGAGAAATTCCTTGAATCGGCGATGATTCAATCCCCGGGCTCTTATAAAATTTACAGTCTTGACGACGATTTGCATAACATGACCCATTTTTAAAGCTTTTCCGCATAAATTTTCTTGGTGTATTATACAATGGTACTTCATCAAATGAGAGTTTTCGACAGCAATGGCTCTATTAATTTTACAAGCCCTCTTTTTTACCGATCATAGCTGGGGCGTCATCCGTAACTACCCCAGATATATTCGGAAGAGACAAAGAAAACCGCTGTAATGTTTTTTCACTGCCTCATATAAATCTATTGATTTTGCCGTGTCTTTTAATGGCACTAAATAAGCCATTTCTTCAGTTACACTATATTCGTCATTAATACCTCTAATAGAAATGGCAAGTTGAGCTGTATCAGTAGCATCAGTACTTTCCAAAAAAATAAAATTTAGAACCACATGCTCTACTTTTCAAATCCATTTCTATAGATTTCCCAATATCGTCAATTCTCCTGGCAATAGTTTGATGAGACAAACTGATCTTAGAAATATCACCTTTCTTGTCTGGACAAATTATATCTGCCACGCTTTCCATGCATTCCTTAATAAATTCGCCATCAGAAAATGGTTTCCATTTTTTGGCGATTAAATTTGCGACTACATAATTAGCCTTCACAAATGATTCTGTTTGAGTTGTAACGTTGCTAAAAAACTTTTGTTGAGATGTAAGAGCTTTAGCTTCAGTAACTTTAAATATTTTCGGGCCGCATTCATACTTGCCTTGGGCCGCGGGTTGGACATCCCTGATCTAAAGCGTTAGAAAACAAATGACAATAGTGGAATTAAAAGGCGATTTTTTGAAACTGAAGGCCTCAGAATATGAATGGTGCAGGGGTACTAATTAAATAATGCCAAGGAAAGTGCTGAGAAATTAGGTAATTGTAATTTTTCCGCTTCTACTGGATAGCTAGATGAATGCCAAAAGCGACACCTTATTGATACCTGGGGAAGCCGCTAGCGTAAATCAAGGAGATGTCGAAGCTTTCATAAACAGGTTGCCGTTAATAATTAAAGGGTACAAACCCTGCGATATTTATAATTTGGACACAACAGAGTTATTTTTTCGGGCACTACCAACAAAGATGAATTAAGAGGCGAAAAATGTGTGGGGAGGCAATAATCGAAAGAAAGATTAACTACATACACTGTGTGAATATGGCAGGGCAGAAAGGAAAACTGTTGATTACCGGAAAATCATCGCGCATTTAAAAATCTTAGCATTGCTCTTCTTCTAGTCTAATGGTATTCAAATAACTGGATGACTGATTCTATTATGATAGAGTGGTAGCGTGAATTTGATCGGAAAATGTTCGATCAAAACAGAAAACTTTTATTATTTTTGACAATGCGATTTATTTTATTAAAAAGCATGGGATGATGACTCATCTGATACAATTAAAAACTGTTTCACGAAAACAGGATTTCAAGAAATAAATGAGCAGTTTGGAACTTATCAATTTCATCCTGAAGATGAAATTCGTTTATCTAAAGTGGCTCAAATGTGTAAGCTAATGGGAAAATTAGGAAGTAATGATGTACAGGAATTTATACATATTTATATTGACGCCAATTTGTATACAAAAGACGATAATCCAGATCATATTTTGCTCGATAATTTAGAAAACGTAAGTCAAAAAATAGAAATTCCTAGAACTAATGATTCTGACAAAGGAATATTCTTTAATAATAATTCTTTAAGTCGTTTATTTCCTATGACAACTGTATTTTTTTCATTTGAAATGTAATTGTTCTGTTGCTTTGGAATTAGACTACTTTTAAAACATTTTATATTTTGTACTACCTCTCTACCACTAAACCACAGCATATTTTATATCACTTGAAAGCTAAAAATTATGCCAATATGGCACTGTAATAAAAAAAATAGGTGTTACTATTTAAAAAAACGAGTACCTGTCATTTGAAAATAAAAAAAAAATTATTTTCTTTAGTAATTTCAACATGAAATATATGTTTCCTTCGCCAATGCGTGTAAATGTGAAAAATACGTTTCTTAATTGTTTTCAAAGCTAACTTTGATGGTTTTTGCATTTCGACAATTGTTGCGAAGCAGTTTCACTTTAATGGATAATTTTAACAGATATCGCTATCTTTAACAGAAATGTCAAAAGTTAACCTGCACTAGATGGCAAATTTTCAGAAGAAACTGAATATGAACAGAAATAATAAACGTTGTATTTAAAAATTCAAAATTAACGTCACTTCCGGTTTGACCGGAAGTGCTATAGGAAAACTGAGTGTGCGTGAAGAAGCCCACCAATCACTCATATATACGGTCCGAATTTCAAAGTTTTATTTTAACTCATAAATAAAGAGCGGGCTGATACATGATCTCGTTGACACCCGGTAGATATCCTACTTTGATTTTACGCTATTGCCAATGATGTTATATGAATCTATTAATCCACTATCGAATAATTATGTTATATATGATTTTTTATTATTCACATAGTCTTAAATAACTTATTCGTTCTTAAAGTCATAATAATTTATCAGTTGTTACATAATTATTTAAATTTTTATATTAGAATTTTGTAATATTTTTTTAAAATATTAGTTATATGTTTATGTAATACTATTAAGTTATTGAATGTAAAACATTGTTATAGAGGATTCATTCGTAATTAGCTTATACAATACACAGAGAAAAATATCTAATACAATCTAGATTTTAGAAAAAATATAATACCGGTTATAATACGTATTATTCATACTTACTAATTGGCTCTATTATACAAATACAATAAAACGTCTTTAACATTTATTAAAAAAAGTTTTGACCTATATAAAAAGTTAAGTGCTTTCAAATATCTTGAAAAATACAGTAATTCATACAACTAAAAGAAATACAGAAAAATAAAACGTCAAACATTGCTCTAAACAGCTATAACCTCCTCGCGAACAGTACCGGTAAATTACAGAAGTACGGTTCACCCCTTGAACATTGAGCCCCAGCTCTTCCTATAATCGGCAATAGAAGAAAAATAGTTAATAGTAATATTCGTTACAATAACTTGTATTGATTGACATATTCGTATTAAATTCGTATAATACTGTGTATTAATTTTTTTGCCTTCACTATACGTAATACAAAATTTAATACCTACTATTATATTTCTAATAGCCCCTACCTATTATAGAGTTTTCTCTATGTAGGAATGCATTGTATTTTTGTCTTTATGTATATAGATAATTTATATTAACTTACTTATTGAATAGTGCCTCTAATAACTGAGCCGAATGTGGCAATCCTTCAACTAATAAATCCAAAGGGATATCATTAACAACGGCAGCCAGTCCGACAGAACCCAGTTTCGATATTACTGCGGAAGCTTCCCGATATTGTCTACCCTCGGCTAATACCAATATCCGCCTGAGCACCAGTCTAGGACTCGTAGGAGACGTTCTCTCCCTTCGTATACGATCACCGCACTCTCGCATCTCACTTCATTGAGTGTCTGGATATGAATGCAGCAGCTCGTGAAGATGATCGCGAGGGATTTTACGGCGGTCGACATACTGACATACTTTTTTTTAACACAAGAAGTGCCAAAGAAGAGTTTGGGTAAGTTATTCGGATATTATATGAGTATGCTTTCATTAAGCACTGTCACTTGATGAACGTCCGCAGCACGCCTACTTAAATCTCCGGATAGATTTTAAGATACCGGAACAACGTGTGATTTTTACATGCTGGTATTGTTTACTTAGCAATCACCAAGTTTGTATGCATATGTTTAGAATTCCGTTAGAGATTACTTTAATTGATGTATTACATATTATACAATTTGTTTTCCTTTTATTAGTATGGCAGATGGTAGCGATCTCTTAATTTCTAAAAGTTTCTCAATTATATATAAGTAGGAACATAAGAGAGGTTTTTGAAGAATTAGTTTGTTACTAAATAATTAAATTAACAATTGAATTTTTTAAAAACTTCGGGACGCATTATTATAATTTTTAATGATAAGTAAAAGAAAACTGAATAAAATATTAGAAGGTAGAATTAGCTCATATAAGAGAGTACTGTTCGCCAACTCAGTATCTGTTACAAATGGCAAAAAATATTAAATGCAAAATTGTCCTTGCAGTAAGAATAGTGATAACACTAATAATAACAATAATAAAATCAATATAGAATCATTGTCAGAAGGTTTTTAGTTTGTACTAATATATGATAAAACGATAGTAATATAAATCGTGAATAAACTATATACAGCGAATAATATAGTATATTATGCAATGAGCATTTAATGATAGCTATTAAGACACGAGTAAGAAAATTACAAAACGAGGCGAAGCCGAGTATTGTAATGAATACGAGTGTCTTAATATCCATTAAATGCGAGTTGCATACACTATTTTTTCTACGACCCCATAATAAAACATTATTTTTTGAACATTCCATTTTATAAATTGAGGTTAAAATTTTCCATGCACCTTTGCGATTTTAACTGGTAAAAAATTGTTCATGGTTACTAAGGCTTGTTCCATAATTTCTGGTGGACTCAAATTTAACATTTCACTCTCATTATCCCTCATTTTTACCGTTTATATTTTCAAAAAAGCACAAATTTTAAGTACTTACTTGTAAATTGCAGAGATCTGTCACATTTATTTAATTTGTATATCTGTCAGATATGCAGTCGCCATATTGAATATTGTTTGAATATTGGAATGTCGCATTCCTATTGGATATAAACTTGTATCGTAATGAAAAATCTGTATTCCTATTGGATATAAACTTGTATCATAATGAAAATCTGTATCGTAATGGACATCATTAAAGTACATGTTCGGCATATCTAATAATACAATTAAAGTATAGGAGTAGAAAAAAATATATATGATATTAAGATCATGCCTAAAATGTTATTTTAAATAAAGCATATTTGTGCAGTGATGTCTAAATGTGTTAACCTGTATGTTGGTAATCAGAAGTACTTGCAAATAATTTCTAGTACCTAGCTAAATGTCAAGTTGTCAGATGGCATCATCTTCAAATTTTAAAGGAATGCATTTGCTACCTAACAGGGAGAAGAAACTACACAAGAAAAGACTTGTTTAAAATATGATTTTTTATCTAAGTAATTTTGAAATGATTAAAAATATACTTTATTTAAATGACACTATTACTTTAAGTGAGTATTTTGAAACAGTTCATAGTTCTGCTAAATCTGTGTGTATGAAATATTCGGTATTTGTAAAATCTTTTTTATATACATGTGTCCAAATATTTCCACTCTTCTTCTTCTATAATACAGATATGTACGAATTAAAAGTACTAATTTATCTGCAGAAGTAAAGATTTTTTTTCGACTCGCGAAAAATATTATGCCAGTATTCACCGAGAAAAGCACGCCTTTCGAACTTATTTGTTCTCTTCGATTTAACATATGGTTTCGTTATGGGTATATATTTTTCAGGGTTCCAAGAAATCACTAGGCACTACAGCAGATAAATTAGTGTTTGATAATAATATAATATAAATATAATGTGTGATTAATTAAAGATTGTTCAAATTACGCAATATTTCATACACAAAAATATACCAACTCTTCCCATATATACAGGGTGAGTCGTCTCCGCGAATAAGGCCGATTGTGCGTTTACGAGTAAAGATATCAAGCTGTTTTCTGCTTGTGATAGCTGCTCATTAGGAGCATATTTTAAAAATATTTTTATTGTATAGAGTATTCCATAACTTGCTGCCTGACCATTGTAATGTTATGTTTGTTATTACTTAGTTTAAACATTAGCAATGCTAGCACATAGGTGTGATTTTATAGGTACCTACTTAGTGGTATCTATGTTTCATATGTTCAGGTAATAATTCTTATATTTTGGTCACAGTGATTATGTGATTTTTTAGGATGATATTAACTATTTCTGTTGTATCTAACTTTGTTTATTTGTTAGATGCATATGTATTGGCAGTACCAATAGATTTTCTATATATATATAAAGTCCAGTCAACGCCATTAGCAGTGACATAATAAATAGAACTAGCAATAGTAAAACATATTCATGATTATTAATATTTATTTAAGATGTCAAAGTAAACACATATTTAATACACATACGTGGAATTTATATGGTTGGAAATTTATTATATATATTGCATATTTAAATTTGTATTAAGAAAGCCTTGATATGATTTTGGTCAATCGCTTTGGCAACGAAAACAGATTATTATTGATTTGGGGAAGAGAAAAATGTCAATAGGAAAATTGAGAAACGTGAAGTAAATTAAAGTGTTAAAAACTAAATATCACATTATAAGAATGTATTAAGAAAGGAGCATTAATAGTAGTCACAACTTAAAAAGGAACAATGAGGTATTAACAGTTTCATAAAAGAAAAATCACAGTAATTTGAAAAGGATAGAAAAGTGAGAATTTGGAATATACAAGGTTTTAAATTATTATTCAGTGAGGAGAGGATCTTCGAATAGGAAGCCACATGAAGGGAAGTCATCGTAACCTCAACAGTTGAAATAGGTAAAAAGGAGAGTAATTTCATACACATAATACACAAAATTCACACCATAAGGTTAGTTTATTAAATTATATAATAGATTCGGGGGGGGATTATTGTTAATGTAAAATAATCATGAGTAAGAATTTAAATTTCATAATAATGTAAGTAAAACTTTATATATATATATATATATATATATATATATATAGATAGATAGATATGAGAATGTGATTACAGGTTATATTGGTCAATAAAAAGCTATTATGTGCTCTTTTGTTTAATCCTCAAAATTTCGTTATAAATTTAATAACATCATCAGGAGGAAAAAACTAGAGTTAGCACTTTGGCAAAAAGTACATATAACAAAATTTTTGCCATAATAGCTTTTTATTGACCAATATAACCTGTAATCACATTCTCATACAATATTCAGTGGTCGTTATTTCCTTTTAACTATATATAGATATACATATAAATATTTATATTTTGTCATTATAATAAAACGACACCATAGGCATACTTTTTTAAATGGAACACCCTATATTTTATTACATTTTTGTATTTCCCATATAATTTGTAGGCAAAAAGTAATAAAATAGTATACGCCTAAAATCTAAAGTTTTTGACTTATTCCCATTTTTCTGAAAAATTCAATATTTTTATAAAATTATATTTTTTGAAAACGACGTATTAGATGGACAAAATTTTTTGCAGTATTGCTTACAATAAGAGATCCTAGTAGAAGCATGTTTTTGTATAAAAGTCAACTTTTTTAAATGGAACACCCTATATATCAGTTCATTTTTGAATTGTTTATTAAATTTCATGTAAGTAACATGTAAGACGTTAATACTTTACAAGTGATTATTACTGAGCTACTGTCGTTTTTGAACTATTCTCATTTTTCTGAAAAATTCAAAGTTTTGATATTTATATTTCTCGAAAACGACGTATTAGATGGACACAATTTTTTGTAGTATTGTTCATAATAAGAGGTCTTAATAGAGGCATATTTTATCTTATTTTAGTTACTAATTGCATGTGCAGAAAACTGGATTAAAGTTACATAACTCTTTTTGTATAAAAGTCATTTTTTTCAAATGGAACATCAGTACATATATCAGTTCATTTTGGAATTGCTTATTAAATTTCACATCAAAAACATGTAAGACGTTAATACTTTAAGAGTGACTAGTACTGACCTCTTGTCGTTTTTTGATATAATTTTGCCAACGGCAAATTTATTTGAATACGGTATAGTAAGCCCATGATATCTGTTGCAACATTGACAATTGAATGAATGCTATTTAATAAGTTGTTACTCTGCTGACAAGCATGATTTTATAATGCATTTTTCTTAATATTGGCTTAGAGATATGATTTTTGTACGTGTTGGGGGAATGACAAAAGAATGTTTACTAGCTTAAGATTTCGAGTTGTTTATAAAATCGCATTAAAAAAATATATAATATACCACTACTCTTCTTTTTCCGTTTACATCTATCATCTTGATAAGTGTCTTATTTCTAAATCACATATTTATACAAAAATTGGATATATTACACTTATAATACTCTGTCAGTAATATATTTCATAAAATATATAGAATATGGTACAATAAGCACATTTTCAAACAACACAAATTAATACCTTGATTATAGTAAGTGCAGAAACAGGAATAAGGAGCTTATACCAACGGACCTGTAATTAGTGAAAAATAAACTACAAAATAACAATAAATATATATACTAACATAAGCAAACATTATTTCAACAAGTATTCAAATGAGTTTCCATTCACCTCTAAACATTTTTCAATACGCTTCTGGAATGATATATAGACATTAAGAAGATCTTGAAGACTTATATTTCTAAATACTTCTCGAATATGTTCCCGCTTTGCTTCTTTTGTTGTTAAGATATTCTGCACAGTTGCAGTTTTCGTGTTCCCATAAAAAGAAATCTAATTTTGTTATATCCAGAGAGCTAGCAGGACAGTGACTAGGGCCTCCACACCTATCCATTTTCTTGGACACATTTCATTTAAGATAATCCTGTTCCTGTAGCGTAGAATGTGACGGTGCGCCGTCTTGTTGCATCCACATGTCTCTTCATAAGCTTGTCCGTTGATGCTACATTCAATCACGAATGCCGGCCCATACATTTATGCTCCATCTATGTTGATGATAATGAAAATTTATAATTAATTATGTATATGCAGCTTTTAATATCTAGGAAGTCTTTTGTAATAGAAAACGAATCACCGACAAGAACACATTAGTTCCAAATGCGATTTCAGTCTGAATGCTAAATAGTTATTCTAATTTTAACTGGTAAATTATAGAAATTATGCAATATGTTTTTCTGTAATTAGATTTAAGAATTGGTTGGATAATAAACTAAAAATATTTTTTGTAAAGTATTAATATATTTTATTTTTAATTTTGATAAACATTGATGAACGACAAGAATAAATATAAGTTATTCTAAACAAAATCTAAACGAAGTTCCAATAAGTACAATACATACAGGGTGAGTTTTTTTTCCATTATTTGTATGGGGATCTCGAAAACCATAAGAGATACGCATTAGGTTAAATGGAGAAGGATTTGCATCTTTATAAGCCTCATCCAAATACGTTTTTGTCAATTTAAGAAAATGCATGGTTTACTAGATATTTGAAAAAAATAGAAATTCTCCAAAACCTTTTAAGTGCTGTAACTCTTCTATTCTTAAAGGTAGACATTTTTTTTTAAAATATTGTTTTTAAGAAATTCAATTTCAAACAACGACATCTTCTTAAATTTTTAATTTTGCTTAGCATTTTTGAGTTAGCAAGCAAAGTCTAATTTTTTTAAATGGAAACCATAGTTGGCTATGACATATTCTAATAGTGCATTTTTTTCTGCTTGCAATGATGTAAGGGTTGTAGAACTTATTTTAATAAATAACAGCACAATACACTATTATTATGTTTAACAAAAATCATGTCTTGCCATGGAAAACGCGATATAATAATTGATTATGTTTACTTCATCATTGACAGTTCGTTCATTAGGGTGACTATAGTTGGTTTTGTTAGTGATTTAGTTGCTTTACAAAGTTAGTTATGGTGTACACAAATCTTGATAAACATGATATGATTGAATGTTACATTATTTGTAACAAAAATAGTAAAGAAGCCGCCGAACGCTATTTTTTTATTGTATTTTGATCGCCCTCAACCATTGTTAGACACCTTCAAGAATTTATACAATAATTTAAAAGAGTATGGAAGTTTTGTTAAACCTAGAAATGAGGGTAATATTGGTGAAAACACGCAGATAAATGTTTTATCTGCTGTTAATCAGAATCCATCAACATCAACGCGGCAAATTTCACAAGGCGCTGCTACCTCACAATGCACAGTAGTGAGAATTTTATCAAAACATATGTACCATCCTTATAAAAAAATAGTTGGTCAAACTCTACACCCTGGAGACGATGAAAGACGATTACATTTTTGTGCTTGGTTCGTAAATATGTGCCATGAAAATAATAACTTTCCGATGCAGATCTTATGGACCTACGAAACACGTTTTTCCAACTGCGGCATGTTCAATCGCCATAATGAACACCTGTGAACGCAAATAAATCCTCACCGTTTAGAAGAAAGGCGACCCCAGATTAGGTTTGGCTTCAATTTATGGTGTGGTGTTATTGGTTCGCAACTTGTTTGGTCATTTATTTTTAATGAAACTAACCGGAAATCGATATTTGCAATTTCTTAGGGAAGATTTCGACAATATCCTAAATGAATTAAATTTACGGACCCGTACAAACTTACGGTGGTTTAAACACGACGGTGCCCCGTCTGACTATCCGGCACAGGTCAAAATATATTTAGATGAATTATTTCCAAACTCGTGGATCGGCAGAAATAGTCGTGTTTTATGGCCTACACGATCCCCAGATCTTTCACCGTTAGATTTCTTCGTCTTTGGAGCAATAAAAGATCTCGTATATGTGCGATCATATGCAATCCAAGAGGAGCTATTGGAAGCTGTTATTAATGTATTTGATAGTTCGATGGGCGCAAAATTAGGAGAGCTATTAACTCAGTGTTGAAAAGGTGCCGTATGTGCGTCGATAATAATGGTGGGCATTTCGAACACTTAATGTAAATTTAGCATGTTACGTGTTGTTAATAATTAATTCGTTTAGCGTTTTTATTGTTTCTTGTATTACATTGTATATTATAAGTTTCTTTTCTTTTCCATGGCAAGACATGATTTTTGTTAAACATAATAATAGTGTATTGTGCAGTTATTTATTAAAATAAGTGCTACAACCCTTGCATCATTGCAAGCAGAAAAAAATTCACTACTAGAATATGTCATAGCCAACTATAGTTTCCATTTAAAAAAATATACTTTGCTTGATAACTCAAAAATGCTAAGCAAAATTAAAAATTTAAGAAGTTGTCGTTGTTTGAAATTGAATTTCTTAAAAACAATATTGAAAAAGTTTTTTTCTAACTTTAAGAATAGAAGTGTTATAGCACTGAAAAGGTTTTGGAGAAATTCTATTTTTTGCAAATATCTAGTAAACCATGCATTTTATTAAATTAACAAAAACGTATCTGGATGAAGCTTATAAAGATGCAAATCTTAATTCAATTAAACTAATGCGTATCTCTTATGGTTTTCGAGACAAATAATGAAAAAAACTCACCCCTGTATAATAAAACGTAAAATAGTTTTAAAGTTAAAAATATGTATTCCAGTAAAATTAAAAATATCTTTATTTATTCATAACATTAAAAACCTTCTTTCTAATAGGATTAACTTTTTTTGATTTTGAACCCCTGTCTGGATATATTTTGAGTACCAGTCTTTGAATTAGTTCTAGGATTGCACTACATGATTTGGGGAATTGTATAATAATATAACTTTATATATGTAAAAATAAATATAAAATATAACGAAAAACAGACCATGAACGCATCTTCGAAATTTTGGTAAGAATCCAAGTTAGTTGGTGATCCATATAAATAAAGTATATATATGCGGGATATCTTCTTGTTCTGCATAAAATATAAAACCGTATTTAGAAAAATGTAAACCGAGAAAAAGATTCCAGTCAAACTTTGACAATGGCGAATTAACAATCTGTCACATAAAGTCATTTTTGTGTAACGATGAGTTCGAAGATTGATTACTTAAGTAATGAAGCCAAATGTCGATTAATACCGCAAAAGTGCATATAAAATAGAGTACAACAGATGTGTCAAATGGATGGAAGAACAACAGGCTACAGTTATTGATGAACGTGTTATGCTTGCTTACCTTCAGGTAATGTCGCAGCTGTACAAGGCCTCGACAATGTCGGTAATCCATTGAAAATTGCAAAGTATGTTGCGGATAAACAAAGGGGTTGATTGCAGATCTACGAAATGCCCATTCATATAACAATTTATTGATGAGTTCTGGCATATCAGCAACTTTCAACAGAATAAAAGAGCTCTTTGATAACGGAAAGTAAATTGGTTGGAATTACTGGGATTTAAATTAATCATTTCAATAACTCCGTACCTCGCAGAGTAAAGGATTTATAAATCATAAACACCGCATGAGATCAACATGATACAAGACTTCTTTGCATGGTCAGCGCGCACAGAAAATTTGTAAGAAAACGACAAATTTTCAAAGAAAAAGTTCTATCGCAATAATCAGAAGATAAAATTAAGATTATGTATGTCGATAATATACAACTTTAAAAATTTACATGATATACACCATTTCATTATCTGTACTGAAAATCTTGTCTATGCCCAGAAAAGTAAGACGCATTTAATATTCTACATTCTTTGCTACACTTTTCTAATAAAAGGTGTAGTAAAAAAGGAGGTGTGGCCACCACACGACTTTCTTATACGTGTATGCGTTTCAAATTATACAAAAGTTGTTCTAAACAATTTAAATACTTTTATCTTCTGAAAAAATAAACAAAATCCTATATTGTACTACTTCTCTTCTTTTAATAAATCTCTATAGGATGCATACTTGGCGAGATATTCGAAAGAAAGTGCTACTCGCTAAGAGTAAAAGTGTGTTTTTTGAAATTTCTTTTATACAAAAATTATTCCAATTGTAGCTCTAAGTACATTTGTACTCTTGATAAATATATATAGAATGCATAATTTACGAGATATTTGCAAAAATCGCAATTCGATAAGAGTAAAAGTGTTACTTCTGGTCCGAATTTTGAAATTTTTTTTATACAAAAGGTATTGGAAATTAAGTTCTAAATACTTTTATACTCGTAACGTACCTGTCTAAAAAGCATGGTTTGCGAAATATTCGCAAAAAACTGATTTTCGAAGAGAAAAAGACATACTTCCGGTAGAAATTTCGAAAAACTCTTTTAATAGAATTTTTCTCAAATTTAATTTCGAGTACATATGAATTCTTTATAAATTTGTTTAGACTTAGTAGTTGACGAAATATTGGCAAAATTCAATTCTTTCACAGATGTAAACTACTACTTCCGGTTTACCGATTTTACTGAAAAACTAATCAGATCTCAAGGGGGAGATTATACACGTAAATGCAAAATTTCGAATGGATATCTACAGCGGTTTGACCGCTATCGTGGTCCCACACACAGAGAGATAGACAGACAGACAGACAGATACCTATACTACGTATAAGAAAGTAAAAATAAAAAATATTTAATGAGTTTTACTTTTCTGCTTTACTTTTTTTACTTTTGCTACACCTTTTAGTAGAAGGTGTAGCAACATATTTAAAGATTGGTTTTTTGGCCCAGTTATTATTATCTCTATTTCGCCCCTAATATGTCAAGACCCCCTTTCGTCCAAAATCCTGTGCACAGCTCACAGAGAAAGACGTGGTCGGTGCGCAGTTGATTCTTATAATATTACGAAAAGCACAAGCAATCCTCGAAAAATTGTCAAGCATTACATATCGATGTGCTGTATGTTTCCCTTCGCAGAATATTACAGTTTCTTATCTGCATTTACTCCTTCGTCCGGCTAATGTATGCAATGACGAACAAATGTTATCATTTCTTTTTTCCGAATACTTTCTCTGTCTGACACTGACCCATACCTCGCGCAGCCACAATTTCTCCCACCGGGAACGTGTCGTTTTGCGCAGAAAAATATTAATTCCTCACGTAGAAAAATTATAAGGATGATAAAGACCCATTGGATATTATAAAATATTGACAACATAAATTTCGTCTTTATTTATAATTCGTCTGCATGATTAAAAAATTAAAACAATCAAAAAAAAATAAAAGTTTATTATTAATCATAAAAAATCCCGCGATTATTACTTTAATCAAATATTAACAAAAAAGTAAAAAGACATTTTTGATAGGAAACACTTCCGATTGGATGGAAATCAAAATAGCTAAATTAGAGGTAGGCTATAAAACACCGCATTTTTCTATAATCACAGGCTACACACAAGTGTATATTAACCTGTTAATATTTAAGACGCAAATATAAATTAGTAAGTCATTTTTTTAACGCGCACGATTATCTGCTATATTATTGCATGGTACGTCGAGATCTTGAGAGTAGGTCGACCTGGAAAGTGCAACTTCTTGATTCTTCGAAGTTTCTCATTACCAAGTGGAACTGAGCCGCAGGGTCGTTCTCTCTTCTGGAAGTCTTTCTACGACTACTTCCACGCGCCTCTGGCTAATATGTATTTAGAAACGCCTATTATCTCCTGTCGATATATATTTCTATTCTTTTTTTATTGACATATTTTCTAATATCTCATTTGACATTATAAGCGGAATTGATTTTACAGTCTATTTACTTTACTAACATGCACTATTACATAAAAAGCAGCAAATAAACAATATTTGTACAGCATCGAGACCGCTGCATAGCGGATTGAGAGTAAAATCAAATAAACGGTAATTACTTTTACTTGTACTTCTGGCATCTACGTATATATGAATAAGTACAGATATGTGCACTTCATCCGTATTATAATAATTATAATTTATTGTTATACTTGTTTATTATTATTAAAACGAATATCCTCGTGCGTATTGAGTCATATTTGTGGATTATTAGAAACATGCATAGTCACGTATTGATTGCAAAAGACTAAATAAGTATAAATATTCAAAGGAAATTCTTGTTTTTAGATTTTCAAAAGAAATAAAATAAATGTAATGCAATGTAGCTGAACAATATGAAAATAAGCAAACCGTTTCTTATTGTCTATTTAACAATAACTTATTGGTGTTATGTTAATAAGAGCATAGCAAGAATTATTACTGATTATAGGTTGGTATTGAACGACTGGGAAAATAAAATTATGATAATTAATTTTTATTTTAATCAAGAAATTTTTCATTTGTCTTTCAAAAATTCTAAAGCAATTTTCAAAAAGCGTAATCCTGATATTGAAGTACGAAGTAGGCGTCATAAATTCTCGGCCTGACAGGCTTATACAGGTTCAAACGTGTTCAAACTCCGTCACGTCATGCATGCACATATCCGAAGTGTACACTCTAAATATGACGGTTCGAAGCCTGGTAGTTTTTAGTAACCAGCACTAGCGACTAGCGCACGAAAATGTCTGAAGTAACGAAAATTGAGTACCGCGCGGTCCTTAAATTTTTAACAAAAGAAGGGCATACACCTCATCACATTAAACAACGTTTAGACGGCGTTTCATCTCTTTCGTATTCAACTGAAAAAAAGTGGACAAAATGTTTCCGTTTGGGACAAGAATCCCTCGAAGATGCTGATCTGTCGGTTCGACCTATTGAAGTGATAACGCTTCAACATATTTCAATGATTGAACATTTAGTGCTAGAAAATCGCCGTTTGAAAGTGAAGGAATTAGCAGTGATAACAAACATTTCCGAAGCAAGTGTTGGCCGAATTCTCCATGACCATTTGGCTGTGAATAAAATTAGTGCTCGATGGGTACCGCGACTTCTCTTTGTTCTCCAACGTGAACGTCGAGTCCAATGTGTGCAGTCGTTTTTAAACATATTTGGGGACGACCCAAAACCGATTTTGGAGTCCATTGCTACAGGGGATGAAACAATGGCTCTATTTTACAATCCTCTATCGAAAAAGGAGTCCATGGAATGGCAGCGACGTGATGAACCTCGTCCCAGAAAAGCGAAAGTCGTTCAATCAACGAAAAAGGTGATGACCACAATATTCTGGGATTGTGAGGGCATTTTGCTAATTGACTTTAAAGAGCGCAATACATTTTATGCGTCTTTATTGCATAAATTAAGAGAGAGTATTCGTGTAAGACGTCGTGGAAAATTGACAAAAAGTGTGCGATTATTGCACGACAATGCTCCCGTCCATACTACCGGCATTTCAGAAGTTGCCATCCGCGTACACGGCTTTCAAGAATTGGAACATCCACCGTATAGTCCGGATATGGCTCCTCGTGATTTTTGAAGTGCAAACTTCTTTAGGCGCGTTGCGCTGATTATAGGCACTGAACAAGACTGACTGCAACGCTCAGATATGTAACGCTCGTTCGGGTAAAGTCGGCTAAGGGAACAAGATAAATAAATATATCACATAGAGGTATTTAATTTCAATTAAATTGAAATTTAAATGAATAAATAATTCATGTTCCAGAACAGATTCGATCCCGAGCCGCACGGGTATGAAGTACTATGAAGCCGACACGTTATCATCAGACCAAGCGCGGGACCGTAAGCGAGTATTTATACGCTCTATTTATACATACACATACGTCCGAACCGACCAAACGAAATGGCCGCTCGCGTAAGTGTAATAAATGTGCGAATATGTTTTATTTAATACGTTACTGAATATTATACGCGTGTATTTCGTATTATTGAAAATTGACGTATGAAAGTGAAATTTTAGATACGGGGGTGTCTTAGGTCGCCGATCACCAATCCATAGTCAAAATGTCAAAAAAAAAAACGAAATGGCGGAAAAGTTTTTTGAAAATTGACGTATGAATGTGAAATTTTAGATACGGGGGTGTCTTAGGTCGCCGATCACAAATCCAAAATGTCAAAAAAAACAAAATGGCGGACGAGTTTTTTGAAAATTGACGTATGGATGTGAAATTTTAGATACGGGGGTTTTGGGGGTCGCCGATTACGATTCCAAAGTCAAAATGTCAAAAAAAAACAAAATGGCGGAAGATTTTTTTAAAAATTGACGTATGAATGTGAAATTTTAAATACGGGGGTGTCATATGTCGACGATCACGATTCCAAAGTCAAAATGTCAACAAAAAAAATGGCGGACTAGTTTTTTGAAAATTGACGTATGGATGTGAAATTTTAGATACGGGGATTTTGGGGGTCGCCGATCACAATTGCAAAGTCAAAATGTCAAAAAAACAAAATGGCGGAAGAATTTTTTGAAAATTGACGTATGAATGTGAAATTTTAGATACGGGAGTGTCTTAGGTCGCTGATCACGAATCTAAAGTCAAAATGTCAAAAAAAAACAAAATGGCGGATGAATTTTTTGAAAATTGACGTATGAATGTGAAATTTTAGATACGGGGATGTCTTAGATCGCCGATCACGAATCCAAAGTCAAAATGTCAAAAAAAAATGGCGGAAGAATTTTTTGAAAATTGACGTATGAATGTGAAATTTTAGATACGGGGATGGTTGAGGTTTACGTTTTATTTAATACGTTATTGAATATTATACGCGTGTATTTCGTATTATTAAGCTCGCCTTGATGAAGTTTTCACTTCTGCCGTGTGACTTTAAGCACACTCATTCTTCTTGTTTTTTGTTGTCTAATTTAAGAAAGACCTTAGCGGACATAGTTTTATGGACGATAATGAGTTGCAAGCAACATTTTGACGAAAAAACTTCAGATTATTTTTCAAGGGTATCGAGTTACTAATTAATCGTTGCAATAAATGTATAGATGTTAGGGGAGATTACATTGACAAATAAAAATTCTTATATTGTTCCAAGTTTCTTATTTGTATATCAGGCCGAGAATTTATGGCGCCTACCACATACATCAGGATTAAGCTTTTTGGAAATTGGTATTACTTAATTATAGACCTATATTTACTGTTTGTATAATTGATAAAATTATTGAACTTATTGTCTAGAACTGTTTGATTGCGTATTTTACGTTTTCTTTGTTAAATTTATCACAATACTGAAATAGGGCTTTCATTTGGAAGAAAGCATCGTAAAATGTGTGAGAAATTATTCGCATTTACGATCAAAATGAATGAACAACAAACTAATTTTGCTCGATATAAAGTCTTGAAGCTTTTAGATCAATTTTCCCTAGGATAAAAGCTTCAATCGACCCATTGCAACAATATAATGTTATTTACAGATTGTCTTGTTCATCCATTTAACTTACATTGGTCAGACTAATAGAAACTTAAAATCACGGATTACGTCGCATAAGAGCGACTGCAGGAGTTCAACAAAAAGCAATTGCTGTGCGGTGGCAGAACATGTTAAACGCACGAAACATAATATAGACTTCGATAATCCTTCAATTCTAACTGTTGAACATGACCAAAAGAAACGCATGGTTTTGGAAATGGTACATATAAGTAGGGAAGAACACTCTCTTAATAGACATACAGATATAAATAATCTCAGTAAAATTTATTCTTATCTATTACAATTGCATCAAAACAATAATATACCTTCAGACACGTAGCAACTGACCTGAACTACTTCTACTTGTTTTTCTTTTCATAATTTTCAATTACATTACATAACACATGTTTATATTTTTCATTTCAATTGTTCATTACATAAGACTAAGAATAAGATTTGTCTTGCAGTTTTGTGTCATTACACGCTGTATTGTTTGGCAGTTGGTATCGGTCAATAACACGTACGAGGGGATTCATTTTCCTGAAGTTGCCGCACTTCCGACTTCCATAGACTATTTAGAATCCTAGAATTGCTAAGCGGCAGTATAATCAAAGTTGGAAAAACCGATCCTAACCATTTACTTATTATTTGTATTCTGTGAACTACAAGAACAATCTCTAATAAAGATTTCAGTGTCGTTACTTTTTCCAAAAAGAAATTGACTATTTTGTATTTCTTGCGTTTCTTTGGCTTACACCATGTCACAAATATCATGTTACTTCGATCAAATACAATGGATTTATTGTAAACAAATTCAAACTCTCACTTTCTAATCTCGGCAGGTGTATTCGGAATATTATTGTAGTTGCTTTCAATCTTGTAGTTTCAACAAAATATTTCAATCTTGTTGAAACTTCGAAACATAGCAATCAAAACAACTTTTATTTATTGGTTGCCATTGATGACGAGGTTATGAAAACAAAGTTGAAGAGCTGTGCTCGGAAAATCCTGAAAGTACGAAGCTTGATTTGCGCTTAAATTGTAGCAAATTTCAAAAGTGTTAATTGGGAAATGTTTCATTTCATGATATTATTATTACTACATTTCTCAAAATATTAGCTGAAAATGCCTAAGTTTTGTCATGTACTTTTGGACGAGCATTATAGACAACAAAATATTTAAGTAAAGTTTTCAAACACATTACACAGTTTACACATATTTTTCATAAGTTCATTGTTTAGGAGCTTTGTAAACTTGTTTTATTAATTTACAGATTCAAAGATCGCAGAATTATATACTTACGAATGTTCAACAAAGACAACTTTATAAACTTCTGAAAATAGATCTAAACTTTAGGACAAAACAACATTGATTAGAATAATGTTACTTCCTTTTCAATTTATCTATGTTTCATTTCTAACTAAAAGAGCACTTGCAATTTTAATCAGGTGAATAATATTTATCATGTGACTGTAAATATATAAGTTCTGAACTTTGATTTATCAAGAATGACTCTGAATAAATTGGCATCATGTTCTAGATACACACAGATTGTCATTGCAGTAATATACTTACAAAGGATCAAGATTCACTTATACTTTTCAAGCCAGTTATCTTATCAATTAAATCTAAAGTGACATATATTTATCGTAAAACCTATTTTTTTTTTAATTTGTCGTTGTTGCTTATTCCAACATGTTTCTACTGGGTTGGATTATTATAGCCGCTATTATATGGAGAATATATTTAAAACTTAGCGTTAAGCAAAATGGATGTTATACTTGTCTAGTAGGGAAGACAGCTATTGTCACAGGAGCAAACGCAGGTACTGTTTTTAATAGGTTGTTTTTTAATAATTCCTTTAATTCTAAAATATATACATGTATATTATACAGTAAAACCTGTCAATAAGAGCTACCAAAACAGGAAACAGTATTGGCCGTTATACAAAGATGGCCGTAATTGCCAGGTTTTTCGTCTCACAAATAAAATACACAATTGGTTCTTAAGTTCTTTTCTTTATTTTATTAATAAGGAGAGAATTTTAAAAACCTAACCCCACGTAACTAATTATATGTAAACTTGTAGAAATTAAGGCCATCTCTTTTTGATCAAACATAAACATGCACGTATGACGCCGGAAATTTGTTGTTGAGACGCGTTCCGGACTGAGTATTGGGCAAATCCATCAATAGATACATCATAAATAGTCCGGCCGATATTGGCAGGTAAATTTCTATGACTATAGGCCATAAAAATGTGACTTTCTTTGGCCGAGGTCGTTTTATAAGGGTGGCCGTAAATAACGAGTTGTCGTACATGGGAATTTCCTATAGTAGATTAGAGGAACTTTGAAACTGTCCATTACCGCAGGAGCCGCTTTAGACAGGTGGCCGTTTACTGTATATCAAGAGAGAAGTTATTGCGGATACTAAAAAAACAAGAATTGGATATATTTCTCTGTAAAACAACGGTAGACGTGTGCTTCAGACTCGTTGGTCATCGTCACTAAGGTCGATTATTGTTTCTATCTCCAAATATATTCTACCTTATTCCTTGGCTACACCGTACTGACTTGCACTTCTGTTGTTTTTGAAAGTTTTATACATTAGTACCAGACAAATTTACTAATTAACATAGGTTTTTTTTCCAGGAATTGGTTACGTCACCGCTTTGGATTTTGCCCAAAGAGGAGCCAGGGTAATATTGGCTTGCCGAAATAAAGAGAAGGCGGAAGATGCTCAAAGAAAGATAATTAAAGCAACTCAAAATTCAAATGTAGTTTACAAATTAGTTGATTTTACTTCGTTAGAATCTGTAAGAACTTTTGCAAATGATATAAATGAAACGGAAGAGCGCATAGATATTTTAGTTAATAATGCTGGGGCATTTTTATTAGGCAACCAGATGACAAAGGACGGAATCCAAATAACATTGCAAGTAAATCATGTCTCTGGATTTTTGTTGACGCATTTGCTAATAGGTAATTTTATATGATATACATATCTTAGTTAATGTTAAATATTTTTAATTTTGATATAGTATTGTATTATTAAGGGCAATCACTATTTATAACAACACTTGTCCTCAAATCTGTTTAATTTTATTATATTTTATTTTCACATGCGGACTAGAAATACGTAAAAATCATTTTCATCATTAACTTTTCCCACATACATATTTTTGCATATCTCCAGTTTAGAATGCCCTGATAAAGATAAAGTGGAATCTGTAATAAAGTACGTCTACATGAGTAAATATATAATACGACTACGTCGAACGAAACTGATTACTTGTTACCACTTTGTCTTACTTTTCTAGCCAAACTAATCGTTTTGACATTAACAGACGCACTACTTATATATTGTGGTAAATTTAAAAAAAGCTTTTATTAAAAATAAACTTAAACTAAAATATAATTATGTACAGAAACTTTTTAAAATTGTATGTAAAGTAAAAAAAATAGGTGTTGGCACACGACTTTCTTATACGTATCTAAAAGTTGTTCCAAATTATGTTTCAAATACTTTTTTGTACTCACCGCCTGTAAAGTGACATTTGGCGCATGTGTAGCTCGACTGGGAAATACATTTTCCCGATCGAGGCGACTGTAAAAATTGAAAAAAACACTGGCACTTTGGGATATTTAAAAAAAGATCTAACTTGGTAGTAATAAAATTTAGTCTATAAAATACTACTTCCCTCCACTATTATTCACTAAAAGTTGGGAAAATAGGAGTAATAATTAAAAATTCTTCCAAAAAAAATGTGGCGCCATCTATTTGACGACATTTTAAGCGACATCTTAAGCAAGATTCAAGCGCCATCTATTTGAACCACTTCGACGTTCATATTGGCAGTTCGGAATTGTTTGTATTTAAACCAAAAAAAACGCAATAAATGTACTATAAATTTATAAATATAAGAATAAATACCTCATGTTTGCCATGTGTAAGAATATAATAACTTAATTTTAGGGAAAGGTGCATGAGTAATAGTTACGTACATGAAATGTTTAAAGTAATTAGGTAATCTATTTTAGGTTAGGTATAGTACTAATGGCATTAATCAATAATATTTCTTTAATTTAATGTTCGTACAAAAAATACTGTACAAACCACTTGCGTGAAGACATCTTCCACGCATTCGCGCAATTAAAAGCACTCGCTTCCTGCGGTCCCTCGTGCTTACAATGTGCGCTCTTGCGGGAAAACAGTTTTCCCGCAATTGGTTCGTAAATAACTATTACCTCCTTAATAATCCCGTGAGTAAAAGTGTTATACTTCTCTTCCTAATTTTGAGCTTTTTTTATATAAAATAATGACTTCAAATCCAACTCTACATACCTTTATAACTTTAATAAATCTCTCTAGAATGAATAATTTACGAGATATTTGCAAAAATATTCTACGCTAGCGGTCAACGGCTACAGCTATCAATACCAAACGTAGGAGTATAATATTCCTCTTCAGACCTGAATAGATTTTCAGTAAAATCAGTACACCGGAAATAGTAGTTTACTTCAGTAAAAGTCAACTACTAAGTTTAGACAAATGTGACGTAGGTCTTTTTGTCTTAGCCAAAACATGTTTAGCTAAATATCTCGCAAATTATGCATTCATAATAGATTTATCTAGGATACAAAAGTATTTAGAGCTCGAATTGAAAAAAAAATTGTTAAAAAAAGTTTCAAAAATCGGACCAAAAGTAACACTTACTCAGAGGTTTATTTTATTAAGAAGAACAAAACTTTTTTATAAAACTTAATGTGGAATAACTGTTTATACACATTTTGGAACGCACATACGTATGAGCAAGTCGTGTGGCCCTCATACCCCTCTTGTATCTGTGCTATTTATAAATTTTCTGTATTTCGTTTTAAAGTATATGTACCGCGTGTCTGTAGATGTGTGTACGCCAATTAAGTTGGTAGTATGGATTTTATTTTTCTAAAGGTGGTGAAATCCAGTGGCGTAGTATAGAATCACGGCATGACCACAATGAGATTATATTTTTAATATTAATATATATATATTAATATATATTAAAAACGCTATTATTAAATGAAAATAACACTGATAAGTAGAAAGTTGTTTTTGTGTTATGTTTACAATTTCATCCCTAATCGCTTGTTGAAGTTCGTCCAAATTGTGCAAGCCGTTTTTATAGACATTATTCTTTACTTGGTGTTGTTATATCTGGACTCCTCGGTGGCCACAGGTCTTGGCTTATAATACGATTCCTGCATTGTTTTAAAGAATATTGGCCCTATTATTCCCAGTCCCGAAATTTCAATCCAAATTCCAACTTTTAATGGATGCAAATCTTTTTCATCAAAATTGTGAGGGTTCTCTGTGTAAATCTGACTATTTACATAACCAGATAAACAGAACCATGCTTCTTCAGTGAAGAAGGTTAAGTACAGTAAATCATTATTGTTGAGGTGCTCGTTAAACCATTGACAGTACAGTGTACGTTGTTGATAATCACGGGGGTACAATTGCTGCACAACCGAAAGTCGATAGGGATGCATACTTATATAAATTTTTATCTAGAGCTTCTGTACAACTAGCTCAGCTAATACCTGAAAAGAACACATAATTAAGCATTAAGTAAATACTCTAGCTCGCGTCCCTGAGTGTGCTGATAACCTTCGTAGTGATTTGTTGGTGCTT
This sequence comes from Amphimallon solstitiale, assembly GCA_963170755.1. Classification (NCBI taxonomy): domain Eukaryota; kingdom Metazoa; phylum Arthropoda; class Insecta; order Coleoptera; family Scarabaeidae; genus Amphimallon; species Amphimallon solstitiale. The sequence goes on from OY720680.1 coordinate 36,657,511, forward strand.
TGATTAATTCGTTCTTCAAGATCAATAACAACGGCTTCAGTTAATATTGGAGGTCTTCCGGTTGATTTATCTTTACAAATACATTTTTTTTTCTCAAAACGCTTTAGAATCTCACACATGTGATGGCCGAAAACCTCATAGTTGACATTTTCATTAGGAAACGCTTCTACAAACTGATCGACGCAAGACTGCGGAATTGTACGACCAAGTTCCATCCTGATTGCACTTCGAAAGTGGTCCATAAGAATGTGTGCGTCTTGTTCAGGCTTAAACATTTTTGGCTTTCCAGTTAATACTGAAAAACAGATGAAATACTGGTTACTGAAAACAAGTTGCATTTCATATTAAATTATTACTTACTTACAACTTACTAACGATAATCATTGAGCTTTGAAAAGAACTGTTCGAAATTAAAGGTATAAATATGAAGAATTCACAGCAAATAATTTTTACAAGACTGACGATAACAACTGACAATACAATTACAATTTATTTATCTACGTCTATGTACCCAGCTGTATCATATTGTTTGTGTATATGTTGTTATGTATTTGACGTTTTCTATGTATTTTATAATACATGAAATGGAATGAATAAATGAAACAAAAAAATAAATAAACAGCTCAAGCGGCGGAGTGACCACTAAACGTTGATATAATTGCAGGCATACCAACTTAATTGGCGTACAAACATAACAGACACATTATATATATTTATAATCATTTATTGAAATATTGAGCAACTAATATACTATATGTCTCACTAAGTTGGAACCATATAGAAAACTTTTTTATTATTAATTTTAAGAAAAAAAATTATGCTTTATACAAATTTCTGCATGTTCTAAAATCTAAAATAGGATCATCAGATATTAAATTTTTTCAGTTGTATACTAGATATGTCAAAAAATATTAATTTTACTCAAGAGTAAAGTACATTTAAATTTGACAATATCGAATAATGTTATTATAAAAATTGATTAGAACTTAAAATTACGTTCAAATATGCAATTACATCCATTTATATGGAGAAATTCATTTTTTCTATATTTGTCTACAATAACAATGCAAATTTAACTGTAGTTACATGTTATCTAGGATGCACTGACATACAAATGATTTGTTGTTTGCTAGAAATGTTTGACAGTGAATGTTAAAACGTGTTAGAATTTATATGACACATAAACATGGTAGCGTTATTAACTTGTGAAGAGAAAATAGAAATTGTTTTGATTGTGGGAGAAAACTGTAAAACAATTTCGCAATTTAAACACGTAATGAATGCATGTGCATTTATTTTGCAAATAAGAAAATACAAACAAAGAATAAGTTGTGTAACTAATATAATATTAATAGTAGAAATAAATAGAAATTTAATTTTCACTTATTCCACTAATGCCTCGACATATCCACGCTCTCGTTCAATCTCTCCCACAATCAAAACAATTTCTGTTTTCTCTTCACAAGTTAATAATGCTACCATGTTTTTGTGTCATATAAATTCTAACGCGGTTTGACATTCAAACAACAAATCGTTTGTATGTCAGTGCAATAGATAGATAGATAGATAACATGTAACTACAGTTAAATTTGCATTGTTATTATTGTAGACAAAAGTAGAAAAATGAATTTTTCCGTATAAATGGATGTAATTGCATATTTGAACGTAATTTTTAGTCCTAATCAAATTTTTTAATAACATTATTGGATACTGTCAAATATAAAGGTACTTTATACTCTTGAGTAAAATTAATATTTTTTGACATACCTCGTATACAACTGAAAAAAATTAATATCTGATGGTTGTATTTTAGATTTTAGAACATGCAGCATTTTTTATGATGAATAACTTTTTTTCCTAAAATTAATATGTAATACAAAAGTTTTCCATATGGTTCCAACTTAGTGAGACATATTGTACCTATATTTAATGGTACACTAGAAGAAAAAAGAATGCGTCCTGCTCGAGAGATATTGTTGGGATGGACGTTTGCCGAGTCAGACCGAACGTTAGGCGTCACACCCAGCCCCCTGCACACGTTGTACCTGAACTACCTGATCGTAGCTCGTGCACATTACTTCGCATAAATATTTCTCTCATATAAAGATGTATTTCTCACTTAGCCTTTATATGCATAGATGTAGATTCTTAGATTGATTTGTGTTACGCTTTTAAATACAAGAGTTGCAGACAGATTATTTAATTTGATTTACATAATTATTAATTTCAAATATGAGTAGGTATATATTTGAAATGTTGGTCATTATAACCAACAGTGTTGTGTAAGGGTTTTTATTATTTAAGATTGGTAGCGATTGGTAGTTTTAGACTAGAATAGGGTTTTTGTCAACGAACCAGATACAGAGATAATGGCTTCTAGTAGCGCCATACATATGTATAAGATTTAATATCTGTTACTGTAGCATTGTTAATAAAGTGTTTTAAAATGAAAAGTGTGTTAACGTTTAATTAAAACGAACCCACATAAGAAACAACAAAACATGGTGTCAGAAGTATTAATTAAAACGTGATAACAATCCTGATAACATACTAGTTCCCGCCAATAGATAGGTAACGAAAACAAAATGGAGTGCAAACCACCAGAACAATTTTCCATGGAAGATTCAATTAGTAAATGGCCGAAATGGAAACAAAGGTTCGAGATTTTTATGCTAGCATCAGGAAAAAGTAAAGAACAGGAAGATGTAAAAATTGCCTTACTGTTACATACAATAGGAGAAACAGGTCTGGATATATACAATACCTTTCCTAAGGATAATATAAAAACACTAGAAAATGTCCTACACTGTTTTGACCAGTATTTTCTACCCAAGAAAAATATAACAATGGAAACATTTAAATTCAATAATATTATTCAAAAGGAAGATCAAACCATTGATTCGTTTATAACTGAATTAAAAAAGCAAGCTGCTAACTGCGAATTCATGTGCTCAAAGGACAACTGTAAACAGTCATATATTGACAGAATGTTAAAAGACAGAGTAATTCTAGGAATTAATGACAAACAAATACAACAAAGATTAATTAGAGAACCTGACATGAGCCTTGAAAAAATACAAGAATACTGTAAATCTGTAGAATTATCCGAGCAGCATATAAAATTATTAACTCCAGAAGAGCGAGTCAATGCAGTTTCACTAGCACTAATTAAATGCAAAAGATGTGGCTTTGAACACACCAGAGGGAAATGCCCTGCATACAACAAAACTTGTGCTGTATGTCAGAAGAAAGGACATTTTGCAAAAATGTGTCGCTCGAAAGATAAAAATCAACTATCCACATCAAATTTCAAAAATTCTAGAAAGGATGCAAAAGATAAAAAAGAGAAAAATGAAAACCCAAGATACGAAGAAAAAATAGAAGAAATCCAGACATCGAATGAAGACAATTCAAATATTCTACAAAGAAAAACCGAACTAAATCAAGACAACTATGTTGAAATTTATGAACATAAAGAAAATTCTTTGAATGTATCATGTTGGTATGAATATGTTTTAATTAATAATTATAATATTAGATTTAAATTAGATTCAGGTGCAGAATCAAGTGTATTACCACTAAAAATTCTCAGCAAATTAAATATTCAGAAATCCTCTATTATTCCAACTAAAAGTATTATTCTTTCTTATGGAAATTTCAAAACTAATGTACTAGGTGAATTAATTTTAAAATGTAGCTATAAAGATAAATCTTGCAATTTGAAATTTCTAATTGTAGATCTTGATTCTGAACCGATATTAGGATTAACAGACTGTATAAAATTCAAATTAATATGTCGCTTAAACGCAATTGAGAATAATTTACTTGATAAGTTTACGTTATTACCAAATAACAAAAATGACCTTTATGAACAATTTATGGAAATATTTAATGGTCTTGGCTGTATACCAGGATTCGTAGATATAAAATTAAAAGAAAATGCAATTCCAGTCATTCAGACTCAGAGAAAAGTACCATTATCACTACATAAAAAACTTAAAGAAACTCTAGATGAATTAGAAGAAAAAAGTATAATTTCAAAAGTAAATTATCCTACTGAATGGGTAAATTCTTTAATGATAGTAGAAAAACCCAATGGTTCCCTTCGCTTATGTCTTGATCCCAAACCACTAAATAAATTTATTTGCAGAGAACATTTTATAATACCCAAATGTGATGATATTTTAAACAATTTGGTAGGTAAGACCATGTTTTCGGTCATAGATATGAAAGATGGGTTTTGGCAGATCCAACTTAATGAAAGCAGTTCTAACTTATGTACTTTTAATTCCCCCTTTGGTAGATATAAATTTAATCGAGTACCCTTTGGCCTAAATTCAATACCTGAAATATTCCAAAGAAAAAATATGGAAATATTTGGTGATATACCTGGTGTAAGTATATATTTTGACGATTTAATCGTTACAGGTTCTAATGAAATAGAACATGATAAAGCATTCAAAACTGTCCTAGAAAGAGCTTTAAAATACGGAATTAAATTTAACTTTAGTAAATTACAATATAAACTAGAAGAAGTAAATTTTTTGGGCCAAGATATCTCAAAAAAAGGTGTTCAACCCTCAAATAAAAATATTAATGCTGTCTTAGCTCTAGAAATACCAGAAAATAAGAAAGATTTACTTAGAATTTTAGGACTATTTAAATTTTTTTCTAAGTTTATACCAAACTTAACGCAATTAACTTTTCATATGAGAAATTTAAGTAGAAATGATATCAAATTTATTTGGACAGATGCTCATCAATCCGAACTAGATACTTTAAAAACTTTGATCACAAACAAACCAATATTAAAGTTATTTGATGAAAATAAAAAAATTACTATTCAAACTGATGCTTCTAGTAAGGGCATGGGTTGTGTTCTGTTACAAGACGGATATCCCGTATCATTTGCATCTCGATCTTTGAATCACGCAGAAGTCAAATACGCTCAAATTGAAAAAGAACTCCTCAGCATAACGTTTGCTTGTGAAAAATTTAAATTTCTAATTTATGGCAGAGAGATAACTATACAGACTGACCATAAACCATTAATCCCGATATTTAATAAGAGTTTGGATAATGTTAGTGCTCGTTTACAACGAATGTTGTTAAAGTTATTAAAATATAAGTTAAATGTTGAATATCTCCCCGGATCGAAAATGTACGTAGCTGATACTTTAAGTAGATCCTACATTAAGACAAATACACCAGTAGATGAAGAATTGGAGTATATGGTGCATTCACTTTCCTTAAATGTCCCTATGACTCCAGAAAAGAGAGTAACTTTTCAAAATGCTATTGATAAGGACATAATTCTGTCAAGAGTTAAACATTTTTGTTCTACAGGCTGGCCTAAGTCCAATAGAGCTCTAGATGGAGAATTAAAATATTATTTTGCTTTAAGGGATGATATATTTCTCTCAGATAATCTATTGTTTTATAATACTAAAATTATTGTACCTTCACAATTAAGAAAGGAAATGTTAAAATTAATTCATGAGGCCCACTTTGGAATACAAAAATCTAAATTACGCGCTAGACTAGTAATGTTTTGGCCAAAAATGTCAGCTGATATTGAAAATTTTATAAATGAATGTGAAATATGTCAAGTAAATAAACCAGCTAATAAAAGAGAGAATCTTATAACACACGAAATTCCAAATCGACCCTGGCAATACTTGTATTCTGATTTTTTTGAGTATAAAAATCAAAACTATTTATTAATCGTAGATTCTTATTCACATTGGATGGAAGTGGTTCCTACTTCTGGCAAAGCGGCAGAAACTGTTGTTAAAGTTTGTAAAGAAATATTTTCAAAATTTGGTGTACCGGATAAATTCTTTGGAGATAACAATCCGTACAATAGCATATGTTTCCGGGATTTTGCGAGAAACTGGAACTTTGAAGTTGAATTTTCTAGTCCGCATCACCACCAATCGAATGGTTTAGCCGAAAAATACGTGGACATAGCAAAAAGAATGTTAAAGAAAATGAAAAATTATGATGATTTGCCTAACTTTTTATTAGAGTATAGAAATACCCCATTACCAAGCATAGGTTATTCTCCTTCTCAACTACTTTTAAATAAATTGGTAAAAACAAAAATTCCTACAGCTATAGAAAATTTAATGCCTAAAATTATAGAAAGCCCTACTGTTACAGATAAATTAAGGAGTAATTCTAAAAAACAAAAAAAACACTATGACAAATCAGCAAAAGATTTACCTCCTTTGAATATAAACGAAAATATTTTATTTCAAAAAAATAAAAGATGGGAAAAAGGTAAAGTGGTGGAAAAGTATAATGATCGTTCCTATATTGTTAAAGATTTGAATAATAATAAATTTAGGCGTAATCGGAAGCTAATTAACAAAACAAAAATAAGCTTCAATAAAAGTAATTTTTGCCCTAACTTGCATTATGTTTACGAAGACCTTCTGGTTAGTGAAACAGATATTAACGATGTTAACCCTGATAATGTTGTAGTGCCTGTTGAAACTATTATTAATCTTGATGATACTATAATAAATAGTGTAATTGATAATGATGTAAATCCTAATCGTAGTGACAGTGATGTATCTATAGATAATGGTATTATGAATGTAAATGATAATGACTTATCTATAAGAAATCAAAATAGACCTGTAAATGCAAGAAGTATGAGAACTTCTCGGCCGCCTCAAACCTTAAGTGACTATGTCTTATATTAATGTATTAACTTAAAAAAAAAAAAAAAAAAAAAAAAAAAAAAAAAAAAAAAAAAAGCGTGTTGTGTAAGGGTTTTTATTATTTAAGATTGGTAGCGATTGGTAGTTTTAGACTAGAATAGGGTTTTTGTCAACGAACCAGATACAGAGATAATGGCTTCTAGTAGCGCCATACATATGTATAAGATTTAATATCTGTTACTGTAGCATTGTTAATAAAGTGTTTTAAAATGAAAAGTGTGTTAACGTTTAATTAAAACGAACCCACATAAGAAACAACAAAACAAACAGAACATGCATTTTTCATAGAGGATAATAAATACGCAAAAAAAATAATATTGCACACTTATAAATCAGACAGAATGCTTAATATTCGTCGTTTTCAATGCAAACGCTGCAAAAAGCATTGTTTGGATTATTTTATTTTATATTATTAGAAATGATAATAATTCAATAGAGTTTTATAAGATTTATAATTAAATCTAGCAATTCTCTGTCTTGAAACTAGAAAGTAGATACTGATTATTTTTGTGATAGCACTTAACATTAGAATTTTGTTATTTATGACTGCTGCATATTGCCGTGAACTCGCAAAATTTATAGAATAAGAATAGCTTTAGAGATTAGTTTAAGATTAGAAAATAAAATAAATATCATTGAGTAAAACTATGCAACAAAAACTACATAGATGTATACAAAGTTGCATACACATGGTCAATACAAGTAATTCAAAAGTCAGTATTATTCAAGTAAATAATGAGAAAATACAAAATAAAGTTTATTAAATAAATATGAAACAAAAGACAAAAGAAAAATTTATTAAATAAAAATGAAATAAAAGACAAAATAAATATTTGTAATATATTTCTTTTGTAGAAAAGATACACAAAGTGTATGGTTTATATATCATGAAAAAGATGAAATACGATATGCAAGAAATATAAATAAGTAAATTATTATGATTTATATGCATAAAGCAGTAAAAATTTTATGAAAGAGTTTAAGAATTAAATTGTATTAAGAGATAAAATTTACCTTAGCTTATAAATAGACTAAGAAAGGATATAAAAATATGTAAAACGTAGAAATGATCAGCAATAACATTTTGTATTGAAGTGTAGCTGACATCATAAATAAAAAGTATATGTGTTTATGATTTGTTTGTAACACAATGCTTCAGAGACTGGAAACAGACGTGTACAGTTTCATGACCTACAAAAAGACAACAAAATATATAAAACTTGTGTAAAGTCTATTGCAGATTGACATTTTACCAATAGAAAGATCATGGATAGAAGATAGAGAAACGGTGAAGAAACAGGCGTGTCCTCCAGGTACAGGCAGTGCGGGAAGAAAAATAATAGTTATCTCCGGCATGTTTCCCATTTTGTCAAGTCGCAATTCAGCTAAAAGAAAAGTGAAATTGACATTAATAAATGGAAAGAAAAAAATATGTATCGAACAATGAACAAGGCAATAGGTTCATTGACGAATACAAAGAAGGATGGTATTAGCGACAAGAATAAACCTACCGTTGGAAATGCTGTGCGAGGCAGAGGGGACTTTTGAATTGGAAATTTATATTGACGTTTGGTAAATAGTGAACTGTCAGAACAATATGTGTATGTGTGTGTGTATCAAGACGGCAACATGCGGGCAGCGACTTCACTGGAACGTGTATTCCAATGCCAACATAAAATATGGACTAGAGGGCGCAATGGTCAACATAGAGTTTTTTTGCCGCTATAAATACGAAACAAGATTCGACACGAAGGAGACTTCTCATGAGAATTCCGAAAGGAAGACCTCTTATTACAACTCCTAAAGAATAAGACGCTTTAGATTGTTAGATTGTAGTTTTCATAATTTCTTCATCACGTATATTCATAGTAGTTCTTATTTTATTTAATATATTTGAATTCACTTGAAACGTTCAATATGGACATTCAAAATGAATATTTTGATAGCAAGTAAGTTTATTTTTTTGAAAAGGAAGTTATACAAATTGTTGAACAGACATTGGTTTTTACGTGCAAATGATTAATCAATGTATTGTTGGACAATATAGATAAGTAAATATTTTATCCTGTAAGGTTTGTTTTTAATTCATAAAGTTGGAATTACAACAAAATAGGATTAATGGTGTTGGGCAGTTGGAGAGATGCTACGTGCGAATGAGCATTTTCTTCATCGTATTGTCTAGGCATCATTAATCTCTTTCAAGTTAGGCAAATAATTAATTAAAAGTTCCACAAGGCAAAGATTAAGAGCTAGATACAACACGTGCAAATGGTTGTCTAGAGCAATTAATTGAAGCCAACACATAAATATAATTACATCGATAAGTATCACCATCAATGTACAATAAAAGTTTACATTTGTTTATTTACAGGATAAATATTTATTTTGTTTAGCAGAATAAATAAATAAATAAAAGATTTACATACATTACAACCGGCATTAGGTATAAATGATATGAGCATTTTCAATTATGTATTTTGTTTAGAGCATAAAGGTGTGTATAAAAATTATTTTGAATCTATAAATTACAAAATAAAAGGTATATAATTATGTTGTATAGACATACAGTTTTTCTTTGAACAAAACTATTACTATTACCTCTTCCCTATTATGAGCAAGAGAAAAATCATCAGTGAAGGAGAAGGAACCACACACATTGCCAGAATCCACAATAGTCACAAAGTACATGCTTCAACAATATAAAAAAAATAAAATACAAAACCAATTATAAGTTTTTGGTGTATAAAGAATAATTTTAAGAGTACAGCATATACAAAAGACTATACCCTACGTGTGGTAATACACACAAATATATGTTGTCACAGCATATAAATTATATGGCGATGCCCAACGTATGGCAATAACATTATTTAAAATAAATATTTATATGCCACAGCAATATGTAGGTATGTGAATAATATACAAGGTGAATCAAGGATCATTATTAAGAAACATTGGTGTAAATTAAAGTAATTCACTTATTTAGATCTTAATTCTTTCTTAGAAGGTTTAGATATTTCATTAACTTCGACGTTTTTCCAATATAAAGATAAGTACTATAAACAAATATATAGATATGCTATGGGTGCACCAATATCAAGTGTTATAGCACAATTACTAATGGAAGATCTTGAAGAAACAATTACATCAAAAATTAATTATGTCATTCCATTTTATAAAAGATATGTTGATGACTGTATTCTTGCAATACCTGAAAACAAAATAGATCTAATAGATACATTTTTTATAACAAAACAATCAAAATTTAAATAATAAACAAATTAAATATTTATCTATCCCATATGTTCCAAAATTATCAGAACAATTAACTAAAATGTTTAGTACATAAAAATTATAATAATGTAATGTTTATCAATACTCATATTTAATCTAAAACTCCTTTTTAAAAAAAAAGCCCACGCTGTTTATAGTATCCCATGTAATAATTGTAACAAAATATCCATTGGACAATCAATGCAATATTAGAAGAAAGAATTAAAGGTAATAAATATTGTAAAAATTCAACTGTTTTAAAAAAACATTGTCAACAATTTAAACGTAATTTTAATTTTGATAACACTTAAATTCTAAATATTGAAATTAACAATAAATCTCGATCAATATTAGAACTCATCCAAATTAAGAAAAATGAATCAGTTTGTGTAAATGCCCGAAGTGAAATTAATGTTCTTTCAAAAATTTATTTTTCATTACTTACATAAACAAATATTTTCCCTTCTATATTTTAAAAAATTAGTTCTTTTAATATTTATTGATACTTACATTGTAAAAATTTTGTAATGACATTAATATTTGTTATTTGAGTATGTTAATAATTTTAAATTGTTAATCTAGAAATCATATGCTGACATTTTTATTTATATTTGATATTGTCAATTCTTTTTTTGGCAACATTTTAAAAGAAGTATTTTATTTATACAATTTTAGTTATTATACCTATTTTTAACGTAAGTATACGTGTATATATAAAACTCTTGGTATTTAGGCCGTTTTGTAAAAACATACAGTAAAAGTTTACGTTTCGACATATTTAATACAATGTCTTCATCAGAATACTGAAATTATAATTATAAATTACAAATGATGCTCCAAAATTAATACAATATAAAATTACTTACGTTAAAAATATGTATAATAACTAAAATTGTATAAATAAAATACTTCTTTTAAAATGTTGTCAAAAAAAGAATTGACAATATCAAATATAATTATAAATGTCAGCATATGATTTCTAGATTAACAATTTAAAATTATTAACATACTCAAATAATAAATATTAATGTCATTACAAAATTTTTATAATGTAAGTATCAAATAAATATTAAAAGAACTGATTTTTGAAAATGTAGAAGGGAAAATATTTGTTTATGTAAGTAATGAAAAATAAATTTTTGAAAGACCATAAATTTCACTTCGGGCATTTACACAAACTGATTCATTTTTCTTAATTTGGATGAGTTTTAATATTGATCGAGATTTATTGTTAATTTCAATATTTAGAATTTTAGTGTTATCAAAATTTAAATTACGTTTAAATTGTGGACAATGTTTTTTTAAAGCAGTTGAATTTTTACAATATTTATGACCTTTAATTCTTTCTTCTAGTATTGTATTGATTGTCCAATGTATATTTTGTTACAATTATTACATGGAATATTATAAACAGTGTGGGCTTTTTTTAAAAAAAGGAGTTTTAGATTAAATATGAGTATTGATAAACTTTCCATTATTATAATTTTTATGTACTAAACATTTTAGTTAATTGTTCTGATAATTTTGGAACATATGGGATAGATAAATATTTAATTTGTTTATTATTTAAATTTTGATTGTTTTGTTGTAAAAAATGTATCTATTAGATCTATTTTGTTTTCAGGTATTGCAAGAATACAGTCATCAACATATCTTTTATAAAATGGAATTTCAAAATTAATTTTTGATGTAATTGTTTCTTCAAGATCTTCCATTACTAATTGTGCTATAACACTTGATATTGGTGCACCCATAGCACATCCATATATTTGTTTATAGTACTTATCTTTATATTGGAAAAACGTTGAAGTTAATGAAATATCTATACCTTCTAAGAAAGAATTAAGATCTAAATAAGTTAAGTCCTTTAATTTACACCAATGTTTCTTAATAATGATCCTTGATTCACCTTGTATATTATTCACATACCTACATATGCAGCAGTCATAAATACAAAATTCTAATGTTAAGTGCTATCACAAAAATAATCAGTATCTACTTTCTAGTTTCAAGACAGAGAATTGCTAGATTTAATTATAAATCTTATATCTTATTGAATTATCATCATTTCTAATAATATAAAATAAAATAATCCAAACAATGCTTTTTGCAGCGTTTGCATTGAACACCACGAATATTAAGCATTCTGTCTGATTTATAAGTGTGCAATATTATTTTTTTTTCGTATTTATTATCCTCTATGGAAAATGTATGTTCTGTTGGTTATAATCACCAACATTTCAAATATATACCTACTCATATTTGAAATTAATAATTATGTAAATCAAATTAAATAATCTGTCTTCAGCTCTTGTATTTAAAAGCGTAACACAAATCAATCTATGAATCTACATCTATGCATATAAAGTCTAAGTGAGAAATACATCTTTATACAAGAGAAATATTTATGGGAAGTAATGTGCACGAGCTAGGATCAGGTAGTTCAGGTACAGCGTGTGCGGGGGCTGGGTGAGACGCCTAACGTTCGGTCTGACTCGGCAAACGTCCATCCCAACAATACCTCTCGAGCTGGACGCATTCTTTTTTCTTCTAGTGTACATATAAATATAGACATAACCTCTAACATAAATTTGTCAAAAATTTACCATCAAACATGTTCATTAAAACAGCACGGTGTAAATTTGGCTTTCGCTAGTACTAACCTAAATTAAAAAACAAAGTATAATTCGCAATATGTTACGAGCAATTCACCTTCGAAACTTGTTTCAAAAATACTATTTCCTAAATTTAGTTATAATAATTATATTATAAAAACCTAATAAGAGCTTTTTTTTAGATAAAATTAAAAGATCAGCGCCAAGCAGAATTGTGAACGTTTCATCAATGGCTGCCAAATTCGCAAAATTAGAATTTGAAACAATCAACGAATTCCCAAGAAACTCTAATCAATTTATGGCAGATTCAACCATGTACCGGAATTCTAAATTATGTAATATTTTCTTTACAACAGTGTTATCAGATAAACTGAGTGGAACAGGTGTTACTGTAAATACCTTGCATCCCGGTACCATAAAAACGGAAATAATGAGAAATACGACAGGAATATTAAGAATTATTATAACTACGATACTGAATTGCTTTTGTATGGTAAGAAAAATTTCGATCTCATAATTCTCGACTGAAATCACGTTTACATTGTACTAAGTCAGTATTCAATATAAACATAACATCGATAGGTTTAGAGCCGTTCAATTAATTTTATTATATTTGTTCCATGAAATTCAAAATATTTGTATATTAAAACGACTCAAAATTGAATTCTGCACATTACTTCAATAACATAAAATATCAGATGTTTACACATTAATTAAATTTTAACCTAATTGTTGTAGAATGTTGAAGAGGGATCGCAAACGACAATATATGTAGCAACTTCGCAAGAATTAAACCACAAAACTGGAAGATTATTTGAAAATTCTAAAGAAATTGATTTATATGATACAGCTCAAGATCCAGTATTAGCAAGACAAGTTTGGGAAAAAAGCGAGGAATTTGCTAAATTGAATGCCAATGAGAAACTTAAATACAGCGTAGTTTATTTCTAAATGTATATAGAATATCTTTAATACATATATTGAATAAAACAACTTATGTTATTATACTGATTATTTTGTTCAAGAGTTCTTTTTCAGAAATAATGAACGCTTTGCAACATGTCTATAAGATAGAGCTATACAAATGATAGAGGTAGCTCCAGACGGGACTTAGAGCTAGTTCTAACTATATCGGAATGATTAGGTGCTAGGTTTCCAACAAAACATTATATCTTCGAACTGATCGTGACGAATATGGCTCCTAACGTTTTTCCAGAGCTGGAAAAAATTTTTAGTTTCCAAAATTCAATTTACAGCTTTTAATATTTTCATTAAAAATTAATCTGTACTTAACTTTCTGAGATACTTTTTCTCAGTAAGTGTTGTGAATTGATAGTCCGATTGTTAGAGTAAAATCGCTTTCGGATGACATCAGAGCAGGAACGATTTTCGAAAATGGAAAGAAAAGTGGGTCCAAACCAGTGGCGGCCCGTGATTTTTTGGGACGGGAGGGCACTACAAACAAAAAAATAAACTCAATATGTTATTTAATTCACTTGTTTGAAAATAAGATCCATTCGCCATTCCTTACGATTAGCAAAATGATTAATAACTAATTCATTGAAGTTTGGTGTTGATGTCAGTAATTGTTTTTCAATGGAACACATTGCTGAGGCACATAGTCTGCTTTCCTGCATGGTATTTCTAGAAAATGTGTTCATTCTCTTCAAAGTTGAAAAACGATATTGCAATATTCTTATTTTTATTAACTGCATTAAATTTAACAACAGTTGCCAGTTCTTTTAATAAATATCTGCCACAAAGCCCTAGAAAATATTGTAAATTCTCCTGTTTAGGATAGGATTTCATTTTAGATTTAGTAGCTACAACTCGATGCTGTTTTAGGTCTGTATGAGACGATGCTAAATTTTACAGAGAATTTTCATGTAAATTATTACGAAAATTTTCTGCTTTAATTTAGCATACAATTTTGATATTATTGCATTACTCCTGTATGACACGTATGCATTATTATATATCAAATTTAGCACACGCTAGATGGTTGCTCTTCGAGAAATTAGTCTTAAATTCTTTGATTCATTAGGATACACAGTTAACCTTTATAATCATCTTCTCCTGCACCACGTTTTTGAGACTCCTTATATTTTCTATGTTCATTTAAGGAATTACTTCTTAGACCATGAAATTTAGCTTTAATGTCTGATATGGACACTCCTGGTTTTATTTTTGTCACTATATTTTTAATTGCCTCTATTGCTGCGACACGAGCATGTTTGTTTTTATACCTTGCATCTTTAACTGCATATAAACAAGGATATTTTTTATATTCCTCTATTAACACATAGGCACCTGATCACGTGACCAGGACATCTTTTAATTTATGCAATAAGAACTTAAAAAACACTATGATCATTCACACACAACCTCTGAAAACGCAATTTTTTTTATGTTACTTTGGTTTAAGTAACTTTGTTGGCTAAATTTCGCATGCAATATTACAAGCACTCTTCTGTTTTACATGTTGCTAAATTTCAAAAATATAATGTACATGAAAATTTTCTGTAAAATTTAGCATCGTCTCATACAGGCCTTAGAGATTTTCTCAGTCTTTCCTTTCTGGGTGTATGGGCAGAGAGATTTTTTCCTGTTTGAACCCCAACATCACTTGTAGTAGGAATTTCCATAACTGCTAAAATACAATTAAAAAATTATACATTTCATTAAATACAAATTAATTCTATGTGTGTAACTGAAAAGTTCTAAGTAGGTTAAATACATATGAGTTGAATTTTTGTTCAAAAATGACTTTGAATTCTTTAGTTGATTTCTTTTCAATATGGTCATGGCTCTGAGAGATAACGATGTTCTCTAAAATTTTTATTTTCGAAGGAGGTTCCTTCACTAATATAAAAAGATAAAAACCACATTAGAAGTATTTATTTTCATGCTTCATCTTTAATAAAAACTTTAATTATAAGTACAAACCTTATCAAAACAATTTTACAATGATAAATAAGATCATATATTTTTTGTAGATAGTAAATAAGTTTACAAATTTAAATTACGAAATATCTTATTAGAGAAATTAAAGTAAAACGTTATCATCATGTACAGATTTTTGAAATATTACAAATTATAAAGTCATGTTATATTTATTCTACTTCAATGATGATGTATGAAGTTACATATTTTAAAATTACAATGCAATGGTATTGCAACTTAATATAGACAAAAATTGTTGAATATATAAAAGACAAATGCTAACAAATAATTTTGGAAATATTTTAATTTGATGACAGTTTATATTAAAAACACTTTTATGAAAAATAACCTACCCGTGTGAAATTTTGCATCAAAAGCTGTTTCTTTCTGGTGTTTCCATGCAGAGTGAGATAAATAATTCGGGAATTGCATTGGATTCCTTAAATCATTTAAACACATGTGTGATTCAAAGTGTTTACCACACACAAATGTTGTTTGCCATAATTTTGACAAATCTTTACTTAGGTGATTCCGGTTACAGCTGGTGATCCACTGCAAGACACTACAAAAAAGATGAATTATTACAAATTAACTGTTACTCAATAGCTATAACTTACCTATTTTCTTCTTTAAGAAACGAAAAGAAACTAGAATATATTTTGTTGCTGAACATTTTTACAAGTAAAAATACAACATCTACAAACGCCAGATTTCTTCCTTCGTACAGTTTCCATTATTTATATCAACAACAATTTAACTGGAACCTTTACTTATTATTCTTTCGTAAATTATAAGTTATAAAACTTAGACAGGTTATATTTATACAACAACAAAACGCCATTTTGAAATGTGCGCTTGTTTGATTTTGCGCACAAATATCGGAATTATGCAAGTGAGGATTTTGTCACTTCTGTTATTCTGTGATATGTATTACATACTGCATTGCCAGCCGGCATCACAGTCTAGTGCCCTGTCGTGACATATACCGCTCTCGCCCCGGGCCACTTTTTATACGCACGATTTCTAATACAAACGGTGCAATGGCGCGAGATGCCCCGGAGCCTACGTCAGACTGTGATTTTTAAACGCGCTGAAGAGACGGACTGCTACTTCCGAAAAAATACTCAAACAGCAAAATCATAATTTTAGAGAAGGATAAAAATATATATTTGCTAATGTAGGACAAGTGTGCATATAGTGGTTTTGCCGCTAGGGATATTATTTGTTATCAAACAAATCAGAAAAATTACATACAAATTAGGTATTAATAATTAATTTATCTGTTAAAAGAAATTTATCACGGGGGAGCAGTGCCCCGTTGCCCTCCCTGCAGCAGCCGCCACTGGTCCAAACGAAAGAAATAGCTGGACTGTCAAATTTGCCAGTTAGCATCTAACACCTGTATTGCGCTGATCGTATACCTTCGGTATTTACCTACTTTTTAAGGTATTTATTAGTGTGTTTCATTAGAAAATCAGTTTTTCTCGAAACTATTTAGAAAACAAATGTTTATATATTAAATTTATTATATTCCTGTTAGAAATTCATGTTTTTTTTGTTATTAAATATTGTATTATAATATGAATAACGTTTATCAGACAATCAAGAGGGAGAAAATGAATTTACTATAATATTTCTTTTGAATATAAATGCGTGAATCTGCTTCATTTGCAAATAAACGAAATTTTTCTAAATAAAGTTGTTTCGTAAACTATTCCTCTCGAATAAAGAACGTTATCTTTATATTATTATACATACATATTTTGCTGTATTAAATGATGATGAAAAATTTATTATATTTTCTTATAGACGTGTGTGAAATATATTGCAATATGTAGGGTTGCATGTGCAAAATTTCTTGAATATATATTCCATTATTATTAGATTAATATGCCCTCTTCACCAATTTGATGCCACCACATATTTGGAGATACCAAGGTCAAAAAAGTAAAATCTTGCGGTTCATATCAAATTTCTAATTGATCACGAGATATTGCGATCAAAAATCTAGACTACTACCACTTCCTTATTATTTCTTGTATTACTTATTTTAGCACGACATAAATAACTGTTCATCGATAAATGCTGAATGTTAACCCGGTACACGTGCAACATTCAATTCAACGTTAAACATTAACCATTACACTTTAATCGAATTTTGAATACTAAATTATCAACGTTGAACGAAATCTTTAAACGATAAACTTTCATCTACTTAAACCATAATAAAAGCTCTTTAGCTGTTTGGATATGTTATAGCCAGAATTACCATTCCTATTATTGTCGCAGATTATAAATGTTGGATGACAATGGGAGAGTATAAAACTCTCGAGGGCGTATTTTTATGTTATCTACCTAGCCATGAAAAAAAACACATAAAAGAACAAAAAAAATATTTTTCTACATAACTCCCTTCAACACTAATACACTTATTTATTCCATCTTTTTTCCAGTTGCCCCATTCCCTCAGAAAAAATTGCTTCGGTAACCCCGCAAAATATTCTTCAACAGCTTCTTTAAATTCTTCATCAGAAGTAAAACGCTTTCCTCTGAGATGCTTTTTCAAATTTTTAAATAAGAAGAAGTCTGACGGAGCTAGGTCGGGGCTATAAGGTGGATGCCTTCTATAAACCCTCAGTTATTGATTATCTGCTGAACTTTATTTGCCTTATGAACCCGACAATTGTCGTGCAGCAACAAGATTTTTTGTGGATAAGAATGCGGGCGTTTTTCTTCCAGAGCAGTTTTTAAATTTTTAATTGTGTTTCCGTTCTCTCCATTTATGGTAGAGCCGCTCGGCATATATTCAATAAGCAAAACTCCTTCAGCATCCCAGATAGTTGCCATCAGTTTTCATCCAGAAAATTGTATCTTGGCCTTTTTTGGTGGTGGAGAACCCACTGTATGGAATCTTGTTTAGTAGGAGGGTCCCAGTAATATAACTAAGTCTCATCCCCGGCAATAGTTCGAGAAAAAAATGTTTTGTCCCTATCCAACTTCACCAAATTTTCTTGAGAAACTTCTTTTCTGCACAGTTTTTGTTCAGGTGTAAGCAATCTAGGCTTCTTCATACCCAAATCGTCATGCAAAATTTTGAGAACACTTGTTTCGGATATACAGACTTCATTGGCAATGACAGAGATCTTTACACGCCGATCTTTCAGTACCAAATTTTCGACTTTTCGCACAATGTTTTCAGTTCGAGCATCCGGACTTTGGGTCATCATTGATTGACTCTCGGCCCCATCGAAAGAGTTTAGACCAATATTTTACTTGGAAATAAGATGGTGTATCTTCCCCATATACAGCAACCATTCTTACATGAATTGCTTTTGGACCATTGCCTTCCTTTGTCAGGAACTTTATTACGCTGCGATGTTCAACTTTAGTTTCACTCATTTTTTCGAGAAATGGACCGTCTCAAATCTCTATACACAGAATAAACTACACACAACTTAGCACATGTACTGTTACAATTATATTGTTGTATTTTATCTCTGAATTGAGAATTTTAGTTTTATCGTTGTATACTTAAATTATCTTGGCTTTTTGGATTAAATGAATCAACCTTCTCTTAAATTAATGTTATCGACTCCTTCTGCCACCTAGTGAAGGATTTCATAAGACTCCTACTGTCGAGCGGTCTGCCTTATCTCATGTGTGTAACGTATACATTTGCTGGCGGGTAGATGGCGTACGATGTTTTATTTAATAGTTGGGTATTTTAATTATTTTCTAACTAGTTTTGGAGTTTCTTTTTGGGCTTAGAGTTATGTAACAAATTAATTATAATTATTTTCCACTTTTCTATTGTCATTTGGATCTGCGTTTATGTCGTGTGTGTGAAATATCAGTTTAGGTCTCGTGGGCTTTAGTCCTAGTGTGTTGATAACGCTTAGGATCGCTGGATGACAAGTAGATTCCTTCTCTTGAACGTTAACTGTCGTAGAAGAAGCATTAAGACATCACAGAGCAGATGCAATCTTTTTAGTCACCATCTTGAGAAATGTTTGGTTGTTAAGTATATCGTGTTTAATCGCTAGTAAAAAGCGGATAGTATAATATTTCTCAAGGTTTAATATGGTTATGGCGTTATTATTATAAACTTGCTGAGGATATTGTTGTCGTGGCTTAAGAATTGTTTAACTGCTGTAAGTATATTTTCCACGTGTCTGATCGATCTTAATTGTGTTGTTTCTATATTCAAATATAGCTGTTAGTGCATGGCATAGACCTCATTTGAGCACTTCTGTTGGGTTAAGTTTAAGAACCACGTGCCCATGGTAATTTTACGGTTCCAAGGGAATTAATTGCTGTATCCTGCGGTGAAGACATATTTGAGGTGCAGATAAATGAAATACTGTAGCCTTCCTACACTAATTTAACCGAAGATGTCGTTAGCCGAAGATATGTGAGGCAGTTTTCCTTGTAACGAGTGGGATCCGTAGAAGGTATCGTGTATGGTAGCTGTGGATGTGGTTTTCCTTTAAGGTACTGTGACTGTGTAATTTTCCTGATATTACCCATAACGTGGGAATTATTGGCCAAACAGTTTTGGTAAAATTTATGTCAATTTCGAGTACTTCGTACAGTAAATTTCAATTTTCCGGCCTAGCTAATCAAATAAGTCATCGTAATTTCTTAAATTAACTTCTTGTGGCATGTGAGCCTTTATAATTTGAATTTATTAAATTAACGTAGTTTTATTAATAACAGTGACCCCAGTTTGGAGGTTACTTTGTCATTTTTGGAGACGTTACGTAGCCTTTTTATTTTTGGATTTAGAACTTGAACAAATTTTGGATGTGTATTGGCGTTGTAGCCTCACATCTGTCTTGTGTAAATTCATAGCTTGTTATTTAGTGTAATTAGTCAACCATTTAAATTTATATTTGTACAATCTTGTAAGAAATTATTGAATTTAATTTTAATCACGTTCTCTTATGTAAAGCATAGTTAACTAGCGCTAATATTTATAGTATTAGATACCATATAACTTAGAGTCTGCACTCTAATGTCGAATAGATTGTCGGTTGCCTCTGATATACAGAGTGGTTTATTTTGATGTTGACGTGTTGCAAATCACGATCAAACTGTTCGACTTTGGAGGGACTTTCGGCAAGTTGCCTTATAACTGTATGCTTTTGGTAAGAATATTGTCGGTTAATTATTTTAACTTTAAGGTTGTTTCATGTGTTCTCCATTTTGAATTTCTTAAATTTTGTAATTGTACGTCATTGATAATTTTAAGTTGTGGATCACCTTGGGGGACCATTTAAGATTTTATTCATTCCTTCAGAAGTTTATTACTGGCAACTGAGTTGCGCTTTTGTGACGCATATTTCATTGTTTTGTGCCTTTGAATATCTTGTTGGACAAGATTAGTTAGTAATAGCCGGTTTTGTGTTCGATATTTGAAACGAACTGTTTGTTCCAATTTATAGTTTTCAATAAACCGTATGTTAAGTTTGAATGAGTGTGTGTTGGTCTTATTTTTCTTATCACCTGGGGAATCTTATATTGGATCTTGTCCGGGGTCTGAATATCTGTTGGGCTCAGCATATTTTTACGGATAGGCGCCCTGACAACGTAACCTTCGACTTAGTACTGTGTTCGAACTCGCCCTAATTCTGACTGTAGCTGGAGGCGGTGCTGACTCCCATATTTAACATCGACCCCTGGGAAGTAAGAGGTAAGACTTGAGTGTTATAAGTTGGTGATTATTTAATAGACAAGCGTCTTCCTACATTTAAATAGAAGGTTAATTACCGTGGTGGTGTCTGACTTACTACCTTCTTGGAATTTGGGTACCGAATTTGTGTAGGGTCTTGGCCATTTGATAATTTTAATACGAGAAGGTAGCAGTACTTCTAACAGTGACAGCAATTTTTCAATAATTTGTTTGACATCGTCACTCTTTTGTTTCATGGCTAGATAGGTAACATAAAAATACGCCCTCGCACCATATATTATGCATCAGTTGTATGTACGAGTGATATTTAAAAAATATATTGAATATTTTTCCAATTAATAATACACTGCAATCTCAAGGTAAGTCTAATTAAAAAGACGTTTTTTATTTTCTTTTATTACTTTTTAAAGTGTTAAAAGTAGTATTTTCTTCTGTAACATATGTTTTTTTTTATTTACAACATTTTTTTTAAATAAAAAAACATACATTTCAGAATTTATGTTTATTTTATTTATAATAAACCAATTTTCAAAAATTGGAGAAGTCTGTGAAAGTGGTTGATTGTTACCCTTCAACGAGAGTAATGCCTATATATATTATACACATCGCCGCGAGGTTGACAATGTCTTTCTATATAGGAATAAAGCAGTAGGTATTTTAATAGATGAAATTATTAAAAATTAATTTCACTATAATAGATACGTTTACTTACCAAGCAACAACAAAAATCTGAAAAATGTATACGTGGCTCGCATATTTCCTCATATCAAATACCATTCTGTATTGTTGAAAAACACAAGTTTTCTGCTCCATCACTGTTAAATAATATTAATATTCTTTTATTGATATTTATGTAATTTAATATTTCTAGCACTGTAAAAATTATTATATGTTACATACAGGGGTGTACCAGAAACTAAGAAACATTAATACACGGGGCCTCGAAAGTTTAGAAAAATTCGACAATATAAAAAGCATAATGAAATAAAGAGATATACATGGTTAGGTTTAAATAGCGTCAATAAAAAAAAGGGGGATGAAAGAAAAATATGAGTAATGCCCGTACAAAAAGAATCGCGGTCCAATGTGCACGCAGTGACGAGAAATTGATTTTCCTTTCCTCGAGTCCGAGTCTGTCGCAGTTAATATACAAACATAATAATTTTCATATAGAGGAATTTAAGTTTCAAAATAAGATGTATACTTCCATTTAACAGAAAAAACATTATAATGCACTGTGATTGTTGACCTTTTCCACATAAAGGCGGACTGGGCTATTCACAAAAAAAAAACAGAAAATCTCTTCAATTCCCATTCATTCACGAACAAAGGCTGTAACTACTTGCTTTTTTGAAACACTCGCCTGTTGAGTGCTAAGAAATTCACCACGGATTACGTTTGTGTTTGATTCATGCAATAAAATTCGACATAGTTTTCTTTTGTTTTTTAATGTTTCAGCGTTATATAACAATTGTCAAATAAGATTAGTATAACTTTTATCATTACATTTACAACATTCGAAATAATCCGAATTCATTTTATTTTCTCGTTCGGCTGCAACTTAGCTAATTCTTCACTTATCTCCCAAACTTTTTTAGCTAGAACTGAATCTTGAGCAGTTTTGTACATATCAATCTCTTTACAGTTATCAAACAATTTTCCAGTAACGCCATTTACTTTTTCAGACGTGGCGACATATATTGTTGTTTGCGCTCCTTCTTCGGCAGTCTGAAATAATTATAACATTAATGAACAAATTAATATACAACGTGTTCATGTAAGTATGAGGCAATGTTTTTAATATTAATTTCACAAAAAAACTTTATAGGAAGAGATAAGAAAATAATGTCACCATATGAGTCAATTACACTTACTTTTAAAAATATCAAAAACATACGTATAAAAAATGTTGTTTCAAGCTTTAAAATATGCACAAATATGAATTTATATTAAAATAATTGAAAATTTTAAAATTCGCTGTTATATAGCTTTAATTTTTGACAGTAGTTACGTGGTTGCCATTTGGATTGCTTAATAATAAATACCGAATATGATTTTTACACTTTTTTAAGAAGGTAATTTATTAGGTAAATATACCAAATATGGCAAATTAGTTCTCATTTGTGGAGATAATTATAAGACATGCAGAGAAGCAGCTGATGTTTTCAATGATGGCCATCCTAACAAGATGATTGGTAACCAAAGCGTGTCAAGAATATTAAATCAGTTTAGAGATTCTCAAAATTTCTGTATGAAAAATTGCAAGTAATTTAGATATAAAAAAATCTTTAAGCTAAGTTCTGGTTAGCAATAGACATCACCCCTACAAGCCAAGATATATTCAAACTTTAATGGGAAAATAGTTTTTTTTCTGTGACGGCAAAAAAATTTGACATTTTATCTTTCTTGACAGGTAACAAAATGTCACTTTTTCAAGCCGGGAAGAAAGTGAGCACTTTTTTCTCGGTTAAATTGACAGATATTTGAATACTTTACAGGTTTCTTTAGCAACGCAGGTGTAATGTCGCTTCAAATGTCACATCGATTGATTTTCTGACTTTAATATATAGTATTAACGTGTTTTTTTCAATATTAAATCGTCGTTTTTCCCATCACAGAAAAAAATAGTGTATTATACACGGGGAAAAAATAGATTTTTGCTCTCGGTATTTTACATTACCTCGAGCTAAAATCTAACACAGTAACAAACATACATACGCAGACCAAAAAATAGATTATAAAAATCTAAGTAAAGTGGCCCGTCCCTACCACGAGATAAATGCCCGCATGCAAATAGAAAAATCTAAAACTGAAAACAGATTTTTCATAAATATCTTTTTTGGCTCAAATACTAATACGGAGCTGAAATACTGATGCGGACGTGAAATACTGATGCGGAGGTTAAATACTGATGCGGAGGTGAAATACTGATGCGGAGGTAAAATACCGATGGGGAGGTGAAATACTGCTGCGGAGCTAAATACATTGTGCATAAAATAAGCAGTTTGTGGATGCTGCAATAAATAGAAAAATCTAAAACTGAAGACAGATTTTTTGGCTGAAATACATATACAGAACTCGATTTACTGATGCGGAGGTGAAATACATATACGGAACTAAAGTTACCGCTGCGGAGCTACAAATGTATCTGTATATATTTGAAAATAATAAAAGTGGAAGATTTAAAATTTCAGCGCCGAACAATTAAAGCATCGCTGACAAGAGCTGTCACGTACTTAGATAAAAGTGGTCCCAACGACATCGTTGACGACGATCGCTATGAAAGATTTATTTAATTACTGGAATAATTTGATAAAGTGCAGACTCAAATTGAGAAGCTAGATGAAACAGAATTCGAGAATACTGAGCGTGAAGAATTTGAAAATAAATATTACGACAATAAATTACAATATACATCTATGTTAGCTCCTGTGCGAGACAAGGAAGAATCGTCAGAAAATAATAATAACAACACAGTAAATAGCTTCATCAAACTGCCTACAGTTGAGTTACCGGTAATTGCTGGTGACTATGATGACTGGCTCTCATTCTACGATACTTTTAATTCTCTTATACATAAGAATAGTGGCATACGAAATGTACAAAAGTTTCATTATTTGAAATCGTCGTTGAAAGGAGACGCAGCCAACGTTCTACATTCCTTAGAAATATCATCCGAGAATTACGAAAATGCATGGCAAATGTTACAAGATAGATACAATAATACGAGAATAATTGTACAAAAACACATAAATGGTATTTTCAACTTGCCAACAACAACAACTATGAAGCATAAAACGTCCTACAGAACACTGGGATGATCTACTAATATGCATTGTCTCCAAAAAGTTAGACGTTCAGTCATTAAAGGAATGGGATGCCAAAATACAGTCTACAGAGTTACCTACATTAAAAGAGTTCACGAATTTTCTCACACAAAAATGTCAAACTTTAGAAGCGATCTCAAAGGCCAGCAACAATCATTACAAAACATCAGCGAACGTGTCAACTAACAAGAGTTCAGTATCATGCACATTTTGTAAAGGTTCCCATGTTATTTATCAATGCAGAAAGTTTATAAATCTTCCCGTTAATAAACGAATTGAAAAAGCTAAAGCCAAGAAACTTTGCATCAACTGTCTAAAAACAAATCATGTAGCCTTTAAATGTCCAGGGAGACCTTGTAGACACTGTCATAAGAAGCACAACAATTTGCTTCATCTTCTAATTCTGAGACATCGCCATTGGAGAGCAGTTCAAGTTCCAGTGTGTCACATCACAGCTGCAATTCAGACACGAATAGTCACATTTTATTATCCACAGCGTTGGTTAACATTTTAGACCGGAAGGGGAAAACTCATCCCTGTCGAGTTCTTTTAGAATCGGGATCGCAATCACATTTATTAACGTACAGAATGGCGAAAATCCTTGATCTACCGCTAACCAATACACAGATATCTCTATCTGAAATAACACAGTACACTACGAGAATAACTAACACCACCAAGGTTTCAATTCAAACTCGAAATAATAATTTCAAGGCAAAACTAGATTGTTTAGTACTGGACAAAATATCGGAATGTCTTCCTCTAGTTTATATAGCAAGAGATGTTATTGATATACCCAAAAATATCAAACTGGCCGATCCTGATTTTAAAATATCCAGAGATGTAGATATGCTAATTGGTGCTGAACTGTTTTATAAACTACAATGTGTTGGACGAATCAATATAGGTAACAGATGTCCATATTTACAGAAAACTTTATTAGGCTGGGTAATATCTGGAAAACTAATTACACCACAAATTTCAGTAAACATAACAACGTGCAATTCAGTTACATTAAAACAACTTAAAGGCAATCTAAATAAATACTGGGAATTGGAGAACGTGAAAAAGGATAAAGTGTACTCACATGAAGAAAAGCTATGCGAACAACACTTTATTAAAAACACGAAGAGAAACATTGATGGTCGTTTTTGCGTATCTTTACCGTTTAAGAGTAATGTTTCTTCTTTAGGCACTACACTTGACCAAGCTTTAAAACGATTTTACTTGCCACAAATAAAATATATTGTTGCTGTTAATGTCATTACAGACAACTGTGATCTATTCACTAAATATATACTCTTCTTTAAACAAATTAACAAGAGTAGTGGCAGATTGTCTCAGATTTAAAAATAATGCACGGGCAAAATGTAGTAATTCTACTATGGAAATAAATACCGACCAGTTAAAATGTTCAGAACTGGAAAGAGCAACAACGGTATTAGTAAAATTAGTACAAAAGCACTAATTTCCCAAGGATTATGATAAATTGCAAAGACAAGGTAGAGTAAATACCAAAAGCAATTTATTGTGCTTAAGCCCTTTTCTGGACAACGAGGATATTTTGAGAGTCGGTGGGCGTTTAAAACGAACAAACTACTCTCAAAAGCATCAAATACTATTACCAGCGAAACATTCATTCACAACATTAATAAATCAAAATAAGCACATTAAGCAGTTACACGCTGGCGTACAACAAACGATCGCTGCCGTACGGACAAAATATTGGCCATTGTCCATAAAAAATTCAGTCAAAAGAGTCATAGGAAAATGTGTAACTTGTTTCAGAGCTAAACCAGCAAATACTGATTAATTAATGGGCGATCTTCCCACGGACAGAGTAACATGTGCAAAAGCCTTTCAAAATGTATGGGTTGTTTACTTCGGTCCACTTTATATCCGTGAAGGAAACCGCAGAAAATATAATGTAACGAAGACCTACGGTGCTGTTTTCGTAAGTTTCGCAACCAAGGCAATACATCTAGAACTTGTGGGTAATTTAACAACCGATGAGATAGTCTAATTATGGCTGCGTTAAGGCGATTCATTTCAAGAAGAGGAAACGTGTCCAATATATATTCGATATCGGAACACAATTTGTGGGAACAAATTCCGAATTAAAGAAAATGATCAAACAACTGAATTCCCAGTACAACTAGGAAGAGCTGCAGGCCTACTTCGCCCATAATCAAATAAAATTGCATTTTATTCCACCAAGGTCGCCACATTTTGGAGGTTTATGGGAGGCAGCAGTGAAATCTGTAAAAATGCATCTCACTCGCATAATTGGTAAAAGTTCCTTAAATTACGAAGAAATGTACACCTTGTTAGTCCAAATTGAAGCCACTATCAATTCTCGTCGTATAACAGCCATTTCAAATGATCCCAATGATTTAACCTTTCTCACACCTTTCCACTTTCTTACTGGTACCATATCTGCTACCACTCCGGAACCTAGCTTGATGAATATAAAATTAAATTCCTTATCAAGATGGCAATATGTTCAACAAATACGTGAACATTTCTGGAAGCGATGGCATAGAGAATATCTGAACCAACTACAAAGAAGAAACAAGTGGAATGTAAACACCGAGCAGCAACTACGTCCTGGGCGCTTGGTAATCATCCGAGAAGACAACACTCCTCCTTGCCAGTGGATCGTAGGCCGAGTTTTGGAGACCCATCCAGGACGAGATGGTATTACACGTGCGGCACACAGTACAGACTTCAAATGGTACGGTGCAAAGACTAAGTGTAAAATTGTGCGTGTTACCAGTGTACGATGACTAAGTCCCGCGAGTGCTACGTTCTGTTGAAACCGATGCCTTCAAGAGGGGCGGCTATGTTAAGAACTTAACATCTTTTATTTTATTATATATATTTTTTACTTACAAATACTGTGAGCATACTGATGCGGAGCGACCTTCGGGCGTATACAGTCTCAGCGGCCGAGTTTATTGTTTGCCGGTCCGAGTACACGACCGTACACCGAAGGCGATGCAAGAACTCCTATGTATGCGTACCGTATGCAACGTCTGGCATCTGCATCACATACATAGGGATCTATAGCTCCTTGAGCGATTCACATGTATATACAGGGTGAGTTTTTTTTCATTATTTGTATGGGGATCTCGAAAACCATAAGAGATACGCATTAGGTTAAATGGAGAAAGATTTGCATCTTTATAAGCCTCATGCAGATACGTTTTTGTCCATTTAAGAAAATGCATGGTTTACTAGATATTTGCAAAAAATAGAAATTCTCCAAAACCTTTTCAGTTCTATAACTCTTCTATTCTTAAAGTTAGAAAAAAACTTTTTGAATATTGTTTTTAAGAAATTCAATTTCAAACAACGAAAACTTCTTAAATTTTTAATTTGGCTTAGCATTTTCGAGTTAGCAAGCAAAGTCTAATTTTTTTAAATAGAAACTATAGTTGGCTATGACATATTCTAGTAGTGCATTTTTTTCTGCTTGCAATGATGTAAGGGTTGTAGCACTTATTTTAATAAATAACTGCACAATACACTATTATTATGTTTAACAAAAATCATGTCTTGCGATGGAAAAGAAAAGAAACTTTTAATATACAATGTAATACAAGAAACAATAAAAACGCTGAACGAATTAATTATTAACAACACGTAACACGCTAAATTTACATTAAGTGTTAGAAATGCCCACCATTATTATCGACGCACATACGGCACCTTTTCAACACTGAGTTAATAGCTCTCCTAACTTTACGCCCATCTAAGCTATCAAAGACGAAGAAATCTAACGGTGAAAGATCTGGGGAACGTGCAGCCCATAAAACAGGACCATTTCTGCCGATCCACGAGTTTGGAAATAATTCATCTAAATACCTTTTGACCTGTGCCTGATAGTGAGGCGGGGCACCGTCGTGTAGAAACCACCGTAAAATTGTACGGGTCTGTAAATTTAATTCATCTAGGATATTTTCGAAATCTTCCCTAAGAAATTGCAAATATCGATATCCGGTTAAAGTTCCATTAAAAATAAATGGCCCAACAAGTTGCGAACCAATAACACCACACCATAAATTGAAGCCAAACCTAATCTGGAGTCGTGTTTCTTCTAAACGGTGAGGATTTATTTGCACCCACAAGTGTTCATTATGGCGATTGAACATGCCGCAGTTTGTAAAACGTGTTTCGTCGGTCCATAAGATCTGCATCGGAAAGTTATTATTTTCATGGCACATATTTACGAACCAAGCACAAAAATGTAATCGTCTTTCATCGTCTCCAGGGTGTAGAGTTTGACCAACTAATTTTTAATAATTATGGTACTTATGTTTTGATAAAATTCTTACTACTGTGCGTTGTAAGGTAGCAGCGCCTTGTGCAATTTGCCGCGTTGATGTTAATGGATCCTAATTAACAGCAGCTAAAACATTTATCTGTGTGTTTTCACCAATATTACCCTTATTTCTAGATTTAGCACAACTTCCATACTCTTTTAAATTATTGTATAAATTCTTGAAGGTGTCTAACGATGGTTGAGGGCGATCAAAATACAATAAAAAATAGCGTTCGGCGGCTTCTTTACTATTTTTGCTACAAATAATGTAACATTCGATCGTATCAAGTTTCTCAAGATTTGTGTACACCATAACTCACTTTGTAAAGCAACTAAATCACTAACAAAACCAACTATAGTCACCCTAATGAACGAACTGTCAATGATGAAGTAAACATAGTGCTTCAATTATTAATATCGCGTTTTCCATGGCAAGACATGGTTTTTGTCAAACATAATAATAGTGTATTGTGCTGTTATTTCTTAAAATAAGTGCTACAACCCTTACATCATTGCGAGGCAGAAAAAAATGCACTATTAGAATATGTCATAGCCAACTATGGTTTCCATTAAAAAAAATTAGACTTTGCTTGCTAACTCAATAATGCTAAGCAAAATTAAAAATTTAAGAAGTTGTCGTTGTTTGAAATTGAATTTCTTAAAAACAATATTGAAAATTTTTTTTTCTAACTTTAAGAATAGAAGAGTTATAGCACTGAAAAAGTTTTGGAGAATATCTATTTTTTGCAAATATCTAGTAAACCATGCATTTTCTTAAATTGACAAAAACGTATCTGGATGAGGCTTATAAAGATGCAAATCTTTCTCCATTTAACCTAATCCGTATCTCTTGTGGTTTTCGAGATCCCCATACAAATAATGAAAAAAACTCACCCTGTATGTTGTATATCTTATGTTCGATGCAGAGCGGCCCCGACATATCGGCGCACATCGCAAATAAATAAATGTGTATTTGAACTGAAATTGAGTTTTTTTTATGGTACTTTCAAAATAGGAAGTTTTCTTAACAATACAATATACATCAAAATACTGTATATACAAACACCTACCTATTTTGGCAATAAAATTGTCACTCTTAGCTATCAAATGCATTGCAAACGAATTAAACTGTACAATATTTTTCATTTCGTCAAAAACGTTGATTCTAAACTTAATCTCAAGATTGTGATTTCGCTGTTGACGTAGTCACAGAGTAATAAAAGTGCAATATTTGTTAAGTGTGCTCTATAGTTATGGTGCAATACTGTTTTTGGAGCTGAGGATGCTGCTTGAAAACGAAATATATATTGGAGATTTCGGTACACATTAAAGGCTTTAGTTTTTATTTTCATTTGTCAGTTTAACGTGCTGATTACATTACAATACTTGTTAACATTTTTACCTTGAAATATAGATTGGGTATTATCATCGCAAGTGATTTAACTATTCCGGATTCTATTCTAATTACATCTGTTTTCACAGCCCCGGGATGTACAGCATTGACAGTGACTCCAGTTCCATTTAATTTATTGGCTAAAATAATAGTAAAGAGAATGTTGCATAATTTGCTATTTGCGTACATTTTATTCTCAGCCAACATATTGAAGGCGTATTTTGGAAATTCATTGATTGTGTCAATTTTCAGATCTGCATATTTGGCTGCTATAGATGATATATTCACAATTCTGCTTGGTGCTGACATTTTAATTTTATCTAAAACATACGATATTAATAGATTTCATTAAATATTATAAGTAATTCTACAACTACATTTAATGGACATAATTTTAAATTTTTAATTAATTCAATCTATTGGCATTGAGATAATAATTAGAATGTTATGCGAAAACGATGTCATATACGTATGTATATGTATAAATTCTAATTAAATATTACGTAGGTATAGACAACTTTTTAAATCTGAATTTAAATATTTATTAATTGTATATAAGTAACAGTAAGTTAATGGTTTCTTCCTTCCTCCTATTTTGAACATAGAGAAGAAAATGGTACAATATACGATAAATCTCAATACCCAAAGTACTTGGTGAATTTTCTACTAAACGTAAACAAATTATTTTAGACAGTATGCAACTATTTATAATATCATAATGATGATCTAATCTAGTATCAATTTCAGTTCCTTGATTATTGGCAAATATATATTTTCTTATATCTAAATAAAATATTACCCAATAATAAATGCGTCAACAAAAATCCAGAAATGTGATTTACTTGTAGTGTTATTTGCATCCCATCATTTGTGAACTTGTTGCCTAAGAATACAGCCCCCGCATTATTAACCAAAATATCCACACGTTCTTCCGTTTCATTTATATCCTTCGCAAAGGCTCTTACGGATTCCAATGAATTGAAATCAACTAATTTGTAAACAACATTCAAATTCTGAGTAGCTTTGATGATCTTTCTTTGCGCATCTTCTGCCTTGTCCTTGTTTCGGCAAGCTAAGATAACTCTGGCTCCTCTTTTAGCAAAATCTAGAGCTGTTGTGTAGCCAATTCCTATGGATAAATTAATTATGTTAATAATTGATTTAAATCAGCTAGGAAATACTTTAACTTATACTTTTAATTAAAAATATGTCTTAATACTTCAGAAAATACATTTATTGAACAAGAAGAGGTGCGTATAAGTACAATGTCATTATGGATTATTATAAAACTGTTCTGGAACGGTATTATGAAAACGAAAACAAATACTTCGTAATTTATAATTCAAATAATAGTTTACATTCGAATTAGATTTTTATAAAAAATGAATTTGAATCATTGCATATTTTTTATTTACTTAGTAAATTTATAGAAGAATTTACTAAGTAATTTTTAACTAGAATTTCTGCATTTATTTTTCTACTGCGTTGTATACGCAATATAATAAAACTCGCAGAAGTATTTTGAATTCTTATTTGGTAAATATGTATTTACGAAGCGTGTGATGCTTAGATAAATACATGTTCATCTATCGACTGACTCTAAGCAACTCTGAAGCAACTGAAAATGCTATCTATAATCGTACTTTACTACTGGCACGACCTGCGCATTGTTGCCGGTATGCATACTATACATATTGCAGTGAACTTGAGTTTGGTGGTAAATTGTAATTAGCATAATCAAGATCACTTCAAGATTTAATTTAATTAATTACTATTTTATTAATTTTATCATGATGTGTATATAGATATTCATTAAGTTAATATTTTGGCAAATTTAATTTTTATTTACGTAAAATAATATAAGAATGTTATTATAATTTTTATAAAAACTATAATATTAGAATAGGCATAAAATATTAAGTGAATTATGACAAGAAAGTGTTTCCCGCACGAAGAATACTGTGACCGGGAGAGGTCGACAGTTTGGCCCGGCGAAAACAATATTCTTCGCTAGATGCATTGGACAAATCACGAACGTGTAAACAAGTCGATGCTTAGATGTTGGTTTACGTTTTTGAAAGCTAGTAATACATCGATTGACCGATAGGTGCAGCACTATAGAAATGCAATTGAAGAGGTGGAATCGGTATCGTGCTGAGTATAACCGTACGTTTTTGTGAAGAAAAATATGCACATAAGTCGAGACACGATCAGAAAACGTTAGATGCTTGGTGTAAACCGCACTCAAAAGAAAAACTAGAAGTAGGTGGAAACCTCTTCTTCCTTTTTAAACACAAAATGTTATGTTAACTTAGAAGTTTATTCATGAATCGGAACTTAGAATAATTTTTCAAAAAAGATTTTACGATACTGAAAAATTTTTAACAAAAATTAGGACTTGTAATATTTTATAGATTAAACGTTATTCTAACATAGAAATTTGTTCACGTATTGGAACTTATGATATTTCTTTAATAATTTTATTGTACTTATAAATTTTTAAGACCGAAGCGGGACTTAGAATATTTTTATGAATTAAATATCATTTTAATTCAGGAGTTTTCGTTTACATTTGGACTTCTAATTATTTTTCGGAAATAATTATTTATGTTCGGAACAGTTTTATTTAATTAGAACTTTGAATTTTTTTTTTTTTTTTTTTTATTACTAGAATGTTTCATTTTTATATGCAGGGTTATTACACCGTGTGTTATGGTAAAGCATTTTAGTGTCTGTAACGATCAAATTAGATAGCCTAATAATAATTTTTTTGAATTAAATATAAACACTGCGTTTTTATAAAATTTTCTTTATTATTTATTTACAAGATTAGAAGGTTTATAGTTTAATAATTCTTTGTTTTGTGTACATGTAGGATATTTAGACTGTGAGAAGAATTTATTTTGAAATGAATGAGTTTGAAATATTATATGAAGAATTAAGGTGATTTATAATGTTTATTATAAATGTGCATATAGTGTTGTACAAATTTCTTATGTTGTGTTTTATACTGGAACCCTAGAACGAGGTAATTTTTTTTATATATTTTCTTTATATTAATTATATTTTATTGTGTTTGTGTATTTGATATTGACGTGTTGGGTAATAGATCAGGGATGTGTGTAATGAATTAAGTAGATGTTTAATTCATAGCATGGAGCCTTGGTGAATCCTTAAAGCACGTATTGGTCTTGGTGGAACTGTTTTGGGAGCGAGCAAAGGCGCCAAGCAGAACTAATCAGGGTTGAGTTAATTAATTGAATGCACAAAGACATTTTTGTATTACATTCATATTTATTTGAGCAGATAGTAGTGTATGTTAGGGTTGTGTCCAACGAGTTGAAAAGCATACTCGTAGGGTGGAACTTTGGGGTACCTACCAGTGTGGATTTGCTTTCTGATGGTACTATCTTGGGAGCGAGCAAAGGCGCCAGGCCGAACTAATTAGGGCAGAGCCATTACCTTAATGTTTATATACTTGCAAACGAGGGGCTACATATTTTTTTCGTAATTAATTTATATTCCAGTACAACTCACAACATACAATAAAATATTTTGTTTAAATATTGATTGTTTACATGTATCTTTGACGAATAAAGAAAATGATTATATATATTTTTAAAATATAAATTTGTATTCGATGTTACTCTATTTATTAATTATAATTTGTTTGTTGTTTTGACCATTTGATCATGACATGCATAATTTTATGTAATATTTAAGATATTTAATTTTGTAAATATATTTGTATAATATTAAAATTGTCTTTAATATCCTTAATAAACTATATTGTAAGGTTTATTTTGCATTTTATTTTCTTTGCCTGATCTGGTAATAACTGAAGAGCATTCAATTTGATTGGAGAGTTTAATTATATTTTCTGCCCCTAAGAGAAAATTTTCTTTAGTCATTTTAAACTGAGCTAGTTAAATATAAAATTGCCTAACCTACTATTTTGCAGAAAATTTATTGAATCTTAGTCTAGCATAAGGCGTAGCACTAAGATGTATGCTTGATTCTGCTCTTACTTACTGATTGAATAATTTAAATTATTTTATACCGGGTGGTGCAATAGTGTGTCGGCGGAGCTTAGTGTGAAAACTAATAACGCTGCAGCAATGAGACTTTACGTACGTATGTAGTATGCGACTGTGCATTTTCTAATTTTATTTACAAATATACAGGGTGTTCCAAATTTTCGCAACCACATTCAACTTTTTTATTTTAAATACATTGCTATACTTTCTAGATATTATAATGATAGCCATTCAAATTATCTTTGCAATGATATATGGATATGTGCACTTCAGACTGTTCGTTTTGATTTTATTGATAATATTGTTAAAATCTTGACAGTTGCAGCATCTAACATTTTAAGCTGTAGTCTGTAAATGGGTAGAATGCCTCACGTAACTCTTGGGTTACTAATTTATGGACTAACACGTTATTTGTTTTGAGGTTGAACGAAGTGAATAAATATACAGGGTGTTAAATATGTCGTGTCTAAGTTATCGATATTTATTGGTTATTTTCTCGTTTTTTTTAAATCTAACCTATAATATTTTTATAATTCAGCATATTCCTTGTAAAATCGCCTTTAAAATGGTATCAATAACATAGTACTTATTTCTAGTATTTTCAAAGTTATAACCCTTTAATGGGATATACTGATGTTTATAATATGCAATATGTGGGGCATCTAATAGTTGGTTGGCCTTGGTTTAAAAAAAAAATGGCTGTACAACCAAACGTCAAATCTCTACTTCAAAAGTCCATAAAAAGTCGTTTTCTGTATTTTCTCTTTTCTATAATTGCGTTTTGTTGTTATAAATTAAGTTCGGCTAGTGAATTATTAATTTCCGTTTGTTTGTTAGTAGTTGTTACGTGTTGTATTTACCTTGTTATCAGTTATATCGCTTTATTGACATTATTTCTCATTTAGATACCATAATAGTTTAGTTTATTGTTGGTTTTGCTTTAAAATGAATTTTTCGAAAGAGGAGCTCATAGACATGGTATTTGCTCTTGGCGCTAGCAACAGAAATCCATTTTTAGCATCAAGAACATATGCGATGGAATATCCCGACCGAAGAGCACCGGATAGTAAAACGTTTGAAAATTTGTTAATAAGGTTTCTTCGAACGGGTTCAGTGAATTACGTCGAACATGATAGAAGTAAGACTATGATTACAGAAGATAATGAAGTGATAGTCGTCCAGTCCATTGTGGAAAATCCGCACGTATCTACAAGGATAATTTCGAAACAACACGGGATAGAAGTCACTGCTGTAAAAAGGATTTTAAAAAAACATAAGTTTCACCCTTACAAAATTCAAAATCATCAAGGCTTATTACAAACGGACTTTGAAAGGAGACTAGTGTACTGTGACTACTTTTACAATTACGACACGATATAACTTTTCTAGATCATGTGCTTTTCACAGATGAAGCAACATTTGCTAATTGTGGAACCACAAACAGAAAAAATACCCATTATTATGACACTACAAACCCACATTTTGTTAAGCCCATTTTATATCAACAAAAATGGAGTGTTAACACATGGGGAGGCATCATAGGAAACACTATTATTGGTCCATTCTTTTTTGATAATACTTTAAATTTTATTGTGCAATCTACACAAATTTCCTACAAAATACTTTACCATTGCTATTAGAAGGCCTCCCAGATAACGTCATCAGGAGATTGTGGTACCAACATGATGGTGCACCAGCACATTATGGTGCTGCTGCAAGAGCACATTTAGATAGGGTATTCACCAATAAGTGGATTGGGAGAGGAAGTTTGATAAGCTGGCCACCACGATCACCAGATCTCACACCTTGTGATTTCTTTCTGTGGCCAACTGTAAAAAACATTGTTTACGCAACACCTCCTACAACGGCAGAGAACATGCAGCAACGAATAAGAAACGCTTTTCTTCAATTAAGTGAGAATAACTTAGCTGAGAATGTAAGTCTGTCGATACAGAGACGGTTGAGAGCATGTGTAGAGCAGAATGGAAATATATTTGAACACATTTTAAATTAAGATTGTTTTATTATCGAAAATTTTCAAAATGTATTTCTAAAACTAATGATAAAGCATTTAAAAAACAGGTGTTTGTTAAAATTACTTTGTTTTATTTTCATGGCCAACCAACTATTAGATGCCCCGCATTTTGCATGTTATAAACATGAGTATATCCCATTAAAGGGTTATAACTTTGAAAATACTAGAAATAAGTACTATGTTATTGGTACCATTTTAAAGGCGATTTTCCAAGGAATATGCTGACTTATAAAAATATTATAGGTTAGATTTTAAAAAAACGAGAAAATAACCAATAAAGATCGATAACTTAGACACGACATATTTAACACCCTGTATATTTATTCACTTTGTTCAACCTCAAAACAAATAACGTGTTAGTCCATAAATTAGAGACACAAGAGTTACGTGAGGCATTCTACCCATTTACAGACTACAGCTTAAAATGTTAGATGCTGCAACTGTCAAGATTTTAACAATATTATCAATAAAATCAAAACGAACAGTCTGAAGTGCACATATCCATATATCATTGCAAAGATAATTTGAATGGCTATCATTATAATATCTAGAAAGTATAGCAATGTATTTAAAATAAAAAAGTTGAATGTGGTTGCCAAAAATTTGGAACACCCTGTATATTTGTAAATAAAATTAGAAAATGCACAGTCGCATACTACATACGTACGTAATGTCTCATTGCTGCAGCGTTATTAGTTTTCACACTAAGCTCCGCCGACACACTATTGCACCACCCGGTATAAATCTCAATTTGCAAGAGTCACAGCAATATGTTCTATCCTCAATATGATTTTACACATTCTGTATATCACATAAATGAGTCTCCTGCATCCCCAAGAATTACAATTTTGCTAAATTATATAGATAAAAGCTTCGTGGTGTTGACATAAAATATAAACGAATAACGATTAAACGACGGTAATTATGTACCTATGTTATTTGTTTTAATTTTTTTTTAATTATGTAGTTATAGAAGCATTTAAATTCAAAAACATATAAATTTATTACCTGTATTTGCACCTGTAACAATTGCTGTCTTTCCTACAAGACACACATAGCTTCCGCTTTGTCTAGTTCTAAGTTTCAAATATATTTTCCATGCCACAGCTACAATGACGAACCAACTTAATACACCTGAGCAACAAAACATGTTTTTAACAGTGACTGTTACATAATCGATTAGAAATTATTCTGGAGTATTTTTAGTATGCTTTATCATTATTGTGATTCATCTAATCGCGCAGGTGCAATGGGTCGGCACACTACTTATATTGTTAATGCCTTAAATATTTCTTGGCAATATATTATTCTATGAAATAAATGTTTTGCTTGCACGAAATAGAAGTGATCATGTTCGGTGGTTTCCTAATTTGAATAATACTTTCTGTTGTATTTTGGAATCACAGTAATACAATGCGTGCATACAGTACGGGAAAATTTCAGTAAACGCGAAAAAAATGATGGGGAAAATCCTTGAACAGATCGAATTTAATTGATGTAAATACATGATAGTCCATTTTCAACTACATGAGTACGTCATCAATTTCTTTACTTTCTTATGCGCGGAATAAGGAAGTATGTATTATTATGATGAAAATGTTTGGCCTTGGATTTTTACATATGTCCACGAAGTTCGTTGTTACCGAAAAATGTCTGTTTTGTGTGTATTACTGTCTATGCGTGTGTGACCACGACAGCAGTCAAACGGTAAGATATATCAATACCAAACTTTATATTTAATACTATAATTCTTTTCGGGAGATCGGAGTAGATGAGTAGATTTTGTGTGAAATCGGTATACCGGAAGTAATAGGAGGCAAAAACTAAATTTTATCAATACCTCATCAACTACTAAATTTAGACAACTTTCTAATGAATCCAAAAAGTTATTTCGACATTTTCTATTAGGTCCTTTACTTCTATGGAAAAACAATTTTTTCACGAATATCTTCCGTCATGCTTTTCAGAGAGATATATTGAGTATTTAAAACTTGATTTTAAATAGTTTTTGTGTAAAATAAATTCCAACCTCGGACCGGAAGTAACACTGTTATCGATTAGCAGTTTTTTTTACAAATATCTCGCTAGCTACATAGGCCTGCAACCAAAAAAAGTTTAGAAATCAATTGCTGATTCTGATAAATTTTGAATGTTGATTTGAAAAAAAGTCAAAAAACATTATCACTTACCACTTTTGCGAAAATTGAAAGTTTTGATGTTCGTAGCAACCAATCCCTTATGTTACAAAATCCACTCAAGAATGAGGAATGAGTGTCATAAGTCGCCATTATTGCCGAAAACTGGTGGTTTTTAAGGACAGTATGTGGTGCGGATAAAAAACAATTTTTATATAATATGTGTCCAAAAATTTTTCTTTGGGCAGATTTTACTTCAAATTGGTTCTTGTTCGTCGACAGCCTATAATTCAACAGTGGTTATTATGAGAAGAATTTCCGAAACATCTTGTGGGAGTGGAAATGAATCAGTTGATGACGTTTAACACGCACT
The DNA here is from genome assembly GCA_963170755.1 of Amphimallon solstitiale. Classification (NCBI taxonomy): domain Eukaryota; kingdom Metazoa; phylum Arthropoda; class Insecta; order Coleoptera; family Scarabaeidae; genus Amphimallon; species Amphimallon solstitiale. The sequence goes on from OY720680.1 coordinate 36,696,886, forward strand.
TGAACCAAGTTATACTGAAGGTAATTGAGAGTTTGAAACACTTGCCTATAGTAGCCACTCACACTTAATAGTCTCCATTTAATTTTTACTTTATACATTTTCACATTATTGATTTCTACCATGTAATGAAGTTGGTTGTTGTCTAAAATAAATTGTGGAACTACTAACAGAAGCTACACATATGCTCTTGCTTTTTCTATTTTCTCATTTTATAATTAGTTTGTTATGTCTTGTCAACACAGTCCCTACGCCAAGATGACCTATACATTCAATAGTCAATTTGTAGCTTCTGTCGACAGTTCCTCAATTTATTGCAACCAACTTTACTACATGTAGACCATGCGAAAATGACATAAAAGTACAGATCTAGAAATTAATAATGTGAAGATGTGTAAAGTAAAAATGAAAGTGTAAATTAGGACTAGGTGTGAGTGGCTACTATAGACACGCGTACTACAAACTCTGTTTTCTTCAGTATAGCTCGGTCCAAGTGCGTGTTGACATAATAATGTAGCGTTTCCGGGGTCGAAATAAACAACTCGTGCAAATGTTTTGAAACAGTCTGTATATTTACACACTTAAAACTAATCACAATATAAAAATGTAAAATAAATGTATCGCACTTAAAACTACTACAAATAAATTAACACACGTATTTATTTCTATAACTACTATTTATGTCTGTAATATTTATTTACTTCTTGAACTGCACTACTCACATTATTTATGTTTATTTTAACCGTTCAGTAAATACCGCGCGCGACTACTATTGAATGAATGAAATCCTTTTCCCACCGGCGGCATTTATATATATGTGCAGACAAAAGGTCTAGCAAATTCTGGCTCTCTTCTACCATATTCCAGACTTTCTGTCGCTGACGTAATATATGAGTATAGTTGATTTACGACTTGTTTACCGGTACGTTTTTGTCGTCGCCCGGATGTCTGCTTCTTTTTTTTGTGTGCTTATTTCATTACAATAATATGTCCAGAATAGTTATGTGTCAAATATGGCTTCATTAATTAATAAATAGGCCGTGACACATTTATTTATTTATTTAAAGAAAAATACATGTGCACCTAGGTGTTGGCCACCTGTATGCGCAATTACATTATAAATTCGAAGAAATGTAGTAACCTAGTATGAATACATATTTCGCGTACAAAAGTGTACGTTACTAAAACTAACTAACTAAGTATAACTAACCATAACTATAATTATTTCATTAAGAAGTAACTTGTGTCCTTAAAACATCCCCGTTAACGCCTCCAAGTTAATAAAAATAAAGTTTCTTAAGTGCATTTCGTATGTTTTTATTCTTTTAATAATTTTTATTTCAGGTAGAATCTTGTTGTATAGATACGGTCCTAAGCAACAAAAGGATCTTTGGTAAAATGTGGTATTACTTGTTGTTGTTTGCAGACATCCTATAATCCTGTTTCTTGTAAGGTATTTATGATTTATAGACTCTCTTATTTCAGGATGTTTATGAAGAAAAGTACATGATGTCAGTATATATAAAGGATTGATGTTAAGTATGTCTACGGAATATAACTGTATTGTTGGATAAAGTCTATCTTCCCTGTATATTGTTTGGAGCAAGTAGTTTTGAACAGAATTTAAGGATTTTAGAGTGTCATTATAGGCTCCGCCCCAAGCTATTATACCATATCTTAGTACTGATTCCGCCAGGTTTCTGTAGAGCATGAATAATATTTTGATAGGTATTTGAATTAATCCATTCTCTGCATATTCCTTAACATCACTCTAAGTGTTCCCGTTGAATATCACTGCTGTATCATCCGCGTATGATATAATTTTTCCATGAGATATATTTATTTTCGTTAAAGTGTTAATGTATAATATAAAGAGAATTGGTCCCAATACAGTGGCCTGTGGTATACCAATTTTTATTGTTCTGGTCTTACTTAGTGTGTCCATTATTTTAACAATTTGTCAATTTGAAAACACAATGGAATTTAATGGCACTTAAAAATTATTCTGTCCAGAGATTTTTGTCTCAAACATGGATGGCTTCATTAACTAATACTGAGAAATGTAATATGTTGAGTTTTGAGTTGTTATATCCATTGTCATTAAAAGAGTGTAGAATCTGAAAGGATGTATTTGAGACTGTATCCTGAAAGAAGGCAGGCCAGTGCTCGTACGTACAAAAATTTGGTCACTAATTTGAAAGAATATGGTTAGTTTCCAAACCTATTAGAAATCCGAAATTAATGAATGAGGATTAAGAATTAAATGTATTACGATCTGTTATTGAAAATACTTCAATATCTGCTAAAGAAATTTAACATAACACTGGTACTGCGAAAACTATAGCACAAAGAATTTTAAAGCGTCATAAATACCACCCGTATAAGTAGACCTTTCTACAGGGGCTTAGAGATGGAGATCAAAAAGGAAGATTACAATTTTGCCAACGGTATGTTAACCATTGTGAGAATAATAATCATTTTCCTGCTAGGATTTTATGGTCTGACGAATGCAATATCCAAATAATGGTCTCTTCAATAGACACAATGTTAACTTTCGGGACAGGACATATTCACGTTGTTAAGTAAAGTCGGCTTCAAGTAAGATTTTTTGAAGGGGGCTTACGCAGAGGTGCCGGCTAACTGCGGTGAGGTAGGACGTAAAGGGGTAGCGCCATATGCGCTTATGCAAATTCTGGAGAAGGTTTCGTTCTAGCAATAGTTCCGCTTTCATATACGAAATTTAAAATACAAATAAACAAAGGCTCGATGCATGTTCGAATGGAATTAGTTTTTAAAATAAAGTTTCTGGAACTATGTTATGATGTTGTAAATTTTGCCAACTTCGAGGGTGAAATGTAGAAGTCAACAATTTTAATTATCAGAAAGTACACCCACCGAAACCTTAATTAATCCTTTATATCCAATTTAATGCAAAAACATAATAAGAAAGACAAAAATTTCTGCTGTTTGTTTCGCCAGAACGAATACTTTACAACGGCTGAATTTGCATTAGCACACATGGCGCCAACCGCTTACGTCCTACCTCACGGCAGTTAATCGGCACCTCTGCGTAAGCCACCTTAATGACTGGTGTGGCGTGTTAGGTGCTAAACTTATTGGGCCCATATTTTTTTAACGAAACACTAAATAGTGAAAGGTACATATTTGAATTTACTACAAACTGATTTAGAAAATAGTCTTGATGATTTACCGTTGATTGAGAATATTAAAATCTACTTCTAACAATATAGCGCCCCACCCCACAATTCAAACATAATCAAGGAATATCTTAATAACAGGTTTCCAAGTTCGTGGGTTGGTAATCTAGGACTAATTTTTTGGCCACCTAGATCTCCAGCCATTGGATTTTTTTGTTTAGGGATACGTAAAAGATACACGTACAATCGATGGAAACATTTGATACTGCCGAAGATCTTCGTGAAGCTGTTTTTTGGCAGCATTTGATAGGTAGCATTAAAAGGCAAAAACTACGCAGTGCCATTATGTAGTGACACTACGAAGGGTACTATTATGTCTAGGAACGTGATTATAAATTATTTGAACATCTTTTATAATTATTTTCTTTTAATATCATTATCGTTATTATTCTTATTATTTTCTTTCATTATTGTTATCTATTGTTTGTCGATTTTTCATGTATCACGGTCTACTTATTGATGAGTGTTTAATAAAATACATTTTTTTAATATTTCCTTTGTTGGTTTTAAAAATAAATAGCACATACGCTATATCATTGCAAAGGGGATTAAAAAAACACGTTCAATTCTATCAAAGCCGACTTGACGTTCGATAAGAAAAATTAAAGTTGAGAGTGAAAACTAAGAAATAGAAAGTGCAAGAAAAAATCCAAGTCGATATTTAAATTTTGCATAAAAAGTGCCACAAGAAAGTGTAAATAAAAATTATGTGTCTACGAAAACAAAAAAATTTCGAAAGAAATTGTTGATATGCGTCAGCTTTTCAAACAACATATTACAAACTTTGATAGGCGCAATGTAGATGGCAGCGTGTTCCGTCTGCGCTGGGAATATTGTGAAGAAAGACACTAATACAAATTCAAAACCTCTATTAAAAAGTCTGGAAGTAAAAACACTACAAGAAGTGCCGAAAGAAAACTCTTCGTATGCTGCAGCTGTTCGAATCACGGCTAAAAAAGCGGACACCTGTGAGGAGAAAATAAATAAAACTTCCGAGCCAGCTAACGGTTTTACTGTTGTTACAAGAAAACGTAACACTTTGAAGAAGCCCACAGTCCTTGGCTCGCCTGCGACACTTCTTTGAGAGCAGCCGAAAATAGGGTACATCTGCATGTTTATCGATTAGACAAATCGACAAAAGTAGAAGATATTGAAAAACACCTTAAAAATAATAACTTTGATAATGTAGTTTGTGAACAATTTCGGGCAAAATATCCTGAAGAATATGCTTCATTCAAGATTTCTCTGCCTGTCAGTGATTTGGAAAAAGTTAATAATCCGGAATTGTGGCCGAAGGGAACTTGTATTCATCGTTTTTTTATATTAAGAACACAAAAGAAGCAGAATCAGTAGCATCAGCTGAAGGGAGCGAGGATTGTGATGATAAAGATTTCGATGTTCCGTTTTCTCCGTACATATTGCTATAGCCTTGTTTTCAAATTAAATATAATAATTTTGCACCGGCATAATTTAATCAAACTACGATAATACAAAGCTGCATAATTTATTACGAATGTAGAGATAACGTTATTATGTAAAAAAAATTCTTTATTAAATTTATAAGTTCAATCTCCATCAACATTCATATATTTCTTTTAGGTTCTAGCAGTGATATTCCTTTTGTTTTTCCCACAACATTTCTTATTTAAAATTAATAGGTTATAATAACATCATCGAAGAAATAATTCTCTTGCCACATGTGGCCGTAAAAAGAAATTGTCCTTTTTACTTTCCAATTACAAGTAAAAAAAAACAAACGTGTATTTTATAAAGATACGGAGAACACATTACATTACAAATATAACATATAGATTTAGAATAGATATCACTCTTTGCTATATTCAAATTTTAACATTATATAGTTTCAAAGAAATAATAATTTTATTATACGACGCTAAATTTTTGCCTTACCAAAGACATTCATTTTCACGAAGTATCTTTGAAAATACAAAAACTCGCAAAACAGAAAACACCCTGATAAGACCGTCACCAATCACCATATGCAAACATTCACACGTTGTACATATCATAAATTGGCTATTGTCCATCAAAATGCTCCCATCTTTACGTATACCAATATATTTGAAATCCCCATAAAATTTTGTATGTATTGTATTGTATTATTGTATTATTGTATTATTGTATTATATTGTATTGTATCTAAAACTTGTTAACAATGCATAGATAACATCACTAACAAACATTCACACGTTGTGTCATCGATGCCTCCCTACATTGTTAACAATAATGCCATTATTTATTACTTTAGTCTACTTATAACAAAGAAGATAATAATCGCATCCAAAATATTAAATAAATTTTTAAAACGCTTTGCTAAAGATGAATATTTCCACATAGCAACTTTAGCATAATTTATTTTTAAGTGAAACTTACTTATGCTGTTTATACATTTCATCAAATTCTTCCTTATATTGGTCCATCATAGTGATAATTAAAAAAAATAAATGAAATTAAACTAAATGGCAAAAATTAATTATGAAATAAAAAGTACTTATTGAAAATAAAATAACTTAATACATTTTGCTAAGGATGATTTTTATGCAGTGTATTACACGCCTGCAATCATCGAACGAAATGAAAAATCAAACGCTACTGTTCGGTTACTAGAGCTCGGCAACTTGTTCACTTCTAGATATCGACTGCTTCTTTGCCACTTCTCTCATACTTGCCTTCTTCCCGGCTTTTTATAATTTTCGGTCATCAGAAAAAACCATACATCGTTCGCAGCGCCACAATCTCCGCACTAACGTTTATGTTGGCATTGTCCTGCTCAGATTTATTTTCTTGATGTTCTCCCTAGGCTGACCTGCACTAATATTGTTTGACATATCGAAATTACACAAATTATACACGCACTCAAATTGTTTATTATTGTTAATGTCTATGCACATTTGCGATTTTCTTATCTTGGTAGGTACATTCCTTTTCATTAACGCCATCCTTCATTATGTTTCTAGATGAATTCGTTGCTTCTTTCATCATTATTTAAATACATTCTTTTACCACTATTTAACACTATTCGTATTTTTCTTTTGCAGCCGTTTCCTTTGAAAATAACAGGAAAAACATTGCATACGACTGGAATGCTCCTTTTATTAATTATGTTATTATAAACCTGGACCTTGATAACTTCATCCATATCTTCGAACCATCTTTCCTCGTCTTCATGTAGGTTGATTTGTATGCAGCTGTTAACAATATTGAACATTGTTTTTCTTCGTAGATTTTAATGAGATTAAACCAATTTAACGTGTTATTTCCGGAATTTTTCCTGGATAAAACTGGATTTAACCTGCTATTACTGAAGTTTTTCCACATTATATTGTGTCGAATAAAAATAATATACCTTTTACATATTCCTTTTAAAATTATGCTTAGATATAAGTGTCAGGTATTTATCATATTATTAAATGTGACCATAGAATGTCGAACAAATAACAATCTCTTATAAATTTACGTCTATTCATGATGAAAGATGTTTTCACGTCGTAAATATCTAATTTCACCTTTTTCATATAGCTTTACGGCATTCAAATGACTAACTCTTTTGACTACACCATCTTTCATCATAACTCTCTCTCTGTTATTTATTCTTAATACCTTATTCATTTTGAATAGTGGTTTATTGTTCAAAATATTTAATGCGACTCTCACACAATGCATAAAATTTGGTTCTGTCTTTGTATATTGAAATTGCATCTTGTGCTCCTCGTTTCTACAAATATAGAATACATGAACTTTATTTTTGTATTTATTTTTATACATTTCAAATAAATTTTGTTACAATTTTTAATTGTCATCTACCTAACATTATAATGTTACGCCGTTGCGGTTATGCAACTCATGATACATCTTTCCATAATTACACTTACTACTAATAAATTATTTACTTATTCTATTACATAATTATTTATTTATCTTACAATGCCTGACCAATGTAGAGATCACGGCAATATGTTATTTAAATATACGTAGTTTAAGCAATAAACTTTCTGACAAAAGTATATTTTATATGTTTGGTAGAGACTTGGCTTAAATCAAACGAATCAGATAATATAAGTATTGCAAATTATATCTTAAAAGGTGAATTTCATAGAATGCACAGTTCTGGTGGCGGTATTTGTATTTTTGCTCGGAAAGATTTATGCACTGAGGTAATTGATTTCACCAATTATGCTGTTGAGAGAGTCTTTGAGATTGCGGGCATATGCTATACGAATAATAATATAAAATCTATAATTATAGCTTTATATAGGCCTCCTCAATCAGATTTTGAGATGTTTTTGAATTACTTGACGCGCTTACTAGACTATATATTTACACCGAACACAAATCTGTATGTATGTGGGGACTTTAACATCAACTTGCGTATAGCATCATGGGAACAGCAGACTTTGATTAATACTATGACTACTTATGGGTTAGAAATGACTGTGCGCTAGTGTACGAGGGTAACTGGGAATACTGAAACTTTAATAGATAATATCTTTGTAAATAATTCAGCTTCTGTATATACAAGGCTAGGTGATACGTATTTGTCGGATCATAGGTATATTAACTTGTTCACTAGTGACATGGGACAGACATCACGCAATCGATTTACAGAAAAAAAGAGTGTTTAGTGACCTTAATAAAGGTAATTTCTAATTTTCCATTTCAAGGAAACAATGGACAGCAGTTTATTATCAAGATTCTTTTGATAACAAATTTCAAGTATTTATGAGCATTCTGAGCTATAATGCTTTCCCATACCAACGTACCAAGAGTACCGGGAAAAATAAGAAACAATGGGTCACTCCTGAAATTATTCAGTCAAGTGCATTCTTAAAGGACTTATTTGTTTTGCAAAAGTCCTTTTCTCATTTACGAAATACATATAATGATGCTAAAAATGTTCGTAAATCCTTAGTCACAGGTACTAGACAACATTTTAATGACGATTTCATACAGTCTGCAGGCAATAAGAAAAGGGCTATGTGGAAACTAGTGAAGGAGTCTACAGGTAGTTGCAAAATGACAAGTAATGTAGAGCTTTTAAGTAATGGAACACTTGTGCAAGACTGTCATGACGTAGCGGATATACAGGGTGAGTCATTAGTAGCCGCTTCTTCGATTGCTCTTTTGTGTTTTAAAGAAAAGAAAAAACAATTAGTTGAAGATCCATGGTTGCTTGTGACGCATATTGTAAAAATACTTTAAGCTCTGGCGCACTTCCGGTTTCACCGGAAATGCACGGAACTTAATTTTTTTAAATGACTCACTCTATATATTTTTGGATTTTCTTGTACTGCTTTAAATTGTCAGTTCAACTGTTTTTTTCTTTTTTCAAAATTGAACCAATATTTTTTGAGTTATTAATTTTTTTTGAAAATATTTCACCAAAACACGTGTTCAGAAAAAAATCATATTCACATTGTTTCTAAAAGCAAAAACATTAACCTTGGTGGTGCTTGTAGCCAATAAAATTCTGCATCATTTGGTAAAGTTGCACCCGACAATACCTCAAAAAAAACTTTTTTTTCAAAGCCTACTTCCTGAAATTTTCACATACAAAAACTTATTTTTTTTAAATGGAACACCCAGTATTTTATTGAGTCATTTTGTTCCTTTTTATTCTCTTTCATTTTTGTTAACAATGTCCTATACCTATCTTTTGTAATTTTTGAGATAATCACTATAGAAGCAATTAGCGGCCAATTAAAGAACTACGGGCGCTGTTCTATGCACCTAAATATTCGTCCAATAAAAGCTGGAATGCGGCTGACTGCCTGAATCAACTGTTAAAGAAAGTCGGTATACATTTATGTGAAACTTATAAAAGCATAGCCATTAGTTATCATCCAAATGAATTATTCTTATGAAGAGTTTAGAGAAATGATTGACGTTTTGGGTGAATCTGAAAGAAACTCTTTGCTAGCATCCAGACTTTACGCACAGCGATCCCTGGTACAAGTCAACCGAAGCCAGAAACCTTCGAAAATATAAAGTGAACGGTTTGAGTGAACAGAAAGCATTGAATATGAAAGAAAGAGCGGAAAAAGCAATTACTGGTGATGATAAGACGTTTGTGGTACTTGCGAGTGTAATCGAACACCCCCATACTAGTACTACGAAAATTAGTCATCAGTTAGATGTAAGTCAAATTTGAGAATCCAGAATAATTAGGAAATATGAAATTCACCCGTAGCATATTCATACACAGGGTTAGATGAAAGAAATTTTCAGAATCGATTACATTTTTGTCAATTGGCAACAGATAAATTATCCTGGCTTTCTCAATTTTTTGTTGTTTACTAACGACGCCACCTTCTATTAAAGTGAATACGTTCATCGTCACAATTTCCTTTATTATAACACATAAAATCTCCCACTTTATCACACCTGTAAACTTTCAAAATCGTTAGTCATTAAAACTGTGGGGAGGAATAGGTAGTTACATAATTGGACCTTATTTCTTTGATGAAAATGTTAATGGAGGAGAGTATATTCGCTATCTACGGACGGATTTTCAAAACTTTTTGAAGACATCTTCAAATATGTTAGTAAACATAGCCTTTATTTTATTTCGATGTTAACCAACGGTGTCAAAAATGAAATACTACAACTGGACATTGCCGGAATTAACAAATTGAAATGCGATGCTCTTCATTCTGTAAAATTATTACTTTTGAGATAGTTGGATATAACATTTACTTTGTTCGACAGTGGACTAAGGAAGTCGGGCGCCATCCCTGCCTTCCATTGGTTGAACGAATATTTTGGTGCGTAGAGCAACAGCTCCCGTAGTTCTTTAATTGACCGCTAATTGTTCCTATAGTGATTATCTCAGAAATTACAAAAGATAGCTATAGGACATTGTTAACAAAAATGAAAGAGAATAAAAAAAGGAACAAAATGCCTCAATAAAATACTGGGTGTTCCATTTAAAAAAAATAAGTTTTTGGTATGTGAAAATTTCAGGAAGTAGGCTTTGAAAAAACAAAGCTTTTTGAGGTATTGTCGAGTGCAAGCTTACCAGGTGATGCGGAATTTTCTTGGCTACAAGCACCATCAAAGTTAATGTTTTTGCTTTTAAAAATAATGTGAAAATGATTTTTTTCTGAACACATGTTTTGGTCAAATATTTTCAAAAAAAAAAATAATAACTCAAAAACTATTGGCTCAATAATGAAAAAGAAAAAACAGTCGAACAGACAATTTAAAGCAGTACAAGAAAGTCCAAAAATATATAGGGTGAGTCATTAAAAAAAAATAGGTTCCGTGCATTTCCGGTGAGACCGGAAGTGCGCCAGAGTTTAAAGTCTTTTTATAATATGCGCCACAAGCAACCATGGATCTTCCACTAATTGTTTTTTCTTTTATTTAAAACACAAAAGAGCAATCGAAGAAATGACTACTAATGACTCACCCTGTATTTAACGAATACTTCCAATCTGCGCCTAAGAACTTGATCAGTAGTATGCCGGACGTACAAATTGATACCAAAATAATGTGGAATACTAAATCGATATTTCCTTTTCCTTTTACTCCCAATGAAGTAATGACTGTTATCCGTAGATTAAAGAATACACAGTCATCGGGAGCGGATGATATTGCACCTATAATATTAAAAGATGTCGGTATATATATCATTGATATTCATACTTAATAAACTTTACTATTCAAGAGGGCACATTTCCTGCCGTTTTAAAAATTTTCGCTGTAGTTCCGATTCATAAAAGCGGGTCAGCAACAGACGTGTCGAATTATAGGCCAATAGCGTTGACATCTGCCGTATCTAAGATACTGGAGTATTGTTTGCTGGCAAGATTGGAACCGTTTCTGGAGAAACATAATATTTTATCGTCATCGCAATATGGATTTCGCAAGGGCGAGTCCACAACAACCGCATTAATTGATTTTTATAACAAATTGATGATAAATATTGAACAGCGAAAATCTCCTATCGCAATCTTCTGTGATCTTCAAAAGGCTTTCGACTACTTGTAGCACAGCGAACCAACAGAAAAGCTGCAATGCTACGGAATACGTGGATGTGCGAACGAGTGGTTCAATTCGTTTTTGGAAGGACGTGGTCAGTTTATACGGATAAAATGCAGGAAGGCATCCGGTGACTTAGGAATGCAATGGGATTTTATCCATTGCCTTCCGGTCGAGAATGGTGTCCCACAGGGATCTGTCCTGGGCCCTATTCTTTTCAGCCTCTATATAAACGACATAGTGCAATTCCTGTCAGACGTCTTCGTCACTATGTATGCGGACGATATCTCTCTCCTGCATACTCCTGACGGGGAGTCTGAAGCATTTACGGCCGACATTGTTGGTGTGCTGTGCCGCTGCTTTACTAGCAATAAGTTGTCATTGAGTCTTGAAAAAACAAAGTTAAGAGGCCGACTCCCTCAAAACCGCGTTTGGAAACAACTCTAGTTCCTACAAAAGTTGTTGTTTATTGTAAAAAAATACATGATGTTGTAGACGAGAACTTAAATTAAACGACTGTTGTTTCGAAAACACGATTCCGGTAATTTTGCTCGATAGAAAAAAATAATGAAACAGGCACTGCAATTTTCGAAAAACAACTATTACTCGCAATTTAGCAAATATTGTAGTTTTAAAAAAATATGAGTACAATGGTTTCATAAATAAGTAAACGATAGTTGTTTTACTTTTTCATTAATTCAAATATTTAATTAGTAAATAAATAATTAGGAAAATTGCTTATTATGCTATTTACTGCGCAGAAGCAGTGCCACATTACATTCCCCTCTGACCCGAATATCAGTTGAGATCAATCGTTCGAGGTAATAGTCACGTCTCTCGCTACGTTTTGTCACGCATACATTTCGCTATTATCTTTATACTTTGGAATGGGGAATAAAGAGAATCAGCAGAAGAAAAACGTATTCTCGGTATCAATATTAAAAATAAAATTAATTAACCCTTATTATTTAATGATGCCCCATCAATTTGAATAAATTTATTACATCTTGGAATGAACTTTTCAATACCCATACGAGGCAGAGGAGTGTGAATTTCGGGACGTTGAGATTTGAGAACTTTGACCTCTCCCGCTGCAACTCGACGATATTCGTAGGCGTAGGTCTCCAGGACAATTTGTTGTGGAGTGACCATTGTGCTGCGCTGACAACTGCTGTCTCGAGAAAATCCTACCTGTTTCGACATCTACGACATACTTTGAGCCAACAAATATTAATATCCGTATACCACGCGGAGATAGAATCTCGGATCCGATATGGTATTGTTCTGTGGGGAGCGTGCGCCGTTGCGAGCGATGTTTTTGTGGCCCAGAAATCCGTAGTGAGGGGCATTGTGGGTGCCCGCTGTAGCGATTCGTGTAGGCCAATTTTTCGCCACCTACATATACTGCCACTTCCGTGTTTATTCTGGACATGGCGTCCTACATATTTAAACACAAGCATCTCTTCAAGAAGAAGTCAAGTATTCACGACTATAGTACGAGGAGGAGAAGTCATTTCCACGTCCAACAATACACCTTGCGTATAACTAGTCATAGTCCAGACAACTTTGGTCTTCGCATGCTTAATAAATTACAACCGTGTATAAAAATGCTTCAAATTACAACCTATTCAAGCACAATCTTAAAGACTTTCTCATTGAGCATCTATTCTATTCACTTGATGAATTCTGGTTGTTTTAAGATTCCCACGTGTGTCTTTCCATCGGCAAAAATCTTAACCTTCTGCCACTATGTTGCAGGCTATTATTATTATTATATATTATATTTAATTGTATTACAGATTGTATAATGACTTGTTACATACACCTTGAGGTGTCTATAGTAATAAAGTGTGTATTATTATTATTATTAATATATCCGCCTAGAAAGCATGACGGGAGATATTCGCAGAGAAATTTTTATTCGATAGGAGTAAAAGACCTGATAGAAATGTAGGAAATATGTTTTCTGGATTCATTAGAAACTTGTGTAAACTTAGTACTTAATGAGGTAATTATAAAATTTAGTTTTTGCCTCACAATAAGTAAACTAATACTTCGGGTACACCGATATCACTCAAAATCTATCCGATCCCCCGAAAAAGATTATATTCTTAATAATGTATTTACATCAATTAAAATCGATCTGTCCAAGGATTTTTACAGCAAAATTTTATTGCGCGTTTACTGAAATTGTTACATACGAATGCACGCACTGTAACGTATTACTGAGATTCAAAACTACAATAGAATGTATTATTTGAATTAAGAAGCCACCAAACATGATCACTTCCATTTCGTGCAACCAAAACATTTATTACATAGATATAGATAATATTATTGTCAAACTGAAATATTTAAGGCCTATAACAATATAAGTGGTGTGAAGTCTCATTACACCTGCGCGATTCGATAAATCATAATAATCATAAAGCATACTGAAAATACTCCACAATAATTTCTAATCGGTTGTGCAATAGTCACTGTTAAAAGCATGTTTTGTTGCTCAGGTGTGTTAGGTTGGTTCGTCATTGTAGCTGTTGCATGGAAAATATATTTAAAACTTAGAACTAGACAAAGCGGAAGCTATGTGTGTCTTGTGGGAAAGACAGCTATCGTTACAGGTGCAAATGCAGGTACAGTTTTTTAAATGTTTTTGAATTTAAATCCTTCTACAAATATATATATTTGTATATTAAACAAAACTAGGAAGAAAATTTTAAAACTAAATATCGGATAAACGCGTTTTTTTGGTAAAAAATCTACACATAAGAGTTTGTTATGTGTACAGTGCAAATCTGTGTGATGAACTGTGTTCGTGTTTGATTTATCGTTCTCGTTACGTTCGTTATTTAACAAAGAAGAACTCAAACTGATTTGGAACAATACTTTTACTCTTATCGAGCAGAATCTTTTTGTAATTACCTCGCAAATTGTGCATTCTATACTATTTTGTTAAGTTGTTAAGAGTATTTAAAACTTCATTTAGGACTACTTTTGTAAAACTAACAACTTTTCTATAGAGTTTGTGTTTCCACCATAAGGAAAGTCTTTGATGAGAATATGTTTTTCAAAAAATGGACAAATGATACAAATTGTTCAGAAATGTTAATTTTTCTGCATCATTGTCTTTTAATGTAGTTAACTCAAAAATAAAATTATAACTTGTCCAACTATATGAAAAATCCCGTTCTACTGCAATTCCAAGAAATTTGGATTTTTCCCTAATTTTTGATATACGTCGTTTATTAGAGAAACATCCTGCGTTTCTAAGGCAAAAGTCAATAAGTCATAATTATTAGGATCAACCAGAATTCTAAACAAACAATTTTTTTACTTTGAAAACTTTACCAACTTTTAATAATAATGGGCTATCCACTCACTAGCTCTGGATCATCTACTTTATCGTCCATATCTACCTTTGTTTTTTTTTTGTTAGACATGAATAGTGTGTTACAATTGTTCGTCTCTTTTTACTTTCATTTGAGGGACAGGCAGTTTGGGAAAATTGTTTTTTTGCACTAACTCTTAATTTGTTTATGTGAAGTTGAATCTGCAATAATCGTTTATTATAGCTTAAACATTTATCAACTCTAAACGCCATCGTAATAGTTATTCACTAACCAAGTGCAGGAAGACTATTTTCCCGCATGAGTGCACTTTGAAAGCACGAGCGACCGCAGGAAGCTAGTGCTTTTAATTGCGCGAATGCGTGGAAGATGTCTTCATGCAAGTACTTTGTACATTATTCTTTGTACGAACATTAAATTAAAAACATATTATTGATTAATGTCATTAGTATCATACCTAACCTAAAATATATTACCTAATTAATTTAAGCATTTCATATACGTAACCGTTACTCATCTAAAATTAAGTTATTATATTCTTACACATAGCAAACATGAGGTATTTATTCTTATATTTATAAATTTATAGTACATTTATTGCATTTTTTGGTTTAATTACAATTTCTTATGAACTGCCAATATAAATGTTGATGTGGTCAAATAGATGGCGCAGCAAATTTATTGGAAGAATTTTTAATTATTACTCCTATTTCCCCAACTTTTAGTGAAGAATAGTCGAGGGAAGTAGTATTTTCTAGACTAAATTGTATTACTATCAAGTTAGTTTCTTTTTATATGTCCCAAAGAGCCAGTGTTTTTTCAATTTTTACAGTCGTCTCGACCGGGAAATACTCTTTCTTGGTCGAGCGACACATGCGCCAAATGTCACTTTACAGGCCATGAGTGCAAACACATATTTAATAACATTACCAACCTATAGGTTTTTCAACTAAAGTACCTAATTAACCGTGTAAACTTTTTAATTCGCAAATAATATCATTTGCATTTAAGTTATTTCCATACACATAGTCTTTTGAGGTAAGTTCTTATTCAATACAAGTATTTATTTGCCATTTGTTAAGGTTGTCTCCGGGAACTTTAAATAATTACATTTTTTCTTGGTTTTATAACCACTGTTTCACATAGGTACAAAACATGGCTTTCAAAGTATACTCAGTTAGTCAGTTATAACTATAGAGCGGACGTGCCACTTTTAAATTACCACGGAGTTACAACGGAGCAAAGAAATAATGTAAACAACACGCAGTTTCTGAATAGCACTAATTCATGGTTATGGTGAACTGCAACATCTGTTTTGACGCGAAAATAAAAAAAAGGTCCACTAAATCCTCATAAATTTCTTTCTTCATCGGCGTAGGTAGGTTAGTTTCGTTTTACTTTCTAATTGAAGTATTGTGGTGATGAAAATTTTCGACGTCGAGATTTTTGCAGTGTCCACGTTTTGAAGTCCCCTGATACCGAAAAAGTGGTTTTTAAAAAATGTCTCTCTCTCTCTCTCTCTCTCTGCGTGTGTGTGTGTATGTCAGTATGTGTGTGACCACGATAGCGGTCAATTCCAATTTTATTATTTCCGTGTATAATCTCCCTCTTGAGATCTGATTAGTTTTTCAGTAAAATCGATAGACCGGAAGTAGTAGTTTACTTCAGTGAACGAATCTTGCCAATATTTCGTTAACTACTAAGTTTAAACAAATTTATAAAGAATTCATATGTACCGTACTTCAAATTAAAATTAGGAACAACTTTATTTAAAAAGTTTTTCGAAATTCCAACCGGATGTAGGCCCGTTACTCTTATCGAAAATCAGTTTCTTGCGAATATTTCGCAAGTCATGCTTTTTTCACACGTACGTTACGGGTATAAAAGTATTTAGAACTTAATTTTCAACACCTTTTCTATAAAAAAAAATTCAAAATTCGGACCGGAAGTACCACTTTTACGCTTACCGAATAGCGATTTTTTGCAAATATGTCGTAAATTATGCATTCTATATATATTTATGAAGAGTACAAAAGTATTTAGAACTAGATTTGCAATATTTTTTTTATACATGAAATTTCAAAATTCAGACCGGAAGTAACACTTTTACTCTTAGGGAGTAGCACTTTGTCTTCGAATATCTTGCGAAGTATGCATTCTATACCGATTTATTAAGAGTACGGAAGTACTTAGAATAGGATTTTAATAATTTTTCTATAAAAAGAATTCTAAAAATTGTATGGTTTGAAACGTTCATAAGTATAAGAAACTCGTGTGTTGGCCACACCTCATTTTTTTCATTTTTTTTGACTGTTAATTACGTACTTCGTAGTTTTTGTAATAGTTCCTGTTTAATACCGGTTCACTGAATCAACCTCTCCCATTTATATCGACGTAAGTATGCATTGGATTTCGTTAAGTTCCAATAACATACGCATACATTTTTAGTTATCATTTATTTAGATCTAGAACATTGTTTATGTTACTTTTTCATATATTATTTGAAAGAACATCGAGAATGGCATCGTGAAACAATGGTGAGTTGGATTGAGGGTCATACTGATTGTATGTCCGTTGTCAGTGATTCCGATATTTATTGCAAAGTCTGTAAAATATCGTTACAGAATGCCCAAAGAGAGTGTACAACGTCACTTAGCATAGCTAAAACATTGGACCCGTTGAAAGCTGGCAATTTTAACGAAGAACCCTATGAAGCTTTAATGGTGGCTAGTATCCCATTAAATAAACTTGACAGTCCCACTTTCAAAACATTTGTTCAAAAATATACTGGTCGAAATATTCCTTATGAATCTACCTTAAGCAAATATCATGTTACTAAGTGCTT
The DNA here is from genome assembly GCA_963170755.1 of Amphimallon solstitiale. NCBI lineage: Eukaryota > Metazoa > Arthropoda > Insecta > Coleoptera > Scarabaeidae > Amphimallon > Amphimallon solstitiale. The sequence continues at coordinate 36,714,294 of OY720680.1, forward strand.
CACGAAAGCAGTAGAGTGCATTAGAACGCATCTTTCAAATGGATAGGTGCCGACGAAACTGTCGATATATTAGGAAGCTGTGTGGAAAATGTTGTGGCTGGTGTACTACATTCAACTATTTCATATAACAGTTGATGCGGAAACAGTTGCTAAAACCTTCGATAGAAATTATATAGAGCACACTGCTATGGCTGCCAGCAACTTTATTTTCTCGGAATTTACGTAGATTGGCGTGTAAAACATACAAGTGAACTTTTACTCCTGCAGGTTTTACCAGACGTATTTGTTTGTCAAATTGTAAACATTTAAAACTTCTGCTATCTGTGCAGATTTAATACGCAGATATTTAATAGAGAAAACACAAACAAACATTAAGATGACAGACAAACATAAAATGAATGAGTGGTCACATATATTAGGGAGGTTTGCTGTAAAATATGCGCCAAATGTACCACCTACTGCTTAGTTTTTTTAAATTAATCCTAAGAAAATCTTTATGGAGTCTGCAAAATCGATCATAAATAACAAAAACTTTTAACGTTTCGACACTTTAATAGTTGTCTTTTTCAAAAATTCTTTAAAATTATATTTTACATTTTGTCTGCAACAATTAAAATTCTTTATTAAAACTTAAACCTATCAATTCTTTTGACCGGATACATCAGTAAATAATCAATATTTGTTGAGATTAATTTGTTTTTGTGATACATTCTGATTTTCCTCCCATTTACATTCCTTATTAGTCAAATTACTTTTAATTAAAATAACAAACAACAAAACACAAAAACAGCACACTCATCAACAATAATTCTCAGATCTAAATCTCTTTTCCCTTTGTTTTCTGATATTATTTTTATTATCTTCATCCTTTAAATCGTACTGATATACATACACATATATACGAGGTAGGCGCCATAAATTCTCGGCCAGACAGGCTTACAAACGTGTTCAAACTCCGTCACGTCGTGCATTCACATACGCGAGGTGTACACTATAAATATGACAGTTCGAAGCATAGTAGTTTTTAGTAACCAGCCAACCAACGTGACTAGCGCACGAAAATGTCTGAAGTAACAAAAATTGAGTACCACGCGATCATTAAATTTTTAACAAAAGAAGGACATACACCTTAAACACATTAAACAACGTTTAGACGGCGTTTGCGGTGATTCGTCTCCTTCGTATTCAACTGTAAAAAAGTGGGCAAAATATTTCCATTTGGGACAAGAATCCCTGGAAGATGCTGATCGGTCGGGTCGACCAATTTAAGTGATAACGCGTCAACAAATTTCAATTTTTGAACATTTAGTGCTAGAAAATCGCCATTTAAAAGTGAAGGAATTAGCAGTGATAACAAACATTTCCGAAACAAGTATTCGCCGAATTCTCCATGATCATTTGGATATGAATAAAATTAGTGCTAGATGGGTACCGCGACTTCTATCTGCTCTCCAACGTGAACGTCGAGTCGAATGTGCGCAGTCGTTTTTAAACATGTGTGGAGACAACCCAAAACCAATTTTGAAGTCCATTGTCACAAGGGATGAAACAATGGTTATGTTTTAAGATCCTCTAGCGAAAAGTGATTCCATGGAATGGCGGCGACCTGATGAACCTCTTCCCAGAAAGGCGAAAGTCGTTCAATCAGCGAAAAAGGTGATGGCCACAATATTCTGGGATTGTGAGGGCATTTTGCTAATTGACTTTTAAGAGCGCAGTACAAGTGTTATTCCATAAATTAAGGGACAGTATTCGTGCAAAACGTCGTGGAAAATTGACAAAAAGTGTAGGATTATTGCACGACAATGCTCCTGTCCATACTGCCGCCATTTCACAAGCTGCCATCCGCGAATGCGGCTTTCAAGAATTGGAACATACACCGTATAGTCCGGATATGGCTCCTTGTGATTTTTTTTTCGTTTTCAAATTTAAAAAAAGAGACCATAGGGGACGTAGTTTTAAGGACGACAGTGAGTTGCAAGCAGCTGTTATAAAACATTTTGACGAAAGAACTTCAGATTATTTTTACCAGGGTATCGAATTATTAATTAATCGTTGTAATAAATGTATAGAAGTTAGGGGACATTGCATTGAAAAATAAAAATTCTTATATTGTTCCAAGTTTCTTTTTTATATATCAGGCCGATAATTTATAGCGCCTACGTCGTATATCAAGTAACAGATGGAAGTACCGAGACGTCCATGTACTGTATATGTTAATTAATTTAATTTCTTGACTTAAATCACATATTCATGTGTATATATAGATATATATAATATACATATATAATATATATGTATAATTTAATTTCTTGTACGATTTAGAGGTCATACTAATTTTAAATTATTTTAAAATTAGTTTATAATTGTTAATTAGGTAATTTCCAGTTTTTTAAATTTTTTAATATACATTGAATGTAATTGAATGTCATTGTTGACATAAGTAAATGTGGCAATTATGTGTAATATTTTTTTTGCGGTAAGGACCATTTTTTATAGTATAATAAAATCGTTATTGTTATTCTTATAGTACCGCGCGATCATTTAAATTCTAAATTAGAGCAGGCTGTGAAATTTAAATTAAGTTGGTATATAAGTACTAATTTACAATTTGAATTGTCAAAGTGACGTTTCAAAATGTTAATTAATCAATAATTGACATTCTGGACAACCTAATAAAAAAAATCCAGCCTGCTATAATTTAGAATTTAAATGATCGTGTGGTACATTTTAATTTTATTGACAACTTATAGTAATAGAGTGAGAAGTATGGGAGATATTTTATTAGATATCAGTGTCTTCGGCTAGAACATATATAAATATACCTATATACATATAGAAAGGTCCTACAGTAATAACACTGGTCAACAGTGAAATTGCTTCTTAGGTGAAACTACCCAATCCTGAATGAATTCAACGTGCTGAACACGAATATCACATTGAAAAAAGTTGATTGGCTCACGTTCAAGAGATATTGACGTTTTGTCCATTGTATAGATACTATTGCATAATGTAATGCAATTTAGTGAGAAATTACGAAATTTTGCGTCATATTGCATCACCCCTTCATGCAAAGAAGTTAATGCAGCATTTACTGTAAGTTTCCATTGAGAGTGTTGCGAAATTGATTACGCAATATCAAGCAATAGCTAATTATAGTTTATTTATAAATGGCTGACGTGACAGTTAACTCGTGCAATGTCCGTTCATTCGCGCATATTTTTCGAAGCTCTAGCATACATAAGTGATTGCTATAGTGTAAAGTAACTAAACAGTAGCAATGCCTCGTAACTGTGTTAATAGTGCAAATAACTTCTGTTATATTTGCGGAGAAGTGACATTTGCTGCACAGAAAAAGAACATCAGTGCAACAGTTAAGAAAGCGTATCATTTGTATTTTGGTTGCAAGATAGGCGACCAGGACAAAGTGCTACCCTCTTGTAATTAAATTAAATTGGCCGAGGCCCTAAACAAATCGGTATCCAGAAAATTCCAAGAAGGTAGTGAATTAAGCACCACCACGGTAATTAACCTTCTATTTAAAATCTTTTAAAGGACGCTTGTCTGTTAATTAATCTCCAACTTATAACACTCAGTCTTACCTCTTACTTCCCCAAGGGTCGATGTTAAATATGGGAGTCAGCACTGCCTCCAGCTACAGTCAGAGAAGGGCGAGTTCGAACACCGTACTAAGTCGAAGGTTATGATGTCAGGGCGCCTATCCGTAATAATGTGCTGAGCCCAACAGATATTCAGACCCCGGACCAGATCCAATATAAAACCCCCAGGTGATAAGTAAATAAGACCAATACACACTCATTCAACTTAACAAACAATTTATTAAAATTTAATCTCAGATTTCAACAGCGTATCTCCAGTACTGTACAAAACCCGCTATATATAAAATCTCTAACTTCCAAGAGGTATTTAAATCAGAGGCAAAAACAAACAAAAACAATGAAGTGAAACACAAACGCAACTCGGTTGCAAATTTTCGGTGACGTGACGTTACTAAATTTAGAGGTTCAAAAAGATGATCACAAGAACAACTTAAAACTAACATTGATTCACCAACAATATTCTTATAAGTACACAGTAACAAGGCAATTTGCCAAAAGTCCCTCCAAAGTCGAACAGTTTGATCGTATAATGCAACACGTCAACCAAAATGAAACACTCTGTATACCAGAGGCATCCGACAATCTATTCGACGTTAGGAAACAGACTCTAAGTTGTAAAATATCTAATTCTATAAAAGAAATAGCGCTAGTTGACTATGCTTTACAGGTAGAATATGCAATTAAATAAAATTCATTAGTTTCTTACGGAATTATACCAAAATTAAATTACAATCATTGATTAAATGCATCAAATATTATCTACGAATTTACACAAGACCGAGGTGAGGCCACACTGCCCACACACATCCAAAATTTAATTCAATTTCTGAATCCAAAAATAAAAATGGCTACGTAACGTCTCCAAAAATGTCAAAGTAACCTCCAAAATGGGGTCACTATTGTTAATAACTACGTTAAATTAATTAATTTAAAAAAAACATAAAGGCTCGCAGGCCATAAGAAGTTAAATTAGGAATTTACGATTACTTAATTAATAAATTAGGCCGGAAAATTGGAATTCACTGTTCAAATTGTACGATATTGACACAAATTTAGTCAAACTGTTTAGTCAATTAAATTCTACCCTCCGGATAATAACAGAGAAAATTTACACAGACACAATACCTTTAAACATCACATCCACAGCTTCCAGACACGACAAATCCTACGGATCCACACGTTACCAGGAATATGCCCTCCTATCTTCGGCTTACGACACCTCAAGTGATAGCGTTCGAAGGCTACAGTGTACCAATAAACTGCACCTTAAATGTGTCCTCACCGCAAGATCCAACAACAAGTCCTGGGCACCGTAAAATTACTAGCACGTGTTTCTCTCGTATTAACTTCAACCCACAATGCTCAAATGAGGTTTAAATCAGGCCTAACACCAGCAGCTAAATTTGAATATAGAAACGACACAAATTAGGATCGATTAGACACGTGGAAAAATATACTTACAGCAGCTTAACAATTCCCAAGCCAGAAGAAAATATCCTCGTAAGAATGAAATAAACGTCAAAAATTTACCAAAAATCCCTGAGAATTACCATAAAATCCGCTTTTGTTAAGCGATTATAAACGATACAACTCAACTTCCCATATTCTCAAGGCAGCTAAGGGAAAAGGTTCTGCTCTCGTGTCTAACCTTTCGCAACGATCGTTAAAAATCAAAAGAGAAAGATCTTAACATCTCAAAACCGACCATACAAACCAAACACGTCAAACGCGCTAAGAGAACAAATGAACCAACTAATACTTAAAACGTACGACAGAAATACAGGCTCAAATAACCATAGAAGAATGGAAAATAATTATTACTAATTTGTTGCATAACTCTGGGCCCAAAGAAGTTCAAAAAAAAGAAGTTAGTCAAAATTAAAAGTAACAAATTAATTAAATTAACAACAGACGCCATCTACCCGGCAATACCAGATTTACGTTACACCCACCTATGCAGGGCAGAACGCGTGTAATAGAAATCTTAGGCACTCCTACGCCAGATGGCAGTAATAGTAGGAAGATGACACAAATTAAATCAAAAACTAATTACGTATTCCGACAATTAAAAATAAACCATTAAAGGATAAAATACAACCAAAAAAAAAAACGTAACAAAAGACTGGGCCCCACACGTATGCTGCCGCACTTGTACCGTAAATCTTTCACAGTGGCTTAATGGCAAAAGAAAGGCAATGCCATTTGCTGTGCCCATGATTTGGAGGGAGCCCACCAATCACGTTGACGACTGTTATTTCTGTATGGTACGACCAGCTTCTGGAGGCATCACCAAGAAGAAGAAGTGGACAGTTGAATACCCTAACATACCATCTGCTCTGCGACCTGTCTCTCATGGCGAAGGACTCCCAATTCCAGAACCTCCTACAGATTTTTCAATCAGTTCAGACGATGAGGATGGCCATGCGTCGGCGAGTTCTCCTCAACGTGGCAGTAAGGATGATGACTTTTCGTGCTTTGACGAAACATCTGCACCACATAAAATTACCCAGGATGAAATGAACGATCTTGTTCGCGATTTGGATCTGTCGAAAAGCAAAGCGGAGATACTGGCCTCAAGACTTCGACAGTGGAATCTCCTGGAACAGAATGTCCGAGTGACTTCATTTCGCACTCGCCATCAGCTCTTCGAATCTTTCTTTAAGAAAGAAGAAAGCCTTGTGTTCTGCTGCGATATTGATGGTCTACTACAAGCTCTCGGTATTGCACATGATCCCCACGAATGGCGGCTGTTTATAGACGCTTCAAAACTGAGCCTAAAGGCGGTTTTGTTGAATAATGGGAACCAGCTTCCATCCATACCTATTGCACATGCGGTCTACATGAAGGAGACTTACGGCAATCTAAAGCAGCTACTGGAGACGATTAACTACAGCAAGTATGGCTGGCAGATATGTTCTGACCTGAAGGTAGTATCTCTGTTGATGGGTTTGCAGCAGGGATATACAAAGTACTGCTGTTTTCTTTGTCTGTGGGACAGCAGAGCAATCGATTTGCACTACATCAAGAAAGACTGGCCTCCGAGAGCATTTTTTAAGCCTGGAGAAACGAATGTACAGCACCCACCATTGGCACAGCCACACAAAATCATCATTCCTCCTTTACACATCAAACTCGGTCTTGTCAAAAACTTGGTAAAAGCCATGGATAAGAATGGACCAGCATTCAAGTACCTGCATGACAAACTCCCTCGACTCAGTGAAGCCAAAATTAAAGAGGGCATCTTTGTGGGGCCTCAAATTAGACAGCTCTTCCGAGACCCCAAGTTTGAGGAACTTCTTCAAGGTAAAGAAAAACAGGTTTGGGATGCATTCTATCAAGGGGCAGCAAACTTCCTGGGGAATGACAAGGCAGAAAATTACAAGTGTCTGGTTGAGGATATGTTGGCTTTGTTTCATGAATTCGGCTGCAATATGTCCTTAAAGATCCACTTTCTTGATTCCCACTTAGATTTCTTTCCTGATAACTGCGGGCAGGTCAGCGATGAGCACGGCGAACGCTTTCATCAGGACATTGCCACCATGGAGCAACGGTACCAAGGCAAATGGTCTACGTCAATGCTAGCTGACTATTGTTGGACAATCAGTAGAGATGCTCCACAAGTCCACTACAAACGGCAGGCCAAAAGAAGTCGAAAGCCGGAAGCAGACTAATGTTTTCTTACCATGTATTATAATATTGACATAAGTACACTTTTTCTGAAATATGCGTAAATGTTTTCTTACCATGTATTATAATATTGACATAAGTACACTTTTTCTGTAATATGCGTACATATTACAGAAAACCCGTAGCCAATTCAGCTTTTTCTTAGTCATTTTCGTGTTCAGCACATTGAATTCATTAAGAAATGACAATTTTCAGCTTGGAAGCATGAACTTTTCGAAAATTTGTTGCCCAGTGTAATTAGTAATAACAATAATACGTAACTATAACTTATTCCAAAAAGAGAAAGACGAAATTCTGAGCAGACCCATGTGACAGTTATTTCGTTTTGGTTGACAGCAAGGCAAAATAGTTTGCCTTTTGCTATCAATTGTCAATTATTTTGACATCTATGGCATTGTTTGTTTTCTAGACAAATTTATATACTTTCATGTGTTGTGATTACTAACTACATTTACCATTCTGTTGCCTTAACTGTCAATTTATCTCTAAAGAATCTATATACAATTTAATTTGGTACAGATTTTATATTTCAGGCAGATATGTAAATTTAATTTTACCGCCCAAAATTGATTTCACCAGTTACATGTTGTAATTTGGGCCCCAGCCTGATCAGAATTTCGTCTTCCTTTTTGGAATAAGGTATAATAGGTATCTCATTTCAGTAAAGTATCACACTTGACCTGGATATTTTCATTTCTTTGCCATTATGTCCCCATATTATGACTGCTATTCGGACCTATATAAATGTTTGACAGATGTTACTGAACTTCATAAATTTATTTTTATTTACAAAAAAATCGAAAATATCGATCCCGTTTGATCACTTAAATATCATGTTCATGTCATCAACCAAATAACTGCATTTTTCAATCCAAAACTATCCAACATTTGTCGGCATTTTGACGTTTAAGCTTGACAATTGGTCGATGATAGTGACTATTCTTCCTGGATATTTTTTCGTATTCCACACAGCACATCTCTCAATCGTTACATTTTTGTGTTTTTAGTATCTACTCCTGTCAATTCAGAGCATTTATGAGACGACATAACGCGTCGTATTGCACGACCGACATTATTTATTATTTCAGTGAATTCTGACGTTTGCCACCAAGTGTCATCGCTTATCGATCATGTTGACGGTTCATAAGTGAAATCGAATTGTCATCGCAAATCAATCACGGAAATTATGTGTTTATTTGGCATGAATGAGTATATTAGGATCAATTTATAAATTTTCTATTTAAGCTAATAAAATAAATACCCTCAAATATAATTTAACAAAGTAACTTTTTTAGTTTCTCTAATACAGTAATGACAACATGTAAACGTCATCTATGACGTGCAATTGAATATAACGCGTCTGCTCTATAGGAAGTTAAGGATAGGACAAAGGAAAGAGGCTCGTCGTAAGGCATATATAGCATTAATAAGCGTTTGTATTTAATATCAAAGTGGTCGATTGTTTGGGAAATTTTATAAAAATTTTGACAATCTGTACGAATACATGTCATACGTATACCTAGTAGCGACTAACACACATATACTCTGTTTCAAGATATAGCTACATGTGGGACTTGCATTCGCACTATATCTTGAAACAGACTATACCTTTTTATATATTTTTATTGCCTTGGCTCTTCTGTAATAGATATTTAGATGCTAGGACTAGAATGTGTAAAGCTTGTTTAGCAAATTAAGGAATATAATTAGTACCCATTTGATTTGTTTGCGCAACGAAAATTATTTCTGGGCGAATTCATTATAACGAATTAAATATTTTGGAATGTAGAAGATAAATATTGACTGAAATTCATAAAATTATTATTTCAGGGACTTATCCGAGAGAATTTTTTAAAACAGAGCTGAAGAAGACTAAATTCTTAAGCCAAAAATACATCATTTCAACGACATATATTTTCAATTAAAACTACTAAGTTAAAGTATCTCCTAGTTGATTTAAATCAATTATTAATGTAATTAATTTCTCCATAGGAATTGGCTACAGAACAGCTCTAGATTTTGCTGAAAGAGGAGGCAGAGTTATCTTAGCTTGCCGAAACAAGGACAAGGCAGAAGATGCGCAAAGAAAAATCATCAAAGCCACTCAGAATTTGAATGTTGTTTACAAATTAGTTGATTTCAATTCATTGGAATCCGTAAGAGCCTTTGCTAAGGATATAAATGAAACGGAAGAACGTGTGGATATTTTAGTTAATAATGCGGGGGCTGTATTCCTAGGCGATAAGTTCACAAATGATGGGGTGCAAATAACACTACAAGTAAATCACATTTCTGGATTTTTGTTGACGCATTTATTATTAGGTAATAGTTTATTTAGATATAAGAAAATATATATTTGTCCATAATCAAGGAACTTAAATTGATAAATTGATACTAGGTCATCACTATATGATATTATAAATACTTACATACTGTCTCAAATAAATTGTTTACGTTTAGCACAAACAGTATTTTCGGTATTAATATTTATCGTAAATTGTAATATAAGTACAGTCATCTCAACAAAAAGGTTGCCAATCTACACGAGCCGATCGCATTTAGGACTTTAACTTGAACGCATATGCATCATATTCATTTGTAAATTGATAACTCCAAGACATATGTAAAGTACGCTACAAACGCACACAATAAACACTTGTTAAACTACTCCAAACAAAGAATCTGTGTACTCCAATACCTCTAAAAAAAACAATTTCGGATATATAAATTCTTCTTGAAATGCTGAGTTAATAAAACACTCACTTAACAAATTATAGTGGTATAAAAAGTATCAAAGTTGTTTTATTTATTTGTAGTAGGGAATAGCACAAATTAAAGGTTTCCGGCATTAATTTTTAGATATGTATACAGGGTCAGTTTTTCCGATGTTTAGTACAACGATCTCGGAAACTACAAGAGATAGAGATTCGGTAAAATAGGAAAAAAATTGCAGCTTTTATAGCTCTATTTAGTTAGAGTTTTGATTGTTGGAAAAAGTGTATGGCTTACTAGATAGTTTGCAGAAATTTTTGAAGTGAAAACTTCTATGGGCGCGTTGATTGTGGGCACTGAACGAGACTGAGCCATCACGCTCGGCTATGTAACGCTCGTTCGGGTAAAGTCGGCTCGAGTCGACTAAGCGAGCGAGAGAAATATAGTCAACGCGTCACTGCTATACTCGTTCGTTTTTAGAGGTTGATACAAATCATGATCAGACCGAGAGAAATGTACTAGAATAATGTATACACAATAATAATAAATACCATAAGACCGCGTGCGTCTGCATTATCGCGATACCTGTAGAGTAAGCGAAACAGATAGAGATGTCTGTGTATTAGAACGGTAAACAAGTGGACGCAGTGTTATACTGGATTACAACAGAGCTAGTATTTCGCATTTGCCTATGATGCACTCACATTTGTCCAAAAAATCAACATTTATACGGTGTAGTCGGGCAGTCGCATTCGCCGTCGCTTCCACATATGGGCGTCAGTTCGAGTTTTATTATTGCTTAAGAATAACATTTTTTTAGCTAATTACAGGTTAATTGCAATGTTGAATTACAATTCTGTTTTAAGAAATAAATATTTTATGTTTCAGTATTTTATTATAGTTGAGTTTTTAGATTATAATATTTGTTGAAAAATATTATTTTAGTTAAGCAGTTTTTTTTATTTTAAAGTCTAGGAGTTATTAATTATTTATTTTTGCTCTTTTATGTTGTTTATGAAGCTGTGATGAGTTACTTCACTGACATATTATCAGTGATTATCTGATGCTTCAAACAACTACAAGTAATTACTTACAACGGGAACGCAATACCTATTACACTGCTTTTCACATGATTTGCCTACGAATACATTTATACGTATAACTTATACGCCCGCTGTCGGTGTGGCAATTCAAGTTGGCACGCCCATTTATAGTCGACCAGTAGTTACTAATACATGCATCGCGCTATGAACGGCGGCCACACGGTATATGCTTTTTAAATGTAAATGAATATAGAACGAAAAAAAAAGTTGTATTTCGTATTATTAACCTCGCCTTGATGAAGTTTTCACTTCTTCCGTGTGGTCTTAAGCACACCCATTTTTTTTTGTTATTTCGTTCGATTTAGAAAAAACGTGTAAAGAAACAAGAAAATGGGTGTGCTTAAAACCAACACAGTTCGCGAAATACAATTTCGCGGCCGTTGCTATGGCAGCGGCCGTTAAAGTAAATACACATTTTGACACATGTTTAATCACACATTCTACGACTTATTTTGACAACTATCAAGTATTTGTAGTTTATTATATTCGTCTCATTTCCATGGTAACGCATGTAAAGCAAGTAAACCACTTTAATTTAGCACCTTTAGAACTAAATTAAATTAAATTGTGTCTCAATTTAAATTAAACCGATTGAAAAATTTAACGGTTGCCCAAAAAATTGTGTGTATATCTTGTCCGCGAAAAACTTTAACGTACTCGAGATTGTCTTGCCTCGGCCGCAAGCATTATTAAGGAGATTTTCGGACGTATGTATATATACAGGGTGAGTCATTAGTAGCCGCTTCTTCGATTGCTCTTTTGTGTTTTAAATAAAAGAAAAATCAATTAGTGGAAGATCCATGGTTGCTTGTGTCGCATATTGTAAAAATACTTTAAGCTCTGACTCACTTCCGGTTTCACCGGAAATGCACCGAACTTAATTTTTTTAAACGACTCACCCTATATATTTTTGGATTTTCTTGTACTGCTTTAAATTGTCTGTTCGACTGTTTTTTCTTTCTCAAAATTCAGCCCATACTTTTTGAGTTATTAATTTTTTTGAAAATATTTGACCAAAACACGTGTTCAGAAAAAAATCATTTTCACATTGTTTTTAAAAGCAGAAACATTAACTTTGGTGGTGCTTGTAGCCAAGAAAATTCTACATCATTTGGTAAAGTTGCACTCGACAATACCTCAAAAAGCTTACTTCCCGAAATTTTCACATACCAAAAATTTATTTTTTTTAAATGGAACACCCAGTATTTTATGGAGGCATTTTGTCCCTTCTTTTATTCTCTTTCATTTTTGTTAACAATGCCCTATACCTATATTTTGTTATTTCTGAGATAATCACTATAGGAGTAATAGTGGTCAATTGAAGAACTACAGGCGCTGTTCTATGCACCCAAATATTCGTCCAATAAAGGCTGGAATGCGACTGACTGCCTGTGTCAACTGTTAAAGAAAGTCGGTATACATTTATGTCAAACTTATAAAAACGTCGCTATTAGTGATCATCCAAATGAATTATTCTTATGAAGAGTCAATAGATATGATTGACGTTTTGGGTGAATTTGAAAGAAACTCTCTGCTAGCATCCAGACTTTATGCACAGCGATCCCTGGTAGAAGTCAACCTAAGCTAGAAACCTTCGAAAGTATAAATGGACGGTTTGAGTGAACAGAAGTATTGAATATGAAAGAAAGAGCGGAAAAAGCAATAACTAGTGAGGATAAGACGTTTATGGTACTTGCGACTGTAGTCGAATACTCTCATACTATAGTACTACGAAAATTAGTCGTCAGTTAGATGTAAGTCAATTTTAAGAATCCAGAATAATTAGGAAATATGAAATTTCCCCGTAGCATATTCAGACATAGGGTTAAATGAAAGAAATTTTCAGAATCGCTTACATTTTTGTCAATTGGTAGCAGATCAATTATCCCGGCTTTCTCAATTTTTTGTTGTTTACCAACGAAGCCACCTTCTATTGAAGTAAATACGTTCATCGTCACAATTTCCGTTATTATAACACATAAAACCCGCCACTTTATCACACCTGTTAACTTTTAAAATCCTTGGTCATTAAAACTGTGGGGAGGAATGGTGGGTACTTACATAATTGGACCTTATTTCTTTGATGAAAATGTTAATGGAGGAGAGTATCTTCGCTATCTACGGACGAATTTTCAAAACTTATTGAAGACATCTTCAAATATGGCAGTAAACATAACCTTTATTTTATTTCGATGTTAACCAGTGTCAAAAATGAAATATTGCAACTGGACATTGCCCGAATTAAAAATTGAAATGCGATGCTCTTCATTCTGTAAAATTATTACTTTTAACATAGTTGGATTTAACATTTACTTTGTTTGACAGTTGAATAAGGAAATCGGGCGCCATTTCTGCTTTCCATTGGTTGAACGAATATTTTGGTGCATAGAACAACAGCGCTCGTAGTTCTTCAACTGACCGCTAATTACTCCTATAGTGATTATCTCAGAAATTACAAAAGATAGGTATAGGACATTGTTAACAAAAATGAAAGAGAATAAAAAAAGGAACAAAATGCCTCAATAAACTACTGGGTGTTCGATTTAAAAGAAATAAGTTTTTGGTATGTGAAAATTCAGGAAGTAGGCTTTGAAAAAACAAAGTTTTTTGAAGTATTGTCGAGTGCAACTTTACCAAATGATGCAGAATTTTCTGGGCTACAGGCACAACCAAAATTAATGTTTTTACTTTTAAAAGCAATGTGAAAATATTTTTTTCTGAACACGTGTTTTGGTCAAATATTTTCAGAAAAAATTAATAATTCAAAAACTATTGGCTCAATTTTGAAAAAGGAAAACCATTTGAACAGACAATTTAAAGCAGTACATGAAAATCCAAAAATATATAGGGTGAGTCATTTAAAAGAATTAAGTTGAGTGCATTTCCGGTGAAACCGGAAGTGCGTCAGAGCTTAAGGTATTTTTACCATGGATCTTCCACTAATTGCTTTTTCATTTATTTGAAACACAAAAGAGCAATCGAAGAAGCGGCTACTAATGACTCACCCTGTATATATATAAATAGACGATAAAAATACTGGCTTTCGACTCCCGCCCTTGGTCTAATGGTCAAGTGCTGGCCTCTCAACCAGGCGGCTCCGGTTCACATCTGCTCTGGGACATGAATTTATTTATTCATTTAAATTTCAATTTAATTGAAATTAAATACCTCTATATGATATATTTATTTATATTGTTCTCTTAGCCGACTTTACCCGAAGAGCGTTACATATCCGAGCGTTATATATCCGAGCGTTGCAGGTGTTCCTTGCCTACAATCAGCGCAATGCGCCTAAAGAAGTTTACACTTCAAAAAGTTGTAGGAAATTATATGTTAAAAAATACACTTTAACCTATTTCTTTATTTTAGCTTTATTTTTTGAGTTATGACACAAACTTGTGTTTTCTCTATTGCAAACAATACATAGTAGACCATTACTTTATAAAAAAAGGTGTTTTCTCAACGATTCTCTTTCTATTGAAAACATTAATAAAAATGAGTTAAATTAGACCCCATATGTGATTTCAATGCAAATCTCCTGAATATAATGAAACTGTTTTAAAAATTAAGATGAGCTTATGAGTGACAACTAAAACATATCAAAAATATACAGGGTGAGTCATCTCCGAGGGTAAGTCCGATTGTGCCTTTATGAGTAAAGATATTTCAAATCGGTTTTCTCATTAGGAGCACATTTTAAAAATATTTCGTATTATACAGTGTGTTCCATAACTTGGTGGCTGACCATAGATAAAGTTTTTTAAATATATATTATTACATTTTTGTATTCCCCGTATAATTCTTAGTCAAAAAGTTTTAAAATAGTATAGGCCTAAAATTTAAGGTATTCGACTTATTACAATATTTCTGAAAAATTCATTGTTTTCATAAAATTATACTTCTCGAAAACGACGTATTAGATGGAACAATTTTTGGTAGAATTGTGCATAATAAAAGGGCCTAATACATACATATTTGTTTTTAATTACTAATTGAATTTACAGAAATCTGGATTAAAGTAACGACATGTTTTTATTTCTAATAGTGATTTTTTTACACCCTGTACATCGGCTCATTTTTGTATTGCTTACTAAATTTTGCACCAAACACATATAAGACGTTATTATTTTAAAAGTGACCATTTCTGAGCTATTGTCGTTTTTTTTATATAATTTTGCCAACTTTATGTTTTTTATTTTAATACGGTCTTTTTTTAGTGAAGGAATGTCAAAAAATTTTTATCAGCCCAAAGACTTTACCAGCAGCGGTACTCTGAAAGAAGATGTCCCAAAACAGATGTCTTTAGAAGAGTAGTGGATGCTTTCATTACTACTAGTGGTATTGCTAATTCAAAAACAAGGAAACCTAAATATGTAGTTAATGATGAAAATCAGTTAAGAATTCTTATAGCAACAACCATGAAAGAAGTCGTTTGCTGGTTATTAGCCAAACCATTGTTGCAATAACCTTAAAAAGAAATAAGTAGCGTACGTGATAAATTTAAATAAACATTTAAATATTGAGTTACGCATCCCATTATTTTATAGCTAGACGAGTGATCTGCCAATGGCCGGGCAGTAATTAAAATGAATGCCCGGGCAATTCTTTTTGTGAATGTGAAGTGTAGAAGCGGAACTTTTAACAAAAACAATTTTCATTACTATTCAAATTAAAACTTTTACTCACTAATAAATAGATCATTAGCAATGGGGAGACATTCGTGGTGATTGGATGATAGGCCTGCATTTATTTCAAGGCAGTATTCACGGAGAAGCTTATGAGTAATTTTTATCAAGCATTTAGTGGAATTATTGGAAGATGTTTCGCTAAATTTACGAAAGGATGTAGATGCAACAAGACGGCGAATCTCTACATTCTATGCTACAGACACGAAATACTTTAATGAAACGTTTCCAGTGAAGTATCTAACCAGTGGCGGCCCTATTCACTAGCCTGCTGGGTCTTCGGACATCACAATTCTTTTTATAAGGATCGGTAAAAGAGCAAATATACAGTATACACTGTAATCACAAAAGACGTTATGAGGGAACATATTCGACAAATATTTAGAAATATAAGTGCTCCATGTTTTATTAATATCGATTTATCATTTCGGAAGCATGTTCAGAAACTTTTAAAAGTGAATTTTAACACTTATAATTTCTACCTATTTTAATGTTTATATTTATTGTTATTTTATAATTTCTGTTCCACTTGTGGTTTTTAAATTTGTTTATTGTGCCATATTCTACATATATTTTGAATCATGTTACTGCATTGTAAATAAGATGTCATTACCCAAAAAAAATCCATTATAAAATCAGGCCTGACAACTGATAAGCAACTTATTAAATGTCATCCATTCAATTGTCAATTTCGTGGCAAATATGATGCCCCACTATACCGTATTAAAATAAAAAACTTAAAGTTGGCAAAATTACATCATACAATAGCTTACTAATGGTCACTTTTAAAACAATAACGTTCTACATGTATTATGTACGAAATTTAGTAAGCAATCCAAAAATGAACCGATATAGAGGGTGTTCCATTTGAAAAAATCACTTTTAGACAAAAATATGTCATGTAACTTTCATCCAGTTTTCTGCAAATTCAATTGGTAATTGCAAAAAAATCAAATATGCTTGTTTTAGGCCCTTTTATTATGAACAACTCTACCAAAAATTGTGTCCATCTAATACGTCGTTTTCGAAAAATATAATTTTATAAAAACATTGAATGTTTCAGAAAAATGGTAATAAGTCGAAAACTTTTAATTTTAGGCCAATACTAATTTATAACTTTTTGCTTAAGAATTGTACGGGAAATACAAGATTTTAATAACATATAGGGTGTTCCATTTAAAAAAACTATAACTATGGTCAGCCACCAACTCATGGAGCACTTCGTATAATACAAAATATTTTTAAAATGCGCTCCTAATACGCAGCTATCACAAGTAAATAAACGCTTCAAAATATCTTTACTCGTAAAGGCACAATCGGCCTTACCCGCGGAGATGACTCACCCGATTTGCTAGAGATTCGTTCGAGTGAGTGCACAGACACGACATGTGCACAGATAAATATTTCTCAGTGTTAATGTGCTTTTTTTGGATGTTATTTGTAATATACGTATTTAGTTGTAAAACAGCTATAGTGACGTGTTAAGTTATCCTGCGTCGCTTGGGATAGTTATTTTGATATACAACACTTAATTACTTCATAATTCGAAGAAAATGTCCAGTAATTCAATGCATATAAGCCAGCTGAAAAAGATAGAGCTGCAAGAACGTTTACAAAAACTGTCAATGGATTGTACTGGAAAAAAGAGTGCTCTCCTAAAGAGATTTAGAGAGGCAACAGGTTGTGAATATATTGAAATTGAAATAGACCAAGAAAGTGTATGTAACGGCAGTGACGCACATAACAATAATGATGATAGTCAAGGTGAATTAGTGTCCGATGATGAGGGTAATGTTTCAGTGGAAACAGTAATTAACAAAGATCGTTCACTGTGCAGAAAACCGAAAAATAATACACTTAAACTGCAGCGCAAACTAATATCCCTCGAAAACGAAGTACATCGGTTGCAGTGCCAAATTTCGAAACTGTGTAAATATATGAAGAGGAAACTTTCGATGAAACCTAATAAGCAAGAAAATATCCAAAGTAGTAATACAACGCGGCAGAAACTGCAGGATGATGTCAATGAGAGGACCGAGGTGCCAAGTGGGAACGAGATGGGTGTATGTGTGTTGGGGGGGACAAATGTTTGCAAGCTGCCCGTGCCTTCGGTGAGTGATGGGGTCCGTGAGAGGGCTTCAGACGGGACGGAGAAGAACAGTAGGCGGCAGTCCTCGATTGCGGTCCGGTGTCCAGCGAAAATTGTAGGCGAGGAGAATTCCAGTAGCATGACAAGGAATAAAGTATTGATATTGGCGGACAGTCACGGTAGGGATTTGGCTAGTTTGTTTATTCATTCTTTGAAAAATAAATACTCTGTTCAATGTATAGTCAAACCTAATAGTTGTATTGATAATGTTATAAGCGACGAGCGCATCTTGTGCAAGGATTTAAGTCTGAATGACTTTCTTATTGTTTTTGCGGGGACCAACGACATACTGTCGAATAGGCATCTATCAACAAGTACATTAAAGCGCATCAGATATTTGTCGTGTCATACAAATTTTATCTATATGTCTATACCTTATTTTGACGATAGCGATAATGCAAACCTTAACAATAATGTTTATAATTTTAATTGTGCTATTTATAATACTATATTCAATAATTATAAAGGAGGCGCCTATGTAGAAACTAATTTGATTACAGATGCAAAAGATAGATCGCACGATGGTCTGCATTATCGCAGATCGGGTAAAGCTAAGTTGGTCAATCATGTAGCAAGTATTATTGTAAATTATGACTATGCTTCTGCTGTTTCATGTAGCAATAGGTTTAGTAATTTGATATATATTGTACCCGATGTTGGTGCTGTGGAGGCTTCTTCGAATAAGCGAGATACAAACGTGGGGGGGTCAAATTTTCAATCAATACTGAATGCAGTAAGGATTGCATAATGCTGGGTGTTTTTCATTTAAATGTACGTAGTGTTAAGTATAAAGTGGATAGATTAAATTTGCTTTTTCAGTCTCTAAAGTACCCACCGATAGTTTGTTTGTCTGAGCATTGGCTTGTGGATCCGGAATTACAATATTTGGGTGTTTCAAATTATAGTTTAGTGAATGCATTTTGTCGAACGAAAAACAGGGGTGGTGGGGTTTTAGTGCTTGCCAAAGATGGTGTTGGGGCTATGCCACTGATTTGCGATGTTAACCCGATAGAAAAAGATTTCGAGTATTGCGGTATAGTTATTAAAACAAATGGGATACGTATAATTATTATCTGTGTATATAGGGCACCTTCGGGCGATTTATGCGTTTTTCGGGAAAAGCTGCTACAGATTCTTGAATTTGGCAACCCTTTGAAAAATCTAATGTTCGTGTGTGGAGACTTTAATATTAACTTTAATGCGGGAAACAAATTGTCTGATAGTGTTGTGGAGTTATTTGCGTCGTTTGGTATGATCCCCCTTGTTCAGGATAACACCAGAACGACTTTTTTGACTTCCACATTGATTGATAATGTGTTTGCAAATATTGATGCATCACAGTTGAGTGTTAGGGTGGGTGATGAGGATATCTCGGATCACTGTTATCAGCTGTTGTCGATGGATTGTCGGTGTAAGGACACTGTCGAGCCTCCATTGTTCTCTGAAAGGCGTTGTTTCACTGACGGCAGTAGGGCGACTTTTCAGTTCATGTTGTCAAATGAGTCTTGGAGGGGGGTGTTCGAGACCGCGGAATTGGATCTTGGTTTCAATGTTTTCTATGATACGTTTCTTTACTGCTTCAATGAATCTTTTCCACTAAAAAGATGTAAAACTAGATCAAGCACTCACATCCCGTGGTATAATAGCACTCTGCGACAGATGGCCAGTAATCTAAAAGATTTATATATATTGTCTAAAACACATAATGACGAATACTTAAGTAACTGTTATAAAATGAGCAAAGAACGTTACAACCAACTAATTAGTGATACAAAGCGCGATTATTATAGTGGGCTAATTGGCTCTTCTAGCGATAAACTGGGCACTGCTTGGAATATCATTAACAGAGAAACAAAAAAGAAGCAAAATAGGGAAACTCAGCTTTGCGATGGGGAGGGGGAAATTATCACTGACCCATCACTTGTGGCTGATTTACTGAATACTTATTTTAGTGGCTCAGCCACGGGGCTGTGTTCTGATGCTGGAGCGGGGCATGTGAGTATCGGGCCAAATGCTATCGGTTGCTTTCTTGAACCGACTGATGCATTGGAAGTTGGAAGGATTATTAGGGAAATGTCTGCTAAGAAGTCTAGCGGTGTGGATGATATTCCATACTGTTTATTATCTCTGGTCATTGACCATATAGTGGAACCTTTGGTTTATTTAATCAACCTATCACTAGTCAACGGAATATTTCCGAACAGATTGAAAATCGCTAAGGTGATACCGTGTTTGAAGAAGGGTAAATCTAGTGGCGATGTTGCTAGCTACAGGCCTATATCTCTATTGCCAGCATTCAGTAAGATCTTCGAGAAAGTAATTAACTTGCGTCTGCAATCATTTTTGATCAAATGTAAAATAATTAACTCGGCCCAGTTTGGGTTCATATCTGGAAAATCCACGAAAGACGCTATGTATAATGTATTAGACTCTTTATATTGTGCGGTCGATAGTGATTGTTATGCGGTGGGAATGTTTTTTGATTTGACTAAAGCATTCGATTTGTTGGATCATGATATCCTGTTGTATAAAATGGAACGCTATGGCGTTAGGGGGGCGGCGCTCGACTTATTCAGATCTTATCTCAGTGGTAGATCTCACGTTACCGCAATTGTTGGCAGGGTGGGCGACACAATTAAGAGCAATGTTTCCAAATTGGCGTCTGTGGGTAGGGGCATACCGCAGGGATCCATTCTCGGCCCTACTCTTTTTTTAATTTATGTCAGTGACTTACAGAATCACATGAGCTATTGTACTATTACACAGTACGCGGACGACACTTCATGTGTAATAACAGCTAAATGTAAGGAGGAGCTCGTTGTGTTGGCATCGCGTGTGATTGCTGATATGCAGTCCTGGTCATTAAAAAACCGTCTCATTCTTAATGCAGATAAGACAAATATTGTCACCTTCTCCAAAACTAAAAATTTGGATTACAGTTTGTGTTTGAGCTTGGGGGGCAAATCATTGACGGAGAGTGAGTCGTCCGTCTTTCTGGGTTTGACGGTGGACAGGTGTCTGCGTTGGGGTGAGCATTGCGTGGGTCTATCTAAAAAATTGAATCCCATGTTGTATGCTATTGGTATGCTGAGTAGGGTTGTCTCTTTGGAGAGCATGAGATTATTCTATTATGGTTGTATCGAGTCACGTTTAAGATATGCGATCATTTTCTGGGGATCATCTACATACTTTAACGACATTTTCATTATTCAGAAACGTATGTTAAGAGCCATGAGGGGTGTTTCCTCACGTAGTAGTTGCAGACCTCTGTTCCGGGAAATGAATATAATGACGGTTGCCTCGTTATATATTTATGAGTTGATTATCTTCTTGCTCAAAAATACAGATAAATACAAGCGCAATAATCAGATCTACAACACTATGGTGACGCGTCATAATAATGACTTTTCTGTCCCGCTACATCACTCCAAATTTTATGAAAGATCTCCGAGGTACATGGCGGTAAAGGTTTATAATGCATTGCCGGCTAATTTAAAATCGCTAAGCGGTACAAATCTCAGTGCATTTAAGAAGCAATTAAAACTTTATCTGTTGGAAGGAGCCTTCTACAGCATTAACGATTTTATAGTTTGACAAGTGTTATATATTGTACCTGATCTGTGTATTTTTTTTAATGACAATGTCAATGTTCTTTTGAATTTATGACAATAAAGATATTATTATTATTATTATTATTATTATTATTATTTAGGTGTCTTATAATAAAAACGACGATTTTAATAATTTAAAAGGCAAATTTTTGTTTGGCTATAAAATGAACTGATAAAATTATTGATAACACTTACGCGTTTTAAGGTCTTAGGGCCAATCGACAATGAGAAGCAATCTGTCGATTATGTTGCATATTTTATTATTTATTTTTGTTTTATAGTCTATTTTTACCCATTTTATTTGGTGTATCAGGTATGGGTAACTTTGTTAATATTGTAGCTATAGGATCTGTTAAAATAGCAGTTATTAAGGAATTTGAGCAGTATATGATAGTATTTTCAGATTTAACATTTGTTGTCAACTTTTGAAGATATTGAAAAAATTTAAATAACCAAAATTTTTAATGATACAATATCTTCGTAACCATTAAAGATAGAACGAAACTAGAAACGGTTACTTGTAGTAATTTTACGTAGAATTTAATAATCTAAAACAAACATTCGTGTCCAACGGAATTATCAAAATATAAACTTATGTTTTTTTAAATAGCAATCATAGTTGGCCATGACTTTATAAATATAATTATTTTTTTCTGATTTCATATATATAGGTCAATTACCCAAACAGGCGATACACGTCATATGAAACGTCACTGTGATGTCATAACAGTGTTGACAAATAACGTTGCTTTGAGCAAGCTGTACTTTGAAAATAATCTGTGGTTAGGACTAGGTTGACATTTTAAAATATTAGCAAATACTATTAATATGTTTTAAATTATTCGACTATGTCTACAAAAAATATAAACAAATTCTAAATACATGTGAGTTTATTTATTTTAGACTACATTCACAAAAATAATATACACAAAATCTATATATTATTATACATATTAGTGATTAAAAAACTCGTAACATTGCGATAAGCATATGATAAAAAGAAAATAATATCAAGTTGAAATGCTAGTTTTCTTCATCCTTTAACACTGTCTTCTGAATCGGAATCATTTACATTAATTATAAAAGGTAATATATCTTGTCTCTCAAAACCTACTTCTCTATCCCACCATTTTTGAATTTCAGTTTCACAGTGGTTAACGCTATTTGCCCAAATGTCTGGGGTTACTTGTGTTAATGCCTCTTTCCAAAGTTTTATGCATTCGTCCACTTTTCTACCATATTTTCCAATGTGATTGTTATAGTATGTTTTTGTTATTCCCCACACTAGTTCTATGGGGTTAAATATACAATGGTAGGGTGGAAGTCGAAGAACTACGTGCCCATACTTCTCTGCTAAATCATCGGTTTCATATATAGTTGGTGGTTTATGCCTTTACGTAAAGATATAAATGAAATTATTGAATAAAATAATTAAATATATATGTACTAACCGTTTAACTAAATCCAGTAATTGTATTTTTAAAGCAGCTCCGTCATAGTCAATGTTATTATTGGTGAGCCATGTCTGAATTTCATTTTTAGTGGCAGATGATGTTGGACTTTTATTTTTAATAGTACTGTGGTAACTGGCATTATCCAAAACAATTATGGACGGCTCTTTTAAACTTATAAGAAGTTGGTGTTCAAACCAGTATAAAAAGTTGTCTCTGTTCATATCACCGTGATAATCTAAATACTGACTATTTGTCGGAAATATTAGGTCTGCTCCAGGAATAAATCCATTAGAACTACCTGCATGTAATACAATATATCTAAAACAAGATAATATAATAAATATACATAAGATAAGAATATGTTATTCTTAGAAATATAATGTACCTTTTTCCACCTACTTTTGAAGCTTTTGTGGTTTCTATAGATTCATTTTGCCAAGATTTACGAATTGTTCCATCTTGGAAAACCCAGGTTTCATCAAGGAACACAAACTGGCAACATTTTCATGTTTCATACGAACATATTGTTGCAAGAATGTAACACGTTTTAATACAATTTGTGGTAGTTCCATTAAAGCTCGTTTAGGATCATCCATCTTGTAATTAAAACCAATATTGTGTAATACTGTCCGTAAAGATGACTTGCCACCAGAAAAGAGTTCCTTTTCTTTAAGAGTAATATTCAGTGTTCAGTGTTCTGTAAAAAACTCAAATATTAATTTTATAAACGTAAATCCTTAAGAACTTACTGTTTCTATACATGTCATATACTGTATTTCTTATTGCACACTGAGTAAAGTCATCAACATTTACAACAGGCTTACTTCTAGGCCGTTTTCGCTTTGGGCTAGATGGTCCAACCCCCTGTTTTGATGTAGATGATATTTTATTTACAGTTGCAATGTGAATATTTAAAGCACTTGCTACTCTCTAAATGAAAAATATTATTATTAAATCGTTTATTGTATAAACTATAAATAACAGAAAATATTACCTCTCGAACTGCTGTTAGGGGTAGCAATGGCGCATTATTATCGCGTTCTTTTTCAAAATACCCGATTAAAGAGAGAATTATTTCTTTCGCTTGCTTACCTAACGGTTTAGGCATGATTTAGTTGTGAAAACAACTGATTGTTAAAAATGAAATCGGCGTATAAATATAGTATAAATGGAAGAAATACTTATGATAATGAAGTGACTGAAAAATATAAACAACTATGACAGTATGACATTTGACAGAATAAAATGTTACCATTTTATATGTTGCAACGGCGTACAGTTCTGGTAACATAAAACGTTACCGGAAGCTAGAATAATATTAGGATTAGTAGGTGTTATTGTACTTTAATGTTACTTGGACCGAAATTATTCTTTATGATGTGTATCGTCTGTTTGGGTAATCGACCCATATGTACGTATAATTGAAAGTTTCGGCAATTTTCATTTTTTTAAATATCTTCAAAAGTTGACAAAAAATGTTTAATATGAATTTGAACATACTATCAAATACTCCTAAAATTTCTTATCAACTTTACTAATTTAACTGATCCTGTATCATCAATATTAAGAAAATGTTTATGAGGGAGATAGAAAACTGGGCACCTGTCATTAAATACAATTTTACACCTATAATTTAAAAAGATACCTCTGCGCACACGGTTCTGGTAAAGCAAATAAGATTGACTATACATAACAATAATTTCTGTACTGATATTAAATACATTATGTGTAGGGCGCGGACATGTCCGGTTTAAACTACGACGAAGTTACAACGGAGCAAAGAAGTAATGTAAACAACACACGCTTACTAAATATCACTAATTCATATGGTGAACTGCAACATCTGTTTACGCCCGAGAAGTGCCCGAGAATGAGAGCAAAACATGCCCATAAAATAAGGAATTTATGAGTAAAGTCCTTTTTTCATCGGCGTAGATAGGAGCGTGAGAGGTTTTAAAATTAATTATATTTACCTTATATTTCGCAAGAGAAATAAAATGTTCATTCATATCTTAGTTAGTTTTGTTTTTTCATTGTTTTGACTGTTAATTACGTACTTCGCAATTTTTGTAATATTCTGTTTAATACCGGTTTATTGAATCGACTTCTCCCAATTATCTAGACGTAAGTGTGCACTGGATTTCGTTTACTTTCAATAACATACGCGTATATTTTTAGTTATTATTTATTTAGATCTAGAACGTTGTTTATGTTACTTTTTCTGATATGAAAATAAATTGTCAGTGATTCCGAAATTTATTACAAAATCTGCAAAATATCGTTACAGAATGCCAAAATATCGCATGTTCGTCACTTAGCTTTGCTAAAACATACACAGAAATAGTTTTTATGCAGAGAATTTCGATAGTTTACAAAATTTCGTTACATGTTTAAATGACGATGCTCGAAGTAATTCTGAGTACAAGGAAATAACACAAATCCCAAATTTAAAAAATCTGTTGTTATTCCTTCAGGAACACTTTGGAAATTTGCCTAAACTAATCAGATATTTTGAAAATCGAAATCTCAAATTAAAAGATGGATTAACCACATTAGATGTGGGCTATTAATAATTTCAAAAGTATTCCAAGTGACTTCGGATGTGGCCTTCGGCAAAAGTTAGACGCAGTTTTTAATAGAAATCCAGATTTAATAACATTGCGGCATTTGTGTATGCTAAATACGCTGAAATAAAAGAATATTTCCAATACGCACCTATAACCAGTTGCGATGTAGAAAGGACGTTTTCTATCTACAAGGATGTACTTAATTCAAAGACAACAAGTCTTACAGAAGAAAAAATGAACAAATAATAAGGTATTTTGTATTTTATAGTCTAAGATCACCAGCCACTTTGTTATCCAATTATATAAATAAAATTAAAACCCTTTTAAAAATACAACATTTCAATAGTGCGCACATGGGCGATGAGTCATCAACCGTTCGTGTCTGCGCCCTAATTATGTGTTAGAGTGTATATATGTAATAAAAACGTTAAATATATTTTGGTTTATGATAAAATAATTCTTTATTATTGTGTCAGTATTAGTGCCTTGATCATAAAAGATAGGAAACTCTAAAATTGTCAGTGTGTTTCACGTATACTTGAAATGCGAGTAAAAAGCCCACAGAAAATTGCAAGAATATCCCAAATAAAAACCGGATGATTTATAATGTTTAGATTAAGTGTATCTTCCTGAATATCTAAACCTATTCTCCCTATATTTTACGTCGAACTCTGTCGTGAAAGATTGACTATTTCATTCATAATAAAGTTATAGCTCGACAGACAAATATTAGACAGAATTTATACTTTAGATTGGCTACCTTATTGTTGAGAGAACTGTACCTATACATTTTCTTCTGTATGTTTAAAATAGAAGAAAGAAAAAAACATTAACTTATTATTACTTATATACAATTAATAAATATTTAAATTCAGATTTAAAAAGTTGTATATACCTACGTAATATTTAATTTGAATTTATGCATATACATACATATATCGTCTTCGCATAACATTCTCATTATTATATCAATGCTAATAGAAAAAAATAATTATCACTTTAAAATGATGTCCATTAAATTTGCTTATAGAAATATTTATAATATTTAATGAAATCTATTAAAATCCTCTGTTTTAGATAAAATTAAAATGTCAGCACCAAGCAGAATTGTGAATATATCATCTATGGCAGCCAAATATGCAGAACTGAGAAGTGACACAATCAATGAATTTCCAAAACACGCCTTTAATATTTGGGCTGATAATATAATGTACGCCAATAGCAAATTATGCAACATTCTCTTTACTATTGTTTTAGCCAATAAATTAAATGGCACTGGAGTCACTGTGAATGCTGTACATCCCGGGGGTGTGAAAACAGATGCTCTTAGAATAGAACCAGGAATAGTTAAATCACTTCTGATGATAATACCCGCTCTATATTTCAAGGTAAAAGTGGTAGCGAGTTAAAAATACTGTAATACGATCGGCTGTCCAGCATGTTAAACTGACAAATAAAAATAAAAACTAAAGCCTTCAATGTGCATCGAAATACCCAATACATATTTCGTTCTCAAGCACCATCCTCGGCACCTAAAAGAGCATTGCACCGTAATTATAGAGGACACTGCTTTTATATTACTAGCGAAATGAGACTCTTATGATTAAGTGAAAAATTAATTTAACGTTTTTCACAAAATGTAAACTATTGTATACTATAATTCGTTTGTAATAGATTTCATCGCTAAGAATGACAATTTTTAATGTCGAAATAGATGTTCGTGTATACAGTATTTTCATTTGTTATATGCTAAATTTCTTCATTTATAACGCGAGGATCATAAGGACGTATTTAATCAACACAGACTGTCTTAGCTATGCCGTACTGACGATAACCAAACAGCTTGAAACACGTGTCTGCGGCTACTCTTCACCTAAAAATGTACATTTTCATTTTCAATTTACATACATTTGCCTTCTCATACTATATGTTCTGTCACTCGTGTGTCATTTAACGCATTGTCAGCCATGTGATAAAGATGGTTGATCTCTCCAATTAATTGAGAATCTTCTGACAAATCTTAGATCAGTTTTAATATTGTAAACTGCTTTACAGCATATTAAAAAAAATTACCAGAGCAATGATAATATGACTTGACACTTGAACGATTTTAGTAAGAGAAAAGAAACTATTTTTTTCTAATTTATATAGTTAATATATATTAATTTATTCATTTATGTTATAATGTTTCAGACTGCCGAAGAAGGAGCACAAACATCAATATATGTTGCCACGTCTGAAAAATTAAATGGCACTACTGGAAAATTATTTGATAACTCTAAAGAGAGTGATATGTACAACACTGCTCAAGATCCAGTTCTGGCAAAACAAGTTTGGGAGAAAAGTGAAGAATTAGCTAAGCTGAAGCCGAACGAAAAAATAGAATGAATTGTTTCGAATGTTATAAATGTATTGAGAAATGTTAAATTAATCTTATTTCACAATTGTTAACTGTTATATTATGTTGAAACATTAAATAACAAAAAGAACTATGTGGAATTTTATTGAATGAATCGCGACGAGGTGCAAAAGTAATCCTAAATAAATACCTTATGTTATTTAGTAGTGATGAAGTAGGAAATTTGAATTTTGCGCAGGAATATAGGTTTGTAAATAGGAGAAACGTTAATTGATCTTGACTTAACATTCTAAGATAATATATAATTTTTGGTCGATATGACTTGTTCTAAATTAAAAGGCCTAAACGAAAATAAAATGTATTTGGAGTTCTTTTGGATTATCTTTCGGTTATTATCAATATTTATTTACATAAAGTCAAGAAAGTGATATCAGACCAGGCCAAATTTGACCACTAAGTCAGGTTCTTTGCGTGTATTGTAAACTAATAATGACGCAATAAAAATCATCAGAAAAATCCAATCGGTTCTGGTCCGGTTGGTTCCTTAGTGACTCGTCATCAAACGTACTATATTATATTATATATTATTTTGTTTTATTCGAGTATAAATTTAAAATTTTTATTAAACAACTTGGGGATTTTAACGGCTTTCAACTTTAAGACGTAATATTTACTAAAAATTGAGTCAATACTTTTAGAAAACGTAATAACTAACGAAACCTAACCGAATGCCAAGCGACAGTCAAGCAAGAGTACATGGTACCAATTTTTAAAACTCTCGCCTGAAAGTGTACCGGGCGTTTTTTATCTTTGATATCATTTTGATCAGCTGCAACTTTTTTGTTTTTAAAAATATGGGAATGAAGCGAAAATCATTTTGCATATATCTATGAAGTGTTTTACGTTTTAAAAAATAAAACAGAACACTAACGTTTTTCCAACATATTAACGTAACTTATATTTTTTTAAATGGAAAGCCCTTTCGGATATTTCGATTTTACATTAAATTTCAAGTATATTTTATAAATCATACCGTCGGCTTAGTAAGAAAAACGCGTAACTCCAATTCTTTGACAAGTTGATATTTTAATGCCATCTGGTTACAAAACCTCAAACCTAACTAATCGGAAATCCACGTAACTCTCCGAACAATATTCCCGCTTAAAAATGCTACTAAGCAAATCACGCATCTCCATGTATCAAATTTAAGACGAGAAATCCGCGTAACTCCCAGTTTTTTGTAATATTTCAATCGAGGGGTAGACCGCTGTGGAAATCTGGTGTACACGCAGAAGGAAATCTATAGAAATCAAGTAGAATTCATAGAAATCACTGGAATTCAAGTGGAAATTGCTGGAAATCTGTGGAAATCTTTAGAAATCACTGGAATTTATTGGAAATCAATAGAAATCAGTGGAAATCAATGGAAATCATTTAACGAAAAGAAAACCTAAGTGCAATTAATTATTACAAATCTCGAGACGAATCTATAGTAAATGTCATAGTTTTAGTTACAGATTTATATTACATCTAACCGTTCTTGTGCAAATAATAAAAAAACAAGAAAACTTTATTTATGTAATCCCGTGTAATCCGGTGATTCCGTGATTCCCTCGCGCAGCACCACTTCCGCTCAACACAATCCTCGGCACCAGCCTCGACATAACCTCACTTTTCTTATAAAAGTGGTAAATGAGGAAGTCGGTTTTTGTGGCAAATAAATGCGTTTACGGTGCAATACTCGGTGCAATATCTTGGGTGTTTTTCTTAAGTTTTGCTCATTGTGTGTTGTTAATAAAGGCCATCATAAAAAAAATTTAATAGAAAAGAGTGAACAAATGCGCGCAGCTCGGCGCGGTCTAACCTCAGACAGAAAATTTATAATTTGCACAGTGTGAAACAATCATATTATGGCGAATATTTCTGTTGAAAACGAGGTTGAAAAGCGAGTTGAAAAGGTAAGAATTGTTTTCTTAAAGTGTTTTTGTTATAACAATTCACATTTTAGATGGGAGAAAGCTCGCAATCGTATTCACAACAAAATAATTGCGACTTTTTTAGTCAAGCAGAGAATGACTTAAAAATTAAAATTCCGGATTGTTTAAAGCGCATGCTGTCTGTAAATGGATTCGAAGACGCTGTACTAATATCTAGCATAACAGAAACCGATCTAGAGAACATTGAAAAATTTGCGCGTGAAGTTCTGCCAAGTGTTATTGAAGAGGAAGAATATGAAAAGTATTACGGATTGTTCCACAAAAATGTTGAAAAATTTGTTATTATTGCTGGTCACAGGAAAATAATATCAATTCTTAAATCGTATTCCGCAAGTAGACTTGATTCTATAAACGAACCATCTGTTACAAAAGAAGCGTCTTTAAAAGCCACTTCAAATGCATCATCTACTGCGAAAAAGAACGCTAACACAAGCTCTAGTACAAATGTAGTTGAAGATACAAATTCAAATGACTTAACTGCAGAAAAGAAAATTGTGTCAAGTGCCATAAAAAATTGGTTTCGTAATAAATCTCAATCAGTTCAGTGGGAAGAATTTGAGGAACATTTTGACAATATTAAGTTTTCAACGCGCATAGAGGCGAAAGATCGCCTTGTTTGTCTAATAACCTGTTATTGTGAAGAAAAAGCAATAAAAATATATAAAATAGCCGCAAAGCCAGGTTTAAAGAAAAAATGGGTGTATTCCAATTTTTACAGACATCTTCAGAAATATCACATTGAAGATGACCGTTTTAAAAAGCGTACCACTAAAATTGTGAAATCGATGAAAAGTGTAAGAGACTATTTCCAACCAAGTTTCAAGCCATCAGTGCAAGAAAGTAACACACAAAAAGTATCGGTTGAGGAGTTGACAGCTTCGCCAACTTTACAGAAAGTCGAGCAGAAAGTCGTGTTTGATTCCGTAGAGGTGGAGCAAATCCCGCTTAATACATTGCCATCCTGTTCCCATCATAGCATGGACAGCTGTTTTTTAAACGAAAAGCAATTGTCTTTCTGTGACACAAGTCCTAGTAAAAAAATTAAAATAATTTCAAATATTTCTTTAAATATTAAAAAGTCCGAAAAAAACTTTTTCATAAGCAACACCTCGGGCGAGACCTCTGTTAATACCAAAGGTGGCAATGAAAGTAATATCAACTTAATGGACATTCCTTCAATATCTGGAAATCAAAGTTTAGGTAAGAGAAGTAAATAATTTATGAATGATGTATAAAAAACAACATTCTAGGAGAGGATCAGTCAAACACCGAAAATTCTTCGAGTCAAACTCCACGTTTACAGTTCCCCCGACAATTCCTGTACATAATTTTTATGCAAACTGTAAAAACTATGACACTCCAGACGAGTTGGAAATGAATTCGGTTTATTATATTGGGGTACTTTCAAAAGTTCCCGAGCAAATACCTGGACGAGATACAGATGATTATTTTGAAATACCCGAGGAAATACCCAAAGAAATTGCTGAAATAGATAACGAATTAGAAAAGAATGACTCTGACACCAACCGTAATGAAAAATTAAGTAAAAAGTCAAAATGGTCTAGCTACAAGTATCAAAGAACAGAAAGAAGTAGACGAGCCAGGGAACGCCTTGAGAAGGACCAGACTCTTATCACAGATTATTACTCACTATCAGACAGAGTTTCAAATATTATCACAAACAATCGGGAAGCGTCCGAGTTAATTTTTTCCTCAATTTTGTCAAAAACCGTTTATGTCGTACCGACTCAATCCGTTGATATCGAAGGTAATCCGGGTCAGGATAAAAACAAAATAAGTAACTTTCTCAAAAAATTGTTGGAAATATCGTTAGAAAATTCCAGAAATTACTCTAACAGGAATCGTTATGATGATGCAACTAAGAAATTTGGTCTATATTTGTATTTTATAGGTGGAAGGATGTTGTATGAAACTTTGCATCAAAATTTACTGAATGCACTTCCATCAATTTCCACACTCAAAAGATTTCTTGATGAAAATCGAAGACCAATGGACGAAGGAACATTCGATTTTGATGGGTTGCTTGAATATTTAGAGAAACATGATTTACCTAAAATAGTTTGGATATCCGAAGACGGAACGAGAGTCACGGGAAAGATTCAATACGATAGAAAAACCAATAAGTTAGTTGGCTTAGTTGTACCACTGAAAAAGGGGATTCCCCAAAAAAACACGTACATTGCGACGACAGTTGAAAAAATGCATTTTTTTTTTGAAAAAAGTTCAAAGGCCAATTATGTTTACGTTATAATGGCTCAACCTCTGTCACCCGGAACGCCTGCTTTCTGTTTAGCGATGTACGGCACTGATAATAAATTTACTCACAAAGATATAGTAGATAGATGGGAGTATATGAGAAAAAGAGCTTTTCAATACGGAATCACAATATGCGGGTTTTCGTCTGATGGCGACACTCGTCTGTTAAAAGCGATGAGAATTGAATCAAGTTTAGTCAGTAAAAAAGAAGAATATCAGACTGATTGGCCCTGGTTTCAAATGACTCTTGACCACAGGAACGAATGCTACATTCAAGACACGATTCACATTCTAACAAAACTCAGAACGCGAATTTTAAAACCCGGTATAATCCTTCCTCTTGGTGGGTTTATGGCTACAGTAGATCATCTCTACCAACTAATTTCGACAGTTTCGAAGGATAAACATCTACTTACGCTATGCGACCTAAAATGTGAGGATAAAATGAATTTCTCTGCAGCAGAAAAAATCTGTTCTTATCGCGTCATTCAACAACTGAAAACAGTACAAGACAGCGAAGGCACTCAGATTTATTTGAAAATAATGCGACTTATACTGGAATCATTTTTATACAAATCGCTCACCTTGGTTGAGAGACTGTACAAAATGTGGTATACTGTTTTTTTTCTAAGGCTGTGGAGGGCATGGATCAAAGAAAAGAATCAATATTGTTATGCTGTAAAATTCACTTTTGTATATAGTTCTCGTAAGATTATGGGTCTTTGTTTAAGTGCGTAGAAATTTGACTGAGCGCGAGACTTTTTGAGCGCACCTTGTATATCGTTTGGTTCACCGTGTGAAAGGATCGTTTGCTGTATGTCTGTGCGTGTGCTAAACCTACTATTGTGCCCTCGGAGCCCTAAGTCACGCACCGTGAGATTGACAGATATGTAATGTGTAATATCGGGCAAATACACGCTTTATGTGTAAGAATCCTGCATCTTATGTAACTAATTCTAACTATCTTATCTCTAACTTATTTTATCCTACCTGTGACAACAACCATGTGCAATATGAGTTACTTTTACATGCCTGTTCAAGCCTTGTTTACATCTATTTAGCTATATCTTCCGATGTCTGAGAAATGCCTTTAACCTGTTGCATTTATGGGACTGCTGTGGTTGCCATAGATTTACATTCTTGAGACAACAGTCCGGCTTATTGTGATCACTGGCGTTTGTGTTCATACGTCTCTTAGAACACACACATGCTGCTTCCGATTGATGTTTTCCTATCATTCATTTCTCACTACAGATGTAATAAATGTTAGATAAGGAAGTACTTGAAATATTGGGCATACTATTAATTGTTTTGCAGTTCGCTCTGTTGCTCTGACATCGATATTCTATGTAATGGAAACTTCTGTTAATTCTTCCTCGGTACAGCTGTAGGGGTTAAGTGTTGTTGTTAGTCTGAAATATATGTTTTGATCGGTTCTCTTAACCGTCTGTTCGGAGCGGATTTAAAAGCTTGGAAATTTCAATAGTTACCTGCAGAATCCGTTTTCTTCCGTAATAAATTGTGTCTACATCTGAGGTTTGTTTTGTTTTCTATCTGTCAAACGTTGGTTACTTTGTCGCGGTGTAACGTATGTTTCACGCATTGCCAACAGTTTAGCGAGTATTTTCCTTTCACATTGTCTGATTTATAATTTCTACGTACAATTGAAGGAGTGTTTCGGTTATTTTCTTTTCGTCTAAGTTATGTGCAGGTTGTGTTTAATTACATATAAGTCACGATGTTGTCTTCCTTTATTGTCAAATTAGCTTTGTGCCTACTATGTTTATTTGAATTCTCCCGCCTTTCGTTCAGAGATATTTCCGTGCTTGTTCCTTCTGAAAGGATGCGTGTAGCTGACGCGCATTAGATATGGAAGAAAGTGCGACTATTGTTGTAATTTTCACCGTAACTTTTGACTGATCATCGACGACTTTATGCCAGAGTGCAGGACTTTATCTTACCTATATTTGACCTAAGAATATTTGAGTGGCTAAAATAACTAATGCACCACTTAGTTAACTGCAAGGTCACGTTTTAATCCTAATTAAATTACCGTTATTTTTTTGTTATTTTTATGCAAACTGGTATTGCTGTATACAGAGTGACCCTAAGAAGATTTGATAAGGGCTCTCACTGTTGTGTTGAATATTTAGTTCAATAATAATTCTAGTAATGTCATTACCGTAATAATATAACTCTTTGTTGTGTTGAATATTTAATTAAATAATAATTTTAGTAAATTCATTACCGTAGCACTATATCTCTTTGGAGTGTTATATCTTTAAATTAGTAGTAATTCTAGTACTTTCATTACCGTAATAATAATATTTCTCTTTGATGTGTTGAATTTTAATCTTGAATTTGATAATAATTTTAGCACGTTTAGTACCGTAAATTAGAAATTTGACTTTCACGTATGTTCTTTTTAATTTTCTGAGCTATTGAAATTAGTTAAGTCATTGTAGAAAATTTAAATACCGAAGCTCAGTAGATTCTTTTGTGCTAATACTGGTTTTCCATTGTAACTTTCAATAGCGTCTTTTAATTGAATAATAAATGTAAACAGCTTATTTAGTTATTTCAAAATTTTGTCTATGTAATTTCACGATTTACCTTTCACTGAATTAATTAAATTATTTTAAGCCTTGTGCGCTAACTTAAATCTATTTTATTTTCTTGTATCTATTTAATTTGGAACTTCGCCGTTGGTGGCGTTTTATAATAACAAATGTATATTGGCCTGTAAGGCAAGGAAACGTTTCTACGCCGACCATCCTCCTGCCGAGGCGCAGAGATTCTATTGTTTTTTTTGCTACTAAATTTACTTTACTTGTTTGGAAAAAAAGGTATTTATAAATTATATCATACAATTTTCTATTTTTTTTTATAACTGTCAACATTTTAATTATTTTTCAAAAAAAAAAAAGAACAATTTTATTAATATAGCACCTTTCTTCACATCATAATTTTTTTTTATTATTATTATCTCAACAAACCTTACCTTCGTCTATTATATTTGTGACAAGCAGTTGAATAGGTGCAAACGATTATGCAGGGTGATCAATAGGAAACCCGCTGGAGGAACACAGCCAGTGGATGCTCATCGGAGGCGCAGGTAGGTTATCGTTTAGGTAACATAGTGTTCTGGTGCCCGGACAACGTCGCTCGCATCGTTGCCGACCGACGCTCTACTATTAGGTGTTTTAGTTTATCTGAACCGTCACGCCGTCTGCGACAGAGTTAGCTCGGCCCTGCGTTTTCCAGATTCAAACATCTCCTATTGTGATTCTCCGTTTTCTTTAACTTAATTTAGTCTGCTATCTTAGTACGACGTGGTTCCGGCGTAACAATATACAATAACAAATAATTTCTTAACGAATAATTGTTATACCTGCATTGAACTGAATGCACATAATTTAATAAAACTAATATTGCTACTGAAAGAAAAGAAAATTGACATAAGAAATTTTTCTATAACTCAATTTAGTAGCCAAGCTTGTGAAAAGCTCTTTAGAGCTGCACGGTCCATGACATCAACCTTCAGCACCGTGATTAATTTCAGTATTAAAGATTTTCTACATCGTATTGGCAGAATCAAAATTATAAATACTATAATTAGCGGAGAACTGAAAGATACTTTTAAATTTCCAAGAGAGGAAAAAAAGTTTTTTGAAATGCAAAAAGATACGGTGAATACGGAAGAAATCAGTGCAATAGACATTGAGACAACTATAAACAAAGCTTTAGAAGATGCAGTTTTTGATGCAAAAAAATTAAAAATTATTACAGATAATGTTTCCGATGCATGGAAATTTCTTGACATTTCTTTCATCGAAGAACGCAATATGGAAGACGAAGATGAAGAGTTTGAAGATATTACTTTTGATGTTCCTACGAATACAGATGGAATAGAAAAACAAATGAATGATTTAATTTTTGGTGAAGATTGGGAAGCTACAGATGAAACTACTGTTACTCACGACAGTCTAGCCTTAAAAGATTATTCTGAAACAGTAACGGATCTTTCTCCAAATTCACCTTATGTCAAGATTAACTTAAGCAATGACAAATCTATAATCGTAAAAAAGTCGTCATACTGCTGGCTTTTAGAAGAAAACGACGGAAAAGTCAGTTCTGATAGGTTAAGAAGATTTTTTGTTAAAAATAAATCACCTGAAAGTGGAGATAAATTGAAGGGCCTTAGAAAAAACAGAAAAGTGGTCACAGGTTTACTCAAAAATCAAGAAAAATTAAAATGCTGCAAAAATAAAAGACGAGGAGAAACAATTTCAATTTCATCTGATTGTGGGAGAGGAAAAAAATAAAAAGAAATACGAAGCAAGTAGATAGTAGTTCGCTCAAAGAAAAATTAAAGAGCAGGAAAGGCAGAGGGCAAACGAAAACTTTGAAGAGAAAAGTGACTTCGTGACTTCCGAAGAATCTGACAGTTCTGTAGAAATTGAAGACGCAGAAAGTGATGATTCTGAGATTTTTGTTGAAAATTCTGATGGAGGTGACGATAAAGATTTAATGGAGTAGAGCGAAGACGAAAAGATTTTCATTTTATCGTAGTAGGTATCAATCGGTATCAATGTTCAAAGTATTTTACTGTTTTTTATTTGAATAAACTTCTGAGCAAAAGTGGCTTTGATTAATTGTGATTACAACAAGACTGACCTAATATGTGTTTTATTTGTAAACACCATGTACATTTGAATTACTTTCACTATATATGAAAAGATGAACGTTTCCGTATTTTTAAAATAAGTATTTTTTGTGATGACGCAATGTTTCTATCCACCAAATGAAAAAATCAAACCCGGTAAATGTGTATGGTAAGCAATCCCTTCAAAGAGCAGTAAACAACCATTTAAAATAAATAAGAAATCACTGGAATTCTTTGGAAATCTTTGGAAGTCAGTGGAAATCAGTGGAAATCTTTGGAATTCATTAGAATTCATTGGAAATCATGAGGAAATTTAGAAATCTTATGGAAATCGGTGGAAATCACATTAAATTGGAAATCTAGTGTACAAATTTTCGTCTGCGGTTTACCCCTCGATTTCAATAGTGTGTCCATGTGCTTGCAAGAATTGAACGATAGAGTGAAGAAATAAACATATTTTAGAACAGAAAATGGTTTAGTTCGAAAGGTAAGATAGTTAGTTATAGTAGTTTGATAAGTTTAATCAATTAATAAGAAATGTATTTACTTATTTTGTGATTTTTTAACCGGCTATGGACATACGCGGTTTTCCAAATTCAATACTTTGATGTTGTTGTGTACTTACGCGTTTTTCAAAGATAATATAACGAGATCTTGACAAATAGTCGACTATTTCATTGTGATCAATTTTTCGAGTGTGCGCTACGGTTAACCAAAATTGGCATTAATAATTAAAGACTAAAGCCCTCGAGCTAAAGCTCTCGTGCTCTAGTCAAATTATTAATGCCAATTTTGGTCTCGTCAAATTAGGAGGCACACGAGAAAAATTGAAACAATGTAATAGTCGACTACTTATCAAGCTCGAGCTATATTTGTTAAGATTATTTCCTAAACTATGTTTCATAGTAAAAAATTAGCAAAATAAGCATATTTTATCATCTGTTAAGAAAAGAGAACTATAAATTATTTTGAACCAAAATTGAACACACAATTATTGTATGTTATATTTCCTGGTGTTGCTGATGATTTTACAAACTCTGTTTTTCTCACGATCGTCTCTGATGAGGTGGAAAGTCTTGTTTCGAGTCCCTTGTTTTGTTTCCCTCGTAACTGATTCAAAATCTGTTGATAATGCTGTTGGTCCATCTGTAAATAGGGCTGAATCGAGGAAGAATTGGCATGACCAGTTACTTTTATTAATTGTTGTTCGGGCACTCCCGATTTGGCTAATTGTGATACAGCTGTTGAACGGCAAGAATGGTTGGTAATGTTGAGACATTTAGTATTTAAACCAACAGATTCTGCTCCTTGTTTGGTCCATTTCGAAATTTCGTTCTTCCCAATAGGCGAGTTTTTGTACCACAAGGAATTTTTCTTCTTCCAAAATGGATTAGTCGTCAAAATTAGGCCCACGTTTCCCAACTAATGTTTTAAAAATTCTGACTGGACAACGATCTGAATTTTGAATATTTGGCGTCAACCATTTACTGTCCGCGCATTTATGGTTTCCTCCTTGGCAGGTCTTACTAAATATGGGATTATATTCTACTCTACCCGACTCAGTTCCATCAGATTTAATTTCAATTTTGAAGTAATGTACCAAGCAGTTGACACCTTCCCCTCCACGCCATGCCAGTTCTACGGAAGCTAAATAGTAGAATTTTTTTGAAGTCCATTTGGCGTTGTCTCGTCACAATGGTCTATTATATCAAATAAATTGTCCATACTTAAAGAGGTCGCACTTTGCTTTCGTTTATCTGGAAGTTTTTGCAGTACTCGTCTTTTGCTATTACGAGCATCTCTAGAACTTTTGAATTCAATTCCTTGAAAAGGATCAATTTTAATGTTATGCTTCTTAAAATATAACTCTTGAAGACTTTTGGCGGTAGAATTCCACATACATGTTACAGTATACTCCTTATAATCATCTCCGTTCTCTTTTTTCATGTTCCATGCCCAGTCTTTCAAAATTTCGTTCAGTTTACTTACTGGCGTCGACTCGTCCAAAATATACTTGCGTTCGTCACAAAACTGCGTGAACTGTCTCCAGGCGCTGTCTTTACTTCTCTTTGTATTTATCGGAGTTGTCAAATCGATGTGATTATCAATAATTTCATCCGAAACATCGCTAAATCTCTTTTTGTCGGACATTTTCATCTATTTGACACGTTTGCTACTTAAAAAAATACATACTTGATTTGTTACCTACATTTGAATGGTCGATTTGTAATAGTCGCTGATATCAAGAACCGGTACCGTTCATTGGTTAATTTCAACTTCAGTTTTGATTGTGATTTGACAAAATTTAAATTTGACGGGTGAAGGAAATAATCTATAATATTATATAGGAAAGATGTAGGTCAATTTCTCTTTTTAATTCTTGTAGTATCTCATTTCAGTTACTTTACTGTAAAGCTAATAAAAGTACGTTTATTTTCAATTTTAGGATGTCATCCAGAACAAAACACATAATGGAACTGGTCAAGCAGCAACCACGCAGTTCTTATGTAGATGCTGTCGAATATACAGTTGAAGAAGATGGATTTTTGTCTCCTTTTTCCGCACAACTGTGTAATAGTAAAAATGAAACTTCTTTAAATATTGAGATTCCATAACTGACAAACACGGGCTACACTTGTGAAATTAGCGAGGAGATAATCACTCCAAATAATTCAACTAGCTTTGACCACTTGGAGTTGCCGATAGTTTTAAATTTGAACGATACTTATACAATTGATAATGATACTATGGAAAACTCTCAGATCCCTCAACCGGAACAGAACAGACAAGTCGTTGATAATAACAATATTTCTGAAAATGACTCGGATGCTTCTTACGATCCTGAGGAATGCGATTCTAATAATAGTTCTGTTAATGAAGACAATAACAACGAAGGAGGAAATGAGCCGTTACCCAATAACAGCTTAAATAATATAAAAACTCGAAAGAAGAGAAAATGTTCTGAAGAATGGAAATATAATATAAATAAACATAAACGTTTAAAGGGGCTGCCGTATCAAGGTAAAAAGAAAATTGGAGAATCTTGGAACTACAACATAAACAAACCAGGCAAATTTCTTTCAAATCCGTGCAACTGTACTCTAAGTTAGAAAAAATCTGCTATTCAGTGTCAAAAATTGCAGGAACAAGAACGTTTAAACATTTTTCAAACATTTTGGAATAAAATGACTTGGAGTGAAAGGAAGCTACAAGTACAAACTTTGGTGCAATGCGAGAATGTTAAGAGAAGAAGAGGGCAACAAGATGTATCGAAAAGAAAATATTCTATTAAGTATTTTTAGACTTGGAAAGGATTAGAGTATGCAAGCGTATGTTCAGAGGTACACTAGGGTATTAAGTTGGATAAAAGAATTTGCCATTGCTAATGGCGAAGATGGTATAGAAGCTCAGAATGTCCACAAGCTCAGTAGAAAAAGGGAAATAAGAAGGACAAAATTTACAGAAAAAAATATGGCTGTTTACCAGTTTCTTCAATCGTTACCAAAAATGGAAAGCCACTATTGTAGGTCTTCCTCCAAAAAAAAAAAATTACCTTGAACCACTTTGCCGTTCAAATGCCGAACTGTATAATTTCTTCATAAAAAAATATTGCGTCGAACATCACTTGGAGTCTGCATTCATACAGGGTCGTCCAAAAGTCTGGATTCACGTGGATTTTGAGTAAACTATTCACT
Source organism: Amphimallon solstitiale (assembly GCA_963170755.1). Taxonomy (NCBI): domain Eukaryota; kingdom Metazoa; phylum Arthropoda; class Insecta; order Coleoptera; family Scarabaeidae; genus Amphimallon; species Amphimallon solstitiale. The sequence continues at coordinate 36,754,876 of OY720680.1, forward strand.
TTTTTGGAAAACTGAATTCTGTATCTTGAATGGGAATAAAATTGCAACTCAATAGTATTTTTTATTTCAAAAAAATTGTTTATAATTTTGAGATAAAGTTAATAACAATGTTTTTTTAAATGGAAACCTACCGTGATTTTTATTTCAGAGAGAGTACTTTCGATAAGAATTGCATTGGCATAGAAATTTTGGCTATAAACCTTACGATTATTGTTTAAATTAATATTAAATTTTCGATCCGAACACTCGTTCGCGCTTGTTCGGAAAATACACGAACGTGTCTTCTCTTACCACGTTTCCAACTGTAGGCATGGGTCCACCCCCTAATAAAGCATTCTATTGAAGGCGTTACGTTTATCTTGAATGAAAGCATTTTTTTTTATAAAATGGGGATCTACCGCGATTACGATATTTAAACGTTATGAGAAAGTACAACGTAGTTTAATAAAAATTAGATCCGAAACGTAATTGGCAAACGTAAGGAAAGAAGCGTAAAAATTAGTAAATATCTCAGAATAAAATATTAGATTAATGATTAAAAACGCAACGTCATAGTTTTCGGCGTCCTAATTAGACATCAATCCACGGAACTGCGGATGTGCAGTTTCTCTTTCATTATGTCAATTTAAATAACAGCAGTGTCAAGAAGACGAAAAATAAAAATACCAATTACCACAAAAATCCCTCAATCGATGAAATCAGTTTTTCTTTTAATTAAAAAAACGCCATAAGAATGGCAAATTGCAAAGCGAGTTATTTTAAACAATGAGTGCCTCAAGTTCTATAAAATGATTTTTTATAATAATATAAAAAAACCATTTTATAAGACCTTAAGGCACACATTTTTAAAAATGATTTGTGACCACTCGTTTTTTAAACTTTTTTTATACTAATTTTTCTTACTTTAGTAATAAGCAAAAATTTTTCTTACTGAATGCGAATTTGATTTTAAAAATATTTTACAGATATTTTTATTTATTAAAAAATGGGGTAATACAGGAAAATAACAAACACAAAATATAAATAAAAATTGTAATTAAAATTTCGTGTAAAAAAAAATACTCCTAATATAAAATTAAAACAAACAAAACAATGAAATTAAACTAGATATTACCAAAATCATATTAAATGTTCAAAATGTTCGCCATTAACTTCCTGGCAGAATCCAACTCGATGAACTACACCTTGGACAGCATTATTCAACATTTCCTGAGGTATATTCGCCATGGTCTCTTCAATTCTCTCTCTCAGATCCTCTAGATTTCTTGGTCTACTTTTATAGACCAAACCTTTTACGTATCCCCATAAAAAGAAATCTAATGGGGTGAGATCTGGAGATCGTGGTGGCCATTCCACGGCTCCCCTCCTTCCAATCCACCTTTCGGGAAAGATTTCATTTAGGTAATTTCTTACAGCAATACCAAAATGAGGCGGTGCACCATCTTGCTGGAACCAAACTTGATTCGGAATTGCATTTCGAAATATTCTTCGAATCGCTGGAATTATCTGGTTCCTTAGCAAATCCAAATACAATACAGCAGTTAAGTTGCCCTGGATGAAGAAAGGACCAATAATTGTCCCATTAACAATACCTGCCCATACATTAAGTTTCTCGGGATGTTGGGTATGGTGCTCCTGCATCCAGTGGGGGTTCTCCAGCGCCCAATATCGACAATTGTGACGATTGACTATTCCATTTAGGCAGAATGTTGCTTCGTCCGAAAATATGATGTTATTTGTAAAATTCAAATTTTGTTCTTGCTGGAAGAATAACCATTCACAGAATTGGAGGCGACGATCGTAATCTTCTGCGGTCAGCTCTTGCTGAAGTTGCAGTTTATATGGTTTGGCACTTTGGTTTTTCAATATCCTCTTGACAGAAGTGGCACTTACATCATAATCTAGTGCCAACTGCTCGGTTGAAATGATTGGCTCCTCAATAATCCTTTCCATTACAAGCTGTGCGACATGGTCGTTCGTTGCTGTCTTGGTTCTGCCAGATCTTGGGAGACTCTTGACGGTTCCGTTTTCAAAAAATCTTCTGTATGTTTTTGCAACAGTCGATTTTGAAATTGGGTTTCGCTCGGGGTGAAGTTGATTGAAGAGATCACAAGCTTCTTGATGTGATCGCTTTTTGTCGCCGTATCCCACCATAATTAGAATTTCTATCCGTTCTCTCTACCAGTTCCATATTTACGCAAATTGTTCAAAATCACAGATCACAAAAATAATAGATAAAGTCAATACCAAAACAACACAATTAACAACAAACAAAACGTTCAAGAAAACAGAAAATAAAAATTCAAATTCGCTCCGTAAACGTACACTAGTAATACCAAAAACAGAATGAGATAAGATTTGGACCTTCCAAGTGTCTAAAAACGGAAAAAGACCATAAAATTATTTTTTATTAAACTACGTTGTACTTTCTCATAACGTTTAAATATCGTAATCGCGGTAGATCCCCATTTTATAAAAAAAAAATGCTTTCATTCAAGATAAACGTAACGCCTTCAATAGAATGCTTTATTAGGGGGTGGACCCATGCCTACAGTTGGAAACGTGGTAAGAGAAGACACGTTCGCGTATTTTCCGAACAAGCGCGAACGAGTGTTCGGATCGAAAATTTAATATTAATTTAAACAATAATCGTAAGGTTTATAGCCAAAATTTCTATGCCAATGCAATTCTTATCGAAAGTACTCTCTCTGAAATAAAAATCACGGTAGGTTTCCATTTAAAAAAACATTGTTATTAACTTTATCTCAAAATTATAAACAATTTTTTTGAAATAAAAAATACTATTGAGTTGCAATTTTATTCCCATTCAAGATACAGAATTCAGTTTTCCAAAAAAGTGAATAGTTTACTCAAAATCCACGTGAATCCAGACTTTTGGACGACCCTGTATATACGTCTATGAAGATATTTGTGGAGCTTAACTTGTCACTATACACGCCAAAAAAAGATTTTTGCGACGTGTGTGAGACATATAATACCCAAAACTTATTTGAAGAAAAGTTTAACATACATCAAACTTTCAAAGAAGAGGCGCGTCTAGAAAAGGAAAAAGATAAATCTAGTAGTGACACAACAGTAAACGTTTATGCAATGGATTTACAGTGCGTGCTGTTAAGTCCGAAATCGACAGTTTCTGCAATGTATTATAAAACAAAACTTATAGTACATAACTTTACTATTTACAATCTAAAAACCAAAGAGGGATTTTGTTTTCTGTGAATGAATGCAAATGAATTTTCCAGCATAATTTGCTACTTTGTTGAGCAAGAGTTAAAAAAGAGTGACGGTGGTTTACGTGAAATGATTTTCTTTAGTGATGGTTGCACAGGCCAAAACCGCAACTCAACATTAGCTAATGCTTTTGTAAATTTAGCTGCCCAGCACAACATCGTACTCACCCAGAAATATTTATTCAAAGGACACACCCAAATGGAGGTGGACTCTATGCATGCGACTATTGAAAGGCAGATCAGAGATCGCAAAGTAAACCTTCCCGCCGACTATGTATATTACTGTCAGAAGGCAAGATCAAGTCCATATCCGTATAATGTCAAGTATATCACTCATACATTCCTTAAAAAATTTGATGGTCTGAAATTTTATACTTCAATACGTCCAGGTAGGGCCGTGGGCGACCCCGTTGTCACGGATATAAAAGCCCTGAGATATAGGTACACCAAATAAAGAAATTGAATTTAAAATGAGGCATACTGATCCATGCCATGTATTAAACCAAAGATTGAACAAACAAATTACTCTCTGCAAGTTTGACGATTTACCTTCTTTGTTTACAGAACGCAGGAAAATTAAGAAAGAAAAATATGATCACCTGCAAGTTCTAAAATTAGGTCTTTTGGAAGATTATCACAAATTTTACGATGAACTTCTATTTTTTGTATAACGTAGTTTTTTACCTTTGGAATTGCTTACTTTTTCGTCTAAAATAAAATAAGTTTTGCCTTGTTTCCTGGTATGTTTCGTTTCCGAAAAGCACGTATCTCCAATTTTGGAGGTAATTTTTCATAAGAAAGTAGCGTAACTCCGTTTTAAATTACAAGAAAGAAATTATTTTTACATTTTTATTCAAAATATTAAATGTGATGGGTTATACTTTATTCATGCAAAATCAAAATACTCTGTCACTGGTATGAAGGTCAAAAAAAGTATTTTGCGTGCAATAATCGTACGCCTTTTGACAATTTTCCACGGCATTTTGCACGAATACTGTCCCTTAATTTATGCAATAAAGACGCATAATATGTGCCGTTCCTACGTGTATTTCGCTCTTTAAAATCAATTAGCAAAATGCCCTCACAATTTCAGAATATTGTGGGCATCACCTTTTTCGTCGATAGAACGACTTTCGGCTTTCTGGGACGAGGTTCATCAGGTCGCCGCCATTCCATGGCTTCCCTTTTCGATAGAGGATCGTAAAACAGAACCATTGTTTCATCCTCTGTGACAATGAACTCCAAAATCGGCTTTGGGTCGTCTCCACACATGTTTAAAAGCGACTGCGCACATTCGACTAGATTTTCACGTTGGAGAGCAGAAAGAAGTCGCGGTACCCATCTAGCACTAGTTTTATTCATACCAAAATGGTCATGGAGAATTCGGCGAACACTTGTTTCGGAAATGTTTGTTCTGACTGCTAATTTCTTCATTTTCAAACGGCGATCTTCTAGCACTAAATGTTCAATAATTGAAATTTGTTGAGGCGATATCACTTCAATTGGTCGACCCGACCGATCAGCATCTTCCAGGGATTTTTGTCCCAAAAGGAAACATTTTGCACACTTTTTTACAATTGAATACGGAGGAGATGAATCACCGTAAACACCGTCTAAACGATGTTTAAAGTGATAAGGTGTATGCCCTTCTTTTGTTAAAAATTTAATGACCGCGCTGTACTCAATTCTTGTTACTTCAGACATTTTCGTGCGCTAATCACGTTGGTTGGCTGCGTTCGTCCTTAGGGCGTTCTTTTTTTATCGATGTAGGTGCAGAACTTCTTATAGCAATCCTCATGATAGATTGCATCTGCAGCGTGTAGTTCCTCAACTGAGCAGATACGTCTTGGGATAGTGTCTCCCTATTCATCCTTGCTCTCTTATGCACGAACAGAAATTATATTATCCTAAACAAAGGATCGAACATTGTAAACCTGGTTTTTTTCTGTTTATCATAAAATTCGTTGCTTTCGCACAAAACAGACAGTTGGTTTAAATCAAGTTTACTTCAGCAGAACGCTGGCGCACCATATGACGCTGAAAGCTATTGCTCTGAGAGAGTTTGTCTCAGAAACTTTTCAATTGAGTCAGATCTAGTGTACTCTTTCCTTCAACTTTTCCACCTTTTCTTGAATCACTTGCGTCGTACGTATAAAATAAGTACGACCTTTTTTGTAGGACATTTTATGTAGTGTAATTTTGTATATGAACACTTTTCGCGAGGAGCCACGGTTCTCGAGTTATTCAAGAAAAACATAACTACTCTCCTACCACTCCTGTCATCCCATCGGTCAGAATTCTTATTATGTTGTTGATGGCACTCTCCCCTACCACTTTTATTATTTCCCCTATTCGACCTATACTTTTTCTATGACAGCAAATAATCAAAATAATACAAAATTACTAGTGTGTCGTCGCACCATGTCGAATTATTTTGATAGATCGTAGACAACCAATACAAGAAACTAAAAAGCAAGCTCTAAACATAGCAGGTGCAAGAAAAGCATTAGTAAACAAACACTGCACAATATTAAATTTGAATATACAGTCTGTCTCAAAAAAGTTGGATGCTTTAGAAATAATTGCCGAGGATCATAATTTGGATGTGATGTGTCTGACGGAGCATTTCCTTTCATATGATAAAATTAACCGTTATCATCTGCGAGGTTACACTACCGAAAGCGCTTTTTGTAGAGAACACGCAAAACATGGAGGAGCAATGATTATGGTCGCGGATAAATTGATAGGAATGGAAAGGAAGGATATAAAAGAGCTCTCGGTTGAAAGGAATATAGAAATTGCAGCTGTGGACATATCACAATTAAACATATTAGTTATTTCAGTATATAGACCACCTTCAGGTGATATGGATATGTTTATGGAAAAAATTCGTGAATTAATGGAGATATTAAACAATGACGTCAACAAACAGGTATTTATTGCAGGAGACTTCAATATAAACTTTGCAATATCTAATAACAGTGCAGATACTATTACCGATATTCTTGACGCATCTGGTCTCCACAAAATGTTTTACGAATATTCGAGAGTCACAAGCAACTCTAGCACATGTATTGATAACATATTCACGAATGTGTCCAGGCAGAGTTGTCTCACCAAAACAGTGGATCTTCACGCATCGGATCACATGGGTCAAATAATAAGTTTTGATGTGAGTAATACACCTGACACACGAAAAAACGTATATCTGAAAAGATTTTCGACACATAATCTTAATGCATTCAAAGACTTAATTACATTCAGATTATCAAATTTACCTGACTCTTTGAATGACGCTAAGGCTCTGTTTGACGTTTTTCATGAAACTCTGGTTTCGGCCTTTCAAGAATCTTTTCCCCTGAGAAAAATTAACAAGAATTTGCCCAACAGAAATATGAATACACCAATAAATAATGACCTTCTAAACATGAAAAATACATTGGATGCTCTTGCAGTTATAGCTAAGTCGACCAAACATGAAACATGATATTCGATCTATAGTGGTTACAAGAAACAATATCACGATGCAGTTACAGCAAATAAAAAGGAAAGTAACACTAATATTATACAAAACAGCGATAACAAAATTAAGATGATATGGAAGGTCATAAATGGGGAGGTATCCGATAAGAGAAAAAGCGTAATTGAAAATTCCAATCTCTCAGCTGATGAACTGAATACATATTTCTGTACAATAGGGACGGAAATGGCAAATAGTATAATTACTGGCACCAATCCATTAAGCGCAATAAATCGTATTAAAATAAAAAGAAATGGATCTTGTTTCTTGAAACCGGTATCGCAGGGGGAAATACGACAAATAATTAATGATATCAAATGTAAGGACAGTGTGGATATTTATGGGATGAACACCAGAGTCTTGAGGTATGTTTCTGATGAGCTAAGTGAGCCTTTGACAAAGGTAATTAATGCCTGCATTATGGATGGGTACTTCCCAGACCAATTGAAAAAGTGGTACCTATATATAAAGAAAATGAAATCAATAACTGTAAAAGCTATAGGCCAATAAGTATATTACCCATTATATCTAAAGTATTTGAACAAGCCATCCTATCAAGGCTGTCTTACTTTTTGGAAGAAAATGGTCTACTAATGACATGTCAACATGCGTACCGTAAGAATAAATCGACAACGACTGCGCTAGTAAGTGTATTGAACTATATAAATGATGCCCTGGACGAAAAGAAGATGGCAAGCTTAAATTTATTAGACCTAAGCAAAGCATTTGATACGGTGGACCACAGTATCAAATAGGAAACAGACGGTTCATTGGAAATCTAATAAATCACAAGTAGGACATACCACCTATGGAGTACCCCAAGGGTCGATTCTGGGTCCTTTGTTGTTTATTGTCTATGTCAATGATCTACCAGGGGTCCTGCCTGAGATAGAAATATGCCAATATGCCGATGACACCACCATCATTTGTAAGCATAGTGACGCGAAAGAACTGATGATACAATCCGATGAAGCAATTGAAAGAATTGAATTGTGGTTCGCAGCCCATAAACTGAAATTAAATGTCGATAAAACACAACAATTAGTTGTTAAGACGAAAACAGATGATGATGAAAGTGTTAAGTTTCTGGGTCTCACTATAGATACTGGGTTAAAGTGGGGAAAGCATATAGATAAACTGGCGAAAAAACTGACTTCGGGGATCTATGCCATTAGGAGAATAAAGTTGATAGCAACACAACAAGCTGCGGTACTTACCTATCATTCCGTTTTCCATAGCCATCTCTCGTATGGAATTCAGTTTTGGGGCCCGTCAGGCGCAGCCGGTAGAATATTTATTCTTCAAAAGATGGCATTGCGAGCTCTTTGTGGTCTGAGGTATAATGAGTCGTGCAGGGGTTTCTTTAGACGAACAAAAATACTAACTTTGGCATCATTATGCATATATCATGCTCTGAATTACGTTCACCAACACCTTCACCAATACGAGACAAATGGAATGGAACACCAATACAACACAAGGGAACGTAATAAATTGCGTATTCCGAGACAAAGGTTAACGATGACTCAGGGCAGTCTTAACTATTATGGTGTAAAGTTATATAACCACCTACCAGAAGACATAAAACAACTTAGTCACACGCGCTTCTCAAAAGAAATTAAACGAATTTTAACAGAAAAGGAATATTATACCATGGAGGAGTATATGGGGGATGCCTGGTAAATGAAGATAAATGAAGATAGAGTAGTTCGTTTAACACCTCTCAGCGTATTTAATTGTTTTTCTTACACACACATATATATATTTTCAATTTTGTTGTTTGTATGTAAACAATCTGTTTGTTTGTCATATACCTATTTTATATTTTATTTTTTATATTTATATTTATGTCGGACCTGTAATTGTTTATATTGCAGTGTTTATGGACTATTATTGTATTTTTAAATGCATTAATAAAATTTACTATTACTATTAATATTACTATTACTATTACTATTACAAGTGTCAACCATCTTGATTGAATTTCTTTTGATTTTCGCATTTAAAAAACCGAGATCTAAGTTCAGCCGGTGACTAAAGTGCCCATTACTAAGTTCAGCACATGACTAATGGTCATTTATCGTCATGGAAACATATGCGATAAATGGCATTTTAAACACGGGAGTAGACAAGTTGTATTTTCAGCACGGGATTAGAAAATATAGAAAACCTAAGGTTAAAGTTCGAGGTTATCGACACCCGAGATACTTTAAGCGTTTTCGCAAAAGTGTTATTCAACTCGACTACGTTAGTCGCGTGTTGCTATCGCGATATATTGTTTATGAGTTGTTTATCTTATAAACGAAAATGAAAATGTCAAATGAAGTTCCTGAAAATATTTTAAGGAAAGCGAACTTATTGTGGGAAAAAATGTTCCCCGTGAGGTCTAAAGCTGCTTCTGAGACAATTTATTAAAGTTTCTGCTATTGGTGACAAAATAACAAAGTCTCCGCGGTAACAAAAGAGGGAATTCTCGCCTATTTAGGCAAGAAGGTAAGTCTGCGATTATTCTTCATAGAAGTAATTAATTTGTTTTGTAGCAAGAAACGTTGTCACCTACGTCACTTTCACCACATTATTCGGGGTTGAAATCTGTGAAAAAATCGTGTTATCTCGCGAACAAATGTACACCTTTTGTTAGAAGCTGCAGACGAAATATATTTATTTGTGAAGGTATATATGTTTTGGTTGTTAAATCGAAGAATGAGAGTTATGTGACCTCACTGTGAATGATATCCAAAATACTGGAGAAGTTCTCTTTGTAAGACTTCGAGATATCAAAACGCATTTAGAAAGAAAGTTCGCCATTATTGGAGAAGGCCTCGTGGTTAATCCTTTAACCATATTCCGAAAATATGCATCTTTACGTCCAGTGAACACATCTCATGATCGATTTTTCTTGTTTTATAATAATGGAAAGTGTACTCGACAACCTGTGGGCATAAACATCTTTGGTCAACTTCCCTATAAAATTGTCGAGTATCCCAAATTAGGGGACCCTAAAACTTATACACGCCACTGCTTCCGAAGAAGCTCCGCAACTATGTTAGCTGCAGCAGGTGGAGGTCTAGTTTCACTGAAATGGCGGTTGGCGTTCTTCTACCGCCGCAGAAGGATATATCGACGAGTGCATAGAACAACGCATTAAAATTGCCAAAACGATTTTAGGGATATATAACACAACTACAACTGAGTTCTGTAGAAATGAAACTTCATCATCATCATCAACCAATGGTGTTCGATATTTTCATGAATGTGAATTTCACTTTCACACAAATGAGAAGAAGTGTGCAAATTGGATTTTTATTATTGATTTAAATTTTGAATAGTTATATTTATTTATTCGTAGTTAACACACCACTCTGTTGCTACTTGTTTCTTCTTCTTCCTTCTGTTGTTCTGGGAAACGTGTTAAAAATAGCTGTTTTTAGTCTAGACTTTAGATATTAAAAAGACTACTTAAAATATGACCCACAGAAAAAATATATTATGGTACGTGTAAATTAATTCAATCAATATATGTATTACGAGGTAAAATGAGTTCGCAGAGATACACGGAATGAGATAAGCAATCTTATAATCGATACAATTAAATCTATACACTCTTATTTAATATGTTTGATAAAATTCGAGTAAATCTCAAGGAAACAGTTATCTTATCACTTAAATATGGATATGTATGTGTACCTACGGTCTAATTTCTAATTTAATACGTATCAGTCATTAACTCCAAAATTCGAATATGGGATGCTGTACATGTATATTAAGCTTATTTATCCTAGCAGCAATTGCCTGGAAAATATATTTAAAACTTAGAGTTAGGCGAAATGGTAGTTACGTTTGCCTCGTGGGAAAAACAGCTATTGTTACAGGCGCTAATACAGGTAATGCATCTTTAATTACAATACTTCTTATGTTATTTATAAAATTAAAGGTACTTCATTATTTTACTATCCTTTAAATACTACTACTAATATTATTGAATATCTAAAACATAATTACAAACATTTTCATATATTATTATTTATCACAATCTACTCAGAACCAAAGTTTCTAAATCGTAATTTAGATTAAAGTAAAGCATATCTATAATAGATACCATTATATCATGACTCTAAACTATAGACAGGCAATTACAATAATATTGGTACTGATAATTAAAAAACTTCAAACACAGCTACAGCTTAATTACAGATGTTCACTACAATTTATCATGATAATAAGATTAGAGAAAATATTTGCATACAGATTGCCGGTCAAAAGATAATTAGAATTATAATTGCTTGCATAGCACTGATAATTTAATTAGATACATTATAAGAAGAAGAACGAGGCGAGGTTAATAATACGAAATACACGCGTATAATATTTAGTAACGTATTAAATAAAACGTAAACCTCAACCATCCCCGTATCTAAAGTTTCACATTCATACGTCAATTTTCAAAAAATTCTTCCGCCATTTTGTTTTTTTTTTGACATTTTGACTTTGGATTCGTGATCGGCGATCTAAGACACCCCCGTATCTAAAATTTCACATTCATACGTCAATTTTTAAAAAAAATCGTCCACCATGTTTTTTTTTGACATTTTGACTTTAGATTCGCGATCGGCGACCTAAGACACCCCCGTATCTAAAATTTCACATTCATACGTCAATTTTCAAAACATTCTTCCGCCATTTTGTTTTTTTGACATTTTGACTTTGGAATTGTGATCGGCGACCCCCAAAACCCCCGTATCTAAAATTTCACATACATACGTCAATTTTCAAAAAACTCGTCCGCCATTTTGTTTTTTTGACATTTTGACTTTATAATCGTGATCGGCGACCTAAGACACCCCCGTATCTAAAATTTCACATTCATACGTTAATTTTCAAAAAAATCTTCCGCCATTTTGTTTTTTTTGACATTTTGACTTTGGAATCGTGATCAGCGATCCCCAAAACCACCGTATCCAAAATTTCACATCCATACGTCAATTTTTAAAAAATTTGTCCGCCATTTTGTTTTTTTTGACATTTTGTTTTTGGATTTGTGATCGGCGACCTAAGACACCCCCGAATCCAGAATTTCACATTCATACGTCAATTTTCAAAAAACTCTTCCGCCATTTCGTTTTCTTTGACATTTTGACTATGGATTGGTGATCGGCGACCTAAGACACCCCCGTATCTAAAATTTCACTTTCATACGTCAATTTTCAATAATACGAAATACACGCGTATAATATTCAGTAACTTATTAAATAAAACATATTCCCACATTTATTACATTTACGCGAGCGGCCATTTCGTTTGGTGGGTTCGGACCTATGTGTATGTATAAATAGACGATATAAATATTCGCTTACGGTCCCGCGCTTGGTCTGATGGTAACGTGTCGGCTTCATAGTAATTCATACCCGTGCGGCTCGGGATCGAATCTGTTCTGGAACATGAATTTATTTATTCATTTAAATTTCAATTTAATTGAAATTAAATACCTCTATATGATATATTTATTTATCTTGTTCCCTTAGCCGACTTTACCTGAACGAGCCTTACATATCCGAGCGTTGCAATCAGTCTTGTTCAGTGCCTACAATTAGCGCAACGCGCCTAAAGAAGTTTACACTTCAAAAATTCACACATGGGTGAGATTCGTATTCAGGACGTCCAGATCGCTGGTCAGGTTCCCTATTCATTCGGGCCACGGAGAGTGATAAGAATTGGAATGTTTTAAATCGTGCTAAATTATATCAAGCGATAGATGTTAAGAACAGCCCGCTATCGGGAATGTTTACTAAATTTTAATTAATTTTAAAATTGGTTTTGTTACGTTTTTTTAGTGGCTGACCTTAATTGCGTTATTTGTAAATCTATTTAGTACTTTCCATGGACAATTATATCTAGTATAACCTTTATAGGTAGGTTTATTGACTTTATGGGCAATTTTGAAGCATACCTTCAAGAAACTTTATGATCATAGGTGTTAGAGGTCTTCCCTATGTCTCAATCCATCATTTTTGATCAGACTGTTTTTGTTGTTATTATTTTACAAAAATCATATTTGCCCGGAGCTTTTCAAATGAATGCACCGTGGAAGGCGTAGGAAAAATGTGACTGAAAGGATATCGTTTCTACTGGTGGTTATTTAATGACTACCTGTCAAAAAAAGCAGAGAAAAGCTGTTTCGCGTCGCACCGATGATAGAAGTATTCTTTTTCTAATAGTAAACCAATCACGCATTAGTAGTAGTTTTCGTAAGCCTCTACGCTGTGTATTTCTCCGAGGAAAGTATCGTGTAGGCTCTAGTGAATTTGTCGGCAAAGAATTGGTTGATGGTCGCTTTGGTCGGGAGCCCCCACGAGTGGTACACCACGAGTTTATACCGTAATTCTCCAGATGCTACAGCATTTCGTGGTCAATTGCTTCAAGCCCCTCGAAGCGATGTAAGGACCTCCACTAGTGCTTAAGATCAGAGCTTCCGTTCGCTATACACATAAGAACCATAACTTACTTAAGCAAGGCGTCACCTTTCTTTAACCGGCAGTTCTACTACTTAATGATCTTTTTGTTACTGTTTTAAGTTAAATATATTCATTCCTTCCTTTTCTGTTTTCATATGCAACTTAATTATTCATCTGTAAAATAATAAAATACATACATACCTTTTCTGTTATTTACGAGTACATATATATAAACTATCCAACTTTCGATCGTCACTCTCATAATTTAAACACTACTCATTATGTTTAGTTTTCTTGGTTTTGTTTTTTTATGTTATTGTTTTCTTCTAATGTAACTAATTTTGCATCCAACAGTAGCGGTAATTTGTATACATTCTCAGGTTATAGTATTGATTTTTTTTCCTGAGAAATTAACTCCGTTCTATACCATATTTCATGTGTAACAATACCAGCTTTTTTGTTTCATTAGTGCCACAGGGCTACCGAATTCAAAACATTTGTTTAGTTATTCTGTACACAATAGATTCCGTATTTGCATTTTTACCAATTAATTTAGTCCCATATGTGTACTCATTGAAACTTTACACGTCAGATTAATTCATTCCATCATTCACTACATTCACTACATTTATTGATAGTGTTTTATAACATTGCTAGTTTTATGTCCTGCTAGCCGCAAATTAATATCTGTTATGTCATTGTGAGGGTCATACGAGCTTGCTAAAGGGTGTAGAATATAAAGTGAACAAATATAGTAAGATATACATATAGGACGACGTGATGATGGGGGTTGTGCACAAAATTTATCTGTGTATAAAGCAATTAAGGCTCATTATTTTTTTACGTAAACTAATGTGAATTATTTATTTACGTCAATTTGAACTTTTACAATATTTAATTTGTTTCGCTCAAATTCTATTTCTTGACGCTGTGGTCGCCGAATCAAATAGTGTCCGCTGTTACCATCATATCGAACCCACGTACCGTAAGAGAGTTGAATTTCTGAGCAGAGGCGACCTCAATACTGCGGGTCGCGGTGAGGGCGACAATTACCATAATATTGAGGTAATCGTGCGTCATAGTTTTTCTCAGTGTTAGACAATCTGTGCAGAATGTATAATTTGCGAGATATTTGTCAAAAACTGCTTTTCGATAAGAATAAAGGTGCTATTTCCTGTTCCAATTTTAAAATTACCATTGTTCAAAAGTTATTCCAAACCCAGGTGTAAATACTTTTATATGTACTTTTAATAAATATTTGCGAGATATGTATTTACAAAAGCGCTTTCGATAAGAGTGCAAACGTTATTATCCAAATTTTTTAAAATTTTTCGCACTGAAATTGTTCCAAATTAACCACCAAATTTAATGTTATACATACATGTCTAGAATTCATAACTTTCTAGAATTTTATAAAACTTTTTTATAAAATTGCTCTCAAATTCACTTTTGAAACGTTTTGTGTTCTTTAGACGTGTGTCTAAACTTAGTTATTGACATGAGTAAAATTTGATTTTTCCACCCAGTTAAGTACTACATCCAGTCTACCAGTTTGACTCAAAATCTAATCAGATGTTGGAAGGAAGTTCACACTGTTAAATATAAAGTTTGGTATTGATAGCTTTAACTGTAATAGTGGTCACTAGCATAGAGATGAAGGATATATTTACAAATACCAAGTTACCGTTGTCAGAGGATTTCGAAACATGGACATTTGCAAAAGTTTTAACATTGACAATTTTCGTCATCACAATACTTCCCTATTACATATAAGAAAGTAAAAATAGTTTTATATACGTATATAATATCTTTTGAATGTTTTCTCTATCTGCTCTCTAATACCGCTTCCCTTGTTTCATTTGATATCTAGCACTATTTCCCAGAAATGTATTCTCTGACTTCTTCCAGCTTTTTGTTTTCTAGTCGTATGGTAATTTTGCGTTGCAGCATTACTCTTTTCTCTCTTCTTAAATTTGTTTTTCTGTTTATATTTTTGTATCTCACATCTAACTTTCAATTTTAGTATCTTTTAAATTAATTATATCCATCAATATAGTCAATAATATAGACTTCAAAAATCCTTCCTTATGTATGTTCAGACTTTTAATTGCTCCTCCATATATTGTTGTTTTGTACATTATTTAGCACTTTCTCGAGAACAAAGAAAGTAATCTAAAATGTAATTTCCCTGTCGTTTTGGCAGTTTTTTTTTACATCACGTTGTAACGAAGTCCCTTCATTAATTGAATAAAATATCCTGTATTTTAGCTTCATATCTAATTTGTTTTGCAACTATCAAATTATATATGATTGCTATTTTATTCAGCCGTCAGTGAATTATGTCTTTTGTACTGTATATGTCATGGTAATTAATGTAACTATTTCATCTGTTAAAATCTGTTAAATTCTTTGTTGTACGCGATCGGAAAATACCCGGATACGTCACGATCGGTTTCGCGCGGTTCTACGTCACGATTCGTATACGAATCCCACTCTTTCGTACTTGTTTTTATTGCAAACCGACCATATAAAAGAGCCATCAACGGCCGAGGAAGTAGAGAATCCCGCATGTCCTCGTCCTCTTCGGTTTAGCTTAAACCCATTGTCTTGAGCGAACTGATCATCAACAACCTAATTTCGTTTAGACCGATTGTCGTAAACAAATTAGGACCCGTCCACTTCACCCTAATTTCGTTTAGACCCATTATCTTGAACGAATTAGGATCTGTCCGCTTAACCTTAATTGCGTTTAGACCCATTGTCTTGAACGAATTAGGATCCATCCGCTTAACCTTAATTGCGTTTAAACCCATTGTCGTGAAAGAATTAAGATCTGTCCGCTTAGCCTTAATTACGTTTAGACCCATTGTCTTGAACGAATTAAGAAATCCTGTACGAACAATTCTCCGTAATATTATTTATTTATTTGACTTCTTTTGCAGAACCGCGTGTTGCCGTAAAAGACATGCTTTTCTTTCGTAAATATTTAAATCTCCGAATAAAGTACGAACCACATGCCATAGTAATGTAAAGTTCATATTTGTTCAGTGGCGGCTGCTGCAGGGAGGGCAACGGGGCACTGCCCCCTCGTGACAAATTTCTTTTAACAGATAAATGAATTATAAATACCTAATTTGTATGTAATTTTTCTGATTTGTTTGATGACAAATAATATGTTTTCGGAAGTAACAGTCCGTATTTTCAGCGCTGCCTGACGTAGGCTCCGGGGTATCGCGCGCGACTGCCCCGGAGCCAACGTCAGTATTAGAAATCGAGCGATGAAACTGGCGCGGGTAGCGCGCGTATATATGTAGGCGGCGGGGCACTACTCTATTGTGCCGGGTCCGGGTGGCGGTCCAGTATGTAATATACAGCGGTGAGTGTATGTTGTAATTTCTATCGGTGCAAATGAAACTATGAATGGCGTAGTAACATTAAGATAGAATTAAAAAATCTAGGTCTCCCTAGACCAGGTTTATTGATTAAACTAGAAGATCACAATTTGAAAACTAGTAAAACCGTGATGAGAAAATTCAACAGAAGCTCTTACAGTTTATCAGACTGGTTGTGTGGGTGTAATGTGCAAAATGCTTTTTTCTATTTCGGTGCTATAAAGTTCACTTTACGACATCCGTTTTGGTTGCAAAAGTATTTCTTTATCGCACGCTAATTTTGTTGTTTTGACGCTGGTAACAAAAAGAAATGGAACCAAATTATATTTAAATGTCAAAATGTAAGCCTTTAATGTAACAAACATGTGCAATAGAAGTTGTAGCACACATGCTAACATTTTATTACTAATTAACAATATAAATTGTTAAACAGAGTTGGATGATAAGTTTTCTGATGCTACTATTGTAATTTACTTCCAAGGTTGAATAGTACAACTGTTATAAAAGTTTCTTTTTGATAATATGTCGAGACTATGTTGGCGAAAGATTTTGTAAATTGTCTTCTGCTATTTTGCGAAACTCTGGGGGCGTGCAAAATAGAAAAAATCAAGTGAACGGTGTTTTTCTACTTTGAAGAGAATAAAAACATTTTCTAGAAATACCATGCGGGAAAGCAGACTATGTGCCTTAGCAATGTGTTCCATTGAAAACAATTACTGACATCAACACCAAACTTCAATGAATGAGTTATCAATCATTTTGCTGATCGTAAGGAACGGCGGATGGATTTTATTTCAAACAAGTTAATTAAATAGCATATTGAGTTTTTTTTTGTCTGTACTTAATTTTTGATATTAAACACTCAGACCCCGGTGCCCTCCCGTCCCAAACAATCACGGGCCGCCACTGTATTTGTTGCATATAATTTAATTGACCGTAGATTTCACGATATTTACGATAACAATTTTACAGCCGACACCGTAATACGGGAAAGTATTCGAAATAGTCATAAAATATCTCAGATGAAATAGTATATTTTTCCATGGGAATATTATTTTATAAACAAATAAAACCTATTGAGTACTAATTTTGGGGTTATGATACTCACATATAAAGAAGTGAATTCCTTTTGGCGATAATAGATTTGTTTGTTTTTGTATTTGTAAATCTCCGACAAGCAAACTTATTTTATTTGTTTTATCATGTAATAAAATGTGTATGTATGTATATAAGTTGTAAATATATTTGATTTACTTGAAATAAACAGTAATGTTAAAACCAACCGTATGTCATGGTTATAAATTATTTCTCGCCCTCCGGCCGCAAAGACTTTTCTTGGTATTGAACTAATTATATTAAGTTAGGACAAGACAAGCCACTTACCCACAAAAACTCCGGACTTGAGCTATGTCGTTTGTGTAATTATATTCACAAGTTCACTTTCATTCACAATCACATACCCGGCACATGGTTCAGATTTCACATTTTGTGATCATTTAAGCAGACAGCCATTTTACCGATAAAAATAAACTAGAGATATGATACCGGCAAAAGTAAGTATAGGAAACCCAGTGTACGCACGCATGTGGATGGAAAACCGCTAACAGGATACTTGGAATATAAAAATGCTTATCATTAGTTTGTTCCGATAACAAGCCGTAATTAATTTAGTAAAAATTAATTAAAAATAAGCAAGCACGTGATAAGATGGCGCCCAACGTGGGGCTCGAACCCACGACCCTGAGATTAAGAGTCTCATGCTCATGTCTTTTTTAGAATTAATATTATAGCCATCCCCAGCCTGTTATATATGTACATAAACATATATTTGTCTAGAATTAAATTAACTTTGATAAATTTAATTTACAGGAATTGGTTACATAACAGCCTTAGATTTTGCTAAAAGAGGAGCCAGAGTAATCTTAGCTTGCCGAAATAAAGACAGGGCCGAAGATGCGCAACGAAAAATCATGAGAGCAACTCAAAATTCGAATGTTGTCTACAAATTAGTCGATTTCAGCTCTCTAGAATCTGTAAGAAGTTTTGCTAAAGATATCAATGACACCGAAGAACGCATAGATATTTTGGTTAATAACGCTGGAGCAGGCGGGTTAGGCAACAAGTTTACAAATGATGGAGTACAAGTAACACTACAAGTCAACCATATTTCTTCATTCCTGTTAACGCATTTATTAATAGGTAATATGATATGTTGATGATATTGATGTATACTCGATTTTCTTAAATATTTATAGAAAAATCAATGTACACTGTCATCAAACACACACACATGTGTGAGATGTATTAAGTACAAATTTTATAAGAGTACATAAATAACTTAATGCAGATGCTTGTTTAATTTATGCAAATTTTGTAACAGCAAAAACCATTTTATAAGGCGTAAAAGACGTCTCTAATTAGTATACCATGACACTATTGTTAGTTACTACACTTACCAAAGATAAGGATACGTGAGGCACCTTACATAGACCACTATCATACACATAAACTTTATACTGCACATGTTATTTAGTCAACACATATTCCTTGTTATGCAGAAAGAGAGAGGGGGAGGGAAAGACCTTTTTTAAAAACCACTTTTTCAGTATCAGGGGACTTCAAAACGTAGACATCTACAAAAATATCAAAGTCGAAAATTATCGTCATATACAATACTTCTTTATACTACGTATAAGAAAGTAAATAATGTTTCAAATTATACAAAATTGTTCAAAATTGTTTTAAATAGTTTTATCTTCTTCGAAAAATAAGCCTGTGGGTAAGTGTGTAACTTTAAGTCCAAATGTTAAGAATTTTTTTATATAAAAAATATTCAAAATCCTAAGTACTTCTATTCTCTTAATAAATCTCTATAGAATGCATATTTTGCGAGATATTCGAAAGATAGTGCTTCTCGCTAAGAGTAAAAGTGTTACTCCGGTCCGAATTTTGAAATTTCATTTATACAAAAAATATTGCAAATCCAGCTCTAAATATTTTTGTACTCTTGATAAATATATATAGAATACATAATTTACGACATATTTGAAAAAAATCGCTCTTCGATAAGTGTAAAAATGTTACTTCCGGTCGGAATTTTGAAATTTTATACAAGAGGTATTGAAACTTATGTTTTAAATACTTTTATACTCGTAATGTACCGTCCAGAAAGCATGACTTGCGAGATATTTACAAAAAACTGATTTTCGACAAGAGTAAAAGATCTACTCCCAGCAGGAATTGCAAGAAACTTTTTTAATACAATTTTTCTCAAGTTTAGTTTTGGGTAGGTACATTTGAGTTCTTTATAAATTTGTTTAAACTTATGATTGACAAAATATTAGCAAAACTCCTACTACTTCCGGTCTACCGATTTTACTGTAAATCTAATCAGATCTCAAGAGCGAGATTATACTCGTAAATACAAAATTTGGAATTGATATCTGTAGCCGTTTGAACGCTATCTTGATCAGAGAGAGAGAGAGAAACGTTTTTTAAAAAATGGAAAATCAAATTTCATTTCTACTTTAATTTGCTTAAAGCAGCCATTGCCAAAAACCTGTAGTTTTCACACCCATGAATATTTTTTTATATTTATACACATGTTTAGTTAAGTGTAAGAAACGTTTTTTTGTTTTTAGATAAAATTAAAAAGTCACAACCTAGCAGAATTGTGAACGTTGCTTCGATGGCAGCCCAATTTTCAAAATTGAGAGTTGAACAAATCAATGAATTTCCAGCTGTTACACCTTACGCGTGGGCTGACATGAAGGCATATTCCCATTCTAAATTATGTAATATTCTGTTCACCATTATATTGGCTAACAAGTTAGCTGGTACAGGTGTTACCGTGAATACTTTACACCCGGGAGCTATAAAAACGGAAATATTCAGAAGGTGGAAAGGAATAAACAGAATGATTATGGATGTAATCATTGGTCTATACTTTAAGGTGAGAAAAAAAGTGTTAGATTTATTACACATTTTGTAAATTTTTAAAACATTGATAACAGTATTCCTATAAAATTATACATTACCAAGACGCTAAAATCAGATCTCAAGAAGAATTTACTCGTAAATATAAAATTTGGATTTGATAGTTTTAGCGGTTTGACAGATATCGTGGTCACACACAGAGACAAGCAGACAGGCACATACACAGACATTTCTCTAAAACCACTTTTTTCCGTATCACGAGACTTCAAAACGTGAACATCTGCCAAAATCTCGAGGTTGAACATATTGTAACGAAACCAGTAGACATCCGACAGACGACAAAAGAGAGGTTGTAAATCATCTCGACGCGACTGGTAAACATCATAAAGCATTAAATCATCCATTTGCGTTGTACTGCAAAGAGACAGAATGTCTATGGAATGTTCTACAAACATCGAGAGGAAGATGGAGTTTACGCGAATGCTTCCTGATGTTTCGTATGTGTATATAAGGCGGCTGGGTCACCGATGGATGAGTAATTCCGGAATAAGAAGTTCCTTAAGTAGTCTCGTGCGGAACAGTAAGATAAATATAAGAAATAAATAAGAAGTTCCTTAAGTGGTAGTCGAAGAGTAGACATAAATATTACCGTGTCAAATAAATAGAAGTGATATAAATACGGTAGTGTTACATAAATAGTAGTAGTAAATAAATACAAGTGTTAATTTAAATCGCAGTAGTTTAAGTGCGATACATTAGTTTTATATTTTTATATTGTAATTAATTTTACGTGTATGAATATACAGACTGTTTTAAATAAATAAATTGCACCAGTTGTTTATGGCGAACCCGAAAACGTTACAATTGGTGTCAGAAGTGGGATAAACAAAATAAGTGCAAAATAAATAAATAAATAAATAAATAAATAAATAAATAAATAAATAAATAAATAAATGGCTACCAAACGTTTGGAAGAATTAAAGGTCTCCGAGTTAAGGGCAGAATTGGAAGAAAGGGACGCAGATACGTCTGAAAAAAAAAACAATTCTCCAGGATCGGCTTCGTGACCTTTTAATAAATGAAGGTAAGGATCCCGAGAAATATTTGTTTCAAGTACAGGCTGATCTAAGCTTAATAACGGAAGAAATTGCAAAACAATTCGAGACTAATATGAAGACTCTAAAAGATGAAATTGTAAAACAACTCGAGACTACTTTTAAGGAAAACATTCAAGAGAATTCATCGAATGGGAGACAGGAATTTTCTGAAGCCATCGAAGTCGTAGAACAGAAAGTTGAGGAGCGCGTGTTCGGAATGGGGGACGAGTTTGGGGTTCAGCTTCAGTTGCCAGCGATGAACGACTGCGGTCCCCATGACGCCTCAAGCGGAAGCCTGGAGATATCCCGAACAGCAAAGGTAGAACCTCCAACCTTCGATGGGAAGACGTCATGGATAATGTACCGGAAACAATTCGAAGCCGCTGCAGGAGCAAATGGGTGGACGTCCCCGGAGAAAGCTACTGCTCTGATTGTGTCCTTAAGATGAGAGGTCAGTGACATTCGGCAGACCTTACGTCCGGAAGAGTGTCAAGACTACCTTAAATCAATCAAGCGTCTTGAGATGAAGTATGTGCATGCACACCTGGGACAGGTAGTCCTACGATTAGTGAATCAGGTGCAACCTAAGAGAAGAACGCTCCGATGCTGGAATTGGAAATGGAAATGGAAATGGGCCATGTGCATAGTAAATGCGGGAAGGAGCCCAAGAAAACCACAGCGGAGCAGCAAAAACTGAAACGGGTCGATGAGAAGAGGCAATTGTCGACCCAGTATCGTAGAGCCTCAAAATAAATAGCGCGAATTGCATCTGTGCAACACCAAAACGCTGATGCTGTTGCAAAGAGCGTCCAGAAGACTGCAAGCATAGTAACCGACTAGAAGAAAAATCGGCCAACACATTCAGAACTACCGTGGTTGACAATCAGTGGCAACCTGACAATTTGCGGATCGATCTAGAAGCTGATGAAGACCTTGGTTCATTGATGGTTTGGAAAGGTACTGGTCGCGAACTGGCTTGTCAGGAAGTAGCTGCTCGTTGACAGGGACTGGAATCCTACTGGGCTCAATGGGACTCTCTGAAGGTGGAGGATGGCCTACTCAAGCGTCTTGTGGAGAACCCAAATGGAGAAGACTACGTCGGCGAACTTAGGCGAAGGTTGGAGGATGCCCACGAGCGAGTACGCCATCACACTCAGGATGCCAGCGACAGGATGAAGAATCGCAAGAAACATGCTGGAGGCGGTGTTTCGGCATACTGGTATGGAAATGGTCGTGTGCGGCTGTCGGTCCAATCAGCCCGTTGTGCCGCCTGGGACGGTGGATTGCCATTTCCACAAGACGGCTGGGTGCACCCGTGGGTTCGGTGTGGATTTCGTCATCCGCCAGCAACGAGAACATGGAATAGCGTGTTTCGGGACGAAACGCAGTTTTTAAGAAGGGGGCAATGTAACGAAACCAGTAGACATCCGCGAGACGACAAAAGAGAGGTTGTAAATCATCTCGACGCGACTGGTAAACATCATAAAGCATTAAATCATCCATTTGCGTTGTACTGCAAAGAGACAGAATGTCTATGGAATGTTCTACAAACATCGAGAGGAAGATGGAGTTTACGCGAATGCTTCCAGATGTTTCGAATGTGTATATAAGGCGGCTGGGTCACCGATGGATGAGTAATTCCGGAATAAGAAGTTCCTTAAGTAGTCTCGTGCGGAACAGTAAGATAAATATAAGAAATAACTAAGAAGTTCCTTAAGTGGTAGTCGAAGAGTAGACATAAATATTACCGTGTCAAATAAATAGAAGTGATATAAATACGGTAGTGTTACATAAATAGTAGTAGTAAATAAATACAAGTGTTAATTTAAATCGTAGTAGTTTAAGTGTGATACATTAGTTTTATATTTTTATATTGTAATTAATTTTACGTGTATAAATATACAGACTGTTTTAAATAAATAAATTGCACGAGTTGTTTATTGCGAACCCGAAAACGTTACAATATTGTCATCACAATACTTCCTTATACCGTTGATTGAAGGAATACATAAAGATGCGCCACTACATAGCACTGAGCGTAGCCAAAACTGGATCCGAGATCTATAGCGACTGCATCAGTTGTTTGGGTCCGAGATTTGAAACAACCTGAGACAGCGATGATGTTTCTCGGCAAGGGGTTTGCGGGACGACTTAACGGAAAGACACGCAATTTTACTATAGCGTTGCGCATCTTTATATATTCCTTCAATCAACGCTTATACTATGTATAAGAAAGTAAATATAGTCATTAAACTTAAATAATAGTCACTACAAGGTACTTATAGACGACTTTTTAATAACAAACTCGCATGCTCCTTTCGCGAAAAATGTGCAGTTTTATGTGTTATTTCCCAGACATTATTTTATTACAGATATACATATTTGAAAGCTATACTTGTCTATAGATTTCCATTTTACTTTCTTATACGTAGTATGTATAAGGAAGTATTGTGATGAACATTTTCAATCTCGAGATTTTTGCATATGTCCACGTTTTGAAGTCCCCTGATACCGAAAGAGTGGTTTTTAAAAAATCTCTGTGTGTGTCTGTGTGTGACCACAATAGCGGTCAAACCGCTGTAAATATCAATTCCAAATTTTGTATTTACGTGTATAATCTCCCTCTTGAGATCTGATTAGTTTTTCAGTAAAATCGGTAGACCGGAAGTAGCAGTTTACTTCAGTGAAAAAATCGAATTTTGCCAATATTTCGTCGACTACTAAGTTTAAACAAATTTATAAAGAATTCATATGTACTTAGAATTAAAATTGAGAACAATTTTTTTAAAAAGTTTTTCGAAATCCTACCGGAAGTAGGTCTTATACTCCTATGGAAATTCAGTTTTTTGCGAATATTTCGCAAATCATGCTTTTTAGACAGGTATGTTACGTAGTATTTAGAACATAATTTTCAATATCCTTTGTATAAAAAAATTTCAAAATTCAGACCGGAAGTATCACTTTTACTCTTATCGAATACCGATTTTTTGCAAATATGTCGTAAGTTATGCATTCTATATATATTTACCAAGAGTACAAAAGTATTTAGCGCTAGATTTGTAATATTTTTTGTATATATGAAATTTCAAAATTCGGACCGGAAGTAACACTTTTACTCTTAGGGAGTAGCACTTTTTTTCGAATATCTAGCAAAGTATTTTATTAAGAGAGTAGAAGTACTTAGAATAGGATTCTGAATAATTTTTGTGTAAAAAATTTCTTAAAATTGTATAGTTTGAAACGCTCATACGTATAAGAAAGTCGTGTGGTGGCCACACCTCATTTTTTTAACTGTTACAGACCCCTGAGGAAGGAGCACAAACTACGATATACGTAGCTACATCAGAAAAATTGAAAAACGTATCTGGTAAATTATTTGATAACTGTAGAGAAATTGAGATGTACAGCGATGCGCAAGATCCTGTTTTGGCTAAGAAAGTTTGGGAAAAAAGCGAAGAATTGGCTAAGATGAAGCCAAACGAAAAAATTAAATAACACTAATTTATGTGAATACGTATATATGTAATTCAAAAAATATTTTTATTAAATAATTATTACATGTATAGTAAATTTGTATTTTCTTTACACACACAATCATTACACATGACGATTTGATTGAGTGTTCATGACAAACATACTAAAACTTAAGACTTGTGAATAGGTGGCACCAGAGAGAAGCTCTAAAAGTATTAATATATATATATATATATATATATATATATATATATACCGAAACGTCACAAAGCCGAAAATAGGAGTTTTATTTACAAAATTACCTAAACCCTAATTCTACCATTGCGGTAGTAAGCTACATACATAGTGATATACGTCATCAGTTAAAAAACTGAATTTCGTCGAGCATTATATATATATATATATTAATTTTTATTGGACGATTTTTAGGTCGTTATACTAGTTTTAAATAATTTTTAAAACTCGCTAATTTGCAGTGTTTGAAAATTATAATTTTATAATTTTACCACTGACTATTAAATTAATTAGGTAATTTTTTTAAAAATTACCGACACGGCTGGGATTCGAACCCAGGCATACCGATTACTAGCCGGTTGCTCTACCAACTGAGCTACCGTCGGTGTCTGAATTCGAATTTCTAAATCGTACTGATATATGTATATCAAGTAACAGATGGAAATGAGAATGTATATATTAAGCACTAAACGTCCATGTGCTGTATATATGTGATATTAAATTTTTATTGACCTCATATAAGTAAATATATATTAATTTTTATTGGACGATTTTTAGGTCGTTATACTAGTTTTAAATAATTTTTAAAACTCGCTAATTTGCAGTGTTTGAAAATTGAAAAATTATTTAAAACTAGTATAACGACCTAAAAATCGTCCAATAAAAATTAATATATATTTACTTATATGAGGTCAATAAAAATTTAATATCACATATATATATATATATATATATATATATATACAGGGTGCATTTGAAATAAAGGGACAGAGTATGATTAATGGAACGATTTAATTTTATTAGACTCAAATCCAAAATATTTTGCGCAAATTCAAATTTACTTTTATTAAATTAATAAATAGATCTCGGGCGTTATTAGGGTTCGTGTGGCTTTGTGTCTAAGTTACCTTACTCTTACTAGTTCATCAGAGGTACAGCTTGAAGTTCTTGACGTTCATAACCTAAAAACTTATTTGCATTGCTCAAAGGCCGATGCAATGACTGTGTGTTGTGCTTCTACTTAGTGGTCAGAGATGATAGATATAAACAACTTTATTCAGGTATATAAAACTTCAATTTATTAACAAATACGAAATTCGATAACACTGTACAATTGATAGCAGATATTGTGATAAATACAAAGAACTGATCCCTAACTAGATCGATACTATGTGATTTCATATGATAAGTACATAACAACAACATAGATAGTATTCTACAGACGAAGGCATGTTTATGGCAGTTTTAAATTACCCTATTCGATTGTCAGTGAGGCTTGACAGATTACTTTCAATCATTATTCAAGAATTGAACCAAAATTTGTATTGTGAAAGATGTGCTGTACCCTTATAAGTAAGTATTAAATGTTTATTTAACTGAATCTGACTAAAATGACTTATAATAGAAAAGCGAATTTGACTTTGTATGAATTAAAGATGAACGAGTTAAATTAGACTATTTTGGGAGCGATTTTAAGTAAATGAAAGATGCTTACATAAGTAGCATGAGGAATTTGTTAATCACTGATAATAATTAAACAACAATAGATTGATATTGGTACCTTGTAACTATAACTGACATCTTATTAATAAGTGTAGGTATTCTTGGCATCGTCGGATCCTTTCCATCGACTGGAGCGTTGGTTGCTGTTCTAGAAGTCATCGTGAAGTTCTTTGAGAAGTCTTCGTTGAGCTGATGGATGCCGTCTTGGTATTCGATCCTTTTCGGTCTCGCATGAACTCCGGTCTCAGGTGCGGGCTCTCAGGTAAGTGTTGACAGTAATTTCTTCTTGTTAGTTCGGGTATTTTTTTTTGTATGACCCTTCAGGTTTCTCTTCTGTTGTGTATCGGTGATATTTCCATATACTTTAATTTAATTTAGGAATCTAACCTTAAATTTTCTTATGTCCATAGCGCCAAAATATTCGTATTCGTCCTTGATGCTTCTTCTAGGCGGGAAATGGTGTTATAGGCTAGTCTGCTTCATCTGTCAACCACAAGGTCACACTGTGTTTATATTATTTATTGACACGCGCTATTTTTATATCACTTACATTTATCAAGAGGACTTTTATTTTTTAAGGAAAATTATTTAATGAATTATTTCCCAACATAAATCTTTGCTATCAATGTTTGTGCTTAAATATATAACTATGATAAATGTTAAAGTAATACTAGTTTGTAGGGTAAGATACTTAAGGTAATTATTTCTCGTTTTCACATATATACATGGGATATCAGTTGGGGTTCCTGATATGTTCAATTTAAGGGTGAATTTTTATATTCAAAGGAGTGTATTGGTTTATATTTGTAGTTATCATTATTATATTTTAATTTAACAATAACTAGAAGTTTGTGTATTCTAATTTGGGGAATTTTTAATATCCTTCGCCATACGAGGGTTGTGTGTTAAGCCTAACCAATGTACGACTGGTTGCATCTTATGGCAAGCATTGTGTAAATAAGTATTTATATGTATATTTGACCGGTCTTGGCTCAGATATAAGACCAGTTTAATTTATATATACATATACAAACAACGAGTATGTGCATTCACAAAAGAAGATTGTGTCTTTATTCTTATTAGGGAAAAAGCCGCACGGTGTAGCAAAATTTAGCATATGTACGTTTTCAAAATCCGTTGAGCGTGCCACAAATTTTGAATTACCCCCACTACGTATATCTCGTGTTATTTTATTATAATTATAATCTGAAGATAAATTTGTGCAGTATCATAAACGAAAAGAACAATTATAGTTAATTTTTGTGAATATGTGAATATCTTGTGCATTTTATAGTCACATTGTTCCAGCGCACTATCTCTACAATAGTTCCTCGATTGTCTTGATACACATTTATTGCTTTGTGTGTATTTTTTTTTCTATTTTTCGTTAGATAGGTACAAGAACATGCAGAAATATAAATCTCCGTCTCTCTAAAATTGTTGAGCAATCAATACATATTTTTAGGAGCATTAGAAATAAACACATATTTCAAAATTAAACATATATTATTCAAAATAAAATATGCATATCATGATATAAAAACAAAAAATTAAAATATTTCAACATTAACATATTATCTTCTTTTAACTTATAGATTGCCTCATGTGCCTTTGCATCGTGTGTCTAAAGAAGTCCATCACATATGTTTCAAACTCTCTGTCTGTTATAGATTTGAATGTTGTCTTCACAGTAGCTAAAAAATATTGAGTTAGATGTTGAACCCTAATTTAGATATACTTGTTATACGTTTTTTAAATTTCAACTATGACTTAGCCCATCTCCAAAATATATACCCTTTTTATTTTTAAACTCTATGAAAATGGTATTAATAAAGTATAACAAAATACATCTAGATGCATAGGAAGAATGCAGTAAAATGAATGTTCTCTGCTTATTAAGTACGGAACTTAGCAGCAACTAACCGAATTCATACAGTTTAATTGAAGTAATAATTTTTTAAGAGGAACTATTACTTCAATTAGGTATAAACACAAGTTAACTGTTGAAGAAACCCCAGATTACTCACATACCTGAAGAATTGGCTACATATGATTCATCCGTCCTCCCGCGTTCATCGTTTTCAGACTTTATAGGTATTTTGTATTATAGAACTTTGGGAAGAAATATCTCTACGGAATTCTGAAAGTAAAGCAGATGAAAATGAAGTCTTAATATCTTCTGTACTTTTAAAACATTCATATTTGTATGGTAGAAATGTCATGCAAAAAAAATGATCTTGTTGACTAACGAATTTTACATGCATTATATATTTAACTGCAAAAGGTTTACAGGAACAAACAAACATACCTGCCATTTTGACTAAATTACTTTCTTTTGGACTTGAAACCGGGCTTTCCTTATTTTCTTCTTCATCTGGAAATAATTTGCGGACATTATTATCTTTTTCTATTACGCAACATTGTATGGAATTATCTTTGTCAAGGAACTCTGAAAAAGACAGTTGTCTAATACAGAAAAAAAGAAATAGTAATTAGTAAAAGACATAAATCAGACAACTGCTGTTTTTAAATACATGTGTACTTCAATTTTACCTTTTATATGAACATATTTACAAAATGTCTGAAACGCTAACTTACAAATTTAAATAATCCATTATAAGGAAATCGTAAATGCGATTATAAATAATACAGGTATAATAAAGTTTCCCTCTATCAATATGAGAAATGTACTGAAAAATATAGAACTGTAGTAAAGTCTTTATACTGATAATTAATAAGGAATAAAGAGGAGAAATTTTAATTTACTTTATTTATCATTGCAAGTTATAAGTAGGTCTAATAATAATAATAATAATAAATCGTCTTTATTCGGCGGAGTCCAGCTAAAGCTGTTCAACTCAACCGAATTTAAGTATAAGTTATACATGGAAATATATATTTTATACACAACTTACTTTCCATTACCGTATTTATCATATCCATGGACAAATTTTCTTTATTAACTTTATAATATTTTGACTTCTGCCTAAAATCTGCATTTACATATTTTTTAATAATAATAGATACTAGTATTTAATTGTATTAATTTCCTCTCTTAAAAATTTTCGCAAGTGTCTTTTTGTATTGTGGTTTCTTGTCACTTCTATAAATCTGGAATAATATCAGTAATAGCACATTTTTCTCCAAATAACACTCTGCTAGAGGCAAATTACATACACGGAAAGTAACTGTAGAACTCTTTGCTGAAAGGACAGTTTGTTAATGTGAATTAATTGTCTCTTTCCCAACTATGTGTAATTTCCCATAGTTAAAAACTATCCTTTTGGGTTAAATTACTACTTTAATACTCTTTACTACAGTTGTTGAAATTCTCTCTTAATTAACAGATACAATATGTAAGAGATTTAATAAATAATAATGAAGAGATAAGTAAACCAGTATAAGTCTCATTACGTTTTTATTCAGTATAAAATCAAACGGCAACATCACAATAAAAGTAGTACCCCCTGTCCAACAATAATTGAAAGACGTTTGAAGCACCCGCGCTTTTTTTATGTCGGAATCTTATCTTTTAATAAATTATCATTTCATTTATATATTATATAATTTATCTCAATTTCGGATAACTCCGTTGTTCAACGTATCTACTAGTTTCTCAGAAATTTTAAAATTAATTTAATTTAAAAAATAAATCAGTTTAGTTACATACTAATAAAAATAATGAAAGCAAATGTTCATCAATTCATATTGCCGTGATCTCTTGCATAATAAAAATAATAATAATAGCATTAAGAATTAATTTAAGTATAAAAAATATAAAAGAAACAGTAAAGAATCAGATTTTATTGTATTCAAACATTTCAACATAAGGGTATAATAAGTTGCATACATTTAGGTATAGAAAACGCAGTAAAATTGTATGAACAAAATCAATTACGTTATTCAAGAGAAGAAAATATATTTGAATAAATTATATGAATTTGAAAACGTGTACAATGTAATAAAACTTTATAAGAGGGATTTATATAAATCATACTTAAAGAATAAAATTTACCTTCACTTATAACTATAGATAAAAAAGGACATAAATTCAAATATTCCGAGATCATACAATCAGTAGTAATGTTTTTATAAACGGCAGCTGAACAAATAAAAATACATTCATGAATTTGTGTGTGTAGCACTATGTTTCATAGACTATAGAGAGATTTGTACGGTTTGATGACCTACAAAAAGAAAATATGGCATAAACTTCGTTTGTAGTTCCTTACAGATAAATATATCACCATTAGAAAAGTCCTGGATCGATGGCAGCGACGAAATAGCAGGCTGAACGAATCGTGATAGTACGAGTGGTGTTGGACGAAGAATACCTGTTATTTACAATATATTTCCAATTTTACCGAATACTGAAACAAATAAAAGAAAAATAAGGATTGTGTTAGCGAATGGAAAAAGAAAGTATGTGGCAAATAATGAAGAAGTTAACAAGTTCATAAACAAATGCAAGGAAGAATTGTATTAATAAAAATATACCTACTTTGGAAGATACCGAATAGTTTAAGTGAAAGACTTTTAAGTAAGCGAACAATTTCAATGTGTTGGCGTTTTAGTGAATGAACTGTCAAAGACAATAGGTGCGTGTGTGTTAGTGTCACGACCGCAATTTGAGGACAGAGATCTCACTGAAGACGCAGGGTGACAACCTAAATATTAGTTCCGGGGATGGCGTAGCGAGCGTTGCACATTTTTCCCGGGTATATAAGTTGAAAAACAAGAATGAACAAGATTATTAGTTAGTTATTTGGAGACGAATGCTGACTGCGACTTTGAAAAGATAAAGACTTGAAATCGTAGGGTCAGATACACCACGATTAAATGTAAATTCATTCATTTTGTATTAGCATACTAATTTTACCTTATCTAATTTTCATTCATTATAATAAGTTTTCTTTGTTAATATTTCTTTCGTATTTTAAAAATGGAGATGCCTATAGCACAATTTGAGGAGATTTTTAACGATACAAAGTAAGTTTTCAATACAAGGATTTATCAAAGCTGCTATGCGTGTGTGGAATACAATGTGCAAATATTTATTCAATATAACGTTCAGCAGCAAGGATAATAAATATTGTCCTGTAGTAATATAAATTCATTAGTTTTTTTTTACAACACAAATAGTATTATTAATGGTGTTGGGTGTTAAGAGGATATAACGTGCGAATGTATATTTTCTGACACCTTATTAAGCATCATTAATTCTCGCAATTCATTTTTGATTAAAATTTTAAATTTTAAAATAGATATTTCAAAAAGAGAAGTGTTTCTGGGTGGCAGATTTTGAGACTCTGGTCGCAATACGTGCAAATGATTGTTGCCAGTGATCAAATTCAAGCTTTTTCTTCGAACATTCACCATTGCGAAGTTCTAAGTTTATCAGAGCATTACGTGCGAATATAATGTTTCTGATGGAATAGAATTAGCATGATATTCAATTGAATTTTTCTTGTTTATTTTAAAACAGGATAATATTTTATATTTTTGATTAAGTATTATCGATATATATTTGTTCTACAAAACATTACAACCGACAACACGGTACAAATGTTTTCTTTCAATTATATTTTCTTTTATAATTCTTGGGTGAATATAGTATAGTGATGCTATCTATTCTTAAAAGGGAGAAAAGAAGTTTGAATACACTGATAGAATTCACGTATACTTATAAAGTACGTGCTGTTATGAAAATAAAGGAATATATTAAAGATAATAAAAATTATCATTATTTTTATTAGTTATGTTGCTGGAACAGCACACAGCATAATCTATTTGGCAATGCCTAACGTATGGCAATACTACAATTATTTTATACCAAATAATTATGTTGCCACAGCAATATGTCCCCATAGCGGTATTATGATGCTACTTTTTTATGACGGTGTTGCCTCCTGATTCTGATAATTAACCTCACACTAGCTCAGTTATGTACATGCCAAGAGTAAAAAGTGGATATATACAATTGAATTGCACCTACTAAATAACACTACATATCCGTTATATAGATAATTAAACAAAACTTACCGTTTTCTTCATTGTTGTCAGCAAGTAATAGACGCTACTTTTTTATGACGGTATTGCCTCTTGATTCCAATATTAACCTCACAGTAGCTCGCTTATGTACGTTCCAAGAGTAAAAAATGAGGTGTGGCCACCACACGACTTTCTTATACGTATGAAAGTGTTACTTCCGGTCCGAATTTTGAAATTTCATTTATACAAAAAATATTCCAAATCAAACTCTAAATACTTTTGTACTCTTCATAAATATATATAGAATGCATAATTTACGACATATTTGCAAAAAATCGCTATTCGATAAGAGTAAAAGTGGTACTTCCGGTCTGAATTTTGAAATTTTTTTTATACAAAAGATATTTAAAAGTACATTCTAAATACTTTTATACTCGTAATGTACCTGCCTAGAAAGCATGACTTACGAGATATTCGCAAAAAACTGATTTTCGATAAGAGTAAAAGACCTACTTCCGGTAGGAATTTCGAAAAACTTTATTAATACAATTTTTCTCAAATTTAATTTTGAGTACATTTGAATCCTTTATAAATTTGTTTAAACTTAGTAATTGACGAAATATTTGCAAAATTCGATTTTTTCACTGAAGTAAACTACTACTTCCGGTCTGGCGATTTTGCTCAAAATCTAATCAGTTCTCAAGAGGGAGATTATATTCGTAAATACAAAAGTTGGAACTGATATCTACAGTGGTTTGACCGCTATCGTGGTCACACACACACACACACACACACAGACACACACACACACACACAGACACACAGACATTTTTTAAAAACCACTTTTTTGGTATCAGGGGACCTCAAAACGTGGACATCTGCAAAAATCTCGAGGTCGAAAATTTTCATCATCACAATACTTCCTTATACTACGTATAAGAAAGTAAAAGTGGATATATACAATTGAATTGCACCTACTAAATAACACTACAAATCCTTTATATAGATAATTAAACAAAACTTGACGTTTTTTCTATTGTTGTCAGCAAGTAATAGACGCTCAGCTAAAGCAGACTTGCTCTTGCTACTGCATAAGATAAGACGCATTTCGATCCGAAAAAACGAATGAAAATTCTAGATTCTAGGGATGGAAACATAAAATAATCGTAAATTGATGTTATTTCAAAATGGACAATTGAGGGTCCATTTTTAATGTTTTGTGAACATATAAAAAATATCATTATAGATAACATCAGAGGAGTACATTAACTTTGTGTTTAATAAACATCTTAGGATGATGTTTATGTGATAATCAATAGTACATTTTTATTAAACGTTATTTAAATGTAACTCGACAGCCCACGTTTATTTAACGTTTGTTCAACATTTATGTGCAGATGTAATTTTTTGGACTTTATTTCCACTTTCTGTAATGTTAATCGGATGTTCCATGTTTAGTGGGTTATATTAATTTGTAATTATAATTCCATTGTTTGAAGTCGAAATAATATAATGGAGTCTACAAAACATTTTCGTTAAAACGAGTATTTTATCAATTTAATATGAAGCGTAACGTATCGACAAAGAGTACACCTAAAATTTAACATCTAATTGATCGTTTAAAAATCAGTGTTTCAACATGTTTCTTTGTTTATATTTACTGTGTTGGTTCATCATTGCAGCTTGTATGGTAAAAATATATTTAAAACTCAGAATTAAACAAAATGGAAGCTACATCTGTCTTGTAGGAAAGACAGCTGTCATTACGGGTGCTAACGCAGGTATGAACAATCATTTTTCATCTAAATTTAGATATTTCTGTTATTGATAAATAGTAATTTAATTAATTTTAACAATTATAAAAATATACTATCGAGTAAATTGAAATTTTATTTAAAGAAAATCTATTTGTGAAAAATACATGAAAGTACTTACTAGTGATTTCGGGAAGGGAAGGATATTTTGTATACTCCATTATATTATTAATGCACTGCAAATTCAATTATACATGCTTTAAGGCAGTAGTCAGCAAAACGTTACAAATTAAAATTTCAAAAAAAAAAGGATGGGAAGAAAAGGATAATCATAACTAAAACAGCAACAAACCACTTGACATTTAATTGTAGTAAAAACGCAACAATAAAATTCAAAATAACGACAGTACAACAGTTATTATTATTATTATTACTCCGCTAATACTGTTATTCCCGACTTATCTCGCTGTATTTTGTCTACTAACAGTTATGTCTAACTCCGCAATTCATTCCTCGACCAACTGCCCCATAGGATCTGTAACCGGAGATCACTAATTTGAAGATTTGGCGTTGATATCTGCCAGAATTATAAGCTCTATTTTATGTCTTGACTGAGTTCATAATGCATTCTATGAATTTTTTGAAATCTTGCAGGTAAAAGGGGCGTTTGGTAAAGAAAATGAAAGTATACAACCCAAGAGTCCATGACAAATATGATGTATCGTTTTCTAGCCACGTTGGTTTGTAAAATCTTTATTCTATTTATCATATTGCGCTTATCTTACTCGCAAGTCGGTGTTACCCCTTTGGGTTGCTTTCTTCTTCAATTTTTTTAGTCTGAATAAGTTTCTAAAATAGAACATTTGCCCAGTCCACTCTATTCCATTCTTCCTGCAAATTTCACAGCATGGTTTCTCCGTTCTGTTCTAGAAATGTAGACCCTCTTGTCACCGTTCGTGAAAACTGTAACTTCTGTCGACAACTTTGCATTCCAGCCTCATGTGCTCATATTCTAAACATGTATAGCATGGGAGAAGATGACACTTTTTCTTAA
Organism: Amphimallon solstitiale; assembly: GCA_963170755.1. Lineage (NCBI taxonomy): Eukaryota > Metazoa > Arthropoda > Insecta > Coleoptera > Scarabaeidae > Amphimallon > Amphimallon solstitiale. Next base: position 36,790,534 of record OY720680.1, read on the forward strand.
TTCTGCACTTGATCCAGTTGATTCTTACTCCTTCCAGCATCTCGAATAGTTGCGCCTTGATAATAGGTACAGCGATGATGGTCATCTTGTTTCCAAAATGATGAATGTTTTTGCTTTTTAGCAATATATCATTTTTGTTGATTTCTGATTCCTGATTCCCTGGCTACTGCATTCAGAATTTCCTCGTCTGTAGTAGCTTGATATATAGTGAATATGTTATATATTTTAATTTTTTCGTTTCCTTTGACAGCTACGTGTGCTTCGGGTATTGCTTTAGCAATTCCCTTTTTAAATGCACTGACCTTTCCTTCCCACCCTCTGTTCTCATCACTATCTCACCTTTACTCGGTTTTTTTATGTTTAACTTCTATCGTTAAACTATCCACATTCCGCTTTTCCTTCATTTTCATTAACATCCGAATTACTCCGTTTTTATTATTATCGTTTTCCATTATTTTCTCCAAGCGGTTGCTGTGGTGGCTGGCTGTCCTTTAAGTTTAAGTACTTGCCTGAAAATCGTCTTTTCCCGAACTCTATATTCTGTAATTATACTTATAGCCTATAGCAGGCTCCTTTCTTTCGCATTTTGTACCTATTATAGACTTCCACTGACCACCACACAGAATATGTGTTTCCAGCGTCTATCGATTCTGAAAGTTCCAGACTCTCCATTTTTTTTCTTTTCCTCTTGGTTGTATATGTCATCAATATCAATCTGCAACTCTATGGATTCTGTTGTTACGACATAATGTCGTTAATATCTATCTGAGTTATTCTACCGGCTGATCTTTTTATGTACCTACGTTTCCTCTTATTCATCCTATTAGCCGTTTCATATCTTTAATACCAGTTTTAATTTCTGACATGTACTTGGATAGTTTTATTCAGATAAGATAACTTTTTCATTTTGCCCAACATTTTCTTTACTTCTTCTTAGTAATCTTGATTATCTCACTCATCTTCTCTTTCTCATTTGAAAACATTACCCTTCTACTAGAGCACGCTCTTAAACGGGTTTGTAAACGCCCGATCCTGACTCCCCAAACTATTTGATATATTAGAGATCCCCGAGTAGGGCCGAATAAAAGGTCGAGTGTAGCACTACGCTCTTATCGTGCCAAGGCATTGCTGTCGCGTACCCCCAAAAGCCCTCGCGATGTCTATAGAGGCTCTGTTCGTGACCAACCCCATCACGGATCGCTTGACAGTTTGGATTCCAGCTTTTTATCGCTGGTGTGGTGGGACTCCCGGTAATGAAGGTCCTCTTCAACTACGGTAAAACTGGTGTGTCAAGCCTGTCAGCCTTCGGGCTGCCTCGCCAGCTAATATTACATAGCAGGTGTCAATATAAATGTTTCCGATGGATAATAATTATTTATTGTTTCTCTAATCAATCCACAGCAGTAATGAAGTCCCGTCAATCAGAAGTCTAGATGTTAAAAATTTATCACACTTGTAATGTTGTGGAAAGTGAACCTGCAACATTAGTTTAAAAATGTACCACTACATCACACCAGATGTTTCAATTCATATTTAGTTACATACATAAAAAAAATATCTAATATATTTCTCTTATAAATATTAAAAATTGTAGGTATTGGTTACATCACAGCTTTAGACTTCGCTAAAAGAGGAGCAAAAGTTATCTTAGCTTGTCGAAATAAAGATAAAGCCGAGAAGGCTCAAAGAAAAATCATTATTGCCACTCAAAATTCGAATGTGGTATATAAATTGGTAGACTTTACTTCCTTGGAATCTGTAAGAGCTTTTGCTAAGGACATTAACGAGACAGAAGACCGGGTAGATATTTTAATTAATAATGCTGGGGCAGCAGGCTTAGGAAATCATTTCACAAAAGATGGTTTGCAAATAACACTACAAGTAAATCATATTTCTGGATTTCTGTTAACGCATTTATTAATAGGTAATGTATCAGTCATATAAATTATCGATTATATACCTACATACTTTTGAAATTTAGTAGTTTACAAAAGGAAAACTAAATGTCACGTCAAAATTTATTCACTAACATTCAGTCCTTTATAATACTAATATTCGGGGGCCCCCATCTTGGCACGCTTGTTAACTAGATAATCCCTTTATGATTTTCCTGCAGGCCAATTCATACGAAAGCGAATTGTATTTTTTCGGATAAGTTATGTTGTCTCTAAAGTCCCCGAACTGCGAGTGTAAAGATAAAACTTGTGACAACAGTGAAAAGGGCAAAATCGTGCTCCAAGGCCGCGAATTTTCTAAATTTCAGTATTCAAATATTCATTTTGATAAATATTTAAATTTTCGAATTATTCGAATATTCAAGTATTTGAATATTTCTTCTGTATTAGAATATTCCAATACATAAATTTGAAATTTATCACCCATTCAGATATGTCATTATTATTTATGTTATTCAATGTTTTGGTAATCACTTAAAAAGTGTATTGTCACTATGCAAAAAAATGCAAGAAAGCGAAAGCGATGAAATTATATTAAAATGAGAAGTACTTAGTTACTTACGAGGTTATTTACCTTCATTTGAATTTATTGTTCCAAGGAAATAATAAATAATCTTACGAGACAACCAACAAGAATTGAAGATACAAACCACGTTTTAATTTGGTAGGTACATAGAATAGTACATATTAAATACACAAATAAAAATAATACAGAAGTACACTACAATATTATGCGCTAAGAAAAGACATTTTCTGCACATTTTCCGACTTCAAGCAAGAATGTTTCGCCGTTACAATGTTACCGGCTTTAGATAAAACCCTTTCTGAGGATGTCGAAGTGACGGGAGGCAGAGGTATCGTTTAGTATATTTAGATAGCTTTATATTTTTTGTCGATGTTTTTCCGCGATTGTAACATGCACATGTTTCTTGGTTCACAACATTCCGAAGAATATGTATCGACTTCATTGGCAGACTCTACTTATTGATTGGGAAACAAAATATCCAAAACGGTTTTTTTGGATTCATGTTATTTTCATAAAATTCAACTGATGACTCCCCTTCGTATTGCAAGATATCTTTTAGCTGTCCCTTTGTTTTAAGTAGAGATCCATAAAATCTTTCCTTCTTTTTACACCTTGGATCTAGAAATGTACTAATGTCAAATATTTCAATTGGTGAAGCACCGGTAACCGAAGCATTACTAGAAAAGACTTGTGCGAACCTTGATTGAAACTCCGTTGCAAAACAGATTTCATTTCTTTTACCTCTTCTAGTTCATCTTTATCAATATTTGATATGAAATTCTTCATCAAATGCAAAAATTGGCATCACCACTGAAATCATCGGTTGAGATTCTGATGACAATAAAGTAGTAGCTAACACTAAGTGTGCCAGTATTCTGACAATGCTTTCAATGATCGTCTATCCATCTTCAGTTAACATTAAATGTCCTGTCTGAGCTTTGTCGTTATTGTCCTATAAGATAATACGTTGATCAATATTTTACGTTATTCCAGTATCCGTTTCAACATAAAATATGTTGAATTCCAACGGGTCTTAAGTGACTTTTTTTTGCGAGTTTCTTCACTATGTCTCTTCCTTCATCTCTGCGATTGTATATATACCATCTCTCATGAACTAAAATTTGTATGGGCAATGTACCAGTGAGGACCTGCAGCTCAACCGCTGAAACAGTCCTATATGCCGATGCTACACGCAGCATCATTTTTCTTTGGATTTTGGTTATTGTATTCACGTTTTTTTGAATATTCATCGCTCTATACCAGGGGTCTCCAAACTACGGCCCGAGGGCCACATCCGGCCCGCGGACAGATTTTGTCCGGCCCGCGGAGAGCTAGCATACTTGAAAACTCCTTTTAGAGAACATATTTTTTATAGCAAATTAAATTTAGTTTACTGAAGTATTCTAATTTTATGTTGAATAATTATTATTAATATGACATCTACATTGATATGGTCATGGGCTAACTACTCATAACATTGTTGTAGGCTTATTGTTATTGTTTTTGTGATAAGTTGGATAAAGAAACACAGAATTGTAATGAGTAAAGACATGTATAATATGCAGAAAATTTTACTTCAGTATATAATAACTAACAAATTATTGAAATGAATCCAACTAACATTTTATACATTTTAAATAAAAACATAACTTATAACAAGCATAATGACATATGAAATACTAATGAGATTTGTGTAATTGAGATTTTCCACTGACAATAGTTTGTAGTTGTGGACTAATTTTACTTGTACCAATTATTAAAAGAGATTTAAGATGCTCATCAGTTAATTTAGATCTGTAAACATTTTTTGTGTACTTCATTTTGGAGAAGGTCTTCTCACACAAATAAGTAGCACCAAAAACAGAAAACAGCCCACGAGCAAATTTATGCAAATTATCAAATTGTGTCAGTGGAAGACTCTTATAAAATTCCAACAAAGATGAGTTTTGATATTTGTTCTTAATTATATCACTGCACTGTAGATCAATTATTTCCATTTGAAGTTCCGGGGCTAGGGTTTCAATGTCAGTATCAAAAGGATTCTGAAAAATCTTAATTTGATTCGCAATGGCATCAAAGTCCGAGAAACGAGTATCAAAATTTATTTTCAAAGCACTCAAAGTTTCGATTGCAAAATCGATAGGAAACTCAGTTTCAGTAGTGTGGCTGAATATTTCACATGTTTTAAAATGTGAAAAACATTTACTTCGTAGTTGTGATTGAAACAGTATCAATTTCTTCGGGAATGATTTGATATTAGTGTATAAATCAGGAAGATGCTGGTTTTCTCCTTGCAATCTCAAATTCAGTTCGTTCACATGTTTTGTCAAATCAACATAGAATGCTAACTTCCACAGCCATGCGTTGTTTTGTAATTCAGTAAGAGGGCGATGCTTTTCATTCAAAAAAATTTCGATCACTGCTCGAAGTTCAAAAAAGCGCTGAAGGACTTTCCCACAACTAAGCCAACGTACGGCAGTATGATAAGGTAAGTCATTTTCTCCAATCTCTTCAATAAATTGTCGGAATAGTCGGTGATTCAGCCCAAAAGATCTGATAAAATTAACAGTTGATATGACTGGTTTCAGAACTTCAGACATATCCAAACATTTTCCGCACAAAGACTGTTGATGAATGATACAATGTAAGACTAATGGTTTTAAACCACCGTCATTTTCTACAGCCTTTGACACAAGAGCGACCACTCCTTTATCTTTCCCACTCATGTTTTTGCCTCCATCAGTTGTAATACATTTCAAGTTTTTCCATCGAAGGTTCTTTAGATTAATGGCCATTTCAACTCCTTTAAAAATATCTGTACCAGTAGTTGTGCCATGAATACTATTCATATCAAGAAGTTCTTCATGCACTTCATAGCTTTTATCTACTCCTCGAATATAAATCAACACCTGAGCAGTATCTGACACATCCGTTGACTCATCCAAGGCCAAAGAAAACCTCTCAACATGTCCATTTTTGTCGAACAGTTGAGAGGATATATTTTCAGCGATGTTTTCTACCCTTCGAGCCACAGTGTTTGCTGACATACTGACACTTTTTAATAAATTTACCTTTTCAGGGCACATTTCTTCGGCTACTGCAATTATGCATTCTTTGATCATATCTCCATCGGTGAATGGTTTTCCACGTTTTGCAATTTCAAGAGCCACACGAAAGCTGGCACGCGTTGCAGCCTCTTGTTCAGTTTTGAGTTTTGTAAATGAAGATTGCTGCGATTTCAATCCGCGCTTCATAGCTTCGAATTTTTCTGTCCGCAAACTTCCTGTATATTTTGAGTAATTTTGAAAATGTTTTGTTTCATAATGACGTTTAATGTTATATTCTTTGAGAACGGCTATGCTTTCATTGCAAATCAAACATAGCGCCTTCTTACTGGACTCAATTACGAAATACTGAATGTTCCACTGATCTTTGAATTTTCTGCATTCACTATCAATTTTTCGCTTCTTTTCCATACTACTAAATCACACACAAAAGCAACAATTCAAATCAAAATACTGTTACAAAGATGTCTTAAACTTAAACACGCACAAACACGTTTTAAGGAGGTACGCACTATTTTATTTCACAACAGTGTCATAGGAACTGACTTGTGGTTGCGCCACTAGCCTTCTTATATATTCCAATTACTGCCATCTAGAAGTGAGTGGAAGACACCAGAACTTTCTCGAACCAACGAGATTATTCTGTACGTGCTATTAGCGCCATCTGTTAGCGATAGAAGGTACTACCTATTTCCGCTTGTGTCCACCAGATGTCGTGTCACGTTACTCCTCATGGCTCGTACTCTACGACTAATCTAGAAATTACAGATAATGACAGGAAAATTAATAATATGCAGTGTTGCCCTTTTGCAGCCTTTTTTAAACGTTGCGTACTTTTTCGGACTTTTTTTCCATCAGTGGACTATTTCACTTTTTACCACCGGCAACAATGATAATATGGTTTTGGCCCTCGGAACTTACTGGAGTAATCAGTATGGCCCTAAGGCTGGAAAGTTTGGAGACCCCTGCTCTATACCATATTGGAGCCCCACATAAGAGGATGCTATGGACCACCGAACATAGGACATTTCTTTTCAGACTGCTTGGTCGTTGATGTTGGGCATAAGTCTCGCGAGGCTTGCTGCCCGTTTCTCTGCCTTTGCAGCAACCTTCTCGACATACTTACCGAATGAACCCTTTCCATCAAAATTTACACCTAGGTATTTTACTTCTTTTGCGGGCACTACTTCCACATTCCTTATCCTAAACACAATGTCTTAAGTGACTGAATGTGTTTGTTTTTTCCAAACCCAATGTGAGTTAAAGCAGTTGTCGCGATGTTCGAGTACTTAAAATAACCAACAATGTTGCTGCACTTGCCAATAATGGGCTTTTCATTTTCAGTTTACGATATATTTCCAAAAAAAAATTATTAGATAACTAGAAATGTTACTTCCGGTGCGAATTTCAAAAATTTTATTATAAAAAAATTATTCAAAATCTAACACTGTCATACTCTCGACAAATCTTAATATGTCTGTATAGAACGTATGACTTGCGAGTAAATGACCTACTTCCGGTAGAAACCTCGAAAAATGCTTTTCACAAAAGTTTGGAAATCTGCAGAAACCTCGAGGTCGAAAGTGTTCGTCATCACAATACTTTCTTATACGTATAAGAAAGTAATACCTATTTATTCATTTAGAAATACGACTTAATTTCAACTATTCCAATATTTAAATTCGTATATTCAAATATTCGAGTAATTTCAGATTGAAATTATTTAGAATTGAATATTCGAATATTATAATAATTAAATTATTCGTATTCGATTCCCTGCCTTACTTCAAACTGAATTTTACTAGAAACATCTGTGTCTCTTGATACAACGACAAAAATACAGCAGAGAAAAGAAACATCTATCAAAATTTCACAAAACCTTGTATTGAATTTGCTCATTTAAATACTCTATTCCATACCAACCTCAGAGTGAGTAAGTAGGTGCGCTTTGAATTTAAAAATCTACTGCACGACTGTCATATTCAATGAAAAGTATCAAATTATTCATTCATTCTAAAACTCATCGATAACTCATTATTGATCCGTTTTTGTTGTTCCATAAGATCAGCGAACAAACAAAGACCTTTGCACCTAATTGGCATATGAATTAAATTAGTATCCGGTGTCACTCTTTGACGAAGCTGGTATGAGCAAGACAAACAAATCAACTGTTTATTAATGGTAAAACAACAACATTTCTAAATTTTAATATGTTGAAAATCCGTCTTATTTTTATTTTGTTTATTTTTTTAATTTTGTTTAATAAACATTTTAATATAATAAGTGTTTGCTTGGCAACTAAAATTATACCTATGTATGCTATGCAAAAAAGGATTGACTTTAGCTATATGCCGCGAGGGTAAACTGTTAATCGCCTAGACGTGATATGTTTCGAGATGGGTCGCACCAGAATATTAAAGCTTGCGTATTTGTAGGTAAACTTAAAATGTGCGCGCCGAGCAGAATTGTAAATGTTTCATCTTTAATGGCCAGATTTTCAAAACTGGAAACTGACACTATAAATGAGTATCCAACTAACGGCCACTACGCGTTGAATGACCAAAAGAAGTATGCCAATTCCAAATTATGTAACATCCTTTTTACAACTGAACTAGCCAATAAGTTGAGTGACACGGGAGTTACCGTAAATGTTTTACATCCAGGAGCTGTGAAAACGGAAATATTTCGAAGACTAAAAGGATTTTTCAAAATCTGCTTTAACGTACTTAACTTCTATTTTAAGGTAAGAAATACAACAGTCTTTATTCCATAATCCACTATTAACCATAATAATATATATACAATAAAAAATGTATAACTCTGCTCAATAGTAAGCGCATCATCTTTCTTAAACCACAATATATTATACAGATATTACTAAGGCAAACACTAGAGAGGTCTGCTTAAAGGGATAAGCTGACTTGTTACTTTCTACCAATGGATATCAGATTTTCTAACGACACTCCCAGTTTTATAAAATATAAATTTGAATATTCCATTTTTTAAATACTGGCCAGTATAAATATTTAAATAATACTTAATCACATACCTATATACAAAAATATATAGTATATTTAGTCGCTAGAATAACAAATAAAAAATGTATAGAGATTGAAAGAATAAAATAAAGTAAGTATTAGTGATTTACTTTTATTTGAACTGTCAACGTGAACAGTCAGGATATACAGGGTGTATTTAAAATAAGAGGACAGAGTATGATTAATGGAAAGATTTAATTTTATTAGAGTCAAATTCAAAATATTTTGCGAAAATTCAAATTTTAAAAATTACAAAGATATTTTTAAAATATTCGTCGCGCCACTGCACTTTAATACGACTGTAGGGTATGCAAGAGTGGGGTACTAAGTAGGGGTGCGAGGTCAGTCTCGTTCGATTGTTACGTGTGGATGTTTTGACTCTGGCTTACACAGCGCACGAACTGAAATAAATTATGTTTTTTTTTAAATTCATTTGCGTCCAATTAAAATAAAAGTTTCTCAAAAGTAGAGTTGGGCAAATTTTACAACACAAATTTGTTTTTGTGAGAAATAAGAAGTAAAAAGTCGTTGAATTTAATCATAATAACAGTAATAGTACTTACTATACATTTATTGCGGAAGAAAATGTAATAAAATAAATAATCCTGGCAAATATTAAAATAATTACAAAATTCATACAGTCGGCATCTCAATAAAAAAAATTCTCGTAAGACATTTTAAAAGAGAACAAAAGAAATCGAATAAAGTACATGCATCAAGTTTATCCCAAATCAGCTAATATTTCATATTAAGGTTGTTGAACTCTTAGCATGAACACCTGTTTAGAAATAGTAAACAATGCTATCATTGGGGTTTTTATAACGTTTACAACTGTTATTGCGGTGTGCGTATCTATGCGTATCTATGTGTGTTTATTTAGTTTCATAAAAATATTATTTATTACGACTCATGACGTCGGCTGTCTGGCCTAACTGGCGCAATACCTGCTAAATCCATGGCGGCACAATAAACACTTTTCGGGGATTTTTAATTTTGGCGTTCGTGTCGTAATTGACTCACAATTTTTGGGATTTATATTCTACATAATTGCATCTTTCCATTTATCATACTCTGTCCCCTTATTTCAAATACACCCTGTATATATATATATATATATATGCTTATTGATTATTTATTGTCCTATGCTTATTGATTACATTTTCATTTATACATTTTGATTTACATTTTATATTTGTCATTGTTTTCTAATTGACAACCAGTTGTCATATTGTTATTACTTTTAATTCATTGTATGCCACTACTACCAAGAAGATTTTCAATTTTTCAATACATTTGTATAATTGGCAAAGAATTGTAATATATTTTATTAACTGCCTGGTTGAAATAAGGCATTACACAGTATTAGGTATTTTCACAGTTGTTTTACACTTGGACATTTTGGATTGACATTTTAAGGTAATACTATATTTTTTATTCACATATTAATGCTTTAACATACACTTTCTTTGTTATGCTGCACTGACGAAACCAAACTAGGTAGAAACATATATGTCTGTAGCTACAAATACATCTTAACACATACATAGTTGCATCGTTGATTGTTTATGTATTTCAATCAAAATTGTACATGTTTAGGTGAACCTAGGCCATTTTGATAGGATTACATGAGTAATTATCGATTGTCCTATGCTTATTTGCTTTCATTTACATTTATACATGACTATTTTACATTCTATATTGTTATATTATCAACAGTTCTACTCTTAATTTTTCTTTACATAGTTGCGTCGTTGTTATTTGTATATTTGGATTGACTGAACAGTTTGTGGTAGACCCCAAGCCTTTTAATGTGACTATAGAAATAATCTCGACTGTCCTATGCTTATTGATTACATTTTCATTTATACATTTTGATTTACATTTTATATTTGTCATTGTTTTCTAATTGACAACCAGTTGTCATATTGTTATTACTTTTAATTCATTGTATGCCACTACTACCAAGAAGATTTTCAATTTTTCAATACATTTGTATAATTGGCAAAGAATTGTAATATATTATATTTTATATATATATATATATGATGTTTATATTAATTAATATAAACTGACATGACAGTTTACGAATAACAAGAAGCAGAAGCAGACAGTTATCGCAGACCTGAAGATGGCAAGTGTGATTTTGCCGAAACGTCGTCAAGAATTTAACCAGCATCGGTCTTTCCAAAGACCAAGCAGTGGAAACGCGGAAGAAAACCCGGAATCCAGTGACAACATATATATATATAATATATATAAAATATAATATCTTTTCTTGGTCGTGCTTTTACAATATTAATTTATTTTTTTCCTGGAATTAGCGACCTTTATTCTTCTACTTAAACACAAATAAAAACCTTTTTTTTTAAACGTTTCGACACTTTTTTATTGTCTTCTTCAGTATTTTACATATATCACAATACAACATGTTAAAAATTATTTATGAATATTAATTCATACATTAAAAATGTACACGCACTTCGTCAGAAAGCATTTTTATTTTTTCATGTTTTTTATTTCCCTTTGTTAACCGGAAATTTAAAGTATACGTACGCGTAACATCACAATTTTACTACATATATCGATGACCATCAATCTTAATAAAATACATTAAAAAAAATTTTTTAATGTATTTTTTTATGTATTTTATTAAGATTGATGGTCATCGATATGGTATGTAGTAAAATTGTGATGTTACGCGTACGAATACTTTAAATTTCCGGTTAACAAAGGGAAATAAAAAACATGAAAAAATAAAAATGTTTTCTGACGAAGTGCGTGTACATTTTTAATGTATGAATTAATATTCATAAATAATTTTTAACATGTTGTATTGTGATATATGTAAAATACTGAAGAAGACATTAAAAAAGTGTCGAAACGTTTAAAAAAAAAGGTTTTTATTTGTGTTTAAGTAGAAGAATAAAGGTCGCTAATTCCAGGAAAAAAATAAATTAATATATATATATATATATATATATATATATATATATAAATAAATAATGAAGTAAAGAATTTAATGGGTTAACTCCGCTGAAAATGCAACTGCGGACACGTGTTTCGAACTACTTGGTTCTCGTCAGCGCAGTGTAGCCAAGGAATAGGATGGGATAACCTTGGAGCTGAAAAACATCAATCAGAGACATACACAGGGGACAGCCTACCAATTGAGGCTTCAGCTAGAGTGTCCTCGATATTGAGGATGAATCTAACGTCGCCGCGAGGTAGACATTTGTCCACCTGCACGCCATCTGAACCCATAGGATAAAAATAAAGAAAAGAAATATTGCGGATAATGGAATAATGAAGTAAAGAATTTAATGGGTTAACTCCGCTGAAAATGCAACTGCGGACACGTGTTTCGAACTACTTGGTTCTCGTCAGCGCAGTGTAGCCAAGGAATAGGATGGGATAACCTTGGAGCTGAAAAACATCAATCAGAGACATACACAGGGGACAGCCTACCAATTGAGGCTTCAGCTAGAGTGTCCTCGATATTGAGGATGAATCTAACGTCGCCGCGAGGTAGACACTCTAGCTGAAGCCTCAATTGGTAGGCTGTCCCCTGTGTATGTCTCTGATTGATGTTTTTCAGCTCCAAGGTTATCCCATCCTATTCCTTGGCTACACTGCGCTGACGAGAACCAAGTAGTTCGAAACACGTGTCCGCAGTTGCATTTGCAGCGGAGTTAACCCATTAAATTCTTTACTTCATTATTCCATTATCCGCAATATTTCTTTTCTTTATTTTTATCCTATGGGTTCAGATGGCGTGCAGGTGGACAAATGTCTACCTCGCGGCGACGTTAGATTCATCCTCAATATCGAGGACACTCTAGCTGAAGCCTCAATTGGTAGGCTGTCCCCTGTGTATGTCTCTGATTGATGTTTTTCAGCTTCAAGGTTATCCCATCCTATTCCTTGGCTACACTGCGCTGACGAGAACCAAGTAGTTCGAAACACGTGTCCGCAGTTGCATTTTCAGCGGAGTTAACCCATTAAATTCTTTACTTCATTATTCCATTATCCGCAATATTTCTTTTCTTTATATATATATATATATATATATATATAATAAAATTAATTCTTGGTCGTTTATAATAAAATATATACCGGTAGGTTTTCTGGTAACGCAACGATTGTATAGCGCATGTATCAGTCCCCACAACTGAACGACTACGTATATGTACTCCCCTCCGTTAACCAGAGCGGTGGTAGTAGTATACTACAGCCGTTCGCGTCGGGGAATACGATAACTGTAGCGAGTGATAGTGGGGACTTGGACACTCCTCTGTCGTTGCTTCACCCGAAAACTTACCGGTATCTTTCTCTTGGTGTTAGCGACCTTAAATAACTCAATAATACATAGTTTTAAACGTTTCGACAATTTTTTATTGCCTTCATCAGTAAAACTGTAAAGAAAAATACAAATTTTAATTAAATACAGGAACGGTCACATCTAAGCTTTTGAAACTTACCTATAAAATTTATTGTTTTATGTTATTGTATATTCATAATACCTGACAAGGTATTTTCAATACCATAAAATATACTTCTTATTAATTTTGTAAATGTTATAGCATTTAGAAATAAAATTAAATCAATCTTTTTTTGAAAAACTGTCAAAAATCAATTTTAGAATTAATGTCATTTTGAAATTTTGTCCAAACGCACACTATAAATATATAGATTTTTGATAAACCATCAATTTCATTCCTATCATTAACTGTATTGCTGTTTCGTTTTATTTCAATCATCTCAAGAAAATTTCTTACTTTGGCATTGTTCTCGGTTTTAAGAATTTCAACATTTTCAAAATTGAAATTGTGTTTCATCTTATCTTTATGTTTCTTGAGTGATGTAGGATTTTTTGCATACTTATGTCCTTTTATTCTTTCCTCAAGGTATTGTTGAGTTTGACCAATATATATTTTATTACAATCATTACATGGAATGCTATATACAACATGTGTTCGTTTTAATTTTGGAATAGGATCTTTTAAACGTGTGTATAGATGACTTAAATTATTATTACTACGATATGCCAATTTTAAATTATATGGTTTAATGATATTATTTAATTTTTCAGATAGACCAACAATATACGGAACAGGAATATATGTAATATCCTTTTGTATTTGTTTATTTTGATTTTCCCATTGTACTTTATTATATATTTTGTGTAATCTTTGTTTGATAATTCGTTTAATAAATGATCTTGGATAATTATTTTGTTCTAATATGGTATAAACTTTTGTTAATATTTCTGGTCTATATTGTGGGCTTGTTAAGCATATGGCACGATCAACTAAAGCTGTTACAATATTTCTCTTGTAACAGAGTGGCACACTAGCTTTATAATTGATATATCGTCCAGATGATGTAGGTTTACTGAACCACTTTGTTTTAATTTTGTTATTGTTTTTGATTACAGTTAGATCAAGAAAATTTATAGTATTATCTTTTTCTACTTCAATAGTAAATTTTAATTTTGAATTAAAAGAATTAAAAACATTTAGTATATAATCTATTTTATTCTCTGGTATCAATGCAAGGCAATCACCTACATATCTTTTAAAAAAGGTTGGTTTGAAATTTAAATCTTTTAACACTAATTCCTCAACATGTTCAAGTACTAATTGAGCAACAACACTAGAAATTGGTGCACCCATCGCTACTCCCTCTATTTGTGTATACCAATTGTTATTATATTGGAAATATGTTGTAGACAATGTTAATTCAATAGCTTCTATAAAGTCTTCTATGGGCAAATTAGTATAATTTTTAATATCATTCCATTTCTTTCTAATTACTTCCTTTGCCAAGTCTAAGGGAATATTAGTGTATAGAGAAAAAATAAAAACATACTATCAAATATAACAGGTAAAAATGATTGTTATATTAAAAATTCTTTTGAGTTTAAACAATTTCTAGATTCAATAAACATTAATAATGAGCACATACTAATTTCCTTAGATGTTATATCTCTATACACTAATATTCCCTTAGACTTGGCAAAGGAAGTAATTAGAAAGAAATGGAATGATATTAAAAATTATACTAATTTGCCCATAGAAGACTTTATAGAAGCTATTGAATTAACATTGTCTACAACATATTTCCAATATAATAACAATTGGTATACACAAATAGAGGGAGTAGCGATGGGTGCACCAATTTCTAGTGTTGTTGCTCAATTAGTACTTGAACATGTTGAGGAATTAGTGTTAAAAGATTTAAATTTCAAACCAACCTTTTTTAAAAGATATGTAGATGATTGCCTTGCATTGATACCAGAGAATAAAATAGATTATATACTAAATGTTTTTAATTCTTTTAATTCAAAATTAAAATTTACTATTGAAGTAGAAAAAGATAATACTATAAATTTTCTTGATCTAACTGTAATCAAAAACAATAACAAAATTAAAACAAAGTGGTTCAGTAAACCTACATCATCTGGACGATATATCAATTATAAAGCTAGTGTGCCACTCTGTTACAAGAGAAATATTGTAACAGCTTTAGTTGATCGTGCCATATGCTTAACAAGCCCACAATATAGACCAGAAATATTAACAAAAGTTTATACCATATTAGAACAAAATAATTATCCAAGATCATTTATTAAACGAATTATCAAACAAAGATTACACAAAATATATAATAAAGTACAATGGGAAAATCAAAATAAACAAATACAAAAGGATATTACATATATTCCTGTTCCGTATATTGTTGGTCTATCTGAGAAATTAAATAATATCATTAAACCATATAATTTAAAATTGGCATATCGTAGTAATAATAATTTAAGTCATCTATACACACGTTTAAAAGATCCTATTCCAAAATTAAAACGAACACATGTTGTATATAGCATTCCATGTAATGATTGTAATAAAATATATATTGGTCAAACTCAACAATACCTTGAGGAAAGAATAAAAGGACATAAGTATGCAAAAAATCCTACATCACTCAAGAAACATAAAGATAAGATGAAACACAATTTCAATTTTAAAAATGTTGAAATTCTTAAAACCGAGAACAATGCCAAAGTAAGAAATTTTCTTGAGATGATTGAAATAAAACGAAACAGCAATACAGTTAATGATAGGAATGAAATTGATGGTTTATCAAAAATCTATTTTCATATTTTATAACGTAAACATACTAATATATGTAATATATTTATAGTGTGCGTTTGGACAAAATTTCAAAATGACATTTATTTCTAAAATTGATTTTTGACAGTTTTTCAAAAAAAGATTGATTTAATTTTATTTCTAAATGCTATAACATTTACAAAATTAATAAGAAGTATATTATATGGTATTGAAAATACCTTGTCAGGTATTATGAATATACAATAACATAAAACAATAAATTTTATAGGTAAGTTTCAAAAGCTTAGATGTGACCGTTCCTGTATTTAATTAAAATTTGTATTTTTCTTTACAGTTTTACTGATGAAGGCAATAAAAAATTGTCGAAACGTTTAAAACTATGTATTATTGAGTTATTTAAGGTCGCTAACACCAAGAGAAAGATATATATTTTATATATATATATATATATATATATATATATATATATTTTAATAGGATTGCATAAGTAATACCGATTGTCCTATGCTTATTTGCTTTCATTTACATTTATACATGACTGATTTTACATGATATATTTGTTATAATATCAACAGCTCTACTCGTAATTTTTCATTACATAGTTGCGTCATTATTATTTATATAATTGCATTCGCTGAACAGTTTGTGGTAGACCCAAGCCTTTTGATATAACTACCTATATACGTAACACCGACTGTCCTATGCTTATTTGATTACATTTTCATTTATACATATTAGATTTATATTCTATATTTGTCATTGTTTTCTAAATGACCTGTTGTCATATTGTTATTACTTATTTTATTTCAATGTATGCCACTACTACCAAGAAGATATTCAATTTTTCAATACATTTGTATATTTGGCAAAGAATTGTAATATATTTTATATATATGTCTATATTTATTTATTTAACAATTTTCTTTAGTGACCTATTTATTGCATTGTTCGTGGTTTTTTCTTACAGGTCTGAATAGAAAAGTTCTTCGTTTATAATTTCATATTTACTGTCTTTCCATATATGTACATGTTTCCTACGTTTTAAAGTTTTAACCCTGTTTCAATGGATTATTTAATACACTAAAATAGTGAAAATTAACATTCCGTTCATCCGTAGTATTCGAGTTCTTATATTTAAATTCGTAATCCTACCCTATATACGGGCTGTTTGATAAAAAAAACGCCCCATCCCGTAACTTCTTTACTATCTGATTTCCATGAATAATAGTATAAAAACGGTTTGACAAACTCTATAAACTGGCCCTTATTCCAATTTTTTTCAACGCTGTCTTGAATACGTAACGATAGTCAACTTTTTATTAATGGACACCTATAGTTTGTTCCTTTAGTCTGGAAGATAATTTTGACGATCTACCTCTTGCACAACTAAATACGATGTTTGTTAAGAACTTAACATCTTTTATTTTATTTTATATTATTGTTTCTTGTTTTACTCGTATATATGAATGTCTTTCTTTATTTTTATGTGTTATCATATTTTTGTAATGTATGTTTTATTTTTCAACTTTTAAAATATATGGTCACTTAATGTATTTTTTACATATAAATATTACGCATACTGATGCGGAGCCCGCTTCGGGCACATACAGTCTCACCAGCCGAATTTATTGTCTGCCGGCAGAGTTACACGACTGTACACCGAAGGCGATGCAAGGCTTCCTATGTGTACGTACGGACGGCAGTGTCTGACATGTGCGTACATATAGGGGACCATTAGCTTCTCGAGCGATGCACATGTATATATGTTGTAATCTTATGTTCGATGCAAGAGCGGCCCCGAAATTCTCGGCGCACACCGAACTAAATAAATGTGTATTTGAACTGAATTTGAGTTTTATTTACGGTACTTTCAAACTAGGAAGTTACCTTAACATATTGGTCCTTCACGAGTCGGATCGTATACATTGATATACGAAGAAATATTGTTCGTTTAAGCAGAGAATACATACGCATATCGCTTGGTATTTAATACTGCGGCCGGTCTTATCGAACGTACTAGTCCGAAAAAACAGCTTTTACTGTGGCGGATCTAGAAAATTAGAAATATTAATAGTCCGCAAAGGCAGGAAATACATAGGCGAGTATCGTATTCAGTTCTGCAACGAACTAAAAAGACACGAAGCGTCCAGTGCTCTGGTCCGCTTAAAATAATACGCAAGACGTATACAAATTTAGTGTTCGCTTACGCAAAGGATACATACGCTGATTATTAACACATCATATCCTGATACTGCGCCGAATCCAATTGAAATATTTAAGTTAGAAATATTTACAAACAATTGTTCGCAAAGGCAGAGGATATATGTGCGGCTATCGTACTTCCTACTATTGCAGCGGCACAGAAAGATTAAAATTTAAGAAAAGTGGCCTTGCAAACCACTAAAAATACACTCTCGTACAGTAACAAACGTACTTACGCAGAGCGAAACAAAGATTATTAAAATCTAAGAAAGGTGGCCTGGCAAACCACGAAAAATACACTCTCGTACAGTAACAAACATACTTACGCAGAGCAAAACAAAGATTGTTAAAATCTAAGAAAAGTGGCCTGGCAAACCACGAAAAATACACTCTCGTACAGTAACAAACACACTTACGCAGAGAAAAGATAGATTACTAACATCTATGAAAAGTGGCCTGGCAAACCACGAAATATAAACTCTCGTACAGTAACAAACACACGTACGCAGAGCAAAAAATAGATTACAAAAATCTAAGTAAAGTGGTCCGTCCCTACCACGAGATAAATGCCCGCATGCAAATAGAAAAATCTGAAAGTGAAGACAGATTTTTCTTTATTTTTTGTTTTGCTCAAATACTAATACAGAGCTTAAATACTGATACGGAGCAAATAATACTGATGCGGAGGTGAAATACTGATGCGGAGGTGAAATACTGCTGCGGAGCTAAATACATTGTGCATAAAATAAGCAGTTTGTGGATGCTGCAATAAATAGAAAAATCTAATACTGAAGACAAGATTTTTCTTTATTTTTTTTTTTTTTTGCTGAAATACATATACGGAGCTCGATTTACTGATGCGGAGGTCTGATACTGATGCGGAGGTGAAATACATATACGGAGCTCGAAATACTGATGCGGAGGTCAAATACTGATGCGGAGGTGAGATACTGATGCGGAGGTCAGATACTGATGCGGAGGTTTGATACTGATTCGGAGGTGAAATACTGATACGGAGCGAGGTATACTGCTGCGGAGCTACGAATATATCTGTATATATTTAAAAACAATAAAAATGGAAGATTTAAAATTTCAGCGCCGAATAATTAAAGCATCGTTGACAAGAGCGGTCACTTATTTAGATAAAAGTGGTCCCAACGACATCGTTGACGACGATCGCTATGAAAGATATATTTTATTACTGGAACAATTTGATAAAGTGCAGACTCAAATTGAGAAGCTAGATGAAACAGAAATCGAGAATACTGAGCGTGAAGAATTTGAAAATAAATATTACGACAATAAACTACGATATACATCTATGTTAGCTCCTGTGCGAGACAACGATGAATCCTCACAAAATAATAGTATCAACACAGTAAATAGCTTCATCAAACTGCCTACAATTGAGTTACCGATATTTGCTGGTGACTATGATGATTGGCTCTCATTCTACGATACTTTTAATTCTCTTATACATAATAATAGTGCCATACCAAATGTACAAAAGTTTCATTATTTGAAATCGTCGTTGAAAGGAGACGCAGCCAACGTTCTACATTCCTTAGAAATATCATCCGAGAATTACACAAATGCATGGCAAATGTTACAAGATAGATACAATAATACGAGAATAATTGTACAGAAACACATAAATGGTATTTTCAACTTGCCAACAGCACACAAAGAAAACGTAAATATCCTTAGGCAGATATTAGATGGTTTTATGAAGCATTTTAGAGCCCTCACAGCACTGAAACGTCCTACAGAACATTGGGATGATCTATTAATATTCATTGTCTCCAAAAAGTTAGATGTTCAGTCATTAAAAGAATGGGAAGCCAAAATACAGTCTACAGAGTTACCTACATTAAAAGAGTTCACGAATTTTCTCACACAAAAATGTCAAACTTTAGAAGCGATCTCAAAAGCCAGCAACACTCAATACAAAACATCAGCGAACGTGTCAACTGACAAGAGTTCAGTATCATGCACATTTTGTAAAGGTTCCCATATTATTTATCAGTGCAGAAAGTTTATAAATCTTCCCGTTAATAAACGAATTGAGGAAGCTAAAGCCAAGAAACTTTGCATCAACTGTCTAAAGACAAATCATGTAGCTTTTAAATGTTCAGGGAGACCTTGCAGACACTGTCATAAGAAGCACAACGATTTGCTTCATCTTCAAACAATATCTAGATCTGAGACATCGCCATTGGAGACCAGTTCAAGTTCCACCGGTTCTAGTTCCAGTGTGTCACATCACAGCTGCAATTCAGACGCGAACAGTCACATTTTATTATCCACAGCGTTGGTTAACATTTTAGACCGGAAAGGAAAAACTCATCCCTGTCGAGTTCTTTTAGACTCGGGATCGCAATCACATTTATTAACGTACAGAATGGCGAAAATCCTTGATCTACCGCTAACTAATACACAGATATCTCTATCTGGAATAACACAGTACACTACGAGAATAACGAACACCACCAAGGTTTCAATTAAATCTCGAAATAATAATTTCAAGGCAAAACTAGATTGTTTAGTACTGGACAAAATATCGGAATGTCTTCCTCTAGTTTCTATATCAAGAGATGTTATTGATGTTCCCAAAAATATCAGACTGGCAGATCCTGATTTTAATATATCCAGAGATGTAGATATGCTAATTGGTGCTGAACTGTTTTATAAACTACAATGTGTTGGACAAATCAAAATAGGTAAAAGAGGTCCATATTTACAGAAAACTTTATTAGGCTGGGTAATATCTGGAAAACTAATTGCACCACAAACTTCAGTAAACATGACAACGTGCAATTCAGTAACATTAAAACAACTTAACGACAATCTAAATAAATTCTGGGAATTGGAGAATGTCAAAAAGGATAAAGTGTATTCACATGAAGAAAAGCTATGCGAACAACACTTTACTAAAAATACAAAGAGAAACATTGATGGCCGTTTTTGTGTATCTTTGCCATTTAAGAGTAATGTTTCTTCTTTAGGCACTACACGTGACCAAGCCTTAAAACGATTTTACTCGCTAGAAAGAAAATTGAACAAAAATTATAATCTAAAACAAGATTACTTTGCCTTTATGAAAGAATATCAAGATTTAGGTCACATGCGATCAGTAGACATGTCTAACGATGCTGCAAGAATCAGTTTTTATCTTCCACACCATGCTGTTATTAAAGAAAGTAGTTTAACGACAAAGCTTAGAGTTGTATTTGATGCCTCTGCTAAATCCTCGACTGGTGTGTCACTAAACGACACACTGATGATCGGTCCGAAACTTCAACAAGATCTATTCGATATAGTGTGTAGATTTAGGCTGTATAAATATGCACTAACTGCGGACATTACCAAGATGTATAGGCAGGTTGATATAAATGAGGACTGCATGCCGTTTCAAAGAATTTTATGGCGAAATTCAGAAGAAGACGAAATTCAAACATTTGCGTTAACAACGGTCACTTATGGAACGGCCTCAGCGTCTTACTTGGCAATCAAGGCACTACAACAGTTAGCAGTAGAAGCGCTAGAAACTCATCCAGTAGGTGCTGAAAGAATACTTCGTGATTTTTACGTTGACGATTTGTTGACAGGCACAAACGATCGTCATAGCATGGTTAAAGTCAGCTAGAACGTTCAAAACTTTTGTGGCTAACAGAATAGGTGAAATTCAAGACACATCTGATATCTCCAACTGGCACCACATAGAGAGTACACAAAATCCTGCGGATTTAATATCCCGTGGCGCTTCTCTCTATACATTGAAAAATACAAATCTTTGGTGGAATGGCCCTGCGTTTCTAGAACAAAATGCAAGCGAATGGCCCGGTTTTGAACCGCCAACTATTGAAACTTTGCCAGAAATAAAAAATATTGTTGCTGTTAATGTCATTACAGACAACTGTGATCTGTTCACTAAATACTCTTCTTTAAACAAATTAACAAGAGTAGTGGCATACTGCCTCAGATTTAAAAATAATGTACGGGCAAAATGTAGTAATTCTACTATGGAAATAAATACCGGCCATTTAAAATGTTCAGAACTGGAAAGAGCAACAACGGTGTTAGTCAAATTAGTACAAAAGCACTCATTTCCCAAAGAATATGATAAATTGCAAAGCCAAGGTAGAGTCAATACCAAAAGCAATTTATTGTGCTTAAGCCCTTTTCTGGACAATGAGGGTATTTTGAGAGTCGGTGGGCGTTTAAAACGAGCAAACATTCCCTACTCTCAAAAGCATCAAATACTATTACCAGCGAAACATCCATTCACAACATTAGTAATTCAAAATGAGCACATTAAGCAGTTACACGCTGGCGTACAACAAACGATCGCTGCCGTACGGACAAAATATTGGCCATTGTCCATAAAAAATTTAGTCAAAAGAGTCATAGGAAAATGTGTAACTTGTTTCAGAGCTAAACCAGCAAATATTGATTACTTAATGGGCGATCTTCCCACGGACAGAGTAACATGTGCCAGAGCCTTTCAAAATGTAGGGGTGGATTACTTCGGTCCACTTTATATCCGTGAAGGAAGCCGCAGAAAATATAATGTAACGAAGACCTACGGTGCTGTTTTCGTATGTTTCGCAACCAAGGCAATACATCTAGAACTTGTGGGTAATCTAACAACCGATTCATTTATGGCTGCGTTGAGGCGATTCATTTCAAGAAGAGGAAATGTGTCCAATCTATATTCCGATAACGGAACACAATTTGTGGGAACAAATTCCGAATTAAAGAAGATGATCAAACAATTGAATTCCCAGTATAACCAGGAGGAGCTGCAGGCCTACTTCGCCCATAATCAAATAAAATGGCATTTTATTCCACCAAGGTCGCCACATTTTGGAGGTCTATGGGAGGCAGCAGTGAAATCTGTAAAAATGCATCTCACTCGCATAATTGGTAAAAGTTCCTTGAATTACGAAGAAATGTACACCCTATTAGTCCAAATTGAAGCCACACTCAATTCTCGTCCTATAACAGCCATTTCAAACGATCCCAATGATTTAACCTTTCTCACACCTTCCCACTTTCTTACTGGTTCCATATCTGCTACCATTCCGGAACCTAGCTTGATGAATACAAAATTAAATTCCTTATCAAGATGGCAATATGTTCAACAAATACGTGAACATTTCTGGAAGCGATGGCACAGAGAATACCTGAATCAACTGCAAAGAAGAAACAAGTGGAATGTCAACACCGAGCAGCAACTACGTCCTGGGCGCTTGGTAATCATCCGAGAAGACAACACTCCTCCTTGCCAGTGGATCCTAGGCCGAGTTTTGGAGACCCATCCAGGACGAGATGGTATTACGCGTGCGGCAACAGTACAGACTTCAAATGGTACGGTGCAAAGACCAAGTGTAAAATTGTGCGTGTTACCAGTGTACGATGACTAAGTCCCGCGAGTGTTACGTTCTGTTGAAGGCGATGACTTCAAGGGGGGCGGCTATGTTAAGAACTTAACATCTTTTATTTTATTTTATATTATTGTTTCTTGTTTTACTCGTATATATGAATGTCTTTCTTTATTTTTATGTGTTATCATATTTTTGTAATGTATGTTTTATTTTTCAACTTTTAAAATATATTGTCACTTAATGTATTTTTTACATATAAATATTACGCATACTGATGCGGAGCCCGCTTCGGGCACATACAGTCTCACCAGCCGAATTTATTGTCTGCCGGCAGAGTTACACGACTGTACACCGAAGGCGATGCAAGGCTTCCTATGTGTACGTACGGACGGCAGTGTCTGACATGTGCGTACATATAGGGGACCATTAGCTTCTCGAGCGATGCACATGTATATATGTTGTAATCTTATGTTCGATGCAAGAGCGGCCCCGAAATTCTCGGCGCACACCGAACTAAATAAATGTGTATTTGAACTGAATTTGAGTTTTATTTACGGTACTTTCAAACTAGGAAGTTTCCTTAACAATGTTTTTTTCAACAAGATGGGACTGCTCCGTATAACACCAGGAGGAACGTCATTTAGTTAAATATCAAATTTGGTGCAAGATGGATAGGAGCGGATAGACCAATTCGATGGCCTGTGTGCTTCCCAGATCTTAAACCACACGATTTTTGGCTTTGGGGCTATCTTCAGGATCGTGTGTATATATAAAACACCCCCTGAAAGCGAATTAATCTAAAGACAGAGGATCACTAATATTTGTCGAGAAATACCTCCAAATGTAATATGGAATGCAGCCTTTGGAGTGAATAAGAGGTGTCAGTTGTGTGTTGAACACGGTGGCAATCAATGTTAACAGTTCATATAAATAAATATAAATGCTTATGACATTTATGTTCAGTAATAGATTGTTCCTCTGTTAATTGTTTCTAATTTGTTGTTATTTTGATTATTATTGTTAATTATGTTATTTTTGCCATTAAATCCATTTTTGACTCCTGATTTCGATTTTTAACGCATTCAAATGAATTATCGGATGACTGCTATGGCGATGTTGTGTAACAAATAAAAAAAAATTATTAATAAATGCACTATTGTACTTACTGAAATTGGACATTCGACAGGTTTATTTTTATTACCCATAGGTAGGACGTAAAGGGGTGGGGCCATATACGCTAATGCAAATTCCCCCGTTGTAATTTTTGCTGGGAGTATTTCACCCTCGAAGTTGGCGAAACTTACAACATTAGAAACTTTATTTTAAAAACTAATTCCAGTCGAGCATGCATTGAGGCTTTGTTTATTTGTGTTCTAAATTTCATTTTGATATTTCGTAACTGAAAGCTGTACTATTGCTTGAACGAAATCTTCTAAAGTCCAGAAGTAGCAATAACCCATATGGCGGCACCCCCTTACGTCCTACCTCACAGCAGTTAGTCGGCACCTCTGCGTAAACCCTATTAATCTGTATATTCTCACAAGTTACTTACCTCTAAATTGTTGCAGACTGCCGAAGAAGGAGCTCAGACAACGATATACCTAGCTACTTCCGAAAAGGTAAACGGCGTTACTGGAAAACTATTTGATAACTGTACGATGATTAATATGTATAGCACTGCTGAAAATCCAGTTTTAGCCCAGGAGGTTTGGAGAAAAAGTGAAGAATTAGCTAGGTTAAATTCTAACGAAAAAATCAAATGAAAATAAATTGTATACGTACCTCTGCCATATAAAATTTCTCGAATACTTCTATCTTGCTTTATTTTAATATTTAATGGTTTATAATCGTATTCCAAAATCATCCATACATGACGCTGAGCATATATTTAACTCTATTATATATTGTCTGGCCAGCCAGTTTGCCACTCTCAATTCGAATTTTATTTTTACGAATCAAATCGGTGCTCCCTAAGCAACTGGCATTTAAATTTATTTGTAAGTTGTTCCAAGTAAATTATTTAGTAACCATGATAAAATATGGATTACCTATATGCTATGTTAATATACTGAATACATAATTTAAATAAACTTGTACTTTTTATACATGTAGCAGTAAATTATAAAACTTTAGTTTTCCTTTAACATATTCTTGAATGCTTTTATTTACTACATTTATGTAACGATGTTGATATACTTATATTTTCTTTTAATTGCACCCCTGTAACTTACTCAACAATTTTCGATAATATAGAGAGAGAATGCTTAGTGGTCGAAGGTCACCGTAAAGTAAGTTTTAATAACATGAGCGAGCGAGCACACTGACCAATCTGACACTGCACCAATCACGAACAAGTATACTTTTAGTGCGGCGAAATCGCGTGCCAATATTTCAAATAGCTTTGTAGGCGACAGAAGCGAATTTTCGCACACAATTACCAATGGAAAGATAGCATATATATTAGGGTAGCCCAAAATTTTGAGAAGTTCGAAATTTGAAACGCATACCTAATTGTTTTCATTGGGACCTAAAAACTCCTACAATAAATTTCAGCCGAATTCGAGAACATTAACCCATGCCGATGTGGACATTCCATTTTTTACCGTTCCAAATTTTGGCGTAAATTTACATACTGATCTTTGCCGAATAATTTTTTTACTTATCTTACATGTTGGGTGAAGCAAATACATCTAATTTTATACAGGGTGTCTGTTGGGTTTGCGTGAAGCCAACGTATTTTGATGATGGACTGTAGAAGCGACTCCACGCTAGTTTTCTCAAAATGTTAATCGAAGGACCAAAGGCTTCGTTGATTAAATAAAACTGCAGCACTGTAGCACTAACTATTTATTTTAACTACACCTTAAATTGACGCGTTTGTTATTTATTCGAATTGCTTGTGACGATTTATTCGTATATTGATACGAATTGTATTGTTTTACAATCAGGAATTGAACTACTTAAATTTTGCTTTGAACACACACTGTTTTGACATGAAATCTTGAAATGAAAATGTTGATTTAAGTCTTGAAGCGACTGTTTGATGTTACATCTTGAGTTGTACTGTCATTTCTTAAGAGCAAGAATAACTTGAAAATATTAGTTACTCCCACCAAACGAAATGCTATTGGTAGATCAACCTATTTGTTGACGTCAACCTAAACATTTCCTTTATTAAATGATAATATACCGATTTGCAAGGTTCTGACGGAAATTCCTGATGACCGTCTGCCTTTGTAATTTATCTTAAATTATGTGCAATAAAAGTGAAAGATGCTGTCTCTTTGTCAAAGAAAGCAAATTACAGGCAATGTTTTATGAAGGGGAAAGACCCTTTGTACTAAGTAAATAATAGACAAATATCTGCTTCTTTTGACAAAGGATCGTAAACTTAAGGTAATGTTTTTTCCAAAATACTTAGTTATAATTACGTTTACGTGCGATCATGAATAGCCGGCATAAAATCACCGCAAATGTACCTTCTCGCGCAGGTATAGGTATGGTCAATTAGATCAACCAAGAACACGAATATATGATATACAGTGTGACAAATAGAAACTTAATAATAGTTAAATTAATAATAATAAGAATATATGATTAATAATATATGACGACACCGTCGTGCGACGGAACATGCCGCCCGCGTTGAAAGCATCGGCTTTCGAAACTTAATAGTTACATAGCACTTCACTCATTTGACATAGGTAGAATGCATAATCTGTTGGCGGGTCTCTTCATTTCGCCTCGTATTGTTTTTAATGTCACTGCACGTACAACACCATCACTCCCTGGATGGATGGTTAACACTCTTCCTGCGGGCCAGGACATTGGTGGTATGTTGTCTTCCTTTATGAGAACTAGTTGCCCTACTTGCAATGCCTTGTCCGAATGCCTTGTCCATTTACTTCTTCCTTGCATCTGTTGAAGGTATTCCTTCGACCATCTCTGCCAAAAGTGCTGTTTGCTGCGCTCTATTAATTGCAATCGAGACAACTTATTTACATGTAACGGTAATAAATTAGGCTCTAAAATACCTCTAAGTGAGTCTCCAATAAGAAAATGACCCGGAGTTAGGACTGATAGGTCTGTCGGGTCTTCGGATAGAGGAATAATAGGCCGGGGATTTAGAATGGCCTCAATTTGGATGGAAATGGTGGAGAATTCTTCGAATGTGAAGTGTGCATTTCCAATTATACGTTTAAAATGATATTTGAAGGATTTGACTGCCGCCTCCCAGATACCGCCGAAATGTGGAGCTCTAGGTGGTATAAAGTGCCATGAAATTCCTTCGTTCGATAAGTAATTTATTATTTTTTCATGTTCGTTTGTTGTGAACATTTTGTGAAGCTCCTTTAATTCCTTGTTTGCCTTGACAAAATTAGTGCCATTATCTGAATAAATATTTGACACCATTCCTCGTCTTGATATAAATCGTTTTAAGGCGTTCATAAAAGAATCAGTGTCGAGACTACTAACTAATTCTATATGCACGGTCTTTGTTGCCATACATCGCCTCTCTGGTGGTCTAACATATTGTAGAGTGTCCTCTGAACAATTCCCTAATGTTTTGGTTGTGCAAATTTTATCAAGTTTTAATATGATCGGTTCGACAGTATTTGTAAGTAATTGTGATAGAGATTCGCTGTCACTTGAGGCCCATTTTCTAAGTTGGAAACCTTCCCTTTGCAATAAGGAATTAACCTCTTCAAAGATGATCTTAATGCTGTTTACGTCATCTGCCCCGGTTAACAAGTCATCTACATAGAAATCTCTTTGTACGACTTTTGCACCTAATGTAGATGTGCTAGATTCATCGAGGGCAAGTTGTTTTAAAACCCTAGTCGCTAGAAACGCCGCACAACCGGTGCCATATGAGAGTGTATTGAGTTCGTAAGTGAGTAAATCGTGTGACGAATCTGGGCGCCAAAGAATTCGCTGTAATGATAATTGTGACTGATCGACTAACACTTGTCTATACATTTTTGTGATATCTGCGGTTAATACGATTTTATGTGTGCGAAATCTGCAAATGATGGAGAACAAGTCTTCTTGTATTGACGGTCCTACCATTAGCATAACATTGAGTGAGTGTCCTGACGTGGTTTTTGCCGATGCGTCAAATACTACACGCAATTTCGTAGTGAGGCTATCCTCTTTTACTACCGCGTGATGTGGTAGGTAATATGTGCTGCTCTCATCCAGTAGCGATTCATCCACTTCTACTGCTTGCATGTGTCTTAATTGTAAATATTCGTTTATGAACTGTACGTATTGTTCTTTCAGTTTCGATTGCTTCTGCATCTTTCTTTCTAGTGAGTAAAACCTTTTTGTTGCTAAATCTTTCGAATTTCCTAAACTTATTTCTGCATCGTTTATAAGAGGTAACTTAACAATATATCTACCTTCACTGTTTCGAGTATAGTTGTTAATAAAGTGTTGTTCGCAAGCTACTTCTTCCGCGGTGTAATTGCTCCTGTTACTGATATGTTCGATCTCCCAAAACCTTGCTATACTGTCATCTAGGGCTAAATTACATATTTTGCTTGTTTGTTGCGCCCGTTTATCGTTCAGTGCCCCGGATGTTATCCACCCCAACTGTGTCTTTTGCATGATTAGGTTAGTATTTGCTAATTTTATTTGACCTACGCATAGAAGATGCCAGAACAACTCCGCTCCTATTAACATATCGATCTTGTTGGGTCGATTAAATTCAGGGTCAGCCAATTTTAAGTTTTGTGGAATATTAAGGCAACTCCTTTCAATGAAATTTGATGGAATATCGTTTGTAATATTGTTTAGAATTAGACAATTTAACTCTGTGCCATACTCATTATAGTTTGACTTGATATTAACTAGAACTGACTTGCTTATCTGTGTACTTGTTTGATTGATACCACTCACAGGGATATTCACACGCTTTTCCTTTAAATTAAGCCTTTGCGCTAGCGAGGTTGATATGAAATTAGATTGCGAGCCTGAGTCTAATAATGCCCTACATGAGTGCCATGCATTATTACAATCTGCGACTTTAATAATAGCTGTAGACAACAGAATTTGCCCAGAGTAATATAATTCTGAAGAGTGTGCTGACACTGCATTTGATATTGCTTGATCTGTATTATTTGTTGTTAATGGTCCGTCTTGAGTTTCCGACACTCTTGCTTTTTCGAAATGAAGTAATGTATTGTGTTTGTTACCACATTTCCTGCAATTGGTCGAATTGCATTTGTTTATTTGATGACCTGACCTGAGGCAGTTAGAACAGAGCTTGGCAGATTTGACTTGCCTTGATCTTTCCACTACTGACATGTTTAAAAAACTTTGACATTGATATATAAAATGATTGGCCTTGCATATAACGCATTGACTGTCTTGTCGTGAAAAGTGCGCTAATGCTGATTTCTGAATTTTATGTGACTTTTCTTGAGACAGATTTTTTGAAATAGCTTCCAGTGTCTTGCATTTATGTGATAAGAAATCTAAAAATTCTTTGAATGTTGGTATAGTATTTTCTTTTATACTTGACTCCCATTCCTTATTGGTTGTTCTATCTATTTTATTTGTGATTGAGAGTATTAACCAGTCGTCCCAATTGTCCACCGGGCGACCTAATGATTTTAACGCTCTCGTGTGAGTTTGCACACCATCAAGAATTTGCCTTAATGTTATGTAATTCTCATGCATGCAATTTGGCAGTTCAAGAATTGCGACAAGATGTTTTTTTATTATTAATCGTTTATTATCAAACCTACCCTTTAGTGCTTTCCATGCAATTTCGTAGTTGATTGCGGAAACTTGCAATTCTTGAATGCAATTGGCAGCTTCCCCTTTTAAACATGACTTAAGGTAATGGAATTTCTGTACGCTAGAAAGTGATTCGTTGGAATTTATTAATGATTCAAATGTTTCATTAAATGGAGTCCATTCTTCAAAGGCTCCCGAAAAGGATGGTAATGAAATCTGCGGCAATCGTATGCGACCTTGAATGTCTTGATTCTCGTGTGGTAATGTGGCCCGTTGGTTGTGTAAATCAAAATTGATCTGTGTCTTAGATTTTGAATACATGGCTAATATTTCTTCAGCGCGTGATATTCCGTTAAAATATTGATCCTCAAATGCCGAATCATTACTCCTTGTACCTTCCCCCATGTTGAGCTGTTCGATTTGCATTTGAACCTGATAATATTCTGTCCACAATTCTTTTGTTTTTGATATTCGTGTATTTATTTGAAAGACACTGAAATTTGTTTCATCGATTGTTTCAAGATATGTACTGAATTTTGTGATTGATGATTTGATTGCGCGTGTTTTGTAGTCGAGTCCTGATAGTAATTTCTCTTTTTCCGGTTCAAGAGACATGATGATATGAATGGATTAGGAAATGCGGGAAAGTAACAAAATTGGAGACTCACCTTTTTCCGTGGATTGTTGTCTAATTGCTTTCTTTGCTGATTTCCTGATGTTGATCTTTTCCTGTGGCGCTGAAATCCGGCTCGAATGACCAAAATGTTGGGTTTGCGTGAAGCCAACGTATTTTGATGATGGACTGTAGAAGCGACTCCACGCTAGTTTTCTCAAAATGTTAATCGAAGGACCAAAGGCTTCGTTGATTAAATAAAACTGCAGCACTGTAGCACTAACTATTTATTTTAACTACACCTTAAATTGACGCGTTTGTTATTTATTCGAATTGCTTGTGACGATTTATTCGTATATTGATACGAATTGTATTGTTTTACAATCAGGAATTGAACTACTTAAATTTTGCTTTGAACACACACTGTTTTGACTTGAAATCTTGAAATGAAAATGTTGATTTAAGTCTTGAAGCGACTGTTTGATGTTACATCTTGAGTTGTACTGTCATTTCTTAAGAGCAAGAATAACTTGAAAATATTAGTTACTCCCACCAAACGAAATGCTATTGGTAGATCAACCTATTTGTTGACGTCAACCTAAACATTTCCTTTATTAAATGATAATATACCGATTTGCAAGGTTCTGACGGAAATTCCTGATGACCGTCTGCCTTTGTAATTTATCTTAAATTATGTGCAATAAAAGTGAAAGATGCTGTCTCTTTGTCAAAGAAAGCAAATTACAGGCAATGTTTTATGAAGGGGAAAGACCCTTTGTACTAAGTAAATAATAGACAAATATCTGCTTCTTTTGACAAAGGATCGTAAACTTAAGGTAATGTTTTTTCCAAAATACTTAGTTATAATTACGTTTACGTGCGATCATGAATAGCCGGCATAAAATCACCGCAAATGTACCTTCTCGCGCAGGTATAGGTATGGTCAATTAGATCAACCAAGAACACGAATATATGATATACAGTGTGACAAATAGAAACTTAATAATAGTTAAATTAATAATAATAAGAATATATGATTAATAATATATGACGACACCGTCGTGCGACGGAACAGTGTCTTTTTGAAAACGTACCACCCTCTATATTTCGGCCCCTATAAAAATTCCAAAAATATGCAAAAACACGTCAAACTTATTTTTAAGGGGGACATTTTGTAGGCTGGTTTTCAATTAAATTACATCAACCCTCTAGCGGGGGTGGACATAACCTCTAAAAATTTAAATGGAAATGGGGGTTGAGTGATACCTCATTTTAAAGGTGGTTTAACCCGCTTTTCAAAAATGCTAATTTCTTGTCCTTTATTTTTAATACTTTTGAAGAAATCAAGTCAAACCATGAACATACAAGTATCAAGTGTTTTGCAATAAAACATTAAAAAACTAATAAAAAGTAACTTATTTTATAAAATTTTCGAAATGTTGTCCATTATTTTCTAAACAGTGATAAAGTCTACTCTCAAACTCCTCTCTAACATTTCGAAACACTTCTGCCTGAAGTTCTCTACATGTAGCTGTTATTCTTCTCTTTAAATCTTGCAAATCTCGAGGCGGTGTTTTATAAACAATCGATTTTAGATGCCCCCATAGGAAGAAATCTAAAGGCGATAAGTCGGGTGATCGTGGTGGCCATTCTATTGCTCCTCTTCGACCAATCCATCTGCCAGGAAATCTATCATTTAGCCACTGTCTAACTGGAAGATAGTAGTGTGGTGCAGCTCCATCTTGTTGGAAGTGTAGAAGATCTTCTTGCAAAACCATGTTACCAGCCGCGTCAATTTGATTTTCCAAAGTAGTTGTTATTAAGGGGTCTATTATTTCTGCAAGCAAATTTAAGTAGAGCTCACCAGTTAGATTTCCTTCAATGAAGGCAGGTCCAATAATAGTATTCCCAAGGATACCAGCCCAAACGTTAACTTTTTCTGGATACTGTGTGTGACCTTCCCTAAAAAGTCGCGTATTTTCATCGCTCCAGTAGCGACAATTTTGCTTGTTAACATGCCCATTAAGAAAAAAAGTACACTCATCAGTAAGCAAATATTGTGCAAGATATTTTGGTTTTCATTTATAAAATCCGTCATTGTTTCACAAAATTCAATCCTTCTGTCGAAATCGTCGTCAAAAAGCTGTTGTAGAATTTGCATTTTATAGGGGTGAAACTTATTTAACTTTAGTGCTTTCCTTACTCTTTCGTGAGACATTCCTACTTGGCGTGCCACAATGCGAAGTAATGTGGAGGGATTTGCAGTAAAGGTGCCTAATACTTCTATTTGTGCTGCTTCATCCAAGACACGGCTAATATTTCTTTTTTTGTTAGCAACGGAACCAGTTTCACTAAACTTAGCGACTAATTGTAGAACATACTTATGATTTAAATTACTATTCGGATACCTTTCATTAAACATTCTTGACGTTCTTCTTGCGCATCTTCCACATTCCCCATAAATAAGAATAATTTCAATTCTTTGTCGAAGAGTAAACACCATTTTTAAAAATAATGTAATAAAATCGCAACTTTTACCTCGCAAAACTAATTTTACAATAAAGTAATTTTGGCTAAAATAAATGGAGTGACAAGTAAAGAAAAATTTGACAAGAATGTCAAGAATGCTTAAACCAGGGCTTTTTTTTTCAACTTTAAACTACCTGTACGACTATCACAAGTACTAGTTCAGGTAAATCACATTCTTTCCAATAATAATGTTTAACTGAATAGTATGCGTCTTTATTATTTCGTTGGATATTAGAAGTAAAAATAGTTTAAAAATTTACCGTTATGTAATACCTCAATTTCATTTATTTTAATTCATTAAAGCAATATCACAAAGTGTTTTTGATATCTAAACTTCTTTACAGTTTTCACCAAATATATCGCGAACTGCTAAAAAGAAAAGGCAAGAATTTAGCATTTAAAATTTTATAAAATAAGTTACTTTTTATTAGTTTTTTAATGTTTTATTGCAAAACACTTGATACTTGTATGTTCATGGTTTGACTTGATTTCTTCAAAAGTATTAAAAATAAAGGACAAGAAATTAGCATTTTTGAAAAGCGGGTTAAACGACCTTTAAAATGATGTATCACTCAACCCCCATTTCCATGTAAATTTTTAGAGGTTATGTCCACCCCCGCTAGAGGGTTGATGTAATTTAATTGAAAACTAGCCCACAAAATGTCCCCCTTAAAAATAAGTTTGACGTGTTTTTGCATATTTTTGGAATTTCTATAGGGGCCGAAATATAGAGGGTGGTACGTTTTCAAAATGACACCCTGTATTTATTATATTTCCGTTTAGCTTATAAAAAGTAAGTTGTCAACATATTTAACAAAATAAATTTTTTCTACGAACTTTTAAAACATGTGCTATACTAATGAATAAATCATTCGGGGTATTTTCTTCTCAATGTCTTTTTAGTACAATCGGAAAACAGCTTCCTGTGCCCCGTTACGCATTGTAAAATAAATTGTTTTTGTTCATCATTTTCAGTAAGTAGTCCATTATACCTTTCCATCAATTTAACTGCTCTCTCAGCAGTGTGGTTAACACAAACCAACGTCTCCACGATCTTTTTGGCCTTGATGAACTCTTGATTTTCATCCCATTTTGAGGAATCTATTAGAAGAAACCCTATATGAATTCCCAAACGCTTCAATACATTGACTGGACTCACGAAATCATATATTGTTTTATCTACAAGAAGAATAAAAGACAAAGAAATTATTACTATTTGCAACCAAATGAATGCTAGATAAAATTGGTCACCATTATATCTGTTCTAGCTAAGCAACCAACACGACCTGGTTTTCTTTGATTAATTAAAAACGTCTTCTTCGACCTTGGTCATTTTCATTGTGTCTGCATGCGCCATGTAAAAAAGATTTAACAATTTCAGTTCAAAGTCCCTCTCCCGTTTGCAATACATTTCTCCGTCCTTTGTCGAATTTCTTTGAAGTTCTCTCCATTCTGTATGTAAATAAATTAATTTCTTTACGCAATACGGAACAGCTCTAGTGGGAACTCGCACTTTTTCCCAAAAAAATTAAGCATTCTTGAATTGCTACACTACTGCTTTCACTAGTTTTCAACTTCACTTGACGCGTATTATAAATAACACACTTAAAACTTGTCCATTTAATGGCATTCTTGCACCTAGAATTTGATAAGTAATCTTTCCCACAAGAAAAATATTCTCATCACTTCTATTTTCGAAACATTTTTCAGCAAAATATAAAATACGTATCTGTTGGAGTCTGGAGTACTATAAAATTTTGAGGAAATAAATTTCCATGCTATTCGAACGTAACCTTATTGTAAACTGAAAAGGTATATCGGTGGATATTGTGAGATCTGTCGATACGCGTCCGCGCCCCTTAAAATGACATGTTTAAACGTGTTAACAAGCGGAGTTCTCGTTGCAAGGGCAACATCCGACTTTATGCTAAGATGCATCACAGGTTAAACATTTTTTGAATAATTATATTCACTTATAGCATTGTTTTAAGCGTAAAACCGCATAAACACGTGAAATTGAATGTTATTCGGAATGGTAAATGTTTAAGTTCACATCGGCATGGGTTAATGTCCTCGAATTTGGCAGAAATTGTTTGTACGACGTTTTTTAGGTCCTAATGAAAAAAATTAGGCGGGGCATGCGTTCCAAATTTCAAACTTTTCAAAATTCTGAGCCACCCTAATGTATAAACTTTTTTCATGCCATATTTTGTTGTTTTATGATCTCCGTCTCTACAACGATTTCTTGATTTTCTTCTTCAAATTTATTAAATATTTTAAAGAATGACGCACGTAGCAGTACTAAATCAATATAAAAATAAATATTGCAATTTTCCTATTACTCGCAACCATTAAAAACTGCAATTCAACTAATAATGAAATACAAATACCAAAGGACAGACAGAAATATAAAATGAAGCAGTGGCATGTGAGACTGCTGTAGGATAGATCAACTTAAAAATTTTAAATGTCAGAGGGGGTCGAGTAACCCCTCATTTGAGAGGTATTTGGAAAATCTATTCAAAACTTATGTTTTTTTTAATTCCCTTCATTTGTTAAGAAAAAAACTACTAAATTTGAAAGAAAAAACAAATAATCCTGAACAGATCAATGTGATTTTAAATTAAATGTTTAAAATGAACACCGTCAACCTCTTGGCATAGACCGATTGCAAAACAATTTTTTTTGTAAATTGCACCACTGTTGCGAAATAAGACAACGCAACCTACATAAAACTTCTTAGTTTTAACAATGCTTTATTCCAGACACATTTTCTTTAAGGCAGCACCATATTCAATGTGTGTTTTTCTACAAAATTCAAATAGGGCTATTAAAATTTGGTCACATGTGATGCAAAGTTTATTTGTTTTTGACCCTATATAAGGTAACTTCATAAAATAACTATTTTTGAAAATGTAGTTTGTGTCTAAAAGTAATACATATTAATATTAAGAAAATAGTTTAATTGAAAAGTCAAATTTTCTAATAAAATAATCAATACATTATAAAAATGAAACGCATTTAAAATTCCACCTTTTCAAATAATAACAATATGTATTTTTGGTATTTGAATATTAAATTAAACATAATTTGAAAAACCTAAAAATTAAAATTACATTTCTGTTTGCCTCCCATTGCGTTCAATACAAACAATTGTTCTTCTTGATACATCTTTAATGGAGTTTCTGATACTAAGGGGCCTTATTTCTAAAATACAGTTTCGAATCACCGTTTCCAAATGATCAACATTACGCGGAAAGGTTTTTCTTTGTAAACTTTTTGTTTTAGGTAACCCCACAAGAAAAAATCAAGTGGGGTTAAATCCGGAGACCTAGCCGGCCAGTATTGCTCCATATTACGCCCAATTATTTTGCCCCTAAATATTTCCAAGAGGCGTTCTTGAACCCGTCTTGTAGTATGGATGGGAGCACCGTCACACTGGTACCACAAATTATGCCTTATTTCAATAGGCATATTGTCCAAAACTTCAATGACCTCGGTGTTAAGGAAGCGTAGGTATTCTTCAGAATTTAAATTGCCTCTAAAAAAATAAGGCCCAACAACTTGATCGTTTAAAATACCGCACCACACATTAGTTTTAAAGGAATACTGGTCCTTGCATTCTATTATAAAATTTGGATTTTCTTGAGCCCACCATCTACAATTTTGAGAGCTAACAACGCCGTTTGAAGTGAAAGTGGCCTCGTCGGTCCATAAAACGTGAAACGGAAAGGACACATTTTCTTCTTTTTCCCCCTGGTACCAAAAAGAGAATCCCAAACGTATGTCAAAATCTTGTTCCTTAAGAGTATTTATAAATTTAGGTTTATACGGCTTAAATTTATTTTTGTGCAAAATATTCCTTACACTCTCTCTTTGAACGTCAGAACAATTTTTAGCCCATATGCAAAATTTCAGCTGCATAAGATAATTTAGATTTTTTGCCAATTTTTTGTAAATTGCACCACTGTTGCGAAATAAGACAACGCAACCTACATAAAACTTCTTAGTTTTAACAATGCTTTATTCCAGACACATTTTCTTTAAGGCAGCGCCATATTCAATGTGTGTTTTTCTACAAAATCCAAATAGGGCTATTAAAATTTGGTCACATGTGATGCAAAGTTTATTTGTTTTTGACCCTGTATAAGGTAACTTCATAAAATAACTATTTTTGAAAATGTAGTTTGTGTCTAAAAGTAATACACATTAATATTAATACAGACAAGTACACAGCGTCACAAGTAAAGTCTGCATTAAGTGGAAAATAAATTTTCGTTTAACTTTACGTAAGTTTAACTAGTTTCAATGATTTAATTTAAAACCCCTTTATTAAAATTTGTTATGGAGCTATGTTATAAAAAGTAAAAATAGTCGTTTATATTATTTAAGTTCAGTTTATAAAAAATTAACTAGTTTTGTACCTTACGATGATGCACCAAACACAAGTTGGCCGCAAAACAAATGATAAAAAGATCAACAAGCCCTTGCTTTATTAATGACAGTCAAATCGCTTTCTGTTTGTCATAGTGGCTTTTAATTAATATTGCGTATTAAACAAAAAAATGTTAACTGTACAGGAAAGAATTGAAATTGTATTAATATGTGGTGAAAACACAAGTCATCGTGTAGCGGCCAACATTTTTAATGAAAGGCATCCAGGCAAAAATGTGCAACAATCTACTGTGAGTAGGATTATGGTGAAATTTAAATCAACTGGATCGGTGGAAAGTTCATTTAAAAAACCTCACAATCCTATAAAACATAGTGAAGAAGTCCAATTAAATGTTTGCCTAGATATTGTGGAACACGGTCAAACTAGTATTAGACATGTTTCTCGCAGAACTGACGTTCAAAGAGAGAGTGTAAGGAATATTTTGCACAAAAATAAATTTAAGCCGTATAAACCTTAATTTATAAATACTCTTAAGGAACAAGATTTTGACATACGTTTGGGATTCTCTTTTTGGTACCAGGGGGAAAAAGAAGAAAATGTGTCCTTTCCGTTTCACGTTTTATGGACCGACGAGGCCACTTTCACTTCAAACGGCGTTGTTAGCTCTCAAAATTGTAGATGGTGGGCTCAAGAAAATCCAAATTTTATAATAGAATGCAAGGACCAGTATTCCTTTAAAACTAATGTGTGGTGCGGTATTTTAAACGATCAAGTTGTTGGGCCTTATTTTTTTAGAGGCAATTTAAATTCTGAAGAATACCTACGCTTCCTTAACACCGAGGTCATTGAAGTTTTGGACAATATGCCTATTGAAATAAGGCATAATTTGTGGTACCAGTGTGACGGTGCTCCCATCCATACTACAAGACGGGTTCAAGAACGCCTCTTGGAAATATTTAGGGGCAAAATAATTGGGCGTAATATGGAGCAATACTGGCCGGCTAGGTCTCCGGATTTAACCCCACTTGATTTTTTCTTGTGGGGTTACCTAAAACAAAAAGTTTACAAAGAAAAACCTTTCCGTAATGTTGATCATTTGGAAACGGTGATTCGAAACTGTATTTTATAAATAAGGCCCCTTAGTATCAGAAACTCCATTAAAGATGTATCAAGAAGAACAATTGTTTGTATTGAACGCAATGGGAGGCAAACAGAAATGTAATTTTAATTTTTAGGTTTTTCAAATTATGTTTAATTTAATATTCAAATACCAAAAATACATATTATTATTTGAAAAGGTGGAATTTTAAATGCGTTTCATTTTTTAATGTATTATGATTATTTTATTAGAAAATTTGACTTTTCAATTAAACTATTTTCTTAATATTAATATGTATTACTTTTAGACACAAACTACATTTTCAAAAATAGTTATTTTATGAAGTTACCTTATACAGGGTCAAAAACAAATAAACTTTGCATCACATGTGACCAAATTTTAATAGCCCTATTTGGATTTTATAGACAAACACACATTGAATATGGTGCTGCCTTAAAGAAAATGTGTCTGGAATAAAGCACTGTTAAAACTAAGAAGTTTTATGTAGGTTGCGTTGTCTTATTTCGCAAGTGGTGTAATTTACAAAAAAATTGGCAAAAAATCTAAATTATCTTATGCAGCTGAAATTTTGCATATGGGCTAAAAATTGTTTTTAGAAAAACTTTTTTCGTTATTTTGAGAAATAACCCCACTTTTGAATTTTTTTTGGAAAAAAAATTAAATTTGACAGATAATGCGAATCACGTGACTATTATTTTTTTGGTTAATTTTCATCTTGATCGAAGCAGAAATTGATGCCAAACTCAAATTTAGAATAAATCTATTAATAAAAAAAAATCCCATATGATGCGGACTTCACTGGTCACACTGTATAAAAAAAAACTAAAACACGTGTTAAAAAAAATTTTTTTTAATAGAAACCTTACTATCACGTAGAATTTGACATAATACAAAATAACTTACATTTCATAACATAAAACATAACACTCCTGAGATATCAAGTAAACTTATGATATATTAATATGTGAAGAAAAATACAAAATAAAGCTTATTCACATAATATTAAACGGACAAATTTATAATTCTAATCAGGTCTAAAGTAAAATACAAACATATAATAATTTTAATTCTAAAATTGGAATTCATCATGAATTATTAGGTAAATTTTCTTGGTGGAGAATACAATAAGGAAATTTTCTTTTTTTTTATAGGTGGTTCTAGATTGTTATTTGTCATTTTGGGCTTCTCACTACCTGCTTCACTAATATTATCAAAAGCTCCCGATGTTTGTTTTAAATAACCGCCTCTTTCAATTTCTAACACTAACTCATCAAGTGGCTCCAACTTTTTATCAAGGTCAGTATTGTCCTGTTCTGTCACATTTTTATTATCACTAATTACGATGGTTTCTTCCTTCAGTATTTCAGAAGTACCCGACCTTACTGCAAATTCGTTTTGGTGATTTTGTTCGCTATCTGATTCAATGTCGTTCTCAAAATCTACATAATTTAAAGAAAGTTTTTCCAAATGTTCTCTAATTTTCAAGTACGTTACTACAGGTCGAATTTGATCAAAAGTAACTTCTGGTGGGCATACGTTTTTAATAGCAGTTAGAAGCTTCCCCTCTGTAAAAAAAGTCTTACATTAAGAAATATTCTTATTACAGGAACTTAACCTCAATAATTAACTTTAAAAAAATGTTGTCTGGTAGTATTATAGCTCAAAAATAAGTTTTATTAAATGAAATTAAGTCGTTTCTGTTTTTCCTTTAAAAAGGCTTTTTAATATTTTCTATTCACTTATTTAAATTATGCAGAGTACGTAATAATCATTATTTGGGGAAATATAAATAGTAGATAGCTAAACTAGTATGTCATCTCTTAAGCATGCTTCCCATAAATAATATACGAACACAAGCAGCAAGACGTAAATTAAAATTTTTAGTTTAACACTTTAATCAATATTTGGGGAAATATAGATAGTAGATAGCTAAACTAGTATGTCATCTCTTAAGCATGCTTCCCATAAATAATATGGAGATGTAATTTAAAATTATTGGTTTAACACTTGCAAATTTTCCATGCAAGATACGAAAACACGCCTCGATATAAAAATGAACAGATGATACGTTCCAATAAATACACAGTTTATAGACTGAGATCAAATAACATTGACCGTTCCGCATCATAGATATCGTCGCCCTAAAGTCAAAACCTCGTATCTACCAAAATAGAAATTTTCAGGAGAGACAAAAAAACTTTTTTATACGAAGTCTTTAAAACTGCTTCTTAATAATAATTATTAATTGAAACATAATGTAACCCTCAATTAAATGAAAGTTAGACGAAAAAAGATCTAAAGTGATTTATCTTCTTTTTGAAAAAGAAGTGAGATACGAGGTTTTGCATTGAATTAGTATTCATTAATGATGACTTACGGGGAAGTGAGATTAAAAAAAATATATAATATTGTTATTTATTTAGCAGAAAAACTTTATTAAAGGTCACATTAAAGTTTATTGCGACAAAATAACAATAAAAGAAACTTACTACATAACACTAGTGGTTCAAACCATCATAAAACCCGTGATAATCCGCGGCTATGACTTTTTTTAACGACTGCAGATGTTGATACTTGTCACCTTTTATTGGTAGTGATTTTGGGTAGAGATTAGGTATTTCACCACAATAATTAGTATTATTGCGTTGGGGTAGGCGTACCCAGTCATCATTGAAGCTTAGCTTGAACTGAATGTCACCCGTGGGGCAGTACTTAAGTGCTCGCAGATCGTTCACAGTAGAGTCACCAACACGCTTGCCTGGGCGAATGGACGTTACGTATTTGATCTGAGAATAATCTTTAAAAAATGTGTGATCAATGTATTTCACTTTGTATGGGTTGTTCCGTTTGCGAGCTTCTTTTATAATCTCAACATAATTTGATGGTGAATAAATATGTCGATTTTTCTTTCTCCGTTCAATAGTTGAATGGACGCTATCGCATTCCATTTGCGAGTGCCCTTTTACCAAATATTTTTGGATGATGGTAATTTGGTTCATTTTTGCATGGTGGAGAAGAGAATTGGCTAATGTAACGTTCCGGTTCTGTGCGCCGCAACCGTCACTAAAAATTACTATCTCTTTTTCTTCACCATCTAGCTCTTCTTTGAGATAATCAATCAAACATGATGCAAAACAACTTCCGTCCATCCCTCCTTCTCCTTCGTGCCATACGTAACAAACCACGTTGTCGTTCTTTAGATTATAGATCGTGTAGTTGTGACACGCAAGCTTTTGTTTAAAGTAGACCATTCCAGCCTGTATGTCAGGTATTAATTGTACAGCTTGAACACCTACTGTCAAGGTGCATACATTTCCAGCAATGGCTTCGGATTTGTCAAGATCTTTCTCGCTTCTGGCCCTATCTTTTTCCGCTATATGACTTCTATATTCCTCTTCGGTTACATTTCCTGCCTTATATGCAAAACAAAGATCACATTGGTCTTTGCGAGGGTGGAATATGTCAATGCTTAAACTCCTCATCTCGGATAAAAATACATTTATGGATGTTATAAATTCTGCATCCACATCCTTTGTATACAACTGGTAAACGTCTGAGTAAGACTGAAAGATGTTTTCCAGGTACATTTTACTTGTGGTCGCTCGGCAATAATGAGAAGGTACTTTGGGAAGACGTTCAAAAAACTCAACAATCTTTCGTCTACGTTCAGCATTAATAGGTTTAGCTTTTGAAGGAAAGCTATCAGTTGATTTGGCAATACCAGAAGAGTGAGCATTTGTTACCCAGTTATGTATAGTCCATTCTCCAATACCAAATGTAGCCAAAAACATTTGCTTGCATACAGGCATTAGTACATTATCAACTTTTAAGTGATAGAGCAAGCTGTTTTTGCGTCTAGACGTTTTCTTTTTTGTCCGTTTTTCTTTAGTCGGTTGCTGACTTACTAAAGTTCCTATAAATAATTTCCGTTGCTTCCAATCTAGATCTGACCAAAACCTTGAAAAAATTTCTTTTCTTTGCTCATTAGTTATTTTCCAACATAGCCTCTTTGCTTTAGAATTCGAACACTTTTTCGAAGAGCAACCTATTTCCTTCATGACTCTTGACTTTCCTTTTTGTTCGACCTCAACTCCATCTACTTCTTTTATACCTACTATGTACTCTTCTCCTTTCATTCTTGACACTTTCTGCTTGTTTCGCTTCCATTTTGATGGATCTGCTTGTCCTTTTTTTGCGCGTTTTCTCTTCGGGCCTTG
Source organism: Amphimallon solstitiale (assembly GCA_963170755.1). Classification (NCBI taxonomy): domain Eukaryota; kingdom Metazoa; phylum Arthropoda; class Insecta; order Coleoptera; family Scarabaeidae; genus Amphimallon; species Amphimallon solstitiale. The sequence goes on from OY720680.1 coordinate 36,833,456, forward strand.
TTCTTTTTGCTTAACATTGTCGGGTTTCATAGATCGGCTCTTCACATTCGCTTTCTCATCTCTGATGTTTTGCTTAAGTTTTCCAACGTTTTCACGCTTCCTCTTTCTAGATTCTCGTTCTGACGATTCTGAGTCACTAGAGGGATGAAAACTGGAACCCGACTCTTCAAATGGATCAGGGTCCTCTTCTATAATACATCTTTCCCCAAAATCTGAAGCACTTAAAGGAACTTCTGAAGTATGTATATCATTGATGTTTGCAGTAACATTGCAGACTTCCTCTTGTGTATTTACTGAATTGGTTACGTCAGAACAATACATCTCTTGCACAATATCATACGCCCCTCGGGGAGAACAGGCATCATCACATTCTTCGGATAAGTCACTTTCTCCAAGTTGAGGACTTGTGTTATTATTTTGTAGCGCCAATTCCAAAATTTTGGCTGTTCGATTACTTGTCTGCAACGAAGAATAAGTTTCACATCATTTTCACTCGACTATAAAAGCTAGTACTCAAAGAAAGTAGCTATCAATTTTGCCACAGTGTATACCTACTTAGTGCTTGTCTAACTACGTTTTAGTCTAGCTATAGATGATAGTAGTGCTAACCAAAAAAGTACTGTTTGCTATTATGTGTTGCTTTCACATTACTGAGAGAGTATTTTTCATGCAGAAACCTCGTAACACTCACTACTTTTGTAAATGCAAAAACCACGCATCTCGAAATAAATTTTGAAAACCTTGATTAAAATAACTTTGACTGTGTTCTTGTGTGGCTATTTAATTAAGAATAGTATCTAGTCTATCGTTATGCTATCATAACTGTTCCAACATCTACTATTTCAAAAATAATTAAACATAACCTCGAAAAAGCAAGTGATTTACTGAATATTTCTGTACACTAAAAAGTACTATTGAGATTAGCAACAAAATAGTGGAAAATATGTACTCACCATTTTATAAGGCACTATTACTTAAAGAAAAAATCTAATATTTCACTTGAATTTCATGAGAAAACAAGGATAAACTACACACGTGTTCACAACTCATTGAGATACGAGGTTTTGTACTTCATAACGAGATACGAGTATTTGGTATTTAGGTGGCACATACGCAATTTTGCTGATATCGACATAGAAGCTTTTGCTACTTATGCATAACAACAAATTCCATCAGAACTCCTCGTATCTCAAAATTGCCAAAAACCGAGATACGAGGTTTTGACTTTAGGGCGACGATATATGAACCTTACTAGGACTTTGCCACAAGTTATTAATTGTAATTTACATTTTTCTATTAAGAGTTTTGTCAAAATTATCTATCATTTGTCAGGTGGTATTGGTGTTGTTTTACTTATTTCCTTCATTTTATTGTATTTAATAAAATTTTAAAAACTATATTTCTCAAGACAATGAAAATTATTTACTATATTGTTAGTATAAGTTCATTTTCTTGTATTTAATCGCTAGAAATCGAAAGTCAGAGAAACATCACGTCAGCGCCAGTGACACATCGAAGGCATCATAAATCCTAATTTGAAATTTTCACACGTGAATCAAAACACGTATACAGCAACTAGTTATCAATTAACAGTAAATTCATCTTCTGCAGAAGCAATATTGTAGGGTTTATAAAACATATCACACATGCTGACTGTTAATTGTTCACGTTGAGAGTTCAAATGACAATTACCATTAATTGTTCCATAAGATCAGGTGTTTTATCGTGCTATTCATTCCACTGCGTTTACAAACACGAAGTTACGTTATGTGATGTGGATTCTGCATTAGTTCTATCGAGTCTCTTAGTTGCAAGTAGATGTATAGACATTTCCGTGCCGCTGTCCATCACCCCAACAAAAACATTTGGAATATTGTGTCCTTCAACATCAGTAGTTTCATCTATTCATACATACCCAAATATGTTTATCGTTTATGTCGCTGACACCTGAAGTTATTTTCATCATACATCGGGGACAAATAATATTTTCTCAAGATGGATTCCGCGGGCGCACACAATACGTATCCGATAACACATGTTTTCCTGCGCCGGTTTTCACTTGCTACGACAGTAATATATTGCAAATTTTGCATCAGAGTTGAATACCATCGTTTTCTGGCGCAGGCAAATCTCTCAACTACCTGTCAACAGTATCTCACGAGGGATGTGGACAGACATATTTACGCAAAAGAACACATGTAACTAATAAAAGCAAATAATAGATCAACACGCTACACACATTTCCAACTACTTTACATATCGTGTTTTGCAAACTTCGTTAATGAAGCCAGAGGGAGAAAGCAAGCTGCGTCATGGCCCAAAACTAGATTCCATATGAGGGGTGGCTATGGAAAATGGAGTGCTAAGTGACTACCGCAGCTTGCGATTTTATTCTCTTAATGTCTTAATGGCATAGATCCCTGACTCCTGTTTTTTCGCCAGTTAATCCATATGTCTTCCCCACTTTAATCCACTATCCATAGTCAGGCCCAAAAACTTAATAGTCCTGAAATGTACCCCGGACTACCGATTCCTATTAATCACACACAAATATAAATATTTTTAAATAATTTTATGATCATATCAACAATGCCATTTACTAAAGAGTTTCTTTTAGAAGCATACTTTTGTTTTAGGAGATATTTAAGATTGATTGTATGTAATTAGTAATAAATTTTATAAACAGGTAAAGTTATATATTTTATCGCCAACCGTCAGTAAAGTGATGCGTTACCATAGCGTTTTGCGGAGGTAAAGAAACACTTTATCGTACTGTACAATAAAGTACTTTACCTGCCGCTAATATCTGTCAGCGTAGCATGACTGATGACTTTTAAAAATAAATCGTTTGTCACTGTCATAAACTGTCAAAAGTTATTATATCTTTATTTCTTAAATTAACAATTTTAACGGTTGGCGATAAAATTTTGTATGCACCACGTCAGTAAAGTACCTTTACCGAACTCGTCTGTTACTCGCCGCGCTCGCTTCACTCGCTTGGCTCGTAAACCAGACTCGTTCGGTAAAGTATCACTTTACTGACTTGTTACATAAATAACTATTATCGCCAACCGTTAATAAAGCGATGCGTTACCATAGCGTACAGTAGATAAACAAACGCTTTATCGTACTGTACAATAAAGTACTTTACTGCCGCTAATATCTGTCAACACAGACACGATTGTATAACATTAAACATAAATCGTTTGTCGCTGTCATGAAATGTCATAAGTCATTGTACCTTTATTTTTCAAATTACTAATTTTTGTGGTTCGCGATAAAATTTTGTATGCACCAGTCAATAAAGTGCCTTTATCGAACTCAACTTTTATTCGCCTCGCTCGCTTGGCTCACAAATCAGACTCGTTCGATAAAGGATCACTTTACTGACTTGGTACATACTAACTATTATCGGCAACCGTCAATAAAGCGATGCATTACCATAGCGTTTTACGGAGGTAAACAAACACTTTATCGTACTGTACAATAAAGTACTTTACTGCCGCTAATATTTGTCAACACAGACACGATTGTATGACATTAAACATAAATCGTTTGTCGCTGTCATGAAATGTCATAAGTAACTATACCTTTATTTTTCAAATTACGAATTTTTGCGGTTCGCGATAAAATTTTGTATGCACCGCGTCAATAAAGCGCCTTTATCGAACTCGTCTTTTATTCGCTTCGCTCGCTTGTCTCATAAACCAGAATCGTTCGATAAAAGATCACTTTACGGACTTGGAGGTAAACGAACACTTTATCGTACTGTACAATAAAGTACTTTACTGCCGCTAATATCTTTCAACACAAACACTATTGTATGACATTAAACATAAACCGTTTGTCGCTGTCATGAAATGTCGTAAGTAATTATACCTTTATTTTTTAAATTACGAATTTTTGCGGTTGGCGATAAAATTTTGTATGCACCATGTCAGTAAAGCACCTTTATCGAACTCGTATTTTACTCACCGCGCTCGCTTCACTCGCTTGGCTCGTAAATCAGACTCGTTCGATAAAGTATCACTTTACTGACCTGGTACATAAATAACTATTGTTTAATATATAATATACAACATTTTTTATTGCTATATTCTGTGCAAATAGGACTTTCTTGTGTAAATGCCGTAAAGCTAAATTTACATCCATATAAAGTGTATGTAATTCGCTAAAAATAATTTGTTGAAAAAAACGTTCTTCTTAGATGAAGCTTCGTGTCGCCTTAGTGGTTAGGTATCGGCACTGGTTATCTGTAAATCCACATGTTTATGTTGAGACTAATTTGCATTCAGTTAATGTTAGTGTTTGGTGTGCAATGCCACGTAGAAGAATCATAGGTTCGATTATCTTGGCTACTTAAAAAAATACAGTAGGTACATAAAAATCAATATAAAAATCAATTATATAAGCTACCTCAGTTGAAAGAAACTATTAATGGTATTACAGAAGAAATCATGTTAGCGTTTTGAATTCCTTCACAGCTCGTCTAATACGTGCTAAGAAAATTTTGGACACCATTTCAAATAGATGTTATAATTTTTGAACTTCTCATGGTGTAAATTGCAAATTTTAGTTATACTGGGTGAATCATTAGTAGCCGCTTCTTCGATTGCTCTTTTGTGTTTTAAATAAAAGAAAAAACAATTAGTGGAAGATTTATGGTTGCTTGTGGTGCATATTGTACAAATACTTTCAGCTCTGACGCACTTCCGGTTTCACCGCAAATGCACGGAACTTAATTTTTTTAAATGGCTCACCAATATATTTTTGGATTTTCTAGTACTGCTTTAAATTGTCTGTTCAACTGGTTTTTTTTCCAAAATTGAGCCAACAGTTTTTGAGTTATTATTTTTTTTTGAAAATATTTGACCAAAACACGTGTTCAGAAAAAAATGATTTTCACATTGAGTACTTCCCGGTCGACACGACTATAAAAATTGCAAAAAACACTGGCTCTTTGGGACATTTAAACAAAAATCGAAATTTATGGAAATGAAATTTTGTCTATAAAATACTACTTCCCTCGACTTTTCTTTACTAAAAGTTATGAAAATGGGAGTAATTGCTAAAAAGTTTTCCAAAAACTTGTTGGAGCCATCTATTTGACGACTTCTCAAGCAACATTCACAGTGACAGTTAATTGTAATCAAACCCAAAAAGCGGTAAATTCACTATAAATATGAGAATAAAAACGTCATATACAAGAATATAATAACTTAAACTAAATGGAAGTGTAAGTAATAGGTACGTACATGAATGCTTAAATTAATTAGGTAATCTATTTTAGGTTAGGTATGTTACTAATCATTTTAATAAATAATATTTTTTTAATTTAATGCTCGTACAAAGAATACTGTACAAACCACTTGCGTGAAGATATCTTCTCCGCATGGCTTCGCTTCCTTCGGTCTCTCGTGCTTTCAAAAAGCGCTCATGTGGGAACATAGTCTTCCCGCATTTGGTTCGTAAATAACTATTTTGTACTCATATTACATAACATACAGTTTGAAGCATTCATATGGGTGCGGGAAATTCTATTTCCCGCACTCGTACGGGAAGTAAAAATTAAATGTCAATTCAAATAATAAGTACTGCCAACACAAAATTTTTGAATTAATATGAACAAATTTATAGTGTGTCATAAATGACAACGTATTTAACAGTAGGTATTATTTAAGTATTAGTACAAAAAATATTGTACAAACTTCGTGCGTGAAACATTTCGCGAATTCGTGTCCATAAAAATGGCCACTCAATCGCGAAATATGTTTTCCCGCACTTGGTTCGTAAATAACTACTATTTGTAAGCATATCTTTTACTTACCTGACTTGTCTATAGATTTTATCGCATTTATAATGGTATCTTTTATTTGGGTAGATACCTTAAAGTCACTTAATTTTATTGGATAGCCCAATTCCATACATGTAATCAAGTGCGAATGTATAGTCGAAACTGATAATTTCCTAAACATAAAGAGTAATTACTGAGTGGATTATCCATCTTAATTGTTTCACCTTTTTTCAGATATATCATCTATAGACATTCCATTTTTTAATAAGTTATATGTCATTTCTGCAGTCGGTGAAAAGTGTTTATCATTTAACGGATGCATAATTAAAATATCCTGAATACTTTGCTGTTCTACAGGACACATTGCTCGAATGACATTAATAAATTGTTGTCCGAACTTATCAAGTTTTGCTTCAGGAAATTTTTCCACTAGAAATAAAATTATTAGAAATTGTATTTGTATCAATATAGAATAAACTAACAATTATATTGTCGTAACGTATCAAGATCCAGTGGTTTTAATTCGGCAATACTCATTAGTGTCTCGTTAGACGCGATCATGTATGGTCTGCAGTCATACGAGTTAGCGAGTTCTGCTCTTTTCTCCATCAGTTTTTTATAAATATTCAATCTTTCCTCTTTCAGTGGATCATCTTCGATGATAGTAGCTTCTCTACTTTGAGCTGCCTTCGGTTTCACACATATCCAACCGTCTGTATTAACAGTACGTCCACAGGAAGTAGAAGTTCGTACAAGTGGAGTGGATCTAGAATACAGACGAGTTTAAAATTTAATCCATGATATTGATCTGCAACTACCGTGCCATTTAGCTTATTATCTGTTTTATGTTCTTCCTAAAATTTACAGAAAAATTATGAAAAAAGCCAAATTTAGTGCATTTTTAATTAACACGGTTTCTGATCAAATACATCGACGTTACTTTTAAAAATGATTTACATTTGTGTGACTGTTTGGCAACGGTTCGATTTGGCTTTTAGTAAACCGCGCAAATTTACGCAACTATATGGTAGTAGTTTAATATTCAAAGAGTGAGACGTATTTTTATTGGCTCTGCATATAGTGCAGTGTCAAAAAGAAAAATATTGTTCTTTATTATTAAGACATACATGAAATTGTGATGATGTAAACTATTAGTGAAATGCATCGATGAATCAAATGAATGATGAAGCATTTATCAAGTGAGTCAACATATATAAAACAACAAAAATATGTTATACAGTAAGTGCTATGTTTGCAGTGTGGAATTCCGAAGAATAGAGAGAACGGTAAAGTGTTTCGTATGTGAGGAAGAGAGATATGGTAAATGTGCTGCAGTCAGTGACGAGACAGCTAAGAAGTTGAGTAACACGGATATAATTACATATGTATCCGATAATTGTCGTAAAATGAAAGTTTGTCAAACAATGAAGGAAATGGATCAAAGACTTAATGATTGTCTCCAAACAATATCAGAACAAAATGTATTGATTCACAGAATTTTATCTATTGAAAAACAAAAATTATGTGTTAATCGTTAAACCTAAAAAGGATGGTCAGAAATCACACGAAACAAAAACGGATATTAAAAATAAAGTGGATCGAATTAAACTAGCACTTGGAATTGAAACAATAAGAACTGTTGGAAAAGATGGTATCGCTATTAACTGTAGTAATAGCAATTCTAAAGAAAAATTAAAAGAGTCATAAATGAAATTGGAAATAAGTATGTACTTTCTGAACCGAAATTAAGAAATCCGAAAAAAATAATTACTGGTGTTGAAGCAGATGTTATTGATGAATACAATGAAAAAGTGTTAGACGCGATTATTAGGCAAAATTACATATATAGACAAGGACGTATCAGCTAAAATTAAAATAGAAAAAAAAATGCTTAGACAAGAAAAAGAAGAACTATGGAAATATTATATTGTCTGTTCAACCGGAGATGTATTTCAGCATCATAGACAGGGCACAAATAAATGTAGAATGGAAGAAATGTAAGGTGTATGAACACCTACAAATAGTTAGATGTTATAAATGTGCAGGGTATAATAATTTTGCTAAAGAATGTAAAAATACGGAAACAAGTGTTGTGCTGGTAGTCATTGGACAAACAAATGTGATAGCGTAATTACAGTTACTCAAAAAATGGAATAAAACCGTGAAAATTTTTCAGCAATATATTTTTATAATTTTTGAAGACAATTATCTCAACAAGAATGCCTCGCCGAGTTGGTTTCTGTTTTCGGCAATGAACACATCAGTCAACAATTTCTCGTTGGTACTGAGAATTCAAACGTGGACGGATTAGTCTTAACGACGATCCAAAAGCAGACGCACCAAAAACGGCAGTCACTCAGGAAAACGTCGATGCTGTGCGGAAGCTCATCAACGAAGATCGACATGTGGCATATAGGGAGATTGAGGCATCATTGAGGATTTCAAAGACTTGAATTCAAAAAATGAAGAAATATGTGTAAAAAAAATTATTTCCCGTTGGATACCGCATCTGTTGACCTAAGAACAGAAAGTGGCTTGAGTGAATTGGTGTCAAAAAACTCTAGATAGCTTCAACACACAAAAGCTCTAGCCCGGACTTCAAAATTTAATTTAAACAAAAATTGTTCCACATGAAGCTCTGAATACTTTTATACTCTAATAAATCTGTATAAAATGAACAATAACACAAATTCAAAACTCCTATAGATAACCATACGTATCATTGAACATGAATAGAAAGGCTCAATTAAGGGTCAAAAAAGAACACCAACATCCCTGGTTTCTTCCATTTCGTTACAGGATGATTATCAATAACATAAGCGGAGTTGTTTTCTTTAGTGTACGTAACGAAGAAACATTTAGAGATCATTTAAAATAAATACTTATACCAGTTAACTCTTAACTTTTAAATTATTTTGCAGAGGAAGCACATTGTTACACATGTTGAAGGGGAATAAATATTTAAGTATCTCCATATGCCAGAACAGGGCAAGTCAAAGATGTAATAAGACAGTTAGCAAGAAAAATAAAAGTGGAGCCAAATTAAAACCTTATGAGACTGACTCCAGAACTAGATATAAATTGAAAAGACCTACAATCATCATTGAAATAAACATAGTTTAGTCTGTTGGTTAAATACAACCTTATATGCTGACCAAGATTAAACAGCCAAAGGAGGATAACTTATTAAGCATAATCACATACTCAATAGTACCACACTCACCGATACAGTACGTACATTAACATATAACATCCACCTTGCTTATCTTACTGCTGAGTTATTAATTTAATAATAGACACCAAGCAATGACGGTTCAGTGTCCGTCAAGAAAACACATTCATGTTGATATAATTGTCTTATCATTGCTATAGATGGTATTATAAATTATATGTTCACAGATTTTAGTTTTATACAAAGAATGGGTATCGGTCTGTAGTTCGATAACAATGTTTTATCACTATAGACTGGACGTATCAGGCCGAAATTACGACGGACAAAAGAAATAATGTATAACATCACGCAGTTACTGAATAGTACTATTCATCTGGTAAACTGCAACATCTGTTTTCGTCGAGAAAACGGGCAGCAAAAAAGTCGATTTTACTGTTAAATTCCTTTCTTCATGGACGTAGGTATAAGCGTGAGGAGTAAAATTTATTTTGTTTACTTTATGTTTCGTAAGATAAATAAAGTACGGAGAGTCAGTTTCGTTTTTTCATTGTTTTGACTATTAATTACATACTTCGTGATTTTTGTAATAGTTCCTCTTTAATACCGTTTCATTGAATCTACTTCTCCCAATTATCTTGACGTAAGTGTGCACTGGATTTTGTTAAGTTTCAATAACATACGCATACATTTTTAGTTATCATTGTAATAGCATCTAAAGTTATAAATACAGTTGATGCGGAAACAGTTGCTAAAACCATTGACGAGAATTTGCACAAAATGATCATTCGGACAAGTATATGGAAAAAAATACTTTTATTTGTTAGTAACAGTGCCGCATATATGTTAAAAACAGACAGACTATTAAAGGAAACATATCCTTATATGCTGCATATTACTTGTGTAGCACATGCTTCTACAGAATCTGTGAATATATCAGAGACACCTATCCGGAAGTTGATAGACCGTATCCGCTTTTTAAAAAGATTTCAGAAAAGCACCATTGAGAGTAGCTCTATACAGGGAAAAACTTCCATCCTTGTCACTGCCTCCCTCGCCAGTAATAACTAGATGGGGAACATGGTTGGAAGCTACTAGTTTTTATGCAGAGAATTTCGATAGTTTACAAAATTTCGTTACATGTTTAAATGACAATGCTCGAAGTATTTCTGAGTACAAAGAACTAACACAAATACCAAATTTAAAAAAATCAGTTTTTCTTCCTTCAGGAACGCTTTAGAAATGTGCCTAAACTAATCACATATTTTGAAAATCATTCCAAGTAACTTCGGATGTGGCCTTCGGCAAAAGTTAGACGCAGTTTTTAATAGAAATCCAGATTTAATAACAATGCGCCAATTGTGTATGGGGACAATGACACAAAAATCTAACTGCTAAATACGCTGAAATAAAAGAATATTTCCAATATGCACCTACAACCAATTGCGATGTAGAAAGGACGTTTTCTATCTACAAGGATGTACTTCATTCAAAGAGAACAAAGCTTACAGAAGAGAACCTTGAGAAAGTATTCTAGTAAATATTACAACTCCTTTACTCGACTTGAACTACAAAATGAATAAATAATAACGTATTTTAGATCACCACCCACTTGTTACCCAATTATATTGATAAAATTGAAAACTTTTTAAAAATACAAAATTTTAATAGTGCGCCCATGGGCGATGAATCATCGGCCGCTCGTGTCCGGTCTCTATAATTATCGCCCTATTTAAAATACTGGAGCACTCCTGGTACATTGCCATAACGAAATTAAAAAAACATAATATCTGTCAATTCCATCTCAGAGACAAGTTGATGAGAAAAAGACAGCATCTAGATATACAGTTACGGTTAAATCGCTTTGGCAAACCGGCATGGACCAATACATTAAAATAGCGGCAAATTTAAGTTCTTGTAAAATGTTATGTGTCAAGTAATGTAACCTACAAAAGCCATTTAAGAATTGTCATAAATAATAATATTCATACACCTTATGACTTTTTAGTCATAATTACATTTTGACTTTTGTTCTAATTGTCATCCAAAAAGTATAAATTTGTCAGCAATGCATAACTACTAAACAGAATAGCCAAGTATTAAATAAAATATAATACAAAAAGTAACATTTAATAACTTCATTTATAATATTTTAGTAGTGGAAGCTACATATCTTGAAATATTAATTAGGTAGTTTTATTTTATTGTTTCGAAATTGTTCTGGTCGATGGGAATTTGTAGTGGCATTTAATCATCGTCCTTAGTTTATACTTTGGCGGTGTCGGTTACCAAAACGATTCAACTATAGTATAAAATTCATCAATTAGTGATGAGTTCGAGCTTGCACTATATTTAGAGAAGAACTTCATTGCAAAACCAACAATATCTTGAAATGTATCCAAAAGAAAATCTCCATAATGTAACGTGTTCAGAATTCTGGATGTATTGTTTCTAGTACGAATGAACTCGAAATATCAGTAGAATTCAACCACACAAACGCTGATGATGATGATACAATATGTACATATATAGTTTTGATTCACTTGGCAAATGCACTACTTGTGGAAGTCATCTGGACTCTGTGATTGAATAAACCTCCCAGGTTACATTTTTCGAACTTCGCGGGTGTTTTAACTTTTCACTGGACACAATAAAATAACATATAGAGGTGTGCACGCTGTTAATTTCACTGCAAAATTAGTGAATAGAAATGCAATTTTATCAATAATGTTTCTACATCTATTTTTGACCAATCTCCTGCTTGAGTTTGTCTAGTAATTTCGTAATAAAATGTGAATAAGCCTGCTAGTATTCTGTTCGATTGTCTTCTTAGCCAACTGAAAACACACGTGAAATACGAAACATGTTACATGAGCTATTATACAGCATGTGTCAATTTTCATTAGCCATAGGCGATTAATCCATACAGTACGTGGCAACATAGTGCCCCTTCTTTCCTTTCCAATGCCAGCACGACCGATGCATGCTTGTAAATACAAGTTAGCGTGGTTAGCAGTAACTATTCGACCACCGGCTTGGGTGTTTGTAATGCGTTCAGAAATAATATTTACGAGTTGCAAGGATTTGTTTTTCTTTTTCCTTTCAGTAAATGCAGAGAATTATTAAGCTGCGTTCACGCTGCATGACACAAACAAAAGCGTAATTCTAATAAAATTAAAAATAAGGTAAATAAAAAAAGGATTCTGAAAATAATAATAAACTACTAGATCAGGAGATCGCGGCGGCCATTTGATGTTTCCCGTTCCAGTAATAAGACAGCTTTTATTGCAGACTAGATCGCAACGTGTTTGCAGCTAAACATTGAATGTAAAATCTGGTCGGGAGAAGTGGGAAGATCGGAGAAAATCGTTGTGATGGCGATTGTTGCCGGGATTGGTGACGGACAGTAGGGGTGTCACGTATTACTTGTATACGTATAAATCGCACGTAAACATTGAATCCCTATACCTAATGAAAATTGACACATACGGTATAGAACCAAAACATAGAATTTCCTAAAACAAAACTGTGTGTTCCTCAAAGATATGTGGGCTTTCTGTATGATGTACACAATATAAAATAACAAAAAGCACGACAAATATGGGGAGAAACTCAAATGAATGAAGCAATTAATTAATAATAAGGATGATTAGGGCGACCTAAAAAAAAAGTTAAACATGCAAAAAACTAGCTGTTAAACAGAGAATGAAAAAGAGCCGATTTATAATATCTTTAATTGATATTTGTTTATATTCAATATATATTAATCTTTGCAGATCAAATGTTATAAATTAACGGAACATAACTTACACAGATTCAGCGTTTTTCTTCTTTTTCAACATAGCTCGTAAGTCAGGTGGTGGTTCTATCAACATAATCCCTTCAGGTTTCTGTGTATCAACATCATTAATAAACTTACTCCCCTTTTCAGTAATATGCACAGTACAATATGAAAAAGTAGGTTTTACTACAGTTTGCTTTTTTATATATTTGTCGCGCTCCAATATTCTACCTAAAAAAGAAACAAGAATCATAAACTAACTAGTAATTTATAATAAGACTGCAGTAATACCAATGCATTTCCACCATGTTTCACTTTTATGTTTACCTGAGCCATGCAGAGCATGACTCTGATCTCTACTTGACATGTTTGCAGCTTTGGATCCTCTGATAAACAGAACATATTTGTTTAGTCCTCGATTGTCACCTAATATTTTCATACTTTTCAAAAATGTGTGAGCATACTGTGTTATGTTCATTAATCCATTTGAATCAACTTCTTCATATTCATCAGGTCCTTTCTTTAATCTATAAATTACAAATAACTGGTAGCAATTGATGTAAAAGTTAGATTATTAAAGAATGAAATGAAAGACAAGATAGTATTTTATCAGTAGTGTAGGCATTTATTTCAAAATTATTAAAATTATTATTTAGTAAGTACGCTCAGCACTACACATTTATCCTATATTTTAGAATTACGAAAGTACTTATTAATTTTTGTTTTAAAATAGATTCGTATTACCTACGTATGTTAAATGTAGCCTCATTGTTGGAGCCCAAATATATTTTTAGACTTTGAGATTGAAGCTAGAAATCTAATCGAAAAATGTTGAAAGAGTTAAGAGTTCAAGTCTAAACTCGTAATACAGTAGAGTCGCGATAAGGTGAACACCCCATAAGAAGAACAGTTCGGTAAGGTGAACAAATACATTTTTATACACAGTATATTTAGTAGCGAGTGCGCGCACTTGGATGACTCGATCGGGGAACCCCCTAATTATGTTAGTACAACGTGTTTGTGATTGAACGCCGGCATTCTACTCGTGTATTTTGTTGAGTTATTGTGTAGTTAGTAAAGTGTACTAAGAACAATGAAGACTTTAATATTAAGTGCGAAAGGTGAAATAATAAAACAACTTAATGATGGTAGAAGTGTAAGTTCGCTTTCACGTGAATATGGAGTTGCCAAATCCACTACATGTGGCATTAGAAAAAATCAACAAAAAATTCTAAAAGCTCTGTCAAATACATACAGGGTGGCTGACAAAAAACGCCCCAAGCCGTAGCTCCGTTATTTACTATCCGATTTTAAAAAACGAAATATAAAATAAAATGGTTAAGTAAATACTATCAATTGGCGTAATCAAAATATTATTAGGTACAAAAAGTTTGAACATGCGATAGTCAATTTTTTTTTTTTAAATGGCAACGTATATTTTTAATTAATGTTTCGGATAAAGAATGTTTTCCTGATTTTGATTATGTATAACATGTCAATTTTTCAACATAAGTTTCAAGTGTGCCGTGAATAACAATCAAATGCATCGAGTAATAAATACTGTCAATTAGAAAGTAAATGTTAATAAATACTGTCATTGTGACATTTGTGTATCGGTGTGACATTAGTTCAACGTTCTGATTCTTTCTGTGAGTTTAATTCATCATTAACATGGATAGCAATCAACTGACCGACATGTTGCAAGTATACTTTGAATGTAATCGAAATAGTGCTGAAGCTGTGAGACTCTACAGTTATCGTTATCCGACAAGAGAGGTTCCAGACCGTCGTAAATTCGGAAGAATCGAACAGAATTTAAGAAAATATGGAGCCTTCAAAATGCCAAAAAGTAAGAGTCGACAGTTTAAGGAAAATACAGAATTGGATGTTCTTTTATGCGTGGAAGAAAGTCCATGGACTTCTACTCGGAGAATTGCAAATGAGGTCGGCGTATCGCACCAAACAACACAAGCGATACTCAAAAAGCACAAGTTCATACCATACATCTCTCAAAAAGTACAAGCACTATTGGAAAATGATCGTGGTCGAAGAATGCAATTTTGCAACTTTTTCTTAAATGTTACACAACGAGATCGTAATTTCTATCGAAAAATTATTTGGTCGGACGAATGCAGTTTCAGTAATAATGGCATTTTTATCAGAAAGAACAATCGATGTTGGAGCCAAGAAACCCCAAGAATTAGAATTGAGAATAATTTTCAGCAAAGATTCAGTTTAAATGTAGGTATGGTGCGGTCTTTGGGGTTATCGATTAATTGGCCCATTTTTCATAGATGGCATCTTAAATCAAGCAAAATACATTACAAACTTTTTAGATGATTTGCCAATTGCCGAGCTAAACAGAATGTACTTTCAGCAAGATGGCGCCCCTCGTCATAATGCCTTAATAAATGTTGAATGGTTAAATGCGACATTTGCTGAGAGGTGGATAGGGACCAATGGACCAATTCAATGGCCCGCTCGTTCGCCCGACCTTACGCCGCTGGATTTTTGGTTATGGGGCTATCTTCAAGATCAGGTTTATTTTACTAGTCCGGAAAATATAGACATTTTACGGCAAAGAGTTCTGAATTCTTGCCGCGAAATACCTCCTAATTTTATACTCAACGCCACTTATGGAGTAATTAGAAGGTGTCAACTATGTCTTCAACAAGGCGGCAGACAATTTGAACAATATTTGTAGATAAGTTTCGTATTTATTTGTATTTTTTTTAAATTTCCATTCCAATAAAATGATATTAACCACGGCACACTTGAAACTTATGTTGAAAATTGACGTCTTGTGTTATACATCATCAAAATCAGGAAAACATTCTTTATCCGAAACATTAATTAAAAATATACGTTGCCATTTAAAAAAAAAATTGACTATCGCATGTTCAAACTTTTTGTTCCTAATAATATTTCGATTACGCCAATTGATAGTATTTACTTAACCATTTTATTTGATATTTTGTTTTTTAAAATCGGATAGTAAATAACGGAGCTACGGCTTGGGGCGTTTTTTGTCAGCCACCCTGTATGTCGGAATTAGTAAACGTAGAAGAATGAAACGAGCAGAAAATCCCAAAAATGGAAACTGCTTTGTATAGATGGTTTCTGAAACAACGAAGTAAAAACTTACCGATTTCTGGTGCAATGCTAAAAGAAAAGGCGAAACAACAGCAAGAGACCTTTGAAGAAAATACAACTTTTGCTAGTACTCAAGGCTGGTTGCAGAATTTTAAGAAGAGATACGGCATTCGACACTTGAAAATTTCGGGTGAAAAACTTTCATCAAATGTCGTCGCAGTTGACCCTTTCAAGAAAATTTTGACGCAGAAAATTTTGAAGCAAAATATTGATGAATTGGGCATTTCACGTGATCAAATATACAACACCGATGAAACCGGCTTATTTTGGAAACTGCTGTCTGATAAAACATTCGTGGCTTCAGATGAAAAAATTGCTCCGAGTCGAAAAACTGAAAAAGCAAGAGTGATATTTGTCGCATGTACTAATGCTTCGGGACGACATAAGTTGAAACCTTTCGTAATTGGAACTGCAAAAAACTTCCGAAGTTTCAGAAATTATGTATTGCCAGTAGACTATGACCACTCTAAAAATGCGTGGATGAATACCGAAATTTTTAAAAATTGGTTTCACAAATCTTTTGTACCACAGGTAAAATGTTCCTCGTTCTGTTTATTTATTTTTGCTTTAATACAAATTAATGAACTTGTAGGTGAGAACATTTTTGAAGCAAAAACATTTAGATGAAAAAGCTATTCTTCTTATTGATAATGCCCCTTCTCATCCTTCAGAACATCAATTAAAAAGTGACGATGGAAAAATAATAACACTGTTTTTCCCTCCCAATGTAACGCCATTGCTGCAGCCAATGGATCAAAACGTGATCAGACTTACCAAGTTACATTATAGAAGTTCTCTTTTATCAACAATAATAAGAAATGATTCAGATGATGTCAAGGGCCTCATAAAAAATTTGACTTTAAAAGATGATATATTGAATTTACTGAACGCCTGGGAAAAAGTTTCAATGGAAACCATTGTCATGTGTTGGAAATCTGTTTTGGAGTTTGATGAGCCGGATGAAGATGACATTCCATTAAGTACCTTAGGAGAACCCACGTGAAATAAAGAGTGTTGTTCAACAGACACTTGGAATGTTGCATATGACAGCTCCAAATGTAAGTCACTTCATGTTTTTGCATACATGTAAAAAAAAGTCCGTCTCAAAAACTACATTTCAGGTAAATTACACTGCTACAGATGTTTTGGATTGGAATGAAGATCTACAAGCAGATACACAAGACAATGATTTTGAACAAATTAGCAGTGAGGAGGACAACGTGGTTACAGAAATTCCATCACATTCGGAAACCTGTAAAGCATTTGATACGTGTCTGATCTGGGCAGAAAAAAATATTCATAATATTAACGATATTTTGGTGCCTAAACGGTTGCAAGAAGCAGCTATACTACGAAGTACACAATATAAAACGAAACAAACAAAATTAACTTCTTTCTTTGATATAGTTTAGTAGTCGTAAGTATGATATGTATACAAATAATAGACACATGTGCATATTAGATGGTTAATAGGTTATATCCATATAATACTTAAACACTAGAAATATACATAGTATGTATAATATAATTTATATTTTGTTGTCGTTTTTTAAACAACCTCATTAAAGTGAACACCTTCGATAAAATGAACCGGACTTGTCTGAATTAGTTCACCTTATCGCGACACTACTGTACTGAGTTTTACTAGTGTTGGACACTATCGAATGCTACCCAAAGATCGGCATACCGATAGTAGTAAAACTGCTGATCGGTAGTATGAGTGAGATATGCAATGTGAAGAAATGTTCGTTTAGGAATTTTAAAAATGTTGAAAATATAAGTTATTTTAAATACTTGCGTGTTAGTGAGGACTGGGCACTTGCTGAATGACATACTATATATTTTATTCAATTCGTAAGTTTCAGCAACATTATTAAAAACAATATGGAATTGGCTTTTCCACTAATATCAAAACATACGGTAGTTCGTACCACTAATCTGTGGATTACTAACTAACGGTATACGTGTATGTTCCCGGAAACTCAAAGACTTATATGTCTTGTCTCTGAGGGGTGATATTATCGTAAGTATAAATTTATTTATAAAGGCGTGATCAAGCAAGCGAAATTAATGCACAATAACAGTGTTTCAAATTGCGTCTAACTCGTCGAGGGTAGCATGGCAGATAATTAATAAGAACACTTAAAATAAATCAAATTTACATAATTACTCGTTAATGTTGAGGATGAATTAATTACTGACTCTTAAAACTCGAGCAAACATTTTCAATAATTATTTTAATACAGTAATAATAATAATATCTTTATTGTCGTAAATTCAATAGAACATTGACATTGTCATATAAAAAATTACACAGATCAGGTACAGCTCTTGCAGATTACAGACTCATTACCTGGTAGTAATGAACCAATATACAGTGTGTCCAGATTTCGATGCTCACCATTGGTATATCGCTTATTAGAAGAGATAGAGGAACGGTTAAATGGGGAATGTTTTGCAGAATTCAATGCTCGCAACAAATCTCATTTCAAATTCATTCGGACTTTTTACAATTTTGAGATATTTTGAAAAAACCAATATTTGCCGATTTCAATTCTCGTCAATAACTCGATAACGCCTAATGCGATCGCTTTTAAACTCTAACATTATTCAGACACTTTTTTAAGACAAATTTTTTGGTGTTAACAGTAACCCCCGATTTTCACTTGTTTCCAAGTTCTTAGCGCTATCTTTTGTTTTCCTTATGGCGGCCATATTGGATTTTTAATTATTTAAATAGTCCTTAAAAATAGCTTTTCAATAATGTACAACATGCCTAATAAATCTTTATTTATACGAGAGATATGAACATTTGAATCAAATTTCACTCTAATACGGAATTAGTTGGCTATGAAATTAAATGTTAGTGTAAAACAGACGATAAATAAGCTCTGTCATTAGCGACATGTAAAAGTGCAGCGCAATTGGTGGAAAATTTAGAACTTTGTATAGTAATTATTGATAAGTAATTCATTTGTTGCCCCGTTATTAGCGAAATCTTTTGTTTTTCTTATGGCGACCATATCGCATACTCAATTAGTTAGATAGTCCTTAAAAAAGCTTTTCAATAATGTACAACTTGCCTAATAAATCTTTATTTGTATGAGAGATATGAACATGTAAAATAAATTTCACTCTAATACGAAATTACAAGTTCAGATTTACTTAAATAAACTGTTCAATACGGCGACCATTCTGCTCCACACACTTTTGTTACCTTGTTTTAACAGAGTTACAAACTCTACGTAGTGTGTTTTCGTTTAATGATCTTCAGCACATCCAGCACTCGTTGTTCTAAAATTTCCCGGTTCTCTGATGGTTCAAAATTGAATACTTCGTTTTTCGTGGCACCCCACAAATAAAAATCAAGGGGGGTAAGGTCGGGCGATCTCGCAAGCAATTGTACTGGTCAATTATTTGAAATAACTCTCTCATTGAAATGTTCTCACAAAAAATGTCGCACGTGACGATCATTATGGACAGGGCAGCCGTCCTGCTGAAACCAGACGTTTTGCATGTTTTCAGGGTTAATAATTTGTCTTACGGCAGGCATTATCTCGTTCGTTAGTAGCTCTAAATATCTATTACCAGTTAAATTGTAATCAAAGATGAAAGGACCTATTAAGTGATTATCTAAAATGCAAAAACAAAAACTCAGACAACAAAGAAGTTGTCAATAAAAGTTTGTACCAATCCAACCACACCAGAGATTAAAACCAACTCAAATTTGAAACCTTCTTTGATTTCCCAAATGTGGATTTTCAATTGACCAGTGATGATAATTATGCCTGTTGAACACTCCACAATTGGTAAAACGTGTTTCATCTGTCCAAAGTATTTTCCTAGGAAAATCAGTATCATCGTCACATTTTTGTTGATACCACCTAAATTGTAATCTTCGCTGATAGTCATTATCGCTTAAATCCTGTACAATTGTTGGCTTGTATAGGTGGTATTTGTTTTTCCTCAACGTTCGATGAACACTAGATTTCGGAATTCCAGTTTCTCGAGCCACTCGACGTACTGATGTACTTGGATTGTTTATAACATTTTGCAAAATATTATTTTGACGTACATCAGCATTGTTAACTTGATAGTTGGATCTTCTTATTTCGAAGCTTCCATAGTCCACTAAATTTCGGATTATTCTGTTAAAAATTGTCCGGTGTGATTGCGGTCTTTCCGGAAAACGCTGACCGTAATTTGTGCAAGCATTTTCAGAGTTTCTATTTGCTTTGAAATAAACTTCTAACATATCAACCCTTTCTTCATTTGAAAATATATGTGCCATTATCAGTTCTTATCTAATCTATTCTAATCTCAATGCTTAACGGTAATTACTTATCAATAATTACAACACAAAGTTCTAAATCTCCCACCAACTGCACTGCACTTTGACATGTCAACAATGACTGAGCTAATTTATCTATTTATCGTCTGTTTTACACTACCATTTAATTCCATAGCCAACTAATTCCGTATTAGAGTGAAATTTGATTCAAATGTTCATATCTCTCGTGTAAATAAAGATTTATTAGGCATGTTGTACATTAATGAAAAACTATTTTTAAGGACTATCTAACTAATTAAAAATCCAATATGGCCGCCATAAGGAAAACAAAAGATAGCGCTAAGAACTTGGAAACAAGTGAAAATCGGGGGTTACTGTTAACACCAAAAAATTTGTCTTAAAAAAGTGTCTGAATAATGTTAGAGTTTAAAAGCGATCGCATTAGGCGTTATCGAGTTATTGACGAGAATTGAAATCGGCAAATATTGGTTTTTTCAAAATATCTCAAAATTGTAAAAAGTCCGAATGAATTTGAAATGAGATTTGTTGCGAGCATTGAATTCTGCAAAACATTCCCCATTTAACCGATCCTCTATCTCTTCTAATAACCGATATATCAATGGTGAGCATCGAAATCTGGACACACTGTATAACACTAGTCAAACTATAAAATGCACTGAGATTTGTACCGCTTAGCGATTTCAAGTTAGCCGGCAATGCATTATAAGCCTTTACCGCCATGTACCTCGGAGATCTTTTATAAAATTTGGAGTGATGTAGCGGGACAGAGAAATCATTATTGTGACGCGTCACCATAGTATTGTAGATCTGATTATTGCGCCTGTGTTTATCTGTATTTTTGAGCAAAAAGATAATCAATTCATAAATATATAACGAGGCAACCGTCATTATATTCATTTCCCGGAACAGAGGTCTGCAACTACTACGTGAGGAAACACCCCTCATGGCTCTTAACATACGTTTCTGAATAATGAAAATGTCGTTAAAGTATGTAGATGATCCCCAAAAAATGATCGCATATCTTAAACGTGACTCGATACAACCATAATAGAATAATTTCAGGCTGTGCATAGAGACAACCCTACTCAGCATACCAATAGCATAGATAAACTGTCTTTCCAGGGGAGGCCTATTTTTGATGATTGAAATATTGTTGTGAATACAGATTCGTTTTCTCTTGATCCAGTTCATGAATATGAGGTGACTGAGATTGAAAAGACCCTCAAACATACTGATTCCTTTGGATATGATGGTATTCTTTTCTAGGTGAAAAAAATGATTCACTATTGTTAACCATATGTAAATGTAATTGAGAATTTCATTTTCATACTTTTCTTAGTGTGCCAATTCTTGAACGTGTTGATTGATTGCACACTTCCCTCTGGTAACAGAAACTTTTTTTACAAAATCAGATGTTAGGTTTATAATTAATTCACGTTTTGTTCCAACTTTTTACTACATGCTCGATCTGTTTCGTTCAACCCTTTGGTTTAAGAGGCATATGTACGCTCGTGCGAACTTTGCGTAGAGAGAGAGGTCATTTTCTTCTAAACAGTGCAGCTTCCTATGACGTATAGACAAATCTCTTACGAAGCGGACGTGCAGAAAACGTAAGATGCGATAGAATCTAATCCGGATATAGTTAACTTAGATTTTTGCGCCGTACACGGTAAAAATGTCAACATGTTTGTATTTACGGGAAAAAAAACATTAAAAGAAAAAGTGGCTAGTCTTATTCACAAACTAAATTACCAATGGAGCCTGATATCAGACTTTTGGATTTTGTTTAATTTTTATTATATCCAGCGATTATGACTTTACTTTGGAACCAGAATTTCGATTTTTAAGTAAAGAGGACCGGAAAAATATTGTTTTTTTCTATTATCTCGGCCGGTTATCGTTTTGTAATAAATGAACATTACTTGGGAAAATATCAATTTACTGCTTATATTAGATGTTTATTATAAACCACAATAGAGTATGGTTATAGAACTGCATCATACAAAAACTTTCTTCAACACAGTAGTGTGTTCGAAAAGTGCAAGTCATTCCGCCCCTTGTAAAATCGTTTTTTCCTATTACCTCGGCCAATTATGATTTTTTATTTGAAATACTCTGGAACAATTTAAAATAAACCTAGAACATCCTCAAAATTTCGATTTTTGAAAAAAGGGGCGCTGGCGAAAAATTGCCATTTGCCATTTTCTCGGCCGATTATGATTTATTTTCTGAAATACTTTGGAACAATTTAGAACAGCCTAGAGCAACCTAGAACAACCGTCAGAATTACAATTTTCCAAAAAAAGAAACCGGCAAAAACTAGTTTTTTCCGAGAACAATGTTTAGGACAACTAGAACAATCTACACCTTCAGAATTTTAATTTTCGAAAAAAGGGGTCTTTGTGAAAAAGTCGGTTTTTTCAATTTTTCAGACGCTTTTGACTTTTTTTTTTGAAATAGTTTGGAACAATTTAGAACAAACGTAAACATCCTGGAACAACCGTCAGATTTCCGATTTTCGAAAGGGACGCTAACTTCACACACCCAAAAGTGAAACTAAATCGACGTGTGTATCATTAAGAATTTTTCGAATTTCCGGAATATCTCACAGAGTGAGTAATAAAGAATTTTTTGGATTACGGAATACTCACGCACGCAAGTATACCAGCACTTTGTATCTAAACAAGAAGTTATTGCAAAGCGTACGGCATCCTGAGAAGACCCAAAATAGGTAGAAACGCTTCCATGTCTCGCTAAAACAATGGTAATATATTTTCAAATTAAAAATCATTTTATTTTGTGTGAAGGAAGTTTGCAAAACGAAAGGAATGTCATTTTTGATTATTATATTATAATGTACTATTTTTCGTGAGTGAAGGGGATAAGATTCTATTAGTGGTATATATGTTAAAAAACAATTTTGCAGTTACTTCGGTTTTGCCTACTCCGGAAATTATTGAATGATCAAATGAACACATATTCCATGGAAACAACGTTTGAGAAGACCCCAATCCCCAAACAATGCGTTGGGCGAAGGCGGTAAATAAAAGAGATTTACTTTGCTTTTGGTCGCGAATTGCGTGAATTTCTTGAAGCGAAGTTGAGACAATGTGTATTTGCAAACCTGTCCGGCGGCTTCAACGCACGGTATTCATCGTCACCGGAGTATTTCGCAAATGAAGCAAATGCTCATTTTCAAAGAGCCAGAAGAGTTACGTTCTAACGTAGCAACGATCGTCTCTTTTCTGCTTTTGGCTGCAGCGCAGCGAGTACCTTTTTTTGTTTGGTCGTCGCATGCC
This sequence comes from Amphimallon solstitiale, assembly GCA_963170755.1. Lineage (NCBI taxonomy): Eukaryota > Metazoa > Arthropoda > Insecta > Coleoptera > Scarabaeidae > Amphimallon > Amphimallon solstitiale. The sequence goes on from OY720680.1 coordinate 36,856,964, forward strand.
CCACTAACGATTTATCAAATAAAATAGTCTCGCGTATTTTTTTCAAAAAAAAAAAAATAATAGATTGACTTATGTCTTATAGTGAATCGAATTTCAATATTTTATTATTATTTATAAATTACTTTAAAGTTTAATGCTTATTCATTATTATTATGTATTTACATCTGTAAAACAATAAGTCCTATTTTTGTCTATTTTTTGTTTACGATAACATCAAGAGCATTTGGGTAAACTTTTTAAATTAAAAGATATTCCTTTCCGAGCAATTCCTTGTTTACTTGGTATCTTTTTATAACTAATCAATGTAACAATAGAAAATACTTGAATGTGTAACGTACATTAACGGATAAACTATCATAAGTATACATATATACATTTATACGTAAACGTAAATGCATATATGTAAATGTATGAATGCACTTCTACCCTAAGCAAGCATTGCGAACAACAACATGCAGACAGCTGTTGAGTTGACATTATCAGGTGTTCTAAGTTGTTAATGCATTGTGAATAACACGTTCATGCACTGATGAGACCAATGTAAGGTCCAAACAGCTCTCTGCATGTTGTTGTTCGCAATGCTTGCTTAGGGTAGATGTGCATTCATACATTTACATATATGTATTTACGTTTAAGTATAAATGTATATATGTATACGTATGATCTTTTTATAACTGTCCGAACACCGAATTGTTTGAGAGTAATTTTTTTCTTGGTCATATATTAATCATTCGAACTTGCATTTAACAATCTCATACAATTTCTGACGAATCTGTACAGAGGAAATACGCACCATCTATTTCCATCTCATTTCTTTACTTATTGTTCAACTGCACGGCAGGAGGCGCCAGTGTACACTTGCAAAATGCACATTTCAGGAGCGCCAAAAAAAAATTAATAAATATTATTTTTTATTGTGTATGTAAATGTCCTTGTTGTTCATTTATAAATCTCTAATCTGACCGGAGCAAATTTGTTTTTAATTATTTAAAAGGTGGTAAAAGGTGACTCAAATGGGACATTGATTATGCTGATTACCGTTTCATTCTTATATCTAATTGTAATTAAACAAAACTGAATATAAAAAAAAGCTCCGGGTGGATTGTACCTAGCAATGTATATTTTTGAAATCTTACAATATATTTTGTACAGGTTTGTTGGATAATGAGATATTTTGGCGTTCATTTACATGTAAATGGATATGCTGTTGAACGGTTCAGAGGCCTCTTAACCATGTTGCATTCACTTTACAAGGTGGTTCTGTTCCTATCACACTTACTCAAAAGCACTTATACCTTTCTCAATTAATATGTACGGACATTTTATATTGCTATTAGCGTGCAACGCTAAACAATAATGGTTCGTGCATCTAACAAAATACTTAGTGACTTAAGAGGGGCGTTTACCAACAAATAGAAACTTATGCAACTTATATTACTCGCGGGACGGGTAGACGCAAGGGGGTGTGAGTAGGTGGAGCTAGACGATATTCGGTTTCGATCACAGCGCTTCGGTTTTATTCACAGATTCCGTCATAGATAAAGGAATACTATAGATGGGAAACATAATGCATAAAGAATGAGTATTATTATACACTCGAATATTATATATATATATATGACATTTCTTTTTAATTACAAACTGTCACTCGGATTTAAGTCTGGAATAGCCGACCGATTCCGATAGATTTGCGTCTTCGCTAGGACCGGTAGAGATACCGTGAAGTGGGGATAGACGACGCAATAGCTTCGAAAAACACTCGTGTGAAATGTGTGTGACAATGTTTACTATTTATTGTTTTTTATCTTCAAATATAATTACATAAATTTGATTTTTTTTTGTGTGCAGCTAGCGCGTAAAGGTTGTTTTTTTCTTTTGTTTACCAGCCTTAGTTAGTAGACATTAATCAAATTCATGCATTTTTGTGGTTATTTCTAAAACACATAACTTTTTTAAGAAAATAAATAAGTACAAAAACTGGCCTTGACATTATAAATTTATGCCTTTTGCATCACTAATCCAAATTTGAGATTCTAAAATTATAAAGTAAATTTAAAAAACGCAAAACGGCAATGCCTTAGTTTTCGATAGGTAAACGCTCCTCTCAATGCCCAAAATGTGTGCTTTTATATAGTAGAGTATAAAACATGTATTTTTTGTGTTAAACAGCGACCGAATACGACCGCTGCTGAATCATATCCAAATGCCACCATGTTCACCTTTTGAGTTTTAATTCCATTTGCCTCTACATATCTCTGCGAGACTTGATTTTCAACACTTCTTCATATCAAAACAAAGACAAGAAATAGACCAAGTAACAAAAGACTGGCTTTAGTAAACAATCGGTCACGAATTTTAAAGCTGGTTACCCAAATGCATGCACAACCAACTCATTAAAATTTAATTAACCTAGTTAATTAAATATTACGTTGGAATTATTTTCTGAAAAATCTATTTTTAATGTCTTTTCTTTCTCCTATTGAAAATGTCATTTTATGGCTTTATGAAAATGTGGTGGAGGATGCAGGTTACTCGGCAATTGTAAAAGGGGGTTGCAATTCAAAAAAAGATTAAAAGCCACGGCACTACAAGATACAATCCGAAAGGAGAAACCCATTATAAATAATCATAGCAAGTTTAAAATAGATTTATGACTCAAAAATTGCTTGCAATGAAAGCAGGCATACTTGCCTGAGATATTAATACAAATAATAGGCACAGACTAATCAAACCAGACCGGCACCTACTTGATAGAAAAATATCCAAGATCTTCTATCCTTGTCACACAGGAATGAACGGGTACGAAGATGGCGCTAGCAGCATACTGGCGCGGAATTTGAAATGAGCTTGTTTTTAGAATATGTGTATTTAATACGTTACTAATATAAAAGAAAAATACATAAAACTGTTTGACAAATCATATACCTTCAACTTTTACATTTAAAAAATACAAATACTTGGATTTTATTGATAGAAATCTCTGTTTATTAAACTTACAAAATAGAATACATGAAATCACTCTAACGCAATATATTCCTGTGAGTTTACATTACACCACAGTTCACTAATTTTCGCTAGCGCCATCTCATCTCCCGTTCAGCTAAGATGAAAAAGATGGTAGAGGATTGATATTTTCATTTGCTAAATAAGGAGGCGAAATCTGGATAAAATTTGGGATTTAGTTACCAATCTGGTTTGTTTAGTCTGTGTAATAGGTGTGTGAGTTTGTCAAAAAACATCTTACAAAATTATAAATAATGTCAAGATGATATTACTATTTATTTGAAATAATCTCAAGGTTCCTTTTTTATGGTTATGTAAATATCGTTAGATTTCCACAATTATTTTGTAATAGGGTATTTGTTGTAATTTTAAAAGAACTTCGTAAGATTTTCATCAATATTGAAAGAATACTATTATGAATCTTGTAGCGCCCAATAATTGAAAAATAAAATGATTACAAAACGCCTTTTATTACAAATACCTTTAACCTCATAACAATATCTGAAGGAAACAATAAAGTCCCACAATTCGAATTTTGAAGAAAAATATAATTTTTGCCTGACAACCAGTTGCTCATCATACACCAACCACAATTTACAGAATTCATACTTTATTTTTTTGAAGAAGTTATAGCAATATAGCCACAATTAGTAATTACCAGCATTTCATGAAGTACTTATTTCAAATTGTGTAATTTAATATTTTATGAAGCTGCAAATGCAATTAAAACAACCACATTAACAAATTTTTGAAGAAATGTCCTAAATACAATTACAAATGTCCTATGAATACACACTTTTGCAAAGCTACATTGGATGGCATGTTCTACCTGCAAAAGGTGTTGACCATTGAGGAAAAATACTATGGAAACGCTGTAAAGCATCTTTGCTGTACGCTCAAAACGGGGACATTGGGCGGGGCTAAGTGTGGGACCAATATGGCTGCCTCACCAGGTCTGGACTACTCAAAATTATAATCTGTCATTCCACAACTGTCAGGCGCACTAACCTATGAAATGTTATTCCAGACGAATTCTTCTTATCAACGCCGTCTCTGCTGTTGCAGCTACGCAGAGCACAAGAAACCATAATGTCTTTTAATATTTAACTTATTATATAACTCTAATATACGATCCACTTAACAACCACTCCACTTTTTACCAACACTACATGTTTGACTTAAGTGTAGTATCAATATGGCGGACCTGTACCCATTTTGATCACGTGACGTCGTCTCCCAACCTATTCTTTCTCAATGGTGTTGACAAAAAGAAGCCATAAAATCATGCTGTCACTGTGTTATGACTGCTAGCAAATTATCATGTGCTGAATACGTCACAGCCATCAGGTCTTTTGGTTTAGCAGGTAATAATAAAAAGCAAAAAGTTGTATTTAAATAAGTGTAAAGAGAATAGTAGCAATTCTATGAAAAAAATAGTTTTACATCTAATAATTCATTATATTAATATCGTTGACCAACAAAACTATTTTTTCCATCTCACGATAATTTACCTCTTAGTACAGTTATCACAACAGTTTAATTTCGGTTTGAGATTCATGTGAGCCTTGTCTTCAAAATATTTAAGTATAAATTGTCTCCTGCAGCTAGTACTTTCTAAGTATTCCAAAAATATTTTTGACATTTCTTCTTTCTGCTCTTTAGTTTTGTTTGTAGCATACCCCAACTCCCTAAGTGATCTATGAAATCATACAAAAAATATATACATCATGAAACCTGCATTTTTAGTATCCATGACAATTTAAAAAAAAATTATAAAAATAATAATAAATATAACACGAATTGTTACCTTAAAATTTCAAAATCGGCACTGCTGTAAAATATAGTACAATTTGCAGCTTGACCATCACGACCTGCGCGACCCACTTCTTGATAGTAACTTGCAATATCTCTAGATGCACCATAATGTATTACATTTCGTACATCTGGCTTATCAATGCCCATTCCAAAAGCAATTGTTGCTACTATAACAGGTTTTTTGTCACGGACAAACTCATCATGGTTCTGCTTCCGTTGCTTTATTGTCATTCCAGCATGATAAGGTACACATTTTATGTCATGGCCTTAAAAACCAAAGAGCGTAAACAATAACATATTTAAAGAAAAATATACACACTCTTTAGTAATTCTGTAACTTGATCTGTTTGTTTACGTGTAATACAATAAATTATTGTTGGGCCGGGAAATACCCAATCACCATCTTGTCTCACCATTACTGTTTTTAAATCTGCCATAATTCCCATATTCCCCTTCAAATGTACTGAGAAATACAAATTTGGTCTATCAAAACCAGAATATAAAATTTGTGGATCTCTAAAAAATTTAAAATATTTTGTTATACTTCGTAATTAAGTATAGTAAATCTTTGTTATTTACTTGCTTGTTTATTATCATTAAAATTGTTTTTAATAAAGAACTTGTAAATGATTATTTTAAACAACAAGATATTTTCTCATTATGTTTAAGCAACATCTACTTTTTTAATTTTCAAATATATTAAAACTTTCTACAACTAACAAGAAGTTACAAACCTCAATTTTAAAGTTTGTATAATGTCATTCCTAACTTTTTCTGTGGCTGTCGCTGTTACAGCCAATATAGGCACATGTGGTAAAATAGTTCTAATTCTTACTAATTCTCTATATTGGTGGCGAAAGTCATGTCCCCATGAACTAATGCAGTGAGCTTCATCGACAGCAATTAATGTAATTGTTAAACGTTCATCCATATCAAGCAGTAATTTTTTACATGTTTCTCCACAACTGAACTCTGGCGTAAAATAAACTATACTGTATTTGTTATCTAGAATATCTTGAATAACTTTTATAGACTCATTCTGTGCTGAACCCAAAAAACAAGCAGGAATATTTGAGATTGCTAGAGATTTAACTTGATCTTCCATTAGTGAAATTAAGGGTGAAATAACAATTGTTATCCCACCACAATATACAGATGGGTACTGGTAACACAATGATTTACCATAACCAGTGGCCATTATTGCACAGTTGTCTCTTCGGTCATTTATGATAGAGTTTATGATTTTCCATTGCATGGGTCGAAATTCTTTGTGACCAAATACTTTCAGTAAAACATCTAGATGTTCTTTATGAGGCGCGTCTATATCATCTAGCAATTGAGACTGCCTAATTAAGTCTTGTTCATCTTCTTCAGTGAAAGACTAAAATCAATACATTTAAAAAAAATTTAGCTAAAATAGATACTTTTAATTACATTTGTAAGTTCTTCAAGCGAGTCCTCCATGTTCATTTTATTGAAATGTTTTTTAAATATTTAAAGAATGTTTAAAAACTTGTATGCTAAAATAAAAACTGCACTAAAGTTATCAAAAATATAAAAAAAAAATAGTTAACCAACACATACATGTAAAACGTCAATACTTAAACGGATATGTTATAATATCTACGAGACAACTCTTGTAAACTGAAGATAGATTTTGGAGCCAAAGGATGCTGCGGTCTGGGTTGACGACATCCAAGCATGAAACGTATTTCAACTTTCAAACAAACATATACAAAATATCTTTCAAGCTTTGCTTTCAAGCCTAAAATTTTAAAGCGCCAATTTTACTTTTCTTTTTTCATCCTAATCACTGGCCTAAACACTACAAACGAAATTCCCTAATTGAATGTTATGAAAAGCGTGATGAACAGTATTAATCCATTAAAAATATTTGCATTTTGTAGACAAACATCTTCCATATGATAGAAATTCAATATGTTTTTCATTTCATATAAACAATATAATATTTAATTTTCATAATATTATACAGCGTGTTCCAAAACAAAAGGCAACTTAACAAAAAAGGCAAAAGACCGCTTAACAAAATCAATGTGCACGTTTATTCCACATAATTATTGTAGATTTTGTAGAGTACAAATATCACGTGGTAAAATACTACGTACTTATATTCAACTGTCAGTTTGATTTAACATTTATATTTTACTCCTTGATTTTCTTTTTCTTAATTTCTGCTGATATGACAAATATTCTATACAAAATTGTTCGCAGTTTAGAACTTCGCGTTTATTATATATTCATTATAATTACACTGTAATTAGACTTTCATGTGTTGGACAAATAAAGATTTAGAGATCGTATTACTTTCGAATTTATAAAAAGTTTAAATGTGTGGAGGCTCATTATTAGATCTTCAACTATATCAGACGTTATCTTGCCTCCGAGTTGAACATTAAAAAAATGTCAAAAATGTACAACAGCGAAACAGAGGACTAGAATCTAAAAGTTAATTGCTGTAATTAACCAGTACGAACAGTTACAATAAGTATGTATTAGGTAATAAATAACAAGACAAAAGACATCAGATTACCATTTTGAATTCTATATAATTAGGATAAACTGCAACAAAGAGTATGTTGCTAGAAATAAAAAATTAAAGTGATTATGAAATGTGTTAGCAAATTGTGATCATGTCAGTGGAAATAGTTCTTCAAATATACCGTAGTCGTCAAATTTTAATTTCGGTTTACACTTCTATCGCATGCAGAATATGACATAATATGCAGCGATGCCTGCTTGCTAACAGTGGTGGGAGAGCAACGCAGTGTCGGGGGCCCCCACGCGAGTGTACTGTCTTGGCAGCCTCGCTTATGTTTATCTTTAGTTTATTTCGTCGCGCTCTTTTCCTCTTTCGTATCAGAAATTAAAATATGTCGACTACGGTAGGTATACAAAAATTGGAAGAGAGCATAAGTTTAAGGAGTGGTTTTATTTACAATATCGAAGAATTATTTATAATATAACTTCAACTATATAGAAGTGATAGAGACACATATGGTTAATTATTTAAATCATATAGGTATTTAATATACCTATATATTTATGAACATCTGTATTAAAATATTTATTAACTGTTGTTTTGTTCTGTAATAAAGAACATTTCTATTGTCAGAAAATATATTGAGAATACTCATTAGATTTGTGTTTTACAGAACTTTTGAATATCTATAAAACAGACAGTGAAGGTAACTATACCTTTTTATCTAATCTGTGCTTTTTAAAATATCTGTGATAATTTTATATGGACATGCATGTATACAGAAATTAGCTGCTGGTATATATGAAAAAGACTACTATTTTTAAGGAGTAGAAAATACTGAATTTATTACAGAACTACACACTAGATATCTTATGTTCTCGTTCTATCAACTAGAAAATACAATATTTAATTATTTAAATTCTTGGCTCAATACAACATAGGTAGCCAAAATGTTAATTTAAATTGGTATCTAACTATCTAGTTTGAAAATATCAACAAAAGAGATATATACTTAATAGGTGTATCAAAATATAGTTTTATTTTAAAATATTGATAGGAATAAAAAAACAACCTCGTATAAAAAATGTATTTATAAAAATTCCCACACTGTAAATCTTGACTTTCATTTATTGCATTCTTAGAGCACCATCAATGCGGATTACTTCACCATTGAGCATTGGATTCTCGATAATACTTTGCACTAATTGAGCAAATTCAGCTGGTTTACCTAACCTGTGAGGAAATGGAATCGATTTTTCTAAAAAGTTTCTGACTTTTTCTGGTATACTTTCAAGAAGTGGTGTTAAAAACAATCCTGGGGCTATTGTGCAAACACGAATACCTTGAGATGCCAAATCTCTAGCCAGTGGTAAAGTCATTCCAACAATACCACCTTTGCTAGCGGAATAAGCTGCTTGTCCCATCTGGCCTTCATATGCAGCAATACTTGCTGTATTTATTACAACACCTCTTTGACCATCCTCATTTGGTGCATTTTGTCCAATCAAGCCAACTGCTAGACGAACAACATTGAAAGTTCCAATCGTATTTATATTGATTACCTTTGCATAGTCTTCTAATGTATGTGGAGTTTTTTTATTAAAATTATATACTTTAAATGCAACTCCTATCCCAGCACAATTTATACAATTATCCAATTTACCAAATTTTTCTTTTGTTGCATTCAATGCACTTTGAACATCGCTCTCAGATGTTACATTAACAGGAGCAAATAAGACCTTATCAGTTCCTAATTCTTCAGCTACGGCTTTTCCATTAGATGTAGGTAAATCGCATAATACGACTTTGCTACCTTGTTGAATTAGTCTGAGAACTGTTGCTTTTCCCAAACCTGAAGCTCCACCAGTTACCAAGGAAACTCCTCCCTTTAACATTTTGAGACAAAATGTTATTTTTACTTAATTGTTAATATAGATTGAGTGATGAGCGTATCTCTTATTTTACGCAAAGAGTAAAGTTCAGTCACTTATTTTTGCATCTGTATAAATAACCTCTACTCAGGATGATTTCGGATATTTACTTGTTTTCACAATAATGTGAAATTATTACACATAATTTTTCACTGCGATTTAAAAAGTAAGGATACCTATAATATATGATAAATTATCACATATTATGGCTATCCTTACTTTTTAAATCGCAGTGAAGAATTATGTGTAATTAGTATTATAACTGATATTATTTAATTAAAACATGGGGGTATTGAGGTATTCAAATACAAAACGAGTGTCTGTAATTGATTTATAGTATTGGATTTAAAAATTTACGTGTTGTTAAATTGGCAACTTGGAAACGTCTTTCATTTGTGCTGCCGCCAGAGTCGTGACCATCGTGATTAAACATTGGCGTTTTGAATTTGCGGTCACGATCAGTATCGCGACTGGCCATTGTGACGTCATAAATATAAATTTTCAAATCGAATGTAAAAACACTTTATCGATTTCACATTTTAGGTTATCCCTAGTTTTCATTTTTTTCATTATTTATATAATCTTTTTAATTGTTAATATGTATCATAAATATTCTTTGGTAAGATATATCTATAATGAATAAAATAATTCACAGAAAAGTTTTTAAATGTTTATGTGTAGGTTCATTTATTACATAGTATATACTTATATCACATCAATTTAAATTCTATTTTTTTATTCTGTTTCCGAATCTGATAGACCTCTCCCTTTCTTGGTTTGAACGAATAATTTTTTTCAAATATTTTATTATACGTACACTGTGTATTATGTGCATTATAAATTATACCTTATTTACGACATATTTGCAAAAAATTCGGTAAGAGTAAAAATTTTAGTTCCGGTCCGAATTTTGACAAAAGGTAGTCAAAATTAAGTTCTAAATACTTTTATACTCGTAACGTACCAGTCTAAAAAGCATGACTTGCGAAATATTGGCAAAAAACTGATTTTCGATAAGAGTAAAAGACCTACTTCCGGTAGGAATTTTGAAAAACTTTCATAATAAAATTCTTCTCAAACTTAATTCTGAGTACATATGGATTCTTTATAAGTTTGTTTAAACTTAGTAGTTGACGAAATATTGGCAAAATTCGATTTTTTTACTGAAGTAAACTACTACTTCCGGTCTGGTGATTTTACTGAAAATCTAAGCAGATCCCAAGAGGGAGATTATTCTCATAAATACGAAATATGGAATTGATAGCTATAGCAGTTTGACCGCTATCGTGGTCACACACACAGAGACACACATACACACACACACACACACACACACACACACAAAGATAGAGAGAGAGAAAAAAAATAAAACTACTTTTTTGGTATCAGGGGACTTCAAAATTACGAGAACATCTGCAAAAATATCGAGTTTAAAAAGTTTCATTGTCACAATACTTCCTTATACTACATATAAGAAAGTAGTTTTCCTGACTTTTATTATATTCACATTTTCAGACAATAATTACGAAAAAGTAATGAACAAGGATAGATATTTGTATCAAATAAATGACCGTGAATGACCGTGCTCACGACCACGGTCACGATAAGAAATGACGGAAATGTATAGACATGAAATTTCAACCTATCTATATAATTCCTGAAGCCTTCTGGTGTTCTAATTTTTAAATATTTTACGGAAGATATTTCATTTTCATAGATACTGTATACGTAATTTCATTTTATTTTACTTGTAGAATTACCGAACAGATGCAGTAGCAACATTGCATTTTTGTAATAGCTTAAACGTTCAAATGCGCTGTTGCTACTGCATCTGTTCGGTAATTCTACTAGGCATCGCTATTAAATGAATCATGAGTTATTGAAACCATAATAGAATTGGATGTCTTGTGTTGAGTTTATAAAAATGATGAATAAATTCAATATATATAGCTTATTTGCATATGGCACACGTCACATGCCAAAATGTTTACCGTAAGTAACGAGCCGGCACTGATCGAATGTTTTCGTTAGAGTGTATGTATTATGGTCTTTAGTAGTCTTTACTAATATATTGTTAGATATACTTGGATACACTGCGTTATATGTTCGGATAATTGTCGTACATGCGCACATGCATTGTTTTACAAATTGTGTTACATCAAATCCTAGAAATATCCCAGCAGATTTATACGTAACATATGCGTATTTTTATTTCTCTTGAAAGGTGATTTAGATTTCCTGTATTCTTTTCTTAAAATTTCAATTTCTGTCGAGTATGACTCACTTGAAAATTGGATAAGATAACTTGCAATCACTCAAGTTTGTAGATACTTCTATCGATTATCGTCAATAGTGTTTATCGGTTTTCCGAAAATGATGGGTAACTAAAATCACCTACGTAATATACCTAAGTATATATTGATTGCAATAGATAGGTAGATAGGTAGGTATATTGTATTTTGTGTCTGAAACCCACTATTGGTTTGTGATAGTTGCTAATATGAGTGAGTATGAATTTATATAATTTAATAACTAGATTATCATATAAAAGCTAGAACGTTATTGTGCGTTTGTTCAATAAAATAAGCCTTTGAAAATAGATTTGGATATACACTTAGCTTTTTTTTGTGTTATTAATATACTTACCTATCTGATTTACAATAATTTGAAGAATTCAATATTGCAGCTGTAAAAAGAGAAGATGTTAAATTGTATTTATTCGGCACCTCGAATATAGATGATGATGGTATCCACGTCAGAAGCATTGTTACCGATGATCACAAAATAAACAGATATTTCCCAGTTAAAATACTTATTCATGGCTGGATGGACGATAAAAACAGTTACTGGTATCCATCAACAGTGCAAGCCTATAAAAAGAAAGGCGGTGTAAACGTCATCACTGTTAGTTGGGGAAAGCATGCCAAAGCTTTATATTCATATTCCATAAAAGCAGTCCGATCCGTAGGCTATCACATTGCGCAATCAGTCATGGAAATTTCAGAAAAATACGGTATACCTTTCGAAAATTTTCATTTAATTGGTCATTCTCTTGGAGCACATATATCTGGATTTGCTGGTAAGATAATCAAGATGCACAATGAAAGCCACAGCTAAAATAAGTTTGAAAAGCGTTTACAAAATAAAGTGCACACCTAGTAGTAGATACTTTTTGGTTTCATCAGAAGTGCTTTAGAGATAGTAAGCAAAGCAATCTGTTCGCTAAAACGGTGATGTAAAGACTAAAAGGTCGAAATACGTATCCAGTGATGGGCACAGATTTATTTTTTATATCTATATCATGATGCACAAGTCTGCCGATTTTACGTAATGATTTGAGTTTGTTCACTTTCTTTTGTAAGTACTTTCAAAACCCGCAAGTCTTATTATAATCAACTTTCCTTACGCATTTATATCATGCGTTTAAATAAACTTGATGTCCGTTCAACTTTGGACAACAAATTGTATGTCACAAATTTGTTTAAAACTAAAGACTAGACTAGACAAGAACAAGCATTAACAAAAATGTGAATCACAAAGTACTTAAGTTGTTTTCTTTTTATCCTTCTATCGGGTATCAGACACAGCATTATTATTAATAAGCATCGGTTATTCTTATCAATAATCATACCATTAAAGTATAAGCTATTTGCTGTATTCTTATTTTTAAGATGTTAAGATGTTGATAAAAAGTAAATCATCTTCAGCTGTTTAGAACTTCCACCTCTTTCCACATTCTATCGTAACGTACATGTGTAAAATAGTTAACGTTTATTAGGCGCTTATTCATACGATAACAATCTTATATTTAAATATATTAAAGCACAATTCGACAACACATTTATTTCAGACGTGGCGTGAATAGAAAGACATTTTGATAACTTCTAATGTGAGCTGTGCTGCAGTAATAAGCATGATAACAATACTATTTGCTGTATTAGTATCTATTATGTTTAAAAACCAGCCTGATCAGCTGGTATGAATAAACCGAGGAATAAACTATGTGTTCGGTTTTAACATTAATTAATTATTAAATTAAATTAGTTAGTTAAAATTAGTATAATTTTAAGACAAAATAATGTATCTGCCATTAATTGATTTGACACGTGTTCTGAATAACAAAGTAAGTACAGTTATATAATTATAAACATCAGCAGGGAGTAGGAGTTTTATTCATATTTAAAAAAAAACTGTGCTTTTTATTAAATACTTACATAAAACTAAAATTATTATTATAAAATTGATAAAACATATTTAACAGTACAATAGTCACATGTAATGATTAAAGTAAGTGTTCAAAGTGGAAGCCATTAGTTTCCAGCCAAAGCTGTAATCTTTGGGGAATAGAATTTAATACGCTTTGTAACATATCGTGGGTAATTGCAGTGTGGCGCTAATAGTATTAATTAGTTCCGGTAATTGGCGCATATACTTTTCCTTTTAGTAAGCCCCGAACAAAACAACAGAGAGGATTAATATTTGGAGACTGCTGACCACGATATCGGTCCATTACGCCCGATGCACCTATTCGAAAACTTTTTCTTTAACCATACCCTTGAAAATCGGCCATTGTGTTGTGAGCTGGTCCACCGTTATGCCTGTAAAGCATATTATCCAGTACTTTCTCTAAGACATTCACGTACTCAATTGCTTTTACGATTGGGAGGAAATACTGGTCCAGCAATGCAAAGGTTTAATATGCTTAGCCATGCATTTACAGAAAACTTTCTTTTATGTTCGAATTCTCTGACTACACTAGGATTCTCATCCGCCAGAAATGGAAATTATAACTCCGACTCTTGTGAACAATCATTCGTCGCTCCAAAGAATATGCGACTCAGGTTAAATTCTGTTTAAAATTGTATTACAGAACATTATTCTATTCACATTGTCATTTCTATGCAATTGTTGCACGTTTGTTACATGAAACGTCCGCAAAAGGTTTTGTGTTACCACTAAATGCAATACTGCCTTACTTGAACATTCAGTTCTCGAGCTATTTGTATTATAAGTACCTAATTTGTATGTAATTTTTCTGATTTGTTTGATAACAAATAATATGTTTTTGGAATTAACAGTCCGTCTCCACACCGCTGAGTTTAGAAATCGCACTCTGACGGAGGCTCCGGGGCATCTCGCTCGACTGCACCGTCTGGATTAGGAATCGAGCGATGAAAATGGTGGGGCTAGAGAGCGGGTATATGTCAGCGAGAGGGCACTTCTCTGTGGTGCCGGTGACGCAAGTCCAGTATGTAATATACAGCGGTGAGTGTATGTTGTAATTTCTATCGGTGCAAATACAACTATGAATTGCATTAGTAACACAATCGAAATGATAGAATCTCTTCTTTTGAGTTCACCTTTCTTCGAATAATGCTAAATTTGTGATCAATGGAATTAATGCCATTTAGTATACATTTTAGTGCTTTCGCATTTGATTCTCTCAATCTATTTGGATATTTCCAGTATTTTACGAACAAAACCTGCAAACGTTTAAGATTGTAAATGTTACTCGATACAAATTCGTATGAAGTTACTGACCTTGTGGCTTCAATTCTTTCCACCTTAATTTATGACAGGACTCGTGTAATCTGTCTTTCTTCTAAATGTGAATACTTCAAACTTATCGCCTGTCAAAATTCAACTTCTACTTGAAGCGCTCCGCATGACTGGCATTATTCTGTCTAGTCCTGACATTGTCTCATCGTGAACTGAAATTGGTTAATGGTCTCAATAGTTCATAACCTGCAACTGAATTTTCTGGCGCCTGCCAACGTTAATAAAACGTCAGATGGTGTTTCACCCTTCAGTGTTGACGTTTACTGTAACGTTTAACTCAACCTAACGTGGACTTCAAGGTGTCATGGTCAGCTGTGCTCGCCGATTTCCATATTGATTGGCCAGGTTCTCAGAAAAGTGTCTCCCCAATTCGCCACTTTTGCCCGTCTTTTGTCTCGTGTTAATTCTAGGGGCGCGTAAAGGAGGATTGTGGGCTTTTATTATATATAAAAGACACAATGCGGAACATAACTTGTGTCGCCATACGGCGACAGTGGCATATTCTGTTAGCCTGATGTGCCACTGTCGCCATATGGCGACACAAATTCAAAATTCGAATTAGGTGAGTAAACACGTTGTGATTAGACTTTTATTAGTGTTTATAGACATTTAGAGAAACTTTGACGCCTATAAATCAAAAAACCATAGTTGGCTCCCGGTGAAGTTTTGCAAAAAGTTACTGGCAGCGAACGTGTTAAATGATGGCAAATTGTGTCCTGTTATTTGCTGTGATGTAGCCAAAAGAAATGACTAAATTTTATTTGGCAAAAGATCTTAAAACGATTGATTATAAGAGTTAGAATATTGGACGAAGAATCTAATGTAATTTATAAATACTTTGAAGGTAAAAAAATAATCAGTGAACAGAATCGAAAAATTGGTAGAATAACTGGATTGGATCCAGCATTACCTTCCTTTGAAAATGTTGCCCCAGAAGACAGGCTCTGCTCTAATGATGCTGCATTTGTCGATATTATACATACTGACGGTGGTTCACTTGGATATGAAACATCCATAGGGCATGTCGATTTCTATCCAAACGGTGGCAAGAGAAGACAGAATGGATGTGGAAAGTTTGATCGTATGTTTAATCTACCACATTTTTCAATTAACTATTTTTGAAACTTTTCAGTTGGATGTAGTCACAAAAGAGCACCCATATATTTTTGCGAAAGCATAAACACTTTGGATTTTGTTGCTGTAGAAGCGCCTAATTTTACAGAATTCGACTGCGGACGTTGTAAGAATAATAGGCGTGCTATAATGGGCGAAAATGTCGATAGGTCAATAATGGGAGACTTTTATTTGCACACTAATAAAGAGTCGCCATTTGCGAAAGGGTTTATGCAAGTATTTTAATACTTTTTACTTATTATTTGTAAATATATTCATATTTCTGTAATTCATGTACTTACATATATATATTCTTCTATAAAAACACGTTGTTTATCTTTCAAACTTAAATTACCTACTTTCCTGTCGTTTATAAGGTGAACATTATTGATAAAATATGGTTATCTATAAAAACGCAACCCTTTGAGTGGACAACGTTTAGGATATTTTTACCACCTACCACCAAGTACTCTACCAACTAGCTATGACAAAGTTTAAGATAAATATGTTAGATGTGTTTATAACAATTCTTTCTTAAGGACAACAGTACAATGGAAAAGGCATATATGGGATCGAAGAAGTTTACACGGCGAAATGTGTGAATTATTTATTACAGAATATCCCAAATGTGAACTCATCATAGAATAACGATAATCCAGAAGCGACAAAGTCGTTAAAGCGTTTTCCTGTTTCTTCGATAATGTCATGCGTTTCCTGATCTTTCGTGCAGCCTCCTGTTCAACAGTGTTCTTGTTTGTTGTGTACTTGGTTGTTTACCACGTAAATTCGGCGAGGTGAAAGTAGGACACCAAAATAATAAAGGATCCGACCATACTGTCGCTTCTCGTTGATTGTTGTTGTCTGGCACTGAATCGAATACGTATTTAAAATTGAGGAATAGAGAACATATCAACAATTTAAGCAAACTTGGCTATCCCAAACTAGCAACAGAACATAAATAGTTGGACGAATTGCATACATTTTCAGCAAACCTCCATTCTTTATGTCGGCAATTAATTAGTCATGGTACAGTATTAAATATTTTACACAATGAAAATTTTCAACAAAATGAAACCTTACTCCATTAGGGCAACTACTTCGATAAATTTCTGAAAACATAGGTGGGCAGAAGAGGACGATTTGAATAGCCAGCTTCATGTGGAAAAATTTGTATTCAAAGACAAATACGAGCAATATCGGCTGAAGTCATTGCGAATGTAGTTCAGCGTTTTACGCCAAAATGCGCAACTTTATTAAACATTGATTGTAATTATCGTAATTATTATTATATAGAAATCGACAAATACCTCTTTATACCGTATGTGTCAATTTTCATTAGCCATAGGCGGTCAATCCATGCAATATGTGACAACGTGGTACCCCTACTTTCCTTTCCAATGCCAGCGACGCGACAACCGACACATGTTCGCAAATACAAGTTAGCACTTAGCAGTAACCATTGGACCACCGACTCGTGTGTTTCTAATGCGTTCAGAAATAATATTTACGAGTCGCAAGGATTTGTTTTTCTTTTTCCTTTCAGTAAATGCATAGAATTATTAAGCTACGTTCACGCTGCATGACAAACAAAAGCGTAATTCTAATAAATTTAAAAAATAATCCTAATAAAATAAATAAAAAAGGATTCCTCCCTGCACAGCAAGACATTATCCTAGGCGGTCGTAGAAAGTTGCGTTTACGTTTTCTAACATGTGAGCAGTTACTGAATTAGCAGCCTCAATTATTTTTTCTCTCAAGGCAACTACGTTTTCTGTTCTAACAGCTTCATGGGTATAAACAATATTTTTTAAATATCCCCACAAAAAAAAATCATTTGGAGAGAGATCAGTAGATCGCGGAGGCCATTTGATGTTACCCGTTCCAGTAATATGACGGCCGGACCACAACGTGTTCCCACCTAAACATTGAATACAAAATCTGGGTCGGGATCGGAGAATATCGTTGTGATGTCGGTTGATGTCGGCATTGGTGACGGACAGTAGGGGTACCACGTTGCCATGTATTATACTCATACGTATAGATCGCACGTAAACATTGAATTCCTATACCTAATGATATTTGACACATATGGTATACAGCGGAGTCACACGAGACAAAAGAGGACATTCGGGAGTGGCCTAATGATAGAAAAGAAATACGAAGAACAAATACAACAGCAATACATCAGCGACAGAATACTGCAAGATATAATAAAGATCTACGACGACAACATTCACTTCACCAGCGTGTACGCACCCGATATAAACGAAAAACAAGAGGCCAGAGAAAATTTCTACGATGCATTACAAGCAATTATTGACAAGATCAGAACACAGGAAGAAAATGTGATCATGGGAGAATTGAATGCTAGAATTGGAGACGAATCGTTCGAAGGTATAACCAAAGATTTAACGAGGAAACTGTTAACGACAATAGAGATCTATTAAAGATGTCATATGGAGCAAACAAATTGATAACACTTTCTTTAAATAAATACACGTGGCAAAATACCAGGTTACAACAATCTGTGATAGACTATATTGTCACTAATAGAGTGATCACACATCAGACGATACCAGATGTAAGAAGACTTAATTAATACAGAAGACAGCGTAGATGCCCAGTGGAAGACCCTGAGAGCAAATATCATCAATGCAGATAATGAAGCGGTGGGAAGAAGACAAGTGAATCTTAATAAAACAAACAAAACACCATGGTTCACGCACCAGAAATAAAAGAATTAACATAAAAAACGCATATATCAAGTACCTACCTGTGAAACAAGAACCATGAAAACTGGGCACGATACAAAATGGAACGAAACGGGGCAAACACAGGAATTAGAGAAATAAAGGAAGGTTATTGGCAACAATTTGCAAAACAGATGGAGAGACACATGTACGGTAACCAGAGGAGGATTTGGCAAATGCTAAGAAGCAACGCAATGAAGACTAAGGACACTTCACAGACAAACAAAATTAACGCGGGAAAGTGGAAAGCATACTTCGGAAACCTGTACAAACACAAGAAGGAAAGTGAAGTTCATTATAGGACAAAACGCAAATATAGAATTAACACGAGCAATGATAAAAAATACCTTAAGGGTTCCCATCAGTCAACTAAAATATCTTTTCGTAACTATACAACCAACCATATAAAACGCACTCTGGTAAAATTAACAGTTGTTAATCAAGAGATTAGTGTACCAACCCATAAATCTACGGTTATTACCAGTCACTTTACAGAGGGTCCCACTGAAGCATGTGTTTAATATTTTATTAAATGGTAAAATGTACTTAGATAAAATTTGTTTCTTAGACAGGAAGAGCGAGAAAAAAGCTACAAGAAATATAAACTTGTATTTTCTTTATTTAATACAGTTTCAATAAAATACATAATAAAAAAATTACATCAACATTAAAGAAAGACACAATAGAATAATTATTATTAGATACAAACAATTTCAATAAAACACATTATAAGAAATATAGCTAAAATACACACTATGCATACAATTTTAGTAGTAAAAATATGCTTTTTATTAGGTACGAATAAAATAAACAAGGAAGAGGTACATTATTCTGCATTTTACAGGGATACAATTTATCAACTCTATTCGTTAATTTACTAATGTAAGGAATCTTTCTGTAAGTAGTGTTCTAATTGAATGCAACATTATTAACAGGAACATGAAAGAGTTTGAGTTATAAATTAATTTATTTAATATTTTTATTGGGTAACCATTATTATGAAAACAATCGAATAACTGTTTTAAATTCTTATTTACAAACCTTTTATTACTGATATGTAGAACTCTATTCTTCATCGCTACCACATAATTGTATTTTTGGTTGATTGGTTGATTTGAATGGAAATTAATAAACCTGCCTCAGGCAGTTGGTTTTTAATACCAATCCAAAATTACACAATTATCACTGGTTCTTATGACTTTAGTATCAAGAAAAGGAACACTTCGAAGTGTTTTCTTAGAAAAGGAAACACTTCGAAGTGTTCCTTTTCTAAGGTAAACTGTATATGACTATTCTAAGAGTTAAAAATGTCAAGTATGTATTGTGCCATTGTCTGAGGAACAGCAGTACCTAATAAATCATCTACATACTTATACATGTATATGAAAGGTAATTTGAATTGTATCTTAGGTATGACTGCATCCAACAAGAAATCCAGAACTATTAATGCCAATATGGGACTGAAACTTAAATTCTGGATTTCTTGTTGGATGCAGTCAAAATCACTATTAAAATTCAAGTTATTAATGGAAATACTGTTTTTGTAATTAGATGAAATATATATATATATATATATATATATATATATATATATATATATATAATTAAATTTCTTGGACGATTTAGAGGTCAATACTAATTTCAAATTAATTTAAAATTAGTTTAATTGTTAATTAGGTAATTTTTAATATCTTTAAAAATTACCCAGCGGTCCAGGAATCGAACCCGAAATCTCCTGATTACTAGTCAGGTGTGTTATCCACTACACTACCACGGGCTTCGGTCCCGATTCCTTTAAATTGTACTGATATACATATACATATACATATAGCAAGTAACAGATGGAAAGTATTGCTGGTATACCAGCGTATATAAGCACCGAAACGTCCATGTGCTGTATATGATAAATAATTCTAAATTTTTCTTGACCTTATTCACATATTCATGTGCATATATATATAATTAAATTTCTTGGACGATTTAGAGGTCAATACTAATTTCAAATTAATTTAAAATTAGTTTAATTGTTAATTAGGTAATTTTTAATATCTTTAAAAATTACCCAGCGTAATAATAAGGTCAAGAAAAATTTAGAATTATTTATCATATACAGCACATGGACGTTTCGGTGCTTATATACGCTGGTATACCAGCAATACTTTCCATCTGTTACTTGCTATATGTATATGTATATCAGTACAATTTAAAGGAGTCGGGACCGAAGCCCGTGGTAGTGTAGTAGATAACACACCTGACTAGTAATCAGGAGATTTCGGGTTCGATTCCTGGACCGCTGGGTAATTTTTAAAGATATTAAAAATTACCTAATTAACAATTAAACTAATTTTAAATTAATTTGAAATTAGTATTGACCTCTAAATCGTCCAAGAAATTTAATTATATATATATGCACATGAATATGTGAATAAGGTCAAGAAAAATTTAGAATTATTTATATATATATATATATATATTGTGGTAGTTCACCAACATGAATCAGTAATGATATGTGGGAAGTACTAGTGTTAATAAAATATACTGTATATGTTCTTGAAGTGAGTATAAAATAAAATAAGTTGGTAATATTTAATAGACCAAACTATAATTAAGTAAATAGATGTGGGAATATTTGATGTATACTTAAAATAATTGTGAGAATATTAAATGGATATATTCCTATGTTTTTTTTGTGAATCGTGCAAAGTTGGTTGCATATCGGGGTACGTTGAAGTTTTTCTTGCATCGAGTGGTTGGTTGCCTATCAGGTTTCTTTGTTGCATTAATTTTACCCATTTCTGAAAATAGAATTTTAAATATTACTTGATGTATTTTCATGTGAAATATTATTTTGTAAAAGCTTGTTTAATTAACACTATTGAAAAATAGAGATAATTAGTTTGGATTTTGAATCATAAAGGTTAAAAAATGATGTATAGTTGCGCGCTTAAATTCAAATATGAGAAATGTCAGATTTTGACATTTTAAATAATAATGTTATAGTATTGAGTATTTGGTTTGCCGAAGTGTGTTAAAGGTTGTAAAAAATTAAGTAAAGAATTAAATTGATAAATTTTTGGAATTACAATAAGGTATTTAAAATATTCAAGTACAAATAAAATATGTTTTGGATTATCACAATGTGTGTACAAAGATGATTGGATATTATAAAAATTAAGGAATTATTGCCAGGGATATGAGGGATAAATAAAAAAAAGATTCTAAATAATTTTAGAAAGCAGTAGATGTATTTTCGGAAAAACGAAGTTTTTCTCCGAAAAATACATAATAAAGTTATCAATTATTGCGTAAAAGTGTAAAAGAAGTGATAAAGATAGAGTGGAGAAGAAAACAGATATTTTTTAGGTGATTTAAATATTTTCAAGAATATTTCCATTTATAATCATACAAATATACTTAAAAAATTATAAGAAGAAAGGATTTTAGTTACTAATAACGTAATAAATGAAGAGTATTTAAATTTGAGAAGTAAGCGAATAAATACATTATTATAATTTAAAAATAAACTTACCACATTGATAAATATCCAAGAAGAATAATCCATATTCGGCCAGAGAATTATTACACAGGAGAGTTGTTCGAGTTCCAGAATTTGTACTAGTATTTCTGTACAGGAATTGAAGAATTCGAGAACTTCAAGTAGGCAGATTATATTCAAGTGTTACAGGCGTGAGAGATTCTGAGGTGTAATAGCATAGCAGGCGAACACAGGTATTCCAGTCCGGTGGAGAAATAATTCGTGGAAAGACAAGTTCAAGGAACAGCACGCAAGCGATCGACGGTTCGAGTTTCCAGGTGATAGCAGATTTGAAGGTATTACAGGATAGCAGTTATTACAGTCCACGTTCCGAGCATTCCAGACTATTAGGCAAAGGAAAGGATCTACATCTTTGAAACCAGTAAATGTCATCTTCGAGCTAAAAAGAAATCGTTTGGATTACAAGAAAGAATACCAGTTTAATATTTATGACAGGTCGTATAATTATTTGGAATAATCTGAATTTAACAGTTTCGAATATAGTAAAAGTATATCAGAATTTAGAAAATTTTTAAATAACCGTACATTATAACGTTGTTGATAATTAAGAACAGATATTTTGTATTCTCCTTTCACAACATTAATTTGTGACTGCATTTAATAATTTTAGAAATCAAAGAATCTGATTGGCAAACTAAAACTAAATAAGTTAGGTGGGAAATTGATTTTCAAACAAGAACTATACAGTATTTTTAAAATAGTATAATAAATATACTTACTTGCTTACATTTCGGTTCACGAAAGGTATAATTTCGTGCATTAATAAATTTTCTTAAGAGTTTTTTTTAAACAAGCTTGATACTTCCATGTATGTTTGTTGGGGATTATGTTGGAAACTACCATTGGATTTATAATTTGCTTGGTTTATTAAACAAATAAGTTTTGAAATATTTGTTTTTATTTGGTATGTGAAGAAGGTTCTTGAATTAAATTGATGAAACAGATATGACGCTTAGAACCTTAACCTATAAATAGAAAAACAACTGTCAGTGATTATTCTTATTATTTGAATAGTATGCTAATACATACTTTGATATTAAGTTCATAGTAAGTATTATTTGAAGATAGATTTGAAACACGTATAATAATTCACTTGAGAATTACTGTTTTGTAAAATTTGATTTACAAAATAAAGAAATATAAGACGTGAATATCCTATGATATGTACGGGTATTGAAGAAATTACATATAGGCAACTGTTTGACTTTGATGTATCTAGTGAAGTTAGCAACATATAAAAATAATTAGTTTAAATATTTTAAACAAGAACTGAGTTAGTGAGGGCATAAATAAAAAAAATATACCTGAGAGAATTAGAAAATAGATATAAAGATTTCATAGAAGATTTCAATTTTTTTTATTGACGGTAAAAAAATACAGGATTTAAATACATAGTAGAAATAAAGATTATTGAATTTACCTGAGTGTAATTGTATCTTTTATTAATAAAAGGTATTATTACATTTTATGGCGTGCCCAACGTGGGGCGATTAAAATAAGACTCGCAACAACATATTTCAAATATTTTATTAATTATAGTAATAGCGGTAACATTAGTATACATTTTACAAAGGTAATAAAATCAGTTTAAAGTATATTAAGGTATAAGAAATTGTGTACTATAATTATTTAAAATGAATACCAGATCTAAGAGTAATTCTGGATTGTATAGAACAGAATCTTCTAGTGATAGTGAAGAGGAGGTAGGACAGAATGTGAATTTACTAGAGGGAGGAGAAGATATGTCACAGGTGCAGGTAGAAGGTCAATTGACTGGAGAGTTACAGGATAGAGGTGATAAGGTGGATATACAAGGAGAGACTTCTAAAATAGAAATGTCGACACCAGTAGTAGATTTTGGATCAATTTTACAAATGTTAAGACAGATGAATGAAGATAATAAAAAGGTTAACGAAGAAAATAAGAAAAATAGAGAAGAGGATAAAAAAGAATTAATTGGTAAATTAGACAAGACGAGCGAGGAAGCTAAGAAAAATAGGGATGAGGATAAAAAAGAATTAATTGGTAAATTAGACAAGACGAGCGAGGAAGCTAAGAAAAATAGAGAAGAGGATAAAAAAGAATTAGGAGAAAAATTGGATAAGTTGGAAAAGGCGAGCATTGATACTAGAGAAGAAAATAGAAGAAATCTGGAAGAATTAAAGAAAACTTTACTGAGAGATACAGAAGAAAAGGTTAAAGAAATTACTATTGAAATGGATAGCAGGGAAGTGAAAATGCGGAAAGAAGTAGACGAAAAGTTACAAATTAAGGATACGGAAGTTAAAACTATTATTACAAATAAAGTACAAGAGGTTGAAGGTAAAGTAAAGGTAATACAAGAAAATGTTAAACAAATAGATAAGATTAGTAGTGAGAAATATAAGGAGTTAGCTAAACGCATACGGGAGGAAGTTGATCAGGTAAATAAAGAAGTCTCTGACAAAACAGAAAAATTAGAAGAGAATTTTTGTAAGAGGATAGAAAATACAGAAGATAGATGTTTGAAAGAAATAAAATTATCAACTGATACTACTATTGCGCAGAAGTTGAGTATGGAAGATATTCTGAAAGAATGCGAAGAACAGAAGACGAAAATACAAGATCTTTTATTAAAGACTCAGAATATTAAAATCCCTCATGTAACATGTCCTCCGGCTTACAATGTTTTAAATACTGGTATTAGAATTGAGAATATTACTCATTTTAGTGGGGATAAAATGTCGACACATCCCATGGCGTATTTGACTAACATATTAAGATATATAGAAGAGATACAGGATTTTAGGAGCCAAATGAATATTATTAGAGCGACTTTAAACAGTGGTGCAGCAGATTGGTTTCAACGGGTTGAAGACAATTGTGATGATTTAAGTAAGTTTGTGGAATTATTTAAAAATAATTTCTGGAGTGAGACGCAACAAAGCAGAGCACATCAGAGGTTGTTAACAGGAAGATATCAACCAGGTAAATCTTCGAGGGAGGCTTACGCACAAAGAATGTTTAATTATTGTCGATACATATCTCATTTGGACGAAAAAACTATATCTCAACATTTATTACAACATTTTATTCCTGTTGACACACATGCAATTATTTGTCAAAATGTCACGGATATGAATGGGTTGATTAATATTCTTAGACGCTTAGATGATTATTCAGACGGTGTGAAATATAGGGAATCTCGTCAATTTAATGGAAGAAACGATATTCAGAATAACCAGCAACGTTTGTCAAATAATAGTGGTGTGAATAATCAATATGATCGTAATAATACCTCTTTCCAACAGAATGCATATCCAAGGAATAATCAACCTGGTAATAGTTATAATAACAATTTTGGAGCAAGACAACCTTACCAATTTAATAGTCAACAGAATAATAATTATAATAGGAATTATAATACACAAGGGAATGGTAATACAAATTGGAATAATAATCGAATTATACCAAATGGAGGGAATGGAAGACCGAGTGCAAATAGGAATAATCCTTTTATAAATCAATCTGCAAGACAAGTTCCTCATAACAATGATTATCAAGAACAAAATAATAGGTATTATGGAAATAATAACTCGAGACAGGTGAATAATATACAAACGCAAGACTGGAGAAAAACAGATAGGAGATTTACTGGTAATCAGGTTCCTAATCAAGATAGAGATGAAATTGGAGCTGGTTTGGAAGAAAAAAAAAAAACGCCAATTTTGGAAATGAAATTGGATCCGTATCAGAATGCTATCCCGGGAACATCTCATTAATAAATGATTTTGTTCATAGTAGTGTTAGTTGTAATATAATTAGTAGTAGTAAAATAACGGGAATGGGGAATGTTCAGAATAATTTAGATATGGGAAATATAATTAATAATTTTGAAAGTTTACCTTTTTGCACAATTAGTATTAGAGATGTTAATTTTAAAACTTTGTTAGATTCTGGTGCTGAAATATCACTCATAAAAGAAGAAATGATAATGAATATACCTGAATATTCTAAACATATTATTAAAGTCAAAAATACTAATGTTATGTCTGCGAATAGGGGAAAAATGGGTTGTATTAATAAGCGGTTATGTATAGATGTAGTGGTAAATGGACACAAATTTATTATGCAATTTTATTTGTTAGGGAATTTGTTTTATGATTGCATATTAGGGATAGATAATATGAGAGCGCTGGGTATGAATTTAGATTTTGAAGAAAACAAAATTAAAATCGAAGGGAAGGAAATTTTATTAGATAAAGTTGTGGATTTAAAAGAAATAAACGCTTATATTGAATACAAGGAAGATATACAGTACGAGGTAAATAATGTCATTATAGCTGATCGTGCAGAGAATGATGATGCACAAGAACATTTGGAAGGGGCAATGTTTGAATTACCTAGTTCGGATATAAATGACGAATATGGAAATGCTGTAATAATAGAAGATAAACAAGAAGTTAAAGTAATAAGAAATATAGCTGACATTCAAACTTTTATTTTACAACAAAAATTACCAGAACCATGGATTGAAGAAAGTCTAATAGAAATTTTAGCTAAGAATATAAAATTAATAAATGATGAAGTTGTTTTTGCAAAAGATTATGAGCATCGATTATTGATAAATGATGATTCGCCGTTATCGTGTAAAAATTATCCTATTCCGTATTTTTTTCAAGATCGTGTCAATGAGGAACTTAGAAAATTAAAGAAGCTGATATTATCGAGAGATCGAACACCTATTTTATTAGTCCTGTTGTGTTGGTTAAGAAGAAGGACAATTCTATTCGCCTTTGCATTGACGCTCGCTTAATTAATTTAAGGATCATGCCTGAGCATGAAATACCACAAAACATTGATGTTTTACTTACAAAATGCGGTAATAAAAAATGGTATAGCAAATTAGACCTTAAGAATGCTTTTTGGTTAATAAGGTTGGACGAGAATTCTAGGAAGTACTGTGGATTTAACGTGAATGGAATTACTTACCATTTTAAAGTATGCCCATTCGGCATAAAAAGCAGTCCTGCTGGATTGATTAGATTTCTACATAAAATACTAGACCAATATGAGAAATTCGCCCTTCATTATTTAGATGATATCATAATATTTTCGGATGACATAGAATCTCATATAAATCATATAGAGATTATTATTAATACATTACAAGTTAATGGTATGAAATTAAATTTATCTAAGTGTCAGTTTTGCCAAAAAGAAGTCAATTATTTGGGTTACGTTATTAACCAACAAAATATTTTATTAGATCCTCAAAGATTAGAAGAGATACAAAATTATCCAAGACCTAATAAACTCAAAATGTTGAGAGGATTTCTTGGGTTGTTGAATTACTATAGGAAATTTGTATCTAATTATAGCCAAAAGACAAGTACGTTGTTAAATCTACTGAAGAAAGGAACGAAGTGGAAGTGGACTGAAGAATGTGAGGATTGTTTCTTACAGTTAAAATCAAATTTTGTAGAAAATCTTAAGTTGTATCATCCGGATTTTAATTTAGATTTCATCGTACGAACAGATGCATCAAGTGTAGCCGTAGCAGCGGAATTAGTACAGATCAAAGATGGTATCGAGGTTCCAATATATTTCGCGTCAAGAACTTTAAAACCGTGCGAAAGGAAATTTGGGATATCAGAACTCGAGATGCTTGCTGTCATTTATGCTTTAACTAAGTTACGCTATTACCTCATAGGGAAGAAATTCAGATTAGAGACAGATCACAAGGCGTTACTGAATATTATGACTACGAAATTAAATAATAACCGGATTTACCGTTGGACGTTATTAATACAGCAGTATGATATGGAAATAATATATAGACCAGGTAAAGAAATGATTGCAGCTGACATACTGAGTAGAAAACATGGTGAGACAAAAACAACAAATGTACATATAAACTTAGTAAGATTGGGATCAGAAGGTATTTTTTCATTACAAAGAGTCAGAGAAGCTCAAGATACACCTGAGTTGGAGTTAATTAAAAATAGAGTACGGACAATAGGTACATATAAGGGAATGAGAATTAATGAAGGGATAATCTTGAAGAAGATAGGCGATCTGGAGGTATATGTTACGAATGAAGAACACACGATTAATATTATACGACATTTACATGTAATGTATACACATATAGGAGCTAGAAAATGTTGGCTAATGTTCCGAGAAGCTTATTATTGCCGGAATGACGAGAAGATAATTAAAAGAGAAATTAAACGGTGTGAAACTTGTATTTTAGCAAAAGAAAAGAATTATACAAACCAGAATATAAGTTTAAGTATTGTTGCTGATGATAGATTACAATTAGTAGCAATTGATTTTATTTCTAATCTCATTCCGAGCACGAGAAGATATCGAAATATTTTAGTGTTATGTGATATATTTTCGAAACATGTGCGATTAATACCAACACAGAAATGTGATACAGATACTGTATTACAGGCGTTACAAGAATATATAACTGAGTATGGGACTCCAAGAACAGTATTATCTGATCATGCAACATATTTTATGAATCAGAGATATCATGAATTTTTAGATGAAAGAAATATTAAATCTCATCACATATCTATACGTCATCCACAAGCTAATCCATCGGAAAGGTATATAAAGGAAGTTCTTAAATATTTACGGATATTACTCGAAGATCGACATCATAAATGGGCCAGATGTTTAAAACAAATTGAATTTGTAATGAATAATACACCAAGTACCGTACATGAAGCTTGTCCAATAACTATTTTCACAGGACAACCTCCACAAAGGCCTTGGCAAGATGATGAAATTGCAGAAATAGGAGGCAGATATGAACAAATTAAACAAAAATTAATGAAACGAAAAATTAAATGGGAGCAGAAGAAAAAAGAAAAACAACGTAAATATAAGGTTTATAATGAGAACGATAAAGTTATTGTACGCGCGTTACGAGTAACGGATAGAAGGAATAAAATTATAGCAAAACTCATAAGGCCATATTCGGGACCGTATTTAATACATCGAAAAATAGGATTAAACAATTATGAATTAATTGATGAAGAAACGGGATATCTTAAAGGAACTTATCATATTTCTATGTTACATGATTATATTGATGAAGTATAATTGTTAAATAAAATTTAAGGGTATGGCGGTACTGAAGGGCCAGTAACCGTTGGTAAATAGCGCTACCACCCATTCCAGAGCTACACTGTATATAATAAAGCCCAAAATTTAGGGGCATGGCGGTTGAATTTCATAGGGCGACAACCGTTGGTAATTGGCGATACCACCTAACCAGAGCTACATCAAAATTAATAGAACCAAAATTTAGGGGCATGGTTAATGTCTTTTATTTCTACAAAAGTATGTCATAAAGAAGAGGAATATAAATATGTGCATTTAATTTTTTTTTATTGATTAAGTTAATCATGTAAGAAATTTTAGCCAAGATGATCTAACAAAGGTTTATGTATTTTATTTCCTTTCTCTAAAATAATTGAATCAGGATAGAATAATTTAGACGAATAAGAGTTGAAAATATTAGTTAGTATAAAGAATTTAGTAATATTTAATTTTTCCTCATTCCTTACATTATAAAATTTGTAAATATAAATAATAGAGGAGTATATAAGTAACTTTACAGTTAGTAAAATGTACACAAGTACAAAAATGTGAAGAAATGTATAAAATAGATATATGAAAGAAGAATAAGAAGGGACCTTATAAAAAAAAAATTTAAAGGATATATATCGGAGTAATAAAAGCATTTAATGGTCAAGAAATATTAAAGTCATTAAGAGTTATAAAAAAAAAAAATATGTGATATACAAATAGAAGAAGCCTTTAAAATGAAATATGTTTAGAAAAGATAATAATGAATGCTTGCTATGTATAATAAATAATAAAAGGAAACATAAAAAAATATATGGAATAATTTATAGAGATTATGTATGAAAGGGTAAATAAAACCCAAAATGATAATAAATATATAGAATGATAATGTATTAAAAGAAATATGTAGGTCACGTACGCCTTAAAAAAACGAAAATATAATTTGTGTACTTTCCAAAAGTGAAAGTTTAAAAGGTAGACGAAAATGTCTATTATAGGTATAGGGATTTTGTTCAGCTAAGAACAGTTTATATAAAATAAAATAATAAAGAATAAGTGAGCATATGTAAAGCATATTTTGTAGAGGCTATTAAATATCTGAAGAAATAACAGATACAACTTTAAAGTAATCACCAATAAATGTTAAAAGTAGTTTCGATTAAAATGTTGATAAGAATTTTTAGAAGGTTTAAAATCATGAATAGGATAAAACAAAGAAGGTTTAAGATAGGATAAGAAAAGGAATAAAGTTACTTATATAGAAAGCATAGAAATGTTAAAAGATACATTTTATGGCGTTTTTGATGAATATAAATGGACAAAGATTTTAATTTAAAATATTATAGTATAAATTGGTATATTTATGAAGATTAATTAGTTAAAATGGTTTGTTGTAGATAATTGAGATTTAAAATTAAAATAGATACAGAGAGATAAATAATGGAAGGTTATCTTATGTACCAAGTATTAAGAAATATATGTGGGTTTATATGAGATTATATTGTTATGCTACGGAAGTAGTACAAATTGTATTACATCATTTTAGTTCAAATTGTTGAATAAATATAAATTTATATATTCTATAGAAATTTAGATTTATTAAAAAAGGGGCATATGTGGTAGTTCACCAACATGAATCAGTAATGATATGTGGGAAGTACTAGTGTTAATAAAATATACTGTATATGTTCTTGAAGTGAGTATAAAATAAAATAAGTTGGTAATATTTAATAGACCAAACTATAATTAAGTAAATAGATGTGGGAATATTTGATGTATACTTAAAATAATTGTGAGAATATTAAATGGATATATTCCTATGTTTTTTTTGTGAATCGTGCAAAGTTGGTTGCATATCGGGGTACGTTGAAGTTTTTCTTGCATCGAGTGGTTGGTTGCCTATCAGGTTTCTTTGTTGCATTAATTTTACCCATTTCTGAAAATAGAATTTTAAATATTACTTGATGTATTTTCATGTGAAATATTATTTTGTAAAAGCTTGTTTAATTAACACTATTGAAAAATAGAGATAATTAGTTTGGATTTTGAATCATAAAGGTTAAAAAATGATGTATAGTTGCGCGCTTAAATTCAAATATGAGAAATGTCAGATTTTGACATTTTAAATAATAATGTTATAGTATTGAGTATTTGGTTTGCCGAAGTGTGTTAAAGGTTGTAAAAAATTAAGTAAAGAATTAAATTGATAAATTTTTGGAATTACAATAAGGTATTTAAAATATTCAAGTACAAATAAAATATGTTTTGGATTATCACAATGTGTGTACAAAGATGATTGGATATTATAAAAATTAAGGAATTATTGCCAGGGATATGAGGGATAAATAAAAAAAAGATTCTAAATAATTTTAGAAAGCAGTAGATGTATTTTCGGAAAAACGAAGTTTTTCTCCGAAAAATACATAATAAAGTTATCAATTATTGCGTAAAAGTGTAAAAGAAGTGATAAAGATAGAGTGGAGAAGAAAACAGATATTTTTTAGGTGATTTAAATATTTTCAAGAATATTTCCATTTATAATCATACAAATATACTTAAAAAATTATAAGAAGAAAGGATTTTAGTTACTAATAACGTAATAAATGAAGAGTATTTAAATTTGAGAAGTAAGCGAATAAATACATTATTATAATTTAAAAATAAACTTACCACATTGATAAATATCCAAGAAGAATAATCCATATTCGGCCAGAGAATTATTACACAGGAGAGTTGTTCGAGTTCCAGAATTTGTACTAGTATTTCTGTACAGGAATTGAAGAATTCGAGAACTTCAAGTAGGCAGATTATATTCAAGTGTTACAGGCGTGAGAGATTCTGAGGTGTAATAGCATAGCAGGCGAACACAGGTATTCCAGTCCGGTGGAGAAATAATTCGTGGAAAGACAAGTTCAAGGAACAGCACGCAAGCGATCGACGGTTCGAGTTTCCAGGTGATAGCAGATTTGAAGGTATTACAGGATAGCAGTTATTACAGTCCACGTTCCGAGCATTCCAGACTATTAGGCAAAGGAAAGGATCTACATCTTTGAAACCAGTAAATGTCATCTTCGAGCTAAAAAGAAAATCGTTTGGATTACAAGAAAGAATACCAGTTTAATATTTATGACAGGTCGTATAATTATTTGGAATAATCTGAATTTAACAGTTTCGAATATAGTAAAAGTATATCAGAATTTAGAAAATTTTTAAATAACCGTACATTATAACGTTGTTGATAATTAAGAACAGATATTTTGTATTCTCCTTTCACAACATTAATTTGTGACTGCATTTAATAATTTTAGAAATCAAAGAATCTGATTGGCAAACTAAAACTAAATAAGTTAGGTGGGAAATTGATTTTCAAACAAGAACTATACAGTATTTTTAAAATAGTATAATAAATATACTTACTTGCTTACATTTCGGTTCACGAAAGGTATAATTTCGTGCATTAATAAATTTTCTTAAGAGTTTTTTTTAAACAAGCTTGATACTTCCATGTATGTTTGTTGGGGATTATGTTGGAAACTACCATTGGATTTATAATTTGCTTGGTTTATTAAACAAATAAGTTTTGAAATATTTGTTTTTATTTGGTATGTGAAGAAGGTTCTTGAATTAAATTGATGAAACAGATATGACGCTTAGAACCTTAACCTATAAATAGAAAAACAACTGTCAGTGATTATTCTTATTATTTGAATAGTATGCTAATACATACTTTGATATTAAGTTCATAGTAAGTATTATTTGAAGATAGATTTGAAACACGTATAATAATTCACTTGAGAATTACTGTTTTGTAAAATTTGATTTACAAAATAAAGAAATATAAGACGTGAATATCCTATGATATGTACGGGTATTGAAGAAATTACATATAGGCAACTGTTTGACTTTGATGTATCTAGTGAAGTTAGCAACATATAAAAATAATTAGTTTAAATATTTTAAACAAGAACTGAGTTAGTGAGGGCATAAATAAAAAAAATATACCTGAGAGAATTAGAAAATAGATATAAAGATTTCATAGAAGATTTCAATTTTTTTATTGACGGTAAAAAAATACAGGATTTAAATACATAGTAGAAATAAAGATTATTGAATTTACCTGAGTGTAATTGTATCTTTTATTAATAAAAGGTATTATTACAATATATATATATATATATATATATATATATATATATATATAAAGTATAGAATTTCATGGGGTAACTCCGCTCAAAATGCAACTGCGGACACGTGTTTCGAACTACTTGGTTCTCGTCAGCGCAGTGTAGCCAAGGAATAGGATGGGATAACCTTGGAGCTGAAAAACATCAATCAGAGACATACACAAGGGACAGCCTACCAATTGAGGCTTCAGCTAGAGTGTCCTCGATACTGAGAATGAATCTAACGTCGCCGCGAGGTAGACATTGTCCACCTGCAAGCCATCTGAACCCACAGGATAACAATAAAGAAAAGAAATATTGCGGATTATAGAATAATGGACAATGTCTACCTCGCGGCGACGTTAGATTCATTCTCAGTATCGAGGACACTCTAGCTGAAGCCTCAATTGGTAGGCTGTCCCTTGTGTATGTCTCTGATTGATGTTTTTCAGCTCCAAGGTTATCCCATCCTATTCCTTGGCTACACTGCGCTGACGAGAACCAAGTAGTTCGAAACACGTGTCCGCAGTTGCATTTTGAGCGGACTTACCCCATGAAATTCTATACTTTATTATTCTATAATCCACAATATTTCTTTTCTTTATTATATATATTATGTATATATATATATATAAATAAAAGGAATATCGCGGATACATGAAATACAAGAAAGAGAAAAATATTGGGTAAATTCCGCTGTAGAGCAACCGTTATCCCACCTTATTCCTTGGCTACACCGTACCGATGACGACCAATGAGTCAGAAACACGTGTCTACGGTTGCTCTACAGCGGAATTTACCCAATATTTTTCTCTTTCTTATATACATATATATATATATATATTGCTATGGTATGAACCAAATACTTTATTTTTATATTCTGATTTAATTAACTATATTCCTACTTCTGGTGCGTAAGGAAATTTGAATATTTTTTATTTAAAAAAAAATATAAAACTAATCAATTAATCCTTGTATATGTACTACCAAATAATTAAATTTAAATTATTATGATATTCTTAAACTGATATGTATCTATTAATACCGTCGACTAGCTCAATCGATATAAAAATAATATTTCAAATGTATCAATTTAATCTAATAACATGAGATTCGTTAAATAACACTTTAACTTTCAAAATATATAATAAATTGCTTTT
This sequence comes from Amphimallon solstitiale, assembly GCA_963170755.1. Lineage (NCBI taxonomy): Eukaryota > Metazoa > Arthropoda > Insecta > Coleoptera > Scarabaeidae > Amphimallon > Amphimallon solstitiale. The sequence continues at coordinate 36,891,600 of OY720680.1, forward strand.
ATATATTTTTATATAAATTTCTATTTATATTGTACTTAATCCGACACATAATGTTCTATTAAAAACTTTAAGGATACGGAACAATTTAACCTTATAATATAGCTTTATTAGATATTCCATTGGAAAGTTTTTACTTGGATGTATAAAATTAATTGTTTTATATAAATATCTAAGGTTTCCTATAATTTTATTTTTTTTATACACGCAAAAGTTCAAATAATATTTACAAAATTAACTAAACGTAAAATAAACTAAACTAGGGATAATAACTATATACAAACAATAAGAATACTGTGCCTTCAAATACTTTACTCATTAGAGACGGCCATGCTTTTTTTAATGGTTGGTGACTGCACGTCATAGAGTAAGATATATAGAGAGAGCGTAATGTCAGTTTATACACAAATAAATTGATGCTAGGTGGGGTACGCGTAGGGTAGAAATGGGTTCAACCTTGGCGGGTTGCATACCGTTAGGCATCATATGTAATAAATAGGGCGCGGACATGATCGGTTTAAATTACGACGAAGTTAGAACGGAGCAAAGAAATAATGTAAACAACACACGCTTATTGAATAGCACTAATTCATATGGTGAGCTGCAACATCTGTTTACGCCCGAGAAGTGCCCGAGAATGAGAGCAAAAAATGCCCATAAAATAAGGAATTTATGTGTAAAATCCTTATTTCATCGATGTAGATAGGAGCGTGAGGGGTTTTTTAAATTTATTATATTTACCTTATATTTCGCAAGAGAAACAAAATTTTCATTCATACTTACGTTAGTTTCGTTTTTTCATTGTTTTGACTGTTAATTACGTACTTCGTAATTTTTGTAATAGTCTGTTTAATACCGGTTTATTGAATCGACTTCTCCCAATTATCTAGACGTAAGTGTGCACTGGATTTCGTTTAGTTTCAATAACATACGCGTACATTTTTCGTTATGATTTATTTAGATCTAGAACGTTGTTTATGTTACTTTTTCTGATATGATAATGAATTGTCAGTGATTCCGAAATTTATTACAAAGTCTGTAAAATATCGTTACAGAATGCCAAAATATCGCACGTTCGTCACTTAGCATTGCTAAAAATACACAGAATTAGTTTTTATGCAGAGAATTTCCATAGTTTACAAAATTTCTTTACATGTTTAAATGACGATGCTCGAAGTATTTCTGAGTGCAAGGAACTAACACAAATCCCAAATTTAAAAAATCAGTTGTTATTCCTTCAGGAACGCTTTGGAAATTTGCCTAAACTAATCACATATTTTGAAAATCGAAATCTCAAATTAAAAGATGGATTAACCACATTAGAAGTGGGCTATTAATAATTTCAAAAGTATTCCAAGTGACTTCGGATGTGGCTTTCGGCAAAAATTAGACGCAGTGTTTAATAGAAATCCAGATTTAATAACATTGCGGCAATTGTGTATGCTAAATACTCTGAAATAAAAGAATATTTCCAGTACGCACCTATAACCAATTGCGATGTAGAGAGGATGTTTTCTGTCTACAAGGATGTACTTAATTCAAAGAGAACAAGTCTTACAGAAGAGGAAATGAACAAATAATAAAATACCGCGCGATCATTTAAATTCTAAATTAGAGCAGGCTGTGAAATTTAAATTAAGTTGGTATATAAGTACTAATTTACAATTTGAATTGTCAAAGTGACGTTTCACAATGTTAATTAATCAATAATTGACATTCTGGACAACCTAATAAAAAAAATCCCGCCGCTATAATTTAGAATTTAAACGATCGCGTGGTATGTTGTATTTTATAGATCACTAGCCACTTGTTATCCAATTATATAAATAAAATTAAAACCTCTTTAAAAATACAACATTTCAATAGTGCGCCCATGGGCGATTCATCAACCGTATGTGTCAGCGCCCTAATAATGAAGAATAATGATCAAGTCTAACTAACTATTACGTCTATTTGATTTTTCCTCATGATCCTTATTACTATGATAATATAAAAATTGACAACGCTGCGAATCAGGGCTGTCCTTTCGGTACAAGTGTACTTAATTCAGTACAAAACGTTAAAATTCAGTACGTCAGTACTACTTTCTACAAAAATTTTAGTTTCAGTAAATTAACAACACGTTTTAATGACGTTAGATAATATTTGAATCATATCCATAGATATGTAATTATTTACGTATATCTATGATTATATCACACACACATATTGAAATTAATTCTATTTATATTACTATAATATATGTTAATCTTGATAATATATATTTTTGTGAAACGAGTTTTTCTTTCTAATTAATTATAATATATGTAATTTGTTTTCGTTAATACATAATTTGTTAATGTGCATACGTATACAATTAAGAAAATCACTATTAGCAGACATAACAAACAAAATATGTTCCTAAATCATTCGGCGGCTTCGCAAGTACTCACAATACTTAGTCAGCTCTCCCCGACGTTTAAAGGGGGGTTCACACTGATGCAATTAGTTGCAGCAACTCCAGTTTTATGAAAAGTTGCACGTATTAGAGCGTGTTCTATTTTCTGAAAACGTTGCATGCGATTTTTTAGTAACTTTTACGCTGCCAACCTGTCTTATGAAATGTACCAAAGAACATGTATTATTTTTCATTACTATATATTGAAAGTAATGATGACATATAATTATTTTATGTTGGTAGTACCACAAAAAAAATTGCATTTGTGAGAAATTGCTTGTACTTCCTGATCAGTGTGAACCAACCGTGCAACTCTTAAAAATTGCACCGTTCATGCAACTTTTCACATGCGATAAATCGCTCGTATGCTGTAATTAAGAGAAGAAAAGAAAAGAAAACTTATCAATGACAGGCGCTTTGAATTATATCATACTAATATTGAAATTCAATATTAATACATATTTGTTTTTCCAATGAAATCAATATGGAAATATGTCTCTATAAATCATTTGGCGTCTGTGCATTTTAATTTCCATTCTGTAAACATCCCTACTATGATTAAGATATTATTTTACCTTTTATATTAGAATAATCTGTATTTCTGCTACCTCCTTTACAATTACGTTATAAAACAAATATCATTTTATAACAAACTTTTTAAATTTTCCGCCATTCAGTACATTTTTACCAAATTCAGTACGTTTACAACTAAAATATCAGTACATCTTCGAACGGGGCCGCTGCGAATTACAAATGATGAATGATGAGATACATAACGGTCCTTGCCGGCGCCCCAATTGTTTATCGTTACCTACCGAGAATTTTTATGATGTATGATAATGTTGTAAGTACCTACATAATACATAATTATATTTACATACGCGAAAAATACAATGACATGTAGTCAAAACGGCAAATTCAGTTAATAATGACTTGCAAAATATTATATTAGTATAGAGAGACATAGAGGAATATCTACTATAGTATGTAGTAATAATCATGAATACAAGTATCTACTTATGTAGTGTAATGTTGTATATGTACATGCAAAATATTATATGGATGTGTAGGTTCATGCTTTCTTCTTTGTATATGGATTGATAGAAGGAAGAACAAACTATACATAATTGTTAAAATAAATTAATAGTAAGTATTATTTATTCCCACTACAATTCGTTTTAAATTTATAACCTCAAAATTGATAATTGAATATCATGTAAACAGTTATTTATTTTATTAGTAATTATTTAGAAATTTCTTAATTGATGTTTATTTTGGCTTTAAAAGTACTTGAAGAAAAATAGGCTTCACAACTTTTTACTTCAAATAACAAAAAAATAACCAATACTGAATTGCTGCATAGGCAACCAAATTAGCACCTATTATTTTTAAATTTGACCTTATCATTGTTTTAAATTCATTTTAGTGTAAGTAGACCCACTATAAAATAAATGTAGCCAGATCGTAGAAGAGAAGAACTGAGTGAGGTGTTTAAAGGAAAGTTATTTGCTTACATGTTGATGATTGTTAGTGTGAAATACAAAATTAATTTATTCTTAATTCCTAATTAAAACACGAGGTGCCAATGTCATATTTTTCTCTGCCGAAATGATGTATGTACCTAAATATGTCATGCATAATCTGTGTGAACGCAGACACCCGCTTTAGTCTACATTTGGCTGGACGGGGTCCCTAAGATAATTCATAAAACAATGAACGTTTTAAATACATCTGCCTCGAAGATTCCAACCAATGATTGTCCCAAAGATGAATAGGTACTGCTATATGTTTTCAAAACAACAAACCGTGAATTTCGCTAGTAGAAAATAGGTACTGCTATTTGTTTTCAAAAGAACAAACCGTGAATTTCGCTAGTAGAAAATTCTTACGAATTGAGGCGCATACAACTTCAATGCATTTGGTCAGGCAACAAAGTTAACAAGGCTTGAAATATCATTCGAAAGGTTATTTATGGCAGTTATTTATAAATATTTGAATGCCTTTTGATTAATTTATTTTGTTGTATTTTGCTTTGCCTTTAAATATTGTATTTAACTAAGTCTCAGTACAAGAAGTTGTTGAATTGAATTGATCTGTAAGTGTCAATTTCGGAATGTCACACGGTGTGTCAAATGAAGATCATCAATACTACAGTTGCATAACGTTGGTTGTCAAATAAAAATCTGAAAAATTTGCTTTTTGCAACAGATATTTCCAAGAGAATTGGGGGATTAGTTAACATGAATTGTGTGTAATGGTGCACGGATATGTTAAAAAGATACCTACATTTTGATGAACTGAAACGTGATCTCTATAAAGGAAATCTTTATTAAAATGAGTGTGAAAATGATCAACAATATTAATTCTACTTCATCATATTGCAATGTTATAGCTGCTTGTACTCATTCATAATCATACGATTATGAAATTATGTTTAATTTGTAAACTAAATATTTATACGTGACTGCGGCCATGGAACAAATCACGGAAGAGGTTTTCAATTTGGGGAATACCGATTTCATAACATGAAAATTCCCAAATCGCATTGCGTAAACAATTATATACACCCGTTACTTAGGTAGTACCATAATAGCGAAATTAGAATTTGATCTCGATATCATTATCTTCTTTTATAAGATGTTCTTGTAAGAAGATGGCTTACTCATATAATGTATAATTTTTTCATGCATTCGAATGTATATACGGACAAATTTTAGTTAAATTTTTCTTTTAATATCATATTTTTTTATCATGCATTTTGTAAGTAATATTGAAGACATAACTAAATTTCTTTTAATTTCCATTTTCAGAGAACATCTTCCTTTCAAATTAAATGAAGTTGACTTTGTTTTCAAGACATTGCCAATATTTCTTTCAACATACCCAGAATTGTAATAAAATGACTACATCAGGTTTAATAGGTAAGATCTCGTGGGAAAAATATATTTTGGTAAACATTATACTGTGAAGGCATATTGTAAGATGTGACCATTCTATCTCTAAAATTGTCACATCAAACGCCATTTATTATGAAATAAATGGAATTTCTTGTTATTAAAGTTTAGTTTAAAAGAAACTTTTACTATTTGTAGAAGTCTCATTCTCTCAGTAAGTAACCTAGTCCAGGATTTTTAGATATTCGCTCCGCAAAAAATCCTATCACTTGATTTTTCGATTGGATTATGTCAGAGAGTGTCCCCTAAGTATAAAACCAAATTTGTATCGTCCAAAACCGCGAGCGTTAGCCGCCATCTTGAAAAACGCCTCTTTGCAAATATCTCGAAAACGGTGAGTTTTACGTTAAAAATTGTAAGTACCTTTTTTATAGAGGATAACATTTCCCGTCCTTTTTGTTTGAAACTTTTTTCCCTATTGTCAATATTTGCCAAGATATAGTCGATTGAAGAAAACGATTTTTGGATTTTGGAAAATATCTCGATAATTTTTGGAAATACAAAAAAAAATGTGATTATCGAAGTTGTAGAGCATAATATTTTCTACAATTTTTGTATGAAACTTTTTTTTGTTCAATCGATAGTTGCTAAGTTATAGCGCATTGAACGTTGCCGTCAGGTCTAGGAAAACAGCGATTATTGGTAATACGTTGCTCTAGCATGCCAAGAACAAGTGTAATCGAAGAATTTTATAATAGAGACGCTAAAAATAATATTTGTCATGAATAGGAGGGATATGGGCGATAGGAGAAAAGTTTGCGCAATAAAAACTGTCTGACGAATCGTTTGAGAAAGACATGAAAATGTATTCATCTACTGTTCATATTCATCATTCGTTATAATAATTAAAAAAATGAATTTGTGAAAAACGGTCTCTAAGACCTTAATCGAAAGATATTCATCATTCGTTATAATAATTAAAAAAATTAATTTGTGAAAGACGGTCTCTAAGACCTTAATCTAAAGTTATTAAATTATTTTAGATTATGATTTAACACGAATTTTGAACATCTTTGGCTTCTAGAGACCGTTTTTCACAGATTAATCTACACTGGAGGAGTGTAACATCTTTATTAATAAAAAAATATTGTTGCAAAATTTCAAACTTCGATGATTGGTTTAAAACAATTTCCTTTGTTTAGAACAGGAAGGGCGATTTTCGATGGTTCGCGAATGTTGCTCTTCCATGTTCGAGTCATTAATAGTCAAAGGATCAAAAAACGATTCATTGTGGGCATTCTCTCTGTCGCTATCGTCCACTGTAGGGATTGCGTTATCGCATGTTTAGCCACTACAGTTTGAACAGATAATGGAACACTTTAAGCCACTCTTCCGGCATCCGCAGGCAGCTCCGCAATTTGTCTTGCATTTGCAGGATATTATTTGTAGCAAATTTTGCGGCGCGGGAGCTTTTTTCCCAGCCAACTTTGGCCCTGATGATATACCCTGAAGGAATGGTAACGGGCTGTATCCTGCGTCGGTGGTAGAATGGATAAGTTCAGCTTGGTGTTCCGAGCTAACTTGCCGAAGAAGTTCTTGTATCGGAGAGAGTCGATGGATGGTTCGGTTTTATTACCTCCATACAAAGCAATAAAAAAGCGCTCGCCAGCTTGAGCAATCATGTTGGGATCGCTCCTCCTATCTTTGAGCAATTCCACAGCCGTCGGCAATTCTTCGTGGTTCTTCAATGTCGTCAGAGTTTTGTACTTTCCAATTTTAAACGGAGCTGACGTTGTGTCGCAACCGCTGAATGCATGTAAAAATAGAATGTTTTCTCTTAAATTTTCACCATACTCCGGCTTCAGACAACGTGGGCTGTATAGAGATTTTGAAGTGCGTCCTTTTCCGGGCTTGCGAAAATAGATATTTTTTTATTTTTTTTTTAGGCATAGACAATGTTAGGAGACACCCAGCACCGTGTAGCTGCTTACTTTGTAACGAGGTTCCTCGTTAATTGTACAAATTAACATTTTTAAGTCCATAATTAATTTATTTGGCAATATTAAATTAAATGTATGTGTGTTATTTTGTTCAAATATTGTATAAAGTGATTTGGACGGACCTGTATATATATTCATTTGTAATAATAATTCATGTTATTTGCTTATTTTCAATGGAAAAATACCGAATGTGTACGTCATGCTCAAAGTCGCGGTTAATGTCCGAGTCGTGCGCAAATTGTTGTGTTTTGAACAAGTTTTTACCTACAGACGTAGGGGGTTTTTCAGATATATAAAGGCCCCATCAAGTGGGTCTCGTTCATTTATTTCTCCTATCCATCCGTTACCTATACCTCTCTATTCAGCCTTGATGGCGTGAAAGAGTCTGGTTCAAATCCTTGGAATTGCACTATTTTCAGGTCTTTAGTACCGTGAAATGGTCGTTTCAAAAATCCGCTAAATCCGTCCGAAAGTGTCTCTTTCACTCAGACCAGGAGTCGTGGGGAAGGAGCCTCTTTACCGCTACAACCAGTATTCCCGTCTAAGTCAGACTATAAATGTCGTGACTATATTTCCGCATTTAATAATTATTCTTTGTTTCAGAGATGTTAAATTTCCAATATTATGTGTAAACGCGCCGTAAATTCAAATAGATTATTCGCGCTTCTGAACCGCAATAAAAATAGATATATTAGCATTTCACCGTGTAGCTATTGGATAGACGTCCAAACCCGTACCGCTTTAATAATTTAATTCACAATAAACCCGTAAAGATTCTTTCTGCGAGCATGACATAACACGGAAGTAATTTGTAGAACAATTTAAATCAGTCTGAGTATGCATTTTATCTCGAATTAACCGACACGTATCATATTTTCATGTATAATTTTGTTTATATAGATAAAAATGCACTGGGATTCGTAAATAATAGTTCAGGGGCTAAAGATGTATATATGTTCAAACTTAGTTTTAATCACGACGTAAAGAGGTCATTGATGGTAATTTATTTTGTATTTGATTGTGCCGATATTAAACAAGTCTGTTTGTATATATAAAATTGTAAATTGTAAATTGTAGATAGTAACAAACAAAAATTGTGTATTAATTGTTTTGATATGGTTTTAGTAAAAATAAAGGCTAATTATTCTATTTTTCTCAAATAAGTTTCTACACGTGTTTCTTTTCTTTTACCGTTTAACAATGAGATAGGGAATGTAGTATTTTCAAGGAGCGATAAGATACATTAAAACAATAAGAAGTACTCACGTTTTTTCTCCACTGTGCTAGCTGTAGAGCCTTTGGTCTTTTGTCTCCAAAACACAACACTTTAACCGCCATATTTATATTTATAAACAAAGCCGACTGTACGAGTTAACGTTGATGTCACACCGATAAGACGCCTGAGTATATAGGCAACCAGAAGTGCTGTGTATTTTGGTGGCATACAGAAGACATATCTTATGCCGGTTCGCTTGCTCTGGTGTTACATAAGCAAATGGCACCATGTTATAAATAAAGCAAAGGAGCCAGGTTATAACTTTTCTATATACCTGTATTCTATTCAAATAGAATATTCATGGTTAAAAATCGATGAATATACATGTATAAATGAATATCCTTATATCCTTATTGTTAAAGAACACACAGACGTGTACTAATTACCTCCTGCAATTCTTGCCGCCAAGATGTCGCGTCTCCTTACACTTGTTCTTGGCATGCTAGAGCAACATATTACCAATAATCGCTGTTTTCCTAGACCTGACGGCAACGTTCAATGCGCTATAACTTAGCAACTGTCGATTGAACAAAAAAAATTTCATACAAAAATTGTAGAAAATATTATGCTCTACAACATCGATAATCACATTTTTTTGTATTTTCAAAAATTATCGAGATATCTTCCAAAAACCAAAAATCGTTTTCTTCAATCGACTATATCTTGGCAAATATTGACAATAGGGAAAAAACTTTCAAACAAAAAAGACGGGAAATGTTATCCTCTATAAAAAAAGGTACTTACAAGTTTTAACGTAAAACTCACCGTTTTCGAGATATTTGGAAAAAGGCGTTTTTCAAGATGGCGGCTAACGCTCGCGGTTCTGGACGACACAAATTTAGTTTTATACTTAGGGGACAGCCTCTGATATAATCCAATCGAAAAATCAAGTGACGGGATTTTTTGCGAAGCGAACCCCGTTTTTGGTGCTAAAATTCCTGGACTAACCCTGGTTTCAAAATATCAAACAAAATGATTAAGATAGAATTATGTAATGACGTGATATGTTTATATACAAATTTTGACAAATAGCCAAATTTAGTTTTTTATTACTTTTGAAAATTCCTAACCGACAGGAAAATTTCTTAGCTGGAAAATTCATCAACAAACAATTTAACGAATAGAAAACTCCGCGGACGAAAAAGATAGATGTTGAGGTGCATTAAAGTAAAGTTGCGGGCTCTAACACGAAAATAATAGGAAGGGTTCTCGTGTCATAATTCGTTTCAAGAACTAGTATTCATTCATCATAATCGTGATGTTTTTGACAAACTGGGCTTCTTGAGTTTATGTACATTTTCTACCACAGTCTCCTGACAATTCCACAGATCGGTTTCTTAGGCCTTATGATTGAATTTTTCTGATGATGCATTGGGAAAAATTGAAAAATCATCCTCGATGCTTTCAAGTTGGAATTTCTCCGGAAAAGCACTTATGATGCCACATGGAATAACCTTTTTGCTAAAGAAAGAAGAAAAAAAGTAATTGAAACCTTTTTTTAAACACGCCACTATTATACCTATCATATTCTTTCTAAGCTGAGAAAAAGCGTGATGGCAAATATTGTAACGAACTTTGGTTGAGCCATGTATAAAAATATCGAAATAATAAATACTAAATACTATTGTTAATTACCACCTTAATAAATTCTATATGTTTATACAAATATAGGGTCATTCAAAAAACGCGCCGGTTTTGAATGGCTTGGTAGATTTCTGGTTGTGGGTGACATTGCTTGTGTTGTTTCCATATCCATAAACATTACGATTGTTGCCCCAGTCTGTGTTTAGCCATGAAGCAGTTTACTATTGTGCAACTTGTGCTAATTGTGAAAACGTTTTATCAGAACGGAGAAAGTTATGCAGCAACTGTCAGGCGACCTCGCGCGATTCTATGGCGTAATGAAGCACCGAATGTGTTATAGAGGTTTACACATTAGGGGGTTGGTAACACAGTGACAGCGGGTCGGTTCTAAGACATACGATGCCTTCTAATACTTACCTCAATAAAGTAGGCTGTTTTCTAAGTAATTAAGTAATCAGTGTTGGTGTACATGCTAAGCTTTTGAAAACTTCAAATTCTGACAGTTGTTATTCTTAAATTCTGATTATATTTTTTAAATTATTTTATTATAATGTTAGAGTTATAACATAAAATATTTATTATTGAAAGTTACTACAGAATTGGCCAAAAATTAGAAAATGGAGATTGGTTTTATTCCATAAATCAGTGCTTACAGGATTTCCGCCAATACTTGCCTTATCTGCCAGTTACTTACGCACAACTGCAAAAACATATTCATCCTTGTGTTATTAAATTTGGTGAAACAGGAACAGCAACTCGTAAATCTGGCGGTGGGGCACCCAGAAAACGAACAGCAGATTGTATAGAGGATATTCAATGTCGAATGGAAAACTCATGCAAAAATCAATTGCAAGGCTCTCTCAAGAAGTTCAGTTGTCAGTGAGGACATGTCATACTATTTAAAAAAGAGGGCTTAAAGTTGTTTGCATATAAAATTCAAGCAGTTTCGGAACTCACAGGCAGATTTTGGTACGAGAACACGGTACTGTCAATGGTTTTTTGAATAACATAAATAATAATGACATTCTCCGCAAATACTTCCTTTCGGATGTGGCTTGGTGCCCTCTGCCAGGATATTTAAACACGCAAAATATGAGAATTTGGTCTGCAGAAAACTTTCATGAATTTGTGGAAACTACGCTACATCCACAAAAAATAGGCATCTAGCTAGCAGTTTCAAGAAGACTAATTATGGACCTATATTATTTAATGAAACCATAACAGCTGAAAGATATCGAAATGAATTATTGCAGCCTTTTATTAATGAACTCCATGATGTTGAACTTACGGAATTTCCAGCAAGTAATGCACCAGCGTACAATCTCGAGAAACAGTATCTTTTTTGCAACAATTTTTCGATACAAGAATTATTAATTTTCCTCCAAGATCTCCGATCTGACAATTTTAGACTAGTTTATTTTTCCCTATTTAAAGAATACCATTTTTAAGATCAGACATTACACAATCGAAGATCTTCGTAATGCTATTGTGAATTCTTGTGCTGACATAACCTATGAAATCCAAATAAATGTCTTTGAAAGTATAAGTTCAACTTTGTCTTCAAAATGGTCAACATTTCCAAAATCTGCTTAGTATTATTTTCTTATAATCGTGACTATTGTAATTAACATTTTTTTCAAAAAAGCATGGGCGTCTCTAACGAGGACAGTATTTTAAGGCACGGTATTCACATATACAATGTGCACGCGGTCTACCTGCGGATGAATATACTAGACAAGCTGGTCGACTATAAGTGGGAGAATAAGAGGGGAGCCTTTGTTACTAACATTAGAGCTACGTTAAAGTGGACACCACAGAAATCGTCACTGCGTTAGTCCGTGAAAATTGCTACTGTTACTGTTAATAACAAATTCTTTAACCAAGAATAAAGTCATTTACTGTCCTGCTTTAGAGAAGGCGAACATTTGTTAACATTTCCAGGCTAACATGATTCGAAAACGCGATTTAAAAATGTGTTTGCTAGGCGCTAGACATAGACCCGACCGCTAACAAAATTAAAATAAAATGCGCAAGTACAGCTGCTATATCCTAAACGCGAGTCAGTCAGCTTCACTATACTCGACCAATAGAACAGTTTGTATATTGCTTTCTCGTACTAACTTATACAAACTCTCGGTGTCGTCGTTTTATCACACTGTAAAATGCATCCGCAGCTTGCCCGCAAGCCCTTGGTATTGGATAATAGGGTTATAGTTAAGTGAGTTATAAAAATCCATTTAGAAATACCAATAGAATGAATCAGGCGTTCGCAGACTTATGGTGGAAAAGTTTAATGAAACGGGCTCAACAGTGAACATTAAAAGGCCTGGACTTTATCGCTCTAGCCGATCTGACCGAAACATTGCGGTTCCTTGTGACAGTGTGGTTGTTACTCCAGCGAAATCGATACTTCGCCGTTCCTAAGAATTGAGCATACGATGTCTTGAGAGTTCTCTTGTATGATCTCCAATACCACCCTTACAAATTCAGTTAACTTAGCAGCTGAAAGTGGACAATCACGAGAATAGGCGACAGGTTTCTGTGACGATAAGTGGACGACGGCTTTGCGAGCAAAATCGTCTTCAATGACGAGGCACACTTCCACTTAAATGGATTTACGAATAAGCAGAACTGCCATATCTGGGTGTCAGAAAATCCTTGCTTGTTTCAAGAAAAGGAAATGCATTCACAACGAGTGATAGTTTGGTGCGGATTTTGGACGGGCGGCATAATCGGCACTTATTTTTGTGAAGATGAAGCAGGAGAAGCTGTAGCAATTAATGGAAACCGATACCGTGCAATGATAAGAGTGCTTTTATCACCTCATTTCAAAGGAATTGACATTCAAGTGTTGTGGTTGTATCAGGATGATGCCACCTGCCATTCTTCTCGCGAAACAATTGAGTTGCTTCATGAGCAATTACCGGATCACCTCATTCTGCGTCATGCTGACCATCAATGGTCACCAAGCTCATGTGACTTAACTCCTTGTGACTTACTCTTAAATCATTAGTGTGTTAATAAACCACCTCGAAACATCCGTGACATGAAGGAGGAAATCCGTTGGATTGTCGGCGATATCCAAGTGCAAATTTATCGGGGAGTCATAGCGAATTTCACGGAGAGAGTTCTTGCATGCCAGCGCAGTGGAGGAGGTCATATGCCCGACATCATTTTCCATACCTAAATTGGGAAGGTGTGATGAACATGTTTATGTATTTTGTTAATGTATTCTGTAAGTTCATAATTCGACATATCGAACCGGCGCGCTTTTTGAATGACCCTACACATGCAAATTGTAATTACCATTTTAAAATAATATCATATGTGCCACGTGATCTTATGCATGGTTCGGTCACGTGACTCATGCATTCGATGTGTGTATTAGCACGACTTGGTCACCTGCACGTAATCATGACATGACTTATTATCAAAAATAGTACTGAAAAGTAACTTGCGATACATTTACCTGGTCACAGGTTAATCCATTTGCCTGTCTGTTGGTGCACTTAATCACCGAGAAGCAATTACCGCCTTTCCGATGCTGTTTTGACTGTGCATTTACATGTCGAATAGTTCCTAATTAGCCGTTCCCGAAATTATTTTGACTGTGCATTAACGAGTCAGGTAGTTACTCATTAGCCGTTTCCGATACTATCTCGGCTGTGTATTTATGTGTCAGATAATTACTAATGTAACGTTCCCGAAACTATTTAGACTGTGAATTTACGAGCCCGGTAGTTATTAATTAACGCATTCTCGTCATTACCCTTAATTGTGCATTTACGAATCAAGTTGTAATTTTATTCACATAATCGATCCGGTAATATATCGATTTGTGAGATGCACATTTTAATGCGTCTAATATATGTATGGGCATATGTTCATATTAGGCCAGTAATAAATCATGTCTTCCGTAAATCGATAAATGAATACAATGAATTTTACAAATCAAAATTTTTAAATTTAATTTTTGTGTTTAACTTGTTAGAACTGTGTTTTATGCGTAAATATATCCGTTATGTAGATTAAGGATGTTCATTGATTGTGTTTGAGTAATTTCATATGTGCGTAAATAAACGAGATGTCAACGAAATTTTATTGATTTTATTTTACTAAATTCGGTGTTCCGGATAATCATAAAATATTGAATAAAAGCTAACGACTTACCGTAATCCGACTGAACAAACCCGTTGAGATTCAGATACCTTTTTGTTTCTTTTCACTTTTCCTAAACATTAAATGAAATGCTATTATATCTTGCCAAAAAACGACACGGTAATTATAAGTGACAGCTGGAAAAGTAAGAGTGAAGTACCTCTCTAATAAAGACCGTCTCCAACCTGCATCTTATTGACCCACTTGCACGTGGATGGCAAGTGCAAGTAGAGTTGCGTATTTTTAAGGCGCGTGGGCATCAGGCAAAATAGTTCACCGCCACAGGACATACCGTCCGATGAGAAGCGTAGTGACACCGATAAGTAGGAAAACCAGAGGCCGCTTTATAATATGTTATTCTGTATATATTTTCTTACATATTTGTTAACATGGGCGTAGGTTACATTGTTCTCTACTTGTACTTTTGTATAAAGTATAAGGCATAATGAAAGTAGTTCATATTATCGGACGCCTTCAAAAGTCTTCAAAAGAAGAACGTAAATAATGAAGTAAATATGCCTATCCTAAATATTAAGTAGTTGAAATAAGTTTGACATATAAAGTATCTGATTCATTCGCGTTTATCATAACTTTTAAAATATTTATGTTAGTTTAAGTAAGGTAACTATTCTGAATTTTTAAATATTGTTGTTTTTACACGAATAATTATGAAAGTTGATCTATTTGCTTTTCTGTATATACTGTTTAAGAATAATAAGCTTACTAGCTGTTTAAGTAGTATATTGACTATTTCTATTATGATTTCAGAATTAGCCAGAACAAGGCCCGTTAACTTTGACCTGGCAAATGCTGAAAAGTCAGATATTAAATTTCAGTTATTTACAAATAAGTCCAATGAAGGCATTTTCTTGACTGAACAAGATATCGAGCATGTAAAGATAGAAACTAACATACCCACGAAAGTTTTTATTCACGGTTGGAATTCCAATTTAAAAGGCAATTGGTATCAAGCATTTAAAGACGAGTATTTTAAGAAAGGCGAATATAATATAATTTATGTTGACTGGTTTATACCAGGAAGCAAGGAATATCCAGTTTCCGCTGCAAATGTTAAACCAGTTGGGAGATTTATTGGGGATTTTATAATTGCAACAAATATTCAGTTAGGAAAGGTTCACGTAATAGGAAAATCTTTAGGAGCTCACGTTGCATCTTATGTTGGTAAAAGAATACTAAAACAGACTGGGAATAAGTTAAATAGGATAACTGGGTTAGATCCAGCATCGCCCAAATTTGAAAATACTGAGGTTCCTGAAAGTAGTCGACTTAATAAATCCGACGCTGAATTTGTCGATATAATACACACTGATGTAGGTTATTATGGATTCAATATGCCACTGGGGACAGTAGATTTTTATCCTAACGGTGGAGGTACTCAGCCAGGTTGTGGTACGGATGAAGCTGGTCGTAAGTATCTCGTCAAAAATATTGTTCTTTTAATTATTAGTTTGAAAGCTATCAGGAGTATTTCATTAAATGTGATTTTCAGATAATGACAGTCATGGAAGATCGAATTGGTACTTCTTAGAATCAATTAATTCTACCGATATAACAGCTATGAAATCAAATTCTTGGGATGATTTCTTGGAGGGTAAATTCAATAAAGACGATGTAATTGTCTTTGGCGAAAATGTTCCAAAATCGGCAAATGGCAATTATTACTTTAAAACTAATTCGACTAGACCATACACTCTAAATAATTAATGAATTAATTAATGAAATTTTCTTAATTATATGAGTTAGCTCGAATTATAAAATAATAATAGTTTATTTAATAAAATTTTCTTAAATTTAAGTACCTAAATATGTTTTTAAAATATCCAAAGCCTATTATATGTGATTGAATTAGCTGAGGTGTCATTAATCACGAAAATATTACTTTATATTATTTTGAATATACCGTAGTTGTCAAATTTTAATTTCGTTTTACACTTCTATCCCATGCAGAAGATGACCTTATAATATGCAGCGATGCCTGCTTGCTAACAGTGGTGGGAGAGCAACGCAGTGTCGGGGGACTCTCATGCCTTACATTTCATAGGAAACGTTTGTCGAGTGTACTGTCTTGGTAGCCTCGCTTATGTTTATCTTTAGTTTATTTCGTCGCGCTCTTTTTCTGTTTCTACTTTCGTATCAGAAATTAAAATATATCGACTACTGTATAGGTATATGTTACAGAGCTTGCAGGTCCAACGTTGGCATTGCCCGTGCAATAGCAGCATTGCATATGTTTCGTCGAGTGTTCACAGAAAAGGTTAAAATGGAGAATTAACTCTCCAAAATTACAGTAAAGTGGAGTGTGTCCGATTAGTGGTAGATAATGTCATTAAAAATCATTTCTTTGAGAATTTTGTCTGATTTTAAATGAACATTGTTGACAGTGCTAAATCTACACGAGTACAGTTATCGCGTGATATTCAGCAGTAAGAACATGCTGCTATTTAGGGGAAAGAGAGAAGATTTCAAAATTTAGCTGTTGGATAATTTTACTACGCTAATAAAACAGTCAAACGCAAGTCAGCTGATAATCTTGTTCCTTTACAAACATTTATTTGTTGAATTGGACTAGAGAAAAGCAATTTAATATTATATACAGGGTGTTTGTTCACTCGCTGTTATAATAAAAACAGTATGTATATTTATGTCAAGTATATCGATATCCAACAAAAAACAATATTTTTTTAATTATCTACATTTTTTTAAAAAAAGTCAACGTTTTTATATTAGATAGTGCACATTATGTTGAGGAACAAGACGTGCCAAAATAAACACACATATGGTTTAAAGGTCGAGTGTGTGATATGCATATTCGCTTTATGTAAACACTTTCATTAGGGATAAGAAATTACTTACTTCTCTTCTTCAGATATCCGATTACAAAATAATAAATGAATAATTTATCTTTTAATAGCCATTCAATATGCTTTGTTGTTCGTTTGTAACGCACAATTACAACAAATGTTCAAAATTCTCACCATTCTCTTGAGTACATACTCTGGCGCGTCGTATAAGTGACTCACGCACACTTTGAAACAAATTGCGTTGACGTATACCATCCGTTTCCACAATAATACGTTCACGTAATTCGTCAATATCGTTGATTTCTGTCCTATAGAATCGCTACTTCAAATATCCCCACAGAAAGAAATCAATTGGATTTAAGTCTGGCGAACGTGGTGGCCATTGCACTGGCCCACCGCGGCCTATCCAGCGATCTTCAAACACATCATTCAAATATTCACGAACCACGCGGACAAAATGTACAGGTGACCCGTCATGCTGATACCACATCGACGCCCCAATATTCAATGGAATATCTTTAAGTAATCCCGGCAGACTATTTTGTAAGAAATCCAAATAAATTTGTCCGTTCAAACGAGGCGGTAAGAAAAATGGTCCAACAATGTAATTATTTATTATACCAATCCATACATTTAAAAAAAATCGGCGTTGATGGTGACCACGTCTAATCGCCCGGGGGTTTTGAATTTGCCACTCATGGGCATTGTGGAAATTAAATACACCATTCCTGGTGAAGGTTGCTTCATCAGAAAATAAAATGTTACCAAGCAAACGTGCATTATGTAAATGTTGCTGCTGTAATCACTCACAAAATTGCGTCCGCGCAGGGTAATCTGTCGGTGATAAACTTTGTACACGACTATAATGATATGGATGCATTTGATCTTCCCGCTGTGTTCTCCAGACGGTATAATTTGACACATTAAACTGTCTAGCAAGTTGTCGTGTAGGTACTAAGTGTTGGGTCGTTTTCTATAGCTTCTATGATATCTTCTTCTGCCTCTAATACCCTATTGCTTCTGCCACGTCCTTCGCGTCATTGTGGTTCAATTTGTCCAGTATCTCTTAATCGCTGAACTAATTGTATAAAGGTAGCTCTCGCAGGCAATTGTCTGTTTGGAAATTGTTCCGCATATCGTCGTCGAGCTCTTGCAGCATTTTGTTCGCACTCACCATACACTAACACCATATCTACTAATTCATTATTATTGTAAGCCATACTCTTGAAAGGAGACACAAAAAAGATAATTAAATAATACAATATCTGCCAGGTACAACTTCAGTAGTCCATACAAGTACGAGCACTAGACTAACTGCTGTTAAATATCGTAATATCACTGTAAGCACATTCTTCGCGTTCGAGTTTCTTGTTTGCGACAGGTCAGCATTTCAGTGGTCCATACAAGTACGAGCACCAGACTAACAGCTGTTAAATATCGTAATATGATACACTGTCGCTCTTTGTGTTCGAGAGTTTCTTGTTTGCGACAGGTCAGCATTTCTCGTTTAAATAAGCAAAGCTTACGTAGAAGGTACACACATATACACTTACACTATGTGTACAGACCGTCTTAACAACATTTTCCAGTTTTTCTTATTTTTTTTTCGCGGTTATTTGGAAACTTTTTCTACGCGAATTTTTGGTAGTACATTCTACATTTTGGGAAATTTATACTCTCCAAATTAGGAAACCGAGTAATCAAACACCCTGTATATAGATATATAAATCAACTTCTGAAGAACCCCAAAGACACAATACCTCTAGAAGACCAAGGAGTATACGAAATACCGTGCAGAGATTGTAATCAATCATACAGGGTGTTTCATCGGTTGGGGTATCGCGAATTAAAGTGCCTAAATATAAAAATGTCGACTTCAAATTTTAACCACTTATAGAACTTTTAAACCGCTACCAGTAGGTTAGGTTGTTTTTGATAATATTATTTTATTTAATGCGTAAATAAAAAAAAACCTTCGTTCAAAAAATCAAAAGTACTCAGATTTTATTGAAATTCAGGTGTTAAAAAGATATGTCTATAAAATCAACTATGCAATTGAAAAAAAAATTAAAACTTAATCAATTATTGAATATTTTACAATAATTTCAAAATTAAAGGCAAGACGTTGAAGAATTTATGGGTTTTTTATTACAGTGTTGTGTGTTGAGTTTATAAGCGATTCAAGGTAAGAAAGTTAATATAAATTAGGAAAAATTAGGTATTACCCAGCTTTTTTTGGCGCTAGCTGTAAATTCCACTAATTCAGATCAACATGACACTGTCACTGTGCGGATGTCAAGTGAATGGGTAATACCAGGTAGTAGAAAGTAAATATTTATAACAAATGTTCAAAATGGTGACCTTCTTGCTGCACACACAGTTCTAACCGACGCGTGAAGGAATTAAGAACTGTAGCGCCTCTGTTTAGCTGGTTAAGGCGTTCAAACGCATTTGTTATTCTTGCCCTCATATCCTCGGCGGTAGTTGGCGGTTGTTGGTACACCATCTCCTTCACAGCACCCCATGTGAAAAAATCCATCGGTGTTAAGTCGGGTGATCTGGCTGGCCATGGAACTGGCCCACCACGTTCGATCCAGCGTGCAGGGAACTGATTATCCATAACCTGACGAGCCCTTAGTGCGTAGTGCGGAGGAGCCCCATCTTGCTGCAGCCACAAGTGTTGGCGAACATTTAACGGCACATTTTCTAATAAATTGTAAAGATCATTTTCCAGAAAATTTGCGTAAAGCTCGCCGTTTAAATGCTGGTCAAAAAAGAAGGGGCCGATTAAATGGTTATCAATGATTCCCCCCCAAACATTGACCGTCCAACTATTCTGAATGCGTTCTCCACGCATCCAATGAGGGTTCACTGGTGCCCAATAGTGTATGTTATGTCTGTTGACATGTCCACTGCTTCTAAAAGAGCATTCGTCAGTAAACAAAACATGTCTAAAAAAGTGCTCATTTTCTTCTAATTGTCTTTGTGCCCATTCACAAAATGCAACTCGATTTGCAAAATCATCCCCGTGAAGTTCTTGGTGAAGCTCGATATGATATGGGTGGTAAGTGTGTTTGTTGATTATCCGCCACACCGATGTCTTGCTGATTCCAGTCGCAACACTGATTTCTTTAGTGCTTATCTGAGGGTTATTGTCCACCATATTTAAAACAATTGCCTGATTCAGTTCATTGGTGACAGGTGGATTATTCACACTTCGATTTTTTGACGCAAGTGATCCCGTTTGCCTCAAGTTATCCACTAACCTTTTGAAAGTTCGACTTTCTGGGTGGATCCTATCCGGAAAACGTTCCGCATAAATCTGCTCAGCAACCGCGGCATTTTGTAGAGCTTCCCCATAAACAAGTATCATGTCAACTTTTTCGTCGGCAGAGAAAGTGAACGGCATTTTGAAAACAGAAAACACTAGCAAAACACAGCTTAAACAAATGAAGTTGACTCCGTGAAAATAGAATCACAACTAACATCACAAAGTACCTAAATGTAAGTTCAGAATGCCCTTGGAAACGCTTCCCGATTAGTAGAACTACAACAACAACTGAAGGCTTCAGGGTTGAATATTATCCGTCATAAATTTTTATTTATTATCCGTCATAAATTTAAAAGGACTACCTGTTTGCGGACAGCACAATTAGAAAGTTAAGTACCATAAATCTGTCGTAAGAAAAACGACATTATTTAATATTGACTTTATTTGACAAACGGTTTCGTTTATAAAAATTCTGATTGTGAAGTTAATATGGGTGATATTTCCACGTATCACCATTCAAATTTGAACATTTTTTGAGCACTTTTAATTTTTGATAATACGTTTTTTTTTAATTTACGCATTAATTAAAATAATATTATCAAAAACAACCTAACCTGCTGGTAGCGGTTTAAAAGCTCTATAAGTGGTTAAAATTTGAAGTCGATATTTTTATATTTAGGCACTTTAATTCGCGATACCCCAACCGATGAAACACCCTGTACATTGGCCAAACAAATAGAAGAATAAGTGTACGCAGGGATGAACATGTGCATGCGGTAGCTAAACATGAGCGATCGTCGTCACTGGCCCAACACTTCTTAATGACGGGTCACCGTATAGCATTCGACAACACAAGAACTCTGTCGAAATCTCAACATTTGAATACTAGAATTATAAGGGAAGCTATAGAAATAGAAAAACGGCCCAACAGTATGAACAAACGTGATGATGCGCAGCGACTGCCAGCTATATGGAAACCTCTACTCACGGCAAGACAGATCTCGGATACCAGGCCACACAATACCGGCATCTCGACACTAATACTGAACATCAATCCGAACACCCAACACTACACACAACGCGATGAAAACATCAACACACTTCCTGGACCTTCGACACGCAGCCAGTCACGACTCGCGAACCCAACACCTACAGCTACATAAGCACATACAGTTCTCCACTCGACATTGTCAAAATACTGTCACAAATTGTGACAGTATTTTTGAAACATTTTCTGACACATTTGACGATCTAACTCTAATCGAATAACATACTCCTGAAGAAAATGAAAAAGAATTCATTGAAACGTCGAGTATCTACTAATCCGGTTTCTAACACGGATTCACTTCGGACGCGGGATGCAACCCAAGAAAGCAATTTTTCAACATACAACCGCGAAAACATCAGAATTAATATATATGTAGATATTTATACATGTGCTAGTTAGTAGCATGGAATATATATAAATTTGGATTTCGAGTTAAAATAGAAATATTTTTTTTTATTAAGAGTAATTATTCGTTAAAGTTAATAGTTTTCGAGTTATTTATGATTAAATTTAAAAAGTGACATTTACATTTGTCTTTTTAATGGTCTATATTCAAGAGTGCCTTCATAGAACACAAAATAATTTGGTATAGCATACATAAAAGGTATGCCAAGTGATAATTATATACAGAACCTGTTCTAATTTATACTGGGTGTTCGCGAAGGTGTTGCATAATGAAGAAACTTTAATACAAAAAACGTATTTGTTTGAAATGAAACGCTCACGATTTTTTACAGAATCATATTAAGCCCTTCAAGAACCACTTTGTTATATCCTATACCTATCACGGTAGCTATGCGAAAATATAGTAGCTGTTGAAAAATATTGATACAAAAATGTTGAAACTTTGTTAAACTTACCGTAAAAGAATAAAACAATCGTCGTGTTATTGACTTCTGTTAATGTTAGCTTATTACTATTGTCGTTGTTGTTGTTTCTAGTGCCTTGTTCTGAAATATTTTATTTATTTTATCCTGAAACAAAATGTATTTTTTTACTCAATCATATTAAGTACACCTGAGACTAGTTCGTTTTTTGTTAATTGTAATTTACATCGCATCTCTGCGATAGTCAAGGAAATAATCACCCTTCATCATCACATTTTGTTTAAAGTAATAAAAAAGTAAAGACATATACAATTATGTGAAAATCATATATTTAAAGTAATAAATTATAGAATTAAACAAAATTATATTAAATGTTCAAAGATACGGCCTTCCACTTGTATACATAGACCAGTTCTTTGTAAAAGCTGTTGTTTGACCTGTTGAAGAATTTCGGCAGATACTTCTCAACAAATAGTTCTTATTATTGTTTGCATATTCTCTCTAGCTCTTGAAGAGCTTAATATGAAAAAAATATTGAGCTTTCTATGTAAAATAAATACGTTTTTGTGTTTAAAGTTTCTTCATTATGCAACACTTTCGCGAACACCTGCAATTAGATAAGGGGCAAAGTGTCACTTCCGGTCCGAATTTCGTATTTTTTTATACAAAAAATATTTTAAATGCACCTATGAATACGTTTGTACTATTGATAAGTCTGTATAGAATGCATAATTTGCGAGATATTTGCAAAAAACTCCTGTTAGATAAGAGGAAAAATGCCACTTCCGGTCCGAATTTTGTATATTTTTGTACAAAAAACTATTTTAAACGCACCTATGAATATGTTTGTACTATTAATAAATCTATATAGAATGCATAATTTGCGAGATATTTGTAAAAAACTGTTTTTCGATGATATAAAAAGACCTATTCCTTTGGGTAAGAATTTCGAAAGACTATATTCTTGAGAAATTTGTCTAAACTTAGTAATTGACGAGATATTAGTAAAATTTGATTTTGTCATTGAAATAACCTACTACTTCCGGTTTACCGATTTCACCCAAAGTCTAATCATCTTAAGAGAAAGAATATACTAGTAAATATAAAATATATATTGATAGTTTTAGCAGCAAAATTGAGTAAATATTAATGCCTGCACTACTTTTTGAATACTTTTCAAGTTATTTTTGTTTCATTTTGTGATTATGGAGTTTTACCATGTACTTGCCGACAGTTTGGTACCACCTTGTAGTTTATTACTTACTAGAAAGTGACTTTTAACTATTGCTAGTTTCTCTATAATGATCTCATTACTTCCTAATTGGCATTATTTTTTTTTTTGTATGTATTCGTCAATAATTTTAGTAGATAGGACTACTTTCACTATTATTCATGTATTAACAAGCATATAAACATCTAATTTGGAATAAAAACTGATTTAAAAGTTATATATTCCACGATTAAAATACAAGATCTAATTCGTATTGATAAAAGTATAAGACAGTAACACATGAATATAAGATTATTTACATAATCAAACTGAATAATAGCATATTTAATATTTATTTTCCTATTTGTTCTTTCTAAGGTTATCCGAAAGCCCAACGAGGTTACTTTTTATATAAATATACATTAACTATATTTTTTGTTAGATGTTAATGAATACTAGCGATACACCTATAAGAATATTAGTGAATGGACAGTTACATAATACTACACAAGAATTAAAAAATATGTACATTTTGCTTTAATACATCTTAACAGCAGTTAGACAATAATCGATACTGTGATTTCTAGTAAATGTGTAATACTTAAAATTTGGTATGTATTTTTATATATAAAATAAATATTTAAATTTTTATTACTTCTTATGAATAGAGATTACAGAACTACCTACCTATATGAAATATATTTTCTTATGGTGAAGGTTATTAAGAAATATAAAAGCTACATGGATGTAACTATGTAACTTTAGTAACGTAAGTTCCTGTTAATGGGAATACATTACTTTACTACGAGATAAATTAATATGTTTGAGTTAAATACGTTAATAAAACAAATATAACTTATATACTTATATTCAGCCATTGCCAATATAACCTAAAACATGAAATTGCGAGATTTCAAGTGCTCGAACTTGAATTAAATGAACATTTAACTCAATCTCGAGCAATTGCAATATGTTGCTTTATATACATATATAGGTATATAATTAAAATTTGTTTCTTTGCTGTTTGTAATAATAAAAGCATAAATTTATCTTGGCATTAGCGGTCTTGTTAATTACATTCATTGTGAAGGCTTAAAATGAACAGAACAATTAAAAAACATTTAAACGTTTCAACAATTTTATTCTTGTCTTCCTCAGAATACAACATATACTACTAAATTTCGTTTAGCGGTAAAACCAAAATTAACAAAATCTGTCGTTTTTGCCCTTATAGAGTTTGTTTTAAATTAGTGAACACACAACAGCTTAAAAGAACCCAACCAAAAATAACAACAACGAAAAACATGCAATTAAAATCAGTTGGTTACGCTAGACGAAATTTAGTAGTATATATTTAAGAATTTTATATTGTATACTGTATCATTTTAATCATTGACAATTAAGGTAACAAGGCCGCTAATGCCAAGTTATATTTTTGTTTATATCAGCATGTGTCAATTTTCATTAGTCATAGGCGATTAATCCATACAGTACGTGGCAACATAGTACCCCTTCTTTCCTTTCCAATGCCAGCACGACCGATGCATGTTCGTAAATACAAGTTAGCGTGGTTAGCAGTAACTATTCGACCACCGCGGCTTGGGTGTTTGTAATGCGTTCAGAAATAATATTACGAGTTGCAAGGATTTGTTTTTCCTTTTCCTTTCAGTAAATGCAGAGAATTATTAAGCTGCGTTCACGCTGCATGACACAAACAAAAGCGTAATTCTAATAAAATTAAAAATAAGCTAAATAAAAAAGGATTCTGAAAATAATAATAAACTACTAGATCAGGAGATCGCGGCGGCCATTTGATGTTTCCCGTTCCAGTAATAAGACGCCTTTATTGCAGACTAGATCGCAACGTGTTCGCAGCTAAACATTGAATGTAGAACTGGGAAGATCGGAGAAAATCGTTGTGATGTCGATTGGTGACGGACAGTAGGGGTGCCATGTTGCCACGCATTACTTGTACACGTATAAATCGCACATAAACATTGAATCCCTATACCTAATGAAAACTGATACATACGGTATATGCGGCGTATATAAAAATTGAAAATTACTTGCAATATTTTAATAATTAATGTGTTCGAGGAAAAGAATGTATCATCACCGTAGACTATCAGTATCCACATAGTCTTGTCACTATACAATTTGCTCATCAACGCTGCCTGATGCTTATTTTCCTAATTATCGATATGTATATTTATACTAACCGAGATGGTACTTGCAAGCATGGGAGGTAATTTCTTAATCATTTCATTGCATAAAAGCAAGCATTTAATTATTTTTTTACCTTCTATCGACTCGAGGCACATACTGTGATCGACATCGGAACGATGAAAACTCCCTATTTCATTCATATTCATATTGTTAATACACACAAAGCACATATGTGAACAACAACCTTTTCATTACTTTTTAATTCCTGTCGCAATTTTGGTGGTTAGGTGCATTAGCATTAAATGTTCATCATTCGTTCATTTTGATTTTGTATTTGGTCAGTTTTGTGTTCTACCCACCACAATTTGTAGTATATTTGCAGATAATGATGATGGAAAAATCCAATTACATTTTCTTTTGCACATTTATCTTTTGTCTGACAGCAAATATTGTTATTGTGCATAATTTAGAAGCTAATGCAACAACAGAAGTCATGGTTGTTCGAAATTATGGTAAACTTTCTATTAATACCAATAAGTGAGTGACATATTTACAAATTATGCACTCTTTCAGATGAATATACTTTCAACTATAACCCGGTCAACTTCGCTTTAGCAGATGTAAAACCAGACCAGGTTAGTTTTCGTTTATTTTCAAAAAACTACTCTGATGGTATATATTTACGAGAAAACATGACTAAGGTTAATATTGACAGAAATATACCAACAAAATTACTAATACATGGATGGTTCGAAAATGAAACAGTTGAATGGTATAGTCTTATTAAAAATGAATATCTTAAAAAAGGTGACTACAATGTAATTTTTGTCGATTGGCGAAAACCGGCTTCTAGAGCATTTAGCACTTCTGCAGCAAATACAAAGCCAATTGGATTTCTTGTGGCGAATCAAATACTGATTCTTGAATTAAATTTAGAAAAGGTTCATTTAATCGGACATTCGTTTGGATCACATATTGCCGGATTTGCAGGTAAAAGAATAATCGAAGAAACTGGATTAAAAATTCGGAGAATAACAGCCACTGATCCGGCAAGAGAAGAGTTCGAACACGATTTAGTTGGATTAGATAGTAGACTATCGGAATATGACGCTGATATCGTGGTTGTCATTCATACTGATAGTAGTCATTATGGTTTTACTATGCCAATTGGTACTGTTGACTTTTATTTCAATGGTGGTAGAAATCAAAACGGGTGTCCACCTTTAGCATTTGACGGTAAGTATAAATTTAAAATTATAAACTTCTTTTCATAGTGTTAACTTAAAAATTTTCTTTCAGATAACTGTAGCCATATACGATCAAATTATTATTTTGCTGAATCCATAAATAATAACAATTTTCTTGCTGTGAAATGTGATTTTTCATTGGATATATTTGAACATAGCATTTTACCATTTGATACGATTACTTTTGGAGAAGATATGATTGGTTTTGCTAGTGGTACCTATTGCCTGAGTACAAGTGACAAGCCACCCTACGCTTTGGGATAATTCATCAGAGGATTTCTAATTCCGTTTATATAAAAACTAAGAATAAGATTTATGACGAGCGAAAAATTGTCTTCATTTATGTATTATTTGTATAAAACTTGGTAGTAAAATAAAAAGTATAATTACATAATAATTTTGTCTAAAAATTGGTATACCGTAGTCGACATATTTTAATTTCTGATACGAAAGTAGAAAGAGGAAAAGAGCGCGACGAAATAAACTAAAGATAAACATAAACAAGGCTGCCAAGACAGTACACTCGACAAACGTTTCCTATGAAATGTAAGGCGTGAGGGTCCCCCGACACTGCGGTGCTCTCCGACCACTGTTAGCAAGCAGGCATCGCTGCATATTATAAGGTCATCTTCTACATGGTATAGAAGTATAAACCGAAATTAAAATTTGACGACTACGGTATACATAGCCTTACACAGTCCCATTTTTGTTGACTTAGCCCTTCTGTGACCCGTCTTCAATATAACAAGTTCTCCAGCTTGCCCCTCCAACTACATATTATGCAGACTGCAGGCCCGTTGCTCTAATACAATATATTATTTCACTGTTATAGTAAAATAACTAAGCGAAAGAAGGAGAGAATGGATATTTTTTTTCGATATAACAAAGATGGGTAAAAGTGTGAAATTATGTAAATATCTGTCAAGTTAATAAACATTTTGAAATACAATTTTTTATTTAAAAATTAGCGATGAGGGGACGTCATTTCATATCACTTATAAATATACAGGTATTCGTTAAAATAGTGACTTAGACTATGTTACACTGTTTTAAATGAAACACCGTATTTTTTTAATTTTTAGAGCAGAGGTCGGCAACCTTTTTTGGCCGCGGGTCAAAATCAACCAAAATGCGAGTATTAAAGAGACATTTGGGTCAGAGATATTTTCGTATTAAAACAGCATTTTAGTAAATATAAAATATATACCTATATTATTAAGAAAATAATTACAAACATAGTTGAATAAATTTTATTTATAAACTTTCTCTACGATATCAATGGCTCCCCTGATGTTGAACTTGTGATGTTAATTTAGTTAAGTCTGGTTTATAGTTAGTCGTTTTAAGTCGAACACAAGCATCTGAATTATCAATAGTTAACCTGCTCCTGTTTTTGCTTAAAATAAATTTCATTTGTGAAAATATTTGCTCACATTTATAAGTGGACCCGAATGTGGACAAAATGGCAAAGCCATTTTTTTAATGATGAAAACCTCGTAGGAAGTGATGCCCAACATGTTGATATCATGAGAAAATGATTATCTTCTGTATTTTCCAAATCGTTCCGCAATTTCTTGAATTTATCCGTCCATAATGTTGAACTTTTAAAATCAATCATTTCTAAACTAAAATTGTCAATTCTTAGATATTCAAAATACTGCAAATTTATAATATTTTCTTCTATTTCATCGGGCTTTATTATAAATGTAAACATTTCTCCATGTTTCTTAAGACTTTGAAACCAACTTTCATATTCACTTTTAATGACCGACATCCAACTTTCGAACATATTTAGATTGCGTTCATCGATATTTTCTTTTTCATGTTCACTTTTTAACAAGGGAAAGAAATGAAATTTTTTAGTTTTTATGTCAATTTCATATAATATCAATTTTGAAGTAAAGCTCCTCCATTCCTCATACATTTTCAAAATTGTGTGGTTATTTCCTTGGAGTCGTACGTTGAAATCATTATAATGGTTCATTATGTCTGTTAAGAACAAAAGTCTTAAAAACCATTGTTTATCATTGAGTTCGAGATCATTTTCACCGATTTCGGGAAGAAATATTTGTATATCGTCAAAACACTCTACAAATCTATTAAGAACTTTGCCCCGACTTAACCATCGTATTTCAGAATGTAATAACAAATCTCCATATTTCGATTCAATTTCCTCCAAAAAAGCTTTAAAGCGCCTGTGTATTAATGCTGATCGCGCTATTATCATGTTTACGATCGTAACAACTTTTTCCATTACATCCTTAAGTTGTTGTGTAGATGCCTTTGCAAATAAATTTTGTTCATGTATGATACAATGAAACGATAAAAGTGAATGGCCAAGTTCATTTTCCATTAGTTTTTCAAATCCAACAGTTTTTACCCTCATACTTGGAGCACCGTCAGTTGTTATGGAAAACAATTTACTTTTTAAATCCAATACTTGCCCATTTTTGAAATTTGTAAACTCTTGTACTTGACAAAAAATATCAGTGCCTTTGGTGGTGTCATTCATTGAAGCAAGAACGCATAGTTCTTCATTGACATTCGAGCTATTTATTGATGCAAATTTAATAATTATTGCAAGCCTACCAATACTATTTATGTCCCTACTTTCGTCAACTGCAATGCTAATTATGTCACAAGATAGCAAATCATTTTTGATCTGTTCATCAATATTCTTGGCCATATCTTCAACAAGACGCTGGACTGTTCTAGCTGACAATGGCATTTCTTTGATTCTCTCAATTATTTGTTTTTTATTTGCGAAGTCATTAAATAAGTGTTCGGAACAATTTCTGAATGCGTTTTTTAAAAACTCGCCGTCTGTAAATGGTTTTCCGTTGGTACTAATGCTAAGAGCTGCAACAAAGCTGGCAGACGAAGCGTGATTGTTGCTGGTAACAGAACTGTTTAAGAATTTATTTTGTTTTCCAAAATTTAATACACGTTTAGCAATGTGTTCAGATTTATCTTCATTTGCCATTTCACTCACATCTTTATGTTTTGAAGAAAAGTGTCGCTCAATATTATAACCCCTGGCGGTAATTATATCTGTAAAGTACATTTCAATTTGTCACCATTTTCGATACACCCATACTTTTCTGTCCACAGATCTTGAAATAATCTCTTTTTTGCTTTTTGTTTGTTCATGGTAATTCTTTTAAATAATGATATTGCTATATATACACGTGCTATAACTGACATACAACTGAGATAACGACGCGCGCATCCAAGAATGGTACAATTTGTTCGGACAATGTTGCTGCATTCCGCATACTATCGGCCGATTCCATATCCAGTCAGGCGGGGTGGGGCCTTAACTGATATTTTTATTTGTTATACTGGATTCAAATTTGGTACGTTTATAACTTTGCGACAAAAATTTTTTGGGAAAAAGAAAAAAAAATGTTTGTATATCTTATACTTTATTTTCGGAACTAAAGTGGGTCACTTGAAATTACCAAATGGGTCACTCGGTGACCCACGAGTCATAGGTTGCCGACCCCTGTTTTAGAGATTTCCCTTTCATCAAACTATAACACTTGGAGTTTAAAGTAACTAGTTTGATTCTTACATACCAAAGATCTAAATTTTAAAATTTTCACCTCTAGTATTGTTTGCTATATAGGTATGACTGTGTTAATCCGAATTAGAAGTTCCCATCTTTAAAATGTCATTTATCGTATTTTTCATGAGCTAAGTGATCTTTTATATACACTTTGACATGCTGGGACTTCGTGGCGCTTTAGTCACGGGGTTAACTTAGCGACGGGCACTTTTAAAAATTCAACAAATGCTTTAATTGTCAAACAAACATTTGATGTGTATTATTATTTTTAAATTTTATCACAAGGATTAATAGTTTCCGGCAATTATTCAGTTACGGTTATGCAGACTATACCAAATGTGTATTGACGTCACACCCGAGGAAATGATAGAAATAATCTCCTCCCTAAAGAATACAAAAACAGTCTGTGAAATAATCGCCGCTCCTCTTGTGAAAATGTTAAATCGTTCAGTATACACTGGCACTTATTTCCCTTCTTTATTCAAGATATCACAGATCATGCCAATTCATAAGAAGAACGATGCTACTACTGTATCAAATTATCGACCAATTTCATTACAAAGTGCATTTTCAATAATTTTTGTGGCAGCAGTTTACAGGAGGTTATCGGTGATCCTAGAGAGCATGGTTTTCGGATACCCAGGTCAACGAATCATTTTTTTCGATACATTTATTGGGCGCTTGAGGCTGGCATTTTTTGGATCTTTCTCACTCTTTCGATAAACTTGAGGTCGACTATGTTGTGGACAAAATGTACTCACTTGGTACATGGGATTCTTTCTTGCAATGGATAGAATCTTTAGTAATAGAAAAATGGGGTCCAAAACTAGTGTTCTCCTAATCTTGTTTTATGTTAGGGGCATCAGCAATTAGTAACAATATTGTTTTGAAATACGTGAATAAGTGAATCAGTAGCGGCCTTCTTGATGAATAAGTGAAGCACTGATTCACCTAAATTTCTGTTAAATTAATGAATATTTTATTCCATGTTTCTTAATTTTTTCGCTCGGATATATAAATTTAACATAACAACAAATATTATGTTATCCGTACAATATAATTTTGTACCTAAACAATTGTATTTTTATTACATATATTATATTACTTATACTATGACATTAGTACTATTACTTCTATTCACTACTTGATATAATTTCTTTGTTGCTTTCTGTTTATAATTAAAATTCCCTTAAATGCAGAAAATAACTTTTTTTAAATTTAATTCTTTTAAGGGAGTGTAATTTACGAAAATACTCTCACATAATACTTTAACAATATATGTATAATTGTAATAAAAATAAAAATATTTTAAAGTTACTATAACCACGTATGATATCAGCATTTAACAGTTGAAATTACGGCCCTAGTATCAGGTAAGCTGAAAAACGAGGTGGTATATCAAATGTATCAGGGGTAAAATAAAATATATTATCTCCTCGGTCTTTTTCTTGCTAAATAAAGTCTGTCTAAACCTAATTAAGGTAGGCATTATCAGCCGCGATTCCGTGCAGAGAATAATTATTTCTCAAATTTAAATTCTTTTACGAAATTTATCTCGGTAGGTAAAGTCTACATTTGAAATTTCGTCCGTAGCATCAGGGCAGCAGAAAAGCGAGAAGGTATATCAAATATATCAGGAGTAAAATTAAATATATTGGTGCCATCTGCACAATAGTAGCTGGACTATATCCTAAATATAGCTACTATTGTGAATATAGAATTCTATATTGTTTTACTCCTAATGCATGTGAATATAGTATTCTACACGGTGGCCAGAAAAATGCGGACAAACGCCAGGTAGAACGATTCTTTGTTCAATTCTGAGGCGATAATCTTAATCCAAAAAAGTTATACGGTCCTTCCTTACGGCATACGAGACCATCAAACATTAAGTTGTACGGCTAAAATTTAGCAAAATTCGTCAAATTTATCTATGTAAAATCATTGTGGTGAAATTTAGAAATGGAATTATCTCAAATGCATTGATGTAACTAATCGATTAATACCAATGGTTTACAAAAAAAAAAAAAAAAAAAAAAGCACTACTACTTTTTTCAATTAAGATTGTCAACTCAGAATTAAACAAAGATTTGGCCTGCGTGGCGTTTGTCCGCATTTTTTGGCCACCGTGTATATTCACGATATAGTGTGGCTGCTACTTTGAAGATGTCACCACATTTATTTTGTTTTACTCCTAATACATTTGTTATACCTCCTCGCTTTTCTGCTGCCTTGATGCTACGGACGAAATTTGAAATGAATGTGCAGTGTTTCGGCTTCAGTTACTTGAAATATTCTTTCTTGACAGACTAAAAAAAGTCTGTCTAGACAAAATTTAGACATTATCAGCCGTCCCGATTCCGTTTATAATTAAAATTACCTTAAATGCAGAGAATATATTTTTTTAAATTTAATTCTTTTAAGAGAATGTAATTTATGAAAATACTCTCAGTTAATACTTTAACAATATATGGATAATTGTAATAAAAATAAAAATATTTTAAAGTTACTATAACCACCTGGTATGATATCAGCATTTAACAGTTGAAATTACGCCCCTAGTATCAGGTAAGCTGAAAAACGAGGTGGTATATCAAATGTATCAGGGGTAGGTAAAATAATAGTATATTATACACCTAGGGAGTGAAATGATGTTTTTTTCCGAGGTGCAGTTTGTAGCCCGAGGGCGAAGCCCGAGGGCTCTACAAAGCACCGAGGAGAAATTCATTCACTCCCGAGGTGTATATACTATTTTTTGCACGACCCAAACGATTTTAATTGAAGAAATCTAACTTTTTTTAAAAATTGTCAACATGACGTTTCCAGTTGTCGAACGCAAAAATCATGCTGGTTCTGATGGAAACCCTTGACGACCGATAAATAAGGGTAGCCATATTGGTTTTTTGTGAATATCGAGAAACTGCCCGTATTTTCTTCGCTTCGTTAAATAAGCATTGGAAAAATGTGTGACGAAACTATTGAAGAAACGGCTTCAAAAATAGTTGTGAATTTATTGCCAGAAAAATCTAGGAAGATCTACGAAAAGTGCTTCAAGGAATTTTGTGATTGGTGTCTGGTAAAAGAAGTAGATGAAATTCATAGCGAGAGTGTGCTCCTGGTATATTTTGCCGAAAAGGCGAAGCATTTTAAGGCTTCAACACTGTGGTCACATTATCAATGATAAAAGCTACTCTTAGCGTGAAAAATAATGTCGACATCAGCAAGTACTCACGATTAGTAGTATTCCTTAAAAGACAAAATACTGGATACCAGGCAAAAAAATCAAAAATTCTTACTAAGGAGCAAGTTCATCAATTTCTAATAGACGCTCCAGAAGAAAAGTACTTGATGGTTAAGGTAAACTAAAAAAGTTAATGTTTCTAATTTAAGATAATTATACACTATGATTTCAGGTAGCAATGATTATGGGAATTGCTGGGGCTTTAAGATCGGATGAACTGGTAAAATTGACAGTAGATGATGTCCAAGACTTGGGATCAACTATTTTGGTATCTGTAAACAATACCAAAAATCATGTAAATAGAGCATTTACGATAGTCTCCAAAGAAAACTGTGCAATTGATTTTGTTGTTATTTGTAAAAAATATATGGTTCTGCGGAAAGAAAACACAGATCATAGACGGTTTTTTGTATGTTACAGAAATAACAAATGTTCCACACAACCCGTAGGTAAGAATACTTTTGGAGGATTGCCTAAGCAAATAGCTTCATACCTCAATTTACCCAATCCATCTTCCTACACCGGCCACTGCTTTCGGCGCTCATCAACATCTTTTCTGGCCGATTCAGGTGTTGAAATTGGAGTTATAAAACGTCATGGCGGATGGAAATCTGATACTGTCGCAGAGGGATATATTGAAAATTCATTAGTTAATAAGAATTTGATTTCCGAAAAAATTCTAATCGGAAAAGACTCGGAAAAGGAAAATCGACCGTCAACTTCCAGTGGGTCAAATCAAGTGGATATTAATGTAAAAGAAAATCGACTGTCCAATTCTAGCGGCTTTAAGCAACGTGTGATTAGTCCATTAACATCTTTGTTCACTATTAATGGTGGTACTAACATTAATGTCAATATTAATATTAAATAAACGATTAAATTCATAAATTGAGTTGGCTATGTTTTTTATACCAAGGGAGCAAAAGAGTCACTTCACTCCCTCATTTAAGGGAGTGAACGTGCCTATTATGCAAGGGTCGTGCAAAAAATATATTATCTCCTCGCTCTTTTTCTTGCTAAATAAAATCTGTCTAAACATACTTAAGGA
The DNA here is from genome assembly GCA_963170755.1 of Amphimallon solstitiale. Classification (NCBI taxonomy): domain Eukaryota; kingdom Metazoa; phylum Arthropoda; class Insecta; order Coleoptera; family Scarabaeidae; genus Amphimallon; species Amphimallon solstitiale. The sequence continues at coordinate 36,926,394 of OY720680.1, forward strand.
AGGCATTATCAGCCGCGATTCCGTTCATAATTAAAAATTACCTTAAATGCAGAGAATAATTATTTTTCAAAATTAAATTCTTTTACGAAACTGTAATTTAGGAAATTTACATTTCAAAATTTTGTCCGTAGTATCAGGGAAGCAGAAAAGCGAGGAGGTATATCAAGTGTATTAGGAGTAGATACTACTGTGAATACAGGGTGGCTGATAAAAAACGCCCCAAGCCGTAGCTCCGTTATTTACTATCCGATTTTAAAAAACAAAATATCAAAGAAAATGGTTAAGTAAATACTATCAATTGGCGTAATCGAAATATTATTAGGAACAAAAACTTTGAACATGCGACAGTCAATTTTTTTTTTTAAATGGCAACGTATATTTTTAATTAATGTTTCGGATAAAGAATGTTTTCCTGATTTTGATGATGTATAACTCGTCAATTTTCAACATAAGTTTCAAGTGTGCTGTGGTTAATATCATTTTATTGGAATGGAAATTTTAAAAAAATACAAATAAATACGAAACTTATCTACAAATATTGTTCAAATTGTCTGCCGCCTTGTTGAAGACATAGTTGACACCTTCTAATTACTCCATTAGTGGCGTTGAGTATAAAATTAGGAGGTATTTCGCGGCAAGAATTCAGAATTCTTTGCCATAAAATGTCTATATTTTTCGGACTAGTAAAATAAACCTGATCTTGAAGATAGCCCCATAACCAAAAATCCAGCGGCGTAAGGTCGGGCGAACGAGCGGGCCATTGAATTGGTCCATTGGTCCCTATCCACCTCTCAGCAAATGTCGCATTTAACCATTCAACATTTATTAAGGCATTATGAGGAGGGGTGCCATCTTGCTGAAAATACATTCTGTTTAGCTCGGCAATTGGCAAATCATCTAAAAAGTTTGTAATGTTTTCACGCAATAGTTGATGGTATTTTGCTTGATTTAAGATGCCATCTATGAAAAATGGGCCAATTAATCGATAATCCCAAAGACCGCACCATACCTACATTTAAACTGAATCTTTGCTGAAAATTATTCTCAATTATAATTCTTGGGTTTTCTTGGCTCCAACATCGATTGTTCTTTCTGATAAAAATGCCATTATTACTGAAACTGCATTCGTCCGACCAAATAATTTTTCGATAAAAATTACGATCTCGTTGTGTAACATTTAAGAAAAAGTTGCAAAATTGCATTCTTCGACCATGATCATTTTCCAATAGTGCTTGTACTTTTTGAGAGATGGATGGTATGAACTTGTGCTCTTTGAGTATCGCTTGTGTTGTTTGGTGCGATACGCCGACCTCATTTGCAATTCTCCGAGTAGAAGTCCATGGACTTTCTTCCACGCATAAAAGAACGTCCAATTCTGTATTTTCCTAACTGTCGACTCTTACTTTTTGGCATTTTGAAGGCTCCATATTTTCTTAAATTCTGTTCGATTCTTCCGAATTTACGACGGTCTGGAACCTCTCTTGTCGGATAACGATAACTCTAGAGTCTCACAGCTTCAGCACTATTTCGATTACATTTAAAGTATACTTGCAACATGTCGGTCAGTTGATTGCTATCCATGTTAATGATGAATTAAACTCACAGAAAGAATCAGAACGTTGAACTAATGTCACACCGATACACAAATGTCACAATGACAGTATTTATTAACATTTATATTCTAATTGACAGTAGTTATTACTTGATGCATTTGATTGCTATTCACGGCACACTTGAAACTTATGTTGAAAAATTGATGTGTTATACATCATCAAAATCAGGAAAACATTCTTTATCCGAAACATTAATTAAAAATATTCAACAGTAATTACATAAGTGGTGATAATTTTTTGATAATTTTAACTAGATGCACGAACCTTTGTTGCTATAGAAATCTCACGAGTGGACGAAGTCCACGAGTGGGATTTCTTAATAGCAATAAAGGTGAGTGCTAATCTAGTTAAAATTATCAACAAAAAATTATTACCACGAATGTAATTCGGCGTGATTATTTTTTAAACTATGTCGGAAAATGTTAAATAAGTATGTAAGTATCTTTATTAAACAATTAAGAATCTTTACAATTGTTGTAGTTAATGGTGCAATTATTGCAGGTAATAGTGCTATTTCCTTGAGATGAAGAGGAAGAAACAGTGTCTCCTCTTAATTTGTTTATTACGGTTGCGTGATGCTTTTCGTCAAGTTGTAGATAGGGTTTGATGGAGTTTGCAGAAGAGTGTCCTGTTATTTTTAACAACTGCTGCTCACCTACTCCACTTTTAGCTAGTTGTGTTACAGCAGAAGAACGATGTGAATGGTTTGTAATTTTTATCTTTTTAGGATCCAAGCCAATCTTTTGGGCCGCTTGTTTTGTCCATTTTCCTATTTCGTTTTGGCCTACCGGGAGATTTTTATACCACCCCTTAGATAAAGGTTCCTGCCAATATGGATTAGGTGACAAAAAGAAACGATCAATTTGAATATTTTCAGTTCTTTTTGACATTAATTTATGAAAAAGACGTACCGGACATTTGTCAGTGTTATTTTTATTTGGCGTTAAAAATTTGCTATCAGTTAACCTGCGCGATCCACCTTGTGCAGTTTTAGAAATTATCGGATTATATTCTATCCTTCCAGTTTGATTTCCATAATGATCTATTTCTTCTCTAAAATATTGCACTAACGCTTTTGACGCTTCTCCACCTCTCCATGCCAGTTCGTAGCTAGCAGTGTGATAGAACTTTCTTTGTAATCCATTTGGAGTATTTTCGTCCCATGCTGCTATCATCTGTTCTATTTCTTCTTTCTTGAGAGCTGCAGCAGATGATTTTCTTTTTTCGAGAATAAATTGAAGTTCTCGACGCTTACAATTACGCGCGTCTCTCCCAGTCTTAAATTCAATATCAGTGAATGGATCCATTTTTCTATTATAATCCTTGAAATATTTTTCCTGGATAAGTTTTGCGGTTCCATTCCACAAAGTTTTGACAACAGATTCTTTGTAGTTTTCTCCATTTTTTTTTGCGCATGTTATATGCCCAGTCCTCCAAAATTGTTGCGATTTGTTTCAACTCGGTTGATGCAGTTAACTCATAATTACGTTCAAGGCAAAACTCTGAAAACTGTTTCCATATTGTGTTCTTACTTTTTTTGGTGTTGATTGGTGTTGTTTGTTCGACAGCTGTTTGTATTGAATCAGCCGAGCTTTGACCAAATCTCGTGCTCATGTTGGTTTTTGTAAGATAACTAATTGTTTCTTCGAATTTATACCAATTCACTCACCTTATGTTAGAGAAAATCTCGACGGTGCTGAATTTTAATGCTTATTTTGAGACAAATGGATGCGCTACCTTGACAACCAGGGCAATACTAACTTTTTTATGTATTTATTTAAACACAGGTCCAATTAAACAACTTGAAAAAATAATAGAACAATTCGTAAAATTATATTTATCGCTTATGTCATCATAAAATGTCATACATCATTGTCATCGGAATAGACAATGATGCGTTAGCGTTAGTTAAATGATGGTTTCATTGGTTAATTTGACACACATGATTAGAAATAGACCAATTTGATTGGATTTCTTTTTAATCAAAAAATTATCGCTGTAATTTGCTACTAGCAAATAGTCGGTGTAATTGTGATGTTATTGGTCGATTTCAAACTTTTTCTCATTACGATTGGCTGACATAACAGTTTAAAAAATAATCAAAGATAATATAACGAGATCTTGACAAATAGTCGACTATTTCATTGTGATCAATTTTTCGAGTGTGCGCTACGGCCAATTTGACGAGACCAAAATTGGCATTAATAATTTGACTAGAGCACGAGAGCTTTAGCTCGAGGGCTTTAGTCTTTAATTATTAATGCCAATTTTGGTTAAGTCAAATTAGGAGGCACACGAGAAAAATTGAAACAATGTAATAGTCGACTACTTATCAAGCTCGAGCTATATTTGTTAAGATTATTTCCTAAACCAGTTGTCAAATCGATGTGATTATCAATAATTTCATCCGAAACATCGCTAAATCTCTTTTTGTCGGACATTTTCATCTATTTGACACGTATGCCACTTAATGAAAAAATACATACTTGATTTGTTACCTACATTTGAATAGTCGATTTGTAATAGTCGCTGATATCAAGAACCGGTACCTTTCATGGTTAATTTCAACTTCAGTTTTGATTGTGATTGGACAAAATTTAAATTTGACAGGTGAAGGAAATAATCAAAGGTAATATAACGAGAGCTTGACAAATAGTCGACTATTTCATTGTGATCAATTTTTCGAGTGTGCGCTACGGTCAATTTGACGAGACCAAAATTGGCATTAATAATTTGACTAGAGCACGAGAGCTTTAGCTCGAGGGCTTTAGTCTTTAATTATTAATGCCAATTTTGGTTAAGTCAAATTAGGAGGCACACGAGAAAAATTGAAACAATGTAATAGTCGACTATTTATCAAGCTCGAGCTATATTTGTTAAGATTATTTCCTAAACCAAGTTTCATAATAAAAAATGAGTTGTCAAATCGATGTGATTATCAATAATTTCATCCGAAACATCGCTAAATCTCTTTTTGTCGGACATTTTCATCTATTTGACACGTATGCCACTTAATGAAAAAATACATACTTGATTTGTTACCTACATTTGAATAGTCGATTTGTAATAGTCGCTGATATCAAGAACCGGTACCTTTCATTGGTTAATTTCAACTTCAGTTTTGATTGTGATTGGACAAAATTTAAATTTGACAGGTGAAGGAAATAATCACTTATAATACCATGAGTAGTCAAAGTTATGTCGATTATTTTTGTGGTGGTTACACGAATGTCTTTCATGATTGCATTTAAATACTACGAGTGCGGAGCACGAGTAGTATTCGCAATTATGAAAGACATGAGTGTAAAGCACCACAAAAATAGTAGACTCAACTTTGACTACGAATCGTATTCGAGAGACTATTCAATGAACCAAATCAATTTTTCATATTAAAATGACTCAAAATTTAGTTACACATGATTACGTTTCCATGTCAACAAAAAAAACATTTATGTTTGTCATTAAAATTTTTGGAATGAATTACTTCAAGGAGGAACTCGATAACAAGGGAAGAAGAACTGGTAGAATTGAGTATAATCCAGTATTTTCGAAAACTGCGCAGGGGGGAACTAAATCATTGACAGGCAGCAAGTGGTTGATAGAGAATAAAAGCAATACCGATATGTGTCCAGTTAGGTAACCTATTTATATTTAATTTCAAGACGGTATAATTAATATTCTTCTGTTATTTAGATTGTATTATCTACTGAAATCGAAGAGAGGAAAAAATGTGAAAACAGAAAGGATGTTTTTGACACCGAATCCGTTTTGGGATAAAGTTGAGAATGCGGTGTGGTATAAGAACAGTCCAGTTGGTATATGTGAGATCAGTAAATGGGTGAAGTTATTAGCTGAAAAAACTGGATTAGATGTTAAAAGAAGGAAGATATCAAATCATTCGGTACGCTCTTCAACTGTATCATCTCTGGCGAAAGCTGGAGTCGGAGAGCAACAACTGATGAAAATAACGGGACACCAAAATCTGAATTCCATAAAATCGTACTTGCAGCTTGATGATGAGCACCACGAGTCGATTATCACCAAAATGCGAAGAAATTTTACAACAACAAATGTGTCATGTACAACTTCGACATCTGTCAGTAATAGTGACGGTATTAAGCTACAAGAGAAAGGTACTCCCTCGGGTACTCCCAGTGATAGCTCTGTTCCAGAATGTCTGCTGCAGCACTGCAGTAATGTTAGTTTTTCTAATTGTACCTTCAATATTGTTAGTAAATGAGTTACATTAATAAAAACTTTCACTTGTTTAAAATATCCACTTGAATACCTTCTAGGAAGATATAATCGCTGAAATTTCCTGTTGCTATGATACGAAAGTAAATATTTGCTATTTTATTGGTTCATATTTGAACAATGACAGGTGAATTGAATAGTCACTTATAATACCATGAGTAGTCAAAGTTATGTCGATTATTTTTGTGGTGGTTACACGAATGTCTTTCATGATTGCATTTAAATACTACGAGTGCGGAGCACGAGTAGTATTCGCAATTATGAAAGACATGAGTGTAAAGCACCACAAAAATAGTAGACTCAACTTTGACTACGAATCGTATTCGAGAGACTATTCAATGAACCAAATCAATTTTTCATATTAAAATGACTCAAAATTTAGTTACACATGATTACGTTTCCATGTCCACCAAAAAAACATTTATGTTTGTCATTAACATTTTTGGAATCGTGTTCCTATTTAGTTCGTTTCGTTGAATAAAAACTGGTGTTTCTAAATAATGGGAACTGAGAAAAGATTTGGCACGAAATCTGAAGACGAAATCGATGCTGAAATTTGCGAAAATATCCCTTGGAACACGAAGAAATCCAAAGATTCAGTATGGAGACAATTTAGTACATTTTTAACAGCAAAAGGCTATAAACTGGATCAATCTACTTCTCCTGTGGACTTAAATGTCATCTTAAAGTCGTGGGCATGTAATATGAAGAAAAAAGATGGGTCCGATTATAAAGAAGGCGTCATCAAGCACATGTGGAACGTGACGGCGAAAATGGTTCAAGAAATGTTCTTCAATAAGTGGAAAATAAACGTAAACCCGTTTTCTGATGCAATATTTAAGTCAGCACGTGACGCCAGGGATGCTACAAGAAGAAAACTGCAAGCGTGTCCTGAAAAAAGAACCAGCAACGCGGCGGCACTTACAGAACCAGAATACTTAAATATGATACGCATATTAGATGAGAGTACCCCAGACGGTTTACAGAAAAAGTTTTTCTTAATAGCATCTTACGAACTAGCTTGGCGGGGAGGAGAAGGGAGCAACTGTTTCACCTATTACTTCAAGGAGGAACTCGATAACAAGGGAAGAAGAACTGGTAGAATTGAGTATAATCCAGTATTTTCGAAAACTGCGCAGGGGGGAACTAAATCATTGACAGGCAGCAAGTGGTTGATAGAGAATAAAAGCAATACCGATATGTGTCCAGTTAGGTAACCTATTTATATTTAATTTCAAGACGGTATAATTAATATTCTTCTGTTATTTAGATTGTATTATCTACTGAAATCGAAGAGAGGAAAAAATGTGAAAACAGAAAGGATGTTTTTGACACCGAATCCGTTTTGGGATAAAGTTGAGAATGCGGTGTGGTATAAGAACAGTCCAGTTGGTATATGTGAGATCAGTAAATGGGTGAAGTTATTAGCTGAAAAAACTGGATTAGATGTTAAAAGAAGGAAGATATCAAATCATTCGGTACGCTCTTCAACTGTATCATCTCTGGCGAAAGCTGGAGTCGGAGAGCAACAACTGATGAAAATAACGGGACACCAAAATCTGAATTCCATAAAATCGTACTTGCAGCTTGATGATGAGCACCACGAGTCGATTATCACCAAAATGCGAAGAAATTTTACAACAACAAATGTGTCATGTACAACTTCGACATCTGTCAGTAATAGTGACGGTATTAAGCTACAAGAGAAAGGTACTCCCTCGGGTACTCCCAGTGATAGCTCTGTTCCAGAATGTCTGCTGCAGCACTGCAGTAATGTTAGTTTTTCTAATTGTACCTTCAATATTGTTAGTAAATGAGTTACATTAATAAAAACTTTCACTTGTTTAAAATATCCACTTGAATACCTTCTAGGAAGATATAATCGCTGAAATTTCCTGTTGCTATGATACGAAAGTAAATATTTGCTATTTTATTGGTTCATATTTGAACAATGACAGGTGAATTGAATAGTCGTTGCCATTTATAAAAAAAAAAATGACTATCGCATGTTCAAACTTTTTGTTCCTAATAATATTTTGATTACGCCAATTGATAGTATTTACTTAACCATTTTATTTTATATTTCGTTTTTTAAAATCGGATAGTAAATAACGGAGCTACGGCTTGGGGCGTTTTTTGTCAGCCACCCTGTATAGAATTCTATATTCACGATATAGTGTGGCTACTTTGAAGATGGAGCCACATTTATTTTGTTTTACTCCTAATACATTTATACACAAATATCGAGTAAATTCCGCTGTAGAGCAACCGTAGACACGTGTGTCTGACTCATTGGTCGTCGTCAGTACTGTGTAGCCAAGGAATAAGGTGGGATAACCTTGGAGATGTTAGCTACACGGAAGACCATCAGGTGACAGACCGCCATTTGTTGCTCTACAGCTGAATTTACCCGATATTTTTCTTTCTCTTGTATTTTATGTATCCGCGATTAATTCCTTTTTTTTATGATTTATCTTTCCTGGGTCTCGGATGACAGAGCAGTGTGGTGAAATATATTATGTTATCCGCACAATATAATTGTGTACCTAAACAATTGTATTTTTATTACATATATTACTTATACTATGACATTAGTACTATTACTTCTATTCACTACTTGATATAATTTCTTTGTTGCGTTCTGTTAAGGTGAGATTGTAGTCTGAGTACGATGTTATTGTTTCTTGCATTTTCCAATGTACTCGTATTTACTACATAATGTACTTGCATACATACATACATGCGTATGAGAAAGTTGTGGAATTCCAGAAGGACAATTTCAAGACATCGGACAAACGAAAATTGATTATTGAGTATGGGCTATATTAGTAACTAGTTTTATCATCGTAAGCATGCCTTAGTGTTGAATGATTTAATTTTTGATTACATTAATGATGTTCCTTTAGTAAATGTAAATACGGATTGACATATGCATATTATTAGATGCCACTTTCCATTTAGTCTTGCGTTGATGGGTGTATGAATGTAAAGTGCCAATACTGAAAGTAAGTACTTACCAATTGCATTTTCATTATGTTTACACTGATTTATGTGAAACTTAACAAATATTGCTTACTCGTATGCTGTTTAAAATAATGATTTAATTGTTCGAAAAAATCAATAGCATTGAATTGCTACGAATACTACAGAATACAACTACCAAACAATTGTAGTTTAAAATTTTAACACATTTTTTAATTGCGTTTAGGTTTTACTTTTACGTTGGTTGTTTATTCTTGTTTGAAAACCTAAAATAAAGGCGTGAACAGTCTCAAATTCATTAATTCCATTTGAAATTTTACAGCGTAAAATTTACACTAACTTTTATTTATGTAGATATAGAGCACAGAAAAATAAAATGAGAAGAGAAAAGCAGGTATCTGTTAGTATTTTGGGATTTTAATACTTATAGTTTGGTACATTACAAGACATAACAGAAAATCCATACTTTTTATAATAATAGTCTCTAATCGTCCAAGAGCAATTCCGCCAATTAGAGGACAGAAAATGGATGTAAAATTATAGAAAATATAAATAGAAAATCGTTCTATATATATCTGGATGGTAATTTGACAAAAGGGCGAACGCGCCAATTTTACGATTTAGAGCTTTATGTACCAAAAAATAAGTAGGTACCTACTGTACGATGATGTTGGCAAAAGGATGAAAGTATTTGGTGGAATATAAGGTGTTGGTACTCAAAAATACATTTTTCCTTTGGGCGAATCCGTCCAAAAGAACGAATGGAACAAAAGTTAAAACGTCTAAAGGGCGAACGTGCATTGCTTTGCTTTAAGCAGGATAACCTAAAAATAGTTTTGTTCGTTGATTGTATAGTGCGTATGCGATACGGCACGAAAATATAGTTAATTATGTCTAGTCGGACAGAACGAATACTAAAATTGGCTCGTAATATTAATAAGCCAACAAGTAGTGTTTCAACTGATGTATCATTGTCGGGTAAATGTTAAGATGGCTACACACATGCAACAAAACATCGTACCGAACTCCGACGCGCAACATTCCTTGGTGCGCGACGAAGTTGCGCTGTGATGAAGTTTTGAGGTGCAAGAGAACATCGTCGCCCAACATCAACGCGAACATAATGCCGTCCCAGGGTTGCCACAGGCTAAAGAAGAAATTATGGTACACTGTTGCCATAATTATCGATTTTTCCTGAAAATTATGTTACAAAGATTTTGTTTTCAAAATAAATGCAAATGTACATATTTGGAAATGTATTTATAAATGGAAAAAATTTTCATTTTTCTCAAAACTTTACATATACAAAAAATACACGTCAAATAGTTCACAAATTTTACAATAAAGAAGATTATTTATTATCAAAATGAATTTCGAGATTTTCTTCTTCGCCTTGTTAATTTTTGTATACTTTGGGAGGCCATTAAAAGTGAATTTATCGTGTCACTACACAAGCGATTTCTAATGTCTGTTTTTATTAAATTCACTTTTGAAAAAATTCTCTCACAGACGGCGTTTGAATGGGGAATTACTAACAAATATAATACAAAATTTGCCAATTCTCTAAACTCATAATTTGACATGATATGAATTTGAGAAATTTTGTACCAGTCTTTATCAATTGCAGCTTCATTTTTAATATCATCTTTACTTCTGACCGGTAATACAGCCGCCATTGATTCAATTAACTGTAAAAGTTCAATATTTTGTGGATCTACAATTCTAGGCAGTGGTTGGTTGCGTATACATATTCAGCGCCGCTATATAGAAATCACGTATCAGTAATCATAATATGTACCTACATTAAAAATATGTTACAATTATCGATTATGTTACATATTATTGTTCAGCATAATTTGAAGGAAAAATAATGTTACAATTCGATAATTATGTTACAAGTGGCAACACTGTGCCGTCCCATCCTCCCATAATCAGCCAGGCCCGTCCAGGCATGCGAACATGTGGCGCAACGTGAACGCGCAACATTTCTTTGATGCGACGGCAGAAAACCGACAAGTGATGGGACGCCGTTATGTTGCGATGTTGCGCTGTTGCACTGTTGTGTGGTTGCGTCCACACTTGAGACGCGACGGAGTTCGGTACGATGTTTTGTTGTATGTGTGTAGCCACCTTTTTATATGGCATTAGAGAATTTGGACGTTATTTACGGGTCACATTCCGGCAGTAGGATTGAAGAATCCGATGTAACTGACATAAGAAAAAGTCCTTCTTTTCTCTTGAATAACTGAAACAAACTATCAGATTATAGAACCAGTCGCCGTAAATGTTTTTTTAATATTTTATCTGTCAATTAGGTACAAGACTCTTTTTTTTTTTCGTAATTAGACAGGATAGCTAATGGTACAAAGAATAAAATAACAAACTCTATCTCTATCTTATGTCATTTAGACCAAATGTGGAAGATAGGCTCTTGGAGACCGATGAAGAGGACGAAGACTGCACCAAATTATTGATTTTTTGAGTATATTGTAGTTTTTTGTTACTTTAATTTCATTTGTATTTTCATATTTTTTTACAAACAATTTTTGAAGTAAAAACTTCTATGGACGCGTTGATGCATTGATTGTTGGGTACTGAACGAGACTGAGCCGTCACGCTCGGATTGTAACGCTCGTTCGGGTAAAGTCGGCTCGAGTCGAGTCGACTAAGGGAGCGAGAGAGGTATAGTTAACGCGTCTCTGCCGGTCTCTGCTATACTCGCTCGGCAACCGTTTCACGCTCGGCTTTGTATTATAACACTAACTAGCGGTGTTTAATTTCAATTAAATTGAAATTTAGAATAAATACGCGAAATATTGTATTTTTATTTTCTGAAAAATTCTTGTCCGCGTGCAGATGCGATCCCGAGCCGCCTGGGTGTGAGGCCGGCACGTTACCATTAGACTAGCGCGGGTACTCGTATGAGAATTATAATATCGTCTATTTGTATATACATGCGTACGTATGAATTTTTGAAATGAAAACTTGATCAGACCGAGCGAAATGTCCTAGAATAATGTATTCACAATAATAATAAATATATATTTTTTAAATGTAATATAGAACGAAAAAGGAAAATGTAAATGTAAATGAATATAGAACGAAAAAAAAAAGTTGTATTTCGTATTATTAACCTCGCCTTGATGAAGTTTTCACTTCTGCCGTGTGGTCTTAAGCACACCCATTTTTTTCTTATTTGACTGTTACTGAAATGTTTTAGAACTATTTTTATGATTTTATTGTAATTAATCATTAAAAGTTCTCACCGACTCTTAATTAGAGGTTTGGGCAAATGAATATAACACTTAACCAAAGGGCGAGCTTGGGGTCAATACACCACATCTACCAGCACTAATCTGAAAAAAGGTTGATTACTTATTCATTTGATTATTAATGTGAAAGGTTTGTGTAAAAATTTTTTAAATTGGGTGCCCATATATTTCCAGAACAGTTTTCTCCAATTTTTTCAATACAACGAAATGGTGCAATCGCCCTTTTGGCAAAATACCATCGATCTTTTAACCGTTAGGATGTCGGGCTTTGTATTTCTCTAGTGCTTATTTTCAAATTTACTTAATTTGTTCCTATCCTGCGCCATCTTCTTGACCCATGTCTTACCTCTTTTCTTTTAAACTTTTGCCAAGTAGGTGCTTTCACTCACATACGCAGTCTTTACTGGAATATGGTTTTTCATTCTTTACCAACTAATATAGCCTTTATTTTATAAAATCGTGCACCGAATTGATTTGAGTCTTGTTGTGTTTCTTTCGTTCTTTGTCCTATATCTTTCGGTCAGTTCCTTAACTAAATCTTGTAACTCGATTTTTTCTTGATGGTGGTACACAATATTCGAATCCGTTGCGTTGGTTAGTACAGCAATGCATTGTTTTGTGTACTTTCTTTTCATTTGTCTAGTATTCATATTTACTATTTCACCTGATGGTGTTCCGTTTAGCTTACATCTCTAAGGATATCCCGCCTTATTCCTTGGCTACACCGTACTGATGATGACCAATGAGTCAGAAACACGTGTCTACGGTTGCACTACAGCGGAATTTAGCCAATATGCTCTATTTCTTATATATTGAAATGGGGAACAAATATGATTGACTGGTATTGTATATTATTGACAAAATTTGAAGGATTATTTAATTTTACTAATTTATTTATTGACTGTTAAAATAAAAATATCTAAACTAAAAAGAACAGTTGTGTATACTTAAAATAGTTGTTCATTATTGTAAAGTTGAGTACATTCATATGGTAGACAGTTCTTGAAGGAATAGTAGTGGATCAAGTTCTTTGTTGCCTCAATTTTCTTTAAATTCTGAAAATGGAGATTTAAAATTTATTATTTTTGTTAAAATGTGGTTTATAACTTTGTAAAACTTGTCTAATTTAAAATATTGCTTAGTAAAGTAAATTAATGCTGAATATTAAAATATGAAGGATATAAATTGGTAAATAATTACGCGGGTAAAGTTTGAATAAGCGGATCTGTCAAAATTGACATTTACATAAGATTTTGTTAGTAAAGCATTTTGAAGTGCTAAGTATTAGTAATTCATTATTATAAAATAATAGAGATTTAATACAGAAGGTTTACTGAAATTTGGAAGCTCTGAAACTAATCATTTAAATGTTTAAAAACTATTTTGAACAAGAAGTATGAGAAAAGGAATTTTATTGGAGGTAATTATAAAAATAAAAAAGGTTGTCTGGGAGATATAACAAAACGAGAGAATTGAAAAATAATTTTTCAAAAGAGGTGCGTGTAATTTTCGGAAAATTAAAGTTTTATTCCGAAAATTGTACATTAAAATCACGAAAACCGCGAAAGTTGGTGTGAAAAGTGTTTATTTCAGCATTGGAAATAATAATTTGACGTTTGAAGAAAAAATATTTGTAGAGAAGCATAAAATAATAAATCAATTGTATTACTATTGAAATTGAGTATATTCTATGGTATAAGAAGTAAATTTTAGAAGAAAAGGAAATAGCAAAATAAAATAAAAACTTACCAAACAAGTATAAAGTCCTAGCGGAGTATTTAACTTATCAGTTGTACGAGAGGTCTAAGCGGATTTCCAGTTCTCAAAAGTACAAAGTTCCAGTTCCAGAAGATATCCTGTATTTAAGAGGACACCACAAGATACATCCAGTTTGTCGAACCCGTAGAAAAGGTTCATATTATTTTATAATCACGAGGGATTCCTACCAGACAGAATCACACGTGCAGTACAAAGTTCCAGTTCCAGAAGATATCCTGTATGTACGAGGTCACCACAAGATACATCCTGTTTTGTCGAACCCGTAGAATAGAGAACCAGCGGATCATCCCAGGTATATAACTAGTCCAGGAAGGCTGTTCATCTGTACGAAGAAGATACACAAATTTTCCTACATCATATAACCAGAACCTGCAAGGAAAATGGATTGTATTATTTGATAAACACCAAGAAAGAATAGCAATATTATTGGGAGGTTGTATATTTTCTTTATTTAAGAGAAACAGTTTAAATTTAAATGATTGTCTTCGAGCAAAATACATTAAAGTGATCAAGATATACTGAATACTATAAAGAGGATTTTATAAAGATTCTATGTAAAGGTTTTAAATCTCTTTTTAAATCAGAAATATCAGTATATGTACATTTAGTAAATTTGCGTAATTTTGGAACTAAAATATACCTACTTACATATTTGAATATTTGATCGTAAAGACTTTTTATAAATTATTGAATTTGTGTATGCATATGAATGCTAAATTGAAAGATTTATAATAAACAAATTCTCATACATACCTTATCGAGTAGATAAGCTTTTAATAATCCTTCATTTTGTCAATATTCGCACAAGTAATATTAGACAGGTTTAATTGTTTATGTAACGTTTTGGAAATGTGTTGGATAATTATTTGAATCATATTTTACACAGCTTTTGCCATTAAACGATTATTATAGTGATATTTTTTTTTTATTTGGTAAAGTAGAACTATGGTACAAGACACTTTCATATTATAAATAGAGATTTGTTGTGTCGATAACCTAAAAGAGAAACAAAACAATATAACATTTATAAGTTTAATGTTGATGGAAAAAGTGAACATACCTTACAATCGTATTCCAAGTAAAGGAATAATACTTTAGAAAAACTCATCACGTATTCACAAGGAATAATTTTAACAGTTTCATTTGATGAGATTAAGAGGTTATTGTTACTATCATTTTATAGCGGCAAATGCCATGCTTACATCGGTATAAAAATTAATGTATTGCAAGTACTGTGTAGTCAAAATCAATACTGGTTTCATTTGACGAAATTTTATTTACAGTAAAGAAGTGTATAATAAGTAATTATTTGAATTTGTTGGAGATAAATTATCATATCTAAAATTTCTTAAGAAGGAAAGAATTATAGTAAATTAATTGGATAAATATAAAAACTGAGAGAGTGTTTGGGCATATTAAAATAAAATACTGAGCTTTGAAAAATTGAAATCTCATATAATAGTGTGTAGATATAGTAAATTCTATATACTGAGTGTGACATAAATATTGGCATATAATTAACAGTTGTTCTATTTAGTAAATTTGAATGACTAGGTGAGAGAGGAGATATTATAAAAAAATATATAACAAGATTTGAATTATTTTGGCTATATTCGATTATAAGTATTTACAGTTATAATATCTACCCTCCCTAGTGCAATATATATATATAACAAAGAGAATAATAACGGGTAAATTCCGTTGTAGAGCAACCGTAGACAAGTGTTTTTTCTTGATTTATATATATATATATATATATATATATATATATATATATATGTTTTCTTTCAGGTTTCCGCGGGTAGTAGTATGTGTTGTCACTGGATTCCGAGTTTTCTTCCGCGTTTCCACTTTGGAAAGACCGATGCTGATTTCTTGACGACGTTTCGGCAAAATCACACTTGCCATCTTCAGGTCTGCGATAACTGTCTGCTTCTGCTTCTTGTTATTCGTAAACTGACGTTTTCGGGATTCGGATGGTGGTTATATACTCCGTTGGCGTTTCGGTTGGTTGCCCTTGGACGAGTGTGTGCATGGTTCCGTGTCGTTGGGCTCGTGTTTGGAGTATGTCGGCTGGTTTGCGATGTAGATGTATTAGTTTGTGTGTTCCTTGTTGGTATCTGTTCTTGTTAGTGCTGGTTTCCATGCTGTTGGTAACCTCTGGGTATCATCTCGTGAATTCAGATTGTTCGGATGTTTTTCAATTTCGATGGCTTCCCTGATGATTCTGGTTTATATGTTCGATGTTCGCTAATAGCTGGGTGTTACTGAAGTCTATCGTGTGGGATGTTTCTTTTACATGTTGAGCTAGGGATGAAGTTTTCTCGTCTTTTCTTACGGAATTTTTGTGTTCGTCTCTTCTTGCGTTTACCCTTCTGTTCGTGTGTCCAATGTAAGTTTTTTCACAGTTGAGGCACGGAATTTCATAAACTCCTTGGTTTTCTAAAGGTATTTTTGTTTTAGGGTTTCGAAGGACTGTACTGATTTTTCTGTCTGCTTTGCCGAAACGTCCTCAAGAAACCAGCATCGGTCTTTCCAAAGACCAAGCAGTGGAAACGCGGAAGAAAACCCGGAATCCAGTACATATATATATATATATATACATTTTATTAAAATTACTTAGTAATACTTCTTACTTTCACCATATAATATATACGTGAGAAAACTGCTATGGGGTTTGTATGGATTAGGAACCTTGAACACTGCCAATAATGACGTTAGGGAATTGTTGCGCATTATATCTATGTCAAAGTACATTTTGATACCTAAGTAGGTACCTGTATACAAAATCAAAATGAAATATTAGGCACTATTTAAGACCCATTATGCAGCATAATTTAATATGCTTCTATTGATCGTATTATACATATGATTCAAATTTGAATTTTAACCGTTTTCTTTTACCCCCGCTACTCATCGAGCAAAATTTATTTTTGCTAGATAAGTTGTATCGAGCGCCGAGCGCTCACAGTTAGCCAGGCTGCCGTGGTAGGTAGGCACATCAGTGCACCAAGCAAGAGGATGGAATACGTTGGACTGTATAATGTTGATTTTGCGCAAACAATATAGAGCATAAATACATTCAAATTTTGATTTTTGTACATACTAATAATAAATACAATATCAATTTTGTA
This sequence comes from Amphimallon solstitiale, assembly GCA_963170755.1. Lineage (NCBI taxonomy): Eukaryota > Metazoa > Arthropoda > Insecta > Coleoptera > Scarabaeidae > Amphimallon > Amphimallon solstitiale. Next base: position 36,943,428 of record OY720680.1, read on the forward strand.
CAAATATTTCTGAGCGATATCAATATTATATTATTTTGGGCTTTATTCGTAACTCAAATACTCCATAAATATGATAGGTATCGAATTTTAGTGTCATGTTATACAGGTGTGTTTTATAGTACCTACTATATTCTTAGTTTACTTATGAATTATTTAATTATAACAAGAAAATAAATCCATATACAGATAAGATATATTCAATTACTCTTTTTGTATTGTTGTTCATATAAAATTGGTTTATTTATATTATACACAAATGATAAACAATACAATTATTGTTCAAACTGTAACTGGTCTGGCCATGACATTAGATAGATAATTAACCGAAGGTACACAAGTTTCGATTAAATTTTATCTTTATACATGCACAGTGTTTATATTTTGTTTTACCATTTCAGATTGACCATGTATGCAGTTGGAAAAATTCTTCTTCTTGGAATTATTTGTACATTTTATACTTTTGTACATCTGTATCCTACACAAAAAAGTTAGTAAGTATTAAAGTATATATATTATTGTAAGAATAATTTTTTCTAAAATATAGTTTGAGTTATTTTATATATTGTAAAATAAATTAGTAAATGACGATCGCAAATAACTATATCTCTTTAATTATCTTTTAAAGTACGACATATACAATTTAAATTTGGCACAATTAGAAACTAACCTTTAGACTTTAGACTATGTATCTCCCTATGTAATATAGTGAGTAAGATTTTGATATGTCCACGTGGTAAGCGTTCGTAGTAAATGCAAAATTTAAATCTAAATGTTTGATCAATATTGTTCAGTATACATAAATTTATTTTTCGCTTGAAACTCATACGTGCTTATATGAGGATAATGTGATGAAAGGTGAGACTTAAAATGAAACACTTGATTACGACAATTTTTTTTAAATTATTGAACATAATCCTCTTAACATCATACCAATCTTATAGTCATCGACATCAAGGTTATTGCTTTACTTCTGCATTAACTTCTACCTCAGTATTAAATTTCCTTCCGGCGAGAAAGAGCTCGTGTTTTGGGAGTAAGTAGAAGTCTTAAGGTGGTAGATTCGGTGAATAGGGTGGTTGGACAGCAACTTTGTATCGTACTTCATTCAGTTTTGCTCGAACAATGACTGGTGTCTGACTGCGCATTATTATGATGAAGTAGCGCTTTCTTTCGAAACGTTGAGGGTATTTTTTCTGTAACGGTAACGTGCCCGTTCTCCAGAAAAGTACTATATGGCCTATTGATAATTAAGTCGTTTTGCAAGTTAGTCAATAAGCAGTGCCGCATTAAGTCTTCTTGATGATCTAAGCATTTCTCGCCCCTTCCATCTCTAAAACCGATTTAAAAAAACAGTTCTCTAATAGTTTTGTCTCTGTCATGTCTTATGTTTTTAAGGCATATTTATTACAAAGACTAGGAGCACAAGTAAAACGGAAGGTATTGAATGTAGTGAAAACTAATGCATATCATTTATACTTAATGAAATTCATCTAGCGACATTGTAGCAGAGCAAATTCACGAATAATTTTGTCAAAATTAAATTTTCACAACAGATCTGATTTAAGTGTAGTCGTGACAGAACGTCGAACCTCTATTGTTGCATCGTAGTTCGTTTTTTAGTATCTTTGATTTGGAAAAAGATCGTTCCGATTTATTTTGTCATCATGTATTATTTTGTATAATTGTGCTAGATACTGAGATAAACTTGGGTGAGGTAAATCGCTGGATCTTATTTTATGAATCACATATGAATTGAACTGTTAAATTTCGGTGTCTAAGTCGACGCGGAGATTTCGTGGATGGGAATCAAACAATTTCGTACAACATTGTTTAAATTCATATTTTTGTTCACGACTCACAATTTTATCGACATAGGGTATATTATTCAGGAAAGAAAATCTACCAGCAATTTCTTCACATCTCAAAATTTAATTTATCAATAACGCTGTTAAAACTTATTTACTCTAAATTTTTCTCTAGAGCTGAACTATCATTGGGCATAAAAATATTTTTGATTCGTTTTTGACGGGTAACTTCGTAATTCACATCTGGTCGCTTCTCGGACTTCTAAGTTTTCAAAGTTGCCCTGAAATGTGTCTAGGAACTTTTGTGTTTAGGAAACTTCCAAGTGAATTGTAAAGATTGGTTCATATTTATTTCTAGCATCACATCCTCGTTTTGCAATATTATGCTAACTATTTGGATTTTTTTCAAAATTGTATCCTACATGACCAGATATGAACTCTATCTAATTCTTGTAGTTTGTTTGATAAACAAACTTATCTCATTCTCTTATGATTTCTCCCTTTGGGTTGTCATGTATAGATATGACATCTAAATTATTTATAATTTCATTAAATTTTTCTGAAATAGCCGCAGTTGCTTTAGCGCGTACTTCCCATATTGTCTATGATAGACATTTGAATACAATTTCATTTCCAAAGTGATGTTTTAAAGTCTTTATTTGTCAAAACTAAGAAGAAATTATAAAGTGTTTAGACTAATGACAAAAAATGACAGCTGATAAACAGTAATCGAAGGTGCTTTGACCTATCATATTCAAAGAATTTAATTGTAATTCCTAGACATATTTGCGGCATTATCATTTGGTAGCCCCTATTTTCTAATATCTGACCCACTTTTTCAAGGTATTCAAGTATCTTTTTTGCAGTGTATCGCCTGTGTGTTGCGTTTTAACTCAAGAAGTGTTAGAAAACGTTCTTTACGCTGTCATCAAATAGCTATGTTGAGCTGGTCTGTGTGCGCTAAATTCGGTGTATAGTCGACTGATAGGCTATAATACCCGGAACCTCTTATCTGTGCTATAATTTCACTTTGAACTTTTGCGTCATTAATGTTATTAACTCTTTTCGAATGATTTTTGATAAATACGAGATTTTCCCTTTTTCCCAGCTTTTCATACTTGCTTATGTGTATTGTTAAAAATAAATCGAATTGGCTAATGAGATGCAGCAACCCTACAAAATTACCATTGTGAGGTGAACCAAATTTCTCTATTGTATCTCGAAAAGCAAAACCTCTTTCTGTTAAATTTAATCCAGCCAGAGACGGATTAAGCCTTTTGCCGTACCAGGTCTACTACGGCAGTGATGTAAAATTACCGTAATTTATATTTTCGGTAAATTACCACTCTTTTTTTTACCAAGATTTATTCTTGCGTAATTACCATGGCACTTTACTCATAAAATGGAGAATAAATCTTGATGTTATACACTATTTCTTTTGTCCGTCGTATTTTCGGGCTGATACGTCCGGACCAGTGATGTAAAATTACCCTAATTTATATTTTTCGGTAAATTACCGCTCTTTTTTTTACCAAGATTTATTTTTGCGTAATTTACCATTTCTTGTGTAAATCACCATGGTAGTTCAAAGAGCGGTAATTTACCAAAAATATAAATTACGGTAATTTTACATCACTGACTACGGCAATGGACCTTGCCAGAAAAAAGTTCTGATACGGTCTCGTGAGGTACCTTTCATTTTTGGACTCTAATTTTGGTTTCCTCTGAGACGCGATGCTCTAAGCAGTTGCTCATTTTGCTTATTGGATAAGCCAGCACAGTTCCAAAATATTTTACCAGCCGAAAGAAATATATTGACCTTCTTGGGCGAGAGCTGCCATGGTGCCACCACTGCTGAGATTGCCGTTTCGATTCTGCACATAGCAATGGAGCATTCGGCTGAAGCAAAGCGACGCAAAAAAATGCTGTGTGATGTTAAGGAGCAAATTATCACTGAATATTAGCGCTCTTACACACCTGGCAGAGAGCTTAGACATGCAAAATGTCTAAGCTCTGTGGTGTACCCGTTCAGCAGTTATTCTTTGTAACACCTCCGCATTCACCTTTTGGTCACACAACAGAAGACCTTTTTCAACCATTTCTGGAAATCAAATTGATGGTCTAGGATGTTCTTCATTATCGCCGCCCTTAAAGCAAGCAACCCTATTAAATATCCTCTTGTAAACGCGTGGCCTATTCTATAATAATAAATATATTTTTTTCACAAACAAACATTGATAGAGGAGTTTTACCTTTCGTCATGTCATTCTCGTACAGTTCAGTTATTTGGTGCAAGGGCTACTGGCTATTTTGCTGTTCTGATATTGAAATTTTTATAGATTTTGAGTGGTATTTTAAAATTTATACTTTGCTACCTTGTAATGTCGAGGTTTAAAAAATGACACCCAAAAAACAATATTCCAGTTCCGAGAAATTTTATAATAAATATAATTATGTGGCAAAAACTCAAGTTTTTTTTTACAATTTACGTATTAATCCCCTTTTTTGTGAAAAGAATATTGAGTATTGACCAAAAATATTTTACCAGGCATTGTAAAACCAGTATGTAGTCTGCTACAGGTTCAAAGGAGCATTCCCGTTTTCCCTTCTGCCCTCTTCTACGGAAGATCTGCTGACCGAGCTAAAGCATGACCCGAGTTATTAGTACAAGTATATCGGTCTGCTGTGCTGTTAGAGCTTTGTGAGTCATGGTTTTAAAGGAAATGAGCTGTTTTATTTGTAAAAATTTGTTAATAGAAATTGAGGTGACTGAAGTGAAGGAAAAGCGATGAGACACCTTTCGTAAGTCAAGTGTTAAAAGAAAAGACGATAATAATATGTGAATACAATGCAGAACAATCGGGATGGAGAAAATGTAAGAATGGGTTAATTCCTGTCACAACGCCATAGCTCACAGCTCCGGAAAGCTTGTTGAAGCTTATTTGTTGCAAAGGCCAAAAGGGGTGGATGTAGTAGAGGAAATGGATGTGCAAAGGCTGAATTGAAGTTCTCGTTATTTGCACATGTAATAATGGTGCCTATGAATTATCACAAGCACCCTTATTATATGTGTCCCTTGCATATTAATGCAAGGGACAGAAGATGGAGATGAAGAGAAGGAAACGGAGACTCTTTTCGAGAAAGCTTATGTTGTAATCAAGGACGAAGGTGATTCTATACAAGCTGATAAGTTTATCGTTAATATGGTGAAAGGTATTTCTATCAATGAAGTGTTGCTCGATTCTCAAGACGATGAATTCGCAGAACCTGGTCTAACAGGGACAGAAAAACAAGAAGAATGCACTAAATCTTATAATTAGTGCATTACATGTGGATTAGGTCTACTATGGAGACATGACACAAAAAAGGTGTCATTTACTCTATACCGTAGAGGGGTGCGGGAATGAGTGGAGTAGAATTTGTGGAGCTCAGATACTGATACTATTTATTTTACAAAAATAAAGATATAGAGATACATTATAGATAATTTCTTTCTAGTTTAATTTGTCACATAACTATTTGCAATGCAAAGTGAACAGCAGATATTGTCAAGAAACGAATAATGGGTGCATTTTTTCAATATGGCGTCACGAGTGGCAACGCTACTATGTGGCAATGTCAAAATTCGAAAAGAGCAGGATAAAAATTACAATTTTCAAAACTCTATAAAAATATTTTAGGCACCAAATGACTGAAGTATATAATCATAAAACAAATTCACCGATTAATAATTGATACATTACTTTTTTGCAGTTGTTCATGAATATAAGGTTTCTCGAGTCAACTACGCCTTAGCAGATGCTGTTAAGACAGACGTTACATATCAGCTATTTACTAACCGAAGTACATATGGTATTTACATAAACGAGGAATCTGCTGTCAAACTAATAGACTCTCATATTCCAACTAAATTCGTCATACATGGTTGGTTGTCTAACGAAACAACGTATTGGTACGCTCCATATAGAGACGAGTGTTTCAAGAAAGGTAACTATAATATTATCTACGTTGACTGGTCCAAAGCCGGAGCAAAGAATTTCTTTGTATCCGCTGCTAATAGTAAACCAATTGGAAAATTTATTGGAGATTTTATTGTCGATACGAAACTCAAGCTGAACAATGTTCATGTTATTGGACATTCCCTTGGATCTCACGTTGCCGGATTTATTGGAAAAAGAGTTTTCGAAAGGACGTCTAGAAATATCTCAAGGATAACATGCAATGATCCAGCAGGACCTTCTTTCGAGGACCCACATCTTAGCGAGAATGACAGGGTGTCACGTTCTGATGCCGATTTTGTAGATGTGATTCATTCAGATATTGGTCATTATGGTTTCATCAATCCTATCGGACATGTAGACTTTTACCCGAACGGTGGTACGCATCAACCTGGATGTCCGACATATCAAGAAGATGGTAAGGTTGTTGAAAGTAAGTGTATGAATTAATGTAGTAATCCAACGAATTTATTTACAGATAATTGCAGTCATGCGAGATCAAATTTGTATTTTATAGAATCGGTAAATTCGAAGAAATTCTTGGCAAGCTCGTGTTTGTCTTGGGAGAAGTATTTTCATGGAAAATGTGCTAATCAAGAAAAGATTGTTTTTGGTGAAGACGTGTCTAATAGTTCGCGTGGTGTGTACTATTTTAGTACGAATAGTGAGTCACCATTCGCTCTCGGACGGTGATATACATATTTTAAAATGTATTCTGATATTGTGTATGCCTATGTATAATAAAAGTTGAAACGTCTTAAAATATTTATTTTTGACTTTTTGCTACTATTTTAATATATTTCATAGTTACATTTAAAATCATTTTGCAGTTTAATTTAGTTTAGTATTTTGGAAACAACACAATAGACAGATTTTCAGCTATTTTGGTTGTTTTATATTTTTGATTTATTTGTTAAGAATTTCAATTTTGTTTCAAGATAGTCTATTACTCTGTGGGTATTGTAAACTTAAGGCGCTATCTGTTGTTATTTGGGTATCCTATATTTATCGTTATGCATGTATCTATACCGTATGTGTCAATTTTCATTAGGTATAGGGATTCAATGTTTACGTGCGATTTATACGTATACAAGTAATACGTGGCAACGTGGCATGCGTACTGTCCGTCACCAATCCCGGCAACAATCGACATCACAACGATTTTCTCCGATCTTCAAACATCAAATGGCCGCCGCGATCTCCTGATCTAGTAGTTTATTATTATTTTCAGAATCCTTTTTTACCTTATTTTTAATTTTATTAGAATTACGCTTTTATTTGTGCCATGCAGCGTGAACGCAGCTTAATAATTCTCTGCATTTACTGAAAGGAAAAAGAAAAACTAATCCTTGCAACTCGTAAATATTATTTCTGAACGCATTACAAACACCCAAGCCGGTGGTCGAATTGTTACTGCTAACCACGCTAACTTGTGTTTACGAGCATGCATCGGTCGTGCTGGCATTGGAAAGGAAAGAAGGGGTACTATGTTGCCACGTACTGTATGGATTAATCGCCTATGGCTAGTGAAAATTGACACATGCTGTATATATCTTGATAATGTTTTCCGTGATTTTTCCCTTACCTTTGTTATTTTTTTCAATTAACGCTGTGGTTTATTATTTCAGCAATTATCACATTTAGTACATATATTATTTTCTGGTTCTCTTTTGTATTTGGTCAATTGCTCATTTTGTTTATAAGAGTTGTTGCCGGGCAACTTTTCCTGGTTGTCTATGTGATGTGGGAGACCGACGTATCTTTTTCTGCCTTTCTGATTATAGACCTTTCTAAGTTAAGCACCGGTGATTGAAACCTAGTTATCATTAAGTTTGTGTAGTATTTTTATGACTTAGAATTTTACTTAAATTAAGGATTTAACCCCACGTCTTATTCTTGCTACTGTTTGGAACAATTAATTTAAGTGGTTAATTTCCTGGTGGATGATTCACGATTTGTGATTTTGATACTGCGGAGAATTACACATGGTAAGTTTTCATGTAGTACCAGGTATGTGGATTTATATAGTAAATCTTAGTGCTAATTGTTTTTATCTCCTTCTTAGTGTTTTATTATTACGTGTCATACCAGTCATTTGAAACACGATCTGATTTAGAAGAACATCAGTTGGACGTCTCGTGGCTTTTTCAGTTGCCGCCATCTTGTAGAGTCGCAACCTATCAATGCGCTAGGAGACGAAGGTGGTATCTCCAAGCATATAGGTCACGAGCTTTGGTGCATGTTATTCTCAATAGTAAAGAATTAAATGAATTGTAAAATGTAAGAGTTTTGTATTCGTCAGGTAGGGTTTCATAGAAGTTGTATATTGTGAGTAAATAATTTATGAAATTGTGGGATTAAATTTAGCTTTTAAGGGGACACTATTTACAATTATTTCAATTGTATTCAGTGTTCAGAGTATTAAAATTTGTTGGGAAAAATTAAACTCGTCAGGGTAGTATACCTGTGTGTATGAGATATTCCGTAATTCGAAAAATCGATTTTTTGACTTACGGAATATATCATACACACAAGTATACCAGCATATACATATACGATAAATTATGAAAATTCAACTCCAAAGTCTAATTAATGATTTTAGAGTTGAAATTTTACTTACGTTTTAATTTGTGATTTATAATGTAAATTGCCTTTCCTTACAGCCCCGACGCAGGTTTTAACATTTATTAAATTCTTTATTTATTCTTTTCACATATATTATTAACTTGCTAGTATTTTAAGCTTGTCCCTGACTTAATATTTCACTTTCTTTCTTCTCTCAATGGTGTATAACGGTATATCTGTGGATTAGTGGTTTGTCTTCTATTAAGAGAGGGTGGCACCTTATATAAATATGGTCCATCATCTAGACAAATGTTGTCGGAACCACGACCGTCTCCACTAGAGCTAAGCGGCGACAAAATTGCCGGTATTTAAGCCCAGGAACCGTGGAACGGTTCAGGTAAGACATTGAGTGTTTTGGCTGTGACAGATGAGATTCACCTGGGGTTATGTAATAGTAATTAGCGTTTAGTAACTGAGAGGTTCAGTGATGAATTTTTCAAGGTGTGAAGTAGAATAGAGTGTTTGTAAAAAATGGATAGACTTTGAGTTTTAGTTGCACCATTTTTGCTGGCCAGCTAACTAGCTTAGGGGGTGTAACAATAGCCAATTTATTATGTTATGCATTATTTCTATGCGTAGTATATAAACAATACTCAATGTGAAAAGTTTCATATTTTATGGTATTTAATTGAAGAAATGAAGAATATCAGAGAATTACAGGATATGGTTTGTTGCATCTGATTCCATAGTTTAGCACATTAATTCCTTTAAAACCACGATAGCGGTTTATTTATAAAAGCTGTGCAATATTAAGTTTTATATTTAATAGCTTAATCTTTCTCACAAGATTTCATTTTCAGGAAAATCGATAAACCGGGATTAGTACTTTATTTCAGTGACAAAATCTATTTCTTTCAATATCCTGTCAAATATTTTAGACGAACTTCTAAAAAACACAAAAGCACTCAGATTTGAATTTGACAAAAACTTTATAAAAGAAAGTATTTCCGAATTTTTACAGGTAGTAGGTCTTTTACTCCTATTGAGAAGCAGCTTTTTGCAAATATCTCGCAAAGTATGTATTGTATGCAGATGTATAGAACAAATGTATTTGTACCATCATCTAAAACACATTTGTAAATGCTATTCTTATAATTCCTTGAATTATTTATCAATCTTGAGAGGTTGGTAACATCGTAAAGACGTTTTGGACGTCTTATAATCATAAAACATAAATATGTTCTGTGGGAAAGGGTTTTCAAGGTCAAATATAAGCCATAACAAAAATGCTTTTCACGTATTGTCATATTTGTTTGTTTGGGGTGATTTAATGTCGCCCAAGACTGCCTTTTACTAATCGGTGTTGTGCCGTTATTATTAGAATGGTGTCATGTATCGGCAGATCGGAATGCCGACTAAAACCATATCATCGAACGGATCTTGTATTTGTTCGTTTGCCGATGACGTAGACGTATTATAGACGAGGCGAATGTTAAAAAATAAAAAGGTGGTTTTTAAAAGTTTAGAAATGTACAAATGCTCTAGGTAAATTGGAAAAAACACCATACGGTAAGATAGGAACTGAAGATTTCCTGGCCTTAGGAATCGTCATAGTACCTTATGGACTGGGGGCAATGTTTTCTCAGCAGATATACACCATAGAGAAACAATGTGTTCCATATATCGCAGTATTTGTTTGTTTGGGCTGATTGCCTATCATCCACGACTAAAACTAACACCTGATAATTGTCATCATGCTTAAATTGCAGTGTGCGGTCAGTGCGGGGGAACCTGGAACAATATTGTTTTTTCAGGTAAATCTCGCATTTGTTTGTGGGACCATGGCGGTTGTTAACAAGACCAACGTCGAACATTGGCATTCTTCCAACCTTTCAATAAACTTTCAACGGCTATATGGTGGCTAAAATGCTTACAATGTCACATCGGAGCTCATAGATCTTCTGATTAAAATCATGAACAGATGGCATGTGTCGTTTACGTGGAATGATAACTCTAATAATTTTCCTCTATTTAAAAATTTGAAAATTTGTGCAAACTTTGATTAATTTTTCTGGGTAATAAATTTTTTTACATGTAATTTTTGTTATATCGATAGATAATATTTTTTTGACTTTTTGTTTTATTCGAATTAATTAACATAATAATTTAATAGCAAAAATCACGATTCCAATTGTTGAAAGATAATTTTCTTATACCATAATTTTAGTTAAAGATGATTGAATGTATAAGTACAAAATTGCATTTTCAATGCCATTTTGTATAATAGAACATACGTTCGTTTAAAATTAAATTCGTCTAATCAAGTATAGTTTTCTTTTTCTTGAAGTACAGAGGACACCTTCACTTTAGTTTTTATTTGTATTCCGCACGATTGTGTCACAAAACTATCATTTTCCGTGAAATGTTGTTTAACATATTTCTCATTTTATTTTGGGTTTTGTGTACGTATATAAAAGTACTCTTAAGTTGGAGACTAATGTTTAAATATTGGGAAATTAATTTTAGCCTGTTCATCAAGAAATATTCAGCTTGACAACATTCTTGATATATTACATTTAAGTTGTTTAAACAGCAATGATGTCAATTTCTCTTTATATACGCCAAATAGTACTAAATTATACTTAAGTAATACTGATTTAATGGACTTGGAGAAGGAAGCAAAATTTAAATTCATAGTACATGGATGGGGCGAGTCCCCTGATAAATCTTATTTCAAGAAAATGACCAAAGAATATATGAGAAAAGGCAATTATAATGTAATACATGTAGATTGGTCAATATCAGCAGCAGCTGAATATAGCGCGGCAGTTATAAATACAGCAAAAGTTGGTAAGTATATGTATAACATAGATATATGAGTATTTTATTTTGGCAATATAGGTGATATGTTTTTATTTTACCCCTTGTCTAAGGCCTGGCTATGCGAGGAAACCGTTGGAACAAAACCTTTAACCTCCAAAGCGTGACTTATCGTTTTTTACTACTGTATGCATCTCCTGTATCAGGTTTGGTTATATTCGAATTGATCCTCAGTTATGAGTTGTTTTTCTTCTATGAGTGGCAGTTGTCTACTTGAATAGGAGCGTTTTTAGCTCTTTTGATACGATCGGAAGTGAAATTATAGGGTTGTAGCATGCTACGTCAATTATATTCTTGTTGTTCTTTTTACTAGAAATAGGCTCAAATTTGGGAGATTTCTTTGAATATAGGGCCCTGAATTTTAATTTCTGTATATAATTTACCAGAGGTCGGAAATCTCTGCGATGCTGAGGTCATTTTACATATTTGGTAGCTTTCCAAAAAATGCAGGTTTCTTCTTCTGTTGCTCAGAATGATTAAGTAGTCCTTGTATATTAATTTTCTAAGAAAATTGTTGCGTTTTGTCTGTCTTTGGAGATTTCTTCCACCTGTTCCGCCCTTCTCTAAGCTTTTCTCGGCAGTCCTTTTGCTCATCCTGTTTTGCAGTATATGTGGGAATGGTTGACTGTAATTCCTTTGTACGTATTTGATCAATTGAATTATATTATGCAGCATTGTATTGTTGATAAATTGCATGTTGTTAAGGGATGAGATATAGTTGCTTGTGCGTTTTTTAAATGCTATTGTTGATGACTCTTTCTTTTTATAGTTTTTATAACACTACTTCGCTTATCACCATTAATATCCGCAGACGAAAGTCACATTCTTGCTCTGCAAAAGGAAATTGCTGACTTTCCACTAAATCTGGCAACAACTTTGGATAATTGCAATTTTTACTATTTTTTAACTTTTCAAACAAATCATTGTCAACATCAGCAACAAAAGCATATACACCTTGAAAATATACCTCTTTCGGGAGCAGTTCACTTTGACACAACGAGAATTGAATGGGCTACGCGATATATGTATTTTTCTCGTGCGATTGTATGTCAAAGCGTGGTTTACATGCACAAATGCCATACGAGCCCCAAATCAAGATTTACATTTTTTGAAAGACTCCATCGCATATGCAGAAACCGACCCAGATGTGTCTGAAGCGGTTTTACGTAAATGGAAAAGTCATTTGTGGTATTTGGCACCGGAAACAATGGCTTTAGCGTTTTTCGATTCGGATGTATCACACGAAGAGAAACGAAACATGGTTAGGCACCTGCAATCAACAGAACCAATCGTAAAATTGGATGATGATCGAAAATTCTCCGACCCAAAACTATTGCTGTACAATAATTTGAGCGATTTCGTGTCATACAAAGCCAAACATTTTTTCGATGCCTTCCGATTGACCAATGAATTCTTGAAGCATGATCCATCCATTTGGGAAACGAAAGCAGATTATCAAGATGCTCTCGATGTTTGTCGTGATCTGTTTGTTGTTAACGACGCTGCTGCACGCGGTGTACAATTTATGAATGATTACAACAGGATCCTTACGAAAGACGAAGAACAGAATCAATTTATCTTACAGTGCATTGAAGCATATCGTCGAAAATCTTCCTCACACTAGTCGGATCTAATATAATCTTCAAATTGTTGTAACTTTTTTGTTTCTCTGAAGATTTTGATCATTTATGGCTTGTTAGAATATAAACTGTATTTAAAATCGATGTCAAGTCTAGTTATCCAAAAAAAATATTTTTAGTTGCTTAAACATACGTATTTTGATTAAAAACCCCATATTTCACCATATAAAGCGTGTTTTAATTTTTCAATGAACTTTGGGCAGACCTTAGCGTTATCCGATCGGCCCCTAATTTTTTATTGGCGGCTTGTAGGCCAAATGGAAACTTTTTCGGCCCGGCAATCAAGGATCGCAGCAGCTTTCACTTTTTGCCTCATATGCTATAAACGGTCTAAGCAATAAAATCGGTGCTTTTTAGTTGCATGCTGAAGAAGTGAAAAAGGCGCGCAGACTTTTAGTATTCATTTGAATTTATTTGTCTATTGTCATAAACTTAGTGAATTATTAATTACTAGGAAAATATTTCAATTACACTATTGCCCCTTCTCGCGTACAGATAGAAACCATTACATGTGGCGTAGAGTCAGCTATTCTCTCTTTAGACGCTAATGATTTAGAAATAGTTTGAGAACATGTGTCCACCATTTTACGAAAATCGCGTACACCGAGGTGAAACGTGAACAGAGAAGAATTTCTAGCCCTGAAAGAACATTATCCAGAAGAAGATGAAGTGCAATCTCGTGGAAACGTCGACTAAGCAACGCAACAGTCCCTATTGGAGCTATAAAGCAGCAAGTTCAAAGGGGTTCTATATCCCGAAAACAACAACGTCATACTTCGATTTATGCGTTAACTTCTTCGTATTAATTTTCTTTCGACAAGAAAGACTTTGAATTTTGGGAATAAGTGGAAGTCTGAAGGGGCTAGATCCAATGAATTTGGTGGTTGGGATATAAACCTGGAATCGTAATTCATAGAGATTTTTTCGAACAATGAGACTCTTGTGTAATGGCGCATTGTCATGTGTGAATAGCACCTTCTGTGGAGCCATTGCTGATCTTTCTTTGGTTACGGACTTTGGGCAACACAATATGTCGCGGTGATAGGTTAGACTTTTGTAAGATAGTCAATAAGAAACACGTCTTCTTTAAACACGTAGCATATACGGGATGACAAACCACCAATTGCAGCTTAAATGTCAGAAGCCTCTGAGATCTGAGTGATAACAATCAACAATATCCACGGTAGTTCTTTTGTTGATTTATGTGTCTTGGGTTGGTGGCGGTGTTATTTGTTGTCAGTCAGATCTGAGGATTTTCTGACATTTCAGTTGCAATTGTCGGTTTGTCATACCCATGGTCTTCCTTTTGTTTATGTTTCAAAGGATATCCCACCTTATTCATTGGCTAAATGGTGCGACTATGACCAACTAGCCTGAAACACGTATTTGCGGTTGCACTACAACGGAATTATCCAACATTCTTTCTCTTTATATAATATATTGTAACAACTCTATAGTTACATATAAAGAGTACACTGATGAAACTAAAACAAATAAAAAACATAATGTTATTATAATAAAGTTCAATGTACATTTATAGATTGGACCTTCTCTTGTAAGTCATAAAGCATGCATATGTAGATAATGAAATACAGCTCACAGAGCGAGAGTTGGCCGCTGGGAGAAATCTTCGCTGTGCAAAGTATGGGTCAGTGTGAGAAAGAGAAAGCATTCGGAAAATTTAAATGATAACATTTGCTCATCATCGCATACATTAGCCGGACGAAGGAGTAAATGCAGATAAGAAATTGTAATATACTGAAAAGAGAGACATATATAGGAAACACTTCGATGTGTACCGCTCGACAATCTTTTCGAGATTGCTCGTGTTTATCGTAATATTATAAGAATCCACTGCACACCTTGTGGGAGGAGCATCTCTCCGGCGAACTCTCAATCTGTGAGCTGTACGTAGTTGACTCAGGTGCACAAATTTGAGTACGATTTAGAAGTTGAAATGCAATTGTTTCTTAAAATAGCCATATGTTGATATAACCATAAATGGTCTCAAATATATTCAGTAAAACTAATCCAGAAAATAATGTTAACATTGTAAAATAACCTGCAAAAGCAATAAACAAATAATGATAAAGATGTAATACAGTAATAACAATTCAATTGACCTTGTACCGATGTCAAATCTATTATTCTTTGCCATAGATAATTCAACACTAGGAGCAATTATAAATAAATTACATCGGTTATTTTGAAATACTTAACCTGAAACAGAAAGTAATTAACATAGAGAAAATAATAAGAAATGCTTAGCTGCAATGAAAATTGGATTCTATATAATAATAAATTCTTGCTATTTCTAAAAGTCAGTTGTGAGGTTTGAATCTGTTGTAGATTGAAAACAATATTAGGTTATCAGTATCGTGAGTGTTAGAGAAATGAAAGAATACAGTTTTGGAGATGTGAGATAGCGGTGACATCTATGTTTGGGAGTTATCGCTGTAAATAATATTAATATCTTAATATCTGAAATATAGAGACATAATGCATTGTAGAAACTGGTGGTAGGTGTCGTGGAAAGAAAACACGTGTCTACGGTTGCTCTACAGCGAAATATTTTTCTATTTCTGTTTTTCATATTTTCGCGATAATTTCTTTTTTGATTATCTTTCCTAGGTTCGGATGGCACGCAGATTGACAATGTCTTCCTCGTGGCGATGTTGGTTATTGTCCTCAAAACCGAGGATCTTCTAACTGAAACTACAAATGGTGATATGTCACATGATGGTCTTCCGTGTATGCTTATATCTCCAATGTTATCTCACCTTCTTCCTTGGCTACACCGTACTGATGATGATCAATGAGTCAGAAACACGTGTCTACGGTTGCTCTACAGCGGTATTTACGCAATATTTTTCTATTTCTGTTTTTTATGTATCCGCGATAATTCCTTTTTTGATTATATATACAGGGTTAGTTTTATTTTATAAAGATAGAGCGGAAGGTATCGTCGTATAATTCGTCACACTGTAGAGTAACTCATTTCCAAACGCTTTGCAACTTTGCTAGCACTACAAACATTATATGCTGAATTTTTACAAACTAATTTCGGTTTACCCAATTGTATTTTATCAGTAACTGAACCAGTTGCCCCAAATTTCCTCACAAGCTTACGAAATGATTTACAGAAGAGGGTCAATTTCTCAAACCATGTAACGTACGAAATCTTCTCAGTGCATTGGTATATTGTCTATTGCATTCATAATAACACTGAATGAGACCAATACGAACTCGCAAAAACATTGTTAATGGAAATAAATTTGTTATAGTAACCAGAGAAACAAAATAAATATCGTAAAAAAACCATCTAATTATAACATAGAAGAACGACTAAAGCTTATTGAACAACACATCATTTTCAATAAAAAAAAATTATCAATTAATTTTCAGGATGGATATTGGGAATGTTTATAGTACGCTTAAAAAATACTCTTTCAGTAAATTTGGAGAATGTTCATATATTGGGCCACTCTCTTGGGGCTCATGTAGCTGGTGTTGCAGGAGGAACAATATATAATAGTACAGGCAATAAAGTTGGAAGAATAACTGGTTTGGATCCAGCTGGACCACTGTTTGAAGGTTTTTTAGGTCTCTCTAGAAGTCTGTATAAAGGCGATGCAGAAATGGTAGATGTTATACATACTGATGGTGGAATGTTTGGATTCAGAGAATCCATAGGCACAGTGGATTTTTTTCCAAATGGAGGAACTGGTGAACAACCTGGATGTTCTATGCTAGACGTAAATAAGGGATTGTTAGCTAGTTACGGTAAGTTATTAATTAACTTAGAATAGGTTGTAATACTTTCTATTTAGTTTTTTGTAGTCACATAAAATCTCATGAGTACTACATACGGTCTATTAATTCGAAAAGTATGATTGGTGTAAAATGCAATTCCTGGATGGATTTTCAACGACAAAATTGCAATTATAGTGACACTGTAATTTTTGGTGAAGATATCGAAGAAAATGCTTCTGGAGACTATTTCCTTCGTATAAAATAATGAATTATTCAATACTTAAGGTCACGTTAGAATTTCGGATGTTATTAGCACAAGTACTAGTTAATCTGTATTTTTTTGCTGAAATTTGACAACAAGCGCAAGATCAAAGTTTCTTTTTAACCAATAAAGATCGTATACTAGTTAGAATTGACTTTTATTTTTCTTTTTTACTAGATTTGTGTAATTATTGTATTTTAAACCGATGTTTGCCACTTTCAATTTGAATTTTATATGTAGCAATAAAATCGGCGCTTCATATTTGCATGCTGAAGAAGTGAAAAAGGCGCGCAAAGTTTTAGCATTCATTTGAATTTATTTGTCTATTGTGATAAACATAGTGAATTATTAATTATACAAAATATATAACTAAAATGAAATTACTTTTTACACATTTATAATGAATTTCGTATATAGAAATTTAGTTATCTAGAATATATGCTCAAACTCATTCGTATTTATTCCTTAGCCTTGTATTCATACTTTAGCTTTGGAAATGGTTTTGAAGCCCTCTGCAATCCACATTATTAACAATTTCAAAGATTCAACTGCCTTTAGTTGGTCAATCTTATGAAATACATTTTCTTGTACAATAAATAACTTTTCTTCTATTCACACTCGTTAATCTCATATACTGGGTGTGTCGTTAATGTTTAGTTAATGAGGATAGGATGCAAAATGTTCTTTTTATACTTGTCTGCAAATTTAATATACAGAATACTGCTACGCATTTCCCCAAAGGTTGAAATTAAATAAATAAAACTGTCAAAATAAAAGCCGCATCAAAATGGCGTCGACGGAAACTAAATAATTCATCCGTTCGGCACTGATAGCAAAACTGTTTGGCCAAGCTAAAATAATTGTAACACCGCAAAAATAATGCACCAAGTTTCGGCCTAATTTTTGCTCTCACCTTCAAGGATGTCTTACCTGATACTACCCTTGCGAACAGATGTGAAATATGGAAAACGGAACTGCGCTCTAGCTCAATCGGTTTTGTGGGCCGCGGATTTACACAGAATCTCAGTTGGATGAATTTCGGACGTCACCTTCCTATTGTGTAACATTCCCTTTGCCAAAATGTACTTTAATTCGGAAGGAAAACGAGTTGGATAGTCAAATGTAGCAAAAGTTACGACAAATCCACAAATTCTCAACAACAATCAATTTAATTTAACAAATATAGTTGTTCGAATTACAAAATTAATCAATGAAGGTAGACATAGGTATTTAATTAAGATTCAGTTGAATATTGCAACAGGTTACGAGAGGTGTATGTAATTTTAGTACAAAATAAAATTTGTTAAAGCGACAGAAGTACTAATACACATTAACAAAATTAAAAAAAAAGGTTTCATTTGATAACAAATTAATACAAGATCTCAGGCTTAACATATAGTTACACAAGTTTCAGTGCGTGATCACACTAACTGTATAAGAAATTAAGAGTAATTGAAATGAAATGAAACTTACATCATCAATGGCTAATAGAATAGTTAATGAAATTCCGGCTTAAGGCCTCCAACAGGAAATTTGAAATGGCAATTAAAATTTACAAATTGTACGATAACGCTCGTAAACAGAATTTTTGTTTTGCCAAGTCGATTTAAAACTGGCACAGATTATAAAAATAAAATGCTTAAATAGATTCATTTAAGGGGGTACGGTAGATTTAAAAAAGTGTTAGTACTTCTAAATTCCGCCTTTATTTGTAAAAGTAGGAATGTATACGGAATGTATCATATAAAAATATGGTGAACATGTAAAAAAAAGTGCAATTCTTCGTATTTGACTTTGAAAAAGTTATCATTTGATTGCTATTGCAAGTCGAGATCGAAAAGCGCGGTGAAACTCATATTCGAGGCACGGTATATAGAGGTCGCGAACTATGTCTTGGTACTCTTTTTTTTTTAAATTAAATATATGTAAGAGAGGAACAACAATATGAATTTGCAAATAAATTAAATGCCGATAAAATTGTGTATGTTAGATAAAAACAAGTTTTTAAAGTACCAGAACATGTAGAGTTAAATGTAACATCATCTAAAATTAAGAAAAACTTAATATTATGAAAATTAAACAATTTACTCTAGAAAAACAATAAACTGCCCCGCCCCTCAGAAACCCCTCCACTTTATTGCTTGGGGTGTGTGGCTAATAACAACAAACCACTCCTACTGTGCCCCCTACTCTTTCTCTCTCTATATATTTATTCATTTAATTAATACAACAAATGTAATTGCCTGATTTACTAAATTATTATTTTTGCTATTATTGTAAATAGGTATTATCTAAAACATATAAGGAAGTACATCTAAGGGTATATGTTAAAAAGATAGTAACCTTCAAAAACGACTATTGTCAAGAACATGAAAGATATACTTATATGGATTGGTATACACCTGTATATTCACTATTATTTAACAAGTTTTTCCATGTTTATTTAGTTTATTACATTTTAAGAATTGTATTTACATACATTTATATACCATATGTCCCATATGATAATGTTATTCTACATTGTAGTAGTGATTCATCTTTTACCAGAGGCATTATCCGTAATTAAGTCTTTTAGATAGATTCTAATTACAAAGTTCCCCAACTTTATATTTCTCAGTATCAGTGCCTAACACTGTATTGGTATAATTAGTTTTGCATATTGCTATTTAATCCCATCATAAACTGCAATACCTGCTCAAATTTCAGTTATAATGTGCTCGTCCAATTCCCTCACATTACTCATATTAGAAAATTTCACAACACAAAAGAGTAAGAATTAGGGCCCTTCTAAGTTACATATACATTAACCGATATAATAGAAACAAAAAAAAACAATGTTATAATCGGCGGAATGACTTACATTTTCCGAACAGTACTGCATCGAAAGAAGTTTTTGTATGATGCAGTTCTATAACGATACTCTTATTGTAAAATAATGAATGTGGCCACCACAAGACTTTCTTATACGTATGAGTGTTGCAAATTATACATTGTAAAGCATTTTTTTTATACAAAAATTATTTAAAATCCTATTCTAAGTACGTCTATTCTCTTAATAAATCTCAATAGAATGCATACTTCACAAGATATTCGAAAAAAAGTGCTACTCGCTAAAAGTAAAAGTGTTTCCGGTCCGAATTTTGAAATTTCATATATACAAAAAATATTGCAAATCCAGCTCTAAATACTTTTGTACTCTTGATAAATATATATATAAAATATATTACAATTCTTTGCCAAATATACAAATGTATTGAAAAATTGAAAATCTTCTTGGTAGTAGTGGCATACAATGAAATAAAAGTTCAAATACCTTTCCGAAGATGTTTCCTTTACATACCATTTTGTTTTGACAACACAACCAACACGAATCAAAGTAGTGTCTAAAAAATTAAGTTTATTATTAGTTTCAGTTTCCACAGTGAATTGTAATTTTGGATGATAACCGTTAAAACAATCCAAGATATATTGTGTGTTTTGTATCGGTACTGCTGTGATACAGTCATCTACATACCTTTTGAAAAAAGGAAGAGGAGTTGTCAAAGACGGAATGATGCTTTCTCCTAAGTCTTCAAGAACCAACTGTGCGATGATACTGCAAATAGATGCACCCATGGCACAGCCGTATTTTTGTTGGTAAAATTTGTTTTTGTATGAAAAATGAGTTGTCGATAATGTTAGGTCTATCGCATTTAAAAATTCATTATAAAACAATATGGTATGTAAAGGAAACATCTTCGGGAAGGTATTTGAACTTTTATTCTGCACAACCTATCAATTTTAAAAAGAATGTTGTAGCTAATCTTATTAGCAGGGCCATCAGATGAACAAGTCCGGAATTCAGAAAAGAATCGATAAACAATGCAAAAATATATTTAACACAAAATTATTATCCAACCAACTTTAAAAATAAAATAGTTAAACAACAACTTCATAAAACATATAATAACACCACAAAGAACACTGATAAAAAACAAAGCGTCAATAAATATGCGGCTGTACCATTTGTCAACCATCTTTCTCAGAAACTTGACAAAATACTGACCCCATATAATATAAAAATCGCACATAATAATTATAACAATTTAGAGTATTTATATACAAAATTAAAAGACAAAATACCAATAAAAAAACAAACGCATGTAGTACCTATACAAGATTCCTTGTAAGGACTGTGAAGGAGTCTACGTTGGCCAGACAAAACAGTACCTAGAAGAAAGAATCAAAGCATAGAAATATGCGAAAAATAGTACTGCTTTAAAAAAACACTCAAGCCAATTTTCTCATATATTTGATTTTGATCGTACTTCTGTTTTGCATAAGGAATATAACACAAAATCCAGAAATATATTAGAAATGATCGAAATACAAAAACATCAAAATGCAATAAATGACAGAGGGGAAATCGCAAACTTATCAGTAATATATCGACATTTATTATAAATCAAAACCCCATATATAAGACAAAGAAACTCTTTCATATATGAAAATACATACACAAAAAAGATATTTTTTTCCCAAGTTGTTGTTATGGCTTTCAGTCTAAGTGAAACAGTATGCCAATATTTCACACTGTCAAATGTGTTGTCACATTTTTCGATATTTGTCATTCAAAACAATTTTAAATGTATATTAATTGTGCCACTAATATCGCGTATAGATTTTGTCGAGGATTTTGTAATTTTAATTAAGGACATTGTTTTACAGTGATCATCAAAAAATCGAATTTTGCCAATATTTCGTCAACTACTAAATTTAAACAAATTTATAAAGAATTCATATGTACTTAAAATTAAAATTCAAAACAATTTTATTAAAAAAGTTTTCGAAATTCCTACCGGAAGTAGGTCTTTTACTGTTATCGAAAATCAGTTTTTTTCAAACATTTCGCAAGTCATGTTTTTTAGACAGGTGCGTTACGAGTATAAAAGTACTTAGAACTTAATTTTCAATACCTTTTGTATAAAAAAAAATCGGATCGGAAGTATCACTTTTACTCTTATCGAATAGCGATTTTATGCCAATATGTCGTAAATTGTGCATTCTATATATATTTGTGAAGAATACTAAAAAGTATTTAGAATTGAATTTGAAATACTTTTTGTATAAATGAAATTTCAAAATTCGGATCGGAAGTAACACTTTTACTCTTAGTGAGTAGCATTTTCTTTCGAATATATCGATTAATTAAGAAAATAGAAATACTGTAATAGGATTTTGAGTAATTTTTTCATTAAATTTTTTTAAAACTCTATAATTTGAAACGCTCATACGTATAAGAAAGTCGTGTGGTGGCCACACCTTATTTTTTATATTAAAACAAGGGCTTTTTTCTTATATATAGTTAATGTTTTTGTTATATAGTATATCTATTTTACTCTATTGTTACGCTTGTAATTATTTTATATTTGTATTAATATGGTAGACAGAAAGGCATTAAATAACTTACATACGAGTTACACGGAGATTGTGTTATTTTTCTTCAGAATTTAATGCAATGCCGTTGAAACATTCAATATTTCTGTCTGTCTTGATATTATTTACCTGCTCTGTGTCTGGGGTTATAAATGCCCTCCCACGTCTTGTTACTAGGTATTGCAATATTGAGTAAGACATAATAGAGGCGGATACATTTTAAAAATACTTTTAGTTATACTAGTAGCGCCACGTAGCGGATTTTACTTGCCAATATTACGTACTGTACCCCCTTAAGCATTTTATTTTTGAGAAATTCTACAACATTCTTAGCTCTGTACAAGTAAAATTTACAAAAGTAACAACCAACTCCCCCCAGGAAAAATACTTAATTACAGAGCCGTGTAGGTACCTTATGGTACAAAGAAATTAACTTTTTTAAAAAAAATTGCAGAACAATTATCTAACGGTAACTTACCATTTTGGCATATAATTCATTAGGAAAACGACAAAAAAAAACTTATCTGAATAAAAATGGGGCATGGTCCAACACACAGAAGGATCTGGATCAATTCATTTATCCAGGGCTCCAGGAGAAGTAAGCCCTTGCGAACCGTCAGGATCCTTAACACCACTGATTGAATAGAAAAGATAACTTCAAATGAATAAATACACAGTCTTCACAATTGGACAAGATAGCGGCGATGCTTCGTGGTTCTAAATCCAATTTATGTCGATAATAGGATTAGTAACTAAAAAACAAGGGAAACGACACACATTACCAATAATTCTAATCACGGAAACTCAAAAGGAAAAAAAAGCTTACCAGATATAATTGTTAATCCACCGCTTCCATTGATTATCGGACTAATACGCCGGAAGAAAAATATCTACGGAATAATATATATCAATGATCACTGCAGTTTAATCCGCAATTCAGCGAAAATTACACGATAACAAAGTGGCAAAATGCCGGTGGTTTCCCTTTTCGTACATTCTTCTCTTTTCGTACACTGGCCAAATTTTACCTCTGTTGACCTTTTTTATTCTCGTTTCGTACACTGAATAAAAATTTTACCTAATGAATGCTCGTTTCGTACACTCACATTGTGACCGCGGGAATCTAGAGACAATTATAGATATTTATGCCCAGAGGAATTTAAATATCGAAAGACGATTTAAAGCTACTTAATTGTGTAATTAAAAATTTATTGAAGAGTATGATGATAGTAATTGCTAATAAAAGTATATTATTCGCGACCTTAGAATTACAGGGTTCTAACTGACATTTTTTTAAATTTCGAGTTATGAAAATAACAAAGTTCTATCTACATCGGTATTCTTAAACTATTTGGGTATAAGGTTCTATCTGATCACAGTAAATTGCAGATAGAACTCTGTTAACAAACTGTATTTTGTGATGCGCTGATAATTAGAGTACAAGGTTCCATTTACTTCAGATAGAACGTTGTTCCTAAAGTCTTATTTATGATACTTTGTGTTAAAGAAAGTCATTAAATAATGGAAGAAAGTACAAATAATATTATATTTGAGGTTATTTCTGAAGATGGGACAATACAGGAAGCACACAATAGTGAAGAAGTGCAGTAAGTTTTCAACTTTCTTTAACAAAATAATTCAAACTTTGCAATGTTAACATAACCTTGTTTTGAGGATTTTGCTCAATCTGCCGGTACTTGATCAGGGGAATGAAGAACATGTTATTATTATTAACAACCCTGAACGTCATGTTTTAGACGAAATTTCAGTATTACCTAACAGTGAAATCCAAAATCAAGACAATAATGCAGGCAATAACAATAACAACAATAATATAGGTTTTGAGGTGAATAAATTCTCTAACTCTAATTTAGAGGAAATAAATGACGCTCCCGATTACGTTGATGAAGCAGAAAACAACACTACTATAGATAGTGAAGAAAAAATAAAAGTTAGAAAAAGAATTAGGAAGTCATTTCAGTGGAAATGCATTGAACGTAAAAAGAAACATCAAGCCGGATTAGAGTACGTTAGTCGACGAAATAAACTGATACACAAAAAACAAATTAAAAATAAAAAGGATTGCCTCAATCATTGTAAATATAAATGTCTAACAAAAATGACTGATAAAGAGAGAAAGGAACAATTCAAGTCATTTTATAAACTTGATAGTAATGGTAAGCACCACTTCATAAATACAACGACAGAGCGAATAAATAAACACCGAAAAACTAAAAAGGAGGATGATCCTCCATCACGCAGAAAGTTTTCTTTCAAATATTATTTTTTTGTGAACAATAGCAAAATTCAAGTATGTAAAACGTTTTACCTTAGTACACTGGACATTTCTCAGAAACCTGTATATAACGTACACTGTAATAAAGACCCAGTTACAAATGTGCCTAAAGATGATATGAAAGGAAAGTCGAAGAACAAGAACGTTGTCTCTGAGGATCGGAAGCAAGTTGTTAGGGATCACATAAATTCATTCGCTACTGTAGAATCCCACTATTGCAGAGCAAAAACTGCTAGAAAATACCTTGAAGCAAATCTTAATATATCCAAAATGTATGGCTTGTACGTGGCGTATTGTCAGGAGAAAAAAATTGAGCCTGTTAAAATGCATTTGTATCGTCACTTGTTTGTATCAGAATTCAATATAGGATTTCACAAGCCAAAATCTGACAGGTGTGGAACTTGTGAGAAGTATTTAGTGATGAAGAACGAAAATGCACTAAGTGAGGATGATTTGCAAATGTACAATGACCATATTCAGTTAAAGGAAGCAATGCGAGCTGAAAAGAAAATGGATAAAGAGCAACATAAAACGCCGCTATTATGTTTCGATTTACAAAACGTGATAACATGCCCAAAGACGGACATTGGACCATTATTTTACAAAAGCAAATTAAATATATACAATCTTACAGCTCATCTATCCACAACGAAAGTTGTATACTGCTGCTTGTGGACAGAATTCACTTCAGGCAGAAGTGGAAATGATATTGCGTCAGCATTTATAAAAATTCTTAAGAGAGTATTTGAAGACACTGAATTTACTGAACTTGTTACCTGGAGTGACTCGTGTGTCCCCCAGAACCGCAATAGTATCATAGCTTATGCAGTTCAAAATTTTATGAATGAACATCCGGATATTAAATCAATAACAATGAAATATTCAGTACCAGGGCATTCCTGTATACAAGAAGTAGACCATGCTCACAGCATGATAGAAAAAACGTTTAGGAAAGCTGAATTTTATTCTCCTATGGGAGTGATTAGACTTTTGAAGACTGTAAATAGATCCAGACCATATGTCATTTTACAAATGAAAGACTCAGATTTCAAAGACTTTTCTAGCTGTGCTCAAGACTTTCCATACAAAGTCATCCCATTTGCGTCCGTCACGATGTTGAAATTTTCACAGAACAATTTTCTACTTAAGTACAAAACGACATACAATTCAAATGACGAGTTTACTGAAAAAAATATCAAGCCTAGGTCGTTGAAGAATCTTAGACAACTGAAACCACTAGCTATAAAAAATGAAGTTAGTGAAGAAAAAAAAAGTCATTTTTTGTTTATGATGCCGTATATGCCTGAAAATGATAAAACATATTTTCGGAACATCTTAAAACTTGATGGTAAGTGTAAGAGCTACATTTATTTATTGTGGATATAGAATATTAATTTATTGCAGCAAATGACATTAAAGAAAACCAATCAACAAAGAGAAAAAGCACTGCAGAAGAGGAAATTATCAACAAAAAGAAGAGAGGGCCAAAAACAAATAAGAAAAATCAATCAAAGAAAAAATTTTGAAAATTTGTATTTATCTCATTTCATAAATTACCATTAAACCATAATTTCATAAATAAAGTTATAATAAAAAAGATATTTCAATTTAGTAACAAAGTTGTAAGTGACGCAGATGCACCTGTGTACCAAACAGTTGAGAGTACATAATTTTGTACACGATTCTAACTGCAATGCATCACTAATTATTTTAATTAATTGTAATTAAATAGATGATTTTACACTTAAGGTGAAGCATAACAATTAGTCATTTTGGAACTAGTTAACCGCTACATTTTTTAAACATTTACGTGGTCGCCTTGTAAAAGATTTATAGTTAATCTAAATCTTTAACCTCAATTATCTCGAAATCGTCGTTGTGCTAGTTAGAACCCTGTAATTCTAAGGTCGCGTATTATTATTAACAAGAGGTTAATAAGTTTTTATTTCTTTGCCCTCAAGTATAACAATTTTATATATTGCCAGTCCTAAACCTAGAAAAAGTGTGAAGGACGATTTATCTAAACTATATGCCAATTTTATATTTTCATTTACAAAAGTTATTATACCGATAACTAGTACATTTACCTACATTTATTAAATGATATTGCTTTTATGACAAATTTAGTTAATGTATTATTAACTTTATTTGTGGTTTTACCTATGTAATTCAATAAGCGATATTGAGTTTGTTATACTTGAGGGCAAACAAATAAAAACTTATTAACCTGTTGTTAATAATAATAATATACTTTTATTAGCAATTACTATCATCATACTCTTCAATAAATTTTTAATTACACAATTAAGTAGCTTTAAATCGTCTTTCGATATTTAAATTCCTCTGGGCATAAATATCTATAATTGTCTCTAGATTCCCGCGGTCACAATGTGAGTGTACGAAACGAGCATTCATTAGGTAAAATTTTTATTCAGTGTACGAAACGAGAATAAAAAAGGTCAACAGAGGTAAAATTTGGCCAGTGTACGAAAAGAGAATGTACGAAACGAACCTAAATCAAAATGCCCCAATAAGTGCAATAAACCAGAATCGGTCGTGCTAATACATCTGCTACTCTTCGGATAACCCGCAATAAATTATAAATTATTCTGATTATAATCCTTTGACGTACTTTACTACAAGCTATATTAAAGTGACGAATAAAATAAGTTAAACGAAAATTCACCAACGTCAAAACGACAGAAAAATAACAATAATCCTATCAAAATAAATAAAAGGAACAAAATTCCGAAATATACAGTTCTATTCAAAATTAACGTAACAGTACGTCAACTAAGAGGCTACCTTTTTGTCAAGCTACAATTACTGGGTTTAATAGGACCTACCTGAGTGTCAATATTTGATACGAACCTGCTGCTGCAAGTTTCTTTTTTTTTGGTGTAATTTTTATGCTGTTTGATATTGTCTTAAATATTTCAACTTTTATTACATTTAATTTTCATAATTCAATTAGCAATATTAAAATATTTCGTTATTTTTAATAAATTTTGTAACCACATACTTTAGAGAATAATTTAATTTCATGATTTTATTAATTTTGTTAATTTTTTTTCATATTCTTATACCCGTTTTTAATGTAAATATACCTGTTGATCAATTTTTTTATTCTGTTTGAACTTATATATTTGATGGTCGAAGCCGTCTTTTTGAACTAAGTTTTTTTTCTACTTGTTCTACTTTTGTGATTTTGTTTGTGTATTGACACCATTATTTTTTGGACTTCTAACCCTACTTCCCTATCTTAAAAACAATTAGCGGTCTCATATACGCATAACATTGGCAGATTTTAAAAAAAGTTTGGAGAATTCTTCACTGTTACTTTCTTATACGTATTAAAAAGTGAATTTTAGAAGTATTTTATAAAAAATGTTTTTCGAAATTCCTACTGGAAGTAGGTTTTTGTCTTAGCGAAAAATAGTTTATGCAAATATCTCGCAAATTATGAATTCTATACAGATTTATCTAGAATACAAAAGTATTTAGAACATGTATTGGAAAATTTTTTGTTTACGAAAATTTTTTTTTTCAAATTTCGGTAAGAAGTAACACTTTTAGTGTTATCAAATAGCAGATTCTCGGAAATTTTGCGTTCTAAACAGATTTATTAAGAACACAATAGTTATTATGATACAAGTGTTAAAAATGCGTAAAGACTTACTCGCAAAATAAAATCTGACAGTTCATAACAGCTCATAGAAAATAATTTGATACAGTTTGACATAATACAAAATCGGTACGCTTTCTCAATGAATATAAATTTTGAAAGAATGCAGTTATATCTAACTATTTTCCCATTAGATATTGAAGAAGCCGCAAGTAGAGCTTCCTTAAACGTGCTGCCATCGAACTCTAAACAGCAATATGAAGTAGCATATAATAGATTTATTGAATGGTATAAAATTAGGAATTGTTTGACAAATATAGTGAAACTGTATTGTTAGCGTATTTCGAAGAAAAGTCCAAAATTTAGAAGTCTTCTACTTTTTGGACAAATTTTTATATGATAAAATTAATGTTAGCTATACAACAAAATCATGATATAAGAAAATATAAATTAATAGCATTTCTGAAACGCAAAGGGGAATGCTATCGACCAAAAAATCAAAAATTTTCATACAATTGGAAATGGACAGCTTTATAGCCGAAGTATCTGATGAAAAATTTTTCATGGAAAGGTAGCTGCCGTTGTGGGCATAATATGGCGCTCATCGTCGTGCTGAATTCTGCCAAGTGTCATTGAGTGATGCTAAAAATTTGCAAAATACACTGGTAGTAACTATACCCGATGGCAAAACAAGAATTCCTAGAACTTGTACTATTATTGGAAACTATATTGAATTATATCGCAAGTACGATGCATTACGTCCGTCCTATGTAAAACATCAGCGTCTGTTCATTAAGTATTTTAATAATAAATGTACTAGTCAAGTAATTGGAATAAATACACTTGGAAAAATGCCTACAGTTATAGCTGAATATTTGCAATTGTCAAATGCTGAATTATAAAGCGGCCATTGCTTCCGACAATCACCTTCCCTATTGTTATCAGATTCTGAACCAAATTTATACACAATTAAGAGACATGGAGGAGGGAAGAACCCCAGTGTCGCAGAAGGGTATATTGAGGATTCTTTAGAAAATAAAAAGGAAATATATTCATCAATATTGTCAAGCAATACAAGCATCGCTTCTCTTGAAAACAGAAATCAGATTAATCTATCTGCTATTAACAATAACAAGAGCATTAACGCAAGGCATAAATATTACCAATTATACCAGTTGTACATTTAATATTAATATTTCTAAACAATTTAAATGTAATTTAGTTTGTGTTTAATTAAAATAAAGTTGCTTTGCAAAAACGTATCTGAGACATTTGCATTGAAAAAAAAACTTCATGCCCGAAATGTCAGTTTTGAATATAGTGTTTGTAGAAAAAGGTATTTAGAGCTGCATTTGAAACAATTTTTGTATATTTTTTTTTCTACTCAGAAGTTTATTTTTTAAGAAGGTGCATAATTTGAAACTTATTTTGGAATAATTTTTTATACTCATTTTGGAACACACGTAAGTATAAGAAAATCGTGTGGTACAGGCGCTATATGTGTTGAATATAGTCGATTGAATTAAGAGAATTTAAAATACAAAAGCCTGACTATAAAACACGACAGTGTTAATATAATAAAAGTAATAATAAGAAAGATAATACGCATGCAGCAAAGATACGTGAAGCCCTTCCAATAATTTATAAATAAATGCAGAAACGTGGTAAGTAGTCTATTTGAAAGCAAATTACTTTTTTCTA
Organism: Amphimallon solstitiale; assembly: GCA_963170755.1. Lineage (NCBI taxonomy): Eukaryota > Metazoa > Arthropoda > Insecta > Coleoptera > Scarabaeidae > Amphimallon > Amphimallon solstitiale. The sequence continues at coordinate 36,973,368 of OY720680.1, forward strand.
GAGATTATAAATCAAATGTAATATAATAGGTAAGTACCCACAATGCATATTACGGCGGAAATAAGATCTTTTACAGATAAACTAACCTTGTATAGCACGAAAACAACAATGTTATAAAAAATATGAATTCAACAGACACATATATGAATATGAAAATGGTGAGTCGCAATACTGTGGTGTATGTTGTACACTATGCTCTTCACAATGGAATTATTTCTTAAATTACTTTTAATAAGTTGTGCCATTGAACTTAGCTGTAAGTATTTATGTTTATATTAATAATATTACGTTTGCTTTAGATTATTATTATTAATGTTTATTATTATATTATTATAGTTTTAATCAATTAGTCTAGTCCAGTGGCGGTCCGTGATTTTTTGGGACGGGAGGGCACCGGGGGGGGGGGGGGGTCTGAGTGTTTAATATCAAAAATTAAATACAAACAAAAAAATAAACTCAATATGTTATTTAATTAACTTGTTTGAAAATAAAATCCATTCGCCGTTCCTTACGATTAGCAAAATGATTAATAACTAATTCATTGAAGTTTGGTGTTGATGTCAGTAATTGTTTTTCAATGGAACACATTGCTGAGGCACATAGTCTGCTTTCCTGCATGGTATTTCTACAAAATGTTTTTATTCTCTTCAAAGTGAAAAACAATATTGCAATATTCTTATTTTTATTAACTGCATTAAATTTAACATCAGTTGCCAGTTCTTTTAATAAATATCTGCCACAAAGCCCTAGAAAATATTGTAAATTCTCCTGTGTAGAATAGGATTTCATTTTAGATTTAGTAGCTACAACGCGATGCTGTTTTAGGCTGTATGAGACGATGCTAAATTTTACAGAGAATTTCTCTGCTTTAATTTAGCATACAATTTTGATATTATTGCATTACTCCTGTATGACACGTATGCATTATTATATATCAAATTTAGCACACGCTAGTTGGTTGCTCTTCGAGAAATTAGTTTTAAATTCTTTGATTCATTAGGATACACAGTTAACCTTTATAATCATCTTCTCCTGCACCACTTTTTTGAGACTCCTTATATTTTCTATGTTCATTTAAGAAATTACTTCTTAGACCATGAAATTTAGCTTTAATATCTGATATGGACACTCCTGGTTTTATTTTTGTCACTATATTTTTAATTGCCTCTATTGCTGTGGCACGAGCATGTTTGTTTTTATACCTTGCATCTTTAACTGCATATAAACAAGGATATTTTTTATATTCCTCTATTAACACAGACACCTGTTCACGTGACCAGGACATCTTTTAATTTATGCAATAAGACCTTAAAAAACACTATGACTGACTATGACCATTCACACACAACCTATGAAACCGCAATTTTTTTTTTAGTTACTTTGGTTTAGGTAACTTTGTCGGGTAAATTTCGCATGCAATATTACAAGCACTCTTCTGTTTTACACGTTGCTAAATTTCAAAAATAAAATGTACATGAAAATTTTCTGTAAAATTTAGCATCGTCTCATCAGGCTTTAGAGATTTTCTCAGTCTTTCCTTTCTGGGTGTATGGGCAGAGAAATTTTTTCCTGTTTGAACCCCAACATCACTTGTAGTAGGAATTTCCATAACTGCTAAAATACAATTAAAAAATTATACATTTCATTAAATACAAATTAATTGTATGTGTGTAACTGAAAAGTTCTAAGTAGGTTAAATGAATTTTTGTTCAAAAATGACATCGAATTCTTTAGTTAAACAACTAAACGTATTTTATGTTTTGCTCATAATATAATTTTGTATTGTAAATATTAATTGTCATACCTATAGATGGTTCACTTTCCGCTAAATTTTGGGATCCAATATCACTTGTGCTAGGAACATTCAATATATTTTGTTGCTGAACATTTTTACAAGTAAAAATACAACATCTACATACGCCAGATTTCTTCTTTCGTACAGTTTCCATTATTTATATCAACAACAATTTAACTGGCATCTTTACTTATTATTCTTTCGTAAATTATAAGTTATAAAACTTAGACAGGTTATATTTATACAACAAAAACAAAACGTCATTTTGAAATGTGCGCATGTTTGATTTTGCGCACAAATATCGGAATTATGCAAGTGAGGCTTTTGTCACTTCTGTTATTCTGTGATATTACATACTGCATTGCCAGCCGGCATCACAGTCTAGTGCCCTATCGTGACATATACCGCTCTCGCCCTGCGTCACTTTTTATACGCACGATTTCTAATACAAACCGTGCAGTGGCGCGAGATGCCCCGGAGCCTACGTCAGACTGTGATTTTTAAACGTGCTGAAGAGACGGACTGTTACTTCCGAAAAAATACTCAAGCAGCAAAATCACAATTTTAGAGAAGGATAAAAATATATATTTGCTAATAAAGGACAAGTGTGCATATAGTGGTTTTGCTGCTAGGGATATTATTTGATATCAAACAAATCAGAAAAATTACATACAAATTAGGTATTTATAATTAATTTATCTGTTAAAAGAAATTTATCACGGGCGGGGGGGGGGGCGTTGCCCTCCCTGCAGCAGCCGCCACTGGTCTAGTCTTTTGAATTAAATATTTTCGTCAATAAACTATACTACGACGAAGAAACCGTCGTTTTCTTTTGGGTAAATTCTTACAATTTTTGAGCAAAAGCGACGAAAAGAAGATGGTAACTATCTATCTTCAAAAATGTACTTTTATTCTATAAAATATAATTTTTTTATTGACTTAGCACTTCAAATGTTATGCAAATGTAAATTATGCGACATTTCTTGTAGTAGTACTATAGACAGTTAGTTTTTCAAAATATAATCCGTTTTTTTTTTGAATAACCATCGTACATATCAAATAGAATTTATAAGGATGTACTTGATGTTATGACAGACGGCCTTGAAAGTAATTCTATTGTAGAGGTAAAGTGATTGTGTAAATATAATGAGTATTCTACAGAAAGAATTAATTTCTACACTAGCTACACATTTGACTGCAATTCATTCACAATCTGTCTTGCTACTGTTGAAGATGTTGCCGGAGCTGTAGATTCTGTCAAGTAGACTGCATAGTGCTGTGATAATATATCTACTAAAATGTTGAAATTATGCATGCCGCACAAATATCGACATATCACAACATTAGTAAATTTTTGCTTAAAGAACGGTTGTTTCTCCGATTTATGGAACAAATCAATAATTCATCCGATTTGCAAAGTTAGCAATCCTGCCAATTACAATTTTCTTCGCTCAATTGTATACTGCTGGTTTTATCTATAATTTTAAAGAAAATCGTTCACAAACAGGTAATGGAATATAGCGTAGTTTTGTAGCATTATTCATGATGTTCATTTCGGATTTTGCAGAGGTTTTGCTACAAAATCGGCACCTACTATGGTGTCTGATAATGTTCTTGTGTCATGGGGTCGTAGTTTTGGGACTGCTTTTGTACTATTAGATTGTACGAAGGTCTTTGATACAATTAGCTTTATTTATTCTCTTCGTATCTGTCTGACTGTAGGCATAGGGTTGTTATTGAGCTCACGGAACCCATAGGTCTTGCTGTGGATAGATGCCCCCCTCAGGACAGTGTTTTGGGACAATTATTATATATATATTGTATAGAGCTGATTTCGAACAAAAGCGTAATAAGTACTAATGTATGTTCTATACAGATGATACTCAAGTTTGCAAAACTTTTACCTCAGTTAATGTTATGGAGGAGTCTCGCTTAAGTAATGAGAAGATTTGGAAGGACTCTATATTAATTCTTCCAAATCTTCTATGATATTTTTTGTAATAAAAGTCTATTGCCTCTTCAGAAACTCTGACTATTAGAGTTAATGATTTGTGTTAGTTCATAGGCAGAGTGAACGCAGGTTTAGTTTATACGTATAATAAGTATCAAAATACAAATGCTATAATGCACTAAATAGATAAAGAATCGGAACAACATTCACGCACCATGCTCGTAGCTTGTCACTTACATAAGTATGTCTTCCCATAATTCAACGAGGTGTCTTCGCATTGCGCCGTTTCCACCATGCACTAACAATTACCCTCAAGACAAAGTCTGTCTGTAGAAGCGCCAATACCCAAAATCTCCAAACATTTCAGGTGTTTCGGTCTTCCTAGGGATTTGGTAAGAACATCAGCTTCCATCTCTTCCGTAGGTGTGTGACGTATCTTGAGTCTGTTATTCTTGAGGGCTTCTCTTATGAAATGATGACGTAAGTCAATATGCTTTGATCTTCCATAAAAGATAGGACTCTCGGCCAATTTCAGCGCTCCCATGTGATGTTAATTCTTCTATATTCAACTCACCGAGCAACTTCTGTAGGTCCATGGCTTCTTTACCGGCTTCAGTCAATCCCATGTATTCTGATTCGGTTGACGAAAGAGCTACTGTACGTTGCTTTCTTGATTACCAACATATAGATGCACAATTGAGAATAAATGCATAACCAGTACACTATTTTCTATCTTTGATACATTCTCCCCAATCCGCATCTATATACCCTATTATTGGTCTGTTGCTGGATTTATATGTCAATCCAATATTGATCGTTCCTTTCAGGTATCCCAGTACTCTCTTGGCAGCCTTCCAATGCTGCATACCATAGCAATTGTTAAATTGACTCAAATAATTTACAGCGTAGTTTATATCAGGCCTGGTGCAAACTGATAGGTAAGTAAGAGCACTGATTAATTCTCTATATGGAACGTCGCTTTCCAACTCATCGTTCGAGTCGCTTTTGCCCTTAATCAACTTAAGATTTGTCTTCATTGGAGTTCCGATCGGTTTACAATCATTCATGCCGTATCGTTTCAGTAGTTCATTGATATATCCTGATTGTTGTAAATTGACTTTATTCTCAGACTTTTTGAACTCTATGCCCAAACAACAAATGAAGCTGATATCAATAAGTCATCATAGTAATTGAAACTCCAGGAACGTCTCCAAAATGTTTAATATTCATATTTTGAAAATACTCTGGAGCAATACTAAGACCAAACGGTAAACAATTAAATTTCCAACATCCAAACATGGTGCTAAACGTACACAGTTCACTAGATCTTTCATCTAATTTAATTTGCCAAAACCCTTCTTTGAAATCGAGGACAGTGAATAGACATTTACCTGCTAATTTCTCATTGATTTCTTCTAGTGTGGGAATTAATACATTTGGTACTCTTTTTATAACTAAATTCAAATCCTTCGGATCTAAACATGGTCTTAAAGATTTATCTGGTTTTTCTACAATAACCAAGTTGCTGACCCAACCCTTAGGCTTTTCCACACGACTAATAATACCTCGCTTTTCTAAATCAAGTAATTTTCTTTTAATTTATTCTAATAACAATTGGCATACGACGAGGTGAATTAACAACTGGTTTTGAGCCCTCTTTTATTTGAATAGTACATTTTTGTTTATAACTACTTAGACCCTCAAAAACATCAGAATTTTCCTTGATAAATTCTTCCTTATTTTTAAACTTAGATACTACATCTATTCTACTAAGTAAATTAAAACTCACACAATAATCTAGTCCTAAAATTGGTGTTACATTTTCATTTACAATTATAAAATTAATTGTACGCTTGTATATTTTTCATTGTTTGACAATTTAATTGTACTATACCTACAGGATTTATTTTCGTACCTCCAAAAGCAACTAATGTTATATCTGTGACAACTATTTTTGCATTAGAATTAATATTTTTAAACAAATGCGCTGGTATTATATTTACTTGTGCACCAGTATCTAATTTAAATTTCACAAATGTATTTTCTAGTTTCAGTTGCTCATACCAAGTTTCTACATGGTTCATCAACTTCATCAACTTCAATTTCTCTAACATTTTTTACTCTACAACATTTTGCAAAATGATTTTCTTTGTTACATTTTTTAAATTTTTTTCCAAAGGCTGGACACTCTCGAGCACTATGCCATGTATCACACCGATAACACTTAAACTTATTTGTCTTTTTATTTTCACTTACTTGATTACGATCCTTTACTTTACTGACTTCTTGGTCTTCTGAGTTATTCTTGCTGTTTCCTCTTGTTAATTTCTGTATGTATTACTTCAATACTTTTATCTTGTAGTATTTGTACTTGGCTCCTTGTAAGTTCAGCTGCTTTCAATAACATAACTGCTTTATCCAAGGTTGGTTTATCCTCACGAAGAAGCTTTCCTTGTAATGATTTATCTCGAATACCTAATACAATTCTATCTCTTACCATTTGATCCTTGAGATTTTCGAATTCACATGTATTTGCCAACTTCTTTATATCTACAAAAAATTGCTAAAACGTTTCACCTTCTTTTTGTTCTCTTTTGTTATACAGGAATCTCTCATACACAGTATTTTTCTTTGGAGTCGCATAATCTTCAAAAGCTTTCAAAACCTTATTGTAGTCTTTCTTTTCCTCTTCTCCAAGGGAAAAAGTGTTAAATACTTCAATGGCATCTTCACCCATTATATTCAGAAGAATAGCTATTTTTTCCTCTGAATCTAGAGACACTTTTTCTGTGGCTCTCATATATATGTGGAAACTCTGCTTAAATTTATGCCAGTTTTCACTTACCTATGTTGCCATTTAACTCAAAATTTTTGGGCGGCTTAAAACCCTCCATTCTAACCTCACTCTATATAATTTTAAAACTTAGCGGCTTGCTTTCTTAAATTTATAAAATGTATGTGCATCGTGGTTCACTTTTGTGACTGCGCCATGTTGTGCCTCTCTATTAAAACACTATTGTTTAAGAGATCATTTATTTAAATATATTTATTACAATACACGCTGCGCTGGTGTGCCAGGTAACATATATAACTCGTGTTGCCAACTGTATGTTACATTATAACTACATACACTACACATAGAACCAACTTTCCTTTTATTATAGACACATTTTCGTCAAGAAAGATCCTGCAGTAATGGCACAATCAATTGGCAGCACAACCCCTGCGCATCGCCAAATCCGACCGTATGAAGCCGGAGCCATACGTCTGCCTTACCTGCATAAGCGAATGAAAAATACCCGCTTTTATCCGACATTTGAGATAGAAAGCGCTAAATTTAAAAGTGGTCTAAAATAATTAGAATGTAAGGTCTTTATTTATTTTAAGAAAATATACAAAACAGTTACTAGACCTGTTTTGTAGATTTTCTTAAAATAAATAAAGACCTTACAGTCGAATTATTTTATACCACTTTTAAATTTGGTAAATATTATTATAAATACCACACCCTTAGTACCTTAATAACTATTTTGTCCAAATTTTGGCATTAATCATTTCCCGATTTGGTTCAAATTTTACACAGCCTCCCATATCATCAATGCTTCTTTTTGTCACCATTAAAGACGTTAGCATTGCGGCGCCTAAAATTCTTTCAACAAATGCCTTTGAAAAAAGCAGAATAAAAAGTATGAAAAACACTACTTTCATATTGGGGAAAAGAAGAACATCTGGAGCATTTTTCAATTCAAATACCATTCTCCAATAAGCTTCACCACTTAGTTCACAACCATACTCCATATGATTTAAAAGAGCAAGCTGCTTCCATTCCTTGTTCAAAATTTGAAGATTTGTATATTCTTTATTTATTGGAAATCTCTGTACAACTTTTTGCAGAGATTTTATTTCATAGAATTGGGCCGTTTTTTGGTTCAAGAATTCTTAAAATGTTAAAAATTGGAGCAGAAAAATCAAATCTCGTTGTAATGTCAGAGACAGGCTCTACATAAAAATTAAAACAACTTTTGAGAAATTGGTCAATTTCAGTTTGGGATGCATGATTTTTCAACATTTCAAAAGATTCAGTTGTAGATATACCTAAATACGTAAACTTTGCAGAGTGGAACAAAACAAGCGAATATTTCTGTCGTCAACAGTAAAAAAATTTTCTCTTTCAAGTCACTGAAATTGATAAAATTGCTGCACAAATGCATCAATAATTTCTGTCGCGTTTAGATTTGATACACAATAAAATACATATTGATATCTGATGTTGACTAAATCGAGTTAAAATACCCAATTTTACCCGTTTCACAATTTTACCTGCGTTTCGGGTGAAATACCCGCAATTGGCAGTACTGCGTATGAGCAGCCTTAACAGCTGATTTCGGGGTTGCCAGAACTTGACATCAACGATTACCCACAATAGCCATATACTTTGCACGATAGAATTTGCAACAAGGCAGCCCGATATAAAGATGGAGTTATTGAGCGATTACTAAAGATAATAAGCGTTGCAATATTGCTATTAAACCTGTACTGCAGAATGGGGTTGAGGCGGTCTATAGTAAGGTTTAGTGCTTCTGCCGAACTTCGCCTTTGTTAATAAACACTTTATTGTTATTTATACACGATTCCCTTTTATATTATAGCAAATACATATTACTATTATTATTAATATTTTTCTATATATATTTGATAGGTGAGTTAAATGATACAATTTTAAAACGAGATATGCTTCACATCAGACAAAATATCCCGTTCCAAATACCTGGTTTAAGACTGGCGGAGCCAATTTCTGATGACGACATAGCATACTATTTGTATACACGACAATACAAAAATGTAACTATTGGACAAAATTTTGGAATCATTAACCGAAAATATCCTATCAAAATGTTGATTCACGGCTGGACAGAACACAATTACGTGAAATGGTATCAAAATATAATCAATGCTTATACTAAGAAGGGATTTTATAACATAATATCAGTGGATTGGTCTTCCAAAGGGGATGCAGATTATGTTACAGCTTCGATGAGCGTCAAATCAGTTGGTGATGCAATTGGAGATTTCCTTATTGATCTTCACAAAGAGATAGGAGTACCGTATAAAAATATACATCTCTTATCTCATTCACTAGGCTGTCACGTTGCGGGATATACAGGGAAGAGAGTTTATAAACTTACGGAAAGAAAAATCGCAAGAATTACTGCAATGGACCCAGCTGCACCTATATTTGATTTAATGCCATGGGACTTGAGTAGTAGATTATCTAAGGAAGATGCTGAGTTTGTCGATATTATCCATACAGACGGTGGCATGTTAGGATTTAACTACCCTATTGGTACTACTGATTTTTTCCCAAATGGCGGATCAGCTTTACAACCAGGCTGCTCCTTAGCGAAATTTGATGTCAAATATGAAGATCGTAAGTAAGATTATAATAACTGCTTAATTCTGTAAAATTTAAAGTGATTATTTGTTACTTGCAGTTTTTTGCAGCCATGCCAGTAGTCATCAGCTGTTTATTAATTCCATCAATAGTCGAAAATTTACTGCAAGACAGTGCGAGTCGTGGGAAAAATTTTCAAGTGGATCTTGTGATGATGGTCCATCTATTATTTTTGGAGAAAATGTTCCGCAAAATGTATCCGGGAAATATTATCTAGAAACTGACGATAACGATATTATTTTACAGTAAATAAAACACACAAATTAAATAGAATATACAGCGTGGTCACTTCGAGCGAGAATGAAATAGTACTCATAAACTACTAGCACAGCGAGAACGTATTTTAGGACTAGGAGGAATGTATATCACATAATAGCGACGAACGAGAAGTGATAGTGTAGTGGTATCTTTCGTTGTTTCGTGTCATACTTTTGCTTCGTGGAATTTACTTGACAAATAACCAAGCACACTACAACAGTTATACAGGAGACAGCACGATAGACCAAAAATTACGTGGCTATGACTAGAGTTGTCTCAAAATAAGAAATACATATGTCGTCATCATATCTTCGACGAGAATAACGCGAACTAACGCTGTCAGTGGCGGAGGTATTTTAAGCTAATAAAAGGTACAGCGGTAGTAATATTTGACAGAAAATACACGTCAATAATAGAAATTACTGCAGAATAGTAATAAGTTTAAATATGTAGTAATTATATTGTGTAATTTATATTATTACAACATGGGTACATCAATATTTGGAAAACCATTTGTGTTCATATAAATCACAGGTAATTATAATTACATTGCGAATTTCAATGATTTAAGAAAGTTTTTTATTAGATAATAATAAAATACTTATTGATTTGCAGAATTATATACATGGAACATGGACTCAAAAGGCAAAAATATTGGACTGAATTTTGCAACATATCGTTTAATGACAACCAAGTTTTTGAATTACATCTAACGTAGCTATGGTTAAAACATACAAAATTATTTCATTCAAATTCCTAGGCATTCAAAGAAAATTTTATAGTAAACAAGAAGATATACATTTGTTAAGAATTAAAAAGTCCGTCGAAATAGCTATTGTTATTTATTCAGGAATAAAATATGAATTACAATGTGTAGTAAATTATATTATATGGTAAAACATATAATTAAAAATTGAAGGCATACAAAAAATTACAATAACGAATTATTAGCATGATCTTCAGAATCGTCATCATCATACAGATCTTCATCGGTATCTGATTCACCAGTATTTACAATAAACACCAGCTCTTCTGTAATGTTATCCAGCAGGTGCTCTTTTTCCAAGTAGTCTGCTACGACTTTATCAACATGATTGCAAACAGATGCCCATTCTTCACAAGTTATAGAAGCAAATTTGTTTCGGGCTAATGCCTCTACATCGGCTAACTTGAAAGTAACATTTCTAGCTGCAACCCAGTTTTTAACAATAGCCCATATTTTCTCAATAGGGTTTAATTCAGGATGGTACGGTGGCAACCTTAGAACACTATGTCCATAAGATGCCAGTAATGTATCTAATTTATATTGTGGTGTCCCACTTTTATTTTTCTTTATTAGTTCATAAAGCTCTGGTTTTGTAAATGTAGAGTCAAAATATATATTCCTTGCCATTAACCACTCAATCATTTCAGCTTTTCTTGTTCCAGAAGTTGGGTCTTTTTCGACCTTTACATTGTGATACGATGCATTGTCCAGCACCAAAACACTTCTAGGTGGAAGATTGGGGACCAACTGTTTTGTCACCCATGTTAAAAAATTGGTAGCATTCATATCATCATGATAATCTCCTGATTTTGTACCTTTAAGAAAAAAAAAACAGAATTTACTAATGCCCTAGTTTTAAAACAATATCTTAAAATACCTGATCGAAACATGAGTAATCCGTTATCTATAAACCCCATTTTACCACCAGCGTGCACCATAATTAAACGGCTGCCCTTGGAGATAGGTTTCTTTAATCCTAAGACTGTATCATCTGACCATTCCTTCGGCTGTGTATGGGAACTGTGAATGTATGATTCATCTGTAAATACTATTGGCCTGCTTTCATACAGGTAACCTTGTAGTTGGCGTAGATATTTTATGCGTTTAGCACGTATATCATAGCTTTCCATCAATAATTTCCGTTTATCAGAAGTTTTTTGCCATCTACAAGTACATAAATACATAAATTTGCTATCGTAAACTGATCTGCTGCATGAGTACATACCTAAATCCCATCTTTTTTAAAACATTTGAGAGTGTGGTTAATCCACCTTCGAAGGGTATGCCATTTTCAAGAATTTTATCATAAATTCCTATAATAAATAAAATAATGCTATTATAAAAACATTAACAGAAAGGAGTTTATATTTTGGTACCTCTTATGGTTGGTCGTCTTCTTTCATGTATATAAAAATTGTGTACAATAGTACGGATAGTTTGTTTTTCTTCAGTACGAAGGGTGCTTTTTGGACTAGGGCGACTTCGTTTTTTGCCAGGACTACTAAAAGAAGTAACCCTTCCTGCATCTACATCCCCAGCTTCCTTGACAATACTTCTGTATGTAATGTCGGAAATTCCAGTTGCTGCAAGTAACCTCTCTTTGTAGTGAGACAATGGTATCGTTGGAGTATTATTTCCAGCTTCTTCCTTCATAAATTTTAATACGTTGGCAATGATTTCCCTTCCCTGGCTGTGAATTATTTTTCCTTTCACGCCAACTTTCTTTGGTGTTGATAAGCTTGCTTTTGCTTCAGCCATCATAACCTATAATCTGTTCACAAGAGACGCATAATATAATTATATCGCACTGCTGTATTCAATGCAACTTACCACTCTGACCAAAGTACGCAACGTCTTGTCTTGAAAAAAGACACTTCTTAATATAAATTGGGTAACGGTGGATAATAAATAACACACGAAAAACTCAAACGCACAAACGCTAATTAGAATTGTGACAGTTGCTCGTATGCAGTTTTAGAACCGACGCCACTGAACTTTCGACGATTCCAGCGCCAAAATAGGATATGTCGACATATGTATTTCTTATATTGGGACAACTCTACTAAACAATCACGCCCGCCTCGCTCACCGATGAAACAGGGACACTCTTCCAACGTCTGTCGCTTTTCGTTAATTATTTTTCTCTGCTTGTATGTTCAAACGAGTATGTGCTTTAACAACATAAGGTTCGGGCGATACGACCTTTAATAAATATGTTCAATGTGTGAAAATTTTCTAGTGTTGCTTGTGATTTGCAAATAATCAGTTATACTACAATATTTATTTATTTATTTTATTCCACAAAAAACGAAAACAATGTAAGCAAAGCAAAAAAAGTATAGATTATACTTAATGTTTGAACGGTGACTAATAACAAAATTTACTACATTCATATCACTTTCGGATTATTTCTAGGGTAATCTCTTCTACAATGCCTCAAAATTTAACAATCTAGATTGCTGGTAAGCAATGACAGAACTATTATACAGTGTGTGTCTAAAGTCTCCCCTCGATACCTTTTAAACAAAGTGGAATAAAACGTGGAAACAAAAATAAAACAAAACCACTATAAAAGTACAAGGTTTATTACCATGTCTCATTTTACAATTTTGACAGGCTATATCAACTTAAAAATTTTAAATAGCAAAAGGGGTTAATGATTTTTCATTTCAAAGGTATTTGGAAGAATAGAAGAAACAGAAGAAATAATGTTTTTAATAAAATAAATGAACAATTAAATTAAACTTTTTAACAAAGCAAAAAAAAAACTATTAATATTTAAAAAAAAACATATAATCCTGAATACATCACTGTGATTTTAAATTAAATGTTCACAATGACTACACTCGATCTCTTAGCAATAGAACAACCGATTGCAAAAAAATTATGTTATTATCCTACCCGTGGAAAATGACACTCCACGAATCCTATTGATATATTTATATTAAATGATAATAACAATTTTTAGTATCCAACAATACAAGTTATGGCCTTATATACACTAATATTTTTATGTGATTTTATTATATTATGACTAAGTTTAGGAACTTAGGTATTTATTTTATATTATTAACGACGTAATTTTTTTTTGTGTTTTTCTTTTCTCTTTTATTTAATACTATGCAAGTTATTATTATTATGGCATATTATAATTTTATGGACTTACCAAATTTATTTATAGGCTTAGAGTTATGGGATTGGTATAATATTTTAGTTCAGCTCGAGAATGGTATGAAAAATACCGAAACGTATGTCGCAAAGACTAAATAAAAATTGTGGAAAGTTTTCAAGAGTTTTATTTTTATTTTTGTTTAAAATAGTTATTAATATTTTAGTTGTATGTACGCAAGTTTTACGTCATATTAGTTACTTATATTTATTCTACAACAAAATGTTGGTATAGTTCAATTAACGAAACAGACGATACAGGTCATAAGCAGCGCCACTGTGATGTCATAACAGTGTTGACAAATTACATTTCTTTGAGTAATCTGTACTTTGAAAATAATCTGAGGTTAGGATTAAGTTGATATTTTAAAATATTAACAAACAACTTTCAGAGTGGCGTTTACCAACAAATAGAAACTTATGCAACTTATATTACTCGCGGGACGGGTAGACGCAAGGGGGTGTGAATAGGTGAAGGTTGACGATATTCGGTTCTGTAACAGCGCTTCGGTTTTATTCACAGATTCTGTCATACATAAAGAAATACTATAGATAGGAAACATAATGTATAAAGAATGAGTACTTACGGAACTGTTGACGTTGTTGATGTTTTATAATAAGCCAATTTTCGCTTGCCCATAACTGTTATATTATTATACACTCGAATATTATAAGTATATATGACATTTAAATGCGAGTGACAGTTTGTAATTAAACTGTCACTCGCATTTAAGTCTGCAATAGCCGACCCATTCCGATAGATTTTCGTCTTCACTAGGCCCGGTAGAGATACCGTAAAGTGGGGATGGACGACGCGGAAAACCTCGTGTAAAATGTGTGTGACAATGTTTACTGTTTAATGTTTTTTATCTTTAAAAAGAATTACATAAATTTGATTTTTTCTTTATATCGTACATCAAATGTGCAGCTGGCGCGTAGAGGTCGTTTTTTTTCTTTTGTGTACCAGCCTTAATTAGTACACATTAATCACAGTTATGCATTTTTTGTGGTTATTTCTAAAACACATAACTTTCTTAAGAAAGTAAATTAGTACAAAAACTGACCTTGACATTATAAATTTATACCTTTTGCATCACTAACCCAAATTTGAGATTCTACAATTACAAAATGAGTTTAAAAAACGCGACACAGCGATGCCTTAATTTTCGATAGATATATAAACGCCCCTCTTAATATGTTTTAAGTTATTACGACTATGTCTACAAAAAATACAAACAAATTCTAAATACACGTGAGTTCATTTATTTTATACTACATTCACAAAAATAATATACACAAAATCTATATATTATTACACATTATATTACAATGTCATGTACTGTATTTCTAATTGAACATAGAGTAAAATCATCAATATTTACAACAGACTTACTTCTAGGCCGTTTTCGCGTTGAACCCTCTGTTTTGACGTACATATTTTATTTAGAGTTGCAATATGAATATCTACAGCACTTGCTACTCATTAAAAAAAGATGTGATTATTAAAACGTTTATCGTCTAAATTATAAATAACAGAAAATATTATCTCTGGAACCGCTGTTAGCGGGAAAAATGGCCTATTTTTATCGGGCGTATGTCAACTCGACCAGGGCTAAGAATATTTCAGGTAATTCGAAAATTTAGGGATTAGTATTACCGGTCAGCTCGACCAGAGATTTAATCCGCTTTTACGCTAATTCTATAAAACTGTATCGGCATAATTATAGGATTAAATTTGTTTACATACACATTAAAATATTTCTAAAAAATAAAATTTGAAAATAAAAATGAAATAAATGTGAAAATACAACTAATATCAATATATACTTTTGTAAGAAATGTATCATTTATATGTGTACCATTCTAAAATGTTGTATTAGATAAAATTTATGTAAAATAAAATTTGGTTTAGTATCTATTTTATTTATTTTATGAGAATATATTTTTTATTTTTGCATGGGTGTTTTGTTTGTTTCTACTAGAAGTATTAAGTAATGTAAATATGAGAAATATAATTTATGTATGTATATTTCTGTAAAATAAAATTTGAAAATAAAAATGAAATAAATGTGAAAGTACAACAAAAACTAATATCAATATATACTTTTGTAAGAAATGTATCATTTATATGTTTACCATACTAAAATGTTGTATTATATAAAATTTATTTAAAATAAAATATGGTTTAGTATCTATTTTATTTATTTTATGAGAATATAGTTTTTATTTTTGCATGGGTGTATTGTTAGTTTCCACTAGAAGTATTAAGTATTGTAAATATCAGAAATATAATGTATGTATGTATATTTCTGTAAAATAAAATTTGAAAATAAAAATGAAATAAATGTGAAAGTATTTTGATTATTATTATCTGATATTACATTATTATTTACGTTTATTGGGATAAGGCATTTTAATCTCTAGAGCTTAAATTTTGTGGTCGAGTTGCACGGTCCTTTTTCTGATTACCTGTATTCGTGGTCGAGCTGACAAGCGCCGTTTTTATCTCGTTGTTTTTCGAAATATCCCGTTAAGTAGAGAATTATTTCTTTGGCTTGCTTACCTAATGATTTAGGCATAATTTAGTTGTGAAAACAACTTCTTTGTATATAATTTACGGTGTATAAACAGAGTGAAAGTAGTAAATACGTATGAAAATGAAGTGGTTTTAAGATGTAAACAACTATGACAGTTGACAGAATAAAATGCTAAATCTATGTCACAACTAAAGTTGCAACCGCTCACAATTATGGTAACATAATACGCTCACTGGAGCGAGAGTATTGCTAGGATTAGTAGGTATTATTGTAATTTAGTTTTACTTCGCCCAAAGTAACTCTTTATGACGTGTATCGTCTGTTTGGTTAATTGACCTATACGTTTAAATTAAACATCTCAGCTAGGTAACCGTAATAACATAATAATAATGGCTGACAAACCAAAAAGATCTGCAAACTTTTCCATGAAATAAGAAGATTTATTAATATCGTTAGTAAAACGAATCGAGTATGTGGCAAAGTAAATTAAACAACACTGATTCTGATAGCTACTTGAACAAATTGATATTACAATGCGCACATTTAACAACAGAAAAATACTAACACTAGGTATGCTGAATTAACCAAAAACCAACATACCGTAATCGGTCGCTTACCTGAATTGCGTGTTGAATTTGGTTTTCCACTTGAGCGGGGATTGCACAATGTTTAAGCCAAGGTTAACAATAAACCTACCTTAAACAAGCATTAATCGTGTGTCAGTAGTTTATGAGTAATCATCCTTTCTTGCAGTAGGTGATCACCGGGTATAAGAAACAAATTTCATAAGGTAATTACATCAGTTGAAGATTAGGAAAGGAACTGTTTAAGGGATGAGAGGGGGACGAATGCAATAAAATGTCTTATGAAATGATTCTACTATACGATTTTATGCATTAATATTTAAAAAGCCTGAATAATATCAAACCATATCAATTTGTCGAATATACAGAGTTCGTCACTGAAGGGGGAAAATTTAACAATTCTATATTTAAAATCAAGTTTTTAGTTTAACATAAATATTTTACAATATAATAAAAAACAATGTTTGCAAAATTATTTCAAAAAACCACAATAGCTCAGTAATGGTCACTTTTAAAATAATAACAGTTCATATGTTTTTGGTGGGAAATTTAGTAAGCAATTCAAAATAAAACTGATATACAGGCTCTTCCACTTGAAAAAAATCACTTTTAGACAAATAGATGTTATGTAACTTTAATTCAGTGTTCTGTAAATTCAATTAGTAATTGCAAAAAAATAAAATATGTATTAGGTATTAGGACTTTTTTTTCATAAACAATATTACCAAAAATTGTGTCCATCTAATACGTCGTTTTCGAAAAATATAATTTAATAAAAACATTGAATTTAAAAGACAAATAATAATAAGTCGAAAATCTTAAATTTTAGGTCTACGCTATACTTTTTCAAGAATTATACGAGGAACATAAAAATGTAATACTATATAGGGTGTTACATTAGAAAAACTATAAGTATGGTCAACCACCAAGTTATGGAGTACTCTGTATAACACAAAATAATTTTAAAACGTGCTTCTAATGAGTGGCTACCTTAGCAAGAAAACCGTTTCGAATTATCTTGTCTCATAGAGTCATAATCTGTCCTCCCTACGGAGATTATTCACAATGTATATATAAAAAATGAGGTGTGGCCACCACACGACCTTCTTATACGTATGAGCGTTTCAAACTATACAATTTTAAGAATATTTTTACACAAAAATGATTCAAAATCCTATTCTAAGTACTTTCATTCTCTTAATAAATCGCTATAGAATGCATACTTTGCAAGATATTCGAAAAAAAGTGCTACTCGCTAAGAGTAAAAGTGCTACTTCCCGTCCGAATTTTGAAATTTCATGTATACAAAAAATATTGCAAATCCAACTCTAAATACTTTTGTACTCTTAATAAATATATATAGAATGCATAATTTACGACATATTTGCAAAAAATCGCTATTCGGTAAGAGTAAAAGTGGTACTTCCGGTCCGAATTTTGAAATTTTTTTTATACAAAAGATATTTAGAATTATCATTTAAACACTTTTATACTCGTAATGTACCTGCCTAGAAAGCATGACTTGCGAGATATTGGCAAAAAACTGATTTTCGATAAAACTAAAAGACCTACTTCCGGTAGGAATTTCAAAAAACTTTTTGAAGATAGTTTGTCTCAAATTTAATTCTGAGTACATTTGAATTCTTTATAAATTTGTTTAAACTTAGTAATTGACGAAATATTGGCAAAATTCGAATTTTTCACTGAAGTAAACTGCTACTTCCGGTCTACCGATTTTACTGAAAAACTAATCAGATCCCAAGAGGGAGATTATACACGTAAATACAAAATTTGGAATTGATATCAACAGCGGTTTGACCGCTATCGTGGTCACACACATACACACAGAGACACAGACAGACACACACAGAGACATTTTTTAAAAACCACTTTTTCGGTATCAGGGGACTTCAAAACGTGGACATCTGCAAAAATCTCGAGGTCGAAAAGTTTCATCATCACAATACTTCCTTATACTATACGTATAAGAAAGTAAAAACGAACACTAAAAGGGCGAGAGGAATGGAGGTATCGAGAAGGCCAAGGCTTAACTTGAGCCAAACCGCGCTATTGATATCGATGATTATTTTTATTAATTTGTATAATTAACTACCAGTTAAGGTAAATTGTTTACAATTTGAAGAACAGGCCACAACAATATTTCAAAGTATATATTTTAACATGTTTATTTATAATATTAAAAGCATATTTACATAATAACTTCAAATTAACAAAGTTAATTATTTACATTACAAACATAAATATTATGTACATACAAGTAAAAAATTGCGAAATATCAATACATTCATATGTAAAATATCTATAATTACATATTTCAAAATCGTAAAAAATTACTTATGATAAGGTAACACGTTTACTACACATTTAATTTTAATATTAACAAGTAAATGCATGTAGTAATATAAATATATACATTCTATTAAATATTATCTTTTTATATAGATAATAGTCGAGTTAACATTTTCTATGCATTACATTCGCGCAAAAATGTGTTTTAAATTACCACATGGCATCTAATTCGCAACATTAGATGCCATAATATTGTTCGGTGTTTGAGTTTCCTCTTCATCTTCTTCATTATCATCATTACTTGAATCTTTAACTGCATCCACTTGTCCCATTAAAGCTCTGTATTTTTTGGCAATAGCTTCCCAATCTGTAACGTGTTCAATTCGTGTAGTTTGGGCGGAGAAACTCAACTGGGAACCTAATGGACTCAGGTGAACAACTGACAATCCACCGATCGAATCTTTAGGTGCGACTTGACTGCCCTTCTTGACTTTCGATAGCCATTTTTGGCCAGCTTTCGACCGCGGACTCAAGTGCTGCTGTCTTTGGAATCCTCCCATAATATGCACCAAGCTAGTTCGTTTCTTCGCTTTTACTGAAATGATACCCATTTAAATTAGTTCGGTATTAGTTTTGTGCAAATGAAATTATGTACATACCACGAGCTTTACAAAGTTTAACGATGTAAAATAGCCATATAGTTATTAGATTTATGGGTGACGGCGCTGATGTTGTCCTGTGCATCGACCTGATCAGTTTACTTAAACCGAATTTCCACTCAATATCTGATTGTGCCTAGACATAATCAAAACAAATCTGGACATCTATGAGGGTGTGAATCGCTAACTTTAATTTTATGATAATAGTGATCAATTAGCACATCGACTTTTATTTAACACTACTTTGTAATATAGCATAATTCTTAATAATAATGATGATATACGAGGCTAATCCAGAGAGTAACAGACGTTTTGGTCTGGCGCGGCAGAGGGCGGGACTAGCGCCGCCATTTTGGCGTCAGAGTGTTCCCACGCCCAGTATGCAACCAGCCGTGGTAATTTGCGGATCACAAACCAATTGAAATTTATCGCCAGATTTGTGATGTGTACGGCCAAGGAATAATGAGTGAAAACCGAGTGAGGCAGTGGTGTATTGATTTTAGAAATGGCCGAACCAGTGTTCGATGAGTCTCGCAGTGGCAGGCCTAGTCTTGTGGTGAATTGGTGGTGAAAATCAACGAAAAAAACCGTGGAAATCGTCGTTTGACGATTACGGAACTCTCCGAACATTTTCCTCAAATTTCACGGAGTTTAGTTCATGGAATTGTGGTTGATAAACTTGGTTACTACAAATTTTGTGCCAGGTGGGTTCCGAAAATCCTAACAGAAGACCACAAAAAGCAGAGACTTGCTGCAGCACTAACATTTAATAATAATAATAATAATAATAATAATATATTTATTCAGTATAATAAAATCATTACATGAAAGGTCAAAATATACATATGTACAGTAACAAACAAACAGATTAAAATTGTATATTATTAAAATTATCATTTAAATATTCATTAATTGAATAAAAACTTTTCGTAAGTAGAAGTTTAAACATTTTACTTAAGAAAGTACTAGCATTCTGGAAGACTACGACAAAAGTGGAAACCATGTTATCCATCGTATCGTAACTGGCGACGAGACTTGGGTAAAGCACGTCAACTGTGAAACAAAACGGCAGTCGATGGAATGGGGACACACGCATTCGCCCAAGAAAACGAGGAAGTGTTTGCAAACGCTTTCAGCAAGAAAAATCATGGCTACTGTGTTTTTGGACGCCCAGGGAGTGATTCTCGTTGATTTTCTCGAGCGTGGCCAAACAATCAACTCAGAGATGTATTGCGACACACTGAAAAAATTAAGACGCGTGATATAAAACAAGCGTCGGGGAAAACTTACCGAGAAAGTTTTATTTTATCACGACAGCGCTCGTGCACACACGGCCAACCGTACCCAAACGCACCTGTTAGCAGCGATGAAGACGTGGCTCGCTACGCAACGCTTTGACACTGACGCTGAACTGCATGCCGGTGAAAACCAGTGGTTGAACTCGCAGGCGGCAGATTTATATAGAGATGGTATTGAAAAGCTTGTACCACGTTATGATAAATGCCTTAATTTAAATGGCGATTATGTAGAAAAATAGCCTAAGAGTTTACCTTCAAAATGTATATAATAAACATTGCTTTTTTCACTTCGTTTATTTTTTATTTCAAGACGTCTGTTACTTTCTGGACAGCCCTCGTATGTAAATTGATAAATGTGCAAAATAAATCTGTCCTAGTATCATATGCGTTATACTTTCAATATCTACTGATAAACGTGAGGAGCCATCAAATAATTTATCATTGATGTTAATAGTATTGAGATATAATAAATAATAAACAAATGATAATGTTTAGTATAAGATAAATAAGTCATTTCAAAGTCTCAACATTTACGTCATCATAGCGTAAACAGTAATTGTATATCAGCATGTATTAGAATTAATACAAGTTTATAGGAAAATATTAGAAAACAATTTATTACTCGAGTTTTTCGAATTTGGTGGTATTTGCCAACAAATCTAGTGTAGCTTACATATGACCTATAATTGATCAAAGGGAGTGGAAAAAAAGGGAAGCTCTACATTTTTATATTAACGGTATGAATGTAATTAGAAGAACTCAAAATTGCCATATATAGGAGGGGAGTTTTTTATGTTATTTGCATAGTTGTGAAAACAATTTGCTATCGCGACCTTTTTCTTACATGACTTTTCTATGACATTTTATAGTGTCATCTCGAAGTTTGGTTCAAATCGCTTAACATTTGTTACTTTACATCCGCTTAAAGAAAAGAAGATGGGAGAATTGAAACTTGAACACGAAAGTGTTATGAAATTTTCATCAAAACAAGGCAGTAGCCCGAAGAATATCCATGACAGAACGGTGAGAGTGTGTGGAAAAAATAACCGGTCCTATTTCCACGTCAAATTTCGGTGTAAGTAGTTCAAATAGGGCAGAGAATCTATTCATGATGATCCAAAGTGTGGAGGATCTCTAAAAGCACGAACCGAAGAAATCATCAATAAACTTGATGATTTGGTGTTGACTGTCCGCCGAGTACAAGTTTCAGTTATTGCTAGAAAAATAGGAATATCAGAAACGAGTGTGTTTAAAATTCTGCACGAAGATTTGGGAATGAGCAAAGTGTCGGCACGATAGATTCCCAGGCAGCTCAGTCCCAAACAAAAATTGTGTAGACGACCAATTTGTGAAGAGAAATTTACTCTCTTTTATCTCAAGATAAAGGTTTCTTAAATAGAATTGTAACCCGAGATGAAGCTTGGGTACACCACTGGGACTCTCGCACAAAACAAGAGTTCATGCAATGGGTTCATAAGAGCTCTGCCGCCCAAGAAGGCAAAAATGCAATTTTTAGCTGGAAAAGTGATGACCACAGTCTTCTGGGACGCGGATGGGATTCTCTTAATTAGGTAACTGCCAAAAGGGACTACAATAACGGGAAATGTTTACCAAGACAAAAATAAGAAATTGAACACGTCTATACGCGAGAAAAGACCCTACAATTTTGCTCAGGAAGTTAGTTCTGCTTCTGCACGATTACTGCAGGGTGCATAAGGCACGAATTGTTGAAGCAGTAATCAATGAATGCGGCTTTATGAAATTATAACACCCATATTAGAGTCGCGACTTCGCCCCCTGTGACTATTATCTTTTTCCAAGACTCAGAACACTTGAGAGGGTATGGATTTTTATCGAATGAAGACGTGGACAATGCTGTAGGATCGCATTTTGCGGATTTATCAGAAGAATTTTTTTCCCAAGGCATAGGAAAAATAAAATTTTGTTCATTTTCTAACTGGCTTAATTCATTGCTAAGTAGGTAACATAATACAATTACGAAGGACTTTCGATAAGTCATTGCTATTGGAGAGGGTAACCCTGACAGGCCTATATCGATCCCGTTTGGAGGGGTCCATTCTGGAAGTTGAAACAATGGTAGCTCCAACATCCAAACACCAGATACTCTCCCACATCCAGTACAGCGCTGCAATCTCCTGCACGACCTGCTCAACGTCTTGTAGGTCAGGTTCCTCCGATTTAGATCAATTGAAAGCGGCGGTCTCTAATTTTAATTTGTTTTTATTATAGTTCCTCATGGTTTATTGTAATATAACAGCTAGAGGTGTGATAAAAAAATTACAGTTGTCAGTCTAATTGAGAACCGCAAGAGGGAAATTGTGTTTACAGTAGTAATATTTTTGGAGTATATTAATCAAGAACTGTGTTTAATATATTAATATATTTGTGCGAGGTCTTTTTCAAGACACAAGCAATGTATATGATTGATGATTGAAATTGGGTGGGCATACATTATATCTAGATGGTAATGACATAATAATCAATAATAAGCTGTTTACGGGTTCTCATGGTCTTTATGAATTAATATTTAAAACTAGACCAAGTAGATATAATGAAGACGATTTATCACAATACTATGATATTTTACAAGAAACCAATGTGCATCGCAAACTGTTCCAACCCAAAAATCACTTGAGAGGGACTAAAGTTCACAAATGGCGTGAAATAATAAGACCTCTTCTTGCTAAATATTCCAGTTCGACTTCGGAAACATGGTCTGGCGGACATATAGGTGGCATGCCTGTTTCCAACACCAAGGATAGATATCAATACGTCTATTGGGACGACATAAACGAGCTTGTAGATCGTCTTAAACTTTTGAAGGCCTCTCAGGATTCTGGTAATGAAAGTCATCATAATGAGATGCAGTCGGTCGTCGAGGAACTTAAAGAATGCGGGGTAATTGAATAAATATTTAATACTATCATCCTTTTCATCAGTATCGTCATGGTCAAAGTTTCTTGCCGCTCAGTTGGGTCGTGGACTTTGCTTGAAGTAGATCTTACACCTGTCGTCTGGGGTAAATGTTAAATTGCGCATATCGGCATATCAGCTTTATTGAAAGAAGAATATAGACAAGGGGGTTTATTACGTTTGGATGTTTTTCCAGTTTATGTTCCCCTAAACCAGGAGACCACCCACCAGTTAAATCTGATATAAACTTTATTTTAAAATGTTTCATTGGTGATGAAACTAAATGTCAATAATTGACTTAATCGGGCAGTGACAAAATCTAAATTATTAGAAATGTTGATGAGAATGGGTTCTGGCAATATAATATAAACTCATGCGTGTTCTTATATATCGCAATTCCATATCTCGCACGCTTTGGTATAGCTTTTGAGAAGGTGCAAGAACAAGTTAGATTTTTTTCCAAAAGCGAAAGACTGAAAATAACGTCTTATTAAATTATTATTTAAGATATCGTTATAGTATTAGTAAAATTTCCACCAATTGCAATATAGGAATACTTAGGGAATGTGATAGTAATGATGTAAATTTAAATTCAGAAATAGCTAAAAGCATAAAATCATCTTTGGTAAAAATGAGACATTACAGGGCACCAAGACAAGGGTGTAGGATGTAGTATCGGTGACGAGTACAGTGTATCCTGGGTAACTCTGAAAAAACATGAACGCAAAACTTCGGGAAAGACCAATCTTACAATTACATAAATATGTAAACAATGTCCCAACCATTACTAATTAACCACTTTCGGAAAACTAATTGCGCCCATCAGAAATAATCATAACTGCATTCAGGTTTCTACATCAGAACCTTCGTGGGTTAGGTTTAAAACTTCGTACGATTAGAATTCAATCTGATTTGGTGGATGCGGTTGCTGTTTTCCTTACTGAAACGTGGCTTACCTCTGACATGGGGAATGCTGAAATCTCTAATCCCCTGTACTCTGTTATAAGGACTAATCGAAAGCTTGATGAGGTTGGTTGACTAGTGGTGGTGGTGTATTGTCTGCGTTTTATCATCGCATTACTTTAATAAAGTTAGTTGATTTATTTTATATTGCATCTTTAGTAGTTTGCATTGTTAATATCTATAGGTTCGGTCTGTTTTTACCTTGCATGCGAGTCCATGTATTGAAACGAACGTTGTTGCCAATATTTATACACATGTGGGCAAGTACTGTTCGACGCTAGACGACAGGCCGATGTGATCATTAAGATCATAAGATTCCAATATAATGCATGTGTGTATGTTGCATTCATTTTTAGGTATTATTCCCATTCATAATATTATTAAAAAAGTATCTTAAGTTAATATTATAAGAATCCCTTCAGATTTATTATTTTTATGATTGAATTTAATTTGGTTTCGCTGAAGGTCTACTTGTCAGCTCTCGTATGTATATCTGTTACGTAGGTACGGTTTGGCAACCCCTTTCGTGTTATGTACGGGAAGCCGCATGCAAGATAATTGTAGGCCAAACGTGTATATTCCTCCCAGCTTATCTTGCGATAATTACGAAACATTTTTCAATGGTTTAGGACTTGAACTACACAATATAAAAGAGTGATTATTCTAGGAGACTTCATTTGTACTACTTTCAAGTTAAACTGTTGAATTTCGATCATAAGAGTTTATCTCTCTTACATTTACTAGGATATTTGAATACATGTCAACACAACCATGTGAGAAATACAATCGGTAGATTTATAGATTTAATATTCCCACACGTTGATTGTTGTCTTGAATGATACTGTTCCTCATGTGCTTGCAGAGGATTCGCATCATCCAGCGCTTGAGCTTACATTGGTTCTCAGTTCTAATATTTTGTTTAGTCTTTATCCGGTACAAGGCGGCGGACTTTTTTTTATATAACTTGATTAATAATGTGGTGGACTCGCCGGTACTATTAGCCAGGGTTAACTTCGTGATGCTATCCAAAGCCACGCATTCCACTGACACCTTTTCGATGCACAGACCTAGATCTAGTATGCTTTTAAAGGCACCTCTCTACTATATGGTGATAAATATAATAGATATTTTCTCTAGTGCTGGAGATATGCTATTGTTATATTAATTACGTATTATAATTTCAATTTATATTTATCATTAGCTTGTTGGGAGAAACTGCTTACATGTACTTTAAATTTACATGTAATTTATCCTGTATGAGTATTATTAATTATTGTTATTAAATTAATAGAATAAGAGGGAAAACCTTACACGATTACAGAAGTGAGAAGACTGGGTCCTTCATGACTGAGTATTAATAGCATTGTAACAATAGAGAAGGTTTTGACTTATGAGTTTGCTATTGAATTAGTATTGTTAGTATTAATCTTACTATTAAGACCAGTAACATAATGTAAATTGTACTGCAATAAACACATTACACCCTGTACATTTGCTTGAATCTAACAAGGGCGAGCCCCTAATGCAGAGAGGACTTTACAAAATAACAATCAAGTACCACAAATAATTTTTAATTTAGATAATTTGAAGGGTTTGTTTCATTTCATAATTACGAACATTGAATTAATTGCATAATGATAAATTATTCTTGGCTCTCTACATAGTATGATTACGTTACGATATTTTTGTCTACTATAGATTGTTCGGCGATTACACTAGTGTTTTAATATCAATTCACTAATATATAAAATGTGCTTCGTGAATAAACATCAAATATCAAAAGCACATATGGTATATTAAAGAACTTCAATGATCCAGCCCAACAGAACATGTGCAATAATAGCTAGCTGTATACTGGGTGATTCGAAATATATTGCGAATAATAGATTAAATACAAGTAAGTACATATTATTATGTTGTAGATATCAAATCGGTTCATGTACATATTGGTAAATTTATTTCTGGATATTTCAACCTTTAATTAGTTAATTGGTTATATTTGTTATTTATGAAACAAACAAATGTTTAAAGAGTTGGTGAATTAATAGAAGACTTATTATTAAAATATGAACGTTCTTCTCGTACATCAAGTAGAATTTAAAGCCAGTAATCAAGAGATAAAAACGATGTATACAGGTTTCTAGAAGAGATTCACAACATTCTTCCAATACCATACACTCTTTCCGAAATCTTGGAGCTTTCACAAAGCAATAATTCAAGTCAAATATAAATAATTTACAAAAAAGAATTTCCTGTTACAAAGCTAGTTAAACTGGTACTTATCACTTACCTGGCACTGTAGATATTCGTGCGCAAAAATCTTTTGCATTTATTAACCAGGCTCGCCTTGATCATGAATTGTGCCATACTGCTAAAATTATCTCTTTAAATCTTTAAAATGAGTGTGACAAAATGAGCGCAAGATTTGAATATCGGGGCACTTGAATGCTACACTAACAAAGGGATATTAAAATCCACTCTTTTAAACTCGTTGAATCATCTAACGCCTTGCTGGGTTTAGTAAAATCTTCTGATTATGCCAACCAACCAATCTATCAACCCAACCAGCCAACCACAACTCTCGAGCTGAAGGAAGAAATTTGTTACGTCATTGGCAATATTGAAGGACAAATATATAAAAATGTAATCAGCAACTTTTCTAAATGAGCAAGAATGTGCCGTCAGAGTCGTATTTATACTTTTCAGAAAATATAAATCAGGATATAAATTGAAATAATACACTCACCGGCAAAATAATCGATCCACTCAAAAAATTGATGAAGTTTGTTCGTTAATAAGTTTGTTATTTTAAATTCGATTTGATTCATTTTTTTTGCATATTGTAGGTAAATTTAAATGTAATCTATCACATGTTTGGAATTTTAAGAAAATTTGGCGTGCATCATTTTATACAGGGTGACACAAAGTCTGTTTTTTTAAATCAACTTTAAAACCACATATGGATTGTCAAAGTTGCTCCACCTTGTATTTTCTTATTTTGTTAACACGACACATCATTTCTTTACAATTTCTTTTTTTATTTATTACAATAGCTTAATTTTTGTAAAAGATACAAGGGTTTAAGAAAAATCTTACATTTTTACATTTTTCCTATGGTACTAACAATAAGTTTACGAATTTAACTTAACACCGAATATAATGAAAAGGAAATGAAAAGAAAATGAAAAACATAAGAGACTTAATACGAAGTGTTTCCTCCACGTGCAAGGATAACAGCTGTAATTCGTCTTGGCATGCTCTCAATTAAGGTTTGAATGGAAGCCTGGTTGATTTGATTCCATTCTTCAGTTAGAACGTCACTAAGCTACTGTAAATTTGCAGGCGTTGGTACACGAGATCGTATTTTCCTCCCAAGTGCATCCCAAACATGCTCAATTGGGTTTAGGTCTGGGCTTAGAGCAGGCCAATTTACTACTGAGATTTCAACCTCGGCTAAATACTCGCGTACAATTCTGGCAACATGCGGTCGGGCATTATCATGCATCAGCATGAAATCATCTCCGATGAACGGTGCAAAAGGAACAATATGTGGCTCTAAAACTTCTCTTATGTATGTATCGGCTGTCATGGCTCCCCCGTTCATTATAACCAAGTCCGTCCGAGCTTCAAAATTTATGCCACCCCACACCATTACCGAACCGCCTCCATAACGTACTCTAGGAAAAAAATGGTTTTGAAAGAAACGTTCACCAGTTCTCCGGTAAATTCTTTCACGTCCATCTGGTGTTCTAAGACAAAATCTTGACTCATCCGTGAATAGGATGTTGCTCCATTCATCGTTACCCCAATTTACATGTTCCCTAGCAAATCTATGGCGTTCAACTCGATGGTGTCTCAATAACTCTAGACCAGTTGCAGGTCTCCTAGAACGCAGTCCAATAACAAACAGCCGCCTTCTTATTGTTCTATCACTTACTTGAACTTGCCTTACGTCCTCTAATCCGTTTTTCATTTGCACAGAAGTAACTTTTCTGTCCCTCAAAACATTTAACGTTATAAAGCGACTATCTCGCTCACTAGTACATTTCTTTCGACCACAATGATTTCTTCTTGTGTATACACCAAATTCATTAAACCGTTTAACAGCTCTTTGAACTTTACATCTTGAAACTCCCAAGACTCTGGCCACATAATACTGTGACCTACCATCCTGAATCAAAGCAACAGCTCTCGCTGCGTCGGTTACAGAAAGATCCATATTTTAAATTACTATTCGACAAGAAACACGTTCAAAAACGTAATTGACAAGTTTTAGATTTCACAACTGACAGTATTTCAATAGCCCTCTATGCAAAAACGATAAATTCGTAAACTAATTGTTAGTACCATTGGAAAAATGTATTTTTTTTTCTTAAACCCTTGTATCTTTTACAAAAATTATGCTATTGTAATAAATAAAAAAAGAAATTATAAAGAAATGATGTGTCTTGTTAACAAAATAAGAAAATACAAGGTGGAGCAACTTTGACAATCCATATGTGGTTTTAAAGTTGATTTAAAAAAACAGACTTTGTGTCAACCTGTATAAAATGATGTACGCCAAATTTTCTTAAAATTCCAAAGATGTGATAGATTACATTTAAATTTACCTACAATATGCAAAAAAAATGAATCAAATCGAATTTAAAATAGCAAACTTATTAACGAACAAACTTCATCAATTCTTTGAGTGGATCGATTATTTTGCCGGTGAGTGTAGATGAAAACAAACTTTTTTATTTTTGCCATAAATGAGGCTAAGAAATGGAAGCAATAAAAATATAAAAAATCTTATCTTAAATGCTGAAACCGACATTTCCAACGCATCAATAAGAGCTTGGCATATCGCTAGTGCGCAATTCCATTTTCGGGGGTAAATACCGTTTACTGATTCGTTTTTGCTGTGTTTGCGCTTGCGTTAGACTAGTTAATTAGGAAAATATAATATTATGGATTTAGAACAATTAGATACAATAATGCAGTCTGACGGCAGTAAGGATCGGAATAGGAGCAAAATGGCAACCAAACGAGAGAAGCCGAAACGTGCAAGGTAGATCATCAAACACTTTTTTTTATAGGCAAAAGAACAATTTCCAGGTGGAATTTACGTAAAAATGTTTTTCCCCAGATGTTATGCTTCTACTGGTTTGCATGTTTATCCCACTTGTAGCCATGTGGAAAAACCTAATCACCCATTACAATGTACTCCCCAGACCGAAAATAAGTCAAAATCTTTTATCTTAAGTACTCGGTTGAAAAACATAATGGTCTGGTAGCTTCAGGTATTTTAGGGGTTGACAAAGACAGAATTTTGAAAACTTTGAAAAAATATGAGAAAAAATCGCTAGTACCTATTCAAAGAAGATGTGGAAATTGAGTTGTAATTAAGAATGTATTTAAAAGACAAGTTATAAAACAGTTCATTACATGTATGTAATGTATATGTCGCAGCCTGTTACTGAAATTAGCCGTTTCATGAAAAGTCTGGACAGTTCATGAAATGCTGCCACATAATGAAACGAATAAATAGTACGTAAAAAGGCCAAATTTTGTAGACGTTACATGAAACGTCAGCGTACTTCTGCCTCTTGGTGAAAACGTTAAGAATTACACTAAGTGGCTGACTCCGTTGGTCATTTAATGTAACGCTGCTAATCAAACACATAACCTAAAAATGGCGGCATCAGACAGTTCCAGTTGTGTTCAACAAACGCAATTTTATAAAAAGTTGGAAGAGTTTTATTTACAGAAGCCGCTGCGAAAGCCCCACACAAAACAAAAAATTGAAGCAATTATACAAGAAATTGCAGTGGCCAAACAAAAAAAGTAAGTGAACCTGTTAAAATTACCTAATTAGGTTAGGTTTGCTGTTTGTATTTTCTACTGTTCTAAAAGAAGTTTGTCTTTTAGGGGAAGAAAGGAACGGCGAGAATATTTTTTACTACAAACATATGATGTTTTAACAATTGCCGATCAGTCACATTTAATAAAGAAACATGAAAGCGGAAGTGATATTGAATTCGTAGTTGCATACGAAGAATTGTATGAAAAATTATATGATTATCACGTCAACAAAACAGGACATGGTGGCCGCGTTAAAATGGAAGCTGCCCTAAGAAATAAACTTAGTATTCCACGTCCGGCTATAGAATTTTTTCTTCAGTGCTGCAAGAGCTGCAATGAAAAGAAGCATGGCAAACAAAAAATTGTGATACGGCCTATTGTCAGCAAGGATTTTAATGAAAGGGGGCAAGTGGATTTGATAGATTTCCAGTCACTTCCTGACAAACAGTATAAATGGATAATGAATTATCAAGACCACTCCACAAAATTCTTATTCTTACGACCAATGGAGACTAAGCGTGCCGAGGAAGTTGCTTCAAACTTACTAAGTATTTTCCTTTTAATAGGAGCCCCTAAAATCCTTCAGAGCGACAATGGACGTGAGTTTGTAAATAAAGTAATTGTTGAATTAAAAGATATGTGGCCTGAGTGTATCATTGTACACGGCCGTCCTAGACATCCCCAGAGCCAGGGAAGCATTGAAAGATCGAATCAAGACGTGGAAAATATGATACGAGCTTGGATGGCTGACACAAAATGTAAAAGATGGGCTACAGGCCTTCAGTTTGTGCAGTGGCAAAAGAACATCTCATTCCACAGAACAATAGGGCGGTCGCCATATAAAGCACTGTTTGGCTGTGAACCCAAGATTGGATTATCTTCTAGTAATATTCCCTCAGCGCTTGCAGTAACATTGGCAACTGAAGAGGAGCTGATGGGAATTATGAATGAAGGAGAAGGTCCAGTTGCCAAAAATACGGACGCATCCATCAAAAATGCCACTGCTGTATCTTTGCCGGAAGAAGAACAAGAGGAAGCAAATATAAATGGCCATCAAGCACCAATGTGTGAAAATTGTTTGCAAGTTGCCAGCCCTGTTGATGTTTGTCAGCAAGGATCTTTGGTATTGTGCAATTTATGTCATGTCAGTGAAAGCATTACCAAAGAGCGCAACGAAGCTAGAAATAAAACTGAAGAAGCAGCTAAGAAAATGTTAAGTAATTCTGCGAAAAAAATGCCAAGTTTTAATATAGGCGATTGCGTATTACTGAATATTCCCAAAGTAGACAGAGGTCCAGGAGATTCCAGGAATATTATTTGTCTGATAATTGACCAGAAAAATGGAGTAAATCAGGTTGCTACTAAGTACGGCACGATAAAAGGATGGTTCGGTGCCGAAAGCCTTACTCTTGCGGGTTCAGCATTTCTAGACAAAAAGGAAATCCCTTTAGAAAAATTACTTAGCTTAAGAGAAGCAGTTACATTGGAGTCAGGTGGTCAAGGCATGCTAAAATGTGCGTGTAAACCTAGCAAACAACATTGTACTAGAAATAAGTGCATCTGTAAAAAAAATTACGTACTTTGTAACAGCCGTTGCCATAATAGTTTGCCGTGTTTTAATAAATAGTCACTTCGGCATATCTTAATATTTTTATTTTTTGTACCAGTGTAATGATAAGTGCAATAAACAGTTTACCTTCTAATAAATTTATTGTTGTTATAATATAATATTATTACACTAAGCGGTATATAAAGCGGCATTACGAGAAAAGACCTAGGTATGTTAGTTGTCAGCCAGTTAGTGTAATTTACTACGTTTTCACCAAGAGGCAGAAGTACGCTGACGTTTCATGTAACGTCTACAAAATTTGGCCTTTTTACGTACTATTTATTCGTTTCATTATGTGGCAGCATTTCATGAACTGTCCAGACTTTTCATGAAACGGCTAATTTCACTACCAGGCTGCGACATATACAATCTCACTCTTGCCGGTCACAAATTTTCAACAGAATTTATTTGCCTGCTATCAAGGGATATAATCCGAATGAGTACGTGAACATGGGTATGAATATCAACAGAGGTGGAAGCCAGGTTGGAGAGAGACAGTAGAGGAGATGCTACGTTGATATACAAGGAAGAGATGGATGACAACTGGAAAAATATGTAGGAGGCGTATGTTCGCATGTGAACGATGATTAAAGAAGAGGATAGATATTTTATATTACAAGAAATTTTTTTGCAAATTTTCGAGTAAATGATGTATTTTATTGAAAAATTCAATTTTGCTCTCATTTTGAAACACTATAGAATCAAATAGCTCTTGTGTACTTAATGCTTCATCATTTATTTAACTGTTTTATAAATAAAATATAAGTTTTCCAAAAAACCATGCAGATTATTTTTGGGAAAGTTTATATACGAGGGCGTATTTTTATGTTATCTACCTAGCCATGAAAAAAACCACATAAGAGAACAAAAAAAATATTTTTCTACATAACCCCCTTTAACCCTAATACACTTATTACATCTTTTTTCCAGTTGCCTCATACCCTCAGAAAAAAATTGCTTTGGTAACTCCGAAAAATATTCTTCAACAGCTTCTTTGAGTTCTTCATCAGAAGCAAAACACTTTCCTCTGAGATATTTTTTTAAATTTTTGAATAAGAAGAAGTCTGACGAAGCTAGGTCGGGGCTATAAGGTGGATGCTTTAACTCTATAAACCCACAGTCATTGATTATCTGCTGAACTTCGTTTGCCTTATGAACTCGACAATTGTCGTGCAGCAACAAGTTTTTTTTGTGGATAAAAATGCGGGCGTTTTTCCTCCAGAGCAGTTTTTAAATTTTTAATTGTGTTTCCGTAGGCCTCTCCATTTATGGTAGACCCTCTCGGCATATATTCAATAAGCAAAACTCCTTCAGCATCCCAGAAAACAGTTGCCATCAGTTTTTTTCCATAAAATTGTGTATTGGCCTTTTTTGTTGGTGGAGAGCCCTTATGAACCCACTGCATGGATTCTTGTTTAGTAGGAGGGTCCCAGTAATATACCCAAGTCTCATCCCCGGTAATAATTCGAGATAAAAATGTTTTGTCCCTCTCCAACTTGACCAAATTTTCTTGAGAAACTTCTTTTCTGCACAGTTTTCGTTCAGGTGTAAGCAATCTGGGTATCCACCGTGCAGACACCTTCTTCATACACAAATCGTCATGCAAAATTTTGAGAACACTTGTTTCGGATATACAGACTTCATTGGCAATGACAGAGATCTTTATACGCCGATCTTTTAGTACCAAATTTTCAACTTTTCGCACAATGTTTTCAGTTCGAGCTTCAACAGGTCCTCCGGACTTTGAGAAATGGACCGTCTCAAATCTCTATACACAGCATAAACTAAACACAACTTAGCACATGTACTTCTAACATGACAACAAATTTTCAATAATTTGTTTGACATCGTCACTCTTTTGTTTCATGGCTAGGTAGATAACATAAAAATACGCCCTCGTATAATTTATGGCACTTAAAAGGTTTGACAAAATAAAAGATTACAGCAATGACATGTAAAATGGATTTACATAGTACTGGCTTAACTCTACGGGCCAAGAGATAGCGTGTCGTGTTCTAGAATGTGCAGAAAGATATCCTCTAATTATTCAAATGTATAAAATACAGTATCTATTATTTGAAGAAATAAAAAAATATTGAGTCTGAATTCAATACTGTTCATATATGATATCACCTGGACGAGAGAAGCTTCAAGGTTTCAGATCATGTATACACACATTTTAAAAAGTATATGTTAAACTTCTGAGTGAGTATATCATTCAATAAATGAAAAACTGAATCATAAAAGTTATAAAAAAGTAAAAGTAACATCAAGAAACTAACAGGTCAATAACGTAATATTTTAACAGTTAACATACTTAAATAGTGTTCAAATAACTTATGTACACTTCAATTAAGTCTACATAACAATTTGTAACAATAATGCATAAACGAAGAGTACCTAATGTCCAAAATGTTTAATATACCTGTCAATAAGGCAAAGATTACGCTAAAAAAATTATCAGTTAGCCCAAATTTGATATTGAAAAAGATGGGAGGGTTTACCTGATCGGCGTATGCCACAAAATGGTCAATTTCCACAAAAAAATTATCAAATACACGAATAAAATAATCAATATTTGTTGTAGTGACTCACGGTTGAAATTTGTAAGTATATAAAAATGCTTTTTGATTGTTAAGTTATGTAAATCTTACTGTGCTTATAAATATTTTTTGTTAGAACCTAGATAATTTCATTGTGAACTGACATTGAATTTTACTTATTTCAAAGTAACACTGCTTTTCAAAAAAATACTTTGAGACTGAACAGCGATAGAATAGCAGACAGGCAACACACTATTCAAACCATCTCTGTCAACTGTAGTTAGTTTGAACACCAAATAAAACGAGATTGTATTCAGTTTTTTAATACATGTGTGTGAGTATACATTCAGGTATATTCAAGCAAATGTATTGCAAATTTTGTGTTTATTTATGATTTATAGCATGATACCTTGATTTATGAGAAAAAAATCTTTTTGCTGTTCTTATTCTTTTAGCTTTCAGAATGTATATTATTTTTCAAAGATGGGATTTTTTTTTTCAGATATCGGATTTATTTAGTAATTATTTTAATGATATTTGCGAGAATGAATTAGATATTAATGTTTCTTCTGGAATGATTGTATCTTATTGATATTATTATTAAATTTTACGATTTGTTACTTATTATTTCTCGCAGTTATTTCTACTTACTTTAGATGTTGAAACTATTTAATTGTAATAATATGAGCAAAATTTTATAGAAAACTAAAATATGACAAAAATAATTCTGTGTTGTAACAGGGCATGTATTTTTATAAAATGTAAAAATATATTTGTTGTCTAATAAGCAGATGTTTTCAATTAATGAATATTATATTCTTTCCAATCGACGATGGTAGTGTTAATTAGCGGAATAAAATGACAAAAAGCAGGTAAGATTCGAATACCAGTTTCTTAAGGCTGCGTTTGAAAATGTTTTGGAGGGAAAAAATCTGCCAAAAAAATAACATCAGTACTTAAGTTGGTCCGACATTTGAAAACAAAATATGTCAAATTTATGCTTTGAGCAAAAGATAAAAGTGTAGTGATGTGCACCGAAATTAAAATTTGACGACTATGGTATAAGCAAATTAGCTTAATATATAAGCTATCGTTTTACTGCCAAGGTAAATTTTACAAATCAGTTAAATTGAGTTATTTTACACATATAAAAGTCCAATAGCTGTTTCACACTTATCAATTTCTGAACCAGAAAGTTGATCAATCGAAATTAACTCCTGCACACTTGCCAAGTCTAGTTGGCCAAGAAATTGTTGACTTAGAGCGTGTTCTATATTTTTCTTCAACTGTTTGGAGGTTCCTTTTTGCCAACCATTTATAATGTAAACAAACATTTTATTTTAGAACTTTGTGACATATACTTAATTCAATTAATTCAAGTTCTGGTGCTATTTTATGTACATTGTGTTTAATTTGACAAATGCGATATTTTATACAATTCAACCTATTTTTAGTTATTCTGATTCTAGTACTCTACTTTTCCAATATTTGTGCTATTAATTCACCAAAAAAACTGTGAGCATATATCTAATATATGTATGTCTGTGACAAGCTAGTGTGAACGGAAATACCACATTATAATAAATTACCAAAAATATACATATACAGGCTGTCCCAGAAATAAAAGGACGCAGTAGCAGGTATGTAAAGTTCGAACAGAAACAGACCCAAATATACCGCAATAACGAATAAATTAAAAATTTAATTTTCTATGTTGTTTTTTAGATAAAAAAATTATATTACGGACCTGGAACAGAATGTATGTTTGTAAATACACGTAAGAATGCTCATTTGTAAATAGAAACGAACACACATTCATAGAAAAATACGCTTTTATTTGTATAAAACAGGAAAAAACGTTAAATCGTACTCATTCATATAAAACATTTTTTGCCCGATGCCTCTAGATAACGCAGCTATGTAGTCGATTGTTGATCCAGATGGGCGACGCACTTTATTGCAGACAATAAAAGATTGTTTTTATTTTTAAAATAGTAAGGTTGTTGCTCTTTAATGTGCTTGTAGTCGGAAACAGCTGATTATTATTATTTTAGAAATATCAAGAATGTAATTATTTTATTCTAGCAGGTGTAAAATTAAAGTAATTAATGGTTTGATATTTATTATGAAGTATCCATTCCTCCTCCTTTTTTTAACACAAGTAATATGGTGGTCCTGAAAAAGACCGATTGTGAAAGTGAAGCAGGTGGATATTTAGTCCAGGGTCGGCGTAAGGCCAATTGAATTCTTTATTATTTTTTTTCTGCCGTCTGCGCACGAATAAAGACTTGATATTTTGAGGGTACGTTATTACACAATCTAGCTTCCGATTTCTGCTACTCCGTCTTTTTATTTCTGGGACAGCCTGTATTGATATATTGATGTTTAAATAGACAATAAATTGTTGGTATTTTTAACTAATAATTAATTCATTTGATATCTTTTTTTAATATATGTTTATTATAAAAAAATAAATTTTGGAAGCATAATAATATACGACTTTTATAATTCTTTATGTTTTGGTATTTCTTCAATGAATAATTCGCACTGACATAGCTTTTGCTTACGACTCATTACCAATGTTTGCGTTAAAATATGATGAATTTTCTTATTAATTTACATTTACAAAAAAATTCTAAAAACTATCCAGGAGTCAATATATAAAGTATTAATAAAGCAAAAACATACAGCAACTTGAACAGAAATTGATGTGCTAATATTGAATAGCAATTTTAATACGATTTAAGACGTTAAAAATGATTTGTACTTATACCTCCGTTGTGAAATCAGTTGGTTAGTTTGAAAAGTCCGGCAAACCTCTAAGTTCGTATCTTAGCAACGGTTTAATGTTAATAATTTAATTTCGCTAATTAGATAATATATTCTTTTACTTTTTTATAGGAAAACACTGTTTTTACAACACAAAATTTGTTTTTGTCAGGTTTTAGTTTTCTTCAAACCATTGTTCATATTGTTAACAAGCTTCGAGACGTGTAGTAAATAAAAAATCGTGTATATAACTTCATAATAAATAATAGTAATATTATATATTTATTGGATAAGAACATTTAATATCTAATTAATTCTGGCAAATAACATTAAAATAATTACAAATTCTATGAAACACGAATTTTAATAAAACGTTTATTCTCGCCGTTGAAAAATTAAATATATTTTGAAAGCGAGAGGAATATTGAGCAACAACAAAAAAATGTCTCGTATCAATACTATCACGCAAAAGATCATAAATGAACCCAGACAAATACCTAAAATATATTTGCTTGTATATACAACAAGTATTTTCTTTTACTAAGATCTTTAATATATACTCAAACTTATGTATGAAAATAATGAATACAATCTTTGTTTAGTTAGTGTACAAATTTACTCCGGTTGGACAAGAATTGCTTCATATCGCTGGTCTTAGTACATGGTCTGTCTAACAAACCACATGCATTTTAAACTCGTCAAATATATTCCATATATTTTATATAACTCGATATACAGCGATTGTATAATTTTCGTTAGGTAAAACCCCTCATTGGCCTCATTTGAGGGAAGAGGTAGACAACTTGTCCACTAAATGCATGATGCCATTTATTTTCTGGCACTATAAATGTGTCACTATATAATTAGTGTGCAGTATTACTCCTTTGTTAAATTTCAAATCACCCAGTTTTTGCAGTGTGCTTATTATTTTCTAAAGCTTTCCATACTTTTCAATATATATATATATATATATAAATACTGGTCTTGTTAATCAAACTTTACTTTTTCATGATTGCTTGTTTTACCTGTATTCTCTGGTATGTATCGGTCATCATAGCTATGAGTAGATTAATCAAAACAACCACCGATACCAGCATATAAATACCGTAGATAATCTTAAATAAGACTTCCGTCCAATATGGTTGGTTGTTATTTTTGTTGAGGCCATATGTGTCAATTTTTAGTTTATCGACGTCTGTCTGTCCAAAGATTGCGAAAAATAGCAGCTCAAAAGCTTTGATTGGGTTCTTTTGGACTGGAATCAACAAAGCAGCACGTTACACACATCAATTACCTGTATCCGTTGATACGTGTCAGACATCATAGCAATTAGTAGATTAATGAGTACAACCACAGAGACCAGCATATATATGCCAAAGGCAATCTTGAATAGATTTTCAGTCCAATCGGGTCGGCTGTATTCAGGCCTTTTACTCTTTATTATTAATTCATCGTACGTGGTCTGCCCGAATATGGCGAAAAACAAGAGTTCGAATACCAATAATGGACTCATTATCACTGAGGACACACACATTATACGCCATCAGTTCAGATCAAGTAAGGAAAAAAAGAACATGAAAACACAAGAAAAACTTAAACGGACACAACACGCATACACATATTTATTTAACTCATTCTTTGAAGGAAACATTCAAAGAAGTTTGTTATGGACAGCAGACTGCGAGAACGAAAAACACAGCAGGCTTCACGCTTCATGCTACAAAAATTCACTAATTCTAAGCAACCAATAAATAATAAATTATAATTATAATTTGGCATTGTGATAAGTCAAAGCAAATTAATTTAAGAAAGTTACTTTTTGTTTATATACACATATTTACAAACATTATACTCCAAAAGTAAGGAAAATGTCAAGTATGTTTTTTTTTAAATTCCTAATTACAAGGGATACCAATCTATATAAAACTAAAGTGAATTAATTGTCACCAATTTTAACTACTTTCATTGAAAAAAAAAATAGCTAATAAAAATAGACGAATTATATGAATATTTTACTTTATCTAATACTATTCTTAAGAAACTAAACTTGGAGTCTGTGGCTTGAAACTACACTAAAACACCTTACCACACTAAAGCACAAAAATGGCTAAATACGTATTTCAACAACTAAGTTGTCATCATCAGTAGCACTGATTAAAAATCGCGCTGTCTACACACCGTAGCGTACAGAGCAACATTGATTTCCAATTTACGGGGATGGTTTATTCTTTTACCTAGGCTATTAACTACTTCATTAAAAATACCTGATCGTTGTACCGTTAAATACGTCATACTTACTATTCTAATCCTATCCTTTAATTCTAATATTCTATGAAAACCAACAATATAATTTCTTATTTACGGGGATGGTTTATATATTTTTACCTAAACTATTAACTACGTCATTAACAGTACCTGATCGCTGTATCGTTAAATTAGTCATGCTTAATACTATAATTCTATCATTTAATTCTAATGTACTATGAAAAACAAACGGTATCTAAAAGGTATTGTTTACACCACAAACTTATATAAACAAGATTGGGGAATTGGCCCGTTATCTGAATTCATTAATTTATTTTTATTTTTCTGAATGTATATACTCTCGTAACTATCAAGTTCTCTATAATTGCGCACTTGTTTTATAAGTTTGAGGCCGCTTGCTGGAATATCATGACCTGTGTCCGCAATATTATTAGGGAGGCCTGCAAGGTTCAAATTGAAAGGAACTTACAACTGCATAAACAAAACAGAAATAATAGGGAATTAAACATTATTAAAAATCTCAGATCGAAAGATTGCTTTTATATTAAGGCCGACAAGGGTAACACGTTAGTAATTTTGGATAAATCGGACTATTTTTGCAGAGTTCAAGAACTTATTAGTAGGGGTCCGTACGTGTGTTTAAACAAAAATCCACTACCAAAATTAGTCAGAGAAACTAAGAACGCGTTGAATAATTGTCCAAAATTGATAACTTCGTCACTCAAGTTTCGGTTAAATGTATCCAATCCGGTCGTGCCTAGAATGTATTGTTTACCTAAAATACATAAGCCCGGTAAGTCGATGAGACCTATTGTGTCAGGTATAAACTCACCGACTTATTTACTGTCTAAATGGCTAGTAAATGAATTCACAAATTTACCATTGCAACAAGATAGCTTTGCAGTAAAAAACTCGCTGGAGTTCATTCAAAAAATCAAACATTATAAGTTGCAAGAAGGTGAGATTTTGATTTCGTTTGATGTCAGTTCATTGTTTCCTTCAGTACCGATTCCAGAAACCCTGAAATATTTGGAACGTTTACTTCAGAACAATTATATGGAAAAGGCGATAATAGATGAATACATGCAGTTAACATCTCTTTGTATGTCTCATAACTGTTTTCAAATAGAAGGTAAATTCTATGAACAACGACATGGGACTGCCATGGGAAATTGCTTGTCTCCATTTATTGCCGATTTATTCATGAGTAATTTTGAAATGGATTTCAAAAAGAACGCCAAATATTTCCCTAAAGTTTGGTTAAGGTACGTTGACGATATTTTCGCGATTTTTGACAGTAAAATGTATGATACCGAAATGTTTCTTAATGAATTAAACTCAAAATTCCCCACGATTAAATTCACTCTTGAGAAGGAAAACAATGGACAATTAGCTTTTCTAGATACATTAGTAATTAAAGCAGGTTGCAATATAGAAATAGATATTTATAGAAAGGAAACCAATGTAAACAGATTCATTACAGCAGATTCTAATCATTGTTTGCAACAAAAATTGTCTTCATTCAATTTTCTAATCCATCGCTTGTTAAACTTCCCACTTACAAGAGATAGATACGAGAAAGAATTACGCCTTATAAGAGGTATCGCTGAATACAATGGTTTCCAGTCAGACGTAGTTGACAATATCTTAAGAAAAATGAAACGTAAGAATGTAATTCTAAATTCCACAACTTTGCTACCTCAAAGTGATATAGATAAGAAATTTGTTGTCCTACCTTTTCATAATATTTCGAGAAACTTAAATAATATTTTTAAAAATGTTGGTTTGCAAGTCGCGTTTAAATCATGTAATTCGTTGAAAAGTCTTTTGAGTAGTACTAAAGATAAAATTGAGGTAGAACAAAAATCTGGAATTTATGAAATTAATTGTAATAAATGCGAGAAAAAATATCTCGGCCAAACTAGACGTTCGATTGCAACTCGCTATAAAGAGCACATTGCTCATTTTCGGTTTAATAGGACAGAGAAGTCTAGTGTAGCTCGACATATTTCGGACACAGGTCATGATATTCCAGCAAGCGGCCTCAAACTTATAAAACAAGTGCGCAATTATAGAGAACTAGATAGTTACGAGAGTATATACATTCAGAAAAATAAAAATAAATTAATGAATTCAGATAACGGGCCAATTCCCCAATCTTGTTTATATAAGTTTGTGGTGTAAACAATACCTTTTAGATACCGTTAGTTTTTCATAGTACATTAGAAGTAAATGATAGAATTATAGTATTAAGCATGACTAATTTAACGATACAGCGATCAGGTACTGTTAATGACGTAGTTAATAGTTTAGGTAAAAATATATAAACCATCCCCGTAAATAGGAAATTATATTGTTGGTTTTCTTAGAATATTAGAATTAAAGGATAGGATTAGAATAGTAAGTATGACGTATTTAACGGTACAACGATCAGGTATTTTTAATGAAGTAGTTAATAGCCTAGGTAAAAGAATAAACCATCCCCGTAAATTGGAAATCAGTGTTGCTCTGTACGCTACGGTGTGTAGACAGCGCGATTTTTAATCAGTGCTACTGATGATGACAACTTAGTTGTTGAAATACGTATTTAGCCATTTTTGTGCTTTAGTGTGGTAAGGTGTTTTAGTGTTTTTGTGTAATACTATTCTTAACAAATAGTGTCATTAGTTTTATAAAAAAATATATTTAAGACTTGTTATGAATACGATGAAAGGCAAAACTTTGTATTTACTTACTTTTGGAAAATTTATTTATTTTATTTTATTACATTTATTACATGTTATTCACAGAATATTATGAAATAGGGTAAACTATTGCAAGCAAAAATATATTCTTCTAGATGAGTAAATTGTTTGGCAGCTCATGTATGTTGAATTCAGTTACATTTCAGTACTTATAACTATGCGTTACTGTCGAATTCAGTATCCGTTACTTTGTATTCGTTATTCGCGGGAATATGTATATTTATATCGTTAATAGTACAGATAGGTAAGATAATTGCCGAGTAATACGGCTAATACTCGTAGTGGATCATTGTGCCGATTCACGATTACTTGCGCACCTACTACTAGGATAAAAATAGATATAGTGGT
Organism: Amphimallon solstitiale; assembly: GCA_963170755.1. NCBI lineage: Eukaryota > Metazoa > Arthropoda > Insecta > Coleoptera > Scarabaeidae > Amphimallon > Amphimallon solstitiale. The sequence continues at coordinate 37,016,165 of OY720680.1, forward strand.
AGTTTTTATACAACCACTATACCACCCCAATACTTCTTTTATACTAAAAAAAGTAGTTACATTACAAGGTAAGATTTTATTACATAATTTTAATTAGATTAATAACCAAAAAATCATCATATGTGTATTGTGTACGTTGTATAATTTTGATCTATTTTAACTACATACAGAGTTATTTAAAATAAGGCTACAAGAAAGTAAATTAAAAAATAAATAGTTATGTATTTAAGAATGTATTAAGAATGTAGGAACATTATACGTTGCAAATTTTTTCCTTTTAAACGACTACGTTTTTCAGAAATTAAATTGCCTGCTTTAGAAAATAATCTTTCACATGGCACTGAGGTAGCTACAACAGATAGATATTTTTTGCTGGATAGCGATTCTCTTAGTTTCCACCATTTTAGTGGATTTTCTTTCCGGGTCAAACTTACATCTGATGTATAAGTTTTTATTTCTATAATTGCTGTAGCTGTTGGTCTACTAACTAATTCTTTAGATTTCATTGACTTGCCAAACTCTTTCCAAATTACACATGTTTCTGATTCGTCAATAGTTTCTGAACCAGCACCTTCAGAAGTACCAGTTTCGGTAGCAATGACAGCAGAAGTAAATGTTTCGGCCACTTTTCGTTTGTTACTTAAAATAATGACTTCCTGTTGAATAATAATAAAGCTTTAGTTTTGAACCTTGGATCTAAAAAGGAAGATTTCGCTAAAATATTTTAAATTCAATATTTTCAAATCTTGTTGACATGGATTCCATCCAAGTATCTATTAAGGTAGAAGCTGCGCTCTGTGAAATATTAGTCCTAATCTGATCTATTTCAGAACGAAGGCCATTAAAAATAATAATAACTTTTGATAAGGTGGGTGATTTTTCAGCTCTCATCTCTACCGTAATTTGCTCAAATGGTCGTAATATTTTACATATTTCTTTTAAAGTAATCCATTCAGCCACAGAGAGCAACTCAACTAGATTGTGCAATGACCAACTGAAGCTGTAAGAGGCTATTCGTTCAAACATATAGAAAGTTGAATTTCCACGAGTAATTTTTTGTTTCAGTTTTAATGGCAATGAGTTTGTGTGCATTTGTCTTTGAACTGAAAAAAAAATAGTTTTTGCTTGTGTGCTTCTGTTAAACTATTTCAGTATGCCTCTTACTTTATTATGGATAGATTAAATTTCTGTTTTAATAATTAAATTAAGTGTGTCAGCAAAATAAGTAATATGAGCCCATCCAGAAAGTTTTATGACACTAGTCAGAAGCATATATTTTATGAGTTAAGTTCCATTCCGCTCTAAAGGTGCCAGTCCACAATGAGAATATCTCGTGAGATTTGTGTCTCATGCAATAAAGATCGCAGGACAACTCCAATTTCATTGGTCTTTCGACCGTTTCCATAATGAAATTGAAGCGATTTTCATTGCATGAGACACAAATCTCATGAGATATTCTCATTGTGGACTGGCACCTTAATACGTCGTAACTCATTAGATAAATTTAGCGACGTATGATTGCTCTCGCAACAAAAGCATTCTAATACAGATGAATGGAAATTCCATTTGCTGGTTAACTATCATTTGCTACATACGTCCATGTGGCACAATTTTTTTTTTTATTGCAACAATACAATAAGTTCAAACAAAACTTTTATAATGAAATCGACCTGTGCAAGTGCAGATACAAGTAATACTAATAATAATTTGTTAAATTCAAATATTTTGTACAAACTTATTTACTCTAAATTATATTTTTTAATAAAATATTTCAGACAATAATGTATTCTAAAAGTTATATATTATGAAAGTAACTGTTTGGATCTTATCGAGCAACGAATACTTTAGTAACGGATAGTTACATTTGCAACACCACTAGTTCATATGACGAAATTGAGTGAAACAGACCAGAATCACACCGAGCATATATCCCTAATATACTTTTATGCTATTTTAGTTTATAAATATCATGTTGGGCAATAACATAGATTCGAATTATGTCTTAAATTACTCAATATATATATATATAATACTTGTTATAATTCTTATTTTAAGATTGAATTTAACATGGACTTTCAAGCATGCTGTTAAGAGAAAGCAAGCAAGGGTGATATGTTAAATACAGCGAAGAAAGGAAAGCAAAATGACGAAGTTATTCAAATTATTTTTTTAAAAAAATATCGAAGAAAATGGAGACAATTTTGCTAATATTATATTTGTTTGTTGCTTTTATACTAGCTACACCATTAGTATATATAGTAGGTACTAAATGCTCAATGCAAACGTTCATTGCATCATTTATACCCAATTGCCGCAATTATTAAATTTTCGTTCTTTTCTATACTCACGTTTTAGTAAGTGCGGCAATCGTTGCATTCAGCAGAAACAGTTGCGTAATGGTTAAGTGATCGGTTACCGTTGACGTTCACTAATTTTAAACCAGTTGAAAAGCGGTCGCCATTTTATTGAGCGGAGGAATTTTATGCTCACCAGTCAACAAAGTCCGTTCACTCTATAGGTTGTCCGGATAAGTGAGATTGTTGAAACGGAGGATGAAGGAAGTATGGGGCAAATGATGTAGTTGAGTTTCCCACTTGATAATCTAATCTGCTTTCGTGTTACGCGCAAACAGTGAAAACGCTCACTGAACGAAAAAAGAACCACAACGCGTTGTGGTCATTGTTAGATGTTACCGACCATAACGCGCTGTGTGCCATACAAAAACGACCATGCCGCAGTCTGACCGACTTAAAACACTCACAAACCGTAGCAAAATTAAAAAGACCATCAACAGTGTATAGTTACTTAGTTGATTCATGTAGCAATATACGGAAGATAGAAATATATAATAATAAATAAAACTGCTTTATATATAATACAAATAATATACAAGGTGTCGCAGAAATAAAAAGACGGAGTAGCAGGTATGTAAAGTCCGAACGGAAACAGACTAATATACCGCAATAACGAAGAAATTAAAAATTTAATTTTCTATGTTGTTTTTTTAAATAAAAAAATTACATTACGGACCTAGCACACGTAAGTATGCTCATTTGTAAATAGAACCGAACACGCATTCATAGAAAAATACGTTTTTATTTGTATAAAACGGGAAAAAAACGTTAAATCGTACTCATTCATATAAAACATTTTCTGTCCGATGCGTCTAGAAACGCAGCTATGCTGTCGGCTGTTGACCCAGATGGGCGACGCACTTTATTGCAGACAATAAAAGATTGTTTTTATTTTTAAAATAGGAAGGTTGTTGCTCTTTAATGTGTTTGTAGTCGGAAACAGCTGATTATTATTATCTTAGAATATTCAATAAACCGTAGTAAATATCAAGAATGTAATTATTATTTTCTATCAGGTGCAAAATTAAAGTAATTAATGGTTTGATATTTATTATAAAGTATCTATTCCTCCTCCTTTTTTTTAAACACAGGTAATATGATGGTCCTGAAAAGGACCGATTGTGAAAGTATAGCAGGTGGATATTTAGTCCAGGGTCGGCGTAAGGCCAATTGAATTCTTTATTATTTTTTTTCTGCCGTCTGCGCACGAATAAGGACTTGATATTTTGAGGGTACGTTTTTACACAATCTAGCTTCCGATTTCTGCTACTCCGTCTTTTTATTTCTGGGACAGCCTGTATAATAAAAATAAAAGACAGATACACTTTTTAGTATTAAAATAACGCTTGCAATGGCACATGAAAAAATCTTGTTTTGAGCTAGATGCTAGAACTGAAACTTGTCTCAAACTTAACGAAAGACTGGGAATAACCGAGAGGGTAATAAAATTTGAATCCGCGAAGGTAAACTCATTTCGTCTATAAAAAGCTTTCAGCGTCCCTTCTTTGGTCCCCAATTCATATAAACCAGATTCATTAACGATTAGAACCACATCCAGAACATTTCCAGGAAAAAGGCGTCCTTTGTCAACGTCCGGAACTTTGACCATAACTTTTTGACCCACCGCGGCAGGAAATAGTTTTTGACGTTACAAAACTAACATTTTTTCAGCTTGTTTCTCTAGTCCAATTTTCGCGGTTTTACTTTGTTCTGTAATAGCATCAGTTCTGTTACAACGGCTACATGTCATTTCGTTTTCAATTGTAATTCCACACTTTGAGCCTGGCTTCTCTACATGGCTAGAGCATCCCATAATCTTCGTATATGACACTTAAAACTGTGCTCGTAAGAGTTTATTCTACTTTATGGTCAGATCCACGCGTCATCCCATACAAATGTTTCCTAAATCTTCTTCGGTTTGCATACGTTCATATACTTCCTTTTCCAACGAAGAATCTGCCAATTAAATCCTTTGCTTACTACCAAATATGGCTTCATAAGAGCTTTTTTTAATTCCTTCATGTAATGAACGATTCTTCTTACTTTCAATAAATCTTAAACCCTCTTACCATTCTTTGGTTTTATTATCCAACATCCACGCAACCTACATATTTATTTTTTTGGTATGCTCTCACCACAAAATTCCAGTGTGTTAAAGCGAAATAGAAAGGTAGTACTTCACATAAGCATTGTGCTAAGCGAACTGGCGTGTCTGAAAACTGATATCAGATCAGTGTTTGATGTTCTCAATCGGCCAGACCGCAGCTTGGTCGTTTTTGCGTTGCTCACAACGTGGTGTGGTCGGTAACAATGGTCACACAGCAAAGAGTTTTTTCATTTAGGTGTTGTGGTTGTTTTTTTTTACTCAGTGAGCGTTATCGCTGTTAGGGCGTAACGTATTTGTGTGATAGTTTTCCAGGCTTGTTCCAAATAGTTCTATTAAGAACTCAGTAACTTGTACTAACAGAGATTGCAGACTTCTTTTAGTGTGCTGTGGCAGTTTGCAAAAACAGTTTTAGGGAAAGTACAACACTCGGGTATATTCATGTCTAATACATGAAACATACAAAATACAGTGGATAACGGCATGAAAAATGACGTTTAGAATCCTATTACCAGCTGAATATATTCAGAACATCTTGAAGATGATATTCAAAGTAATTTATAAACTGAACCACTTAACTAGAATTATAAAAGAGTTCTAAAACCTGCAGGTAAATACATATAGAAATAGTACTAATAAGATATAAAATTAAAAAAAAACCCTCTTGATTAATTCTGCTTTCAGGAGAACTACCTATTTATTTTGAATAACAGTCATTTGCCATGTTATGCAATCTTTAATTTTTTTTTGTTATGTGTTAAAAATATCTTATTTTTTTAGCTGAACCATCTTTATGTGTTTCTATGCAAGAAGCAGAATATGTTGGATCATCTGCCCATGATCAACGAATGTAGAAGAAAGGAAAAAATAGAGTTTGCTAAAGAAACATTATGGGAGTACAAAACATCCTTGCTAAAAAATGATGATATTACTAGTAATTAAAATCTTACTCAAACCACAAATACGTCGATTTGTCGGGTAGAAAAAGGAAATATTTTAAAATTGTCAGTCATATAAAAATATAATTTTCTAATAAGATCTATGTACATATACATTGTTACAACACATTTTATTTTAATATATTGTACTATTGTGTGTGAATCTCTAAATGTATTAATGCATATACTTTTTATAATTACTTAGGTGCCTGTTTGACAACTTGTTATTCTTGTTATCAGATTTATAATAGATAAATACAAAATTTCGTTCCTGTTTATTAACAATGTATATAAATTTGTCAAATTTTCATCAACCCTTTGCGCTTATGAGGTTGATAGAGAGAATATGTTTGAAAATAGATATTATTAAAAATCATATAAGCATAGAACTTGGTTGGTATAATAATAGCTTAATTAAACTTATGATATGAATCTGTCACATTATGTGTTATAAAAGGGTGGTTTGTAACAATTTATGTAGAAACGTTACTATTGTCGTTCGAAACAGCTCTAATCGTAAAGTTTCAAACAATTTTCTACCTTGAAAAGATGGTAACTTTTTCTGTCAAAATACGCATATGGCATTAAATCAAAAAAGCTGCAAAAGTATATTACACTTAACATCCTTAGTAACTGACAAATGTGTCCTCAAATTAATTCGGTTCAAATTTTGTTTAAAGGGGACATTTAATTAGCTTGCAGTAAAACTTAAAAGAAAAACAAGAATGACGAGGGTTATGAAATATATATAAGTAAAAAACAGTAACACGATTATAATTCACTATTTCTTCGTTTGAAAAAAGAATTGAAACAAAGACAGTCAAAATTGGAGAATAAAAAGTGCTCCTTTACCAAGATAACAAATTGTAGTACAAACCAACTATCGCAATTGTATAACTGGACCAAGTAAGGTTGGAATTTGTACCTATTCCACTAATTTGGTCCTGCCAAATTTTGCATATTTTGCAACCGATTTTTCCGAAGAAATGAAAAAAATGGAAGCTCCTTTGATAAAGTTTATGATGTAGTAGAAAATAAACTTTGTTGCAATTAAAGTTGATATTGTTAAGCAATCTGAGGTAGACTTGTACCTTAAGTAATTTAGACAGGAATGTGAATGAAGTAGAGCGATGCGGAACTGTGAATTAGGACACTAACAACATTGTTGGACATTGGCATAACTGCACAGATTTATGTCAATTTTTCGATTCGAACACATGATTTACCCTCAATCATTTTACTAACATTCGGAGTAGTAACGTACTTATATCATGTTAAAAAAGAAGTACGGGAAATTCTTTGCTTATCTGAAGAGAGATGAGAGAATACATGAAACTGAAGAAGATTAAAATGTCAACACATTTAATACGAGAATCTTTTAATATTACCAATATTAATTTATCCCAGATGCTATGTTCACCATTGAGTTTTCATAAAATAAACTTGGCTAAATGAGACAAAATATATGTGGCATGACAATATACTTGAATAAAAAGTATAATTTCAATGTAATTTTATAATTGGCAGCTGAGTTCGACTCTATCAAAAAGAGCAACTGTTTCTTCCGAATATCCATCGACTCCTGGACGACTTTTTATCGGATATACATGGATTAGTACTGAGATATCCTTGTACCGATGCAAAGTCAAGTTATTTGCCGTACACCAGCATTTGGTTGTTGTTCTTTTTTTGAAACTTCCGAGTTAATCAGGTACTCTTCTTAGTGTTTTAATATTTAATGTTAATAATTATAAAAATAGCGGACCTATGCGGTCATGAGTTTTTTATTGATCACTTTGCTAATTTAGTTCCTTTTTATTTATTTTAAGGGAGTTTTCGTGGCTTGTAAGTATATCTTTACTGTTTTACTGGTAGGCGACTTTAACCTGCCGAATTATGCGGATCCTACGAATGCTGATGCCAAATTGAATTCATTCCTGCTATTTCAAACATCTACAAATCTTATTCAATTAAATTATGTCTTAAATCCTCACGGTCGAATGCTTGATTTGGTATTATCAAACTGTGATTATCTAATTGGAATAAAACGTGACTCACTACCACTTGTCTCAGAAGATACTTATCATCCTGCTTTGAGTATAAGTTTCACATATAGATCAATTTCAAAATGTCCAGCTTTTATATCTAATCATAACAAAAGATACAATTTTTATAAAGCCAATTACAATAATCTTTATTCAGATTTCTTACATGCTGACTGGTCCATTCTAAAAAGTTGTACTGATGTTAACGAGGCAGTACATGAGTTTTATGGAATAATTTATGGCATTCTCGACTTGTCGGTGCCTAAGTCAGTTGGAAGTTCTAATTCTTTAAAATACCCGCCATGGTTCACTGTTGATATAAAGAATGAGTTATCAGTTAAGAGGTATTATCATGTAAAGTGGAAAAAAACCGGTGACATGTATTTTAGACGAGAATTTGAGAGACTACGCAAAATAGTTAAGGCCAAGATCTCTGAAGCTTATATGTGTTACAATAACAATATACAACACAAGTTATATACTGATCCACGTTCCTTTTGGGACTATGTTAGATCAAAAAAATGTACTAGTAGAATTCCAAGTAAACTTAATGATTCCGTTCAGGAATATAACACACCATCTGCCATTGTTGATGCCTTCGAATTGGCTTGCTCTGGTGCTTTCGTGCGTGGTGGCGTAATTGATGACTTACCTGATTCGCTGTCTAATTATCCGTTGGTGCATGTCTCGGATATCGGCCTTGAAGAAGTCATTCGGCATTGTAAACGACTTAAAAATAAATCTACTTTAGGAAATGACAACCTTCCTTGCTTTTGGTGAGGGTCTGTGCTACTATTTTCGCTAAACCTTTATGTGAGATTTTCAACTTGGCTCTACGCACGTGCGTCTTTCCGGATGATTGGAAGATTGCGAGGATCTGTCCAGTTTTTAAAAAAGGTGACGCTAACAACCCCAACAACTACCGCCCTATTGCCGTTATCCCTGTTTTTGCAAAGATATTTGAATCAATTATTAATGAACGAGTCGCCTTTCTCACCAAATCGTGTATGTCCTTCCACCAGCATGGATTTACATCAAGAAGATCAACAATCACCAATTTAACCACATTATCCCAAGAAATAGCTGAGACGCTGGACATGGATGGACAATTGGATGTGATATACACGGATTTCTCAAGTGCCTTTGACAGTATTGACCACTCAATATTGCTCCGCAAACTGAGTTATTTGGGCTTCGATAACGCACTAGTCTGCTTTTTTAAATCCTACCTGTCAAACCGCCAGAACTATGTCTATTATAATGGCTTCAGATCCCTTCAGTATGTGTCATCATCTGGTGTACCACAGGGCTCGAATCTGGGTCCTCTTTTATTTAATCTACTTGTTAACGATCTTATTAGCACGATTCAATGTCCTGTTTTGGCTTATGCTGACGATATAAAAATTTATCATAGAATAGCGACTTCTTCGGATGTCGATATACTTCAGCGAAACTTGGATATAATTTTTGCCTGGTGCAAGAGCAATAAATATCTCAATATAGACAAGTGCTGCTCTGTCACTTATACTAGGAAGATAAATTTCATTCGTTCAGAGTATCATATTGACAATATATATATATCTACTTTGTCATCCGTTAAAGACCTGGGTGTTTTTTTTGATTCTGCACTTACGTTTTCTGAGCATATATCATCCGTTACCGCTTCTGCGCATAGAATACTTGGCTTCATTATTCGTACGTGTAATTGTTTTTCTAACTTACAAACGATATGTTCTCTTTTCTATGCCCTCGTTATCAGCAAACTAGAATACGCATCTGAGGTGTGGTTCCCGATATACCATGTTTACTCGAACGCAATTGAACGGGTGCAAAGAAGGTTCCTGAAATACCTATCATTTAAACTGGATGGCTTCTATACGATTCAGAACACTGACTACGGCGCATTGCTCTTGAGACATAATTTTAGAGCACTATCCGAAAGAAGAACTGACATCAGCGCTTCCTTCATGAATAACTTACTCTTCAGTGTATTGGATGCTCCGGAGTTGCTTTCTAGGGTGAACATCCTGGTTCCACGTCTTCGGTCGAGGGCAAGCAAGTTAATTATGGTTCCGACGCCCAGGACGAATATTCTATACAAAGCGCCCTTATATCACGCTGCTATAAATTTCAATAATCGTCATGAGTAACTTGTGCGATTTTAGTGTCAATTTTCCAATTTATTAATTGTTGTTTTTGTTGTAATCATGTGATACATCATTTCATAATTTGAACATTGTATTATCGAGCATTTCTGTAATTGTATTGCCCCATTTGGAGTTTTCTGTTGGGTAATTAATAAAGTTATTATTATTATTATTATTATTATTATATCTTGAAGTTGATACAAGCTCATCGACTTGCGGAAGCATTACGTGTATGATTTATCTTCCTCTTCACTAATGCAGTTGCATTTAATTTTGTAATTGGATCTGTAGCAGTTTCATTTACGAGATGCGTGTTTAACAGTTTATTTTAAATTGAACACAATATTAGGTGTGGTAAAGAAGTCTCTGTTTAATGTTGTCTTTTTCGTAATAGGCAGTCTTACAAGCTGCCAGTGAATAATAATATATGTTGTTAAGGCCCTTTTAACACTTTCTTTGATAGTAAATTTTACATACCCTCTCTTAGGATTATAAGTAATTTTTCTGTTTGTACGTAAATGACCTGAAGAGTATGTGATACAATTTTTTTCTCGACTATTAAGCAATTTTTAGTAAATTGTTTTAGATATATGTTCTTAGGCAGAAAATAATTTTTCATTTATTCGCATCTCGTAAATCAATATACTGGGTGTAACGTTTAATGCTCAGTTTATGAAAGTAGTATCCTCAATTTTTCTTGTATAATATACTTGCTACCACTCTGATATACAGGGTGTGCTATGAGGGAGGTTACCTTTCTGGTCAATTTGCATTGAGGCAAAATACTATGGAGACATTGTAAAGCATCTTTGCTGTACTCTCAAAACGGGAGCATTTGGCGGGGCAAAGTGTGGGACCAATATGGTTGCCTCACCTAGTTCGGACTACTCAAAATTATAATCTGTCATCCCACACCTGTCAGGCCTACACTAACCTATGAAATGTTATTCCAGACGAATTCTTCTTATCAACGCCGTCTCTGCTGTTGTCTTTTCATATTTAATTATTATATAACCCTAATACACGATGCATTTAACAAACACTCCACTTTTTACCAACACTAACTGTTTGACGTAAGTGTAGTATTAATATGGCGAACGTGTACCCGGTTTGATAACGTGACGTCGTCTCCCTACCTATTCTTTCTCAATGTCTATTTGCGTAATTTTCTATGCATAAACCGGTTGTGGTATGAGCGCATTTATTAGAGTAAATTTACATACCTCTTTGTTTTAATTTTAAAATTAAATAATTCAATATCTTTTGAATTTTGTTAAACTTCATTCAATCTTTTCTTATATTTCATTACTTGCAATAGTTAGTTAAACGGTCGTCGCTTAAACGGACAATAAACACCAGAAGATTTTGTTTGATCCTTTTGATCAAACAACGTCTGAACATAACACATAAAAACATGAACTCTGGTACATATTTAGGGCAACTTACTGCCCTCCGCTTGAGGGTGTTTACGACGTAAATTGGCGTTGTTGTGCGGAACGTTTCTGTAGTCTTCTAACCATTCAGCATCAGGTTCTAATGTTGTAGTTGTTTCTGTTTTATTAATTTAGCAATCACAGGCTAGTGTCTGATTTTCAGATAAATTGTTAATTTTGGCTTCTGAGTTTTTTGTTGTTGTTATATTTATAGCTACTATGGAGCGTCTCAACCTTAGTATTCAGTCCAGGATATATACCTCTCTTACTACCGTAAGCAATTTGTAATAAACTATCCTTTTTTATTTCCAGACAATGTTGTCAGTTCGCTTTATTATGTTTATGGTTGGTATTGTCGGTGTGGTATAAATATCACAACATAACAAGTATTTAGTATGTCGTGTCATTATAATGAGTTACCGACCTAACCTGTCATTGTTGAATTGACAACTATGTTGTGTGTCTGCGTGAGATACATACTGAATACTAAGGTTGAGGCGCTCTATAGTTACTTATATCTGTTGATTCAATAATTAATATTGTTCACATTTATATTTATTTTTATTTTATTGTTGTATCGGTAAGTTTTAGTTTTCATTTCTCTTTCAGTATGTTGACATCTTAACTTCTGAACTTCTGTGCTTATTGCCCTTCCTTTATAACAACTAGCGGACTTACATACGCAAGACCTTCCCAGACTCTGAACTTACATGAGTGGCGTCCTGCGAACATCTGTTTTGACCCCGACCATCCTTTGCGGAATCGATAGTCCGCCAGTGGCAGGCTATATCAAAGGTAGGTGGGTTTGGTAAAAGTTTTGGAAAATCTCACTCTTTCAAGAATATTCAGTTTTTTTTTTTAATTTTGTTTTCTATTGTGATCCAACAACGCCCAACAGGTGCCATATATGGCTATGTAGGCACTGCGATTTTTAACGTAGCAACAGGCATTTTATTTAATTTGAAAGTAAGAAAGTAAAAATATTTTAATATTCCTTAAACAAGTGAAGTGTCAAAATTTCTTGTTTTCTGGCTACTGGATGCGTTGCGGTAATAATAAGGAGTAATAAATAAGAACGGTTCTTTATCCATCCGGTTCACTGTGATTGCTAAAGGTTGATTACCTTTTTGTGGTCTTATTTTTATTTGTATCTCTTCATAGAAGAAGTAGCACCATTCAATTTACAAGCAATTATTTTGAGCTGCATAAAAGTTTAGGACGTGAGACTAATTAGCTTTTATTAAATAAAAAATATACGATTTTTCAACTGCAATATGACTCATTTCATTCTGCTAAAATGTTAATAGAATTTTGACATATAATTTTTAGAAAAAGCTCAAAACGAAGTCAAACATTATCTATTATTTATTGGTTGATAAAAGAAAAATATCTACACACAGCTGTAATGTGGAATAATAAAGAGCAGACAAAGACACACAACATACACACGTATACACAGAAACGAACACTAACGCATTTGGCCTGAAAGTATTCGGATCATTAAGGCCATTAATAATAAAAGCTGCAATAGTTAGTTAAACGGTCGGCGCTTAAACGGACAATAAACACCACAAGATTTTGTTTGATCCTTTCGATCAAACAACGTCTGAACATAACACATAAAAAACATGGACTCTAGTACACATTTAGGGCAACTTACTGCCCTCCGCTGGAGGGTGTTTACGACGTAAACGGGCGTTGTTGTGCGGAACGTTTCTGTAGTCTTCTAACCATTCAGCATCAGGTTCTAATGTTGTAGTTGTTTCTGTTTCCAGTTCTACATACACACGCATACACAATCATGGCCCGAAAGGTATTTTACATACATATATACAGTAAATAAATGTTATATAGGATGATTCTACAGCCTGTACATAAGCAAGAACGATTTATTTTGTAATTTCATTTATATAACTAGTTAAACTTGGAATATTTGCTTTCAATAACATATTAGTTAGAACGAAAGGATTCTAAATTTTACCTCTTGATTTGAATTTTGATGAACTCATAAAATTATAGGAAACGCTTACCTTTCAAAGTAATCTAATATACGCAAAAACGTCTGTGTTACTGTCAGGGGGGGGGGGGGGGGACCGTGAATTTGTGGGGCCCTGGGCTAACACAACTAATGAATCAAACTAATAGCCATTTTGTAAAGAAAACTGTTTTCTAAAATGATGTATACGGTATAGGAAAAAAAATAGGCTTTGAACTGCAAACTCCTTTATTTGCTCATCACATTGTAAGTCCTTCGTTAAATCATAATTTATGGAAAAAACTGATAAATAAGTTTTTGTTGTCCTATATTCGTTTACTATACAGGGTGAGTTTTTTTGAATGTTTAGCATTGGGATCTCAGAAACTACTGGAGATAGAAGAACGCTTAAATGGGGAAAGATGCGCAGTTTTACGAGTTTGATTTAAAACTGCTTTTGTTTCTCCGATTACTTTCATGACTTATTAGATATTTAAAGAAAACTCAATTTTACGATTTTCTTTAAACATGATTAGCATCGTTAATAGTAATTTTAGAGTAAAAGTGTTCAGACAAAAGTTTTAGATAATTTTACTCCAAACAAAACTATGTAGCTAATATTTTTCTTTCGTTCACCATTATCGAGTTATAACACAAACTTGTGCTTTTTTAAATGGAAACCATAACTGGTTTTGACTTCATTAGAAAGCTTATTTTTTGCTGATTACAATGATATAAATATAAGGTTTGATATGGTTATTTTAAAAAATCAAGAGTTATATATAGACATTTTTATGGTTTTTATGGAAAACAATTGAATTTCGATAAAATACAAACCAAACGAAAACTTATTTTGAAATCTTATGTAGTAATAAAATGAAAACTATAAGAACTTTTATTAAGGGCACACAACATTATTAATGTTCAAAGATACCTCCATTATTATTAGTACACAAATTGCATCCCTTCACAACAGAATTTGTAGCATTGCGTACTTTACGCCTATCGATGTTTTTAAAAGCAACTAAGACAGCTTCTCTTAAATCGTCAATTGTTTCATATGTTCTTTTGTATACTGTGTCCTTAGTACACTCCACAAGAAAAAATCCAAAACTGATAAATCAGGGGATCTAGCCGGCCATTCAATGGGTGCATTTCGTCCTATCCATTGATTAGGGAAGTTCAAATTTAAATAATTTCTAACATTCAGTTGATTGTGCGGAGGCGCTCCGTCATGTTGAAACCATTGCAGCATTGATCGGGTTCTTAAATTTAAATTATCTAACATTTCCTCGAAATCTTGTTGTAAAAAATTAAGATAACGATTGCCAATTAGTGATCCATCAAAAATAAAAGGAGGAAGAACAGTTGATCCTATAACACCACACCAAACATTAAACCCAAATTTAATTTGTGGTCTCCTATGTTTAACGTGAAGTGGATTTGTTTGAGAACATATGTGCTCATTGTGCCTATTAAACTTTCCACAATTTGTGAAACGAGATTCATCAGTCCATAATATTTACATTGAAAAGTGTGGATCGTTTTGACACTGATCTTTAAACCATCTACAAAAAGCTATTCGTCTGATGTTATCACCTTCATGTAAAGTTTGCGATACTGATAATTTGTAGGGACGAAATTTATGCTTCTTCAACACTCTGACAATAAAGGAGCCCATTTCTGTTGAAATTTGTCGAGTCGATGTAGATGGATTCTGAGCGACACATGCTAATATGTTTATTTCTCTATCTTCATCCATCCCTTTTTTTGATTTTGGTTTTCGAACGAACCATAATCTGCTAAATTATCCTATAATCTCTTAAAAGTAGGCAGCGACGGCTGACGTCGATCAAAATAATTTTCAAAATAAACTTCAGCAGCTCTAGCAGAATTTTTCTGGCACTGAATGTAACATTCAACTATATCAGGCTTTTCTACGTTAGAAAATTCCATAGCCAATGCAAACTTATGATTAACGGCCGTTTGCACCGCTTATAGTTAAGTTACAATTAAATTAATTAATAGTTAATTGTCAATGTTTGACAATTAACTTGACTTAAAAGTAAAAATTAGCAGCTCTCACTTCTGTGACTCAACGTGAAAGCAATGTTAGTATATTTATTTCGACTGCTCCAACGAACACTATTGTAACTCAGATTGTTCGTTTTTTGAATTACAAAACACATGTTTAAAGAACATCGTAAAATTTAGTTTTCTTTGAATATCTAATAAGCCATGAAAGTTATTGGAGAAACAAAAGCAGTTTTACATCAAACTCGTAAAACTGCGCATCTTTCCCCATTTAAGCGTTTTTCTATCTCCAGTAGTTTCTGAGATCCCAATGCTAAACATTCAAAAAAACTCAACCTGTATAATAATAATCGATAAATATTACGAATATTACGCACGCTTTCCAGATCTATGTTTTCCATATTATTGTCTTGCAAATCCATTTAACAAATTGAATTTCTTACTATATATCTCATCGACTTGGCTTCTTCTATTTAAATCCATAATCAGCTTAACCAACGTCTCTTTTAAAATTTTCTGCGCCGTATACTGAGACTTTATATGTAGATTTAGAACTAATGCGTCTTGATTATCTCACTGAATTCTATTCTTGTTTGTCTAAAACAGACTTATTTTCTTTTCGTATCAACTACACTAACATTGTATTCTTATGTTCGTTAGAATTTTCGTGAATTTCTAACAAATTCCTATGTTTTTCCAATCAGAAAATCCGGTTCTGTATTGATAAGCGTTTTTAAAAAAAGTTTGCTACTCAAGAAACACTACCAACACTGGTTGAATAATATAATCAAGATCTATCTAGTAATTGGCCTTTTTCTCTTTCTTCATGAATACCTATTTGAAATTGATCTGTTTTATTCTTTGCATTTCTTTATTGAAGCTGATTGTATATTTTTCGGATCATTATTTTGAAAGTCAGTCATTTCCATGTGAGAGGATGTCATTAATAAAATCAACATCAACATATTTCTCTAACACAAACTCAATATTTTCTAAATTTCTTTCTACCTCGGTATTACTGTCCTCTTGCTGAACATGAATATCGTTCTTGAGGGATCAGAGTGTTGCTGCTAGTCAAGATCTTGCACATTTTAATCACTGTTTTTTCCTTGGTCTTGCGATTTTGCGCTTTTAAAATTTAAGATGTTTTCTTAAATTTGCAATCTTTTACATTGTCTTCAGTGGGGGCTGGGGCCTCTTTATATCCACGGGGGTCTGGGCTGCAGCCCAAGAAGCCCATATATAGATTCGCCAATGGTTACTGTTTACTAAGAGGAAGAAATTTCAAATATTTTTATATTTTTTGCTGTCACGGTACATACACGCCGATACAGTAAATGTTTAAGGAGTGACGTGCGATAGTGGCGACATCCAAGCCGTAATATGTGGTCTATATAGTTTGGGTATCGTATTTTTAATATTGTTCTTGATAAAAAACCAATTAATAACAAAGCATTTTAATACTAAATTAAAGATTTACAAAAACATTCTAATAATACGAACAAAAAAGCTTCTAACTTTGCTGTATTTAAATAACACACTTCATTTTGGTTTTCGAACATTTAAATGTCTCCTATGTTTTATACGGTTTTTGAGAGCTTTAATTTAATTAACTGTCTGTGACGCGAAGTTTTAAATATTATTTTTAGTCTGGCCAGATTAATACAATTCAAAATACAAAATTTTGAATACAAAATTTATATGGTTAAAAATTTAAAATGTATGCGCATCTCAAGTGACTTTAAAGTAAAACGCATTATCTAAGTGAGCATTATATTTAAGTACAGATATGTCATTGGTACAAGGTTTGATATGGTATTTTTTGTATCCGTTGGTCAGGATTTTCAACCTGGCATTAAAGAGTTCTTCCTTTCCAAGGATTTAGAAGTTCGCTCGCATTGTGCCAATATTAAAATCGGATGATTGCTCTGATATAAAAAATTACCGGCCAGTGGCGATCTTGTCGAATTTCTCTAAGGTTTTTGAGCGGTGTCTCTACGCAGCAGTTTCTCCTTGCATCAATACATATCTTTCTCCGTCTCAGCATGGTTTCGTCGCCTCGTCTCTAACCTGTGCCAATTTGTGCAAACTTTGTCTCAGGCTCTAAATTCTCGTGAACAAGTGGACGTCTTGAACACGGACTTTTCAAAAGCGTTTGATCGCATAGACCACTCCATCATTCCTTCCAAACTAAGCTCGTTCGGTTTCACTGCGCGCCTGGTCTCGTTTTTCATGTCATACCTATCTAACAGGCGCCAACTTGTGTTTTACAATGGTTTCGCCTCAGATGAATACATTGCTACCTCGGGTGTCCCCCAGGGGTCTATTCTGGGTCCATTAATTTTCAATGTTTTTATTAACGACATCACTGACGGCTTAATGTCCCAGAGTTTACTCTATGCTGATAATCTAAAATTGTTTCGTGAGATCTCGACTTCTGATGATTGCAGTTCACTTCAGTTTGACCTTGAGAGTATAGCTCGCTGGTGCTCTTTGAACAACTTACCTCTTAATATTGGCAAGTGTAAGGCGATTACTTTCACTCCAGCTTCTTTTCCCTTGATTTTTGATTATAACCTGAATCAGGTGCAGCTCGCTCGTGTTGATCTGATTAAGGACTTGGGTGTTATTTTTGATTCGAAGCTAACATTTGCTCAACATGTTGAGTATATCACTAAAAATGCCAGGAAAATGCTTGGTTTCATTGTTCGCAACTGTGGTACCTTTTCTAATATTGTAGCCTTGAAATCCCTTTACTACTCCCTTGTGAGATCGCGCTTGGAATATGCGTCGATCATCTGGAGCCCATACTATGCTACCTACAAGCGTGAATTGGAGTTGATTCAGCGGCCGTTTGCCAAGTTCTTATGATTTCGTCTGGATGGTCACTATCCGGAACGTAGCACTGATCACGATATTCTTTTATCACGTATTACTTTGACCTCTCTTAATTTCAGACGAACTATCGCCAGTCTAATATTTCTAGTTAAGCTTTGCCGGAACTATATTGAATCTCCCGTATTACTATCAATGCTTAATTTTCGTATTCCGCATTTCGGTGTTCGGAACAGCAGCACCTTCTATTTACCGTTTGCACGCACAAATGCATTATTAAATTCCCCTGTTTACGTGATGTGTTCTCACTTTGATAGCATTTCGTCGCAGTGTGATTTGTTTCATTCTACTATGGTGGAGTTAGGGGTGTTGCGGTGCGAACATTCAATAACTTTGCTTAGCACTGATTGTATTTGCAGTCACTATTCTTTCTATTTTCATATTTTTATGTTTTTCATTTTTCAGCTACTTCTTCACTGTTTAATTTTTAAGCACTCATTATATATTTGTTATCTTGCAAATTGTCCTGTAATTGGAATATGTATGTTCTGTTGGGCAATAAAGTGAATTATTATTATTATTATTATTATTAATGTTATATATGGTTTGCCCTGTTGGGTATCATCTAAGATGAATAGCCATGGTTGGTTTCTAAAAAGTAGCTATTCGTTTTATGGCAGGCAATAATACTAGAAGTATACAAGCATTTTTATATATCGTTCACCCCTTTACGCATATGCGAATTTTAACTTCTTATGTTGAATAACAAGAAATGCAAATATATTAGAAATTTCGTGACCGAGATTAATTTCTAGTGAGAGAAATACACATGACCTTGCTAGTATATATAGCATTTAAAAATCTATCCAGAAATTACAAATTTCATTACCATTTGAAAAATGTAGACATAAAATTATGTTGATTGCAAGAGGTATTATTCTTTTAAGAAATTCATGATAAATTAATATACGATAAGTGTTTTTACGGTTTGAGCTTTTTTTTTATATTGTGTTAGTGAATTTTAATAACATTGTGATGTATGCTTTATTGCTGTAAATTAAAAGAAAGTATTAATAAAGCATAGGGGGCGTAAACATTATGATAAAGTAAATAGACAATAATTAAGAATATTTCCACAAAATAGAGTATTGGGCATTCTTACGAAATTTAAATCACAATACTAGCCTTTTAGGCACGAATGGTAAGATATACAAGAAAGAAGCTGAGTCGGAAATGAACGTCCACAGATTAAAATCATATTTAAAAAATATTAAGTGTTGAAGGAACAGCGAGCAGTATTTATTGAATTCTGTAGTTCTAGTATTATATAGGTGAGCCAAAGGACACTTTTGAGTGTTACTATAGAAAAATAAATATTTAAAACTGAAATTTCAAAAAACATTTCAAGAAAGAATGAAATTGCATGATTATGTTTTTGTACTGATATACTGATTTAAAGACAATAGTGTAACATTAACGTAGGCACTAAAAACGCTTTTATTTTGTACATTTGTTCTCAGTATTACGATATGAAACAATAATTTAGATGAGTCACCATTACCACTGTGTTCCAAAAAAAAAAAAATGGCAATAGAAAATAGCTTTAATGGTACGACAATTTTCATTTTCCAAAGTAATGGAGATCATGCTGCCTCCGAGGATATACACAGAAACATATTTCAAGCATTGTTCCAAATAAACCTTGCCGAGCGCTCTAAGTGGTTGTCATTAACTAGCATTTGGTAATCGCGCTTTTGCCTTTTCAAAGTTGATGTTGTCGTTGATCTTCTAATTTGACTCTATACATTAGTTAAGTATGTCAAACGTTTCGCCTGGGTATTGATTCCTATTGGTTTTCATATTATTGGTTCGTAGGATAACAGAAGGCCGTATATTGACGACTCAAAAACCGTAGATGATACTAGAGCACGAATCTTCTCTCTTAGCCAGAGGTAAGACTATGCTATGGAAAAGTTGCCTTTGTCTTTGAGGTAGAGGCCTATGCCAAATTCCAATATACTGGCAGACACACAAGCATGAGGTCAACGAAAAAGCTGATGAGCTCGCCAGGAGAAAATCAAAAAAACTCTTATTGGCTCAGAACTGGTTTTGGGATAACGTAAATACATGAACCGAAGCTGCTTTAAATCAGCGTTACTGGGCAACACTCCCAAGCACAATGGCAAGGAATTTATTGACCAAACATGTAACAAAAGGGCTAAAGAATTGATATATATATATATATATATATATATATATATATATGTAGGATTCAATTCCGAAGGGGGGGTGGCCCTGGAAGCGCCGAGAGAGGAGCGAACGAATAAGTCGAGAATAGTAAGTTGTGATGTTAAGACGTATTTGTCAGTAAACTATTTTCGGTAAAGACGTGTATTTTGTTACAGTTATCCTAAACAACGAGCGTGACACGGAACGACGTAAATATTATTTTGTCAAACGAAATTAAGTTATAGTGTTTTCTTGTTAAATATCTTTTAAATAAACAGTTTAAAAATAAGTGTTAGTTTTGCTGCTTATGCACAATCCGAACCCTACATAAAAATTGGGAACTCGTTCGGGATGGATGGATGGATAGATAGATAGAAAGAAGATAGAGATACGATTGTGCATATACATACATACGCAGCAAGGCGAAACATATGTATGCGAGCCAGAAGTGACATCATCGTCTGGAGAATTATTAAATACGTTGCGAAAAAAGAATATAAGAAAAATATTTGAAGAAGGACTGCTATATACAAGTAAATTGCATCTTTTATTTATTCTATTTCACGAAAATATTTCCCAGAGTTTTTAAGATAGATTAAATCTTTATTATTTAGTATAAAAATTACAAATAAATTAATATGGAAAATTTAGGACAACAAGTAAATTTAGATATTTCACAAACAAGTACAAAACAAATAAAAGCATTACATAAATTCGTATTTGAATACGAGGGCGATAGAAATAATAGGAAAAGATTACGAGAATTTAGAGGATTCAATTTTAACGATGTCGAACAGGAAAAAGACGATTTAATAAAGAAAAAAACAGATTATGCTATGAACAATTTGACACTGGGAGAATTGAATTTGATTTGTCAGGTGTTGGGTACGGATAACAATGCGAATAATAAAGAGGAGTTAATAGATACTTTGTGCGAACAATTAAATGATTTATCTGTTCCAATTAGGAAAGAAATACCTAGTGATGGTGACGACGGAAAACAGGACGACGTAAATAATCTGGCACAAAATGAGAGTGACAACCAAGACGATAATGAAGATTTAAGCGACGTAACTAGTGCTAGTGGAATTGGCCTAGTAGAATCTCATTCGCGCTCTCAGAATATGACGCCAAAATTTATGATGACGTTTAAAGATGTCGAAGAAACCTTGCACATTTTCGATGGTGGGAAAACTTATCCAATTGATAGATGGATAACAGAATTTGAGGAAACCTCGTTTCTAATGGGTTGGAATGAAGTTGAAAAATTAATTTATGGTAAAAGATTGTTAAAAGGGGAGGCTTTATCCTTTATCAGGGCTGAAGAGGGAATAATAACATGGAAAATATTGAAGAGTAAGCTAGAAAATGAATTTCGAAGATCTGTAAATAGTGCAACTCTTCACAAAATGCTGTCTACGCGTAAGGTAAGAAAAGATGAAAGCTATTCTCAATATTTTTTAGCAATGAGAGAAATTGCCGCTCAAGGGACAGTCGAAGATGATGCTCTTATTGAATATATTATAGAAGGAATTTCTGACGATGAGGCAAATAAGACCATTTTGTACGGAGCAAAATGCTTAAGAGAATTTAAAGATAAATTAAAACTCTATGAAAGATTGAAAGAAAAACAAGTTAGAGAGAGAAAAGAGACGAAAGAAAAGAGAGATTTCAAAGAAAGTTTACCAAAGTATAACACTACGACTAAATACAAAGATGAAAAGACTAACATTAGATGTTTTAATTGTGGTAGATTAGGACACCAATCCAAAAATTGTCGTGACAAAGGTAAAGGATTGAAGTGCTTTTCATGCAATAATTATGGTCATCTAGCCAAAGATTGTGACAAGAGAAACAAAGAGACCGAAATTCCCAAAAGTACAGAACGATCCTACTTAATAAGAGAAAATGATGAATTGCCAGGTCACAAAAAGTTTTTAGTTAATGGCAAGCCTATATTTGGTCTTGTGGATACAGGAAGCGATCTAAATTTGATCAAAGCTACTAGCTTTCTAAACATAGGAGCACCCAAATTTGACGAAACGCCAATAACTCTGAAAGGAATTGGTACGAATAAAATAGAAACGATAGGAACATTTACAACTCGTGTAATTGTAGACGACTGTGATGTAAGAACGGATTTCCATATTGTGTCTGACGAACACATGTCTGTAAATATGATTGTGGGTAAACCAATGCTTGAAAAGGTTATTCTTACAATAAACTCCAATGTAATTACCATGACTAATCCTGTGGAACATATGGCCAAAGAGAGTAATGATTTTGTCCTAAAGAAAAGTCGGAATGAGGTACCACCTGACATATTTATGATAAATGTAAATGACGATTTAAATATAGGAAAACCTCAATATGTAAAAGCAGTAACGAAAATGATAAATGACTACAACCCGACGAAAATTAAAGAAACAAAAATAACGACTAAAATAATACTTGAAGATGAGATACCGATTTACCAACGACCTAGAAGATTAGCGAATGTTGAAAAACAAGAAGTTGAGAAACAGATAGAGGAATGGCTGCGTGATAAGATTATAAGACCGAGTTCCTCGGATTATGCCAGTCCCATTGTATTGGTAAAAAAGAAAGATGGCACTAATCGCCTATGTGTTGATTACAGAAGACTAAATAGGAAAGTAGTGAAAGATAGATATCCTCTACCTGTTATCGAAGATCAGATAGACAAATTGACAAAAGCAAAAATATTTACGACTTTAGATTTACGGAATGGTTTTTTTCATGTACCTATGGCCGAAGACAGTATTAAATACACTGCATTCGTAACACCAAGCAATCAGTACGAATTTCTTAAAACTCCGTTCGGGATGTGCAATTCGCCTGCAATCTTCCAAAGATTTATCAATGAAGTCTTCAAAGAACTCATGCACGAAGGTGTAGTATTATCCTACATGGACGACCTTATTATCCCGGCAGAAAACGAAGAACAAGCCTTCACTAGATTAGGCAAGGTGTTACACACAGCTGAATCATACGGATTGGAAATAAAATGGGAGAAATGCCAATTTTTGAAAACAAAGGTGGAATACCTAGGCCACGAAATAGAAAATGGTACTGTGAAACCATGTCACAGTAAGATTCGTGCTGTTGTTCAATTCCCAGAACCAAGTACAGAAAAACAGATACGAAGCTTTTTGGGACTCACAGGGTATTTTAGAAAGTATATTAAAGACTATGCATTGATAGCTAAGCCCTTAACGGATATTTTAAAGGGAAAGAAGAAACCTAAATTCGATAACGATGAAAGGGTTTCTTTCAATAAGTTAAAGGAGAAATTAGACTGTGAACCAGTGTTGAAAATTTTTAGTTATGAACGGGAGACTGAACTACATGTCGATGCAAGTCAGGATGGGTTCGGAGGAGTGTTGCTGCAGAGGCATGATGAAGATGGGTTGATGCATCCAGTCTATTTTTGGAGTAGAAAAACTAGCGATGCTCAGAGAAAATACCATAGTTACGAACTCGAGGTGTTAG
This sequence comes from Amphimallon solstitiale, assembly GCA_963170755.1. Classification (NCBI taxonomy): domain Eukaryota; kingdom Metazoa; phylum Arthropoda; class Insecta; order Coleoptera; family Scarabaeidae; genus Amphimallon; species Amphimallon solstitiale. The sequence goes on from OY720680.1 coordinate 37,039,769, forward strand.
CCATCGTCGAAGCATTAAAGAAATTCCGAGTATACCTCTTAGGAATAAAATTTAAAATTATCACCGACTGTTGCGCTTTCGTTGCGACCATGAATAAGAAGGACTTGTGTACGAGAGTAGCGAGATGGGCCTTGCTCCTCGAGGAGTTTAATTACCAAATAGAACATCGTCCTGGTGACCAGATGAGGCATTGCGACGCTCTTAGCCGTAATCCAGTCATTCATATAATTCACAACGAGTTTTTGGAAACAATAAAAAAGGCTCAAAATGGAGATGATTACCTGAAAACCATAACGAAGATTTTGGAAAGCCAAACGTATGAAGATTACGAATTAGATAAAGGTATTATATACAAGAACGAAGATGGTAGGAAGTTGCTTGTTGTTCCGACAGCCATGCAGTTCCAAATAATAAGAAATGCTCATGAAAATGGACATTTTGCAGTAAGAAAGACTAAAGAACTAATCAATAGGGATTATTATATACCAAAGTTAGAAGGAAAGATCGAGAAGGTATTGACAAATTGCATACCTTGTATACTAGCCAAGAGAAAGGAAGGGAAACAAGAAGGGTTACTGAATCCTATTGATAAGGGTGAAACGCCCCTGCAAACATATCACATAGATCATTTGGGACCATTGACCTCAACTGGGAAAGGATATCGTCATCTACTTGTTGTTATCGACGCATTTACTAAGTTTGTGTGGATATATCCCACTAAAACCACTGCTACCAAAGAAGTGTTAGAAAAACTAGAATTTCAAAGAGGAATCTTTGGAAATCCCAGAATAATAATATCCGATAGAGGAACCGCATTCACCTCTAAAGATTTTGAACAATATTGTGACACTGAGCATATAACTCACATTAAGATTACAACAGGTGTACCTAGAGGAAATGGACAAGTGGAGCGCATAAATCGAATTATCATTCCCACTCTCACAAAACTAACTATTGAGAACCCAAACCATTGGTACAAACATGTTAGGAAATTGCAAGAAGTTTTAAATAGCACATATCAGCGTAGTATAAACATGTCGCCTTTTAAGCTGCTTTTTGGAGTGGAAATGTTAAAGTCAGAAGATGCAAAACTGAAAGAGATTATCGAAGAAGAATATTCAAAAGCTTTTGCTGAAGAAAGAGAAGATCTGCGAAAAGATGCAAGACAACAAATGAAGAAAGTGCAAGAAGAAAACCGAAGAAGTTACAATAAAAGAAGGAAGATCCCAGTAGTGTACAAAATTGGCGACCTAGTGGCAATTCGTAGGACACAGTTTCAAAATGAATCGAAGCTATTACCAAAGTTCCTTGGTCCGTATCGTGTCCTCAGAAGGGTTGGTCCAGACAGGTATGATATAGAGAAGCTGGGAGAGCATACGGGTCCGAGAAAAACAAAGTCCAGCGCCGATCTCATGAAGCCATGGTCCAAGGTCGACGACGAGGAGGATCCATTCGAGGCGAATGGATGTCAGGAAGGCCGAGATGTAGGATTCAATTCCGAAGGGGGGGTGGCCCTGGAAGCGCCGAGAGAGGAGCGAACGAATAAGTCGAGAATAGTAAGTTGTGATGTTAAGACGTATTTGTCAGTAAACTATTTTCGGTAAAGACGTGTATTTTGTTACAGTTATCCTAAACAACGAGCGTGACACGGAACGACGTAAATATTATTTTGTCAAACGAAATTAAGTTATAGTGTTTTCTTGTTAAATATCTTTTAAATAAACAGTTTAAAAATAAGTGTTAGTTTTGCTGCTTATGCACAATCCGAACCCTACATATATATATATATATATATATATATATATATATATTGGCTACATACTACAGCTGTCTCCTGACAGGTCGTACACCTATAAAAGTGTATCTGAACAAAATCTGTAAACTTTTCAATAAGGAACCACAAACAGTCAAGCATATCTTACTTAACTCTGAGATACTGGATAACATAAGACCATAAGACTTCATTGGCTGTAGTGCAGGGTGAGGACTTAAGTTGGACAGGTCTGGGAAACAAATTGAGTGGTATTTCCTAGTACCAATTTCATTTCGATGTCTTGCTGGGAACTGAATTTATTCTAAAAACTACTGAAATTTTGCTTTATTTATACTAAACTGGTTTTTATAAAGTCATATTTAAACTTATTTGTTGATTTTCATGAGCGAAACTTAAGAACAAATAGTGAGTTAAACTGAATTTAATGTAGTGAGGTACAAATAATCTAAAGTAGTATTATTACCAAATTTGAATTAAACATGAGCATCTCTTTTACTGGGTAAAATCTACATTTATTCTGGCTTTAGGTAACCTATATAAAAACGTAAATTTAGTAATTACATAATATATCAAACTCTGGTTTTCTTATTTTATTTTTCTTTGTAATTTTAAAATATCCGATTTTGTTTTACTATGAAAGTACTAATTGCTGCAAATCATCCTATATAAAATTTATTAATAGAGGGAAATGTGTTATTTCTCAAATAGTGAAACGTAAATATAATTTGCATAAAATTTAGCAAGTTTGTAATTTAGCACTATAGTGTATTAACATATCTATTGCCGAAAAGAACTAACTGTAGAAGAGAAGATAGAAGTTAATGAAAAATAACAGTACTCAAAAGCATTGCTTTTAAATAAAGAACTGGAAAAAGGTAAAAAATAAAAATTTACTGATACATGTTCTTTTAAATCAGTTCATGCTTACTATTGAGATCGTTGTTTCCAAAGCGAGTAGATTTATTATTTACAGTTTGTAGGATTTTATTACAATAATATACATTTTAAAATGAACAGAATAATTCTAATATTTGCGTATATAAATATTGTAGAATTACCAAACGTTTTGATTCCATCACAATAAACTGAATAAAAGTAATAATAATAAATATATCCAAATAAATAAACTTACGCAAATTTTTCTTATGAAATAGAAAATAGAAGCCATTTTCTTGATAAAAATTTAACTATAAGTTATGTTAGCGTTTGTTTTTTATGTAGAATTTTTGAAATGAAATATAGTAAAGCTCCCATCAAAAACCGAAGCGTTGTTGCTCCTTTTAATTTAAGGAAAGGATGGTTTATTTTTATACATTCGTATGAAAAATTGAAAAATTTGGTCTTCATCTGTCAACAATTTTTGTCGCCAGATTGATTTGATATATAACGTAAATTCTTTGTATTGAACGATGATATATTAAAGTATAGTGTATCGATCCTATTGAGTGAAATGAGTGTTTTCATAATCTTTAAAATAATTGTCACCACTTTCTCTGTGCTTGAAACCAGACACCGAATTAACTCTTTCACGTTTCTTCAGAAGCCAATCGCTCTTGTCATTTTATGCACTAAGAAGATCCACCACTGAAAAGCTTTCTCCTTTTCAAATTGTTTATCACATTGGAAACAGATTATAATCAGCTGGAGCGCAATCTAGGGCGTGGTATGGTTCTTCCAGCATCTTCAGCCCAGTTCCAACCAAATACTTTATCGTGAAAAATCTTCATTCCCATCAAGAAATTTTTGGGTACTTTGACAATTCTGGGTAGACATCCTTCAAAGTATTACTCTGCAGTGATTGCGTTTTTTGTTTCTCGCAGTTAAGAATATTTTCTTCTCAGGCCTCTGCCTCAAAGACAAAGGCAACTTCTCCATAGCATAGTATTACCTCTGGCTAAGAGAGAAGATTCGTGCTCTAGTATCATCTGCGGTTTTTGAGTCGTCCGTATACCGCCTTCTGTTATCCTACGTACCAATAACATCAAAAACAATAGGAATCAATACCCAGATGAAACGTTTTACATACTTAGCTAATTCTGTACAGATACAGGCGAGGTTTCATCTTTATTCTGTACGTCTTAGTAATAAAGCCAGATTTCGTCGCTTATCAAGATATTGTTATCATGAAACGCGTCTTGTCATCTTTCGTTGGATGTTGGATAACAAAATATCCTAACTCGTACAAAATAGGAGGAATTGCTGGTTAATATCCCAGTAATTTCCTTACACGCTTATTGAATTCGAGCATTTGCCTAAGAGCTTCATTGGTCTTTTGGATAACAAACAAGAGGAGTCCAGACTTTAGAGCATTTCAACTGAAATTTCCTCTGTAGTACTTATTATACAAACTGATTACAAAAAATTCTGCGGTGAAAAAAATGAGTCACCCTTTTACAAATGCTTTATCTCTGCTTACAATTACTGCTTGAAATCTTTTGCCATGCTCAAAAATAAATTGCATAAGAGTTGCTGATAAGATTTCACCATAAATAATAATAATCTGGAAAAAAATATTTTTAGGGTCATTAAGACGCTGCGGAAGGTTCGTCGTTCATTACTGCTTTAACGAACATGTTTCATGCATACTTTATGCAGTTAAGGTGACTTTGCAGATAGAGGTAAATGCTTGAATCATTTAAAATCTATTAACTCAACACAATCCTAGGTCAATGAGGATTAGGCCATACAGAATTTTTTTGAAAATGGTTACTATTTACTTGGAAACCTTTTTGATCATGTTGCATATTTTTTGTGGTGGAAAAGCAAATCTTTCTTTAGACTACCACAAAATTGATGTGTGAAGTGCGTCAAATTCTTCTCCTTTTATAAAAACGATTCTTCTTTTTCTGCCTAATCTCGATAATAGTTTCGAATATTCTATATGTTTGTGTTCAGGCTTCCTCTGTTTTTGTGAAGATGTCTATTATATGGACTTTGCTGGAGTCTTGTTTGGTTGCATATTTTAATATTCTCACTTAATGTAACCGATATTTCATTCAGAGTACCGAACCTACTCTTCTCTTTTTACTAAGGCGGACTGCTTGATTTATTTCTAGCGCCAGCTATAGACTAAGTCATATTTACATTATCCATCAGACTGGTTTTGTTTTTGGCTATCACCACCACGGCGATATCATTCGCAAAGTCAATCTGTGTTTCTTTTCCTGTTAACTTCATTTCAAAAAGAAATAATACTTTTCATTACAGAGGGTTCGAACCCTGTCATTGCTTCTAGTTCTAGTTTTATAATACTCTGTTACAATGTTGATTTCATATTCTATATGTCTTTCTATTCTTAAGTTCTCTTAGAATTATACTCCAAGGTTCAGTATGTATATGTCAGTAATTATGAGAGTACAAGGACATGGATGTTTTCTATTAAAATTCTCCACAATTCTGGGAAATTTGATTACTTCATTTAAAGCATCCACGGTTTACTGCCTTTCTAAAACCCATATTTGGGTTCGTTTCAGTTCTTCTTTCAATATTATCAAGATTAGTTGTGTATACAGGTTTTCTTCCACGTCGAGAAAACAAGTAAGTCTGAACGATGACAGATTTTCTAAATGTTCACCTTTTCCATATTTCTAAAAATTTACTAGTGTGTATTCATGTTTGTTTACCGCAATTTGTTTGATGACTTTAAGTGGTACGTTTTCTGGTCCGTGTGAAATTTACCTAAATACAATCGTACGATGTGGACTCACACTAGCTGTGAACTTATCACAGAATGAAGCAATCGGGTTCGTAATATTGCATAACTTTGGTTGCTCCCTTTGTACATACCAAAAAACTTAAAATGAAAAGCTAAAAGTTGTATAAGTTCAGAAGCTGCTAAAAGATCAATAATAAAAACACTAGTTTTTATTTGCGAAGCTAATTCAACCGAGAAAAATTGATTAGTAGAATTCAATGTCTGAATAATATATGGATCTAGGAAAATTCCCCGAAAACAATTCACCGACGGAAAATTCCCCGACTACAATTCACCGACAAACAATTCCTCGACAGGAAAATTCCCCGACAGGAAAATCCCCCGAAAAACAATTCAACGAATGGAAAATTCCCCGACAGTAACAAACTTCCCTTCACACTTTATCCCGACTAGCAGTTAAATTAAATTATGAAAATTCAAGTGTAGCTAACCATGTTTTAGACAGGGGACATCATTTTTCAATAGACAATTTAGAAGTACTGTGTAGTTTAAATAAAAGTAAAAAAGTGAATGTTCTAGAAGGTTATTTTATAAAAGAAAGTTTACTTTTACAACCAGGCAATGTTCTTAATGACCAAACCGAACTCATAAATTCACCGTTAATAAACCCTAGCATTGTAAAAACGGTCTTTCCAGATAAGTCATAACCTTTCATAATTTTCTATTTTTTGTATTTTTTCTATTTACATTTTTGTTTGAAGTAGGTAGTTACAGTATATTGAATTTTACTTTAGTTTATCTAGAACTCCTGACGACGCCGCAAGGCGAAATGTACATCGAGTGTTTAATTATATATATTTGTGAAACAATAACAAGTGTTTTAATTGTTATTACCTGCTTATACAATAAAAAGTAGTAGCCCTTGTACATAATTATGACGAGAAAAGCCTTTTCGATTATTATTGTTATTATTACTACTATCTATGTAAACAACAAAAAAAAGGACAAAAAACTTCTATTATAAAAAAAAAAAACTTCTAAACTCGTCCTAAGCCGGGACAAAGTGTGAAGGGAAGTTTGTTACTGTCGGAGAATTTTCCATTCGTTGAATTGTTTGTCGGAGAATTTTTCTGTCGCGGAATTTTCCTGTCGGGGAATTGTTTGTCGGTGAATTGTAGTCGGGAAATTTTCCGTCGGTGAATTGTTTTCGGGGAATTTTTCGGCTCCCATAATATATATTTTAAAAAGCATAAAAGAAAATGTACAGTGTGAAAATGAGTAAAAGTTTGCTGTAATACATCATGCACCAAAGTGAAGCTATTGAGAAAGGAATGGCTAGTAGAAATTAGACAATCCCTTTTCATAGATCCTGTAGAAATGTCAGATGTTTAAATAAATCTATTACATTTTAGAGAGATTATAGTTAACTTTCTACAAGTAATTTATTACTCTATTTCATAAACATTTCGCATTTTTCATGTTGTGACAGACAAAATTTTAATATATTTATTACATGCAATTTTATGAAATATTTAGTTTAATGTGTTTGTGATTGCCAGAATATGTCAAGCCACTTATTACCCAGAGGTAATAAGATATGCATACGCAAATACTAGACACTTGTATATAGATATATAACTGCATTTCTTTTATATATTTTAAATTTGAAATATGTATATCAGAGATGATAGTTGTCTACATTTGTATGTATAAACAAAGCATTTCCTTAAATTCTGACTTAGAGTAGCCTATTATTAGTTACCTATTTTCGCTGATAATAATATTTATACTGTCATTATATTTTACATTTTCTCTAGTAATTATAATTTTGCCATTATGAATGTTAGCATTTCAGTAATGAATTTTATGCATTTCCTATTTTTCTAAATGATAATATTCGCATTTTAGAATTAATTTTTCTAATTTCAAACCGTTGAGCCATCTATGTACATTGTGTACATATGCGTCTCTAATCGTTCTAAAATAATTTTGAAGGCCATAAAATATGAAGGAACAAAGGCAGAAAACAAACTCCCCAAAGTTACCTATATAACTGAGAGATGCTTATATTTGGACCATTGTAGCAAAAATTAACAAGAATTAACCACAAACTTCCGAGTTCGAGACTCTACGTCACTACATACTGTCGTATGTTTTTTCGTTTCGTTCTAAAATAATTTTGAAGGCCATAAAATATGAAGGAACAGAGGCAGAAAACAAACTCCCCAAAGTTACCTATATAACTGAGAGATGCTTATATTTGGACCATTGTAGCAAAAATTAACAAGAATTAACCACAAACTTCCGAGTTCGAGACTCTACGTCACTACATACTGTCGTATGTTTTTTCGTTTCGTTCTAAAATAATTTTGAAGGCCATAAAATATGAAGGAACAGAGGCAGAAAACAAACTCCCCAAAGTTACCTATATAACTGAGAGATGCTTATATTTGGACCATTGTAGCAAAAATTAACAAGAATTAACCACAAACTTCCGAGTTCGAGACTCTACGTCACTACATACTGTCGTATGTTTTTTCGTTTCGTTCTAAAATAATTTTGAAGGCCATAAAATATGAAGGAACAGAGGCAGAAAACAAACTCCCCAAAGTTACCTATATAACTGAGAGATGCTTATATTTGGACCATTGTAGCAAAAATTAACAAGAATTAACCACAAACTTCCGAGTTCGAGACTCTACGTCACTACATACTGTCGTATGTTTTTTCGTTTCGTTCTAAAATAATTTTGAAGGCCAAAAATATGAAGGAACAGAGGCAGAAAACAAACTCCCCAAAGTTACCTATATAACTGAGAGATACTTATATTTGGACCATTGTAGCAAAAATTAACAAGAATTAACCACAAACTTCCGAGTTCGAGACTCTACGTCACTACATACTGTCGTATGTTTTTTCGTTTCGTTCTAAAATAATTTTGAAGGCCATAAAATATGAAGGAACAGAGGCAGAAAACAAACTCCCCAAAGTTACCTATATAACTGAGAGATGCTTATATTTGGACCATTGTAGCAAAAATTAACAAGAATTAATCACAAACTTCCGAGTTCGAGACTCTACGTCACCACATACTGTCGTATGTTTTTTCGCTAACTATTGATAAAAAGTGGTTTAATTAAGTAAGTGTAATACGAAGGCATATTATTGCGTGAACCACCGCGATCAGAGTACCATATAAGGCTGCGGATATATTTGTGCAGTCGGCGAGCTATGTTTGGCTAACCTTGATGTTCTCGTCATTAATTAGAATAGCTTCCACCGAGGATTAGCTGCAGAAAGATAGTAATTGCTGCAGCTCATTAACCTACATGTCAACCGTCATGTAATTAGTCATACAACGTTACATGTCTCAGAATTTTAAAATTCAGTTACCTTCGCTTCCAACAAAATATACTATAGTAAGTTGTTTATCTTGTTTCTGTATTTTTTCCGGATAACTAAAATTTTAAATTAATTCGTTGGTCAATTAGTTATTTATGTATAATCTTATTTGCTTGGCTTTCTGATTACATAATTTTAAAACTATCAATTTCTTAGGTAATTTTATTGGCATATTTAGTTACGACTATTGCATATGTTTAGCTCTATTATCGCAGTCATTGGTTATATATTATTTATGTATATCTTGCTATTTTAGTTAAAAATTATTTTATTTCATATTATATGCATCTAATATTATATTTGGTTCTCATTGTTTGAATAATAATGGGTGTTTTTTTTATTATTTCCCGTGGATAGATGAGCTGTATGTATCTACAGCATGTATCAAATATTATTAGGCATAGGGATTCAATGTATACGTGCGATATATACGTATGTATGTAATACTTGGCAACGCGGTACCCCTACTGTCCGTTACCAATGCCGGCGACACCCGGCACCACAACGATTTTATCCGATCTCTTAGCTGCGCACACGTTGCAGTGTGCAATAAAAGCATTCAATAAAATTAAGTTATAATGAGTCTGTATACACCCACTGAAAAGCTTCAGATAATAAAATGGTTTTATGGTAATAACTCTACAATGAAGTGCACAGATAAGTTTGTGCTGACTTTTGCAGACCGTCCTGTACCTTGCAGACAAACAATTTATAATATTATTAATACATTTGAAAAATGTTTCTGTTTCAATAACTGCACGAAATGCAAACCAAGAGAGATATCCCCACAAAAAATTGAGGAAAGTGAACGGAGGGATAAATTAGTTTGTAGTATTGTGGAACACGATATCAACTAGAAGTGCTGCCGAAGATTTGATGGTTTGAAATGTTTTAAGTATTCGAAAACCCAAGAAATAAGGTACATAAAGCCGATAATTTCGTTAGAAGTATTTGCTTCACCGATAAGTCTGCTTTTCTATTGCATGGAAAGTACAATCCCTCTGTTCTTCGATATTGGGTTACGGAAAATGAACACCGGCATTTTGCAAACCGCACCCAATATCCTCAAGAAGTAAACGTTTGGGCAGGTATTTTAGTCGACCATTTCATAGGACCGTTTTTTATTGATGATATATTAAATGCCGACAAGTACCTCGAATTATTACAAAATCAAATACTTCCTACCAAAACACTGGAATAAATCAGGAGATCGTTTGGTTTCAACATGATGGCTGTCCAGCACATAATGCAGTCAGGGTAAAGAAATTTCTAGGGAATACTTTTCCCGACCGTCTTATTACTGAAATGGGAAACATCAAATGGCTTCCGCGACCTCCTGATCTATCTCCAAATGACTTTTTTGTGTGGGAATATCTAAAAAATATTGTTTATACCCATGAAGCTGGTAAAGCAGAAAACATAGTTGCCTTGAGAGAAAAAATAATTGAGGCTGCTAATTCAGTAACTGCTCACATGTTAGCAAACGTAAGAGCAAATTTCTAGGACCACCTAGAGCAATGTCTTGCTCTGCAGGAAGAAAGTTGTGAGTCCCTTGTATAGTTTATTATTATTTTCAGAATCCTTTTTTATTTATTTTATTAGGGTATTTTTTTTATTTTATTATGGTTATAGAATTATGTTTTTGTTTGTGTCATGCAGCGTGAACGTAGCTTAAGAATTCTTTGCATCTACTGAAAGGAAAAAGAAAAACAAATCTTCGCAACTCGTGAATATTATTTCTGAACGCATTATAAATACCCAAGTCGGTGGTCCAATTGTATTTGCGAGATAGTCGTTGTGGTGTCGGTCGTCGTCGGCATTGGGCGGACAGTACGAGGTATTACACGCATTGATTCCTTATGCCTAATGATGTTTGACAACTGTTAATGAATACGTTATTACTTATAAGTCTGTTATTCCTTTGATGGTAACCTTCTGAAGACTTCATTGATTTTCTTGTTTATTCAAAAAAAGTTCAAAACACATGGTCACGTCTCAAAACTGGTGGCTTAATCCTTTGTTAAAATACATATCTCATGCTCCTTTTTAGCTGACTTATAAAAAAGTGAACCACGAAAATTCTCCCATCAGCTCTTTGAGAAGCTACGAACATGTCACATCAATTTTGAAGGGCCATTAGCAAGTCAAAATATACGTTACGTGAATGCGACTATTACACCTCATTTTTCGAGAATTCCGATTTATTGTTTTAATTAATCCAACGTTTGCCAGAGGATGTTCTGGGCCATGCTTCAATTTCGGCAATTGCCAAAATTGAAGCATGGCAGCTAAAAGCTAATAGTTATTATAGGCAGCGGGATTCCGAATACCCGACACGACACTTGAAGCCGACAACACATCAAATGCGCAACCTTTTAGCGACTCTCATTATTGACATTCGGATCGTGGAGAATAATAATACGTTCGAAAATTTGATGACAATCCAAGAACTAGTACGAATGTCAATATTACGTTTATAAGAATCGCTAAAAGGCTACCAATTTGGCGTCGTGTTGACTCTAGTGTCGTGTCGAGTGTTCGGTATCCCACAGCTATTGTGATGAAATTGCATTTTATTTGACATAATATGAGGATTTAAATTGTAGAAAATTATATTTCGACTGTGTGACACATGGTGCTCTTCTGTGCGGAAAATTTAAGTAATATATAATTATTCTTCTTGTAATAATATCACGTTCGCTATACTAAATGCATATAAAACGCCACCTACAATTTATTACCATTGTCTTGTACAAAAAAGGCGCACGCAAGTCAGTAAAGCAATAATTTTTTTTAAAAACCATATAACCCTTGCCTCGCTATAGCAAAGGTGACAGAACTTGCTTTGTCCAAACAACATACTATATCCTCTTTATCTCCTAGAAAGATTGCCTTGATCATCAATCTTGTCAATTTAAATCTCACGAGAGTAAAAATTTACCATTACATTTCTATTAATTATTATTTTATTAATCGTGATCTACTAAGTAAGTCGCACTTTGATCCTCCATTCGAAGCCCATATATTCTATATTATGTTATGTTCATTCCTATAACTTATTAATGCGTTTTTGATTCGTATTTCTTCTGTCTCCTATTAATTTCCCTGAATTTAATGTATAAAACATATTGATAAGAGAAATTATTTCGATTTTTAATTCTTGAATTATCCTTGAGCGAACTACCTGCTGTGAGATATTCTTCTCACTGTTATATTCTTACTGATAACGGATTCAAGATCGTGAATCGCGTTTTTCTTCTAATATAATAATTTCGTCCTATTCATTTTTGTTTATTATTTAAAAATTACAGAAAGACTACAACGTCGTGTGGGAAACAAGAACTTAACGATCAGTCATCATACGACAAAAATGACAAATCCCGCAACCTATCTCCTCCAAAGATACGAGGTTTCGACGTTTGCAAAGAGTAGATTCGTTATTTTATTTACGTGATTATACTATCTATTTCATTTTAAATTTTATGTTTTTATAAAAGTGATTTTATGAACATGTGCATTACTTTTAGAGGTAGTTACCATTATGAAAGTAAATTTGAACAATAACAACGTAGTGTAGTAATTCTAACATCAAAACGTTTTCACTTTTGAAAATACACATTTGAACGAATTAACTGTAGGATGACATCTGTCAACATTTGTAAGATATCACAGAATCGTATTATTCTGTGGTGTTATTAACATTTCTTAAGGGTCCTCGCTAGTGGATCTGTCAACAATGGAAAAATAGCAGATTTTAGATGCCAGATATTTTTGTTGATTTTAAAGATGGAGAAAACCTTTCAACGTCAACTTATGAAGAATTTAGTAATCTACCCGGCTGAAGAATCAAATTTAGAAAAAAATTATCGGATTAAAGAAAATTAATTAATATGTCAAAATATTAAAAACCAGTTTTCTCAAAAATCCTTCGGAGGAGATTTGTTTGCTTGGGTTCACGTTATAAATTGAATAGAAAGCTATCCGGCTGTGTACTTATTTTTCGTTCAACTATTCTTTACTTTGCTTAAAATGAATATAAAATAAATTAAAATTAGGCAACCCACATTACAATGAATTGTTATTCTGCTATATATCTTTCCCGCGGTTACAAATGTGTAAATATTTGGTCATAAATGAATTTTTATTCGCTTAGATATTGAGTTATTATTTCAAATATTTATTACATATTCCCTATGTGTAATAAGTACTCGGACATCCTTGGCTTATTAAAGTATGTGCTATGCAACCAATATTACATTTCCCATTCACTAGCGAAGACCCTTAATGTCAAAATTATATTGAAATCATAGCCTACTCTAAATAAGAATATAAGGCATTGTATACACCAAAATAATGATAATTCAAATTTGAAATTTAAAGTTGGAATCAGTTTTTAAAAACATTTTCCTGAATTTCACAATTGGATTGACGAAATAATTATTGTGCGCCTCTTATAAAGCAACTGCATTGCTATAAGCTCAAACGCCCCAGCAATAACTTGTTTACGCAACTAAATGAAATGAAGGGTATCAAATTTATTAAAATATGGATAAACATCAATTTTCGCGCTAAAGTAGTTTATTAGAAAAGAGTTAAATCGAATTTAGCAATACTTTTAAAATTATATTTCAACTCTCTGAATACATTTGTCCAAATATTACACTTATATCAAATTAATGTAAATTTAAATTTTCTTAATAAATATAGTTATATGAATAATTATATTAGCTATGTAGAAGCAATACTTTATTGCGAAAGCTCTAAATATAAGTTCATGCGATACCTTATTAATAGAGAAAACTGACTATGATCTATCACGATCATGTTCATGATATGAAAGTCTTTATATATCTATACACAATGTTATTCTTTAACTTTGTTATTTACAGAATATTTATCGTAAAGACTTATTATATACAAATTCTTACCTGCTCCAAAATATTCTTTATAAGGTGGTTTCGCTAATGATCGTAATTCATGAGGTTCGTAGTTATGGAACGGTTGATTTAATGCAACGAAGTGCATTGAAAATCCAAATACGAATATGGCAAGCACTGCTAGAAATCTGCCTAGATCCTTCATCAAGTTGCCAATGATAATTGCCCATGGTCCGAAAAGATGATGAAACGAAAGGAAATCCAAAATTTGAACACAGGCCAATAAAAATGACAATGCGAATAGTTGATTTCTACAGTACATTAATGTGGGCCAGTATGGTCGCGAAATAATAAAACCCAGTAAATGTGCACCAACACCGAAGATACCAAACAATAGTACGGACAATTTTATCCAGCCCAATCCTGACTTGTCACTGGGATTGGTCAATTCAAATAATAGCAGTCCACTGAGCCATATGAGAAGAATCCACTCGTACCAGTGAGGTATTAAACTGTATCTTACAACGGGATATATTGGGAATATAGCGACCAGCAATAAAAATAACATCAAGTATATGTGCGACGTCAGGTAAGACATAAACTTTATAATAGGTACTTTGTGATACTTATGACCTAATGGAAGAGTAAACGTGATCCATATTGGAGGACAAATTACAAAGGCTATGAACAACAACATTGTCTTCCACGCCGCCCAATTCAGGGCTCCTCTCCAGAGTTCCTGTAAACAAATTATTGATTTAAAATATTGTTGAATCCTACTATGAGAATCGATATTTGTATGATTTTTTTGTTATTATTATTATTATCATTTACTCCGAGATGGATTCAACTTTTTTTGTTAATTAACCCAGGTTTTGCCCTAATGGTGGGCTACCATATTTCATATTAATAATATTCGGCGAAGTCAAATATTTTGTAATGAACGTGGTTTGTAGGTGATTCATGTATCACCTACAAAACAAATCGAATGAAGAAATCTACGAGGACAGAATAGAACAGGAGGGAGTCTTCTTAATAAAAATATTTGTCCAAAGTGGTAACTCAATATTGCCGCCGGAATGCATAGGCATATGTTGTATAGGGTATATGTACACTTCGTATGTTCTCGATAATCATTTAAAATAGGTTCTTAGTCGAATAATAATTAAAGAAATATCGTGACTGCATTATTTTTTCAATCCTTCTATTCTTTTTAATATAGTAACATTTATTCTAACTGTATTAAAGAAAACATTTTAAAAAAAACATGCCTAGGATATGTACGTTACGCCACTGAACACATAATCAAACATGTCAGATATACCGTATGTGTCAATTTTCATTAGGTATAGGGATTCAATGTTTACGTGCGATTTATACGTATATGGTAGAAAGCACCAAACAATCGACCTTCGTCATCAAAATCCAGATGTAACAGTTGTAGTACGTCAATGTTAGTATTGTGATCGACGAATAAAATTTACGATTTCTGAAGTTTACTTTGAGGTTATATTTGCATCAAAATTTACCAAACTTTCTGAATGTAAATTAAATACTTTTTGATAAAGTAAAACAATGTATTCTGTGAGTATAATGAAATAAAACTACATCTTGAATTCACCATTCCACTTAATAAATAGTAAAAATAAAAAATCAAACTCTTCGTACTTTTCTTCTAGTGATTATTTGTTAATACTGAAGACTTAAACAATGGTTATATAAAATGTATATTTTGAGAAGCAAACTTTTTCAATAATTCTTCATTGTTTAAAATATCTTTTTAAACCTGACTTCAATTTATATTAATGTCGTACTTTACAATTAACTTGTTTCAAAGGATGGTACAGTTTAACACAAATTAACTCGTCACTTATCCAAATTTGTAATAAATTATTAATGACAACCCTCTTCAACTTAGGACATACACAAAAAGAACCTTTTCAAATGTTACAGGCAAGTAACAAAATGTAGATATTTATTTTTATATTTGTTTTTTCTTAATAATCGGTATAACATTAAGTACAAAATTTAAATCGGTTTATGTAGTGAATTTATTATAACATATATTGTACATTTTCTGCTTACGTATTTTTATAAATTTTATTATAAGTAACAATTAACTAAATTAATACATCTTTGACTTGAAACCAAAATTCTCGAAGTTGTAATGAAAATATACTCAAATATTATTTACATTTTCTTATATATTTACCTGACATATTAAATATGCCCCTCACTGTTACATAAGCAAAGAAGAGCACATAAAATAATAAAACTCATGGTAATATGTAACTTTTTTTAGTATACCGGACAAAAATAGATACTAATTTTATATGTTGTTCGTGCTATTTCCATCGCACAAACAATTTATCACATTATACTACATCATTAATAATTACATGTTATGTATAAACACTAAACCAACTCTAAACGTCAATAATTAGATCATTAACTTCTAAAGTACACTCACTCACTATTGTATAATAACTACATATGCCTAAAATATATTATTTCTGTAAAAAAGGACACTATGTCTTTTTTATTTCAAGTTATGAATTTTCAATTTTACAAATTAATTGTAGTAATATATAAAAAATTTATCAAAAAAGAATAGTAGATTTTACAGACATTCTTGTTTGTTATCACTATTTATACTGTCTTTAGATTCTGAACATTTATAATAAATGGTATTACTTCTTCTCTGTCAGGCAACAATTCTCGGTGCCATCATTTTCTGATTTCACTGCTAGTGTATCTAAGAGTATTCGTCTAAATTTCAGGTGTCCTCATTTCTGGGTCTGATTCCATATCTTACTGCATTTTTCCTCATAACCCTGCTCTCCCATGTGCTTATTATAGTATATTTTGGATATTCCCCAAATATGCTCTATCGGGTTGAATATGTAGTGATATAATCGTAGTTGTACAACTGTGTGCGTCTGGTATATTATGGCTCTTAACCATTCTCTTATTTGACATTTGTTTCAAGAATTATTAGGACATTCATGATATAAATGCTATGATAACGTCTAGCGTACACAGCAGTTCATTTTCAAATTAATTTAAGAAATTGTTTCTATCTATTTCACGATGGTAATCAGGATTACTAGTATTTGAAAAAAATACTAAAGAGGCACTGTTAATAAAACCATTACATGTACCTGCATAAATGACTATAAACCTAAAACCAAAGCAAAATTTGTATTACTCGACACGTGTCAATTTTAAAGCAGAGTATTACCTCTTGCCGTCAACTTTCAAACACTCTTATGACTATCATCCTGCCATGATCTGGTTACAGTGCCATTTTCAAAAATCCAAGTCTCATCTAAATAGACACATTCCAGTGGACTTTCAGATTGTAAATTATTCATATATTTTTATAGAAAATTGGTTCGAGGAAGAACAACATGTGTTTTTTCCTTAATCTTCTCTATGGACAGTCTTTCTTATATTTGAAACCAATATCTGCTAGTACTCTACCAAAAGAATCAACAGAGCCATCAAAGATATGATGCTCCCCTAGCAGTGATAATAACGAGCTCATGTAAAGTGTTGTTCTAAAATCACCATTAACATTATAATATTCTTTTTATTTTCAATGAGTTGTATAAGCAACTTAGCGTTTTTATAAAGATCGTATCGCGTATTGTTGCTTTTATTGCAGGAGTAATCACATACAGTTTCCTGAAACGTTTTTTTTTAGGACTTCGGCGAGCATCATTTTGTTTACGTGTCTTAAAAATACTACTCACAGATTCAACGGAAATATTTAAAGCTTGTGCAATTCTCTAAAATTATAATATTAATATTTATTTGATGTCATTACAACAAATATGTAGGTATACATACCTCTCGCACACTTGTCAACGGTAATACGAGGGACACTATTTATGTATTGAGAATAGAAAGAATAAACAAATGAATTTGATGAAAAATACCTTTATTGCTTTACAAAATAATTGCCTTTAAGATCTATACACTTTTGCATGCGATTGAACCACCCTTCGAAGCACTTTGTCCAGTCAGAAGATGGTAGCTCTAAAACATGCGTTTTGAAGGCCTCAACCGCTTCTTCGGGCGATAAAAATCGTTGTCCACGCAGTTTATCTTTAATTACTGGAAACAAGAAGAAGTCATTGGGTGCCAAGTCGGGGTTGTAAGGCGGATGACCCATCAATTCGATCTTTTGTGTGTCCAAATACTCGTTTGTTGCATGTGATGTGTGTGAGCTCGTATTGTCATGATGCAAAATGATTCGTCGTTTTGGGTTGGTTTCTCTCAATTTACCGAAAACTTCAGGCAAACAAATGGTCGTTTACCACGCTGAATTAACGGCCTTTTGATTTTCGAGAGCCACAGTTGCCACAGGACCCGTTTTCGTGAAGAAAAACGCCACCATTTGCTTCCTAACGCTGCGAGAACGAACAACTTTTGTTGGCTTTGCTTCACATTGAAACACCCAAACTGTCGACTGGCCTTTTCTTTCTGGCTCATAAGAATAAATCCACGACTCGTCACCTGTGACGATGTTGTATACCGCCTTGGATGCACCACAGTTGTATTTTGAAATCATTTTACGGCACCAATCGACACGAGCATTTTTTCTGAGCATCTTTCAACAAATGTGGAATCCAACGCGCACACAGCTTCCGAACACACAAATGTTCGTGCAAAATCTTATGTATGCTGGTCATACTAATGCCTAAATATCTCTCGATTTCTTGATATGTCACATGACGATCTTCTTCTATTAGTTTTCGCATAGCATCGATATTTTCCGGCACAACGACCGATTTTGGACGACCTTCTTTAACTTCGTCCGTGAGCGAAGTACGTCTACGTTTGAATTCAAGGTACCAGCGATATACAGTGGGTGTGGATGGCGCTTCATCACCAAAAGTTGAATTCAGTTGATTGATGCATTGTTCTTGAGTTAGACCACGTCGAAAGTCATAATAAATCATAGCTCGAAAATTTTCGCGAGCTAATTCCATATTTTGGCTGAGATGAAATTTTAAACACTGCAAAAAACACAAATATTGCTCGCACGTCGAAACTTTCTGACTACCTATAACATCAAAAATGTCAAACTTTACGATGACAATTTCAAATTTCACCTGGCAATACCAGTGTTGCCAATTCTCAATACATAAATAGTGTCCCTCGTAGTTATTCAATTTACGTTTGTATGTATGTAATCAAAGAGCTAATGAGCTCCTTTGACTTACTACTGAATGACTTAAGCATCGTTAGTTCTAAAAAGAACTTTGAAAGATAATACTACAATAAAATAATAAACATAAACAACAGCAACCAAAACCTATAATACTGTCAAACAATACTGTCAAATGACAGCAAGAAATTCAAAATTCAAAATCACTAGCGACGTGTAAACGATGTTTCATGTAAGCCAACATCCGATGTTAATATTTTTTGTAAAACTGGCTAAAATAACGCTAACATTAATATTTTTAATTAATATTAATAATTAAAATAATCCTGCAATTATTATTATATACCTACATATAATATATTATATACCAATGAAATTCTAAATTTAGTAATATATAAAGTAATTATGTTCGTTGTTATGAAATTGGCAATGCAGACGTCATTATTTTTCCTTTATGACGGAAGTCGATTGATTGCTGCTTTCTGGTTATACAAGTAATGCGTGGCAATATGGCACCCCTACTGTCCGTCACCAATCCCGGCAACAATCGACATCTCAACGATTTTCTCCGATCTTCCCACTTCTCAGACCAGATTTTACATTCAATGTTTAGCTGCGAACACGTTGCGATCTAGTCTGAAATAAAAGCCGTCTTATTACTGGAACGGGAAACATCAAATGGCCGCCGCGATCTCCTGATCTAGTAGTTTATTATTATTTTCAGAATCCTTTTTTATTTACCTTAGTTTTAATTTTATTAGAATTACGCTTTTCTTTGTGTCATGCAGCGTGAACGCAACTTAATAATTCTCTGCATTTACTGAAAGGAAAAAGAAAAACACATTTTTGCAACTCGTAAATATTATTTCTGAACGCATTACAAACACCCAAGCCGGTGGTCGAATAGTTACTGCTAACCACGCTAACTTGTATTTACGAGCATGCATCGGTCGTGCTGGCATTGGAAAGGAAAGAAGGGGTACTATGTTGCCACGTACTGTATGGATTAATCGCCTATGGCTAATGAAAATTGACACTGACAAGTTATTCAAAATACATACTTTTTAAATTATTATTGCCTATGTTGAATGCCAATTTGAAATTAACTTTACCGATGAAGAGAAAAAGTGAGATTATTCTTTTTTGTCGTTTTTGAACGGCTATGAGCCACATAATTCACCATTATAAAAGCACTAAAGAAGTCAATTTGACCAATAATTGACCTGCCTTAAAGTGGTAACTACCGTCTAAATTATACCACCACTTCATTATCTCTCCTGTTCTATTCTTTCCTCGTAGGAAAAATACATCATTTAACAACTTTTTCATTAGTTAGTGTTGGTAAATGCTTATATTAAAAAGTAACACGTATTGTAAATAAACATGTACTTAAGACATAACATGATATTAAAAATTACCTAGCTTTTACCTGAAGATATCGTTGAACGACTGTATGCGCAATCACTTCCTTTTGTTCGTTTTCAATGAGAACATCCAAGAATTCGACATTTCTTCTATCTGTTGCTGTTAAAATACGGCCGGCGGAATCAGCACCTGCAGCAAGTGCCAGTAATTCCGTCGCCATCGCCTCGCAGTGCTTACCGGCTGCAATGAGATCTTTAGCACGTTCCTTTTCTTTATTCGACAACGTTATCAGTATATTGGATAATTTGGCCGCTGTATCAACAGGTGCAGGTGAAACCAGTACGAATTCTTCCATCGGTCGGTTATTGTGATTTTTTGAACAGACCATCAGATTGTAGACGAATCTACGGTCTTCCATCAGATTGTAGGTGTCGTGTTCCTTGGTCATTAGATATTCAAGGACATCGTAGTGACCTTCCGACGCAGCAAACCATATCGGCGCTGCCCCTAAATTCGTCTCTGATTTTGGTGATGCCCCAGATTCGACGAGAAGTTTTACAACTTCAGTGCATCCTGCTTTCGAGGCGTAATGTAAAGGCGTCCAACCATTTTTATCAGTCGCGTTGATCTCGGCGCCTTGACCTGCAATAATTGCCAGAAATAAAGCGAAATCGATTAGGGAAAATGTTTGAGATTGAATATTTAGATGTGTAATTGTATTTTTAGGTCGAAGCCAGTGGTAAAATGAAATAACGAAACGAATATGTTTTTTTTTTCGTATTCTATTGAAGCAAAGTATATTCGTATTCTATAAATAGTGTTGCCTTCGCCATAAACCTAAGTTGTAGTTTCTCCGTTAACCTTTCTCTATTTTTAGTGTGTGGTAAAATATACTTAATTATCACATAGTTACATATTTCAGTTAGAGAGTTTAAGCTAGTAATGCCTCGGAATATTTTCATGTTTCTTTAACATCTTTGTTTCCTATATGGACGAGCTATCTGTGAGACAATGCCACAGTTGGTTAGCGTGTTTGGAAATTTAAATATTTTTTGAATTTTCAGGTAATATAGAAGCATTTTATTTTTTATTTTATAAGAGAATTTTGTTTATAATAATGGAGCAAACTATCGTTTCTCGATTTTTAAGAAAAGGTTAATTGATAAATGGAGCCGGGATCAGATATTTTCTCTGTTCAAGATTCATACACGCCAACCGACCAACACCTGTCTTTTATCAATACCATTATAGTCGACCTTGTCCTATGGTCTGTGACCATAAATTATGAAACTGATTACGCACAACTCTTCGAAGTAAACACCCATCCGATGGTTTTTTTAGGTACCAATTTAGACAAAAGCAAATACTAAAATTCGTTTTGGTTTCAGATTCGACATCAGCATAGTACCTTTTATAAATGGGCTTAATTTTGTTCAGTTTCTTCCAACTTCACTACTATTTTGATTTTTTTTTTTTTGAAAAAAGTAATGGCACTAAGCTTTTCAAAATAACTTAAGGTGAAGAGTGTGTTGTGACATTTACTGTGTGAAAATTTCATTGTTCTTGATTTACTTTTTTTCTTTAAAATGGTAACAAAATACCTTATGGACAATAACACGGGCAAACCCCAGCCTTAATAGCAAACATTTATATAATAATATTCATTGTTGTATGACAAAACTTGTACATATAAGCATAAACAATTTTTATTTCGGCTCATGTAACCAGTAGAGTACCGGCACGATGATAATCCGCATTTGTCATCTTCTGTTATTGCAATTTTTGGGAACCTATAACTGTTATAATGCTAGTACAGCAGTAGCCGCCATATATGCAGCTGCATCTGTTATAAATAATAAAACACTTTCTTTATTTTTGTAGCACTTTTCACCCCATAGTGATTTTATACACAAAGCTACGTTATGCGATATGAATTCTGCATTAGTTCTTTAGATTCTCTTAGATGCAAGTAGACGTGTTGACATTGCCGTGTCACTATCCATCACCCCAACCAAAACATTTGCAATATTGCGTTCTTGAAAATCAGTAGTTTCATCTACTGACACCCAAATATGTAAATCGTTAATGTCATTGACAAATGAAATCTGAATTTCATTGTACATCGGGATCAATTAATATTTTCTCAAGGTGGATTCTACGCCACGTCACTATATTTACCGTTAACACAATTTTGTAAAAAATGAGTAAATTCAGGATGATTTACAGTATTCCATGTTATAAGCTGCTCGCACTTTAAGGGGGCTTACGCAGAGGTGCCGACTAACTGCCGTGAGGTAGGACGTAAGAGGGTGGCGCCACATATGCTAATGTAAATTCTGGACTTTACAAGGTTTCGTTAAAACACTAGTACCGCTTTTATTTATGAAATATTAAAACGAAATTTAAAACACACGTAAACAAAGGCTCAATGCATGCTCAACTGGAATTAGTTTTTAAAATAAAATTTCTGAAACTGTGTTATGATGTTATAAATTTTGCCAACTTTGAGAGTGAAATGTAGGAGTAAATAATTTGAATTATAAGAAAGTACTCCCAACAAAGCCTTAATTAATCCTTGTATTCAATTTAATGCAAAAACATAATAAGAAAAACAAAAATTCTGATGTTTGTTCTATTTTAACGAATTTACATTGGCGCATATGTCGGCACCTCTGCGTAAGCCCCCTTAAGTAGATCCGAATTACAGGCTTTCTGTCGTTTGTAAATTGCTACAGAGCCAGCAAAACGCGCGTGTATGTGTATCCGGCGAGACTGTGCGGGTTTTCACGTACCAAGAGAATAAAAGTAAACAACAGTTCGGCCGGCTACACACAGCGCTTACGATTTAACTAAAATATTTCAACGGAAAAGCCCGCTCTTTAATGTTGCCTACATTCACCGCGGTAGATGCAACTATTTTTATACATAAATATCGTAATTTGTAAACATCGTTATTAAAGGCAAGGAGGGGACCCACCTGCGTCGCGTTGACAAACCCAAGTTGTCTAGTCCTGCAATGTACCCCTGATTGCTGATCCATATTTATTATCTATACCTAGAGTTCGTTCAGATAGAGAAAGGGACATTACGTCACTTGCGCACGAATCAGTTTTACACTCTTCTGAGTCACACTTCGCCAATTTAGTTATATTTTTCATGACCGTGCCTATTCTACGTCATACACGTGTCACATTTCGCGCAAGTTTTTGTGACGTCGAGTACCAATCTCTATCTCAATGCAGTCTACAACTGTCCCTGAGTCGTATTCAGTGAAGATTTTTGAAGTATCTCTGATTTAAAAGGGACGACTCTTATCCGGAAAAACATCGACTACACGTTTCTACTTATCGAGAATTCCGTTGAGTCACTCAGTAGTAAAAGAGAAATTAACAGTGCAAACTTTTTAATTCGATTGGTAAATAGGAAAATTGACAGTTCTTCTCTTTTACCACAAGTAAAAAGTTTAGAAACCTGTTCATGTGATACTTTATGTGTGCCACGAGTAAGAACTAACGTGCAACTAAAGACATCTTTATCACTTATGAAAAGGAACATAATAAATATTATTCCATCCCTTCGTTCTGACATGTGGCATTTTCCACATTCCACATCCTAATATCGCATATTTATAATAGATTTAGGAAGAGTTTGAATATTGTAGCTTCATAAGAATAAATTGTCTGGGCAATTTTATTTTTGTGTTAATGTGGAAATAAGGCACACGTGTGAAGCATCGTGTGAACGTAAATACTTCTAGAATATTTGCAAAGACAAATAACAGGAAGGCAATGCACATATTTTGGACAAGAAGGAAATATTCGGCCACAAGGGTTGAAGAAGAGCCTACAGCAAAGGGATAACTGCCGATCTACAACCGTACCGTGCCTTCAAATACTCATACGAACTTAGAGGTTTGCCGGACTTTTCAAACTAACCAACTGATTTCACAACGGAGGCATAAGTACAAATCATTTTTAACGTCTTAAATCGTATTAAAATTGCGATTCAATATTAGCACATCAATTTCTGTTCAAGTTGCTGTGCCTTTATGTTTTTGCTTTATTAATACTTTATATATTGACTCCTGGATAGTTTTTAGAATTTTTTTGTAAATGTAAATTAGTAAGAAAATTCATCATATTTTAACGCAAACATTGATAACGAGTCGTAAGCTATGTCCGTGCGAATTATTCATTGAAGAAATACCAAAACATAAGAATTATGAAAGTCGTATATGCTTCCAAAATTTATTTTTTTTATAATAAACATATATTAAAAAATGATATCAAATGAATTAATTATTAGTTAAAAATACCAACAATTTATTGTCTATTTAAACATCAATCGCAGGGTGTCCCAGAAATAAAAAGACGGAGTAGGAGAAATCGGAAGCTAGATTGTGTAAAAACGTACCCTCAAAATATCAAGTCTTTATTCGTGCGCACACGGCAGAAAAAAAATAATAAAGAATTTAATTGGCCTTACGCCGACCCTGGACTAAATATCCACCTGCTTCACTTTCACAATCGGTCCTTTTCAGGACCAGCATATTACTTGTGTTAAACAAAAAGGCGGAGGAATAGATACTTCATAATAAATATCAAACCATTAATTACTTTAATTTTACACCTGCTAGAAAAAAAGAATTACATTCTTGATATTTACTGTAATCTAAAAAAAACTACGATTTATTGAATATTCTAAAATAATAATAATCAGCTGTTTCCGACTACAAACACATTAAAGAGTAACAACCTTCCTATTTTAAAAATAAATACAATCTTTTATTGTCTGCAAGAAAGTGGGTCGCCCATCCGGCAAAAAAATGTATGAATGAGTACGATTTAACGTTTTTTTCCCCTTTTATACAAATAAAAGCGTATTTTTCTAGGAATGCGTGTTCGTTTCTATTTACAAATGCGCATTCTTACGTGTATTTATAAATATATATCCTGTGCCAGGTTCGTAATGTAATTTTTTTATCTAAAAAAACAACATAGAAAATTAAATTTTTAATTTCTTCGTTATTGCGGTATATTTGGGCCTGTTTCTGTTCGGACTTTACATACCTGCTACTCCGTCTTTTTATTTCTGGGACAGCCTGTATATGAGAGTGAAAACATAAGTTCTATTGCATGCATGCAGAGGCGACTTATTATCATTAATGTTAGCGGCAAGACTGTTATTTTCATTGTTGCAAGTTGTAATTGTTCGTGTCTAAGCCTATGATATAAAAAGGTGCATAAATTAGTGCACATTTCAAAAAGAAGAAGACCGGCAACAGCGAGATTTTCTATTCGTACAAAGAAGAAAGGTAGTGCATTATTAAAGAAGGTACCTAAGTAAGAAACTATTAACATTTGTATTTTAAATAAAAAAGGTCTAATGTAATTCATAAACGGGGCAAGTGCAGATTGTATGATAAGTAAACTAAAATGATTGTGTTTTTTCTTAGCGACTGCAGCACTCTAAATTAGATAAAGGATTTGACAATATTAATTTATTAGATTTCAGTAGTATTAAGTATGCGTTTTAATCAAATTTGCCAATGTTTGTACATCTGTTGTGTGTCAGTATATTTTGCACAACTGTGTAAAGTCGTTTATTTCTAATATAAATGTTGAATATGATATATATAACCTGTCTTTTCTTTTTCTTGGTTTTGATTAGTGTCAGAGTCAAAATTGTTCACTTAAAATTGAAGATAAAATAAACAGAACAGTCATCTTTACCTGGATCGTTCCTGAGAAACACGAAATGTTATCAAATTAGCGTATAATTAAAAAAACAAAGAGTCTCATGCTTATTTAAGCTGGTAGCTGTTAAAATAAAAATTTGTTTGTTGTGGGAATTCAGCACTGTTTCAGAATCTCGGCCATTTTTGGGCCTTACTAAGTAATATAGGAGTTAATATTCATGGGTTTTATTATAACATTCATTAGTAACTACGCTGGAATACAGTAAAACTAACACTCAGAAAGCTTGTAGCATCATATGTTGAAACGTAAACTCCGTACTATGCATGCAGCAAGCGTTAGGTTATATTTAATTATTTGAATTCTTATTTTCGTATAAGAGTTTCAATGATACATTTTGAACGTATTTTATGTAGCATTTTTTGACTAATAGTTGAACACTGGTTTCAGCCTATAGCGCTCAAGTTTGATATAAATTCATGCTTCGGGGGGCACATATAAGTGTCTGTCCCGGCTATTTTGGTAGTCGCTATGCAATCTTAAGGGCGCTTGCTAGAAGAGACTTTAGCTAGAAGATATACCATATTTATTTATTTATATATTTATTTTATTTATTTAAATATTAGAAGGCATTTGGTAGAATACTTTGGTAATTGACAAAAATAACACAGCTCTAAGTAAGAAAATATACGTAATAACTAATAAACACAAAAATCTCACCCAGTAATACTTCAACCATTTGGTAATGTCCGTTTGTAGCGGCAATATGCAGCCCAGTCTTCCCGTGTTTATCGTGACTTTGCAATAACTCCGCTGACCTACTTAACAGCAAACCAACAACGTTCGTGTGTCCACCAAAACACGCCAAATGCATGGGGTTATAGCCCTGTGAAATAGAAATCAAAAGGGAAATTATATTTCGGGTGTAGAAACAGAAAATTGAAATGTTTATTGTGCTTACGGCTATATATTTCGGTCATATAAGTACCAACATGCTTTTACTAAAGGTTAGTTAATATTTGAATAAATTTCAGAAGACATGAGGTTAACAAAGAACAGGCTGCAGAAAAGGTATTTTAATCATTTTTGAATTATATTTAAAAGTAATTTATTTCGAATTCAGCACGCATAAATAGCCATTAAAAAAGTGAGCGTCTTTTTTTAAAAGTTAATGAATCACTTCGTGAGAAATTGTACTCTCAAAGATATTCAAAATATAATCATATAAAATATTGTAGTAGTAGTTGCTGTAATAGTAATGTTAGCATTTAAAGAAAGTCCTGTCACCTGGTGAAAAAAGGATTTCTGGTGTTAAAGTAATTCAGAATATCATAGAAGTTAGTGCACTTGATTAAAATAACTATGATCAGAACAATAGGCAATATAGAATTTCAAAGCGCGCTGATAGCAGAATTTATGGTTACGTATGGTTTGAAATAAAGAGATCCCATTCTAACACAAGTTTTAGAAAAAATATTATTAGAGTAAGTCAAAATAATGAAAAAGGTAACCTAATTAATAAAAGCCATAAGTTCTAAATGCATGTAGATGACCTAGCCTCAATGTTCAGTGTTCAGTGTGTCAGCAAAAAGATGTTCATCATGGATATAAAGGAAATCAAACTTTTGGACAACTTAGAAATATAGTAAAATTAGTAAGAGAAAGAAGCAATAGTGACTAGGGCATTTGGAATTGATAACAGAATAGTAACACTTTTATACATGCAACTGTATTGAATTGAGTATTGTGTGGGACAAAAACTGCAATTATTTAACCGATATGTAAGAAAGAAGATATTAAATCTATGGAAAATTAAAGACGAAAAAACGTTCTAACAGGTCTCTCAAAATTAATTGAATTAATCATGTCTAAAAATTGCTTCACTTTATGAAAAAGTGTGCTTTACTCAATCAATATGGATATATAAAATATTCAATATTTGAAACGTGGTGAATTGGCAATTGGCGTATTTATAGATTTATCGAAAGCATACCGTACCATTGCCCATTACCATACAAAATACAATTTTATAATCTAGGATTATGGAATAAAAAGCAATACGTTCAATTTATTTGAATTTTATGTCTCCAATTGAGAGAAAAGGGTAGGAAGTATTACCCTTATTTCGGAACCTTTGCTTAATCAAACTGGTATACCACAAGGCAGTAAGTATACTGAAATCCCTTCTTCTTGAGGTTTTTATGAACGATATTTTCTTGAACAGAAGTTCAACTTCAAACTTAGGAGTTAAAACTTTTGAAGAACAAATATCCGATATCTGCACAGAGACTTGTGATGAGTGGTTTCCTAAAAATTGATTGCTTGTCATTCAAGAAGAGAACTAAGCAGTGGCGGCTGCTGCAGGGAGGGCAACGGGGCACTGCCCCCCGTGACAAATTTCTTTTAACAGATAAATTAATTATAAATACCTAATTTGTATGTACTTTTTCTGATTTGTTTGATGACAAATAATATGTTTTCGTAAGTAACAGTCCGTCTTTTCAGCGCCTTTAAAAATCGCAGCCTGACGTAGGCTCCGGGGCATCTCGCGCGACTGCCCCGTATGTATTAGAAATCGAGCGATGAAACTGGCGCGGGTAGCGCGCGTATATATGTAGGCGGCGGGGCACTAGTCTATGGTGCCGGGTCCGGGTAGCGGTCCAATATGTAATATACAGCGGTGAGTGTATGTTGTAATTTCTAGTGGTGCAAATGCAACTATGAATTGATTGCGTTAGTAACATTAAGACAGAATTAAAAAATCTAGGTCTCCCTAGACCAGATTTATTGATTAAACTAGAAGATCACAATTTGAAAACTAATAAAACCGTGACGAGAAAATTCAACAGTTACAACAGTTTATCAGACTGGTTGTGTGGGTGTAATGTGCAAAATGCTTTTTTCTATTTCGGTGCTATAAAGTTCACTTTACGACATCCGTTTTGGTTGCAAAAGTATTTCTTTACCGCACGCTAATTTTGTTGTTTTGACGTTGGTAACAAAAAAAAAATGGAACCAAATTATATTTAAATGTCAAAATGTAAGCCTTTAATGTAACAAACATGTGCAATAGAAATTGTACAAAGAATAAAAAGCACACATGCTAACATTTTATTTACTAATTAACAATATAAATTGTTAAGCAGAGTTGGATGATAAGTTTTCTGATGCTACTATTGTAATTTACTTCCAATGTTGAATAGTACAACTGTTATAAAAGTTTGTTATTGATAATATATCGAGACTATGTTGGCGAAAGATTTTGTAAATTGTCATCTGCTATTTTGCGAATCTGTGGGGGCGTGCAAAATAGAACAAATCAAGTGAACGGTGTTTTTCTACTTTGAAGAGAATAAAAACATTTTCTAGAAATACCATGCGGGAAAGCAGACCATGTGCCTTAGCAATGTGTTGCATTGAAAAACAATTACTGACATCAACACCAAACTTCAATGAATGAGTTATTAATCATTTTGCTGATCGTAAGGAACGGCGGATGGATTTTATTTTCAAACAAGTTAATTAAATAGCATATTGAGTTTATTTTTTGTCTGTACTTAATTTTTGATATTAAACACTCAGACACCCGGTGCCCTCCCGTCCCAAAAAATCTCGGGCCGCCACTGGAACTAAGGTGTAGTATTTAGAACTAAACAATAGAAATTTCAAACACCAAGGTACATACGACTTAAGAATACTTGCATACGCTTAGTGGAGAAGTTAAATTTTAGGGGGTGTACATTGATGAATATTTAAATATCCTTGCAAAGAAACAGCATTTTACGATTTTTAGAATCTAAGACGTCAAGTTGCTCCATATAAAATTGTCTGGTTTGAAATCTTATTCACTACTACTACTTACTAACTGTACCAGAATGTAGAACAGGTAAAAACCCAAAGCTACTAATAGATTGATATTGACATATTGTAAGTTGCCAATGACTACTCATAAATAAAAATAAACTAGACAAGAACAGAATAGTTTATGTATAAAAGTAATCTAATTTAATTCTTTAATGAATACATAAAAAAAACTTACATTTTCGTGTGTTGCTGCATCTACTTGTACACCTGCTGAATTCAATAAAAGACGAACAACATTTTCATTTCCAGAAAAAGCAGCTAAATGCAGCGGCGTCATTCCGGATTCGTTTCCTAGGGTTGGCACAAGAGAAGCACCATTTGGTGGTTCAGATTTTACAGTACCAGGAACGTTAGTTAATAATTCTCGAACAGTGTCTGCTTGGCCGAAATATGCCGCTACATGTAGAGGTGTCACTCCTAATTTTTTGCTAATTATCCTTAAACAATTCGACGATTTAAGCGCTTCTAATACTTGTCCATGGCCATTTTGAGCGGCTAAATGTGCTGCGGTAAATCCTCCTTTATTTTCATCAGTTACGTTAGCTCCAGCTCTAACCAACGCCTTTACAACTTCAGCGTGTCCACCTTCGGCGGCAATTTGCAGAGGGGTTGCGTCTGTAAGCTTATTTCTAGCAGTAATTACACCAGTCCGATCAAATTTCATCAGTTCCTCAATTACTGTCACGCTCCCTTGCGCAGCTGCTATGTGAGCGCACGTGTTACCGTTTTTAGTTGTTGCCATTACTAAACTGGGATGTTGTTGCAGAAATAACTTGGCCACTTCTGAGTGGTTATTTTGAGCTGCTGCATGGATTGGTTTTTGTCCTTGGTCATCAGTAGCGTCTATATTTGCACCCAGATCCAACAGAAGTTTGCACACTTCAATTTGCCCTGCACCTGCCGCTAAATGAAGAGGCGTTTGTTTTCTCAAGGTTAATATATCAATTACTGCATTATGATCTTTAATAAGAAATTTTACTAATTCCGTAAAACCATTCAGTGAGGCAAGGTGAAGGGCTGTTCTTCCATTACGGGACTTAGAATTTATAAATGCTTTATTTGAGAGTAACGAATCACAAACTTGTATATAGCCTTTCTCGGCTGCTAAATGCAATGCAGATCTTCCATCGTTATCGAAAACATCTACTCTTGCGTGATTCGCTAGTAAATTATTTACAAGAGTTAGGTGACCTCGAAACGCTGCTATTGACAAGGGCGTCCAGCCAATTGTTGATTGTCTATTTAACGCTTTCTGAACTTCGGTTACATTCATGTGTGAAATCATTTCTAGTAGTACATCGTTATTTCCAGCAACTGCTACATAATGAAATGCCGATTCATGAGCTTGCTTTGTAACCAGTGTAACGTCTGCATAGTTTTCAAAAAGAGTCTTTACTACTTCTCTATCAGCCATAGGGAGTTCTACTTCTTCTTTTGTCACTGTGCAAATATCGTGTAGAGCACTTTCGTCATTCTCGTTTAATTCGTTTACATATGCTGCAACTTTGTCTTCACCTTTACTTTGTTTTACATAGTTTATGAGATGCTGTACAACGTCTGGTCTGCATCCTTTACACGCTAAATGCAAGGCTGTCTCGCCATGCTGAAATATTAAGAAACTAGAGTAATAAATTATTTTTTATTTATATTTCCACAATAGGATAAGCCCAAACTACTCCATGTACATTATAGAGAGATTATAGAATTAATAATAGTAAACTAAAACTAATACGTCTTCAATTCCAATATTTTCATACAATTAATGTGTTGAAACAACTGGGATTAAATATATCACATCTTTATATAAAATATTCGGATGGTATGGTATTTAATATTGAATTTCTGTCATACTCAGTAAGATGAAATGTCATATCAAAGAAATTACAATCACGTTCACTGCCAAAGCTGCTTTTAAACTATTTTTGTTCTTTTATTTTCAAATATATATATAACAGAGATTATTTTTAAAATAAATAAATTCACACCAGTATACTCGTAGTTGGCATATGAAGTAATACTCTTGCTCCTTGTATCTGCGACAAGACAACATGTAACCAAATATTGTACGTAAGCTTCTAAGCTGGACACAAATTTGGGAAGTCCGTTTATAATATTTCCCAAGTGAATAAACTCAAAAACAAACAAAAAAGAGAACTGTAAAAGAAATAATATTCTGTGTGATTCTAAGTGAAGTGATATTTCCGTTGCAGATTCAGATTATTTCATTCTATCCAGCGAGAAGTCTACTGAAAATATTTCAGATAACATTGCAGGCAAACCAGTCCATAGGGACAATGACGAACTTGTTTTAGACTATTTCCTCAGTGCAGAAAGGATGATTGGATTGGTATAGAATCAACTAAAATACATGTTTGAAGATATCAATCTTCAAACACGGTACTGAAAAATTACTAAATTTCTATTTTTCAACGTCACTTCGATGTGCAAGCCGTTTTCCCACTTGGACCAATAGGAATGTACCGGAAATGAAACTTCTTCTTGGATTATTGTTGCAAATGGATCCATGTAATCTTTTAACTATTGAGCGTTATTGGAATAGAAATGAATTCTGTAATTTACCATTTTGGCAAAATTGATTTTAAGATTTCTTCATTTAGCAGACAATACTGTAGACACTGATGACAGATTGTTTTGAATTCTTATTTGGATCACCCAAAACGCATGTTTGAAGATTGATGGCCTAACTAATAGAAAATTAGTAAATCAACACGCAAAAACCACTTCGAAGTGCAAGCCGTGTTCCCACTTGGACCCACATGTTCGTAACGAAAATGAATGATTCGTGTAATCTTTCGACTATTGAGCGCTATTGGAATATAAATTCTGTAATTTGTCATTGTGGGGATGGAACAAGTTTCAATGGACTCTACGATTCTTCATTTAGCAGACAATATTGTAGAAATTGATGATGGACTACTTTGAAACACTCCAAGAAAATTACGAAGAAAAATGATGTACTAAACTACAATCTCAACATTGACAAATCAATGGTATTATGGTGAGGAAGGATGTTCTTGCGCCAATATATAAAAAAGATATAACACACGTATCAATCTATATGAATTATGTAACTCAAATGGAATTGTTCTAAAATAAAACTGTGGAAAATCTGAAAATACCAACAAAGAGATAGATCAGACAAGTGAGGTAGTTCTACATATGATGAATGACAAGGGATATAAATTCTACATAGATAATTTTCATAATTCAGTTATTTTGGCACTTGATGGCCTACCTAATAGAAAATTAGTAAATCAACACGCAAAAACCACTTCGAAGTGCAAGCCGTGTTCTCACTTGGACCCACATGTTCGTAACGGAAATGAATGATTCGTGTAATCTTTCAACTATTGACCGCTATTGGAATATAAATTCTGTAATTTGTCATTGTGGGGATGGAACAAGTTTCAATTGACTCTACGATTCTTCATTTGGCAGACAATATTGTAGAAACTGATGATGGACTACTTTGAAACACTTCAAGAAAATTACGAAGAAAAATGATGTACTAAACTACAATCTCAACATTGACAAATCAATGGTATTATGGTGAGGAAGGATGTTCTTGCGCCAATATATAAAAAAGATATAACACACGTATCAATCTGTATGAATTATGTAACTCAAATGGAATTGTTCTAAAAGAAAACTGTGGAAAATCTGAAAATACCAACAAAGAGATAGATCAGACAAGTAAGGTAGTTCTACATATGATGAATGCCAAGGGATATAAATTCTACAGAGATAATTTTCATAATTCAGTTGTTTTGGCACTTGATGACTACCTAATAGAAAATTAGTAAATCAACACGCAAAACCCACTTCGAAGTGCAAGGTTCCCACTTGGACCCACATGTTCGTAACGGAAATGAATGATTCGTGTAATCTTTCAACTATTGAGCGCTATTGGAATATAAATTCGGTAATTTGTCATTGTGGGGATGGAACCAGCAATTGACTCTACGATTTCTTTGTAACGGTAGGCCCTGTATAAATGAATAAAGTACAAATATAATATAACATCCAAAATATTTATATTAAGGTAAATGATGAATCAACACAGATCAGGAAACATGTATTATTCATTTATTTGTATTAAATTATTATATTCCTGTTTAAAATGTTCCTATATAAATTCTGTATATGTAAAAGAGAAATAGTGCGTAGGTATATCGGTGTAAAAACATAAGTGGCGTCAGTATTATCGCCGCCAGCCAGGAAGTTATGCGAGATAAATAAGAAACCGTTTGTGTGCAACCGACACGTGGGACCTTGAATGTGATGAAGAAATGTAAAGCACATAGGTGGCTCGGGGAATTCCCTGGAAGAATACGGCGTGGCGTGATTTTAAGCAAGGAGTAGGCAGATAGACATTCCTTAGCCCGTAAAGACGGAAGACGTTCCCTAGTCAGCGCATGAAGTGGTTCGCAGGCAGTGTTAAGTAGAATAACACTAGACCGCACCCAACAAAAGGGAACGCTTCTCACAGGCTAACAATGCGTATAAGAATATAGAAATTCTACGCATTAGTAATAAGTAATTAGTTAAAAGTGAGAAAAAAGCCTAGTGAGAAAACAGTTACAAGTTTTAATAAAACAAATAGTGGGGCCAAGTGAAGTAAAAGTTCTATTAAATCACGTGTGTGCCGTAGCTCCAGACAAAGAAGACGACGAGTTCAGTCTGCCCGTGAAAACACTGTTTCCAGCGTCATTGCAGCGTATAAGGTACCCAACATTGTTTGAATTAAAGGCCTCTGTCATGCATGCAATTTGGTAAATACTAAATTAGAATCTAGTAAAAATCACGAGATATGATTTATATAAGGCAACATTGTTGAATCAGTTTATTATATTTGCCCATGTTATAATTGACGAGTAATTTGTATTGTGTTGTACTATTTGAATTGTGTTGTTTCTATAACCTTTGCTTGTAACCTGATTTGTGTTGATAGTGTTTTTAATCAATATATTAATAATGTTTAAATATTCTTTTGCGTGTTATTTGTCTACCTTACTATAGGAAATTTGAAATATAAAATAGAAGTAATAGTACGTGCCGAACAATTTACTTTAGTGTTTTAATACCTGAACTGACCTGAAATTAAGAGTTTTTGTGCGAAACCGAACCATTTAACTGAGCTAGATTACGCGGAGCATTCAATAAGTCATTTTATTTATTTTAAAACAATTACTATTACATATAGCGACCAACTGAAGGGCACTACTATTACATATGGCGCACCAGCCGGTGGGCTCAAAAAGACACTAAATTTTCAATTTATTTCAAATTTGTGTGAAGTAGTTTGGTAGAAACAAAGCTTTATCAAATATTTAAGAAATATTTTCACGAAATTTTTAAATTCTTTTGAACAAAATTTTAATTTTTAAATAAAAGCGCAATTTAAATTTGAATTAAAAGGTAGACAATTTAAGTATATTTTTTTTATATACAGGGTGTTACAAAAGTTTGGGTAAACATTTTCAGGGCGCATAGCATATAAGGTATACGGTACAATAATAAGTATTATACAGGGTGTTTTGAAAGAAAGGTCATTTTATTGGGGGGTAAATAGGAATAAAACCCAAAATATTTTACACGAATAAGCGGTAATTTTGGAAGCAAATTGGCGACGTATTATACAGGGTGATCCAAAGGAATAGGCACACCTGGTTGGGGGGTCACTGGAATTAAGTAAATGAACATTTTATACAATTAACGGAGCTTTTAAAGGCAAAGTAGAATAAAATTTGAACAAAAAAGAATTTTCTTTTATAGCGTTGTTGTCAAATTTTTTATTTAGTTGTTTTTTATATGCCTTATCGTTTGTTTAAATAAAGCCGCCGTTGTATAAAATAAACATAGCCTCCAAAGGAAATAAAGTTGGAAGAATATTAAATAAGGAATTGAAGTGAATGCATTTAAGGAGTGGCAAGATGATAGGAGAAAAGGAAATAATCATGAGAAACTCAGATGTAGAGAATGGAAGTGGAAAAACAAACCAAGGAGCATCCGGATATAAAACCCCGGACGAAAACGTGGTCGAAAAGGAAGCGACGCCCAAAGGAATAGGAGATATGCAGGCATTTTTTGACTTTATGAGACAATCAATGAAAGATTTAAAGAAAAGTAATGCGGATTTAAAAGAAGATAGTGATAAGAAGTTCGAAAAATTAGATAAAAATATGGCAGAATCCAAGAAAGATAGTGATGAAAAATTCGAGGGATTAAAGAAAAATAGTGATGAAAAATTCGAGGGATTAAAGAAAGACATCCAAGAAGCCAATTACTAGATGTATGAAAAAATAACAAAGAGCCAAGGACAACTAAGAAAGGAAATCGATGATTTCAAGGAAAAAACAGAAACCGAAGTGAAAGCGGTCGACGAGAAGGTCCAGCATCAAGCAGATGAATTCGAAAGAAAATTAGAGGAGGAAAAAACAGAAAGAAGACATGAAGTCAATCAGAAAATTGAACAAGTAAACAAAGATGTTGAAAGAACTAACATGGAAATTGAAAACACCAAAAAGGAGGTCGCGAAGACCAGACAAGAAGTCGAACAGGAAATTGAGTGTTTAAAGAAAATAGCGCCAGTGGGCATAGAAAGAATAATAGAAGAAAAGAAAGTACCTATGTTCAATGGGGATAAAAGAGGGCTTCACCCAAAAGAATTTCTGGAAGCACTAAGGAGACATTTTGAATTTGGAACAATACCAGAAAGAAAGAAGCTCGATTTTGCGATAGGCCAATTGGAAGGTGATGCACGAGTATGGGCCAATGCAGTGAAATATCAATGGGACAATATAGAAAATTTCCAACAAGAACTACTGAAGATGTATTGGTCCGAAAGCGAACAAAAAAGAATTTGGATGGAATTATTGAGGCCCAGGACATATAATGCGAAATTTGGGACTATGACTCAGCATGTATGGTATTGGGTGAATAAGACACAATATGTGGATCCACCAATCGGCGCAGAACTATTCATAGAAGCAATACGTAAACATTTCTCCTATGAAGTGGAAAGTATTCTACTATCAGCAAAAGCCAAGACAATACCCGAGCTAATAAGCATAGTCGAGGGAATCCAAAATCGAGAGGGGCCTTCTTCACGAAACCATGATAGACGTGATGATCGTAGGGACGTGCAAATGATCCACCAAAACAGAGGTCACTATAGAGGAAGAGGTCATTATAGCAACCGAGGACGCCGTAGTCCACCACCGAGTGTCGATTCGGGAAACGAATAAATGCAGAAGCAAATGCTCCTCGCCTTCTGCATATGAAAATGAGGGAGCCTGTAAGAGAATCGAATCCACGGAAATACACACCGAGCAGGACCACCCAATTAGAGGCCTGGAAACAATATATGCAGCAGCTACCTCTCCTCCTCAACCGAAGCCACTGTCTTAAGCACGACAAGAAAGACCTCGAGGATTCTCCACAAGATTCTCCAATTAAACCCAAGGTCCAGATCTGTATTGAAACGGATAAAGACGAAGAATATAGTGAATTATTACCCGAAATAGGAGAACCACCATCAATAGATCCCAGCTTGTTTGAGTCGGACTACGAAACTGCAAAAGTCAACCCAGTAACGATGAATACAACAGAATGCAATCCAGTAAACAGGGTGGAACAGGTAATATCCGACTATGAAGACATATTCTCCGATAAACCTGGAAAATGTGAGGTATTCAAGAAAATATATGATAGAGATTTTCTATTGGCACTTAGAAATGATCCCAAAAGTAGAAAAAAGCCGGACAACCTTCTTGACATCATTGCGCAAGAAGATCGAGGTAGAATGGGTAATCAGGTGTTAGTAAAGAACCACAACTATTCGTCAGCAATAACCAAGGAAATAAACAAGTTCTTTCATGTGTATAACGGAACTTATGAAATTTTACGAAGAGTAAGTGAAAAGGCTTATTGGTTAGGGGATCCAATTACCAAATACAAATGCACCCAAAACATTATGCATTTGAGAAAGTATAAAAAACCGCCAAAAGATCCAACAGAGATTAGGGTGGTATAGAAAATTAGTCTATAAATATAAAATACATATTCCTATTAAATTATTATTATTCATTTAGCAAACCAGAGTTATATGTAGTTTAAATATTTTTTTAGCTTTTTATATTTTATTATGTACACGTTACCATTATTTGCTTTTCATTTAGACTTATCAGCCTGGCAGAAAAGGAAAAGGGGGGTATCTGTAACGGTAGGCCCTGTATAAAATGAATAAAGTACAAATATAATATAACATCCAAAATATTTATATTAAGGTAAATGATGAATCAACACAGATCAGGAAACATGTATTATTCATTTATTTGTATTAAATTATTATATTCCTGTTTAAAATGTTCCTATATAAATTCTGTATATGTAAAAGAGAAATAGTGCGTAGGTATATCGGTGTAAAAACATAAGTGGCGTCAGTATTATCGCCGCCAGCCAGGAAGTTATGCGAGATAAATAAGAAACCGTTTGTGTGCAACCGACACGTGGGACCTTGAATGTGATGAAGAAATGTAAAGCACATAGGTGGCTCGGGGAATTCCCTGGAAGAATACGGCGTGGCGTGATTTTAAGCAAGGAGTAGGCAGATAGACGTTCCTTAGCCCGTAAAGACGGAAGACGTTCCCTAGTCAGCGCATGAAGTGGTTCGCAGGCAGTGTTAAGTAGAATAACACTAGACCGCACCCAACAAAAGGGAACGCTTCTCACAGGCTAACAATGCGTATAAGAATATAGAAATTCTACGCATTAGTAATAAGTAATTAGTTAAAAGTGAGAAAAAAGCCTAGTGAGAAAACAGTTACAAGTTTTAATAAAACAAATAGTGGGGCCAAGTGAAGTAAAAGTTCTATTAAATCACGTGTGTGCCGTAGCTCCAGACAAAGAAGACGACGAGTTCAGTCTGCCCGTGAAAACACTGTTTCCAGCGTCATTGCAGCGTATAAGGTACCCAACATTGTTTGAATTAAAGGCCTCTGTCATGCATGCAATTTGGTAAATACTAAATTAGAATCTAGTAAAAATCACGAGATATGATTTATATAAGGCAACATTGTTGAATCAGTTTATTATATTTGCCCATGTTATAATTGACGAGTAATTTGTATTGTGTTGTACTATTTGAATTGTGTTGTTTCTATAACCTTTGCTTGTAACCTGATTTGTGTTGATAGTGTTTTTAATCAATATATTAATAATGTTTAAATATTCTTTTGCGTGTTATTTGTCTACCTTACTATAGGAAATTTGAAATATAAAATAGAAGTAATAGTACGTGCCGAACAATTTACTTTAGTGTTTTAATACCTGAACTGACCTGAAATTAAGAGTTTTTGTGCGAAACCGAACCATTTAACTGAGCTAGATTACGCGGAGCATTCAATAAGTCATTTTATTTATTTGAGTCATTTTTAATTATATTTTAAACAATTACTATTACATATAGCGACCAACTGAAGGGCACTACTATTACATCTTCATTTAGCAGACAATATTATAGAAACTGATGATGGACTACTCTGAAACACTCCAAGAAAATTACGAAGAAGAATGATGTACTAAACCACAATCTCAACACTGACAAATCAATGGTATTATGGTGAGGAAGGATGTTCTTGCGCCAATATATAAAAAAGATATAACACACGTATCAATCTGTATGAATTATGTAACTCAAGTGGAATTGTTCTAAAAGAAAACTGTGGAATTTTTTTTATAAATATACATTCGAGTGCAAGGAAAATGCATATACGTTAACCCAAAAAAAACTGCTTACTATGTCTAATGGTAAGTAAAATGGGGAGCTGTTTGGAGGGAATATATATCTTTAGACTGCTAGTTTGAAATATCGATTACGCAGGTACCTACAACAATATTATTTGCTTAAAAAGTAATTTATGAAAACAGAATTAATTTCAATGTTCAGCATCATCATTTTGAGACTTTTAGAATATATTCAGTACTAATATTTAAACTGTATTTAGAAGATTCGTTCGCAGTTCCTATATGATATAAGAAAATAAAATACCGAAGTAATTTTACCTTATTCTTGTATTGCGGATCACCACCGTCTTCTAGCAGCAAAAGTAATGTCTGGAGGTTGCCATACCGCGCTGCTACATGCACGGGAGTTTGGCCCTCTTCAGTTGTTAAGTTTGGACCTGCTCCTGATTTTAACAACATTAAGGCACATCTATCACCGTCTTTTACCCTTGCGGCGATGTGTAAGGGAGTTTCTTTTAATTTACCACCTAAACATTATCATAAATCTCTCATTAAATACAAATATTTCTGAACAGTTTACAACAAGTAAAGTAAAGTAAAATACCTCTTATATGTACATCAGCTCCGTATCCTAATAGAGTCTCAACAACAGCTGGTTTGCAAGATTCTACCGCTATGTGGAGGGCAGTGTAGTTTTCCTGTTGTATTAAAGATTACAACATAACAAGCACAGAATATTAATAATACTTTTACTTACATTTGTCGTGATATCTACTTTTTCTCCTTTTTGGATTAATGTATTTATTATGCCAACATGGCCGTATCTGGCCGCCGTATGAATACTTCTTGCACCATCCTAAAATATACATTTGTTAAAG
The DNA here is from genome assembly GCA_963170755.1 of Amphimallon solstitiale. NCBI lineage: Eukaryota > Metazoa > Arthropoda > Insecta > Coleoptera > Scarabaeidae > Amphimallon > Amphimallon solstitiale. The sequence goes on from OY720680.1 coordinate 37,080,224, forward strand.
TATTAACGTGATATATTCCTACATTGGATTGACCTCAAGTATAATATGGTATAATAAGGGACATAAATGGTACTAGTCGCACAGAAAAAGAAACAGGAAACGAGATAACAGAGGGCATGGAGAGATTGTAAGAGCTAGGCAGAAGAGAACAACTTGGACTACAATAAAAATAAACTAGAAGTAATGTTTATACTATGGAGGGGAATATTGAGAGAGCTCGAGATAAGCAGAAAAAGGGAAGTAATCAAAAATTAGAACCAGCTCAAGTATCTAGGAGTGGTGCTGCGCAAAACATATAACTAGTTGTAACACCTTAAGTAGGCTGGTGGCAAAATCTAGAAAATGGCACAGAGATCGCTTGTGGTAGCCGGAAAAACCTGGAAACAGAAGAAGAAATGCGCGACCGAATATACAACAGTGACGACTAGTGATGCTGACGATGCAAACATATGGAGTGGAGATGTGGGGAAGGGTAGTCATTCAAAAATGGTGAAAAACTTGAACGCAGTATAAAAACCTTTCCTGTTAGGAATGCACAAGGCTTTTAGGACGACCCCAATTAGTGCTGTTTAGGTGCTCGAGAAAAAGCTACCTCTCCATTTAGAGGCTGAAGAGAGGCTTAAGGCGGCCAAAGTAGAAACCAAAGGAAATTGTAAGAACAGGGTTAGAACGAAAGACCGGCAACTGTACATTGGATACATGGATGGAAGCGACAGATTGTAGTACTGCGGTGGTAGTGCCGAATATGATATAGTGAGTGACGGTAGTTTTCGCGGACGCAAAATGTACTGTATCGATTTTCGGGATTGGTAACAATTAGAAGTGTTGACCAATTAGAAATCGGGTTGGCGTGTGCGAAAACCAAGCAAAGTAGTAAAGCGAAAGAAACACTAATAGTAATAACAGATAGTCAAAATCCGGGAGAGTTACTAAGAAGCTTTTAAAAAATTGTTATAATACTAGATAGTGCTCAAAGAGATATCATGAGTGCGTGGTATGAGGGCAAAAGTGTAAGAGTGTGATACGTGCTTAGAAACCAACAATCCGGTGCAAAGCGAGCTATTGAAGGAACTAAAGAATCCAGAGAAGTTCTGGAAGAAGAAAACTTGAGTATTATAAGAGATAGACGGGATGCAGTGGCAAAAGGAAAGGAATGGATAATAAAAGGATGACAGGAAGAATGGAGACAGGGAAAGACAAGGAGGAGTAGATGGGCATTATTTTATAGAGTCAAAAAGTTAAACAGAAGTATTTCATCAAAAGCCATACAATTAATAATTAGGCATGGCCACCTTTAATGTTATTACAAACGTTTTAAACTAAGAGAAAGCGACGGTATATGAGTGCGGAGCGTAAGTCGAGACGGAGTGTCATACCATGTGGCACTGCACAGGAACTGAGAGAACAGAAGACAGGAAAGAGTTTTTGTCTAAGGTTTACGAAACGACGGAAGAATAGGGAAGAGCGAATGAACAAGCAAATTGATATGTTTGCCACTGGAGAGCTTGCTGTAGTGCTGGACAAAGAATGGAAATGAAGGCGGATGCTGGATAGATGGAAATGATTGGGATTTGGAAAGATTGTTAGATTAGAAGTAAATGGCAGAGGTATTGCGGGAGATGGAAGGCTGGGTCTGTGAGGGTGTCATTGCCGTATGCCGTATTTTTTGTAGAGTTCGTTCTCGACGAAGCTCATTTTGTGACAAATAAATAAAATACAATAATCAATTTTGTGGAATAGAAAGATCGAGATTAGTTCACGAAAAATGCCTGTACACAGAATGCCACATCGTTTGAACTGTATGTGTCAAGTAAACAACATATTTCTTCTGAAGATGCTAGGAGCTCCAAAACATGAAAAATTCTACCCGTTCTTCACAAAATAGCGCATATAATCAGATATGCTTCACTAAAAAGATGTAACCTGTTAATGAAAGGAACGGGGTTTGCCAGTGATATATAATTAGGTTTCGGTATTTACTTGATTAAAATTCATACTATGGTAAATGAGTAAGGAAGTAATCCCAGTGTTCGATTTTTGGAAACAGGAAGATTGAGACTGTTTCACGAAAGCCTCTACACACAGCATGTTATACTATTCGGTAGAGTCGAAAAATATTTTTTCCCGAAAAGGTTGGGCAAAATGGCTTCCTCCTTTAAGCACCAAGGAGTTGTAGCAAAGCTGGTTCTGTATGGGTGTTAAAAATTATAATTTTTATAAACAAATAGTTGCAGCCCCCTTGAGCAATAAACAAAGCTTAGTTGAATAACAACTTTCTCTACCTCAGTTTCATGAACGCGATCAAAGAAGAGAGACAAATATTTCATGGAAAATTCTAAATTATGACCATTTCATTGGTGTCTCCATTGAACTTGGTAAGTTTTCTAAAAACATGCTCCACATTTTCATTTTTCATTTTTCAATACAGTTTTAATATGTTAACGACATATCTAAAGTAACAAAATATATTGGAGAAAAATGACGCTTTAATAAAATACGGTTCCTGTTGTTACTGTTTCTAATACAACTACAAAGAAAGAAAGATCGAATGCAAGCATACATTGCCATACACTATTGATGCATTAAGAAACGTTCAAAACTCATTTGTTTTTATCAGAAAAGACAATGTGTTCATAGCTACCAATTAATTATACTTTCATTTTTTTTAACAGAAGAATGTTATGAAAAAGATAAGTGTTAAATACTTAGATGCTAGAACTAACATCAAGAGGTAAATACTATTTACATATATACCTTTATACGCAAAACGTATATGTATATATACATGTGTTGAGATACATATACATTTATTGAATGTCGGTAATGACACTAGATGTGTGTGTGTATCCCAACACATGCATATACGTTTTGCGTATAAATGTATGTATTTATAAAGAAGAATATTATGTTATTTATATTTTTAATAATACTGTTCACTTTATTTATAAAAAGGCAGTACAGTTGCTAAATTACTGCTGAAAATAATTATTAAATAACTTTAAAAAGTACTTTCATACTGCACAAAAATTCTTTGAACAACTGCTATTAATAATAATAAAAATTAATATTTTCTAGGTTGATGCGAATTTCGATATTGCTCTGTATCACTCGCTATCTCTTATTATGACTGCAGTTACCTATACGCATGTACAACAATCGTAATCATTGTTTCACATTTTATCAGGTACCTAACAAAAGAGTAGTAGTATTTTAAAAGAATATCATCCTCACATATTTGAGAATAAACTGTTCTCTACTAAAAATAATTAATTTAATGCTATAGTTAAGCTGGGTTTAGTTATAGTCTGCATCTATGTAAATATATAAAACATCTCCGCTTCAGTGTATGTAGATACAAATACATAGAATTTTGTACATTCCTCAAATACATTCAGGAAAAGGAATTGCTATTTAATGTAATTGCTTCGCTACTAATCTAGTATTCGACAAAACGCTTTTCTACAGCAGCAGGTTGCGGGAAATTAAAAAAATGTATTCAAAAGTCAAGGTCACAGAACAATAAATTTCCATATCTTGATTTGCACTAACAAAGAGTAACTAACTATAACGATTGTAAGCAGCGCAAATGGAAACTCATGATCATACCTAGTTCTTTCCATATTATATATTTGACCTATTCACGAAATATTTGTATATGTATGTATGTAGATTCCTAATAAAAATAAAAGAAATGAATTCGAATCAACGTCCAAGTTTATTTTTACGATTGGATGTTTGAAAACGGAACACAATGCAAAATACGATCTACTAAAAATTGATTAATTTCGTCGTTACACGCTAACTTTTTTTCAGTTATTTTATCTTTCCTAATTAAAATTTGAAACGTAAAAGTACGGACACTTCCCGCTCTTGCATTAAACATGTGTTTGCAATAAAAAAGGTCATGAAATCATGACCTGATGTTTTGTAATAGCAATACGAATGTTATTCGTGCCATTTACGAATATGCCTACAGACTAATCAATTCTTATCGTTCTTTATTGTATCCCCTGAAGGGAATTTAAATCCTTCTCTCTCTCGAGTATCTTTTTTTGAGTTTAAACAGTAATTTAGAGTACTAACCATATAATCCCTACTCTTTGAAATGCAAATATCTTGACTGTCCGAAAGATACGAAGATAAGAAGGTATTTCAAAATTTTCGTAAAGTTTAAATACTCAATATATTTGGTAGACTTATAAACAAGGCCGGTATAACACGGCTGCATGCTGCAGAAATGGCACCGTCAATATTCTGCACCTTTTCCCCGAGTAGCATTATTATCTAGCACGTGAAGGTTTGCTAGTAGGTAAAGTCGTAACATGGTTATCATAGTAAGTGCCATTTTTAAACAACTACAGAGGAATTTCGTGGCTCCTTACTCATTGAACACTACAATGAGATCTCACGACTTGAAGTCGACAACACAACACATACTCAAGAACTGCGAGGATACAGAGACACGAAGACGCATAACTCTAGCCAGTACTACATATTCTTTTAACTTATTAATTGCATATGGTAGGTCTTTATGTGCAGGCAAGATCAACGTATCATCAGCGTACAAGTAATGATTACATATTCGAAAACACCGGTTAATGTCATTTACGTAAACCAAATATAGTAAAGGCCCTAAATACTACCCTGGGGGACACCAAAGTTTATATGTTTATATGTTTATAGTCACTAAGTGATTGGTTCACTTGGACAACTATTTTTCTGTTATGTATGCAACTAGCGAACCAAGATAAAATATGGTCGCGTATACCAATAGTATCCAATACCTGAAGAAGTTCCACACGATCGATGCTGTCGAAGGCCTTTCTGAAATCGATGAACACACATATCACTTGATTTCCTTTATCCAGTTTGGTATTTACCAAATCGGCGGAATGATCCAGAAGAGTGACTATTCCAAGATTTACCCAAGGTTTTGTGAAATCCGAATTGCTTGTTATTAAGTCGGATTTTGAATTGTATAAAGTAATCATTAAGTTTGTCTTCAATATATATTTCCATTATTTTCTCTAACACAGATAGGACGGCGATTGGTCTAAATTGTCTCGTATACATTCTTCACACTCCCTTTATAAACTGGCTTGATAACTGCTAGTTTTAACCCATCCAGGAAGTAGCCAGACCTCAGAGATAAATTTACTAATTTTGTCAAAATTCTGGCAAAAAGAAATCTTTTAACATCCGATGCTCGAATACCATTTTCCGTTTCGTCTCAAAAGATAGTGCTCCAATTTGAGGATGTTTTAGTCTTTTTTTCGAGTACGGTATTAATGGTTTCCCATATTCTTTTCATATTGTTATTTGATAAGGAAAATATTGAAACGTAACACATTAAGCAACACACGCAAAGCATCTGTTTTGGAAATTTCTAGGCACAGGCTGTCTTTTTAGGAAAACAGTCTTCGATATTTAAGAGCCTATAATAAACTTCCTTGAGATCTTAAATCTGAATCGGGAAATACTTTTAGACAAGCGATTAATTGACTACTGCTGCAGAAACTCGTTGGCTGAGTTTTTGAATAATAACGTTAGGATATGTTTTTTTTCTTTTTGCTAATAAGAATAATAATTATTTTTATAATATCTTCATCTTTATCAATAGTTGTCTCTGCCAAATCTACAAAATATTTAAAGTGTAATATACCTTATGATTTGTCCTATACTACCTTTGTAGTCTGAATGCTTAATTGTTATACTATAATACTACAACTATACTATGGATGTGAGACATGAACACCCACGAGAAAGAAAGCAGAAATGGTAAACACCTTCTAGAAGAAGACACTGATAAGACTCCGGGAAAATCTACAGGTTGTTCAACGAGTCAGCAATTGAGGTATTTATAAAGCTCCAAAAACTACAACAGGTTATAAGGATACAAGAGACTAGAATCATAAAAATTGCTCTTCAGAAAATAGTGCAGGGGATGAAATCAGTAAGGAGAGAGAGAAGATATAGGATGATGGTGTTGTGGAGTTTGTGAAGAGCATCATTGGGGTACGAAGCTGGAGACGAGCTGCCGGCAATGAAGACGAGTGGAACAACGCATGAAGGAGAAAAGGGAAAGCACGTAAGTGCTCTTTCAATTTAATTTTGAAAAAGCATTTAGCTTTTGCTTAAAAACTCCTTAATGTGTGAGTTTTTAACCGTTTTGCAGCCTTGAAAAATGTTAGGTTAGTAAGTTATTGTTTAATAGAGTTTAAGTCATAACGTGTTAATTCATCGGTTAATTCAATGTTTACAGACGTGATCAAAATGATTTTAAACAAATACATCAACAAATAGCGGTCATTTATTATTTAGCTGGCCACTGTAGCTATAACTTATAACAATAATATCGTGTGATTTTTGTAAATTAAACTAAAGAAACTTGTGAGTATATATGTTTGAATATTGGTAATGAAAGTCATTGTGTAATTAATTTAATTTTTAATTACTGACAGCTGTATACGAATCATAACATTACTATCTCAATATTACTTATGACAAACATACGCAATAAGATTTCAAAATTAACCATCATACAGGTGATGATAAATATTATATTATTTTAGAAAATCAAAAGAGAGATAGTAAAAAATAAAAAAACAAGCTGGAAGCACTTTCAAAAATGGTTAGATAATCTTATCATTATTTATAATTTTGTAAGATATTTTTTTGTTTTCACAAAGTCGCAATCTTCAAATTGTATAAATATCTCGGACAAGTATGTTTGCATGCGGATACAATAAAAGTCCCAATCGTAAATATGAACAGGAAAATATTTGCAGCTCGAAAATTCGAGTAAAAATTGAAAATTTATAAGCGAGTAGTGTAATCATGATTTTTTATTTGGTGTAATCTTTTGTGCGCATAATAACTCGCAAAAAAAATGGACGCGGTGTATCACAATAACTAATGTGCTTATTTGATTATGCTCAGCTATAATTTTGAACAAACAGCGTCTATGATATAATGTTTTGCACGGTTTTTGTGTCTTATGCTTGAAAGTAAAAGTAAATTTATTGCAACAAATCATTACTATCTGGCACTTATTAGATTCTATGTAGTCACAAATCTAAAGATATTTTAAATTGAAAGTATATTTTTTTCTATTTAAACTAAAAATATTGTAAGATACACAGTCATTGACCGCCCTAGATACTGCTCTCTAATACATTTAAGTTGCAGGACAATATTAGTACACACAAAACAATAAAAAACAGTATGCAATTGAAAGGATGTTACTTACTTTATTTGGCATGTGCAAGTATACGCCCTTCTTGAAAAGCATCATGGCACAATCAGCGTGGCCATTTAGAGATGCTATATGCATCAGTGTAGATCCGTCTTTCGTCCTCTCCAGAATGCTGGCTTTAAATTTATCCGCTAAAAGTTCTATGATGGCAGCGTGACCATTTTCTGCAGCCAGATGCATTGGTGTTCGATCCAAATTGTCAGTGGCACTCGCCGACGCTCTGACACCATAGAAATACTTCACTAACGTTTCATCTCCTTCAGCGGCAGCTATATGCAATGGTGTTTGTCCATCTCCATTTCTGATATCGACACTTGTACCGTAATCGATTAGTATTCGCACCTAAAAGTACTGCTTAATAATGTGTACTGAATACGAATTAATTGCATGTCTTTCATAATTATTTTATTATTTTATCAAGCAAAAATGATTTGCTAAAACTTTGAATGAACGGCAGATTATGTAACGCTAACATTTAAATTTTAAGGTTTAACGCTTAATGTTAGCGTTTAGCTTAACGTTTAACGTTTAACGTTTATCGTTTATCGTTTATCGTTTATCGTTTATCGTTTATCGTTTATCGTTTAACGTTTAACGTTCAACATTCAAGTCTTAACGTTTAACAATTAACGGTTAATCTTTTATATTTGACATTTAATATTGAAGCTTTAGATTAACATTTAGTGTTTAACAATTTCTTGTTCAACGTTTTACATTTCACGTGTTTCTCTCTTATTGTTGATCGAAGTAAATTTAACATTTTTTTAAAACAAGACTTTATCGTTTATTATGTGTTATTGAGTTTGCTTAGCATGGATTATTACATGTATCTATTCAATTTACTTGGTTTTTATCTAATGAAACAGTTAACAATGCTGTTGATCCGTAATTTGTATATCTTGATGAAAAGTATTTTATGAAATATTTAACGTTTAACTTTTAACGTTTAACAATTGAAGGTTAACCTTTTATATTTGACGTTTAATATTTAAGCTTTAGATTTAACATTTAGCGTTTAACAATTTCTCGTTCAACGTTTTACGTTTCACGTGTTTCTCTCTTATTGTTGATCGATGATAATTTAACATTTTCTTAAAACAAGATTTTATCGTTTATTATGTGTTATTGAGTTTGCTTAGCATGGCTTATTACATGTATCTATTCAATTTACTTGGTTTTCATCTAATGAAACAGTTAACAACGCTGTTGATCCGTAATTTGCATATCTTGATGAAAACTATTTCATGAAATATTTAAATCTTTGGCACTAAAATTCATCACAAGATCGTACCTTAAGTGGCAAACGACGCGTTATATTGCTATAGTGATAATGAAAACCTTAAGTATCTGGAGTTAGTTGAAAAATTTGATAAATCCGATTTAGAAATGACATTGCTGGTGGTAAAGCGCCATTTAGAGTACGTTATTAAGAAAGATACGTCTGTCATATATGCACGACATTAACAATGATTGCTACATTATGATTTTCAAATTTTTCATGATTTAATTATTTTTATAAAGCACTCAATATCGCAGTCTCTTTAATTAAGTACATTTAATTATTTTGGTAATACTTAAATATTTACCATATCGACGTCTTTTCTTCTTGCTGCTAAATGTAGAGCTGTGTCACCATTAGCAGCTGCAGCTTTCAGTTGATCGGATGTTTGAGTACTAAGCAGTTCTCTGCACATGGATTGGTTCCCTGCCTCCACCGCGAGCAGCAAAGGAATCTTGCCTTTCTACAAGTAAATCAAATTTGATTAGTATTCATAAAAAATATATATAAAAAATATATCATTATTATTTCATTATAAGTATCACAACTAACTTACAATAATTAAAAAATAAATTTGTGTTGAGATAAAATTTAGATCTTTCTGATACTAGATAGTTCTAACTATGTATTATAAGACATGTACTTTAAACTACTGACATTTGAAGTAAAGTCGATCGGGTTCATATTACTGCTTAGTTCTATTCAACCTGGCTATAGACAAAATTATTGACTAAGATACTGGTTCTATGGATATCGTCCAATACGTCATCAAATAAAAATTATCTGCTGGTGACGCAGCTTTACTGGTAGCCGCATTAGAAGACGACCTTCAGTAGCTTGCCACTATATTCAATAAAGAAGTATGTAAAATATAACCAAATCCATGATGATATCTAGGAAACCGCTGCTATATAACCTCGCTTTTGAAAGTGTTCGTGATGATGACGCTATGAAATGCAATTACTGCAGCATTAATTTGTTCACTCTGTGCACACAATTCTAGTATTACAAAATTTTTAAGTTGATGGTACATTTGAATTAATAGTAAATTTTTGGTGTACGAAGTTGGTTCGACTGTTTTTGGGCTACCGTGCTTTTTGCTTGTGGTGTACCGGCTGAGCACATGTATTTCGTTAAGTATTAGAATGAATAGTTGAGTTTATACATATTAAATGTAAAAAATTGCACTAAGTGGATGGATGCAATAGGTTTGCAATATGTTTTTCGAAAAGCAAATTAGTACATCTGTAAGCACGTGGTAGCCATGGGAGTCCTGGCGCCAGCAATCTGATCTCCGTGTTGTCCAAACAGTAGAAATATGCCAAACCCTGACAATGCGGATAATTAGTAACGCGTCTCTGACAATTAATGTACCTATTTCAGTTTATGCCGAAAATATTTTAATTTTTATGAACTCAAATAGTGTAATTTAGAAGTTAATCAAGTTTAAGTAGTGTAAGGTTTTGCGATATGTGTATTTAACTGTAATCAGATACCAACTCATTTCTTTAACCTCCTTTTATCATTGTACATTTTCATTTGTAACTTTAATTATTTTATATTTCATTATAGTTGTTTAGTACATTTGTGTTTTTATTCATTTTTAAAATAGGGAATTGTGCCCAAGCGTACTTAAAAGTACCTGGCGCTCTTTTAATCTACATAAGCAAAGATAAGTAGATTCGTGAAGAACCATCCCCAAATGCCGACTAGAGCTAATGGCTTCTCCAAAACGTAGGTCAAGTGGAGGAAGGTGTAATAGTTACCACTAGTAGTAGAGAGGCTATACTGCACGAGTTGAAAAATAAAAACTAGGGTAACCTAGATGCAGAGTAGACGGAACAAATAACATGACCGTCGTCAAGGGATATCTAAAAAACTTATTATGGTAAAACCAACAGCTCAGCCTTGACTACAAATCACTCACATATAAGACTTGCATGGGACGAGCGACATAAAAACAGAGGTAAAAGTTAGTAGCACAGCAAGTAAAAGAATTCCTAGGACCAGTAAAATAAAGAAAAAACTACGACCGGTCACATGCTACTGGATAGGTAAGAGAAGAAGAAACACGCAAAGGATGATATTTGTTGTATGATAGATCAAAAAAAAACGAAGAGAAATATTATACTATATAATCAGAATGGCGGATCACCGACTAGTTGAAGTGGAAAATCCGAGGGGGAAACGGCTGAGGGATTATGGGGTACACTCCTTAGGAATTACAGGAATTATTTGGGATTATTATAATTATGTGGAATTATTTGGGATTATATCGGATTGCATGGGATTATTTGTAATTATGTCGCATTACAGTATTTGGATTTATGTGGAATTATGCATGATTACTTGGTAGAATTATGAGGGATTCCAAGGTCATCAGAAAGAATGTTTTTGTATCTATTGTCCTGTACAATCAACAATACTTTATGCAATCGAATCATCCCTTCAAATTAAACGTCATGTCCATAGTTCAATCACAGTAGTAAAGATCAAATTGAATTTTTACAGAAAGTGCCCTTTGTAGTTTTTCACTTCCACGAATGACGCCTTACGACTCATTACGTGATCATACGATATTTTGCGGGAAATTGCTGATCGTACACTAGTTTGAACCGGTTTCAACCGAGATTTGAACGTATGAGAATAAATATATTAAGTGGTTTTTTAATCAGATTTCTAGCTCTGAAGCGAATACTTCGATAGAACATGCTGAAAAAGGTAATTCAGCTCATCAAATGATAACTTCCTTACAAAATTTAGAAGATGATAAGGCAAAAAATGTTGGGAAAGCCTGCAAAGCAATAAATATAATTAGCAATACTCCCATTGTTCCTTTGTTCAATAATGATATCAAACAACAAAAACATCTTAACAATATTGAACGTCCTATTGCTAGCTGGATTTTTTGTGATAATTCTTTTGAAGAAACGGAACCAGGTGAACCAGAAGCCTCATGCTCGAAATGGAAATCTTCTGATGGTGTTGAAAATCGAAACGGGGACTGTAATAAATTTTACACACATAACGGTTCACCACAACCGAAAAATATCAAGGCACTACCATCGCCGGGAAAGTTGTGTTTACCGTTTTCTAGGATTACAATGGCATCGTTCACATTGAATTTTTGGAACGTGACTGCACTATCAACTCCGAAGGATATGTTAACACTCTAACAAATCTGAAGCGGCGGCTGCGTAGGGTTCGTCCAGACAATGTGCCAATTCTGCATCATGACAACGCTCGGCCTCAAGTCAGAGAACGCGCATAGCACTGGAGGAGTTTGGGTTTCATGACGTTTTACCTCATCCACCTTATAACCCCGGTCATGCGCCTTGTGACTTTTTCCTCTTTCCGAAGCTTAAGGAACATCTCAAGGGCAAGCGCTTCTCTTCGGATGCAAAGGTGATACGGAGGTGCGGAAATGCTGAGGTGGGAAGCTTTTAGACTTTTCCACGACGGACTTGCAAAACTCTTAGTACGTTGGCGTAAATGTATTGCTGTCAATGGCGATTATGTGAAAAAGTGAATATATCAGTGCGTAGAGGACAGTTATACTGTTATTTCACATTTATATGTAAACCATATATCTATTATATTATTGTATGTATGTTTTATTATAATTACTATTGGTAATTAAATTTACCTTTATTTACTTCTGTATATACAGCACATTCATAAGAGAGTCAATATTTTACAATCCGAAAAGTACCATTGACAAGACCTATCTGTCTCCAAAGAGAAAATGATTCTCAAGATTTTCTTTTGCAGGATGAATAACCTTTTGCATGATTAGAACTTCCTACATAATTATTCCATATCAATGCATGCCCTATAAACTGTCAGTAATGTTGAAATATCAACGAAGTGTTCTAATTCAAGTTACAGTGAATGAATACTTTTACAAACGTTATTAATATGTATGTCCAAGGATTTATCTATAATAAGACTTAAAATATGCTCGTATAGCATTCCGTTGCAGACTTCCCATTTGTACTAGTTGTTTATTATACCGTGGATAAAATGCAGTCGTTGGCAAACTGACATATGTTCTTCAGATGTCTAAATTTATTCTGAAGCTTATTTGCAAGTATTATAAACAACAATGGTTAAAATACAGAACCTTGAGGCACAGCAGAAAAGAACAGGCAAAATGTATATAAAATAGAAGGCATTTTGCTCTAAACGTTATTAATACTTTTAGTTATTGGCACATATAAAATTAGTTTACTAACTAGCTAGTATTAAGGGGATATTAAAGTCGATTTGTATTTGGGAACTGACTATAATTGCTTTTGGAGGTGTTGGCCCGTAGGAGGAGCCAAATGCAAGCCATCTCATTCTCATATATTTGAAATGAATGTGTTGTTTTCCGTCACCCGAATACAGAGAAAAAATACAGCTGAGGGCGCTGCTAAAATACAAATAATTCAGTACCGCACTATTCCGGAATTTCTTAATTTAATTACTCAAATTAAACTTTTTTTCGCATTTTCAAAAAGCTATATCTCACAAGAAAACATTGGTCTACACGGGAATTACATCCGTTTTGATCAATTTCATTTAATTATTTCAGATTTTGACTGAGAAACACACGTACATTTTACTCTAATTTGGAATAAAATGGATAGATGGTTGTGACAAAAAATTACATAATCTGACAATCTTTCCGTGTACTCATATCTATATTGGAGTTGTACAGAAAATTTCACATTTCTATCTTGAACAATAGTAAAAAAAACTGGTAAATTCGATATCTTGCTTTCTCCACCGCTTTAATATCCCCTTAAAAATAAACGTACTGCTGCTGCTTCCGCTTTTGCTTTTTCCCGCCTCTTCATTTTCATTTTCAAAAGTGCAATTACTGACAGCGTCATCTTGAATGGTGCTTCTCTTGCTTCTTGCTCTTTTGTCAAATATTTAAAAAATACTGTAGTAAATTATATTAAACGATGTCTGAAGAAATTACAAGTTTCTTTGTAGATCTGGATATATTCGCCAATTTTTTTGACTTTTGTTAGCTAAATGTTTCCTTGTTTTTTTATATGTTAGTAACTAAAGTACATACTATCGATTTTAATGCATTTCCACCATGACATAGAATGTTTGGGGTTAATGACCGCATAATTTCGCTTTGTATTAATATATTCAGCAGTAGGTATACATACATATATAAATACATGCATAAGTATTAGTAAAATCCAAGGGACAAGTAAAATAGTTTTAAGTAGGCTAAAATGTTCATGTATAACCTTTTTGCTGCTTATGATTTTAAAATAAATCGGTAATAATAATAATTTTATGCTACTACCACAGGGTTTGCTAATTGCAATTAGAATACGTCACGATAATTTAGGGTGTTAATATTACGTCCTCAATCATAATTACTGAGAATTAAGACAACAAAAGACCTTTTCTTGAATTTCGTCAATTTTTTCAAATTCGTGCAATATATTTCAATTTTATTCAAGTTGCGCCCTTCATTAATTTCACTAATATAATGGAAATATTTCATTAATATATTCTATTCGCAATGATGTGTCCGGTACGACTGGCATTAACTCCTTTAACTAAGGATAACTAATTAAGAACAATAATAATATATTTTTATTGCAGAAGAAAAATTAATATCTAATTCATTCTCATAAATATTATTTAAAAAAACGCAAATTCAATGACTTCCCTTAATAAAAGATTCTTTCTCGCGTTGAAAATTAAAGTACATTCTGAGATATCATGAAAAAGTAAAGAATATTTTTTAGTAAAGTGTGTCAAGTAATGGCGGAAGAAACTTATTCTAATCTAAATTGCAAATACCTTTAAAGTTCTAATATTTTAATTTATAATTTGGAAATATATTTGGAAAACCCGCTTTTCGGTGTTCCGTATTCTCTGGAATTTTAAAATTTCGTTTATACAATAGTTGTTTCAAATTAAATATACCTATCGGCTCTTTAAATTTGTGCAGAATGAAGTGTTTGCAAGATATGTATTTATAAAGAACATTGCTTTCCTTAAAAGTGTTACTTTATATTACAATATTTTTCGTGTATCAACTTGTTCCCAATTAAATTCTAAATATTTTTTCTTCTTTATTAATCTGTATGGAATGCATAATTGCCCAAATATTTGCAAAAAATGTTTCTGAATAAGAGTGTTACTTCCTGTACGATTTTAAAATATGTATTTTAAATATGAAAGTACGAGGTAGGCGCCAATATAAGAATTTTTATTTTGCAATGTAATCTCCCCAAACTTCTATGCTTTTATTACAACGATTAACTAATAATACGATACCCTTGTAAAAATAATCGGAAGTTTTTCTGTCAAAATGTTCTATAAAAGCTGCTTGCAACTCACTGTCGTCCTTAAAACTACGTCCCCTAAGGTCTTTTTTTAAATTAGTAAACAAAAAAAATCACAAAGAGCCATATCCGGGCTATACGGTGGATGTTCCAATTCTTGAAAGCCGCATTCGCGGATGGCAGCTTGTGAAATGGCGGCAGTATCGACGGAAGCATTGTCGTACAATAATCGCACACCTTTTGTCAATTTTCCACGACTTTTTGCACGAATACTGTCCTTTAATTTATGCAATAAAGACGCATAATATGTGCCGTTCACATTTGTGTTGGGCGCTTTAAAGTCAATTAGCAAAATGCCCTCACAATCCCAGAATATTCTGGTCATCACCTTTTTCGTTGATTGAACGACTTTCGCCTTTCTGGGACGAGGTTCATCAGGTCGCCACCATTCCATGGACTCTCTTTTCGATAGAGGATCGTAAAACAGAACCATGTTTAGATCCCTGGTGACAATTTACTGCAAAATCGGTTTTGGATCGTCTCCACTCATGTTTAAAAACGACTGCGCACATTCGACTCGACGTTCATGTTGGGGAGCTGAAAGAAGTCGCGGTACCAAACGGCGATCTTCTAGCACTAAATCTTCAATAATTAAAATTTGTTGAGGCGTTATTACCTCAATTGGTCGACCCGACCGATCAGCAGCTTCCAGGGATTCTTGTCCCAAACGGAAACATTTTGCCCACTTTTTTACAGTTGAATACGAAAGAGATGAATCACCGTAAACGCCGTCTAAACGTTGCTTAATATGATAAGGTGTATGTCCTTCTATTGTTAAAAATTTAATGACCGCGCGGTACTCAATTTTTGTTACTTCAGACATTTTCGTGCGCTAGTCACGTTGGTTGGCTGGTTACTAAAAACTACTAGGCTTCGAACCGTCATATTTATAGTGTACAGCTCGCGTATATGCGTGCATGACGTGACGGAGTTTGAACACGTTTGAACCTGTGTAAGCCTGTCAGGCCGAGAATTTATGTCGCCTACCTCATATACTTCTCAAGGTTGAGTTTGTGTGGGCTAATAATTTCTTTTACATAAATTCCTCATGCTAATGAGGGTTTTCAAGATTTTAATTGAATCCTTTTCTTGTTATCTTTGAACATGGGTTAATATAAAGTAAAGGTTTATTTACGTTTTGAAGTGTAAACTTCTTTGGGCGCGTTGCGCTGATTGTAGGTACTGAACAAGACTGACCCGTCACGCTCGGATATGTAACGCTCGTTCGGGTAATGTCGGCTCGAGTCGACTAAGGGAACAAGATAAATATATCATATAGAGGTATTTAATTTCAATTAAATTGAAATTTAAATGAATAAATAAATTCATGTCGCCGAGCAGATTCGATCCCAAGCCGGACGGGTATGACCAATGTATGACGCCGGCACGTTATATCAGACCAAGCGCGGGACACGTAATCGAGTATTCATATCGTCTATTTATACATATACATACGACCGAACCGACCCAACGAAACGGCCGCTCGCGTCACTGCTATACTCGTTCGGCGACCGTTACATGGGAGAGCATGACGCATCAGTCGTATAATACGTTACTGAATATTATACGCGTGTGTACATGTGTAAATGTAATAAATGTGCGAATACGTGTTTTATTTAATACGTTACTGAATATTATACGCGTGTATTTCGTATTATTAACCTCGCCTTGATGAATTTTACACTTCTGCTGTGTGGTTTTAAGCACACCCATTTTCTTGTTATAATTTAGCTATAGAAAACAGTATTTGTTTCAAGCAATCATAACACTTCTAAGAATATATTTTAATAACAATAATTTTTATGTCCGATAAGCTTGCTTAGTCTAAATAATATAGGCGTTTGGGCAATTAAATTAAAAGGTTCTATTTTTGAGTAAAATTAAAAACGATACCGATAATTGTACCTGAAATATCTTGCCAACATCTTATTAAAGCATCTTATCATAGACAATAAATCATGTAAGGTGACATTCTCTTTAAAATTGAACATTTATAAAAGTTCAGTTGAATGACATGATACTATTACATTCGTCTTCGAAAAGAGGTATGAGAGGTTTCCCAAGTTAAGGGTTCGGTACCATGCAGTGGCATTGACTTTAGAGGAATGAATATTACCAATATTCATAATGGAAATTTTTTATGAATTTGACAAATGATAAAGATTATTTTGTAATTAGGTACATAAATTTGTTATTATTAATAAGTTTAATGAACGTGTTTAAGTGTAAAGATGATATATAATGTAAATTTAATATAAAATACCCTTTCATGAACGACAAGTGTATGATATCGATAATATATACACTTGTTGTCAGTTTAATCCGAACGGGAAAATAAAACTATTGTAGGTACTATACAACGGTGATATAAATATACAATAGAAATAAAAAACACAAACACTTGGTTCAGATTTACACTATATTTAATTAAAAAACACAACAGCTGTTTCGCCACACTGTAGCTTTTTCAAGTGGTAACAAATTCTAAAATTAATTTGAATTTTAGAATTTGTTACCACTTGAAAAAGCTACAGTGTAGCGAAACAGCTGTTGTGTTTTTTAATTAAATATAGTGTAAATCTGAACCAAGTGTTTGTGTTTTTTATTTCTATTGGAATATGGATTTACATCAAGTAAAGGCCGAATCTATTGAATTTATAAATATACAATCTAAGTACATTACCTTAGCTTTTGTAACGCTTTAAAAAAAGCATTTGGCAAAGATTCTAGAGTAAACATGTTCTAATGCCTATACAGATATATATATATATATATATAGATAATATGAAATAATTACTACTTTAATAAAAGTAGAATTTTGTATATGTCATCTTGACGTTTATACTTATAAGTCACTCTCATATTATGTAAAATTGTTAATGTTCGTCAAACCCATATATTTTATGTCCTAGTGTGGCAATTATCTGATGAAGGAATAAATATATTTCCGAAACGTTATTAAGCCAACAATTGTGTTTTGAATCAACTATCCAGCCCAAAATTCTACTTTTATTAAAGTAGTAATTATTTCATATTATATTATATTTGCTAATTATCAGTAATTATATCTTTAATCTAACTATATATAGATATATAGATGAAGAGATAGTGATAAATTAATGAGAAATATATAAGTTTTTAATACCAGATGGTATCACACATCTAGGAAGTATGAAACTAATCTTGCATATAATCTTTATGGATGAAATGATAAAGGAGTGTTGTTAAAGGGTAAACACAATACATATACAGCGTGTCCCAGGATTGATGTTACAAGAGGTGTGTGGAACTAAAAATCTTTGAATCTGAATTTGATCTTTTGTAAATAAGCCCTACTTGGTTTGAAACATATTTTTAGTATAGTTTCGAGTTTGTAAAATCACGTAGGCCTTGACTGTTGAGCAAGATCTATTTCCGTTTCAGGTAAAGTACCTTTCTCGTTCACAGTATGTTAAAATATTACTAAGAAAAGTTGTTCAGAATCACAAACTATGGCCCTATAAAAAATTTGCGGAAGATCTACTTACTTTGATTAAATCGTTTTTTGTTAGATTCAACAAAATAAAATTATATGCATTATCATCGGGGAGAAATGTATTGAAGCACGAAATTTTTATAAAAACATAGTATTTTAAGACGAAGCAACTTTTAGCACAAATGGCGTTATTTCCTTTCAAAATTGTCGCTACTGGTCTACAAAAAATCCAAACTTTCGGATCAATTGTAGAAGACAGTATTAGCAAAACGTGACTGTGTGGTGTGCCATTTCATATCGTTCTGGCATTATTGGACCTTACTTCATAGAGGAGCGGTTAAATCAGGATACTTATCTACAGCTATTTGAAAGATTCAGGGAAGAGAACTTACATGATGTGCAGCTGACAGAAAGACTAGCAATTTATTTCCAACAAGACGGATGCCCTGCAGATTCAACATCACGCGTAGCTGAATGGATAAATTTGGTATTTGGAGAAAGGTTGATAGCTAGAAATGATTCGTTTGCGTGGCCTCCAAGGTCGCCCGATCTCACTATACTAGATTTTTATTTATAGGGTCGCCTCAAAAACCTAGTTTACTCCCAGCCGATACCAAACAGTAGAGAAATAATAAAAGAAAGAATACGAAACACCATACACCATATACAAATCGAGAAATTCGGAACAGTTTCAGAGAATTCAGGCGTCGTATAGAACGGTGTGCAGAAAAAGGTGACAGTTAAGTTGAATAAATGATTGATTGTACAGCAATACTATTATTACATTTTATACACTTAATTTGTGAATAAATATAAATTTATTTAAAACGAAAATGAAAAGTGTGAACACATAGATGTTAAAACTATCATCAAGCAGCGGTGTCTGTGCGTTCGATTATCGGCAATGGCACTTAATGTATGTGTGCATCTCAAACACATGCATATATACCGTTTGTCTGGTTTTAAAGTTTCTATTCACCTACTCGCACACACACATGTGCATACAGAGCGACATGCGTATGTGTGGTGGGGAGCTGCATTGTAGAGGAAGTATGCTTAAACGTTCATTCCTCGCGTTAGTACAACTGAAACCGTCTCCGAAGTAGGTTACTAAAAGACCAGCAAATAATGGCGCGTTATACTTTGCAAGAAAAAGTTCAAATTGTTTTCTGGTATGCAGCAAATAACTCTGCTGCTGAAGTAATAAATTTATTTACAGCAGCATATGAAAACCGTCCTGCGCCTTCTGTAACAAGTGTACGCAAGATCGTACAACACTTTCGAACACATGGTTGTATCAATTCAAATCACACAAGAATACGACGGAATGCGAATGATGAGCGAGTAGGGCAGGAAATTTTAATTTGTGCAAGTGTCGAGGAAAATTCATCATTAAGCTGCAGGCAAATTGCTGCTATATTAAATGTCAGTAAAGACATGGTTCAAAAAACTCTTAAAAAATATGGGTACAAAAGTTTTAAGTTGCAGAAGTCAAATACTCTGTACCCTGAGGATTATTTGCGACGGATGACGTTATGTGAACGTGTATTGGAAATGGCTAATAACAATGAACAATTCATTAGTAATATTCTATTCACTGATGAATCTACATTTCCATTACATGGTCGACATAATCCATCTGTTGCCCGTTGTTGGGCTAGGCAAAATCCTCATGCTACTTACAGAGCTCATACGCAATACCCGCAAAAACTGAATGTATGGGCTGGTATTTTAGGAGATTATATCATTGGACCATTCTTTATAGACGGTGCGCTAAATGGCGAAAAGTACCTCGGCCTTTTACAAAATCAAATTATACCTGCAGTACGGGCATTACCAAATATTCTAATGGAAAATATTTGGTTCCAACAGGATGGTTGTCCTGCCCACAATTATGGTCCCGTTCGGGAGTACCTTAACGGTGTTTTCCCGGGAAGACTAATTTGTGGACGGGGCACTGAACCATCTTGGCCCCCTCGCTCTCCTGATTTAACGCCGCTAGATTTCTTTCTGTGGGGATACATTAAATCAAAAATTTTTACTTTTGAAGAGAACAGGGCGAATGACTTAGAAGGTTTAAGAAACAAAATTTCTGATACCATAGAAAGTATTCGCCCTGAAATGCTTAGGAATGTTCGAAGGGGTTTTTACGACCGCTTAGGCTACTGCCTGGCACGGGAAGGACAAACGTTCGAACATCTGCTGTAAAAATTTTATTATAATTTATTTTTATTTTATTTAGAATTAATTTTTATTTTGTTTAGAATTAATTTTTATTTTCTTTATTTAAAGTAATACTATTTATTTCATTTGAAGCTTCTTTTAGTTACAATTTTGGAAGAATGATGTTTCGCTTGAAATGTTGTATAAATCATTGATTAATCTTAGTAATATTCAAGAAAGAACACGCAAAATATTTAAAGAAAACGCATGTGTACACCTCCCTGCTATATCACATGTCTCCCAAGACTAATATTCTGTTTCGTAAGTAGCTCGATCCCTACCAGAATCCCTACCCTCAGCCATCCCTCCACATATACACACGCATGTCGCATTGCGTTCACGTGTGTGTGTGTGTCCGAGTATGTACAATGATTTCTATAGACACTTTAAAACCAGACATACGGTATACATACAGCTTGAGCGCGCGGGGTATGATCACCCGATGTTAGTCGATATTCTTCGGACCTATATTCGGCAAATGATCTCCGCTAGCTGTGTTCGCCAAATATAGATATATAGATTTATTTTTCCAGAGTTGTTATTTCGTTATATTTACTGGAGAGAATCTCTAATTTTAATTTCTATTTCAAGGGTCGTTTTTATGTTATTTTATGGTATTCCTGTTATACTTATTTATAGTTTTTTTTTACCATGAAATTTCTATTTATTTATTTTTCTCTAGACATCTTAGTTTATTCTGCAGATGTTTCAGGCGGGTTGTTTTTATTTCATTCTAAAACCCAGTTGTACTGCTATAACTTTGTACACAACTACATTATTATTTAATTTCATTAGGATAATCATAATTACGTTATAAGTATTACAATCTTCGCGTTATTATCGACTTAGTTATCTAAGCAATCGTCATCACTTAAAGAGAAAATTTAATTTGTTCTTTTTGTCAATCTGCAAAAAAATAATCAGATCACTATGAGTTCGAATATGAGCAGGCAATGCTAGTATGTTGTGCGTTACTCTAATATGTATTATCGGACCACGTTTAGATGCGAGTTTACGTATACCATCAGGTGATCATACCTCGCGCGCTCTTGCTGTATACGTTTTACGTATAAAGGTATATATGTAAGTCACAGTAATAAATTTATTTTGTTGAATCTAAAAAATAACGATTTAATCAAAGTATGTAGATCTTCCGAAAATTTTGTATAGAGCCATAGTTTGTCATCCTGAACAACTTTCTTAGTAATATTTTAACACACTGTTAACGAGAAAGGTACTTTACCTGAAACGGAAATAGATTTTGCGCAACTGTTAAGGCCTACGTGATTTCACAAACTCGAAGCTATACTAAAAATAAGTTTAAGGCCAAGCAGGGCTTGTTTACAAAAGCTCAAATTGAGATTCAAAGATTTTAGTTTCCGCATACCTCTTGTAACATCAATCCTGGGACACGCTGTATAATACAGAAACCTAGAGAGTGTGCAGACAGCAGAAGGTGTTTTCACAGATGACCCAGTAATAATGGCAAAGCCAAAGAAGGAAATATTAAGCAGCATTAGGGTATGGAACGACATATTGAAGAGAAAACCAAAGTAATGGGGATGAAACAAGAATCAGAAAAATTAATTAGAGCACTAGCAAGTAACAGCATAGAACAAGTTGAAGATTTCCAGTGCATATAGAATAATGATAGACAGTAAAGATACGAGTCTATTGAAATTAACAAAGGAAAAGAAAAGGCATAGGTTTTAAATAATAGATGACCGAAATGAAGTATCTGAAGGTATTGCGAAAAAGGGCACACTAAGAAATTAAGAGATAAAAATCGAGCTATTAGAGGAACTAATTCTCGATTTTATAAAAGGAAGAGCTAGTTAAGTTGAAGGCGACACAAAGAATGAAAAAGTCAAAGAAGGCCAAGCAAGTATGGGCTGTACAGGTCCGAAACAAGCAGAGCACAAAGAAGACCAAGAAACATTGGATAATGCACATGGCAAATTTTCAACGAGAAAGAAACAACTTGGAAAGAAGCGGTAAGTTATAGCTTAATTTTAAACATATGTGACCTTCTCCGAGAAAAGGGACCTAGTGTGTGAAAATGAAGTTTTGAGAAAAACGCATTTAAAGTTTCATAACGCATTATCACTTTGAACACGCCTTCAGTTGGGCGATGCGATTTGGTATGGTTAGTTATGATTGGGTGCCGACTTTGGTGACGTCATGCCTATGTGGTGACGAATTTTTTTTCGCTTTTAGTGTGACAATACCTTTGCTATTGTTGCTGCTCTGTACACATTGTAAAAATAACTATAAGAAAGGAAAAGAATAAAGTGACGCTTCAGTCTTGTGCCAACTGTATAACGTGTGTTATCAATATCTCAAAAGTTGTTTCGCAATTTTGGTTCTTTTGTAATTTTGTTACTAAGCTGATGTTAATTTGAGGTAATTTTTATAAAAATTGATATTTCTGATAGTTTTGATGATGATTTAAAAAGACTAGACTCGGTTTATGGCGATGATGAGATCGATATGACGTTATCTGAAAGTGTCGGTGCTAATACTTCGGGACTAACTGAAAATCAAAGTTTTTTGCATGATGTTTCCGAATCCAATATTATATCCGAATTGGAGGAATCCGTTGAAGATATACAAGAGTCGATGAACATCGATTTGATGTACGGAGAAAAATCCGAAGCATGTTGTTCGAAAGAATGTAATAAGATAATTCCAGAAAATCTTGCTATACAAAGCCGGCAATTTTTCCAAGAATTAAGTAAACCAGAACAAGATTTAGTCCATTTGAGCCATTTGGAATTTCATCGACAACATTTATCGCTCGAAAACGTTTATAATACTGAAAGTTGGAAGAAGTATGGCCAAAGGGTAAAAAATAAATCCAGAGTTGATACAATGTACTTATTTCGTGGCATTCATATTTGTAGAAAGATGTTTTGTTTTATTTACGATGTTGGTTTAAAACGTTATAAAAATTTGATTCGACATAGTGATAATGTTGGCTTTTCTGAACGAAAACATGAACTAAGTGGCAAGTCTTCAAAACGGCAATCGCGTGTGTTACCACCGGAATCACTTACTCGTATCGTTCAATTTATTCAAAATTTTGCTGAAAAATTCGCAATACCTCTTTCTGGTAGAATGCCAAACTACAAAGACTGTAAAGTAATGCTGCTACCATCCAGTGAAACAAAAAGTGCTGTTTATCGTCGTTTTGAGAAAGTTTGTCTTACTGAAGATAGAATCGCAATTAAAACTTTTTACAAAATTTGGATGAAGTACTGCCCTTACATCTCGCCTATGAAACCGAAAACTGATCTTTGTGACGTCTGTCAACAGAATACCTTGATGCTACGACGAGTTTTGGAAGAATCTGATTCAGATACAAAAGAAGCAAAATTACGAATGGCTGTTACTCATCTTGACCATGCGAAACGCCAGCGTGAATTCTACCAACAATGCTGCAAGATGAGTGATGCTTATTCTACTCTTGTAGTGAGTTTCGACTATGCACAAAATATATCTTATCCATCCAGTCCACAACAAGTCGGAACGGCATATTTCAAAGCAGCTCGTAAATGTTCAATTTTTGGTATTCATAATGAATTCACTAACGTTCAGTCGAACTATTTATTATACGAAGAGTTCGAAATAGGAAAAGGACCTAATGCTGTCATTAGCCAAATTCACGATTACTTCACGAAGAATGCCGTTAAAAATTTAGTTTTATTTTGTGATAACTGCGTAGCACAGAATAAAAATAATGCAATGATGCATTATTTGGCCTGGCGAGTGGATTCTGGCTTAAACGAATCGATATCATTAAATTTCCTCCTAACTGGCCACACCAAGTTCAGTCCCGATCGCTCTTTCGGATTAATCAAACCAGAATATAGTCGCTCAAATGTAGATTATTACCAAGATTTTGAAGATGTGGTCAATAGATCTAGCAGTAATAAATTTAACAACGCTCTGAATGGAAGTGAAGTAGAGTGGCGAACATGGGATACTCATTTCGAAGGATTTTACAAAAGATTACCAGGTAAACTGTCGCGATTTTGTGATTTTAATTTTTCAAATTCATTTCAATTAATTTTGTAAACTTTTGCATTTTAGGTATTACCAAGTACCACCACTTTGACTTCAAAAAAAACGAAATTGTATGTAAAGAACTTGTGGACTCGGAAGAAGAAAGATTTAATCTGCGATTAACGGCTGAGCTACCAAACGAATTACCTCCGCTCATTGCACCAAGCGGTTTATCGTTAGATCGCAAATGGTATTTGAATGAGAATGTCAGGGTCTTATGTACTGATTCACAGAAACGGGATTTTGTAGCTCCTAAACCGAGTGAACCCAAAGCGAAAAAAAATCGAAAAATAAATCTGAACCTACCAGCAAGAAAAAAAAAATCGAAGCACCGGATCACGAGAAAAAGAAAGCTGAAGTCAAAGCGCCGAAAAAAGAAAAAACTGAAATTGTCAAACGGAAGAAAATCGAACTACCAGATCACGAAACACCGAAAAAAAAGTCCAAACTCCAAAAAAATTCGAAGACTGACGAAAAAAAAACAATTTCAAACAAAAAAAATAAAATTTTAATGTTTTTCTCATTTTTATCGATTTTCCCAAGTTCGTTTTTATGGGGTAAATAAATTTTTATCAGAAATCTAACTCATTTCATCTTATTCTACACCCTTTTAGGTACCAGAATCCACTCTTAAGTCCAAACCCGTTTTTTGACACACTAGGTCCCATTTCTCGGAGAAGGTCACATATTGCTGTGGTTCGCAACATTATAAAATTTATTTTTGTATATTTAGTATAATTTCAAAATCAAGATATTTTTGATATTTTAACTTTATGATTATTATGTAAAATAATTGTTAATTTTTGCTGGTGTGTTGTCAAAGAATACTCAGTATACTTTAAAAATACCGATACTTCGTCGAGTTACATATAAACGTATGGGGGACACTTTAAGCAAATGTATACATAATTTCTGTTTTTCGTCTACTTTTTTAAGTATGAATTTAGGCGATGTTTTACATTTAAATAAAACGGGTATGTGCCTTGTTTGCGGATGTGTTTTTATACTTTTTCTATATGGATAAAAAAAAAGAAAAATAGGATTTGACTAAAAAGAAAAACGAGTGAGCTGTTAAAAGGCATTCACACGAAAACAACGGATTTGATATGTTGATATTTCAGTTTCAAAAAATTTAAATAGAATTCAAAAGAGTGACAATTGTTTAGTAATATATAAAAGACAGTTCTGTAAAGTGCATACTGTGTAATTGTGACACATAAGTGATGAACATTGCTAATTCATTGTGTAAAAATTTTTGCTTCAGTCAGTTTGACACCGATTGAACATCCTTAAAATATTAAAGGTACAAATGTTTTGTGTAGATAGTAAGATATTTACGATATAAAATATAATAAGACGCGGACATGTAGCTGCCAACAAAGTGACCTCTTTACCTTTAATTTGACGAATTAGAAACACCTTTAATGTATACAAGGTTTATGTTTTATTTAAAAAAAATAATAATACTTTAACATAAAACGAAAAACGTGTAATTTGTTAATACTTGAGAAAGAGATACTAGAGAGTATATTAGTTTATTTTAGATATTCAGTAAAATAAAAAACTTTAAAAAAAACATGGTGAATATAAAGATCTTATTTGAAGATGCAAAGGTAATTACGTAACAATAATTATATTCTTTGACTTTTAACATGATAGATTCATTTTCTTTTTGGATTTGGAATTCTAATTGTAAATATAAAAATCGTGTTAAAAGGAGTTTTATTTCTTTTTTGTTATAGTTTTTTTTTTAATGTATACAGATAAAACTATATATATATTTGTTCTAAGATGTATTGTTTTTTTAAAAAATAATCCTTGCCATACCATATCAAAATTAGAATATTATAATAGTTTTAAATAAATATATATATAAAATAAAAAAAAAACTACACCCTGGGAGAAAAAGAGAGCCGGTTTTTCGGAAGCGTTCTTGGAAAGGTAAGAAAGACAAAATAAGTGTGTAAATCGCTGTAAACCCACGTACATGTAGTTTCACAATATATCTGTGATCATTTATCTTAAAAATAATTAATTAATTCACTAATTAAAAAAAATTAGAGGTCACAGCAATATGTTGTAGAGGAATATTTCCAGATTCGAAGAAGAAGTAAGACTCTTACTTTTAACGAAAATGCAAATATGGATGCTTTACAGATTTATTTATTAAGGGAAAAAAAGTATTTAAAACGTGATTTGGAACAATTTTTTTAAAAACAAATTTAAATTCAGACTTCAGTAACATTAATACTCTTATCGAACAGAAATTTTTGCCAAATAGCTCGCAAATTATTTATTGGGCACATATTTTATTCGCTCTTACAGATATGGATTCTATACTGCTTTTTAAAGGTATAACAGTACTTAAACATATACATTTTATACCAATACTACCAAATTTGGAAAGGAATACAATATTTACTTTTTTATCAAAAATAAGTTTTTTCGCATACAACAAATTGTTTATTATTTTAAAAAAGCAATATTGGAATTTCTTTAGTTAAGTTTGCAAATGAAGGCAAATGATGGCCTTCATTATCTATACATTGTTGTAGCCGTGTATTGAAGTTTCGCAACATCTTCTGAAGCATCTCTCGCGGTATGCGATCTTTTTCCAGGCGTATTGCTTCTTTTAAGAAAAGAGTCGTAGGGTGTTAAATCTGGCGAGCACGCGGGCCATGTAATGTCACCGAACCTGGAGATCAAACAGCCGGGGAAAATTTCCTTCAGAACAGCCATTGAATTATGTGGGCCGTGGCGCCATCCTGTTGGAACCAAGACGTGGTGGTGCAAAAAAATTTTGAATCATGCCCACATACCGTTCAGAAGTGACGGTAATCATGTTCCTCAAAAAAGTAATGTCCGACGATGCCTTCACTGCTGACTGCAGTGAAGGCATCGTAATTAACAGTTTGCTGTTACCCTATCACTATGTAAAGGCCTTTCTTGAATCGGTCTCACACACACCACTCCAATAACGCATATTCTGCTTATTAATACAACCGGAAAGTTGGAAATGCGCCCGTTGCTGAAAAAAATCACTGCGTCTTCAGGCAAATTAGCAATCAAATTTTTAGATGCCTGTAATCGATTATTACAATCCTGTTATCCATCGTTCTTGTGTAACGACCATCTTGTAAGGATGGAAATTATGGTCAATGTGAAGAATTCGACGTACAGTACGCCTTGATAGGTTGAGGGCGATCGCGCCTTTTCGAGCAGAGCGAGTAGGAGACCGTATAATGGACTGCCTTACTCTCTCTATGTTCTCCGGTATCCGACTGGTCCTCTGTACGTCAACTCTCTTTTTCGCAACATTCCCATATCTGCAGAAGTTATCCACCGAAGACAGAATCAATTTCGGATCGGGCACTGTATTTCGAGGAAGAATTTGGTAGCGAGAACGCATCGCACGGTACATCGCGACGATAGAACTTTTTTGAGAAAAGAAGGTTTTAACGACAACAGCGCGTTGCTCAATAGACCACACCATTTTGGCAATTGATAGGTGACAGATTGAAACTTCATTTCTATTTAAATCCTGTCGCAATTTTGAGATGTAACATTTAAATGTTCATTACGATTGACATTTGTCCACCAGTTTGGTGTTTTTTCAAAAAATGCAGAAATATCCATAACAATATTTAGAAAAACGTATTTCTTATAAACAACTTTTTCACTACTTTTTAAATCCTGTCGCAATTTTAGTGGTTAGATGCAGATGCAGTAATGTTTAAATGTTCATTACGATTGATATTTGTCCATCAGTTTGGTGTTTTGTAATATGTAAATATATTGCTTATATAAAAAATGCAGAATTATCAATTACAAAATTTAGAAAAACGTATTTCATACAAACAACTTTTTCATTACTTTTTAAATCCTGTCGCAATTTTGGTAGTTATATGCATTAGCTATTAAACGTGCATTACGATTGATATATCTTCCAATAAGTTTGGTGTTATTACTATTACTAATGTTGCTAGTACAAGTTTCCCTAAAATTCCAATTTTAAAACTGTTCGGACCTTCAGGATTTGGAACGGTTCTAGAACCAGGATTTGGCCGGACATGCGCATTATTATCAGAACTACTAATTCTAGAACGGTTCCGGAACTGTTCAGAACTGGAGGTTCGAACAAACCTAAGAAATTGACATTAATATTGAAAAGATACTTGAAGGCAAAACGACATTTATCAACAAAAGACAGAATCTATGATGGTAAGTTACTAGGACACATAAATTTTTATTTCTGAGCTAGCATAACAGAGGACTTAATTATATTTTTAATTATACAAATAATATTAAATTGTGTGATTTTTAAAAGATTAATTCAATAGATTCGGCCTTTACTTGATGTAAATCCATATTCCAATAGAAATAAAACACAAACAATTGTTTCAGATTTACACTATATTCAACTTAAAAACACAATAACAGCTGTTTCGGTACACTGTAGCTTCTTCAGGTGATAACAAATTCTAAAAAAAATAATTTTAAATTTGTTATCACCTGAAGAAGCTATAGTGTAGCGAAACAGCTGTTGTGTTTTTAAGTTGAATATAGTGTAAATCTGAAACAATTGTCTTTTTATTTCCATTAATAATATTTTATTATTTAATCATATTAAGAATGGTACTACGTGCTCCCTGGTACGTGAGTAGTACCCAAACCCATACAGACACCAATATTGCCGATATAGAAACATTCATAAAAATTCCGACAAAAGATTTTTATCAGAAAATTGACATACAGAACAACACACCTCATATGAGTTGTTATACGATCAGCAGGATTACCTGCTGAGGAAACAACCTAGGTTAGCTATAGAAAAACGAATCATCTGTAAGAGTACATTTTCAAAACCCAACAAAAGCAAGATGAGCTACTTTCAGACTATAAGTAAAAGGCCAGGGGCCTAACTGTAACGTACAATAAAAAAGAAGATTTTATTACTTCATAATCACTCCAACAATATCTATGTATAAGAATGTCTTATGGTGCCCACACTTAATACTTTTTAAAGAGAAGATTACTTTTCTCAGTGGCGTAGTTTGGATTTGTCAATCTACATGCTTCAGTCAATCAGGCCTCCTATTTTTTTCTACCTAAATAAAATTAGTTAAGTGAGAAATTTTAATTTAGCGCTATTTCTCAAACCTACTTCTACAATCCACTGCAATAGTAACTTTCTGCGTCAACAAATGGCAGCACTGCAGTCGCTTGTAAAGTGGTCGGCATTGATGTTCGTATTAGACAGGGTTCTCTAATTGAATTCTTGAATGCAGAAGGTGATACGCCCATTCGCATTCATGAAAGACTGAAAAACGTGCACGGTGATGCAATAGTGGATGCCAGCACTGTTAGACGATGGGTACACCGCTGTAACGAGGCTGAAGGACAAATACCGTTGGCTGACAAAAAGCGAAGCGGCAGGCCGTTGACTGCAGTGACTCCACGCAACATTCAGCAAGCCGGTGATATCATTCATGGTGACCGCCGGATGACTGCATATGAATTGTGTCATTCATCTACAGTCATACGGCGGTCACCACGAATAATTGAATGTTGCGTGGAGTCACTGCAGTCAACTTCTAACAGTGCTGTAATTCACTGTTGTATCACCGCACACTCTGTCTAATACGAACATCGATGTCGGCCATTTTGCAAGCGACTGAAGTGCTGTTACTTGTTGACACAGAATTACTATTGCAGTGGATTGTAGAATAAGGTTTGAGGAATATCGTCCGTTTCAAATTTTTCACTTAAGTAACTTTATTTAAGTAGAAAAAAATAGGAGGCATTAGATATTGTGACTGACCCTTGTATTTTTATATATAATTTCTGCATAGATAACTTAAATTTAGTTTTAGTTGATTGTTGCATTTCGATTTTTTTTAAATATAGAAAGATAAAAATGAAATTACATCTAAACCAAATAATGAAGACAAATTACATTATCAGTTGTTCTAACTACAATTGATAACAGTAGAGAAAGTTCAGTTGTCAACAAATAATTGCCGGCACTCAAAGAATAAAAAGATTCATCTTTTTATCAAGTGAAGCGCTATCATAGGTTATTTAGATTTCGAATAATGGATAACATATTATTAACGGCAAATAAGTACGACCATACTTATTACAGCGACTATTTTGCATCTCGACATTATTGTCGCTCTCGAAATAATTATGTGCTGCAGGTTTTCTATTCGACCTTCGTCCGACAAAATTAACATCGGCCACGTTAATATTTGCGTAATTTGTGATAAGAGCTAATGTGTCACATAACCGGAAGGTCAAAAAGTCGACGATAGATTTATTTATGCGATTCCAAAGAACATTGGCGAATAAAAACCCAATTTGAATACTTTCATACATGTACCTACGTAAAGATATTATTTTTAGCAAATGCGTCAACTATTAATTATTAAAGAAGTATGAGGCACATTAATTAAACGTATCGCCTTAAGACGCCTGATTAGAATCGAAAACAAATATCCATGCATAAAATACCGAACTAGGTGATATAAGAGACGATGTAGGATTTTTTGTTTTATTAAAATTTGCATACCAGCACCCCCAATTGCTATACTTTATGACTTACATTTACATAATAACATCAAGATTAAAATTTCGCACTAAATAAATGAGAAACTTTACAAAAAAAACATTGTCGTAACAATAACAATGTAAGACACTTATACACGCTTTTATTAATCAAATTAGATTGAAAAAAACATATATAAGTACGAGGTAAGCGCCAAATTTTCTCGGTTTGAGAGGCTTATTCCCGTTAAAACATATTCAAAGTGTGGAAATCGAGCGGGCAGAGCAGACTAGTCTGAACAGAAGTTCCTCGCATTCAACAGAATCACCGAATGATTGGTTTATCGTTATATATTCTATAAGTAAATAGTAGTTTCTTATAGTAAAGCCATTAAAAAATAATGATTTCTGATATAACTTTTTTTTTTTAAAATGTGTTACCAGGTAGTACAGAAAAATAAGAAAATGCGATGAAATCAATGGATACGAATACTGTACATACGAGGGTAGTCTGAAAAGTTTCCGACCTCAACATGAAGATGGCAGCATTCGTTGACAAAAGTAGTGGAGCGTGTTTATGCATGTTTTGACATGTACGCACCAAAACTTCAGCCACTTCGGACGCTCAGTTATTGCTTAACAATCGTTTGACTAAGTTGCTGTGAGTGTTTTTGTGAAAATGGAAAAACTTGAGCATCGAGCTGTGATTAAATATTTATTTTTGAAAGGCAATACGCCTACACATATCAAGGAAGAGTTGGACGCTGTGTACGGGGACTATGTACCATCATTTACCACCGTGAAATTTTCGGCAGCTGAATTTAAACGTGGCCGTACCAGCTTGGCTGACGATGAACGTTCGGGACGTCCGAAAACTGCAACCACTGACGATAAAATTGCTAAAGTTCACCAAATGGTGCTACACAACCGCCGAATTAAAGTTAGAGAGATAGAAGAAGCCAAGAAAATATCTAAAGAACGTGTTTGTCACATATTAAATAAAGATTTAGACATGAGAAAGCTGTCTGCGCGTTGGGTGCCGCGGTTGCTCACGTTGGATCAGAAACGTGTTCGAATGAACATTTCGATCGCTCTTTTGGCGCAATTTAGGCGCAATAAATCAGAGATTTGGCGCCGGCTAGTTACTGTTGATAAAACTTGGATACACTACTGCACCCCCGAATCAAAAGTACAGTTAAAACAGTGGACTGCCAAGGGGGAATCGGCGCCAAAAAAGGCAAAGACTGTTCCTTCGGCTGGGAAAGTGATGGCGACTGTTTTCTGGGAGAGTCATGGAGTTATTTTTATTGATTATCTGCAAAAAGGGAAAACCATTACAGGAGAATACTACGCATCATTACTTGACAAACTGAAGACAGACATTGCGAAAGAACGGCCACATTTGCAGAAAAAAAATCTTGTTCCACCAAGACAACGCGGTCTCACACCTCAACGGTTGTCATGGCAAAAATCCACGAATTACGGTTTGAACTGCTTCATCACCCACCTTACTCACCAGATTTAGCTCCCAGCGACTTCTTTTTGTTCCCCAAATTAAAAGTTGCACTCGGAGGATAGAGATTTTCATCAAATGAGGAGGCCATCACCTTTGTAAACAACTATTTTGCAGAGAAAGACGGCAAGTACTATTTGGAAGGGCTAGAGAGATGGGAATATCGCTGGGTGAAGTGTATAGACTTACAAGGAGACTATGTAGAGAAATAAAAATAATTTTGTAGGAAAAATGTCTTATTTCTTTGTTAGGTCGGAAACTTTTCAGACTACCCTCGTATATCTCAACAAGAATTTGTTCTCACATGAAATGGGCCATATTAATTAAAAAAAAATTAATAATTACTTCGAAGGACATGAGGAATTAGAAAAATTAGTCGCACCTATAATTGAAAAGAAGACGCCAAAATCTCTGTTGCGAATCACGAATGCTGCAAAGAGGGCTTACTGTTTGTTCTGTTGACCTACACTGATACAATACAATTCTCAGGAAACAATATAGAGCATCATCAAGATGCGCGATAGGCCTCAGAGGGACAACGCATTTGCTAGCTACTTTAAAAATGTCCTAGCTCTGAGGTAAACAAATATATCTGATAACTCTTTAAGGTGAATCCACATTAGAACGAAAATAACGAGTATTATGCCACAAGCAGAATTTGCTAAATGTGGATCTGTCGGCAAGCCGAACATGGCTGAACTAAACCCGCCAAATCTTTTCCGGAGCATGCCAGCAAATCAGAATTGTTTAAAGGAAACTATTGTTCGCCTAATCATTTACTTAACGAGAATACACGTTTGAACTGATTGCCGCATTCGTGATTTGTTGCAATTATTGATACTAGCCATCGGAGCTACGAACACAAACTCATTAAAATCCAGAATCAAAAGATTAGTCAAAAAATTACGAACAGGTTACAGTGTTGATCAGATACTCTTCGACACATCATCACAAGGATATGCAACAGACTCATCCCAGGGATAAGTTTGATGTAGGTAAATATTGACGCAAAGAACATTTGTATATCTCATAAGCACATTCATCACTCCCTCTATTCTTAATTATATTCCTAATGGCGTCTATAAATCAATTAAATATTATTCAATGGAATGCGCAATCAGCTGTCTCCAAAAGAATTAGTTTATATTGTCTCATGATTAAATATAAATCGCACATTGTTTGTCTATCTGAAATGTGGTATAAACCTCATACTGTACAAAAATTCAAATATCACAATGTAGTATGGCAGGACAGAAGTGATGGTTACGCGGGTGTAGCCATCTTAATTAATAAAGGCATAGATTACGAAATAATTGACATACAGCGCGCGAACAGTAAATTACCACAACATGGATTATCTATTTTCCCTTTATACCGTGCGCCACAGTGTAGTATGACGTTCGATGATTATATCCACCTATTTTCCCAATTGCCCACTCCATACATCATCTGCGGAGATTTCAATGCTCATTCCTTAACCCTTGGCTCCTCGAATAATGACAATGCTGGAAATATCTTAATGAAAGCTTTAGAAGCAGCAGGTTGTATGTTTTTAAATGATGGCACTCCAACGAAAATATCTGGACCAGATACTTGTCTGTCAGCCATAGATGTTACACTTTGTACACATGAAGTAATAGAAAAAACAAACTGGTCGGTCTTAGAGGATACATTCACATCAGATCATTTTCCAATAATTATTAATATAAAATATAAAAACAAAGAACCTAATCTGGTATATCCGAAGTCTAGATAGAAAGTTACAGCACATAAAGTAACCCTATATAACGAATATCTTAACAAAAACATCCCTTATATACCAAAACTTATAAGTACAAAAGAAAAACTGGAATGTTTAATCGAATATATTAGCGAGGCCGCTGACGCCGTATTCAAAAGAGAACAACCATTCTCTCCCATGAGAAGACACGTACCTACTTGGTGGGACAGTGATTGTCATTAAAAAAAGAAAAGCAGCCTTGAAAAAGTTTAATATCAGTCGCAATATAATAATATAATAAATAATAATAAAAAAAGAAAGCTGGAGAGGTTTATGTGATAATCTAAATTGCCAAATGCCAATCAAGGAGTTTTGGAAGAAAATCAAATCAATCAACAAACCGCAATCAAATCACCATAAAATTCAGGAACAATCACTCGAACTTTTCCTTCGTAACTTAACACCAGACCATGTAGCTGAAGATGTTCCAGAATGTAACGAACATGAAGATGATCATTTCATTTTAACACCGTTTACATTAAATGAACTAAATTTAATATTGAAAGATACTAACAATACATCGCCAGGTCTCGATGACATTAGCTACCCATTATTAAAATATTTGCCGCTCAGTATTAAGAAAATTCAGCTTCAAATTTACAATGACATGTGGGTAAACGGAGAAACGGTAGATACTCTTAAGAATATAGAAATAGTCCCCATCTTAAAACCTGGTAAGAACCCAAAAAACATAGAATCATATCGGCCAATTGCATTGACTTCATGTATTACGAAGTTCTACGAAACCTTGATAAAGAACAGACTGGAATGGTGGTTAGAAAGCATGGATATTCTACAAATTAATCAGTATGGGTACAGAAAATCTAAAAGCACCACAGACGCCCTGACAAAATTAATATTAGAAGCACAAATTAGTATGACTAAAAAGGAGACAATGTGCTGCATCTTTTTAGACATTGAAAACGCATATGGTTGCGTCAATATAAATAGAATGGATAGAAAACTTAGAAGTATTGGATTACCGGGACGCGCTGCAAGAAATATTACCAACTTATTTAGGAATGCAAAACTATTTGTACGAACGACGGAAAATCAACTGAGAGGCCCCAGAATATCAAACCAAGGCTTATTGCAGGGCTCTTGTTTGAGTCCAATTTTACTTAATATTTACACTCGAGACCTACATT
Source organism: Amphimallon solstitiale (assembly GCA_963170755.1). Taxonomy (NCBI): domain Eukaryota; kingdom Metazoa; phylum Arthropoda; class Insecta; order Coleoptera; family Scarabaeidae; genus Amphimallon; species Amphimallon solstitiale. Next base: position 37,115,873 of record OY720680.1, read on the forward strand.
ATGAGATGGACGCCAACATCAATGTGATACAATACGCTGATGACATATGTGTTTTTTTGGGCAACAAAAATGTGGAAACAGTAATAAGTCAATTAACATTGTGCATGCAAAAACTTGAGAGGTGGTTATTGGAAAACTCTTTAGAATTGTCTCCAAACAAAACAAAAATAATGTTTTTGTCGCGAAGTCATAGTATCCAGTTAGCACAGGCCTAAATCAATAACATCACCTTCCCAGTTCAAGAGGATGTAAAATACCTTGGGCTACACATAGATAAGAAATTGGTATGGACAAAACACATTAATGAACTCACATCAAAATGTGAGAAAACACTTAATTTAATGAAAATGATATCTAGAATTCGATGGGGTGCAGATTATATAATGTTAATGAACATCTACAAAGCATTCATACGATCCACTCTTTTCTATGGCTGCACTTTATATGCAAATACAAGCAATAAAAATTTAAAAAGATTGGACAATATTCAAAATAAAGCTCTCCAGCTATGTGTTGGAGCTATGAAAGCAACTCCTATTTCTGCACTCCAGATAGAGGCCCACGAATCGCCTTTGCAACTACTTAGACAATACTTAGCAAGGAAATATATCATTTCGCTAAAGCAAAAGGCTGAGAAGTCCACTCTAAAAGTAATGAATCACTTTTCGATACTAGACTTAACCCACAGATATTGGAAGAAAAAGAAGTATCTTATCCTTTCTGAAAATTTACGATCCACTTCGGAATTTGACCTTCGATTATACGTTCCCCCCCACAATATAATTGACAATTTCCTAACGTACATTCATTCAGACTCCATCACAATCCCCTCATATATTGGACATCCTGTACATGATATGAAAATATTTCAATCTATAATGGAAAACATCAAGGACACTGTGACAATATTTACTGACGCATCCAAAACGAATGACGGATGTGGATGCGCTCTTTTTGACACGCAGAACAACATCTCGAGAACGTACAAACTTGACGGGGAGGCATCAATATTCACAGCTGAAGCGATTGCAATCGTTGAAGCACTGCGATACGGCGTTAATCTAAAAACCAGGAAATTAGTAATCATGTCTGATGCCAAAAGTGTTACAATATCTCAGCAGTAAGAAATTTTATTTACAAATGAACCCCATTATTCTGGACATCATATTAATTTTGAACCAGTTGAGATCACAAAATATCTTAATAAAAATGTTCTGGGCAAAAGGTCACAGCGGGATCGCACCTAATGAAATGGTAGATAAGCTTGCAAAAGACGGTTGTCAATGTGGAACCCTATATAGAAGCAGCCTCACCAAAGAAGATGCAGTTAGAATTTGCCATCAGCAATTGTTCCGTAAGGAATGGAATGAGCAATGGCAAAATAATTATTTAAGAAAAATGACCCAATATGCATTCATACACCCGGAAACGAATGTTAAAAACTGCTATGACAACATTCATGTATCTCGCTTCTATAGATCGACCATAGCAACATTGAAATTTGGACACGAACAGCATCCAGCCCACCTATATAAATTAAATGTAGTAAACAGTCCGGTTTGTACTTGTAGACATGAATATGGAGATTTAAATCACATCTTTTACACTTGTGAAAATAAAACAGCTGTGCTGGATGAATTCATAAAAGCATTAGTACACCTGAACATACCTTTGCCTACAAATATCTGTCTGCTGCTTCGTATCAACAGTATAGCAATATACGATGTCATCATCAATGCCGTAATAGACATGAAAATAAAAATATGAAAGCCCTAAGAATTACCTTTCCCAAAACATCCTAAGTGAGACTGTTCGTTGACCAGTGGAAAAGCCACCTCCTAGTATTTCCCATAAGAAATAACGTATGTATAAAACATCAACAGTTCCGTAAGTCCTCATTCTTTATACATTATATTTCTCATCTATAGTATTCCTTAATCTATGAATAAAACCGAAGCGCTGTGATGAACCGTATCGTGTAGCTCCACTTAATAACACCCCCTTGCGTCTACCCGCCCCGCGAGTAATATAAGCTGCGTAAGTTTCTATTTGTTGGTAAACGCCCGTCTTAAGAGAAATATAGTGCAAACTAAAATATAAATAAGATTATAAATATTTATAAAAAAATGAACAATTATAAAAATAAATAAAAGGAGCAAAAACCCAAAACAATGTTCAATTATAGCAGGTAAATGAATTAATATTGTAAAATGAGTAAATTTTTTTCATATTTTATAGCATACAGTTATAAGTGTGTTAAAAGTATAGATTAACTATAAAATTTTATGTGTCCTCAAAATCATTAATTGTAAGGAATTGAACAGATATAGAAATACGTACAGCACACCTGCTTGATGAATAATTGAATATTCCTTTACAAGAACTACATGTACTTTGATAAGGCATTAATATGGTCATGAACTCTACTGTGCACAGCACAAATAAGAAGCTGATAAATCGCATCAATCATTATGACATGTTTTATATTGCTCAATCCTAAATTTATTTTTATGAAATTGAGAATATTTCAAGAATGTGGCAAATATAACAAAAACCATGAAAATCCTTAATATTAATAAACCATGGATAGGAGAAATTATTCCTAAAATTTCAGACATGTTTCTGATCAATCTGAAATTTCTAATCAACCGTTTCGGTAAATATTCTTATTTTTTTCATAGGTTTCTGAAAATAGTTAATGAAAACTGCATTGGACTTACAATATGCTATCGCGTATATATATTTAAATTCTGGTGAAGTTGTAGTTTTTTAAAGTTTATTATGAAATCTTCAGTGTAGTAGATCCTTAATTTACATAAAATAACTTCAAGTATAATGTATAATAGCCTTGTCACATTTCTTTCTTATTTTATTGATTATTATCATTGTTAATATAATAGGGAACGCTGCAGTAAAACTAAAATTATTATATACACGTTTATATGCGAAAGAAACACTAATGTTGGTCAAGATCATTGATATATTTAGACCTTTCCTGCCATCGTAGGGTGTGCGAGAAGTGAAACACATTCAAATCTACTCAAAACACTGAAATCCGTATGGTATTGACCCACATGCAATAAAAATAAATATATACCTACATATAGATAAAAAATATAGGTTAAATGTTATTTTATTTAAATTACTTGTAGGGTTAACTTTATCTGGGTTCATTGCGAGATATACAAATACTTATTTGACGTAATTATTACTTTTTAGTTTAGTGTTGATTTATGTCCCAGTATTTTTAATTTAAAAAAACTAATGTGGGTGTATGCATAAAACTGGGTTAAATGTTACTGAAAACACTATTAATTCTACAATAAAAAATAGTACATATATATTATAATTAATAATCTATGAACTTAATAATTTTCTTCAAATTGGTTATATATTCTAATCTGGGTGATAAATATGAAACGGTTTCTTGTCGAAAGCAAAGAAAATTTAAAAATTCTAAATGGGAAATGCTGAAAAAATGATTGTTTGTGGTGTTTAACCTATTTGGAATTCTACTAAACACTAAACCTTACATCTATTACATTATCATGGATTTGTATTAAATTGAAATAATGTTGGTTGGTGAAATCGACTAATCAGGAGTTCAGCGCGAATGATGAGGATATACTGGATGTGCTTTTAAAATTAAGCAAATGCGTATACTATGTCTGCTCATGATTGAAGTAAATTGGTTGTGAACATTCTTTTTTAAAATGTTCTGTTTACCACTGATAATTATGAATTTAATTAGGTAAATTTTGAAGATCGTGGATTTGCATCCCACCCGTGAATCAATTTTTAAACTTAAAAATTTAACTAATTAAATAAATAATTATCAGTGCCACAGCAGAAATTATAATGAAGAATTTTCAACAATGGAAAAAACTTATTTCAAAATTATTTAATATTGGGTTATGAACATCTTTAAACAACAGGGCGTTAAACAGGTGATTGCTTATAACGTGAAATATATTCACATTAATAAATATGTATGTCCCACAAGGGTTCATTTTAGATTGACTATCAAACATATAAACAGGAAACAGTTTTGCCAGTTCAGTAATAACAAGTTTTCCAATTGAGTAACCTGTACTACGTATACGTGTTCAGGAACTTCTAAAGTGCTATAAGCTATTCTATGGATAATAGAGTTCCTTATGGTACTACTTTGTCTTTCTAATTTCCCAGGAACTTAATATATTTGGTGCCTAGTAACAAAGTATGATATCCTGTTTCTTAAGAATTTTCGCAAAAACTCTTGAAATTTTTTGAAATGACGACCTGTCATTAATATTTAATGACATTCCGTTATTGTTTAATATATCACTATTCAACGTAGAAAACAGGTATACTTATCTAGTAAAGTTTGCTTGACATTCAAGGGTTTATTTGTTTTTGTAATAACTCATGTCGCTATTAGAAAGAAGACTTGCTGATCCATAAGTGATCCATTGCAGGATGAAAATTCAATAAAGTAATGTGAAAGATGAAATCTATAGAGATATCAAAGTGTATATACAAAACCATGATGTACCTAACATTAATCACAATTAATTTAGACATTATTAATAGATTTCATTTCTTTCTCTGCTAAATTATTTCTGAAATAGATTTGATGTAGAATTTGTTTTAAACTATAAAACGGCTTATCAGTATTATACTTTTATTCTAACAATTCATCCACTTTAATTGGCACCATATCCTGTATAATTAAAAACATTTGTACAATTTAAGCGCTGTTCGGTATAGATGTGTAAAATAAGTTTTTTGATTAATAGGAAAAACGATATTAAGAAGATTATTATGAAAATTATTTAAAGAATTTGATGTTATTTAGCTTTTGAAACAAGGACAAGGAATTAACACCGAATAGATCAGTGAGCTTTCCTGGATTTACACCTAGCAGTGAAGTGATAACATCCATGACTGGTGTCTAATACTCCACATAGCGAAACAGGTTTTGCAAAAAATATACATTATCATGAACTTTACAATCTAAAACTATTTGCATTTCTACGTAAAGAACGGCGAAGTAATACCAACTTATATTATGTAATGTAACGATGTGCATATAGAAATATTATAGCCTATCTAAGTAAAGATGTCGTGCCTATAGAAGTTAACACTTTTATCGAAATTTTAAAGCATCTTGTTTAGAGTTGCGTATTATTCGTTAAATGCGTTGAATTGCACCTTCAGAAGAAGTTGTTAATTTCACGATACAAACAACGTTACTAACACTTTCAATTTACTCGGATGAGTATATGAAATGCAATTGCAAACTCTACAGTGCGTTCATGATGAAAGGAACAAATTTGTTTAATATTCAGGTAATTATTTTGCAGATTAACGCGTGGAAAGATCGATTAATATTTTTAGTTTAGAACTTTTGACATAAAAAAATTATATACAGGGTGTCTAAAGAAGTACATATGCAGCAATCATTGTTTTGTTTAAATGGAACACCCTGTATATTATGCCATTTTTGAATTGTAGGGTAAATTCTAAACACATTAAATACATTTTTGTGTAACATACCATATCCCCAAAATCAGCGGTTTTCGGAATAATGAGTTTTGTGATAAATTAAAATACACATAGGTAATGGAATAGAATGTTTAAATTGAACAAGAACACCTTGAACATTTTTTTTTTTAAATCCAACAAAAACAACCTGAAATTGCAAATTTTATATTCAACAAAAAACTCTACTTGAAATTAATCGATTTTCAGGTTTTTTTTTTAATTTATCACATTTCAAACGTCATTATTCCGAAAACCGCTGATTTTGGGGATATGGTATGTTACACAAAAAGTGTTGAGAAGTTACTATACAATTCAAATATGGCATAATATACAGTATGTTCCATTAAAAAAAAACAATGATTGCTGCATATGTTCTTCTTTAGACACCCTGTATATAATTTTCTTATGTCAAAAAATTCACAACTAAAAATACTAATCGACTTGTCCGAGCGTTTTTGTGCAAAATAATTACTTGAATTTTAAACGAATTTGTTCCTTTCATCATGAACGCACTGTATATTAATATAGTGTCAAGCAGCTTGAAATTTGTCATTTAATTAGTGCTCGATGTAAAACATTTTACGCCCTTGGTGTCATATAACTTCCACATGCAGTGATGTGTTTAAATCTCTAGGCTTCTTCATAAGATCACGCAGGCACTTTAAATTCCCTATATTACACGTTTGTTGGGATTAAACTTGAACATGGGTTGTATGGTATCCATACTAATTACTTTTACTACGTGTTGTGAGATATTACGTATTATCGGTGCCATTTAAGAAATTAGATATTAGAAAACTAGCGATGTTTTAAATATGGTAGAACCAAAAAACCTTAAACATATTATGAATGAAAAACATAACAAACACAAAAATGACAATGCAAGTAAAAAGGATTAAAACGCTGTAATTACCAACAGGAAATAAAAATTTCAATACCTTGGACAAACATTTTTGTTATATATAAATACTATTTCTTATTAAAGATGAAGATCCGGGATTAACTATGACTCTCTTAACATGTTATCCTGTCTTACCCGTTAACGTTTTTTGTGCGCAATGTTTCGGTTCTCATGTTACTTTCGTATGTGCCTAAGGACCACTCCATTTGTAGTGCTGCTTTTGCGCTTATACCCATATATATTTTTAATTTTTGATTGTGTTTTGTTTTGTTTTATTATTTGAAGATGCTTAGATTTTTCTTATTTCATATGTTTGTTGCCTTCATTTTGTATTATATTATATAGCTTAAGCATGAAGGGCAACTGGAGCTCAATACCCCAAGGGCTCCACAGTGCGGTGGTATTTATTGCTATGAAGTTTTATATTTTGATAAACGAACAGAAGCGTAAAATGCTTTTGTATGAATAACAGTTTTCAAAAGCCAAATTCTTCGTCATTTAATTAGTGACGCGCATGAATGGATTACCGAGATTCCCACTGTCCATCTGGAAAACAAGAGACTAAGTAGAAACACGAAATTAAGAGTCTATAGATCAGCAACAAGACCTGCGGCAACTTATGCTTCAGAAATGATGTGCTTAACGAAAAGAGACAAGGCAAAATTAAGGATTTTGAGAGGAATATTATAAGGAGATTATATGAACCAAAAAGTTAGGACAAGAATACAGAAGTTTATTAAATAATGAGATTAATGGTATACGTTAGAAGTGATATAGTAAAAGTGATTACGAAGATTAAAGATTAAGAGAGTTTGGACACATCAATAGATTGAAATATACAGCATTAGTTCAAAGGATTGGAAACCACATGGAAGTGATGGAAGACATTAGAACTAGAGGTAGAAAAACTGCAGAACGGGAGAGAATGGAAAGAGATTATGGAGAAAGCAAAAACACATTCTAGATTATTAGAGGAAAGTGTAAATACAACTGTGTACTGGTTACCCACAATATACTAGGACCCAATCAAATGACTGGCTACTACTTTATTTGAAGTGTACAGCCGTTTTATATATAAGTAATTTAGATATATTCGAAATTAAAGCAACAGGTCTCTAATTCGGCATGTCTATTCCTGTTAATATCTCGAAGAAGAGGTTGATGTGATGAGTAATTGGCTTTATTTAATAGGCTATAAATCTTTAAATAGCGCGCTTGTTAGGTTGGAGATCCTCACAGAATTGATTGGTTTAAGATATTTCTCTGAATGTTGACTTGCGTCAGATTTTTTCAATAAAGTAACAATATTCCACATTACTGTAGTTTTATTATTGGAGGCGTTTATAATATCAGAGTAGTATTTCTTCTTCACAGTTCGAAATAATTAGTTATATACCTGCTTCTTATCACTGTACACCGGTCCCAACTGTGGATATAGCAGCGTTTTTAAGTTTCCCGAAATGGAGGAAGAGCAGAGGAAATAAAAATACAAAATCATCAAATGTAACTTGATATCAGGTTAATACCGATGAACTCAAGTTTCATCCCCAGTAACAATTCGACTTAATACGCTATCCCTGTTTTCATTACAGAGGTTCAAAGGCGCACAGGATCAAACAACGCGCTGTTATTTTTGAGATAGCTTGAGCATTCTAGGCATCCATCTTGCACTGACGTTAGTCTTGCCAATATGATCATGCTGAATTGTTATATCAGATATTTCAGTCGATTCTGCGAGTTGTGGCTTCTTTAGTCGAGTACCTTCCATTATTAATTTTTTGACTTTCTCACAAGTTCTGGAATGGTCACTTCGATAGGCCGCCCATGCCGTGGGTTATTTTTAAGTGATTCCCTACCTTGCCTAAAGCGACTGTGCTTTTTAAAAACCATAGTTTTTCTCGGGCGAGAATCTCCGTAAACTGATGACATCTCTTCCAGTATGGTACGGACAAACTTTCCTTGCTTGTAAAGAACTTTATAACGGCGTAATATTCGATTGTCTTCATATTTCGCACTTCCGTCCTGATTAAGTTGCTTGGTCGACGATAGTTTAAAGACTACTGACGCGATTGTCTTAAAACTTTGTATTTATACTAATAATGAGTCACTGAACACGTTACAACTAAAAGAGCTCTCCTACTACTATGTAACTCAGCGAACTTAAAAACGTTACCTCGTATGTAAATACATACCTGTCACTCACTCTATCTTTGCTTTGTTGGTTTTCAGAAGTTATCCCTGTGCCAGAGACGCACAGTATTTGTACTCTTTAAGTGAAAAACATTCGTTGTAATACAAGTTAATTGCTAATTCATGAATATTCAACCTTGTTACCTGATGAGTTTTTAGATTTTAATGTTAACAATTTTGCTAGCTTTTGGGCCACGTTAAGAGTAGTTTTCGCAGTCTGATAATGTCTAATACCTGGGAGGTATATAAGATATTCTTATTATCATTATTATATTTTGTATTTTTCAATTAAATTAAATTATATTCTAAATGAGTTGTTTTATATGTATATCATAATCTACAGGTTATTACAGTATTGGCTTCAGAAAATTTACAGGTGCTTTTCACTGTCACGTGTTCCATTTAATGTTTATTAGAATTTTCAGGTTTTACATATGAGATATATTTTAAAAATATGCATTGAAACGTCGAAAAAAATATTACATTTACGAAGTGGAATAATATTTTCAGTATCGTTTCCCATCGTTAATAGGTATTTTATAGGAATTTTTCAAGTTGTTGAATTTAGAGGGCTGATATTTAAAAAAAATATAAGTTTATATTAAGTGGTCGTTCTCGAATACTCTGGAGAAATAAAAATATTTTTAGATGGTAAAGCTCATGATTGTTTAAACACTTTGTATTATTTTTTAGCTAACAACTAATAAAGGACTTGTCGTTTCGCTAGGCCACTCAATTTAAAATAATACATGAATTACACATTTGAAATGAGATGGAAAATAATAATTTTTAATATTGTCTACCGAAAAATATGTATTTAGTTGTATTTGAGTGCCTTATCTCTTGAACAGACATTACTACAGTATTTTTTAAATTATTAAAGTTAGCGTATTGAATGTGTTAGTCTATGTTCCAGAAAATCCACAAACGGAGATATTGGACCTTTATAAACGTGCGCACGATAATAACAGAATTTTTCCATGGAATCAGTCGAATTTGAAGGATGCCTGATCGTCCCGTACCAGGCGTCCTCTCCGGCAGTAAACACGCGATCCAATAACAGATTCTCTTGTAAAGTACAGCAGACGAAGGGCCATTCTACGAGCACCCACCGATATAAACACACCACAAACACAAAACTAATGCACAAAAAAATGTCGTTTAACTGAAAGTCTAACGTAACAGATATTAGTCCTATTTCTATCGATTTTAATGAATTGTACACCTTCGGATCATACTCTTTCATATTTTACTTGGGTAGGCTTTTACGTGACAAAGAGTTTGTGCGCCTCACCACTTTACACTGGGTTTGTTATTTTGTTACTGTTGTTGTCTGAGTAACACGCGCTTTCATACTAAGGATGGATATATATAAAACTTTATTGTTAAGAAGGAAGGGTGGATCTGTATTGCTCGGTGAATATTTTGGGGCGCATGCAAACAACGACCAAACAAAATATGTATAACTTTGGTAGACGTTCGTCATTCGATGCTCGTTTTGATTATTATTCTACCAACACAAGGATATGAATGGTACCCATTTCGGTTTTAAGTCGATCCATCAGTAACCATGGCACTTTGTGACCTAAATTCACTCTGCTCGCTGTTATATACATGATGGCTAAAATATAAAGGCCTATGCGCTATACATAATTCAATATGAATAAGTGTTATAAAAATACCCGTATGTAGCCGAAATAACCAATAGGAGATTCATCTTTTCAAATTTTTGAGATACAGGAGAGTGAGATAAGTTGACGAAGAGGGTAAGACGGCGAAAGGTGTTAAATGCATTAGGATACAAGTAATTTTAAATGCGATATATGGACTCTATCTACACTATACTCCATTCAGTCTAAGAATAAAGCATTGGGAAAGATAGGGCTTAAAATAAACGTTTGTGATTGGTTGAAATCGAGTGTGCATTTACACCGGCAAAATAATCGCATTTAGCTCGTTCTGTCAAAAATTTGTTTACTGACAGTTTTGTTCAAAGATTTTGTCGATTTCCGTATTTTACATAGTTATTTGTTGTTAATATTCTTAAAAAATAGTTCTTCTTAGAACTCGCAAGTGAAATATTCATTTGTTAAGGTATTTTATCAATTTCGTTAACTTTCTTTTCGTAATCGCTAATATTCTATAGTATGGCGGAAGCAGTTTTACCAGGTCCTTCAAAAAATCGTAAAGGGAAACACATAAGATCTGGACAAAGGCAAATGACTTATAATGTGTACATTAAGGATAAAAACAATATGTCTAAAACAGCTGCAGTCAATCAAACAGCAGAGGAAGTGGGTATTAATAGGAATACAATGTACTGCATTATTAAAGAAATGGAATTATATGGAGTTCCAATTTCTCCTCCAAGAAAAAGAAATTATCGTCATACTTACAACAAATTGGATGAAGCACAAAAAAGTACAATTAGACGACATGTGCATTCCTTTTTCTTGAGGAATGAGTTACCAACTTGTATAAAAATGTACGTAAATGTCAAAATATAATGATATCAGATATGTATATCCCTGCTATCCATCTGACAGTAAACATATGTTTTACTTGTTTTCAAAATACAAAGTTCATCGTGTGTAAACTGTGCTCATATTGTAGCGCCATCTACTTTATTCTTAGACTGAATGGAGTATAGTGACAGTTAATTAAACAAATTGTAAAAGTTTCGATATGGTTAAATCGCTTCGGCAACCGAGATGCGCCAGTAAATTAAAATGGCGTAAAATTTAAATTTTATCTGCGAAGTAATATAACCTAGAAAAGCCATTTTAGGACTGTTATAAAAAGTAATAACATGCCATTGAAAAAAATCATAATTGGAGTAGACTGCGAAATTTAAATGTACTTTAGCCCACCATACAATAATACCAGTATGTGCCAGTATGCTCGCTTGAACTGTCAATGACGTCATTGCGAAGCAAGTCAGATTGACAGTTCTCATATCGGCTGCACTTTTAAGTTATTTTATCGTTTTTTTAAATAATATTCTATTTAATATAGCTAGTTGTGCTGTGTAAGGTTGTCGTAAATACAATCGAAAAAATAAAGTTGTCAGATTAAATATTACATGTTTCCCAAGGAAGAGACGGTACGAAATGTGTGGTTAATTGCGTGTAAAAGGCAGGATTTAAGAAATTTGAAAAATGATATTTCCAAACATCTGATTTTATCATTCTTCATAATGAAAAACATATTTTAGAATGTATCTGTTCCGTTCGTTTTGAGCCATCATGTTTTCATACATCATTCCAGCAAGAATTACTGCAATTTTCCAATAAATCATACAGAGATTTAATTCAGATGCAGTTCACAGATTCAAAGAAAAGATAACTGGAAGCAATAAACAATGAGTTGAAAATCTTTAAAACGCAAAAAAGAGATATTTTGATAAAACATATATTATCCAAATGTTCAAAGTACTTTAGGATCGAGCAGTAAAATGTGTGAAACATCGACATAGACTAATTTTGAAGCTTTTTGTCCGAGGCTTATGAATCACTTATGACTCAATACTTTTTTCAATACTCTCACATTAAGAGCAACGCATTTGTCCATGCATTCCTAAAATATTTTGAGGTATTCTATACATCGTAGCAACATACGTAGTTTTTTGCCTATTTAGAATTTCTAATTTATTGTTATCTATTTCAGGTTGCTTTTCGTTAATATATAGTACGGGTATAGTGAGCATAGTATTTGGATTTCAATCTGAGACAAAATTGGATAGCTTTTTTTTAAATAGTGTTAAAAACATTGACTCTGGCTGAATTGAAATAAACTTATTGAACTATCAAAGCTGTTATTTATATTAGCAACCATAATTAAAATCCCTACATGGTACAAACATTTATAATATACAAGGTGTGTACAAATTGGCGGACCTACTACACGTGGCGACATTCTTGGTCAAATTTTGAGTTAAAAGTCCTAATCCTAAAACGATGTATCAGGCTTCCTTTGTCTTCAGAATGAATTTGAAAGAAACATACATTTGGCAACATTGAACACGCATGTGCTAGTTATAATCTTCGGAACATTTTTACACGTCATCATGTAAACCTTACATTTTAAATTTAAAAAAGTAACAAACGAAATAAAATTGGTTTCTTAGATTACATATTTATTACGAAAACATTACAAAGTTTAAAATTTTTTTGATAATATTCACTAATTTTTGTACATCTTCTTGATAGAAATCAATGTAATTATTACCTACATAATTGTTCGAATTGAAATCCATCAGTTTGTAGATATAGCTGTAATCTTTGTGGTATCGTTTGTACTATTCGCTCAAGTCTTTCTGGTGTGATTTCTAATACTGCGGCTTCAATTCGGGCTCTAACTTCGTCAGCGTCCTGTGGAGCGTAAACTTTACCTTTAATGAAACCCCAAACAAAAAAATCTAATGGATTGAGATCGGGGGATCTCGCAGGCCACAAAAGGGGACCGCCACGACCAATCCATCTGTCTGGGAAGTGTTAAGTCAACCAGTCTCTTATCTTACGAGCAAAGTGCGCAGGAGCTCCATCATGCATGTAAATCATATTACGGCGTACGTTCAGCGGTATTTCATCAATAACTTGTTCTAAAACATTTAAATATTCACCGGCATCTGGGCGATTTGGTAAGTAAATTGGTCCAACTACCCTGTGGTTTATTATACCCAGCCAAACGTTAACAGAAAACCTTCTTTGGTGACCGTATTCGCGAAATTCATGTGGATTTTCATCTGCCCAATGATGAAAATTATGAGTATTAAACACACCATCTCTGGTAAACATGCACTCATCACTCCAAAGAATACGTCTTAAAAAGTCACCTTCTTCCTGAATTCTATTTAAGATTGTATTGCAATAATTGATTCGAAATAAATTATCATTTCCGTAAAGAGGCTGAACTTTAGAAACATGGTATGGATGAAGCAAGTTTTCTCGTAGAACCAAATGAACAGTCTTATTACTGGTAATATTTAGTGTAGAAGCTAATTGACGGGTACTCGCAGAGGGATCTTCCTGTATTGTGGCTAGAACTTGCTCTTCTAGTTGCACGGTACGCCTTTGCCTTGGTCGACCTGCGTTCGCATTTTTTGGAGTAAACGAACCTGTTCACGAAGTCGTTGGTCCAGCCTTCGAAATACATTTTTACTTGGATGCCTCCGATTTGGAAAACGCACTCGATATTCCTGCCCTGCCATGCTAGAATTTCCACGACAGAAACCGTATATCATGTACAATTGCGGCCCCTACAAACTCAGACAGTGTGACAAATAAGAAATTTTGTGGTCCCAGAATTGAAGTTTATTAAATGTCACTTTAAAAATCGTGCACGCTTGTAACTTCCAATAAACTGACACTGACATTGTCATACTGGATAAAAGTCAAACTCACACATAACAATTTTTTTGAATTTGGCAGAATATGTGAAAAGTCGGCGTCTGAGTTTGTAGGGACCGCAATTGTACATATCGGCATATTCGTTGAACGTAAAATTCATAATAAACAAACAGAACAACTAGTAAACACGAAAACCCGAAAACTGATTAAAACTATACAAATAAACACGAAAAATAAGCAAGTCGAATGAAATAGGTAGATTACAAAGTGTCAAAAGTTGACATTAGTAATGTATTTGACTAGAACAACATTAGGCTGCCTACTTATTGTTTTACAACGTTACCGTATATCATGTACATATCGGCATATTCGTTGAACGTAAAATTCATAATAAACAAACAGAACAACTAGTAAACACGAAAACTCGAAAACTTATTAAAACTATACAAATAAACACGAAAAATAAGCAAGTCGAATGAAATAGGTACATTACAAAGTGTCAAAATTTTACAGTAGTAATGTATTTGACTAGAACAACATTAGGCTGCCTACTTATTATTTTACAACGTTGTCAGATGTGTTTTTCGTCAAAATAAGTTAATAAACAAATATTAAAAACAAACTTTAAAATCAAAAAGAAAACTTTAACGAAAGGATAATAACAACAATTCTTCTTTCTTCTAAGTTGTAGCTCTTTCTGTCAACAAATATCAAGTAATAATGCTTATTTCAAGACTGAAAGTCCGAATTTTAGGAACCTCGTGCAAAGATATGGAGCATGGTACAACATTTTCGTATTAGGATTTTGGACTCCGAATTTAACGAAGAACATCGCCGCGTGTAGTGGGTCCGCCAATTTATACACACCTTGTATAATACATTATATGCCTTTTATAAATATTCGTATTTTGTTCAAATACACAGTGTTTTTATCAAACACAAAACCTAATAATATCTCTTCAAATAAAAAATTTTCTAAGGCAGGAAAAAGATGAAATAAAAGTTATATTTGGCAATTTTTTTTAACTTAATATTATTGTTAAAATTCTGATATATGTGACTACTATTATTGTTTAACCTAGTGTCAAGATTAACTTATGGCTTTAAATTATGAAGTCAGTTTTATGCTCTTGTATTTCGGTGGGAAAATTATAATTATTGTAAACATACTTGTAAAATATGTATGTATATTAAACCACAATTAAACATAAGAAACTCCAGCCAAGTTGTATTTGCTTCATTAAAATGTTGGTTTATCTTCTCCTCAATTGCCCGAGACCCTTCTTTTAAAAGTGATGTAGCTGTATATTATCAATATCGAATACTTCAGATCTATGCGATTAATTAAATAAAATTTACATCTGTACAAACGAAAATATTATAAGCCTCAAAATATATGATAAATATCTTTAAACGAATAAAACACTTGGTTATATTGTTTCACTTAAGGACAGATTTATTGTACTCTGACACGTGTTTCGACCTCTCGGTCATTAACGAAGAGTTTACAGACTTAGACTAAACTAAGAAAGTTACCAATACCTATTTATATGTGTGGGCTAGTGTCTTAGGCGGCAGTCCCACTGCATACACAACCATTGAGCGCCAGTAACTGACATCGATATACATCGACTAAAATTTTGTGGTACGGTCTCACTGGGAAAAGTATTCAAACAAAATTTAAGTTTCGCGCGCAAAAATTTCATTCAACAAAACTGGCAGGACATAAACTATAAACCAAACATAACCTCAGACGTCATAACTAGGATTTTTGTCCTACTTCTTTAATTAAAAATGTCAACTAATTCTTCTTCTTCTTCTGATAGTGAAAGCATAACAGCTTACCACTGGTATAAGAAAAACTGTAAAAAGCATAGAAAAGTGTGGGTACGTCAAATATTTGCAAATAGAGAGGATTTAGGAGAATTTCACCGTTTAATCCCTCAACTTTTAAATGCTACAGAAAAATTCTACAATTATTATAGAATTAATATTCAATGTTATCGTATCTTAATTTCAAAAGTAGAACCATTGTTTCATATTTCTGTTTATATTTTTAAAAAATGAGGTGTGGCCACCACACGACTTTCTTATACGTATGAAAGTGTTACTTCCGGTCCGAATTTTGAAATTTCATTTATACAAAAAATATTCCAAATCAAACTCTAAATACTTTTGTACTCTTCATAAATATATATAGAATGCATAATTTACGACATATTTGCAAAAAATCGCTATTCGATAAGAGTAAAAGTGGTACTTCCGGTCTGAATTTTGAAATTTTTTTTATACAAAAGATATTTAAAAGTACATTCTAAATACTTTTATACTCGTAATGTACCTGCCTAGAAAGGATGACTTACGAGATATTCGCAAAAAACTGATTTTCGATAAGAGTAAAAGACCTACTTCCGGTAGGAATTTCGAAAAACTTTATTAATACAATTTTTCTCAAATTTAATTTTGAGTACATTTGAATCCTTTATAAATTTGTTTAAACTTAGTAATTGACGAAATATTTGCAAAATTCGATTTTTTCACTGAAGTAAACTACTACTTCCGGTCTGGCGATTTTGCTCAAAATCTAATCAGTTCTCAAGAGGGAGATTATATTCGTAAATACAAAAGTTGGAACTGATATCTACAGCGGTTTGACCGCTATCGTGGTCACACACACACACACACACACAGACACACACACACACAGACACACACACACACAGACACACAGACATTTTTTAAAAACCACTTTTTTGGTATCAGGGGACCTCAAAACGTGGACATCTGCAAAAATCTCGAGGTCGAAAATTTTCATCATCACAATACTTCCTTATACTACGTATAAGAAAGTAAAAACAAACCAAAACACAATCGACAGCCTTTCTGCGCATGTGCCCAGTCGTCGATCATCAACTAAAATTAGAACCTGTCGAAAATTATAAACCGATGCATGCCGGTTGTTGTTGAACGATCGCCGTTAATCGATGCAGTCGGACTGCTGCGGATACTTTACTCATAACCTAATTTTAATCGATGACCATCGCTGGACATCGCTTTATCAGTGGGACTGCCGCCTTAAGTACAGTGTCAATAATGGGGGTGTTTATGAAGTCCAGTTGTGTGTTTGTGACATGTTTATTTGCTGTTGTAGCTTTTTTAATTTCTAGAATTTCTAATAAATCTAATTTCCTTCCTTTATAACTATTATGTATAACCAAGTGTTTTATTCGTTTAATATTCATAATGTTTCACCAAGAACCAACCGTAGATTCTATTAATTTTATAAATATCTTTATTTACATGCTGGCAATGATTTTATTCGCTACATGAAGCATTTATAAATACTTTAATTACAATTTTCAGTTGATATTTACACGAATCATTAATACATAACTCTTGCCTCTAGATAGCACAGTACAAAAATGAACTCACAGAATAAACTATTTTGCATTGTGTATTGAAAATGTAATTCAAACACATGCAAAAAAAAAGTTAAAACATAATTATAAACTACTACTAAACCGCGTAATTCGGGGTTATAGAAATACAATTTTTCAAATTTATTAAATGATGCCTTTTACACTCAATTAAGAGGAGCGTTTACCTATCGAAAACTAAGGCATCGCCGTTTCGCGCTTTTTGAATTTATTTTGTAATTTTAGAATCTCAAATTTAGGTTAGTGATGCAAAAGGCATCAATTTATAATGTCAAGGTCAATTTTTGTACTAATTTATTTTCTTAAAAAAGTTATGTGTCTTAGAAATAACGACAAAAATGCATGAATTTAATTAATGTCTACGCGCCAGCTGCACGTTTGATGAACGATATCAAAAAAAAAAAACTTTCTGTAATTATTTTTGAAGATAAAAACATTAAATAGTAAACATTGTCACATACATTTCACAAGAGGTTTTTCCAAGCTACTGCGTCGTCTATCCCCACTTTACGGTATCTCTACCGGTCCTAGCGAAGACGAAAATCGATCTGAATCGATCGGCTATTCCAGACTTAACTCAGAGTGACAGTTTGTAATTAAATAGAAATGTCATATATACCTATAATATGCGAGTGTTTAATAATATAAGTTATGGGCAAGCAAAAATTGGCTTATTATAAAACATCAACAACATCAATAGTTCCGTAAGTAGTCATTCTTTATGCCTTATGGTTCCATCTATAGTATTCCTTTATCTATGACGGAATCTGTTAATAAAGCCGACGCGCTGTGACAGAACCGAATATCGTCTACCTCCACCTACTCACACCCCTTTGCGTCTACCCGTCTCGAGAGTAATATAAGTTGCATAAGGATCTATTTGTTAGCAAACGCCCCTCTTAATCACACATTTTGTACCGTCTCTTCCTTGGAAAACCTGTAATATTTAATCTGACTGTCTCTACTTTTTCCATTGTTTGTACGACAACCGTATACAGCACAACCAGGCACGTGAAATAGAATTTATTTTAACTGTGTCAAAATGCAGCCGATATGAGAATTGACAAATCTGACTTGCTTTGTTATGACGTCGTTGACAGCTCAAACGAGTATATCCAACGAGGAAAGAATAGAACATAAGAGATAATAAACTGGTGGGGGAATAGGTATTATTTAGACGGAGTTACCACTTCAAGGCAGGACGTTATGGCAATATTGACCAATAATAGTTTATAAAATGAGTATTTTGAATAACTTGTCATATATCTGACACTACATCTGACATGTAACATACATATTCTATGCATTGAGGCGGCCATATTGAGTTACCACATTTGGACAAATATTATTTTTAAGGAGACTCTCTCCTGTTTTATTCTTTACTCGTAGAGTATACCGGTCCATAATGGACATTTATTATTTGACATTTTTACTGTAAACAAAGTTTATAGTACCTTTATAGGCAGTACCTATTTACCTTGAAAATGGGTTGATTCTGTATGGGTAAATATGTAGTTTCAAGTTACATTGTGCTCAATTTGGTTACGAGAATATTCTTAAATACACATTTCTACGTATTTCCATTCTCATTATTCCTTTCGCAGACCGATGCGAACATAAGCTCTTCTTAGCAATAAAACGGTATTGTTAAACTAAATTTAAATATTTTACAACAATATTAGCTAGATTATTTGAACAGAAATAAGTTTCTGCAGTTTAACAAATGCATACTTATAACAATGACAATTATATGGAAAATAATATATAAGGTAGGGAACGCCGATGACAAATTTGAATTACAGAATGACAAAAAAAATTGTGATATCTCTAAAACTGTTTCTTCACAATGAAAAGTGGAAGTAGATATTGATGTCAGGCACGCGGAAAATAGAATAAGATAATGTCAATTAATTTCGATCGCACGATATTGAATTACTTTATTTCTAATATTCAATTTGTAATTGGCTTTCATGTAATAGTAGTTTACTAGCGAAAGTTATATACCCTTAGGTATTAATTACCTAATTAGTTTAATTTTATGGTTCTAAAATTTTTCGTGTCGATGAGAATTTGTAGTGCATTGAATCGGCGCTTTTAGTTCGCACTTTAGCCGTGTCGGTTGCCACATTTAGATTATAGATATTTTAACAGTTTTGACAATATTATTGTAAATTGTATGCTAATGTATGTTGACACCTTTGGTGCGACATATTGTGATCAGAACAAAATTAATTACCTCATATCTTAAACAACTAATTTTTAGAGATTGTGTTTTTATAAAGCCTACAAAAAAAGTACCTAGTTATCAATATATTTCAACATCCAGCATTAAACATAATTTCAAGGGGCAATAGGGCTTGAGTAAATCCACGAATTTATTATTTACTTCACATTATCTTTCTAAACAAAAATCATAATATCATTCTCACATAATTTGTAGTCTACAACCCCTTTATGTAGCTATTTTTAACCGTTAATAAGGAATATGATTTTCACCTTGTCAACTAACTACCTAAAGCAATTGCCAAGTAATATATTTGTCAACTGTAGCAAAGCATATCTTAAGATAGCAGCAAGAGCAAATCTGACTTCAACGATTTGACTCATTCATCGGTTCTTAATGTGATTTCGTTCTCACCGAAACAATAGAAAGCGCATAGCTTAAAAATGTAGTCAAAGCTTTGTAAAATATTGATATTTATATATTATAGGTTTGATTAAAAATTTAAAGAAAAAATTATTACGAAAGTATCTCAAAAATACTATAGTAAAGATTATAAGTACATAAAAATTGCCTGCAGAAATTAGTCTAATTAACAATACTTTCATTATCACTAAATCGATCACAAATCAATGGTTCTCGGATAATCTATTAAATTACACTACATTCCTTTTTCTAAGTACAACCATTTATGCTCTGCGTGAATGATATGATGACTATTACACCATTATCTTGTAATTTATTAATACTTGTTCAAACCACTCTTAAAAAATGTTACCATTCATTTTATCTTGATAGTTAGCTATTTTTCTGTACTCAAAGAGGTTCATTTTTAAAAAGAAAACTGCACATCAAATGCTGTACACTATTTTTATATATTTTATATAACTTGAATATTTATGCCATCGAAAATTTCTTTCCTTAATATCGTTAGCTGTCTCTTTGAACAAGACCTTCTTCATAAGGTGCACTTAGTTATAAAAAAAAGTTTCCTCAAACCACATTGGAGCATTGTTATTCTAAATTTTAGTGGATTTCTTTTGCAATTGAGTGTACATATTTACACTTACTTACAAAACGTATATATGTACACTCAGTTGCAAAAAAAAAGTTTCTCCAAAGTTTCGAATATCACACGCCGCAATGTGGTTAGCGGACACTTTTTTTGCAATTAAGTGTACATCCATTTTATTTTCTAATATAGGGAAACAGGTACTTAAACCAGCAAGTTTCTAAGATGTACCTATTGTCTGAAAGCTATACAGCTTTTGTTAAATTTTGCAAAGCTGACTTGAGGGCGTGGATAATAAGGTGATTTCTGTCAGCTAAGATAAATTTCTAAGTGGGAAACAAAGGAAGAGTTAAGCTTAAAAGATAAAATTTTTTAATTCTTTAATTGCTTCGACCTTCGCTTGATGTAAATCGATATTCAGATTAAAAAATTAATATCTTCGTGTATCCTTCATTGTCGGAAAATACGATTTTTGACAATGAAGGATAGACGAAGAACATTTCGTTTTGACGATATTTAATAGGTTACACAGACACAGATAGACATTATATTTACCTTAGAAAAAAAACTTAATAATAGTATTAATTTTTCGACTTTACACTAAAACTAGTAATTGACAAAGTTGTATCTATCATAAAGAATCTCATACAGGCACTACCATACACAATATATCTAATCATCCTTTCCAACACAAGCTAACAGCTTTCCATAGCACGGCCAATATATATTCCGATTATATTCCGATGTCCAAGGGAGACTTTAATACAGAATCATCAACAAATCGGTCATAACAACGGCTATGAACCGAAACTTATAGAAAAATTAATTTAAGACAAAAATTTTCAATAAATTATTGCTGGAAATTTACCCTGCTACTAAAGAGGAGTTGGACAAAAAGTTCAAGTCATTTAACTGCATAGGTCGTGAACAAGAAAACCATCAAAATTCCTAAAGAAAGAAAACATTAAGATTTCTTGTAAAACAAATAACAATCTAGCTAAGTTTATCAAAATAATAAAGGATAAACTACTAAAGAAGATAAATTAGGAGTCTATAAGTTATCTTGCGTATCATATACTAAAATATATATTGCCCAAACAAGAAAACGTTTAAAAAACGCATTATAGACCATTATTCTTCTTATACTAATCATGAAAGTGAATCAACCTACACTAACCATTTAATAGAGAATGACTATGAATTCAATTTACAATTTGATATTACGTACTACATGTTAAAAATAAAGGTACTAAACTAAATCGTTTAGAGTTATTAGAAAATTACAATCAAAAATTCAGAAATACTATTAAATGAAATTAGACCTCAATTCTTCCCGGTTGTTAAATCTGTTTAGTCTTTAAGAAGGGTTTTCTCATGCTCTCTATGTTCCATTTATTAGACTTGTACGTTCCAAAACAATTATTAAACTTCCCAAACAGTTATGGATTACAATTAAGTTAATAGTTTTAACAATTTCCAATTTTATGTAGAATACCTAACATAAATGTTGGAAATTGTTTGTAATATTTTAGTTTAAAGACATCACCTGAAGAAGCTACTGGGTAACGAAATAGCTGTAGCGTGTTGAAGCCTATTAATATAACGTAAATTTCCAAACATATTGTGTGGTTTAATTAATAAACGTCCAATCCAAAAAATATAAAATTTGTTATTAAGATAGTAGGTATACTTGAAACATTGACTGATTCTGATGAAAGAGAACGTGCTACCATAGGGTAAAGATGATTTCTATAATATTTTCACTTTCTCCTAAAAGCGATACGTTATATGGTGCACGCGTCCTGGCTGGATTGTTTTCAATTGAAGTTTTAATTTAAAATGTAATTATTTTTTTTTACGTATCTTGTAATTTATGTCTTGATATACGAATTTAACTCCGCCTGGGGTAAGTGCTGGGTGGATTGAGTAGCTCAGTAACTGCCTCTGCCGGTCCCAAGCCCGGACAAAGGAGGAGGGTTTGCGGGCAAGGTTAGCAACCTACCCACAGTAAAAACCTATTAACGCTCACAGAACCAATATACAGCCTCGGAATGGGACGGATTGCCTGATAACGAACATGGCGAGGAAACGGAAAATGAAAACGAGATTATGGAAAAAGTCAAACTGTCTGAGAGTGGCAACATGGAACGTGAGATCATGGAACAATAAAGAACAGGAAATACTGATGGAACTTACTAGACACAAAATAGATATATGTGCAATCTCCGAAACCAAGAAGAAAGGCAAAGGCACATTGCAATATGAAGAATATGTGATGTTCTACAGCGGAGTGGAAAGAGGAAAGAGAGCCAAGGAAGGAGTCGCACTAGTAATACACAATAACTACAAAAATAGCATAGAGGAATGGAGATATGTCTCAGAACGCATTATAGCGGCAAAGCTACAAACGGAAGCAGGAAAAGTCAACGTAATATCAATCTATGCCCCGGAAAATAACAAACCCACACATGAGAAGGAAACGTTCTTTGAAGACCTTCAAACAACAATAGACAGAATTGACAAAGAAGAAAAAATTATAATAATGGGAGATTTTAATGGAAGAGTTGGCAGGGAGATCGTCCCAGGTATAATGCAAAGATTCAATGAGGAAATAAAAAACGAGAACGGGGAGCAACTTATCATGTTCTGCGCAAACAACGAAATGAGGATAAACAATACCTTTTTCAATCACAAACCCCAACACAAATACACATGGGAAAACACCAGAGGTCTAAGGAGCAGCATTGATTACATCATCACGAATAGAAATATCCACCCTTCTCAGGTGTTAGATGTTAGAAGTTTGACATCACCTGAAATAGGAAGCGATCACAGAATGGTAATGGGGAAAATAAGAATGAAAATGAAAAAACAGAAGAAGGTGCAACCGAAATACGCTACCATATTTAACATAGAATCATTACATAACGAAAGTACTAAAAAACTGTATGAAGAAAGATTAGCAATAAAGTGTGATCAAAATAAAATATCACATGACGATGATGTGGATGAAAGCTGGAAAAAACTTGAGAAAAACATAAAGAGTGCTGCGCAAGAAGCAATAGGGACACGTGAAACGATAACAAATAGAAGCGAATGTAAAGTTAAAAGCACCCCCTGGTTTTGCGATGAAGTCAGAGCCCTAGCAGAGGAAAAGAAGAGAGCTTACCTTATGCACCGCAGTAGGCAAACAGAGCAATCACAGGAAGAATACAAGGAGGTAAGAAATAGAGTCAACTCGGAAATTAAAATAATAAAGCAGCAGTATTGGGAAAAATTTTCAAAAGAGCTAGAATATGACTTCTTCGGATTGCAAAGACAAGTATGGAAAACAATCAGAAATCAAAAAAGAGAAACTAGAGAATTTATAGAGTCAAGCAAAATAAGCACTCAACAATGGACAAGTTATTTCGCCCAATTATTCCAAGACGAACACGAGGAGGAAAATGGAGAAGTAGAGGGAGAGATGGAACTAGAAGATGGCAACCGAGCGACACTGCACATAAGCCCGACGGAACTCAAGGAATCATTAATAAAGCTACGAAATAGAAAATCCACAGGCCTAGACGGCATTAACAACGAGCTGCTTAAATATGGTGGAGAGCCGATAAGAAACGAACTGCACAATTTGCTAAATAAAATTTTAAGAGAGAAGAAAATACCAAAGGAATGGAAAACGGCCATCCTGGTACCAATATTTAAGAAGGGTGACAAGAAAGAACCGAACAATTATAGAGGCATAACTCTACTTAATACTACACTTAAACTAACTACAAAAATAATCACAGACAAGCTAAGCAGTCTAACGGAACACCAAGAAGAACAACAGGGCTTTAGGAAAGGAAGATCTTGCATGGATGCCATATTCGTGGTACGTCAGGTTGTTGAAAAGTCATTGGAATTTAACAGACCAGCATTTATGTGTCTGGTAGATCTACAAAAGGCTTTTGACCGAATACGCTTATCGGATATGACAGAAATACTCGCTAGGAGAAAGATTCCAACTTCTTTAATACAACTGATAAAAGACATCTATACAGGCGGCTGCATAAGAGTGAAATGTAATGGAGAAACATCACAAGCGATACCGGTTGGAAAGGGAATACGACAGGGGGACTCGTTGAGCCCCATGCTGTTAAATTTTATGATGGACGAAATAATAGAATCTGTGAAAAATATGAGAGGATATAGGATGGGAAGAAATAACATTACTATTTTATGCTATGCAGACGATGCTATATTGATAGCAGAGAATGAGGACAATTTACAGAGACTGTTACTTCAATTCAATAACACATGCAAAAAATATAACATGAAAATCTCCACAGAAAAGACTAAAGTATTGACGATTGCAAAAGCCCCAATTAGATGCAAGTTAGTCGTAGACAACGTCATAATAGAACAGGTGATGCAGGTGAAATACTTGGGCACAGTAATAACAAGCTCGGGTGACATAGACAAAGAAACAAATGAACAAGTTGCGAAAACGAATAGACTCGCTGGATGCATGAGCGACGTAATCTGGAACAACAAGTACCTGAGAATTGATACAAAAACAAGAATATACAAGAGTGCATTGAGGCCCATACTGACCTATGGGGCCGAAGTGAGGTCACAAACGGCTAAAACCAGAAGGCAAATGCAAACGACGGAGATGAAGGTCCTGCGAAGAATAGCGAGAAAAACCAGATGGGACAGAGTTAGAAATGAAAATATAAGAGAGACATGTCAGGTAACGGAGATTGATATATGGACAAGAGAGCGAAGACAAAACTGGGAGGACCACGTGTCTAGAATGAGCAACGAGAGATTGCCAAAAATAGCAAGAGACAGCAGACCACTTGGAAGAAGAAGGACAGGAAGACCGAGGAAAAGATGGAGAGACAGTTTATAGGGATTGGTTACATAACAGGAGAAATCCTAATAGAAAGAAGAAGAAGAAGAAGAAGAAGATATACGAATTCTTATTGATATGCATTATTCGGTACATTAAAGTGGCATATAAATCTTCAATACAAAATATAAGGCAATATCATAATACATAAAATAAAGTAAAATATTTAAAACCACAGTGGTTGCAGTATATTTAGAGATTCAAGGTGCAGATGGTGGGAAAACAACAAATTACCCACCATATTGGATGTCTCTTGATTCTTCTTGATTCTATGCAATAGTAGAGTTTCCTATTGCATAGGGTAAGTGAGAGAAAGTGGTCTAAAAAATATGTTTTCTTCCACTTATCCTTCATTTATGGTGGGTTTATGCAGCGTTCCTTAACTTAGTATTAGCATTAATCCTAAGAATTAGTCTTAGTCTTGGCTAACGAGGTATTAACTTAGTCCTACGAGTTAAAAATTACGAACTTTCAAGGTTGTGTACTAACGCAATCCTAAGAAACTTACGACCATAAGACCAGCTGACTGAACGCTAACACGTGTACTCAATGATCGAACTTTCTTAGGACTAATACTAATACTAAGTTAGGACTAATTCACGCTGCATAAACCCACCATTAAAATCGAACAACCAAGATCGCGTTGTTTTTGTCTGTAATTAGGCTGTGGTGGGGACTGTTACATTATTGTAATTATATTAACACCTCAATGCTGTAAATAAACTGAAAGGTGAAAGAATAATAAAACAAAATGGTATCTGTTGAGAGCATTTTACACAGGTCGATAATTTGTTCAATTCCTTCTGTTTATTGATGGTAATCTAGTCATCATGAATTAATGTAATACATATTTTTCTTAAATATTTAAATAAATTTTCGTCTAATATCTTTTACGAATTATTATTCATTGTACGAAAAAAATATTATTGTTACTTAAAAAATCAGGGAACATATGGCGCGTGCGCGGGAAAAGGAGTATAAGTCGAAAATTGTGTAAAATGAGTTAAGTACGTATCCCATGTGAAATAATTGTTTTGTTATTAGGGAATAAGAGTATAATTCCAATTTGTTAAGATTAAACCAACAAGGCCAATGCGTAAAAGAATATAAGTAAAATTTCATATTATGTTTTTGGGAGTAGAAGGATATGTCGAATTATTTTCCTTTCCGTATTTTTATTGTCACAAATTATTGAGTTTGACAAAATAAGTATATTTATATTAGAATTTATATTTAAAATTTTAGTGTTGTGATCTAAGTCCTTTTATCGTATTATGTACAATAAATTTTTATAGTGCCAGGGAGTATAAGTTTACATATATCGTACTTTATATTTGTTACCTCAATATTGTGTTTTAAGGTATAAGTCTACTTATAACCTATTTCTCAAATCACTTCATTTGGAATAGTTTTTACTTATTATTGTTTACCCTATTGTCAGTTTTATGTCGTACCACATAATCTTACATCTTAATGAGACGGTGAGTGGTCTTTCACGTTCGAACTGAACCAATTTGTGTCCACGCAAACACTCCACTGTTGTGTTTAATTTTTTGATACGTTTTGTGGATTTCCCTGTGTTTTAAAACCTTTATAAGACAGTTTATTTGAAACTTCTAAATTGAGGTTATGTCGTCCAGGACGCATAAAATTTTGGGACTGCTTAAAGAATTCAGTAACAAACCATCAGTACCACCACAAACCTTTTCAAGTGCAGGTAAGATTACAATACATAATACGATCATTATTATAACACAATGTTATATGATTTTTGGTATAGTTTCGATTTGTTTGCAGGTCTAAATGAAGAACCTCGCAGCACAGTTGCGGAAATAGAAAAAAATGCCAGTGTCAATCCTGCACCTATTCTTAAACCTGATGTATCATTGACCTTGTCCAGGATAATACATGAAGCTTTGGCTAATGACGTAGAAGCAATAAGTGACAGCAACAATGTTGACATTGGTCAACCAAACCAAAACATAGACAACAATATCTCCACGGTTTCCACTTCATGCACTTCAAGTACTGGTGGCATAGAAATTTCCATACCTTGCACTTCCGGCCCTGGTAATATGCATAATTTTATTTGTGAAGATGATTTTGATGACAGCGACGCAGATCCACATTATGTGGAAGAAGAGAGTTCGTCTTCTTCTGGGTATTACAATAGGGTTTCAGATTCAGGAAAAAAGAAAACAACAAAACGTGTAAGCAAGAATAAGAGAGATTCAGAAATATTACATAAACGAGGAAGAGAGCAACAATTCCAAGAAACAGTTGTTAAAAAAAGAGGTAGGAAACCAATAAAAGGCGAAACAAGACATATTAGGTCACTCCGTCGGGAAAACAGAAACTTAGGAAGAGAATATCAAACACGAAAAGGAAAAGTGGTGCACGCTAGAATCTGCAAAGAATTTACAAGTTGCAGATTAAAATGCAAAGACCGCATAGACGAAGCTACTAGAAACTCCGTGTTTAAACAGTACTGGTCCCTAGGAAATTTTAATAAGAGAGTAGCATACATTGCAGCTCTAGTTACTCCTGCACAGAAGAAAACCCAAAAAGTGAAAGTTCAAGGCGAAGCTAAACAGAAAGAAAGGCTTACTGGTAACTACTTGTACCATGTACGCATTAATGGTGAAATGCGTCGGGTATGCAAAGGATGTTTTTTGAAAACATACGGTGAAACCAATACTTTTGTGACAAATGTTTTAAAAAACAAGACTTCTTCTGTGGCTGGCATTACACATGACGACAACAGAGGTAAATCTCAACCAGCAAATAAAACGTCAGAAGCTGATCTGGAATTGGTTAGAGAACACATACTGGCGTTACCATCATACGAAAGCCACTATTGTCGTCAACAAACTAGTAAAAAATACCTACCTGCACACTATACATTAAGCAAAATATATGAAGAGTACAAAAAGTTTCTACCAGCTGATAAGAAAGCTGTTTGTAGGAAAAAATACGAATCTATTTTTCATCAAATGAACATGAAAATAAAAGCCCCAAGCAAAGATACATGCGCAACATGTGATAAACTAAATATGCGAATAAAAAATTCGTTGAATGCCGAAGAACAGCAAAATCTCAAGCATGAACTCGAAACTCATCAGTCTAATGCTGAAAATGCTTACGAAGCTAAACGTAAAGATAAAGAAGTTTCGTCAAATGATTCTTCTAAGCTGGTTTATACATTTGACTTACAACAATGTCTACCAACGCCGGATATCCAAACGTCTGTTGCATTTTACAAAAGGCAACTATGGACTTACGACTTTACCATGCACAGGTGCGATGACAGACAAGCATTTTGTTTCATCTGGCATGAGGGAATTGCAGGGAGAGGTGCTAACCAAATTGCCTCTTGTTTATATAAGCATCTTATGACTATCCCCCCTGAAATAAAAGAAATAACGTTATACTCAGATACCTGTGGAGGACAAAATAAAAACATCTTCCTCCCAGTAATGTTTACATTAGTTTTAAAACAAAAGCCAACTTTGGAATGTATAAATCACAAGTTTCTTGTCCCTGGTCACACCCATATGGAGTGCGACAGCGATCACTCTATCATCGAAAAGAAGAAAAAAAAGTATCACGCTTCTATTGATCATCCTCGTGATTGGGTGCAGCTGATCCGCACGTGCGGTCAAAAACGTCCTTTTGCAGTAAAAGAAATGATTCGAGAAGACTTTTTCGAGTTCTCCGCTTTGTTGAAAACTCATTTTCAACATAGAAAACTTGACGAGAACGGATCAAAAATAGTATGGAGAGATATTCAATGGTTGCGATATACCCAAGACATTGGAATTGTTTTGATGAAAACAACATTAGATACTGCAGCAGCATTCCGAAAACTTAACTTACGTCGTAGAAATGCTAAGATCAGTCTAACATTAATGCCATCTTTATCCTACAAAGGGCCACTGCCAATAAATTCCGACAAAAAGCGCAATTTATTAGAGTTGCTTCCATATATTGATGTAAATTTTCATAACTTTTATTCATCACTGCCAACGAAAGAAGATATTCCAAACGTTTTATCCGACTCGTCAGAAGAGGATGTTGATGAGTAACAGTTTTTTTTGTTTCGTCAAAGTTGTTTTCTAACCAATTTATAATAAAAATCAAAATATAATATTATTTTTTATTTACACCTAAAAAAAGAATAGTGCAGAGAAATACAGGTAGCTATTTTCACAAAAAAATATAGTGTTTAACGGTATAACTACCCTTTTTTTTCTGTAATTTAAAATGTATTCAAGTTTTGAAAATAACATTTATTTTGGTGCATTTTTGTTTTAATGTTATCCCAAAACGGGAAACATCAATTTAAAACCTGAGTTACAAAAGAACTATAAACTTTAACATCAATTTTCTCAAAAGTATAATTTTTGACTTATACTCCTTTTCCCGCGCACGCGCCATATAGGTATTGCTATAAATCACTCAAAAATATAAGATGCAAAGGAAATCACATTTCATCATCATCAATCATATAATTAATATTTTAGGATGTATAGCTTCCCGTAATATAATACTATTATAGGTACATGAAAGTCAGTTACAAATTGAATATTATAAATAAAGTTATTAAATACTACTTTTCTGTACCAATATCTATATTGTAATTAATACTTAGCTATTCTGTATGGTAGACAAGCAATGTTGAGAAATTTATAATGCTTGGATGACCATTTTAAAAAAAACGGTAATTTTGACCAATGTCAAAAGGTGCATGAATATTATTGTTTATGACAGTCCTAAAATGGCTTTTGTAGATTATCTACTTGACAGGTAAAATATTGCAACATCTCAAATTCCATTTTAATTTGTAAGCTCATGCCGGATGCAGAGAGATTCAACTATAACTCTAATTAATCAATCAATTTAACAGAGAACGTTGCATGCGCTATCAGTAATAATGAGAGAAATGTCATTTCATCTAGTAAAAAACATGTTTTTGCTTGTATCTAGGTAAACATAGAGAGTTAAAGTGTTTTAAATTATATCAACATATCGGTCCTCTTTAATGCCGATCATTTATAAGAAATTGTGCACCGTTTTGATGCTTAAGTTTAGGTAGATTATGTATTAAGAAATCGTGTAGATTCTGTATCGAGAAAGTTAATTTTTATAAAAAAAAGGAACGTTGTCTCGATACCACATCTAGATTCCGGGTATGGAATCGTTCTGCTGTCTCTTTTTCTGCTTCCGGCATCTTCAGAGGAAACAGACTCTTTCAGGTAACAGCAATAGAAACAACCGCATTGTGAATGTTCGCTAGGGTAGCAGACAAAACGTCGACAGCAGAAAATGAAACAGAAACGGGCCTCAGATTAGAAGACAAGAAGTGATACGTAACGGGAACCGTAATTTTTGATTTTTCCCGATGTATTTATGATAAGAAACTAATATTTCTTCTCTTTGAGACGCGAAAAATAATAGTACCTGGTTATTCTTTACTAATTTTCTTTATAATGAAATGTGTTTATAATAATATAAAAAAAATATTCGTATTTTTACTTACCCCGTCTGGTTTCAGCCTGATGTCCTTACCAGCTGCGGCAAGTAGCGCTCTCAGTATTGCGGTTGCAGTTCCTGTTTGTCTGGAAGCCACTAGATGTACGGCAGTCTGCTGCCGAGACTGAAATAAAGCGAAATTTCCGATTTTAGGTGAATTCGCACCAATAAAAGGGAAGTGTTCCACTTATAAATGTTACAACATTATTTTAATAGCCTTTCAACACAATTTTAGCCTAAACAATTATCGGAACCATAGCAACGCCACTGACTTCCGTTTCTTAATGTAAAATTTCAGGCCTCTCGTCACATAATCAGAACATGCAATCCTATTTCAACGTATATAAGATGTATTCTAAAGACTCACTTGTAAGTTCATTCTTTGTTACATACAACAAATTTCTCAATACTTTTTAACACATTCGAGTTTTTTTAGTAATATAGTGAAGAGTAATTGATATGAATAAATAAACAAAATCGAGTCTGTTATATTAGTATTTGACTTAACAATCCAAATATAGAGAGTGTTTATTAAACACGCAGCAAAAATTTAGTCGGTTACTCCTTGGGAAATTTTTAGCTTTTTTGTTCTTGGATGATTGTCGGAAAGAAGCTTTGTTTTGAAGATACAGGTTGATAGAGCCTTTCGGCGAGAAATTAATACTTAATTACGTACATGTACAAATTACTATTCTACAGATACTGCTGAAAATTCAATTCTCCTGATTGACTGCCGAACAATTCCAAAAATACCAGAGCTGTTTTTTTTATTGCACAACACCCATTAGTTATACAATTGCACAAATCTTCTTCATTTTGCACTGAAGTAGCGTACACCAATGTATTCAAATGGCCTCATTGGATAAAATCAAAGGATTTTAAGTTGGGTGATCCAGTAGGCCATAAGCGAGTTCCACCTTGGCTAATCCAGCAAGGTAAATCCGGTACTAACCCAGATAGTAATTCTTCCAAAATATTCCGATGCAACTTATCAGCGGATATTCCTGGCAGTAACACCTGTCAAATTAACCAGTCACCCAAAATTCCAAACCAAGCGTTCAGGTAAACTTAATGTTGATAACGATTTCCTTTTATTTTATGCGGGTTTTCAGCAACTGAAAGTCCCTAATTACTTTATAAGTAAAAGAAATCAGCACCACATATAGGGATTTGTACCAATATATAAAGAACCCAATGATAATAAAAAGAGAAAAAATAGAAGCATTTTTTAGCTGATCAAGTTGAATGTGGAATGAATACAATCACTATCGCTTCGCAATTTTATATTACTTACTTTTAAAAGATTTGTGATTTTTCTGGAAGTACTTGAATTTTTATTTACCAGGCAAATGTGTTTTTTCATAAAGATGTTGATGGATATTTTTATGAAAGTTTTTCCAGAGGTTAATTGCCTTAATTTTTGCCAAATGTTTAGTAAAGAGATTGTATACAGTATAAACTAAAGTAGAAGCAAAAGTCATTACTGTAATATAAAGGCTGATTCGGTCTACAAGTTCTCTGCCTATGTTATAGCAAAAACAACTAATTAATAAATGCCCGCCTAAAATATAACAATTTATATTAGGTTATTTTCTTTATATTGAGCAATTTAATATATTTTTTTTTACTGAATGCTCGATTTCCGTAGGTTGCTTACTAAACTTAAAACAATATCTAAATTAAGTGTAGCTTTGTTATTATTGAAGATAATTCAAAGAAGTAAAACGCAAAAAGCAAATGAGCATTGCGCTTCCGAGAATCAAAGCTACATTCCCTTTTTTAATGGAAATTCCAGTATGTAGATATTGCGGTGATTATACTTTTCGAATTAAAATTTTTTGCTGATGTGTACGTTTTGATATACCCTGATACCGAAAAATGTTTTTAATTACTAGAAACACACGAATGCAGTGCCATCTATTGAATATTTACGAAGGCATTTAAGTCATTGTTTTGATTCAGTTGTTGTTTGACTGTCGTCGTTGCAAAGTGTGGTAATACGCTCTTTGAGTGCAACAGCATCCTGATCTGCTCAAATTAATCAGCAGATATGCCTAACTTATGGACCTACAGAAATGACTTAAGAGATTAAATAATGTTGTTGAGACTTTAAAAGTTGCAGCTGAAAGTTACATAACGAAGACAGGCCTAGTATCTAGCCTGCTAGTGTTGTGGTTGGCCAATTTCCTTATGTTGGACGGAGTTGCTGCTGAACTGGTTTTTACATGATTATTATGGAAATGCTTGGATATCGCATATTGTGTGCCAGAGGAAAAAGGCGTTTTTCTGGTTGATTTAATGGAATGTGGAAACAACAGCTGACGTCCACTGCAAAATGAGCATTAAATCGAAATTTGCTATCGAAATCAACGGCGCAGGAGATTGTCGTCCGGGATAGTCCTTTTCCACTACAATGCGCGTCCTCATATATCTGCCCAAGCCTAGGCCAAGATACAAAATTTCTACAGTCTCGATCTAGCACTAAGGCAACTATTACTTGCTCTATCACTTCAAACAGTGGTATGGAGCACAATGGTTTGAAGATAGCGACTAACTCAAGACCGCCATTGTAAATTAGTTCAGTTCCCAGGTAGAGAACTTCTATGCAGAAGGGTTGAAGAAGCTGGTGCAACGTTACGAAAAGTTCTTATAAGTAAACGATGTTTATGCGGAAAAGTAAAGTAAAAACTTTTTCATTTATATTATGACCAAGCGGCTATTGAATAAGCCTTGTAGACAAGTCCCTGAATAAGCTATAAATTATTAATGTTTGCTCTCTAGGTTAAAACAGTGTCGTTTCTACTTCTAAACCAAGGTTTCCTCCACTATATATACTAAGAACATATTCAGGCGTATTAGTTCTATTGATTTATCTTAAATGGTCCGGAGTTTGTAGCCAGGTTTGGTTTATATTGTGTTTAGTGTACATTTAAATTGAAAGCGTATGTTCTGCTTCAGTTAAATTTGAATGAAGGACTTCTAGGAATGGTGGAAATACTATCCTTCGTTTCGATTTCTATAGACTCGCGGATTTGCGATAGGATTTTTATGGAACTGAATAGACTCTGGCGATCGATTTCTAATTTGTGCTCTATCAGTGCAGACCTGGTCATGTCTTTTACATGTGAAAGAAAATTAGTTAATTTGGAAGAATATTAAACTGGTTTTGGTGTTAGGCTTGTTAAGGATTTCGCTGATAGGATTAGTTATGACTTGGTTACAAGGTAACTAAGAGGGTGTAGGTTGGACAGTTTGAGTATGATTCTATTTATGCTTTCTGAGGTACTTGTTTGGTTGTGTGAACAAGCTCCTAGGGTAGGGCGATGAGATTGGGGATGGTGGTGATGAGATTGGCCATCCATCAGTGTGCATGGGTTTGCTGTATACGGAATTTCCTCGCTTAACATTTGATCAAAAACGTACTAGTACAATATGGAGAGCGAGAAACCGGTCGTCTCGACTTTCTTGATGACTCGGATATTGGTGTGTTGGGAATTTAGAAATAAGGGTAAGTTCTTGACTAAATCCGACAGCACTGAAGAACGTTCCTTAATGTAGTGGACGAAATGTTGGTAGAAAGTAAATACAAAGACTTGACTTCCATCCAGAAGCAAAAGTAACCAACCACAACCGTGAAAACCTAAGACTTAAGTCATCTAAATATCATCTATCTTAATTTGTAACTCTCTGTGTTCAATTCAGAATTTCATTCAATTGTATAAAATTAAGAGTGATTTTTTCCTATAGACAATGTTGTCTATCGATTTCTCAAACGTATTTAATTTCAGTATTTGTTCCATTATTTACTTACCCCGCCTGTTGAATATGGATCAACTCCTCGTTTTGACAGTAACAACTTAACAACATCTTCTCTCGAATACATTGCGGAAATATGAAGGACGTTGTAATTATCCTGAAAACAAAATTTACATATAATGAGCATACATTTCCTCCATAATATGGTGTTAAATGGCGAAATATTGCTTGTCATGCAGAATTTTAAACTAATATATTTCTTATAGTTTGAAAGTGCGTATCAGAAATATCTGAATGAAAATGCTTGTTTGTTTGTATGCGCATTTGTATGCTGTATCCATTAAATTGATTAAACCATACCAATACAATGCCGGTATTCTAAAGCTGACAAATTACTATGTATAGTCCAAATCCAATTATGTGATAGCATTGTAATATAGAATCGATATATTTGTAAAATCGTTTTAATTTATAAGGAACAACTATATATTCACAATAATTGATGTCATAATATATTGTTTACTAATGAAATATTTCCATGAAAATGTTCCGCAGTTCCGTGTACGAACATTGTACATCGCATTTCATTAAATATGTAATGTGAATGTATCTGTAAAAGTAGAGAACAATAGGGATACAATAACGCCATATTTTAATAATCTTTATCTTTAAACGGTAATTTTATTTATAGTGGTATTTTTCAAAATATATGGGATGTGCAAAACAAATGTACTACGAGAAGAGAATATCGTTACAATAGTTAATTATTCGTTTTTTACTTTCTTATACGTAGTATAAGTGATGATGAAAATTTTCGATCTCGAGATTTTTGCAGATGTCCACGTTTTGATGTGTGTGTGTGTGTGTGACCACGATAGCGGTCAAACCGCTATAGGTATCAATTCCAAATTTTATATTTACGAATATAATCTCCCTCTTGAGATCTGATTAGATTTTCAGTAAAATCAGCAGACCGGAAGTAGTAGTTTACTTCAGTGAAAAAATCGAATTTTGCCAATTATTCGTCAAGTACAAAGTTTAAACAAATTTATAAAGAATTCATATGTACTTAAAATTAAGTTTGAGACAAATTGTCTTTTTTTTCGAAATTCCAACCGGAAGTAGGTCATTTACTCTTATCGATAATCAGTTTTTTGCGAATATCTCGCAAGTCATGCTTTTTAGAGAAGTACGTTACGAGTATAAAAGTATTTAGAACATAATTTTCAATATCTTTTGTATAAAAGAAAATTTCAAAATTCAGACCGGAAGTACCACTTATACTCTTATCGAATAGCGATTTTTTGCAAATATGTCGTAAGTTATGCATTCTATATATATTTATCAAGAGTACAAAAGTATTTAGAACTGGATTTGCAATATTTTCTGTATATATGAAATTTCAAAATTCGGACCGGAAGTAGCACTTTTACTCTTAGCGAGTAGCACTTTTTTTCGAATATCTTGCAAAGTATGCATTCTATAGCAATTTATTAAGAGAATGAAAGTACTTAGAATAGGATTTTGAATAATTTTTGTATAAAAAAAATTCTTAAAATTGTATAGTTTGAAACGCTCATGCGTATAAGAAAGTCGTGTGGTGGCCACACCTCATTTTTTTTTATTCAGGAAGCTTTATACCATCTGAAAAATAAGTACTGGTGGATTAAACTGTGGATATAGATTTTGCACCGTGATTTGGGTTGTCTGGAGCTCCAATGTGCAATATCCAGTATATGCATGTTACTAGTATGTATAAGTATATATTTTTTGTCCGATAATAATAATAACGAGTATATGTAGTTGATTCGCAGTGCTATATTCATGTATGCTATGTTTATGTGTATCACTCCATTTTTATAGTTTAAGCACTTCTCTCATAGTATTGTATAACTCAGGTAAAGGTTAAGTTGTAAATCTCCTACATACGTATTGCTCAACTTCACCTTCAGGTAGATACTTAACATATGGATGTCTTTCTACTTATTTCCTTTATTACTATATTATTCTTGTATTTGCTAAGTTGTTAGTAGATCAATACAGGCATTATTATTATTATTATTATTTACTGATCGGCCATTTCAATTTTCGTTTTAGGATTTCTGACTCTGTCTGAATACATCATAATTTACATTATAATACCATAAGCTTCCTTCAGCAATAATTTTGAAAAATATCGATATAAAGTAATAAACTTTAAGGTCATGTGAATCTAAATTAACTGATTGTTAATGCTATTATAAAGGGTGGCGCACCATATCTCCGTCGGTTTATATACGAAAAGTGGCAAAGTATTTTAACAATTTTGTTATCAATAGTTGTGTGGGTTTATTAGGAGCACATTTTAAAATTATTTTTAAATATTCGCAATAAAATTTTGCGCACCTTATATATTATATTATGGTATATTTTGATACTATAAGCTAAGTGAAGGTCATATTCCCTATACTTAACTATACCTATTTTCGAGATATTTTACTATTTGTGAAAATATAGATCAAAATTTAGGAGACATTTCTGTCTTATATATTTGAGCGAATTTTTTTAAATCGTATTTATTTTTACTCAAAGCATCAGACTTTAAGATATGTTAAAGGTGATATCTAAAAATTATACAGGCTGTTTAAAAACAAAATTTTGTTTTGACTAACATTAAAGACAAATAACTTTCTTCTTTAAAATGGAACAGCATGTGTTTATTACTATATTTAGATTTAGTAACGTGCAAATTTCTATATTCCAATGCGGAAATCAATTACAGACACCCGTTATATAAAAAACCACAAAGTAAAAAGTAATATACTTTATTATGGAGACCCACAAGTGTATGTCAAAAACAAAGGAATATAATAAATAGCAAAAGTATACATACACAGAAAAAAAATATAAACAGATAATTTAATATTAACTTATTAGTTATAATAGTTTGCTCTATGATCGTGGAAATTTTTCTTTACTAAAAAGATGTATGTGGAAATAATAAAATAACCTAAATTCACTGAATAGCTTAGAGCCCTTTAAGAAACTTCTTTGAATCAAACTTGAGTAGGTTTATAGCTTTATTTCGCTGTATTTACTGCCAAATTTTCAAATAAAAGCTGATCTTCGTTTATTGAAAAGCAACGAAGTGCACTGTGTAGTGTGGTGTTTGCACTACAATTGTATGTTGTATTTGTTATTTAAAATGTTGTATATAGATTCAGTCAATAAATATTAGTAATGTATTCATTATTATAAAAAAAATAATTTATATTATATTGTAACGTTTTCGGGTTCGCAATAAACAACTCGTGCAATTTATTTATTTAAAACAGTCTGTATATTCATACACTTAAAATTAATTACAATATAAAAATATAAAACTAATGTATCGCACTTAAACTACTACAATTTAAATTAACACAGGTATTTATTTCTATTACTAATATTTAGGTCCGTATATTTAAATCACACTACCGTATTTATATCACTTCTATTTATATGACACGGTAATATTTATGTCTATAAATACTGCACTATATTTATTTTGTATCGTACGAATACTTCTGAATCTATTCTTATTCCGGAATTATTTCTCCATCCGTTCAACTGCCTTTTTATATACGCGTACAGAAGATCCAGAGAATACGGGAATTCTTCTTCATAAATCGAGAGACTTTCCAGTCTTTTCGCTATGCACGCCGTACGCCGTGCATTATTTACGACTGTTTACATTGCTTTTTAACATTGTCGCCCGGATGTCTTCTTCTTCTTTTTTTAATGTAAACTCATTTCGTTACAATATGATATGTATTAGATAGGCAAGGATGTTGTAAGAAGGGATAGCTCTGTAATTTTGAAGGAACTCGACAGATAAGTCGAAATTATATCCATAATTTCGAATTTAAAAATAGAAAAGAGTAAATTTAAATATGATAAAACCAAATAAAGAAAGCAGATTATTTCTCCAAAGTTGGAATCTGCATTAATAGTGAATCAAAGGATTCTGCATTGGATAGAATTAATTCAAATATTTCTAGGAAAAGTAGCATAGGCGACACTTTACCATGCCACATGATGGCTAGTCGATATTTTAAATTGTATAATTTGGGGAAAATTTTATATTTTTACAATGATAAACATGTTACCAGCATTCTTATAAAGTTATTCTAAATATATACATATACATATATATTGAAAAATTCAAAAGATTCTACTACCAAGAATCTTTTGAATTTTTCAATACATTTGTATATTTGGCAAAGAATTGTAATATATTTCATATACATATATTTCTAATAGAGAAGAGATCAATATTTATTCGGAACAGAGAAATATGCCACCATATGCATACTCGGCACTAGGGTAATTATTCGATTTCCGTTCATACTTCTGCTCACTTTGAAAAATCAATAAAAAGTTATCAATGTTTGTAAAAATTTTTTGATAGTCGATTACA
This sequence comes from Amphimallon solstitiale, assembly GCA_963170755.1. Lineage (NCBI taxonomy): Eukaryota > Metazoa > Arthropoda > Insecta > Coleoptera > Scarabaeidae > Amphimallon > Amphimallon solstitiale. The sequence goes on from OY720680.1 coordinate 37,155,128, forward strand.
ATTTAGTTATATTCTGTATTTTATTGACATATATAATAATTATTTTTTTAAAGAGAATGGTATTTTTGTCTCAAAGTTAAAACCCGCTACTATTTTCAATATTCAAAAAGGGCGATCTAATAATATTAAGAATTACCGCCTTATAAGTATGCTATTATTTATTTATTTATTGTAAATAAAAGGATAATGGAACATTTTCTTCATTTTAAATTTAAGGCCGAAAATCAACATGGCTTTTGTCCTAAAAGATAGACAGATACTGCTATATTTAATTTCCTAAGAAGTATTAGCTTTTCAATTGACAACCATTTTTCCGTTTTAACAGGTCTCTGTCCTGACACCAACGTTATTTTTGATTTTTATCATTGACTTTCTTAACTGCATAGTGGCATTGCTAAGAAATGTATTAATTTCATTAGATAACATTGCCTATGTTATTTGTATTGCTGGTATGGCTTTTCTAATGTGACTAAATGGGTGAAATTTAATAGACTGTAGTGAATATCTTTATGCGTTTTTACAATAAAAGAAAGTTTAACATCTCATTGTTTTATATGACTGTCTCATTGATATAGTTAGTAGTTGCAGGTTGCTTGGAATCGTTGATGAAAACTTAAAGTGGTACGAACACCAGTTATATCGAAGATGTCAAATCCTGTAAGGTTTTATGGACTATGTTATGTATATAAAATCTCCTAAAGTTTTGATTTTCGTTTGTCACATAATAATAAAGCTCGCAACTGTAATTATAATTTATCTCCTGCCCAGATGACCTCTTGCGTGTTCTAATTTTTTTAACATTTTCTGGAATGAAATTAGCATTACATGCTTTTACTTTCTTATACGTAGTATAAGGAAGTATTGTGATGACGAAAATTTTCGACCTCGAGATTTTTGCAGATGTCCACGTTTTGAAGTCCCCTGATACCAAAAAAGTGGTTTTTATAAAATGTCTGTGTGTCTGTCTGTCTCTCTCTCGGTCTGTGTGTGTCTGTCTCTGTGTGTGTGACCACGATAGCGGTCAAACCGCTGTAGATATCAATTCCAAATTTTGTATTTACGTGTATAATCTGCCTCTTGAGATCTGATTGGTTTTTCAGTAAAATCGCACTGAAGTAGTACTTTACTTCAGTGAAAAAATCGAATTTTGCAAATATTTTGTCAACTACTAAGTTTAAACAAATTTATAAAGAATTCATATGTTCTTAAAATTAAAATTGAGAACCATTTTATTTAAAAAGTTTTTCGAAATTACTACCGGAAGTAGGTCTTTTACTCTTATCGAAAATCAGTTTTTTGCAAATATTTTGCAAGTCATGCTTTTTAGACAGGTACGCTACGAATATAAAAGTATTTAGAGCTTAATTTCCAATATCTTTTGTATAAAAAATATTTCAAAATTCGGACCGGAAGTATCACTTTTACTCTTACCGAATTACGATTTTTTGCAAATATGTCGTAAATTATGCATTCTATACAGGGTGTAAGAAAATAAGTGTAAAACATTTCAGGGGGTGTTTCCTTAGCGAAAAAGAGATAGGGTCTTTCATATAAAAAAACTTCAATGGAGCATCCCTTGTTAAGATACAGCCCCATAAAGGGGGTACATAAAATTTGTTTTACAATTTTTCTCACAAACACTAAAAATGTAATTTATTTCCAATATAACTTTTTGTCTGATTATTTGTTTACCATTTAAAAATCTATTTCCAATACCTTGTTTCATTCGAAACAAAAAATGTCTCTTGAATTTTTTGCCCAAAAGTAATCAGTTCGCAGCAAAAAATTATTTTACGAACTACTACAGAGATACATCGTCATAAATGCGAACTGGATTAGTATTGTTATTTTGTAGTTACTACCTGCGTCAAAATACATATGATTAAAGATGAATAAACAAAACTAATTTATTAATAACAAAACATAAAACATGTAGAAATCATAGTAAATGTTCAATATGTCCATCTGCAGTCATTACACATGCGTCTAGACCTCGGCGCATTGAGCCACGTATTCGCTCAAATATTCCTGGATTCTCTCTAATTACCCTGCACGCATCGATTTCTTAAGTCCTCTACATCGCGAACAGGAGTAGGATAAACCAAAGTCTGTAAATGGCCCAAGTAGAGAAATTGAGAGGATTGAGCGGGCCAATTCTGTGGTCCTCCTCGACCTATCCAATGATTTGGATATGTTTGGGTTAAATGCTGACGTGCTGCTTGACTGAAATGGGTGGGAGCCCCATCATGCATAAAAAACATATCCCTTCTGACGCCCAAAGGAACTTCCTCCAGCAGTACTGGATGCACTTCTCTTAAAAATGGAGTGTATGCCTCACCATTTAATCGAGGAGGTAGAAAATGAGGGCCAATTAAATAATCCCCAATAACTCCGAGCCACACGTTAAGAGAAAAGTGTTCTTGATGCTTAGCTTATACAATAGCGTGAGCGTTTTCATCAGTCCATATGTGGTTATTATGAAAATTAATTATCTTGTCCCGAGAAAAAGTACATTCGTCTGTGAATTCGATCGTCTTCAGAAAGTCAGGATTTCTTCTAATCATTTCCAGCATCCAATTGGAAAATTCAAGACGGTTCGGAAAATCTCGCTGTAACAGTGCCTGTACTCGTTGCAGATGGTAAGGGTATAAGAGTTGTTCCTTTAAAATTCGAAATACCGTCATATGATCAACATTTAACTCGAAAGCAATCTTTCTAGTACTGCTAGTAGGTTGTTCTTCAACCAAATTAAGTACTGCTTCTTCAAAATGTGTTGTTCTAACTTCTCGATGGCGACCACAATCCTGCGTTCTTTTGTCGAATGAACCATATTCTCGTAATCGTTGATGAAGTCGGGCAAATATTCTATGCGAAGGAAGCTGCCGTTGAGGATACATTTCAGCATATCTTCTAGAAGCTTCTAACCCATTCCCCTGCGACAGACCGTAAACGTAATGCATATCAGCCATTTCCTCATTTGTGTATGCCATTTTAATAACAAGTGAATTATTAAACTAACAAATTACGAACAAAACAACGACACACAATTAAGTATTAATTCATTTTCAAAAATTTACAAACTGACAGCGTGATACCACTACTAGCAGCCTACTAAATAAATTAGTTTTACATTTTCGTTTTATGACGATGTATCTCTGTAGTTGTTCGTAAAATAATTTTTTGCTGCGAAGTGATTACTTTTGGGCAAAAAATTCAAGAGACATTTTTTGTTTCGAATGAAACAAGCTATTGGGAATAAATTTTTAAATGGTAAACAAATAATCAGACAAAAAGTTACATTGGAAATAAATTACATTTTTAGTGTTTGTGAGAAAAATTGTAAAACAAATTTTATGTACCCCCTTTATGGGTTTTTTTTTATATGAAAGACCCTATCTCTTTTTAGCTAAGGAATCACCCCCTGAAATGTTTTACACTTATTTTGTTAAATGGTAAACAAATAATCAGACAAAAAGTTACATTGGAAATAAATTACATTTTTAGTGTTTGTGAGATGAATTGTAAAACAAATTTTATGTACCCCCTTTATGGGGCTGTATCTTAACAAGGGATGCTCCATTGAAGTTTTTTTATATGAAAGACCCTATCTCATTTTCGCTAAGGAATCAACCCCCTGAAATGTTTTACACTTATTTTGTTACATCCTGTATATATTTATTAAGAGTACAAAAGTATTTAGAGTTGGATTTGCAATATTTTTTGTATACATAAAATTTCAATATTCGGACCGGAAGTAGCACTTTTATTCTTAGCGAGTAGCACTTTTTTTCGAATATCTTGCAAAGTATGCATTCTATAGCGATTTATTAAGAGAATGAATGTACTTAGAATAGGATTTTGAATAAGTTTTGTATAAAAAAATTCTTAAAATTGTATAGTTTGAAACGCTCATACGTATAAGAAAGTCGTGTGGTGGCAACACCTCATTTTTAAAATAAAATTGAGGGACTACATTTTTCGAATTTATTCTTAATGTGTATTAATTATTTTAAGTAACTTTGTGTTTTATATTTTATTTTGATTTACTTCTTTTACTTTACTTGCTTTACTTGTACAGATTAATTAATCTGCTAGCGTATAACGTGAGTATCACAATCATCATAATGTATTCTAAGTGTACTGTTGTTAAAACCACATAGATGATATTTAAACAATTATATTTGTTTTAGTTAACAAATATTTTTCATACTACGGAATAATACAATATTCAAACTAGTGAATTTCTTTGCATAAAATGTCATATTAACATTGGGATTTGCAAATCCCAATAAAAATAATATGATCATATTTCTGTAATTATTCCACTGTTTGAAGTTGCTAAAATTGTGAGTGTCTTGAAAGTAATAATTAATAAGTTCAAACACTTGCTAACGTCGATAGTTAAATTTAGGTAATGAATAAAAGGAAAGTCTGGAAATAATTGAGTGTTGTGCAAAATAAAATATTCTTATTATTAAATACTTCTCAAACTTTTAAATAAAATATTCATAAGTGGATTTGACTAAATAATTGCACTTGCTCTGATTTAATAACATAATCTATACCTCATAACGTTTTCTGCGACTGTTTATTACTATCAAATCAGGCAATTTTAAAAATATACCTGCATATCGATTTTTTATAACGTAGTACTGTACAGTAATACAGACCAGACCTTAATGCCAGAGGAAATACTATGCTACGTCAAGTATATTTTCAAGAAACATTGATTTAGGCGCTTACAATTAAGTTTGCAATGAATCACACAACACTGAATGCAAACTTCAGAAACTTTCTCATAATTAGATTGCGTGTCACCTGACTTGTGAACAAAGTATAATATTAACATTAAGTATACATAAGTTTTTTTCCCGAGAATGCCTAGTTGCTTTTAGGAACAAGGAAAACGAGTTTCGAATAACTCAGTAAATGATTGCCTTCGGATACGATTCTAAATATGATGAGTAACTTCCTTGTAGATATATACTGATACCTACATTAGATTCGTGACAAAGGTCATGGTAATGGTAGTTTTGTGTTGTAAGGGATAACCCTACTGCGTACCTAACATACATAGCGGACCTATATGTGAGGACATTTGGGCAAATAAGTAAATTTAAATATCTACATATCTGACTAATCTAGTCAATTTGTAAAAACTGTGGCTGAATGTACACAGGTGGTTCTGCCAGTATAATCTGCCGGCGGAATATTTACGATTGTACACTGATAAAAAAATGAGGTGTGGCCACCACACGACTTTCTTATACGTATGAGCGTTTCAAATTATAGAATTTTAAGAATTTTTTTACAAAAATTATTCAAAATCCTATTCTAAGTACTTCTATTCTCTTAATAAATCTCTATAGAATGCATACTTTGCAAGATATTATCAAAAAAGTGCTCCTCACTAAGAGTAAAACTGCTACTTCCGGTCCGAATTTTGAAATTTCATTTATAAAAAAAATATTGCAAATCTAGTTTTAAATACTTTTGTACTCTTCATAAATATATATAGAATGCATAACTTACGACATATTTGCAAAAAATCGCTATTCGATAAGAGTAAAAGTGGCACTTCCGGTCTGAATTTTGAAATTTTTTTTATACAAAAGATATTGAAAATTATGTTTTAAATACTTTTGTACTCGTAACGTATTTGTCTAAAAAGCATGACTTGCAAAATATTTGCAAAAAACTGATTTTCGATAAGAGTAAAAGACCTACTTCCGGTAAAAATTTCGAAAAACTTTTTAAATAAAATTATTCTCAATTTTAATTTTAAGTATATATGAATTCTTTATAAATTTGTTTAAACTTAGTAGTTGACGAAATATTGGCAAAATTCGATTTTTTCGCTGAAGTAAACTGCTACTTCCGGTCTACCGATTTTACTGAAAAACTAATCAGATCTCAAGAGGGAGATTATACACGTAAATACAAAATTTGAAATTGATATCTACAGCGGTTTGACCGCTATCGTGGTCACACACACACACACAGACACACAGACACACAGACACACAGACACACACACACACACACACACACACACACACAGACACACAGACATTTTTTAAAAACCACTTTTTCGGTATCAGGGGACTTCAAAACGTGGACATCTGCAAAAATCTCGAGGTCGAAAATTTTCATCATCACAATACTTCCTTATACTACGTATAAGAAAGTAAAAAATGTATGGAAAATTACTATAAAAAAGTTGGTTACCGAGGACCAGTGTTTTCATGGTAATTTTATGTTTTAAAAGTCACATACACGTCAAAAGGTTGGAAATATACACGGTAAATCCGTCTTTTTCACTACAATTTGTGATTAAACAACTTAATTATACAAATATATTTCTAATTTTAATTTGAATTCTTTAATAATACAAATAAATTGTGAATTTATTTTGATGGATTTGTGAATCAGTAACTTACAACCTAATCACTGTAAAATGTTACAAAAAATTGATGTTATTTCACATATTTTTTTTTTAAGTGTAGTAACGTGTCAGCCGACAAACGCAGTGTTTTGTTTTGTCGACTTCTGAGGATCCGGCGACAAGTTACTCTACTACATGAAAATTCCGCCGTTATCTAACGGTCATAACCATAACCTAGTTTTATTCATTAATGGGTGTGTGATTCTGCTTATTTATTAAACTCGGCATATACAGATGACATAAATTGTACTTTGTATTATTATGAGTAATTCACTTCTGCATGATTTAATTGTATTTGAAATATTATTCTTATATTTTTAATTCAGTTAAAATAAGGTTTGTAATAATTAATAACCAATACAACTATTAAAATATGCAAATAAACACTGACAAAGAAATCTATTTGAAATTATTTTGTAATTAACAACTATGAAATATGTATGTGTTCTTTATACTTGAAGTATTATTTATGCTTCGAACTGTCAAAATTAGTGTTGTACTCGTATTTAGTAGAAAATGGATTTATTAGATAACACTTAAAAAAAATGGGGTGTGGCCACCACACGACTTTCTTATAGGTATCAGCGTTTCAAATTATAGGATTTTAAGAATTTTTTATACAAAAATTATTCACAATCCTATTCCAAGTACTTCTATTCTCTTAATAAATCTCTATAGAATGCATACTTTGCAAGATATTATCAAAAAAGTGCTACTCGCTAAGAGTAAAAGTGCTACTTCCGGTCCGAATTTTGAAATTTCATATATACAAAAAATATTGCAAATTCAATTCTAAATACTTTTGTACTTTTTGAAATTCGATGCGTAACTAGTGTTTATATGAATAGTTAGGATTATATTCTGATGAAATGTTTAATTTTTGCTACTGAGAATAAAATGCATTCTTTCTGAAAATTTTGCCTAAATATTCTTTTTTTTCATTTATAGCGGACAATAGACGTATCTTATTGTTTCTACCAGGTGTAGTTCTTTAAACTCCATCGCGTTGCCTGATTTAATTATCTATAGTATATTTGATGTTGATTTTGAAGCTGATGATACAAACAATATTAATAATAATTTTTAAAAAATATTCGCAAAATTTTTTATTATGCGTTGTTTTCACAATGAGTCAGTGCCAACCTACTTTGTCTTTAATAAATTTTCTTCTTATATATATAACGTTCATTAATCATCAAAAATAAGATTAGTATCTTTAATTTTTAGTTATGGGCAAAACCGAATAATTTTAATAATCAAGTACTGACTACTTGAGTGCTTTTAATAATTGGATGATCACTCGAGTATTTGTAACTCGCATCTTGACTCGGTATATATTGCAAATGACACAGCTCATAGAATACTTTACGACTATCCCTTGTATCATTTTTTCGTATTCCATAAAGCCACTAATTTAAAAAAAAAGTGGTATATAAAACAACGTGTTTTTTCAAAATTATAAATACGCATTTTTATATAGTTTCACTTAACAAAATAATAATACGTGCTAATACTTGCAAGCTTTTTTTGTATATTATGGAATACAATAATGAACTAATGAACTAATAAACAAGTCAGTCTGCAACTTAATTCTACAATTTTAGGGCAACTGGTATTCAATAATCGAAATACACCGATTATTGGAATAATCGAATATCCGAATATTTTCTACAATTCCATTTGGTACTAATTTCACCTTTCCGGGTATTCAGTGCCAGGCAATTTATAGTTGTGTATCCAATATCAATGTTATTAGAAAATATCAAATTAAATCCTTTCCAAATCATTGTTTTATTTACTTTCTTAAGTATAAAGATATTATTATTATTTTATTATTAATATTTCTAAATGCCTTATAAGTTTTGCGGTTCGAAATGTTTGTAACTTTTAATCTTTAAGAATTTTGTATCATCCGATATCATTCCCAAATTAAACCAAAGAAAAATGGCATTGTGTAGATCTTTAATTTTTTTTTATCAAAATGAATTCAAATTTTAAATACATTGATGTAAGTTATCTAATTAATTAATCTACAAGTTATCTTGGGATGCAATTTTCTGATTAGGCTTTTCAATTTAATAATCAGATTTTATCATTAATTTAACTTGTCACTCCCACCGATATATTTTTGCAAATATATAAAATTTGCCCTCAATTGAAATAATGGTACGAAAATTAATCATTGCTTTTTATAGAGTTTATTAAACCCATGTCATGCTCAGTCAATTAGTAATTTGTATAGTGAAATTGTGTCCCATGTATATGCAATAATAGCAGCGAGATGTAAAATTTGCAGAAAAATATTTATTATATTATTTATGAACAAGATATGGCTACAAGTTGCGGCTTTTTTTAAAATAAAATAGTATAATTGTTAGATAGCATATCTTCTTATTAATAACTATTTATTATATTAGCAAGGCTCCATTCCTAATTTTCAACTCAAATACTGTGGAAGATGTCCCATCTTAATTCTATGAATAAATGTGAAAGCCTTATAAGCAATTTGCTGCTTAACACTCATTACATTTATTAGTATGTATTCATCATCATTTGCATAGGAATATATCTATTCCAGAAATTTTGGGTAGGAAGTTTTGAACTAAGCACTCTGTATACGTAATGTACGTAATCGTAATTTCAAAGTAATTTAAATCTGAATGAATTTAGAAACTGTTGAAGGAAAAATTAGCACACTTATCAAGAACAAATTACGAACGTATATACAAGAATAATCAAGAGATTTTCTACAAAAACATTTTTGACATGTATGTGTGTTATTTGTTTAAAAAAATGAAACTTTTAATAATCACAATATACAGGGTTATGATAAAGTAACGCACAAAATTCATAAAACGTACAATGTTCATTTTTGAAAAAAATGCAAAAACACGTCAAACAGTTTATTTTATTCCGCGTCTTTTAACATAAGTCAAAATAATAAAACGTCAAATTTGTCAAAGTTATGACGTCATCAATATTTTTTTTAAATATGAAGCTTGTTTTTTTTTACTTTATTTGATAAAGCTTGTTTTTCTGCATTATAAAGAAATAATTGAAGTAGGGGTCACATAAGAAAAAACTGAGAGAATTAATAAAAAACAAAATAAACTTTATTATAGCAATAACATTTAAATTAACTAAACAGACCATTAAACCAAAACGATTTCTTACAGGAATTGTGCAAACTGTGTCCCGTTCACTATCTGACATAGGCCAAGACGATGGTAGACCTGATTTACAGAGTCTTCGATCATCTGCGGAGTTATACGAGTCATTTCATGTCTAATTCGTTCCATTAAGTCTTCTACATTGTCTGGTCGGTTAACGTAGACCCGACTTTTTAAATGTCCCCACAGAAAGAAATCAAGGGGGGTGAGATCAGGTGACCTAGGTGGCCACTCCATTGGTCCACGTCTTCCAATCCACCTTCCTTCAAACTGGTTATCCAGAAACCTTCGAACATTAAGACCATAATGTGGTGGTGCACCATCTTGTTGGAACCAAATACTGGGATCCAAGTTTTCCCTATTATTTGGATCCGGAAATGCCGCAATTAGATCCGGAAGCACTGCCATACGAAGATGTTCCAAATATCGATCAGCTGTTAAATTCCCACGAAAGAAATAAGGACCAACAAATTTTCCCCTGACGATTCCTACTCATACATTAATTTTTTGGAGGCGCTGGGTGTGTTTTGTCTGAATCCAGTTGGGATTTTCCCGAGCCCAGTAGCGACAATTGTGTCGATTTACTGTTCCACTTAAATAAAACGTTGCCTCGTCTGAAAATACTACACTACTAAGCAAATTTGGATTTTTATCACAATGCCTCATGAAGATGTCACAAAATTCCAAACGTCTGCCCGGATCATCTTCTGAGATTTCGTGAACAAGTTGAACTTTGTATGGGTGCAGTTTTTCTTTTTTTAAAAACTTTACTACAAACGACTGACTAACATCTTGTTGTAAGGCAATTTCTGCTGTAGTTGCGTGAGGGTTGTCTTCTAATGACAGCAAAATATCTAACTTTGCATCGTCGCTTATTCCCGGTCTTCCAGATTTTGGAGCATCACTTACGCTTCCTGTTTCATTAAATTTTGCAACAATTCTGCTTACTGTGCTTCTAACAATTGGAGGTCTTTCAAAATGTGTTTCGATAAATAAAACACATGCTTCTTCATGACTTCGAAGTCTATCGCCGTAACCTACCATCATTAGAATTTCTATCCTTTCTCTTTCCGTTAAAGGAGCCATCATAATAAAATTGGTATGACACTAATTGTAAGAGTGACACTGACAAACAGTTGTTTTATTACTAGGTAACTTTAAGTTTTAATTCTTTTAATATTTAGTTTCATTTCATAAATTCAAAAACTAGTTTATTTTGTTTTTTATTAATTCTCTCAGTTTTTTCTTATGTGACCCCTACTTCAATTATTTTTTTATAATGCAGAAAAACAAGCTTTATCAAATAAAGTAAAAAAAACCAAGCTTCATATTTAAAAAAAATATTGATGACGTCATAACTTTGACAAATTTGACGTTTAATTTTGTTGACTTATGTTAAAGACGCGGAATAAAATAAACTGTTTGACGTGTTTTTGCATTTTTTTCAAAAATGAACATTGTACGTTTTATGAATTTTGTGCGTTACTTTATCATAACCCTGTATAATACTTCTACTAGTTGTTTTTGTCATGTAATTGATATTTAAGTCTATTTTCCTAAATAAAATCATCATCAGTGCCTTATAGATAAATCTATAGTACTGTAAATTAAACACGCTTCCTCAAATTATACAAAATTGTCCACCATTAATACCACTTTGTTTGACGTAAACGTGAAACACTGCCTAATTATAAGTGATTGGTACTGTGGGTTAATAGTGCTTGTTATAAATTTAAAATGCATCATAGGATAATGATGATTTTGGGCGTGGACGTGACTGCGAATAGTACATTACTTTGATGGTCGTTTTAATAAGAAAGGAGCGTTCATCGTATGGTAATATCGTGCTGATGAGGGTAAGATATTGATAAGGAAATAATCCGATATACATTGCATGATTTATTATAATATTGCATGGTAAAAAAAATGCTGCCCTACTAATGAAACTAGATCACAGCAAAGAAATTAGGGGCATAGTTTTCGTCCGTATTAAGATATTAAAGGAAAAATCAATCAATGAAATTTAAGTATAAATTATGCTTTTCTAAGTCAATTATTTACAAATTTATCTAATTACGAAGCTTAAATAAAAATTTAATTACTCGCGCTAAATCTATAATTAAGTTATAGAACAATAAATAAGGGCAATATGAAGTAATACCTTCAATAATAATAAAAGTATATATTTTTTTCACTACCTAATACAGAAGTACAAACTTCTTAACATGTCTGGTGCAACAAAGTACAAACGTACTACTTTTGATAAATTTAACATATTAATACAATGGTGTTATTTTTAAAATTATCTAATTTTTTTGCAAGAAGTCGTTTAATAATAATGTGCTTTATTGGATAAATATTTGTATTGTTAGCATTATTATAGGAAAGGTTAAAACTTTTATGAATTTATTTCTGACTTCGCCGTTTTGTTTTCTTGGAATTTTTCTTAGAAATCGAAAATACTTGTAGTTTCTTTCTTCTCCACGTTTTACTATAGTATGCAAGTATATTTAATTATCTTTCGAACTTCATTCGTATATATATTCACATTTCTAGAGATTTATTCACTAAATTAAATGGTTGGGAATAATAAATATATTGTAACGAAATGAGTTTACATTAAATAAAAGAAGCAGACCTCTCGGCGCGATAAAAACGGTCTTGTTTACACACCACCATAAATCATCTCGGCGCGGCATATAAAAACGATATGTAAACAAGTCGATGAGTCATCTCCACGCCGTACGGCTTGCATAGCGAAAGGGACTAGAACGATTCTCGTACATGTGGAGAAAAAGCGGGACTGTGCTGGTATGTTCTAGTAATCTTCGCATGTGTATATAAGGCGACTGGGTCACCGATGATTCATTCATTGCGGGATTGATTGCGGAGAAGTAATCGCGGAGTAATTCGGGATTAAGAAAGTCCGTAAGAAGTAGTCTCGAGTGGTAGCCAAAGAAATAAATAAGTAGTGCCGTCTTATACAGTGAGCTCAAAAAGGTTGGAATAAATTCATTTAAAATTCAACCTTTAATTTTTTTAAAAAACACTGGGACCCGTCAATTTTTATTTTTAGATGGGCATTTTTTAAACTAATTTTTGTTTATACAGGGTGACTCAAAAAAAAGATTTCATTTGACACTTCAATTTTTTTTAATTGAAACACACATTTTATATTTTATTTTCGAAATATACGTAAAATTTCAATTACATTTCATGTATTATAACCTCAGTCTAAGTTAAGTCAGCTTATTTCTTTTCATTTAAACTGTACATATTAGGAGTTAAACATAATCAAATTTACTGAAACTGTAAACATTTAAACATTAATACCATTTTTATCTGTTACCTAGGTTATTTAACATTGACGTTGAAGTTCGTTCCCTGTCAAAAGTATTTAAACATTTGTATAAAAGTTCTAATAAAAGTAGTTTTTTTTAACTGTAAAATGGCACGAGTAAATGAAAGGGAGCGCATAGAAATACTAATGATGATTGGCTATGGAGATAGGATGCGTACTGGAAGTTTCCGAACTGTTCAACAATAAATACCCAAACAGAGCGCCTATATCTCAATCAACTATTAGTAAAATTGAAAAAAAATATAGGGATTTGGGGCATGTGAGAGATAATTATGTAAAAGGCCGGCCCACTATCTCAGAAGATGTGCAGTTGAATGTGCTATTATCCGTTGAAGAGAACAACCATAAAGTTAGTCGCGCTATTGCTGACGAGAACAAAATTTGTCAAGGATCTGTATTAAACTATTTACATAAAAACAAATGGCATCCTTATAAAGTTCAGTTAGTTCATGAACTAAATGAGGACGATCCAGATAGAAGAATGCAATTTTGTGAAATAATGATGGAGAGATGTATTGATGATCCTCAATTTTCACGAAGAATTGTGTTCTCGGATGAAGCAACATTTTGCCTAAACGGAACCGTGAATAGGCAAAATTTCCGTTATTGGGCTACAGAAAACCCGCATTGGATTATGGAGTGTCACACACAATACCCTCAAAAAGTAAATGTTTGGGCCGGGATTATTAGAAACAGAATTTTGGGTCCCTTCTTCTTTGACGGCACTTTGACTGGAGAAAGATATCTAGAATTTCTAGAATTCGATTTGATACCAGCGCTTGTTGTAGTGTGTCCAAATCCAGAAGATCCTGACATTCCCAATGATAGCTTATGGTATCAACAGGATGGAGCACCAGCCCATTTTACTCGCCCGGTGCGTGAATATTTAGATATTGTTTTTCCTGGAAGGTGGATTGGTCGACGGGGCCCAATAGAATGGCCGGCCAGATCCCCTGATTTGACCCCGTTAGACTAGTATCTGTGGGGCTACCTAAAATCTAAAGTGTATATCAACAGACCGAACAATATTGACGAACTTAAATCCCGAATAAGACAAGAAATGAGACTGATAGAACCTCAAATAGTGCACAATGTTTTGCAAGAATTCGAAGATCGCCTCGGATATTGCCAGGATGTTGGTGGTGGCCAATTTCAACATTTATTAAATTAATATTTCACAATTTAATTACGAATCATTGAGACATTTATTATTTAGAATTAAATAATTTTTTTTTAAAATTACATTGATTATTTTAGAAAAGAACTTAACTTAGACTTAGGTTATAATACATGAAATGTGATCAAAATTTTACGTAGAATCCGAAAATAAAATAAAAAATGGGTGTTTCAATTAAAAAAAATTGAAGTGTCAAATGAAATCTTTTTTTTGAGTCAGCCTGTATAAACAAAAAATAGTTTAAAAAATGCCCATCTAAAAATAAAAATTGACGGGTCCCAGTGTTTTTTAAAAAAATTAAAGGTTGAATTTTAAATGAATTTATTCCAACCTTTTTGAGCTCACTGTATAAATAGAAGGGTTACATAAATACGGACAGAGATATTAGTAATAGATATAAATAAATACAAGTGTTAATTTTAATTTATCAATAGTAGTTTAAGTGTGATACATATATTTTTTATATTTTTATATTGTTATATAATTTTAAGTATATAAATATACAGACTGTTTTTAAATAAATAATTGCACGAGTTGTTTATTGGAACCCGAAAACGTTACAATATATAAGAATTAAAAACAAATTTAACAATTAATATTCACAAGGCACAACTGGAATCAGGTCATCAAATCGTTTTACATAAATAAGTTTTAACAAAAATTATTTTAAATGTTGTTATAAAATTTATAAACAAACTACTGGCTTACCCATGGGTAGTCATTTAAGTCCTCTACTCGACGAGATTTATATGACAGATTTCGGAGAAAGATATACAAATAAAAGCAACAACCCTTTTTTAAAACTAATTTCCTTTTGGAGTAGATATCTGGACGACATATTGTACATTTGGTCAGACACTACCAGGCAACTAGATAAATTTTTACTTTATTTATATTCAGCCAATAACAAAATATACTTTACAGTACAAAAAGAGGTGGAAAAAAACTCTAAACTTCTTAGACATTATAATCATGAAATCAGAACAAAGTTAAAATTTGACAAATATAGAGAAACAACTACCACAGACAATCATGGAATATAGCAGCCTTGCACAGTTTAATATACACACTCAACACAGATAACTCCAAAAAAGAAAAAGATATCATTAAAAAGATAGCAAAAAACAATGGCCATAATACACATTTTATTGACAGAGTGATTGATAGGAAATAACATAAAATCCTTATAAAAACTTTCTACATTTGACAAACACAACAACTAAATAACAAGCGTTATAAATAAGCTGGGCTTGAATATGATTCAAGTAAATAAAGTAACTTAAGTAAATATTTTAGTCAACAATTAAGAAAAAACAAAGTTGTGTCATAAATCAGCTGTCTATGAAGTGGGTTGTAGAGATTGCGACGCAATTTACATTGGTCAATCACCCAGGTCCATATAGGAATGCATTAACGAATACAAAAAATCCGTTTTAATTAACATCAAAAATACAGGATTTGCTGAACACTGCAGGAACAGTGTATCAAAAAAAGGAAATAACGCGGATACATGAAATAACAAGAAAGAGAATAATAACGGATAAATTCCGCTGTAGAGCAACCGTAGACACGTGTTTCTGACTATTGGTCGTCATCAGTACGACGTAGCCAAGGAAGAAGGTGGGATAACCTTGGAGATGTAAGCTATACGGAAGACCATCAGGTGACAGACTCCCATTTGTAGCTTCAGCTAGAAGATCCTCAAATTTGAAGACAACAACTAATGTCGCCACGAGGAAGACTAATGTCAACCTGCGTGCCATCCGAGACCCAGGAAAGATAAATCAAAAAAAAAAGGAAATAACGCGGATACATGAAATAACAAGAAAGAGAATAATATCGGGTAAATTCCGCTGTAGAGTAACCGTAGACAAGTAGTTCTGACGACTCACTGGTCGTCATCAGTACGGTGTAAGCAAGGAATAAGGTGGGATAATCTTGGAGATGTAAGCTACACGGAAGACCATCAGACCATCAGGTGACAGACCACCAATGCGTCAGACCCACGTGTCTACGGTTGCTCTACAGCGGAATATTTATAAATATATATATATAAAATATATTAAAATTCTTTGCCAAATATACAAATGTATTGAAAAAAATGAATATCTTCTTGGTAGTAGTGGCATAATGATGAGCAACAATAATAACAATATGACAACTGGTTATATTTGATTTTTTATTTATATATACACATTTCTTATTTCTTATACATTTTTATAATTACTGACTAGATATATCCAATTTGAGACGTACATAGACACAAACTACATTTTCAAAAATAGTTATTTTATGAAGTTACCTTATACAGGGTCAAAAACAATTAAACTTTGCATCACATGTGACCAAATTTTAATAGCCCTATTTGGATTTTGTAGAAAAACACACATTGAATATGGCGCTGCCTTAAAGAAAATGTGTCTGGAATAAAGCATTGTTAAAACTAAGAAGTTTTATGTAGGTTGCGTTGTCTTATTTCGCAACAGTGGTGCAATTTTCAAAAAAATTGGCAAAAAATCTAAATTATCTTATGCAGCAGAAATTTTGCATATGGGCTAAAAATTGCTTTTAGAAAAACTTTTTCTAATAACTTTTTTCGATATTTTGAGAAATAACCCCACTTTTGAATTTTTTTTGGAAAAAAATTTAAATATGACAGATAATGCGAATCACGTGACTATTATTTTTTCGGTTAATTTTCATCTTGATCGAAGCAGAAATTGATGCCAAACTCAAATTTAGAATAAATCTCTTAATAAAAAAAAATCCCATATGATGGGATGGTCACACTGTATGTAAATGTAACTTCATTCTCTTATTATATGAAAAAAAATCTATTGTACGTTTACCATTTCAATAGAATATCAAATAACTCCAAAATAATATAAATTAGACCAAATGAGTTTTCAATAATGTGAAACTCAAATTGATGGAAAACTAAAAATACTATACTGGTACACTTAAAATAACAAATTGTGTATTTAAAAATGATTTTGAAAATTGCATTTTATTAGATTAACCGACAAAAAAAAATCATATTATTGCTTTGGGATATTTTTGTCTTTTCTTTTTTGTGGCTGAAGTCCGTTTGATTTTACAGAATAGAATTCAATCTTAAACATTTTCATTCTGATATTTTTTATTTCTTGAGAAAAGTTTTTAACTTTCTAAACTTTTTATAATAAAATTTCTTTTTTTATAAATCATCCTTATTTTTTTGCTCGATATTAATTCATACCAGTTTGAGATTATTTACTTTAATCTGAATACTATACCAAAGAACTTTGTAATAATATGAGTGCAACTCAAACTAATTGTAATGCATCCTAAATATGCTGTGGAAATATCAATAACCTCATTGAATACTTTATTTTTATATTTAATTTTATCTTCTTAATAAAAGAAGTATTGAACAAGAGTTTGGAGAAAATTATGGGGAATGAGCAGGTAGTAAATTAACTATTCTGCATTCCTAGATATGAAAAAAAAATGTGTATCTTTAACAAAGGTCAGACGTTTAAAAAGATTTAAGTGTTTATATGTGGTATATGTGCGGTAGTAAAAAATGCCACTGGAATACACAAACATTTCCAAGCTTTCATTAAAAGTTTTTTCCCTCCAAGAATTAATTATTTAATTAATTATTGTTTATTTATATGTGCATAATTTTAGGTTTAAGATTTTTCTTTAACTTACATTGTTCCTGGCTCCGACGTCTGCCCCTAAATCGATCAATTTATCCAGTAGTGATGTCCTATTGTCTTTCACTGCATACATCAATGGTGTCATCCCCGTCGCCTAGAAACAAAAATATAACTCAGTTTGTTCAATAAATAGGTACTTTGTCATAACAATGCGTGTGTGCAATGATGTTTCAATTAATTCTAATTAGAGTAGGTAATGATACTACATAGGTGTCAGGAATGTAAGGAATTTTCACAGTAGCAAAGTTTTGTTTTATATTCGCTAATTCTAAACTATCCAGTAATTAAATTAAGTGAATTTATTGGGCTATTAAAATCACTTTCGTAATGTTTGAATTGCATTTAACGATATGTAGTACCTAAAACGTCTTCTTTAAATCTACATAATATATACGTAATATATTCCTTTTATTTTTTATTAAATTGTGGCTAATTAAATAAATTACTATATATTAACAATACTTTAGATACTATTATTTCTCTTTTTTTGCATCTGAACCGCAATAAATTTGTACAAAAATAAGTCATATTTAACACTCAAATTAAGAAAAATGTGTGTTAGAACTGCTTAGTGTCGATAAATTAAAATATCTTCAAATATATATTTATTAGAAGCAAAAAAATCTACTTCAAAATTCACAAAATTTTTATTGTACTGGGAGTTCGATGATGTATTAGTAATTAATAAATAAATGATAAATAAAATTATAAAAAGATTTGAATTTTTCACCATATACTTTCGTTATGGAAAATATCGAACTAGGTGTGAAACGACAGTATATAGACACTTTAGTGTAATTCTTTAAGTCAAAAATATTTCTTTTTACCATAAGCTAACTTAATTATTTTTCTTTATATATAGCATGAATAATCTTTTAAAAAGTCTCGTATTTGATATAATATATTATTATAATATAATTATTTTAGAACTCTGGCTTCTCGAAATGTATTAGCTTTCTCTTACTTTCAATTAATGTTGTGTTAATTTTTTTTTTAATATTCTTACACGTTCTAAGGCTAAACACATGTGTCACATGAAAGCCCTTTGAATTATAATGTCAAATCTATCCTGGAAAACCTTATAATCATCTATGGCATTTCAATTATTTAGCACCTAAATCTAGCGTTGGAGTTTTTTAGAGACAAACTGACAGAATACTCGAGCTATTTAAAAACCATTATATAGTAAAGCATAATTAAGAAGTAAGTGATGTTAATAGACGAGTGAGCATAAATAGATGAGAAATAACCGCTTGTTTGGCTAGTTATACACATACCAAAAGCGCACCATTCTCCTTTGCTAAAAACAAGCGCTAGAACAGTTTTACGATTCATTCGGGTAGGCAGAAGTCGACCAGACTTTCGTTCAGTAATACCGCGTATTTGAATTCCTTTAATCAAAGCGCTTCCGGACATACAAGTTTTTTTTAAAATTGTATATCGGAATATATGTCACAAAACTCTTCATAAACGCGGATAAGTATATTAAAACTTTGTCCACCTTGAAAGTTGAAGAATATCGACATCAAAAATCATCATGCATGCCAAAATTATTAATAGAAACGGGCCAATTTTGTATGGAATGCGATGTTTGCGAAGTACGTATTTTGACTAAAAAACGCTCCTATTTGATGAAAAATACGTAAGAAATGATCAGACGGGATACGTATTTGCAATATTAGGACGCGAAATTGCCATATTTATTTGAAATTTATAATATATACCGTATGTGTCAATTTTCATTAGGTATAGGGATTCAATGTTTACGTGCGATTTATACGTATACAAATAATACGTGGCAAGGTGTCACCCCTACTGTCCGTCACCAATCCCGGCAACAATCGACATCACAACGACTTTCTCCGATCTCCCCACCAGATTTTACATTCAATATTTAGCTGCGAACACGTTGCGATCTAGTCTGCAATAAAAGCCGTCTTATTACTGGAACGGCAAACATCAAATGGCCGCCGCGATCTCCTGATCTAGTAGTTTATTATTATTTTCAGAAAACTTTTTTATTTACCTTATTTTTAAGTTTATTAGAATTACGCTTTTGTTTGTGTCATGCAGCGTGAACGCAGCTTAATAATTCTCTGCATTTACTGAAAGGAAAAAGAAAAACAAATCCTTGCAACTCGTAAATATTATTTCTGAACGCATTACAAACATCCAAGTCAGTGGTCAAACAGTTACTGCTAACTTGAGCTTGTATCGGTCGCGCTGGCATTGGAGAGGAAAGTAGGGGTGCCATGTTGTCACGTATTGCATGAATTAATCGCCTATGGCTAATGAAAATTGACACGTGCTGTATATTCACTATAATATATATACTACTATACCATTCTCTGTGGCAAATTCGTCTCTGACAGGCCGAAGCAGAACTATGGTTCTGTAAAGAGCATTATTTGCTGCAAATTTAGACAAAAAAATTAAATTCTCAACAAAAGACATGTCAGTTAAGATGGAGAGTATAAAAGAAAGCACTTTTTAATTTGATAAAGTCAGTTACTAATTAATTTAAATGACACATATATAATGATAAAGAAAAATACTTGAAAGAAAATGAAATACAAAAATTTCTAAAAATATAATATTCTAAGTAATATAATAATAACAATAATAATAATAATAAGGTCTTTATTAATAAAGGCGAAGTTTAGCCGAAGCCAATAGTCATCACTATAATAAAGTTGTAAAGTTTAATGTCAAAATTCCGACAAATTTAATTTAGTTTACAGATGAAAAGTCCATTTGTTCGAGGAAAGATGAAATGAGCGACATGCGATCGACCGTGATCGATATTTTTGATATTTGGGTATAAAAATTTTAAATTTATGAGACTCAATAAATCCGCCAAACAGTGATATCTGACAAAATGATCAACTACAATCTGGATACATAACTGTAAGGAAAAGAAGTATACCTAGATTGTGAGTGCTTTCTGATTAAACAGATAAACATTCGATATAATATATACAGGGTGAGTCATCTCCGTGGGTAAGGCCAATTGTACCTTTACAAGGAAAGATATTTTGAAGCGATTTTTTTCTTGTGGTAGCTACTCATTAGAAGCACATTTTAAAAATATTTTGTATTATACAGAGTGTTCCATAACTTGGTGGCTGACCATAGTTATTTTTTTTTTAAATGGAACACCCTATATATTATTCAGTTTTTGTATTCACCGTATAATTTTGAGTCGAAAAGTTATGAGATAGTGTAGGCGTAAAGTCTAAAGTTTTTGAGTAATTTCTAAGTTTCTATAAAATTATATTTCTCGAAAACGACGTATTAGATGGACACAATTTTTCGTAGTAAAGGTCTTAATAGAATCATATTTAATTTTTTTCCAGTTCCTAATTGCATGTGCCGAAAACTAGATTAAAGTTACATGACACGTTTTTGTACAACAGTCAATTTTTTCAAATGGAACATCCTGTATATTAGTTTATTTCTGAATTACTTATATAATTTAACATCAAAAAGATATAAGACGTTAATACTTTAAAAGTGACTATTACAGAGCTATTGTTGTTTTTTGATATAATTTTGACAACTTTATGTTTTTTATTTGAATACGGTATAGTGCCATGATACTTGTTGCAAAATTGATAATTAAATGGATACCATTTAATAAGTTGTTACTCAGTTGACAATTATGATTTCATAATAAATTTTGATACGTATTGGGGGAATTACAAAAAAAAAGTGTTGACTATCTTAAGATTTTGAGTTCTTTAAAAAACTGCATTCCAAAAATGTATAATATAACATTACTCTTCTTTTTTCTCTCACTTCTGTAATCTTGGTAAGTGTATCATTTCTATATATTCATATTATTACAAAATTGAATATATTGTTCTTACAGTACACTCTATGATAGCCATATATTTCATAAAATATATAGAATAAGATACAATAAACAAATTTTTAAACAAAACAAATTAATACCTTAATTATCTTAAGTGCAGAAACAGAAATTAAGAAGTTATATCAACGGTAATTAGTGAAAAAGAAAATACAAAATAACAATAAATATGTATACTAAAATAAGCAAAAATTATTTCAACATGAGTTTCCATTCATTTCTAAACATTTTTCAATACGCTTCTGAAAAGATATATCGACATTAAAAAGAACTAGAGGACTTATATTTCGAAATATTTCTCGAATATGTTCCCGCATTGCTTCTTTTGTTGTTACAGGTATTCTGTACAGTTGCTCTTTTACGTGCCCCAATAAAAAAATCTAATTTTCTGATATCCGAAGACCAAGCAGGCTAGTGAATAGGGCATCCACGACGTATTCATTTTCCAGGAAAAATAATTAGAAGTGAATGGAAACTCATTTGAATACTTGTTGAAATAATTTTTGCCTATTTTAGTATACATATTTATTGTTGATTTGTAGTTTCTTTTTCAGTAATTACCGTTGATATAACTTCCTAATTCCTGTTTCTGCACTTACTACGATTAAAGTATTAATTTGTTTTGATTTAAAATTTGTTTATTGTACCATATTTTATATATTTTATGAAATATATTGCTGGCATAGAGTGTATAAAGGGTAAATTCCGCTGTAGAGCAACAGTAGACACGTGTTTCTGACTATTGGTCAAAATACTTTATTGGTTGCTCTACAGCGGAATTTACCCGTTATTATTATGTCTGTCACCTGATGGTCTTCCGTATAGCTTACATCTCCAAGGTTATCCCACCTTATTCCTTGGCTACGCCGTACTAATGACGACCAATAGTCAGAAACACGTGTCTACGGTTGCTCTACAGCGGAATTTACCCGTTATTATTCTCTTTCTTGTTATTCTATGTATCCGCGTTATTTCCTTTTTTTGATTTATCTTTCATGGGTCTCGGATGACACGCAGGTTGACATTAGTTTTCCTCGTGGCGGCGTTAGTTGTTGTCTTCAAATTTGAGGATCTTCTAGCTGAAACTACAAATGGGAGTCTGTCACCTGATGGTCTTCCGCATAGCTTACATCTCCAAGGTTATCCCACCTTATTCCTTGGCTACACCGTACTGGTGGCGACCAATAGTCAGAAACACGTGTCTACGGTTGCTCTACAGTGGAATTTACCCGTTATTATTCTCTTTCTTGTTATTCTATGTATCCGTGTTATTTCCTTTTTTTGATTTATCTTTCATGGGTCTCGGATGGCACGCAGGTTGGCATCAGTCTTCCTCGTGGCGACGTTAGTTGTTGTCTTCAAATATGAGGATCTTCTAGCTGAAGCTATAAATGGGAGTCTGGTCTTGCGTATAGCTTACATCTCCAAGCTTATCCCACGTTATTCCTTGGCCACACCGTACTGATGACAACCAATAGACAGGAACACGTGTCTACGGTTGCTCTGTAGCAGAATTTACCCGTGGTTTTTTTCGTTGCCTGATGATTATTAGTTATGTGTTTACTTCGTGAGTACTTTCGGCAGTGAAATGAAAATGCTCCTGCAGAATAGGATGTAAATTTTTTATGTTGAATTTAACATCTAACTTTGATCACAAAACAAATATTTAAAACATTAAAACATTAGAAAACACTAAAAATGTATATATTACGTTACATGTTTTGTTCAAAGTAATAATTTTTTTTTTTTAAATAAATCATTTCTACCAAACTTTCTTTTTGAATAAAAGGGAGAGTCTTTTGTCGTAGCCACTTATAGAATAATTTTAAAAACATAGCAAGACACTCACCCCTAAGTATAAGAATTACTTGAACTCACTACAACACTAAAATTTCTGTATTTTTTAAAATTAAAATGTAAGTGGTTTCTATAACTCATTTTTGTTTTTAATTAATATGGTATTTGCGATGTTAATGATATTTTTGCATGCATTGCTGTTTTCGTTGGAATACACTGGCTAGGCTCTAGTGGTGTGGAACAACTTTTTGTCTCTTTTTATTTTTATGTTTCTTTCTGTGTATTGAATCGGTTTGTAAAACTTTTCTGCGTATTAGGAGTTTATACTAATTTGCTATATGGAAATTATTGTAATCTAAAACTCCTGATATTATTTAAAGATGTTTTTTTATTATCAATAACCCAATGATTATGTGACTTAATTTACAAGGGTTCCCAAAACTGCAAATATTCATCTGCCCAATTTTATTTAATAATGTTACAGATTTAATTTGAGTGGTTGGGAAAGAAAATTAGTTGCATTGGTCAAAAGCAATAAAAATTGATGAGAACGAGTTGAAAGTAAATCACTTCTTAAACGAGATATAAGTAAAACAGTTTCTCAGAGAAATTTTTTTTTTAAAAGTGGCGACAAATTTTTGGTCGTTTGGTCTATTAGCCGGATATTAAGCTCGCCAAGCATATGAATAACATGAGCATAACAAAAGAAACATTATTTAGAATATGTAAAGCCGAAGAAGATACATGAGTCACCTGCTATTAAAATATGAAAGATCTTTAAGGTCAAATATATAAATATCCTGAAACGAGAATAAATGCAGAAAAATCGCTCTCAGTGTTGTTCGTCACTAATTAAAAGAACAAAGCGAGAGGGAAAACCACTTTAAATAGTGACGAAAGAATAAAAAATTTAATATAATCTAATCAAACTTCAACAAGGTTTTCTATCTGTTGAATGAGACACACAAAAAATTCTATCCTTTCTTCAAGTGTTTTATAATTACTATTTCAATGTAAGCAATTTCAGTTTATTCTTTCTCACTTATATGGCGTGTCGTAGTACAAAAAATAGCAGCGAATTAATATTTAACTAACAACCCCATTATAACTTTTTGCACGTTATCCACGATTATCAAATAAATTTGTGCAGACACGGTTTTGATTTTATAGCAGAGTATAATTAAATTTGTTATTTACGAACCAAATGCGGAAAACCTACACTCCTGCACGAGCGCATTTTTAAAGCACGAGCGACTGAAATGAGCGAGTGCTTTCAATTGTCTTCACACAAGTGGTTTGTAAAATATTTTTTGTACGTACGTTAAATTAGAAATCTATGTTTTAATTAATTCTAATTCAAAGCAAATATCACAATTAAATGACAATGTCAACGTCGCGAAAAAGGTCCTCAAATGTTATAAATTTATTGGAAGAATTTTTATCAATTACTATTTCCCTAATATTTCCTAA
This sequence comes from Amphimallon solstitiale, assembly GCA_963170755.1. NCBI lineage: Eukaryota > Metazoa > Arthropoda > Insecta > Coleoptera > Scarabaeidae > Amphimallon > Amphimallon solstitiale. The sequence goes on from OY720680.1 coordinate 37,180,123, forward strand.
AATAAGCCAGGCAAGTGATATTTTATTACTAACAAGATCGATCGAAGAATTGTTTGAACAGCAGCGAGCTTAATAACTTGACTTGTCAGAATTCTGTTGATGTTAGTATTACTTCCGTCAATTGCTAATTAATCGATGTGTCAGTAGATATATGTATGGAGATTAAAGAGTATGACGATTTATCTTAAGTTGTTCGGTATTTACTTATGTGTTAAATATGTTAACTATGTCTCTTAATCTACTCTTTCGAACGATTTCTATTTTATAGATACTTCTACGATTTGCGATCTATTTCTCTGAATCCTTACTGTTCTTTTGATATACCCACGTAGCTAACGTTAATTGGCTTCAGATTTTTGGCAGCCATGTTTATAACTACGCTCAATAAGGTTACGCTTTGTAATTTTCAGGGGACGTTCAGACTTCGTTTTTTAATAATAGTACGATAATACTTTTTTCTATTCATTCGGTATCTTTTGGACGATAAAAATGTGTTGAAGAATATTGTGTTAGTCCATGAGGTGCGCACTATCGTGGTTTAAGATTTTGTTTCGTATATCGTGCTAACGGGGTGCTTTTCTGTTTTTAAACAGATTTTTGTTGTTATTGCGTCCGTTTTCTTTTGCTTGTTTCTCCTCTATGTCATTACATACCGGGGTCGACATATTTTAATTTCTGATACGAAAGTAGAAAGAGGAAAAGAGCACGACGAAATAAACTAAAGATAAACATAAGCGAGGCTGCCACACTCGACAACCGTTTGCTATGAAATGTAAGGCGTGGGGGTCCCCCGCCACTCCGTTGCTCTCCCACCACTGTTAGCAAGCAGGCATCGCTGCATATCATAAGGTCATCTTCTGCATATGATAGAAGTGCAAACCGAAATTAAAATGTGACGACTATGGTATATATTGGTAACGTATAATTCTTGGAGGTGTTCCTCGTCCATGTAACTTCTCTACTTGCTGTGTCTTCATGAACTTTGTTATGCCTTGTTTCCTTCTTCTTAACGTTCCATATATTTTTCTTGTGCTCCGTATAAGTAATTCTACACTTCGGAGCAAAATCTTTCTCAGTATTCTGTTTTGATATTTCTTATTTCTCTAGAAGTTTTATTTCTTATTTGGACATAAACATTTGTCTCTTCTGATGTTTAGTTTCTTCTGTACCTGATACATACTTTTCGACTTTCTTCTAATAAGGCATGAACTGCTGGAATATACCTTTGTTTGACCTTTGACATTTGATCCTATGTTGCTAGAATTCAAATCCCGTATGCCAGCAATTTGGCTGGGCTGTATGGGTCTGTTTAATATGGTATAGCTAATTGTTGAGCGTTGTTCTCAGGAGTTTATATGGGTAATTTTAAATTGAGATTTGTATTTAAAAAGGTGCTTGTCCTAGTATAATATAAATATAATATAAATAATATTTAATAATACAAATATAAACAGCAAAATGAAGCTTTTAAATTACAGGAAAAATAATTAATTAGGTTTCTGTATGAAGAAAACAAGAAACACAAATACATAATATACAGTAAAACTAAACTAAGAAATAACTATTTTCATTTCATTTTAAAGTAATTTTTAAAGTTCTCTCATGTATATTATTTGTTTGGGTCAGTTGTAATAGGTGTCTGCCTGATTTTAAATCTTTGTATTTAATTTTTAAAACATCATCGCCATTGATATTAGCTATTAACTACGATTAAATTTATATTTAACGATTTTAATTTCCGGTGTGACAATAAAAACGAATACAAACGAAGACATAATTAACATCTACGCACTAAAAGAAACAATATATAAAACGAGAAATATATAAGAACTAATAAATAAAATAGACGAGGCAAGTCTGTGTTACAAATCGCATGTTTGCAATAAAATACCATGATTATCATCGGTCAGCGTCTTAGAGTGTAACTAAAAATATAAACTCATATTAATTACATAGTAGAAAGTGGGTTATGGAGGGCGATAAGATTTTTTCAAAAATCAAAATCGATTCTACATGTTAACCACCTACATTTTCGTAGTACATAGTTATATACATACGCATGAGAAACATAATATCTACTAATTTGTCGGACACTCACCAAAATTAATGTTTATATGGAGTTAGGTTTTGTGAAACTATACTTAAACGATAATATTGTTGTATTTTCATATTTCTATTTTATTAATTTTTCTGGGAATAGGTACCAGATTTTAGTCACGAGTTTTATTAATAACCACCGAAGCTAATATTTAGTAAAACGAGAAACTAACAAGTTTATAAAATTAGCTGCAAACTATACTTTTTCTATGCCGGCAAATTTAAAAATAAAAAATTTGGAAATTATTTCATCATTTTAAGTCATATTAATAAATATGGTAACTATACAAACTTATTAAATTTGTTTACCTAGGTAAATAAAAAGGGTGAGTCTTCTAAGCGGGTAAGGCCGATTATTCCTTTATGAGTAAAGATATTTCGAAGCGGTTTTTTCCTTGTGATAGCTGTTCATTAAGAGCACATTTTAAAAATATATTGTATTATACAGAGTGTTCCATAACTTGGTGGCTAACCATAGTTATAGTTTTTTAAATGGAACAGCCTATATATTATTGCATATTTCTATTCCCCGTATAGTTTTTAGTCTAAAAGTAATAAGATAGTATAGGCCTAAAATCTAAAATTTTCGACTTATTCCCATTTTTCTGAAAAATTCAATGTTTGCATAAAATTAATTATATTTCTCGAAAACGACGTATTAGATGGACAAAATATTTTGCAGTATTGTTTACAATAATAGGTCCTAATAGAAGCATGTTTTATTTTTTTACAGTGACTAACTGCATGTGCAGGAAACTGGATTAAAATTACATGACACGTTTTTGTATAAAAGTATTTTTTTTTAAATGGAACACCCCTGTATATCAGTTTATTTTTGAATTGTTTATTAAATTTCATGTCAGAAACATGTAAGATGTTAATACTTTAAATGTGACTATTACTGAGCTACTGTCGTTTTTTAATATGTTTCCGTTAGTTTTTGCAAAAAAGTCAAATTTTTCAAATAGAACACCCTGTATATTACTTCATTTTTGAATTTCTTATTAAATTTCACCTCAAAAACATGTAAGACGTTAATACTTTAAAAGTGACTATTACTGAGCTATTGTCTCTTTTTCATATAATTTTGTCAGTACTATACTATATTAATTAAAACCACAAAACTGACAAAATTATATAAAAAAGTGACAATAGCTCAGTAATTGTCACTTTTAAAGTATTAATGTTTCTGACATGAAATTTAATAAACAATTCAAAAATGAACTGATATATAGGGTTTTCCATTTAAAAAAAATGACTTTTATACAAAAATGTGTCATGTAATTTTAATCCAGTTTCCTGCACATGCAGTTAGTAACTGTAAAAAAAATAAAACATGCTTCTCTCATGAACTGCTATTGTAAACTATACTTCAAAAATTTTTGTCCATCTAATACGTCCTTTTCGAGAAATATAATTTTATACAAACATTGAATTTTTCAGAAAAATGGGAATAAGTCAAAAACTTTAGATTTTAGGCCTATACTATCATATTACTTTTTGACTAAAAATTATACGGGGAATACAAAAATGCAATAATATGTAGGGTGTTCTATTTAAAAATTTATAACTATGGGTAGCCACCAAGTTATGGAACACTCTGTATAATACAAAATATTTTTAAAATGTGCTCCTAATGAACAGATATCACAAGGAAAAAACCGCTTCGAAATATCTTTACTCATAAAGGCATAATCGGCCTTACCCGCTTAGATGACTCACCCTGTATATTAACAGTCACATTAGAAACACTTTAATAACTTCTACCTGTCGTACATTCAAAAATAAGTTTCTTCAGATACTGTCGCATTTTGGAAGTACGAGGTAGGCGCCATAAATTATCGGCCTGACAGGCTTATACAGGTTCAAACGTGTACAAACTCCGTCACATCATACATGCACATACGCGAGGTGTACACTATATGACGGTTCGAAGCCTAGTAGATTTAGTAACCAGCCAACCAACATGACTAGCGCACGAAAATGTCTGAAGTAACAAAAATTGAGTACCGCGCGGTCATTAAATTTTTAACAAAAGAAAAGCATACACTTTATCACATTAAACAACGTTTAGACGGCGTTTACGGTGATTCATTTCCTTCGTATTCAACTGTAAAAAAGTGGGCAAAATGTTTCCGTTTGGGACAAGAATCCCTGGAAGATGCTGATCTTGATCTGATTATTGAACACTTCGTGCTAAAAGATCGCCGTTTGAAAGTGAAGGAATTAGCAGTGATAACAAACATTTCCGAACGAAGTGTTCGCCGAATTCTCCACGACCATTTGGGTATTTATAAAATTAGTGCTAGATGGGTACCGCGACTTCTTTCTGCTCTCCAACCTGAACGTCGAGAGTCGAATGTACGCAGTTGTTTTTAAACATGTGTGGAGACGACCTAAAACCGATTTTGGAGTCTATTGTCTCAGGGGATGAAACAATGGTTCTGTTTTACGATCCTCTATCGAAAAGGGAGTCCATGGAATGGCGGCGACCTGATGAACCTCGTCCCAGAAAGGCGAAAGTCATTCAATCAACGAAAAAGGTGATGGCCACAATATTCTGGAATTGTGAGGGCATTTTGGTAATTGACTTTAAAGAACGCACATATTATGCGTCATTATTGCATAAATTAAGAGACAGTATTTGTGCAAAACGTCTGGAAAATTGACAAAAGATGTGCGATTATTGCACGACAATGCTCCCGTCCATACTGCCGATTTATAAATTAATCGTTGTAATAAATGTAGAGAAGTTAGAGGAGACTACATTGAAAAATAAAAATTCTTATATTGTTCCAAGTTTCTTTTTTGTGTATCAGGCCGAGAATTTATGGCGCCTACCTCGTACATTGGAAGCTTAGGAAATATCTACTCAGCAAGCAGTAGTTGATGCTTTCGCTAATGTATTTTTTGAATGCATTTCAATTAAATTCCACGTATACTTCTCCAAGAAACCACGTTCCAAGTAATGTTGTGTGTCGTTCAGTGATATCCTGCGTTGTGCTAAAAAATTGAAAATTTGACAGCGGATCATGATGTTGTACCGAGTTGTTTTGTTAACAATTGCAATGCTATACTTTGTGAACATTATCTATTATTTTCGATATGATCAGTAGAACTTTGACATTCCCAATATGTATGTGGAAAATTGAACTGGTAAAATTATTTTGCATATAAAAGGGTTATATCAGGAATTATAGACCTATTAATGTTATATACGTAATTTTGCCAAATAGTTTGAATCATTTATCTATCAGCAAATTATTACTATTTATAACCTACGTTCTCCCTATATGAGTATGCTAGATTCAATATTGAAACTTTGGTTAAAGTAAAGTAATATGTGTGTTTCTGTGGACAATCGATCTACTTATGTATTTTACAATAGATTTCAGTATGAACATGTTGCTCCAACACTTGATGTGCCACAGTGATTGCTGCTCTTTAACGTTTTCTTAAATGATCTCCAGAATTTTCCAAGCTGTGGTGTCATGGCATATGCTGATGAGAGTTGTTTACTTCAGGATAAGTTGCAGATAGTTGATAGTTGATAATAACATTTTATTAAACATTAATAAATATGTGTTTGTTTCTTTTAGTCAGATTACCATTCCCACAGTCTTCTCGTACAATATAATAACATTATGCTAATTGGTCAACAACAATTTAAAGACTTGGTCTTTTTATTTAACTTCGTAGTTCAATTCTCTAATCATATTTATGGAGCTTGTAATACCGCTTCAAAATCTGAAGGCTTCTTAATCCCCTCTTGTACAAGTTTCACTAATCTACTAGCTCTTAAATCTATTTATTTCGCTTTTGTTAAAAGTAAATTGGTACTATTTGGTACCTTTACTATTTATCCAAGAATTAGCATTAGAAATAGTAAAAAAGCATTGGCATTGGCTATTAAAAGGCAAAACAGCTGAGTTTTTATATAATTTAATTAATAATGTAGTAGATTCACCAGTCCTATAATCCCGTGTCAACTTTGTAGTCTCATTCCGAACCACGGGTTCGTACTGACACTTCCTCTTTACCCAGGTCGAAAACTAATGTTTCTAAAGGCATCTCTCTCTTATAAGGTAAGGAATTTCACTAATATTGTCCCGGATTGTTTTAGTTAGGTGGATAACCTTACACTATAGCAGACTGCTACTTTTACTTTATATATTTCTAGTTTGTAGGGAGCAACTGCTCAAATGTATTATTGAGAAATATATGCAATTATGTTGTAAGTGGAGTGTATTCTCTGGCGAATAATAAATGTACTATTATTATTGTTGTTTATTAGATTCATGTTCATCCACAGCATGAGTAAATTGCTTACAGAGAGGATGGTATCATCGTTTTCGAAAGACTTTGGAAATGAGCAAGTAATACATTTTCAGAAAATGACTTTGTTTCTTAATGCCACGTTCATACTGACTTCTTGATTTCTCCAACACCAAGTTAGCAGTTGAAGATATCCCTCCTTGACCCATTTCGTGTGGAGTGCCAATGCAAACATCTTCTTCACGTCCGCTGGGTACACTATTTTTACCACAAAATCTAAAATTACTTGTCTGTGGTCGCGCCACGTCAGGTTATTTTGACAGATTGATTTTGAGTTTCAATTGATTTTGCATTTAAAATACCCATGGATAATTTCAGTTCTTATCTTATCATCTTAAGCTATTATTGCTTTTTCTTTAAAGATTAATTTTCATTTTTAATTTTTCTTTAATTCTTTTAACAAAAACCTTGAAGATGACTTTGTTTGTATAACAATTTGGCACCCAACGTAATAGCCATTTATAACAAACATAAAGCTTCTTTGTCCTGTCTTTTCTTCTGTATGTAATTACATGTATTTGTTCTTACTTAATTTTGTTTTGATTTTGAGAACATAGCAGAACTACGAGGGCGTATTTCACATATACCAATAAACAGTAACAGTAGGTACGAGGGCGTATTTTTATGTTATCTACCTAGCCATGAAACAAAAGAGTGACGATGTCAAACAAATTATTGAAAAGTTGCTGTCACTGTTAGAAGTACATGTGCTAAGTTGTGTTTAGTTTATGCTGGGTATAGAGATTTCAGACGGTCCATTTCTCGATAAAATGAGTGAAACTAAAATTGAACATCGCAGCGTAATAAAGTTCCTGACAAAGGAAGGCAATGGTCCAAAAGCAACTCAATAAAGAATGGTTGCTGTATATGGGGAAGCATCTTATTTCCAAGTAAAATATTGGTCTAAACTCTTTCGATGGGGCCGAGAGTCAATCAATGATAAACCAAAGTCCGGGCGACCCGTTGAAGCTCGAACTGAAAACATTGTGCGAAAAGTCGAAAATTTGGTACTGAAAGATCGACGTGTAAACATCTCTGGCATTGCCAATGAAGTCTGTATATCCGAAACAAGTATTCTAAAAATTTTGCATGACGATTTGAGTATGAAGAAGATGTCTGCACGGCGGATACCCAGACTGCTTACACCTGAACAAAAACTGTGCAGAAAAGAAGTTTCTCAAGAAAATTTGGTCAAGTTGGAGAGGGACAAAACATTTTTATCTCGAATTATTATCGGGGGTGAGACTTGGGTATATTACTGGGATCTTCCTACTAAACAAGAATCCATGCAGTGGGTTCATAAGGGCTCTCCACCACCAAAAAAGGCCAAGACACAATTCTCTGGAAAAAAACTGATGGCAACTGTTTTCTGGGATGCTGAAGGAGTTTTGCTTATTGAATATATGCCGAGAGGGTCTACCATAAATGTAGAGGCCTACGGAAACACAATTAAAAATTTAAAAACTGCTCTGGAGGAAAAACGCCCGCATTCTTATCCACAAAAAAACTTATTGCTGCACGACAATTGTCGGATTCATAAGGCAAACAAAGTTCAGCAGATAATCAATGACTGTGGGTTTATAGAGTTAAGGCATCCACCTTACAGCCAGAACCTAGCTCTGTCAGACTTCTTCTTATTCAAAAATTTAAAAAAAGCGTCTCAGAGGAAAGCGTTTTGCTTCTGATGAAGAACTCAAAGAAGCTGTTGAAGATTATTTTGCGGGGTTACCGAAGCAATTTTTTTCTGAGGGTATGGGGTAACTGGAAAAAAGATGGAATAAGTGTATTAATGGTGAAGGGAGTTATGTAGAAAAATAAAAAAAATTTGTTCTCTTATGTGCTTTTTTTCATGGCTAGGTAGATAACATAAAAATACGCCCTCGTATCTAAAAACATAGTAACGAGAAAAATATTGCACCCAAGTCACTTAAGCGACTCTGAAGGATTAAAGCAAGAAGACAGTGGTTAATTATTTTATAAAATTACATATGGCAATAACAGTGTCGTTAATGTACATAAAACAGAATGCATTTATAAATGTATTCTGACAAACCAGAACATATACAAAAAAGAAGTAGGGGATAATACTTATAAACATAAAAGAACTCTTGCAGATGTGGAGAAGTTTACCATAAGATAGGAAAAGTGTTTATGAGCATGCTGCGTTGTGTCTTAAGTTAAGATGATTCTGATTCTACTAAAGAATTTATTGGTATTGATTAGTATGCATACATTACAGAATACTTTTATCAGCAAATATATTGAACGTAATATAATGAAGAGACATTTCCCAATGACCTTTGTAGATAACTTAGAAGTGATAAATTTAAAAACTGTGACGTAAAATTAAAACTAGACGTGAAAAAAGTTTTGCTGCAAGAAAAGGATTTAAATAACATTATTTAAATTCTAATTGAGCAACTCTCAACTTTAATGAGAAAAGATATTGGTTTGTCACAACTCTCTGTAAGGGACGAGACAATTAAATACAGGAGCTGAAATCAAGTAATATTTAATCCAGCAATGACTCATTCTGATATGTTTATATGAATTAACATTTACGCTACAATACCTCTATTATCTCTGATATCGGACAGTGTAATGTGTATGTGGCATAAATTTTTTGACAAGAGGTACATATCAAATTGCTTTTTGTTATAGGTGTTACATTATTATTTGTAAAAGGGCGATTATTATCTGAAGCGATAATTGTACTTTCCAATAACATAATAATGATTTTAATCTACGCGTTTTCTTATCACAACTAGCACCTTTGCTGTAATCACACAGGAATTTTAGTAAGTGAATATCCATAAACATTTTGCTACAATGAGAATGCCAAAAAGAAATTCTGAGCCGTGATACGTAATAACCTACAGAAATCTTCGAAATTTATTACATAGATGTCAAAACAAAAATGTTTGAAATTCCAAGAAACAGTTATGCAGTTATATGTGTAAAACAGGTGCAAATAAACAAAATTGTTTCATCTTAAGAGATAAGTCCAGTCATCATCCCATAGGTATAAACGAATGTATTAAATAAGGAAAAATAATGGATGTAGTCTTATACCATATTCATCAGTAATAACGTCCAGAAAATTAGCAGAACTGGTAAAATTTAACACATTTAAAAAACATGATTAATTAATCATATTGGAGGAAGAAGTACAAGCTTTCTTTTACTAATTTCATTCTTTTGAAAGCAAGAGTTGCAACGAAAATTGAATTTGAACGTTGTTCTTGAAAATACATAATTTCTATCCTTTACAGCGATTGTAATACTATGGCTATCTTCACACTTGGATCAAATTTTAAGACGCCCAAAACAGCCGCAAATCTAGAAATCATAACCAAAGTCAATACGATTATAACCGATCGTCGAATAAACAAGCTTATAAGAAAACTGTCTGCTCAATAAAATTGGTTTGAGTTATTGAAGTTCGACTGTAGGTTGATTTCATACCTTTATGTGTTTCACTTCTACATATTTTCTTATTTGGTTATTGACTCTATTTAGATTCTTCATAAAACAAATTTAAAGGGGTATTTAAGGATATAATTTCTCTGCATTTATTTTGAAAACCGTATAGAGTTAAATATATGGTATAACCAACGACATAATTGTACAAATTTTACCCAACATTATAATGCATATTATGTTTTATTTAAGTTTCCATGGACAATTGAAACGGATACCAATACCAATAGGTGGATACCAATAATGCCAGAAAAGTAAATCTATCTTATTCAATGAATTGTTTCATCATTGTCAACAATTTTGCAGCCACGCAATATTCTTAATGACCCAACAGTACTAACAAATTCACCGTTATTAAATCCTACCACTGTAAAATCGGTTTTGCCACATAAGTCGTGAGTTTATTGTAATTTTTATTTTATTGTATTTATTTTGAATGGGGGTAGTTGCAGTATATTGATCTTTAGTTTAGTTTCTGTAGAACTCTTCATGATGCCGCATGGCAAAATGCATAGAGTGTGTAATTATATATTTTTTGTGAAACAATACCAAGTGTTTTATTTGTCGTTTTCTTTTTTATGTTTTGTCAACATTTGTCCAAATGTATTTCCAATTTTGCGCCGTAAGAATTCATGCCGTCAAACAAATATGTAAATTAATCTTTTTTAATGAACAGCAAAATACTAAACATAATTTGAAATTGGAAATTATTACTGTTTGAGAAAATGTAGGCAATTTGACAACTGGTAAACATTTGAGAAAGGATGGCCCGGATTTTCAGCTACGAAATCGCAACTGCATATTCAAAGATAAGTATAAATAAGAAAATGTATATAAAAATACGAATTTAAAAATTATAATACTACTGAATGAAATCAGTGCAATGTAAAATAAATAATTTTGTTAAGACTACAGCTGTGTCGCGTTGGTCTAAGCTGACTGTAATAAAAATAGTGAAATGTCATGCAATGCAATCATTAAGATAGGGTGTTCCTGTTTTACTTTCCAAAACTTTTTATTTCTTTTGGTTACTTTCGTTAGTAAGGAAGCCATAATACAGTTGAACCAAAATTACGTATTCCCTTAACAGATTCAAAATAATCACCTCCACGTATGTATTTACACGTGTCGTTTGTGACTGACTATATTTCACTAACAATACACCGTAAAGTTTATTCATAAATTTTGATATACTATAAAGCATATTAAACATCTAAATATATCCAAATCAATATTTCGTATTGGTAATAAAATATTGTGACATGCACTATTGTCATATTTAATAGTAAATACAGCAATAAATAAGTTTTTAATATTTTTAACAAGATATTTACTGTCAAAGAATACTTTGATAATATGGAATGCAAATACGATTGCTAATATACCGCGAGATCAAAAATTATATTGATAAAGGTTTGCCATGGAATGTAAAACGTCTGCTTAAGTTATATCATTAAGTGTCATACTGTCATTAATATTTGTCAGTATGACACTTAATGATATAACTTAAGACAGACGCTGTTAAGTTTCTCAAATTAATGAAGCAAAGTATTTCCTTCTTATTTTAGGAAGTATACGAGAAACGTACAATCTTTGTCAACGTGACATTTCAGAAGATAATTAAATTTGGGAATGAATGACAAATTGGGAAAATTTAGAAAGATCAAAAATGGATAGAAATACTAAGAATTGGTCTTCTTGAGATATGTGTGCATTTTAACATTCTTAAAAGAGCAACTTGAAAAATGTATATATAAACTCATGGAGAAAATTAACGCATATTTTGTGTTATTCCAAAATAATGATGATTTTTAGTTTTCTAGTTATCTTACAAGTTGGCTGTGGACCTACTGTGACAGATCAAGGAAATGTTGTCAACAAGGGTTTTCTTTTAAAAGTACAATTGCAAATAAAGCATTTTTGGCAAAACTTGATCCAAAATCTGATCGGAAATTTTTGCTTATCAAGACAAGTTGTCTTTGGCGCCACCAAGTCTTTTTGTTATTGATAGTGTCAGCGCGAGTGTAATACATTTTAGTTATGAATCGCAGAACAAATTTGTCAGTGGAGGAAGCAGTAAGAGAATCAACTTTGCTGGATGAGGGATATTCGATGCGTCATGTTGCTAATGTGATAGAAAAAAACGATTCCATCTTAAGTCGCATGGTTAGACGATTTAACGAGACAGGTTTTCACTTATGAAAGCTGGGACAACGGCGAAAACGGTGCACTAATGAAATAGATGAGCGTTTTCTTAGACAATCCGATCTCAGAAACAGGAGAACGACTATTACCACCGTAAAAAATGAGCTAGTGCCTTCTAGCAATCTTCTTGTATCTTCCCGAACGATCAGAATGCGCTTAAATGAAGCTGTATTGGACAGCATAAAACCGTCTAAGAAATCCCTGCTCACCACAGCAGCATAAAATTCAAAGATTGCGTTCTGCGAGAAATCATCAAGAGTGGATTCCTAATGATTGATTGAGATTGATGAAGACGGTTTTATTTTTAGACAAGAAGAGCCTTAAATCTCCTGATGGACGTGAGCGTGCCTGGAAAAGGTCAGAAAAGATTTTGCTAGTTGCAATATCTCTCCAAGAGTCCCGTTTTGTAGTGGCTCTATGTTTCTTTGGTCCCTATACGTGTTAGGTCAATGAATGCAGATTATTATCTTGAACACACCGTTGTTGTTCATGTAAGCCTGTTGCTCTTTTTGTGGGGCCGAATTTCTTGTTTATACAGGATAATGCTCGTTCTCATATGGCTGGGCAAGTTATTCACTACTTCAATGCTATTGCTATTTCGTTAATGGAATGGCCAGCCAATAGTCCTGACATGAACCCAATAGAGCATTTGTGGGACGATATTAAAAAATGGGTTCGAAGTCGTACACCTCCACCTGCCAACCACAACCAACTGATAGACGTAGCAATTAAAGAATGGGAAAATACTCCTCAAGAAGTTGTTCAAAATTTGATCTCCAGTATGCCAAGACTCATGGAAACAGTAATTAGAAGTAAAGGAGGACCTACCAGGGGTCGACAACCTATGACCCACTTTAGTTCCGAAAATAAAGTATAAGATATACAAACATTTTTTTCTTTTTCCCAAAAATTTTTTGTCGCAAAGTTATGAACGTACCAAATTTGAATCCAGTATAACATATAAAAATATCAGTTAAGGCCCCACCCCGCCTGACTGGATATGGAATCGGCCAATAGTATGCGGAATGCAGCGACATTGTCCGAACAAATTGTACCATTCTTGGATGCGCGCGTCGTTATCTCAGTTGTATGTCAGTTATAGCACGTGTAGTACAGTAGCACAATAATATTGACCTAGTAAAATAAATATCATTATTTAATAAAATTACCATGAACAAACAGAAAGCAAAAAGGAGATTATTTCAAGATGTGTGGACAGAAAAGTATGGGTGTATCGAAAATGGTGACAAATTGATATGTACATTATGTACAGATATAATTACCGCCAGGACTTATAATAATATTGGGCGACACTTTTCTTCAAAACATAAAGATGTGAGTGAAATGACAAATGAAGATAAATCTGAACACATTGCTAAACGTGTATTAAATTTTGGAAAACAAAATAAATTCTTAAACAGTTTTGTTACCAGCAACAATCACGCTACGTCTGCCAGCTTTGTTGCAGCTCTTAGCATTGGTACCAACGGAAAACCATTTACAGACGGCGAGTTTTTAAAAAGCGCATTCATAAATTGTTCCGAACACTTATTTAATGACTTCGCAAATAAAAAACAAATAATTGAGAGAATCAAAGAAATGCCATTGTCAGCTAGAACAGTCCAGCGTCGCGTTGAAGATATGGCCAAGAATATTGATGAACAGGTCAAAAATGATTTGTTATCTTGTTACATAATTAGCATTGCAGTTGACGAAAGTACCGACATAAATAGTATTGGTAGGCTTGCAATAATTATTAGATTTGCATCAATAAATAGCTCGAATGTCAATGAAGAACTATGCGTTCTTGCTTCAATGAATGACACCACCAAAGGCACTGATATTTTTCGTCAAGTACAAGAGTTTACAAATTTCAAAAATGGGCAAGTATTGGATTTAAAAAGTAAATTGTTTTCCATAAAAACTGACGGTGCTCCAAGTATGAGGGGAAAAACTGTTGGATTTGTAAAACTAATGGAAAATAAACTTGGCCGTTCACTTTTATCGTTTCATTGTATCATACATGAAGAAAATTTTGCAAAGGCATCTACACAACAACTTAAGGATGTAATGGAAAAAGTTGTTAAGATCATAAACATGATAAAAGCGCGATCAGCATTGATACACAGGCGCTTTAAAGCTTTTTTGGAGGAAATTGAATCGAAATATGGAGATTTGTTATTACATTCTGAAATACGATGGTTAAGTCGGGGCAAAGTTCTTAATAGATTTGTAGAGTGTTTTGATGATATACAAATATTTCTTCACGAAATCGGTGACAATGATCTCGAACTCAATGATAAACAATGGTTTTTAAGACTTTTGTTCTTAACAGACATAACGAACCATTATAATGATTTCAACGTACGACTCCAAGGAAATAACCACACAATTTTGAAAATGTATGAGGAATGGAAGAGCTTTACTTCAAAATTGATATTATTTGAAATTGACATAAAAACTAAAAAATTTCATTTCTTTCCCTTGTTGAAAAGGGAACATGAAAAAGAAAATATCGATGAACGCAATCTAAATATGTTCGAAAGTTGGATGTCGGTCATTAAAAGTGAATATGAAAGTCGGTTTCAAAGTCTTAAGAAACATGGAGAAATGTTTACATTTATAATAAAGCCCGATGAAATAGAAGAAAATATTATAAATTTGCAGTATTTTGAATATCTAAGAATTGACAATTTTAGTTTAGAAATGATTGATTTTAAAAGTTCAACATTATGGACGGATAAATTCAAGAAATTGCGGAACGATTTGGAAAATACAGAATATAATCATTTTCTCATGATATCAACATGTTGGGCATCACTTCCTACGAGGTTTTCATCATTAAAAAAATTGGCTTTGCCATTTTGTCCACATTCGTGTCCACTTATAAATGTGAGCAAATATTTTCACAAATGAAATTTATTTTAAGCAAAAACAGGAGCAGGTTAACTATTGATAATTCAGATGCTTGTGTTCGACTTAAAACGACTAACTATAAACCAGACTTAACTACATTGACGTCACAAGTTCAACATCAGGGGAGCCATCGTAGAGAAAGTTTATAAATAAAATTTATTCAACTATGTTTGTAATTATTTTCTTAATAATATATATATTTTATATTTACTAAAATGCTGTTTTAATACGAAAATATCTCTGATCCAAATGTCTCTTTAATACTCGCATTTTGGTCGATTTTGACGCGTGGCCAAAAAAGGTTGCCGACCCCTGACCTACACGATATTAGAATAGCTCCAAGTCCATAAATTCTATTGTTTTCATTGCTTTTTGTTTACATGTTTGCGTTGTTTTCAATTAAAAATAACGCCATGTTTCGCTGATTTTATTTACATGCTACTAGACAGTACCTGACAATATGCTTTCATGTAATTTATTTTTGCAACATTAAATTCTGTATTGTAATTATAGAAGTTTAATTGAATGGTGCGTTAGTTTTGTGCATGAGTTTATATGAGGCATATAAAGCTAGATTGAAGCCAGAATTATGCAACTAGTGCAAATCATTTAGTCATTGCGAAAAACAATATAGAGCGTCGTTTATTCTTAGATTTTGTGACAGAAGTACCTATATTACTTACTCTCAATGAAAATTTAAATAAATTTTCATTGAGAAATTCGCACCTTTTATATAGAAATAATAATTGAGTTGGCGCTGCAAGTAAAAGTATCATGACAGATTTTATACAAAAAGACTTATAGTATGTCTCAACTTACTAAACATTCGTATAAAATTTGGTGGGTGATTCGTTTTTTAGTCACACAATATGCACTTATCGTCTGTAATTATCAATCAGGAAATCTTATTATGGAACAAACCTTCTTTAAAATAAAATTTGGCAGAATAAATATGAATTCCAAGATATAATGTCGACCAATGTAAATTGGACGGAAAATTAGCTTCTCGTTAATATATACTCTGTTTCAGGAGCATGGAATTCTTTGTACGCCGCTTCTAATTCAGGTCAGAAAATGCAAAAGAAATGGTGCTAGAAGTGGTTCTTATACTTTTTAAAAATATTATTGACCACATCCTCAATATCTTGACCATACGGCGAGTAAGTTTTTAAAAGAGACGGATAGCAGTGTGTAGTAGGTATTGACGTTTTTTATTTTTGTGTCTGTCATTTTATTAATACACTACCTAAGGAGCGTTAGATTATGTATACGCCGCTTCTAATTTAAGCAAGAAAATTCAAGATAATGCTAGAACAAGGTTGGCCATTATTTTTCTGAATGATAAAGTTGATCAAACCTCCTATATCTTGCATTCGGAGCAAGTAAGCTTTTAAAAGAGATGTATAGCATTGCATAGCAAGTATAAAAGTTTTGATTTATATATCTGTTATTGGTTTGGTAAATATTTTAATATTGTCAATTATTCGAAACAAAATATTCAACAGAGATCCACAACTGTGAAACATCATGTAAAAAAATCGTATTAAAATAGTATTACACACTTGCTCTTTTGTGTAGATTCTTCATTTGTCAAACACTGGTTTGAATTGTCTGGTCAAAATATAATTAATTACCAAATATCAATAGATATTCTAAATCTCGCCAATAATCTCAAGTAGGAAGATAATTAATTCATACCAAAATTCAGCAACATTTAACAAGAAAACTTGCCCGTGAACAATTGTCAATAGCGGTCCTCAAACCGCATTTACTCGCATGGAATAAATGGACGGCAGTATGAGTGTTAATCCATAACCTCAAACATAAATTAAGTAATTTTTATTCATTAGTTTTTAAAATGACAGATGTTCGAAAGTACGATAATAATAATAAGTAATAACTAACTGCAAGAAGAATGGTCTATGTCAAAATGACAATTATAAGCAGCTGTAGAGTATATTATCTATTTTACTTATCTATATACCTAAATAATTAGTATCTATCAACTATATTTTTGTCTACCCTCTTACTAATACATTCCAAAATAAAATTATAGTATTTTCAATTTAAATTCTGTTAAACTAAATTGAATAAATTCCCAACTTAAAATTGATAAATTAGGTTGTACTAACGTTAAACAATATTAGCAACGGATATACAGCACTCATCCGCAGATTTAGCATCGTCTAATTTTCGCAGACTAAAAAAAATATTGAACAGATCCTGCGTGGTGTAATTATATCACTTAGATAAATAATTCAAAGATTTTTTTATAATTTAAAGATTTATTTATTATTAATTATTATAGTGAGTGTTATATCATAGATTTTTGTTGCTTCTTTTATTATATGAAATTGTTTATGACATTTTACATGTAATACAATAGATATTACTGCTAATACATGTATATAAATGAAACTTGCGGAATTCTCCATGCAATTCAGTGCAGTGTAGTGCATTTTCTATTACCAAATCTGCAACTCCTAGCAGGGGTATAGTGTTTGCTTCGTCTCCCGCATTAAGAATAGCCTTCTCCATGGACTTGAGTATTTGATCCACGGGTCCCCATTCTCCTTTCTGACATAAACCCAGTATTTTTTGGGCGGCATCCCTGGTGGAAGCACCCGCACTCTGTGGCTTAGATGCGGGTGCTTCATCTGTTTCGGCGTTAGATGCCGTCTCATCCTTGTTATCCTTGAGATTATCCTTACTGCCCGTCTTATTAATTTGACTTTTAGTATCTTTAGGTTCATCGCTTTTGTTAACTGTGTCTTTCGCGTTACCTTTTGCCGCACCGCCTCCTTTTTTACCACCCGCCTGTGACATACTTATCGCTCAACAACATTCCCGTAGTCTCTTTCTTTACTGTTTATTTCCATCACCAAAACAATTTACATTATGTGCACTTTATAGTTAATTGTTTAACTTTTTATTTGGACTATATATTTCGAATGAATACGTTTAATTCTGCTGGACGTGATTCCTTCGTATTTTTCTAATTAACAATTGGACTAGAAGACGTAAACATAAAATTAAAATGTCACCGGTTTTTAACATAATTCTTCGCCCCCCTTAAGAGATTTTATCACCAGAAACACATCATGGTATCACGCGTTATGTGTGTTGTTTAGTCAATAAAAAGGCAGTTGTTTATATACACAAATCAATTTTTAAAATCTATTACTGATACGCGAAACTAGAATTTTGTCTTATCCACGTCAAGAATGGAGTGTATCCAATGTGAACGTGCAATAATGTACTGAATTTGGAACTTCCACGTTAACTGCTGCAGGATAGCAGGTTGTTTTGCAGGATCTTAGCACGCTCGCGGTTTTCTTAACCAATCACGGTCGTTCCAACCCCTCCAACTAACCCCCTTTGAGTAGGGTGCTGTGATTCAACAATCCTTTGTAATGTATGTAGACAGATTGACCCAGAAAATTATGCTAAATTTCCTTTTCGTTGGTGTACACATACGTTAACATCATGCAGGGCGCATTGAAAGTGTGTATTGAAAATATCAGTTATCGTTTTTAATAATTCGAAATGTTCTTCAGTCAATCTCCGCGTAGAATAATAGCATATCAGTACTTCATACTATAATTGCAGGCATACGAGAACACAATAAATTTTTAACCAATAGCGAAATTAATCCATGAAAACTATTATAGCGTTCATATGCTCTCCTATCTGAGTGTTTTATTTTGTAGATATAAATTATAAAAAAAATAACTGGGTGAAAATCACTAATCTTAATTTTAGTCATTTAAATTTTAAGTTTATTCAATACATCTTCGTAATTTTTTATTTATTGAAATTTTAATACTTTTTGTGAGTTTTTAGTTTAACTTTTTATTATCATTGGAGATATACATAGATTAAATCACATTTCACTTCGGTTACCTTTATGTTAATTTAAAAAATATATACGGCATTAGCAATTTATTTTATTTATTTGTATTGCCACACATTATTAATACAATAATTTAAAAAAATGCCGAAGATATAATATACAGGGTGTCCAGAAACTCTCCTGACAAACGAAGACCGGAGATTCCTCAGATAATTTTAAGACAATTTAACCCAATTCACCCTAGTCCGAAAATGCTTCCTAAGGGAGCTAGAGCTCTTTGAAGATGGCGCCTTGTAATTAGTTTTTTTTTAATATCTCCCGAACGCTTCTATTTAGAAAAACAAAAACTGGTATGCTTATTTATCCTCCAGAGATGAATCGATTCCATTAATTGCGAATTTCTAGTACATTAGATTATTAAATTCTCAGGTATTCTAGTACTAAAAGGTACTCTTACTTTAAGTCGGTAGGATACACCGTTTACTAGAAAAATCGATTTGAAAATTTTTCGTTTTTTCGTCATTAAAATTCAATTTAATATGTACCTACTTATTTTTAGCGACGAAGTTGGCTAGGACTATCAAGGCATGGATGAAAATTAATTTAATAAATCATCTTTTGTTTCAATAAATGCAGCACACAATTCGTAAAAAAAGTTTGGGAAAGGAAGCAAAAATCAATTTGAAACAAAATTTTAGCTCAATGTTTTTAAAAACAAAGCATTTATTACAATGGAACGAAACTAACAAAAAAAGAACAAGTATCAAAGGTAGATAGTTACAAAAGATGCTCGATGTGATGACCATTAGTCTCTAAGCATAAATTTACCCTTTTGCTTAGAGAACGCCGAATTCTTGCAAAAATTCCAAAGTTATTTCTAAATTCGTTGCAAGCATCTTGTATCCTTAGCCAGAGTTGTGCACGATTTTGTATCGGAACGGAATAAACAAATGCTTTTTTCTATTCCGGTGCTATAAAGTTCACTTTACGACACCCGTTTTGGTTGCATAAAGTATTACTTTATCGCACGCTAATTTTATTTTTTTGAAGTTGGTAACAAAAAAAATGAACCAAATCGTATTTAAATGTCAAAATATAAGCCTTTTTTAAAGTAACAAAAATGTGCAATAAAATTGTACAAAGAATAAAAAGCACACATGCTAACATTTCACTTACTAGCAATATAAATTGTTATGCAGAGTTGGATGATAAGTTTTCGGATGCTACTATTGACATTTAATTACCATGTTGAATAGTATAACTGTTATACAAGTTTGTTTTGATAAATATGTAGAGAGTTTGTGGACGAAAGATTTTGTAAATTGTCTTCTGCTATTTTGCGAATCTCTGGGGGCGTACAGTTATTTATTTCGTCCTTTTTGTTGATAATTTGAAATAATTTTTTGTATAAATCAGTCTGAATTTTAAACACAATTACATATAGCACCACCGATATTCAAATATTTAAAACGGTCTACTTAAAAATCAGAGTAACCAACTTCAAAAAATCAAAATTTCTAAAATATTCGAACAAAACATGTCTCTTATTTTAAGCTTTTTTGAACTTTTAATAACCGAAATAGAAAAAATAGTATAAAATACACGTTTCATAAGACATTTTGCGCACTTGTTCTTTAGAAAACTCGCCTAGCGGCTCGTTTTCTAAACTTGAACGCGTGCGCAAAAATCGTGTCTTATGAAACTTGTATTTTAATATACTATTATGTATCCCCAAACACAATAATCGCAAGAATTCAAATCCGGCGACCTTGCTGGCCAAGCAACTGGACCGCCTCTTCCAATCCAATGGTCTTCGTAGTTATTATCTAGAAAGTCTCGTACATTCCTGCTAAAGTGGGCCGGACAGCCGTCCTGTAGAAACCATAAGTTTTGCCGAATATTTAAACGCACCTCATCTAACAAATCAGGTAAAATATTTTGCAGGAAATGTAAGTAATCAACACCATTTAAACGAGCAGGTAATTCCACAGGTCCAAGTAGATAATCGTCAACTACTCCAATCCAGACGTTTATGCTAAACTTATGCTGATGTTTAAATTCTTGAACAACGTGGGGATTGTCACCAACGTACGAATAATAGTGTGCATTATGTACATTAAAAATTCCATTTTTTGAGAATGAAGCTTCGTCACCAAACAAAATGTACCTGAAAAAATCTTCATCTTGATTTATCTCATTTTGTAACCATCTAGCGAATTCTACACGAGCAGAAAAATCTCCTTCTAGCAGTGCTTGCACCTTTGTAAAATGAAAAGGATATAAATTTTCTTTGTGTAAGATATTTCCTACGGAAGATTTTGAAATTGTGAGGTACATGGCAGATAGTCTTCGAACGCTAATTTCTGGATTTTCCTCAACTTCCATTAAAATAACATCTTCATGTTCTGCTGTTACATCATTATGTCTCCCTGTTTCATTTTTTTTGGGACCACTGAACCTGTTTCTCTTAATCGTTGATGAAGAGCTGTAAATGTTGAGTGAGTGGGATGCTGACGATTGGGAAATTTTTCAGCATATCTACTTTGTGCTGCTAGAGCGTTACACCTCATTTCGCCATAAACTAAATGCATATCGGCGTATTCTTCATTAGTAAAAACCATTTTTTTTTAAATTGAAATCGTTGTGTTTGAATGCTACAAAGTAAAAAATTAAAAGATAAACTTCGCGAACTGGCAACAATTTGACAATTAAAAACGTAGGTTTTATTTCTGTTGGCAGTTCAGAGCGAACTAGTGCAAAAAGTAATAAATTGAATTTTAATGACGAAAAAACGAAAAATTTTCAAATCGATTTTTCTAGAAAACGGTGTATCCTACCGACTTAAAGTAAAAGAACCTTTTAGTACTACAATATCTGAAAATTTAATAATGTAGTGTCACAAATGCTTAAAAGTTAAAGACAAAAAAGTTATGCGTTAAAATAGCCGTTAACCTACCCAAAACGGACGCCTATGACCGGTACTAGAAATTCGCAATTGATGGAATCGATTCATCTTTGGAGGATAAATAAGCATACCAGTTTTTGTTTTTCTAAATAGAAGCGTTCGGGAGATATTAAAAAAAAACTAATTACAAGGCGCCATCTTCAAAGAGCTCTAGCTCCCTTAGGAAGCATTTTCGGACTAGGGTGAATTGGGTTAAATTGTCTTAATATTATCTGAGGAATCTCCGGTCTTCGTTTGTCAGGAGAGTTTCTCGACACCCTGTATAATATAAAATCCTTAACAAATCAACAAAAGACTCGAAAAGTTATAAAAGTGTTAGGTTTATTTGGAAATAACTGTTAAGTTACTTAAACATAATCTAGAATCCTTTTAGAATGTAAAATTTGATCAGAGTGGTCAATGTCAAGAAGCACTTGACAGAACGGGAATGTATTATTTACGTTTTATCGTCGCAGTTTCTATAGGGAGATTTATTTGCCAACTGTATTGAATACAAAATACAAATCTTAATAACATACGAATAAATTTCAATTGTTGGTTTTGCCAAGAAATTACTTATATTAATACTTATACAATACATAGAAACATTTATTTTAATAAAAGATAGATGAATAAGTAATTCTAATTTCGTTTAGATGTATTTGAATTTTTTTTTCTTTTCATAAACATCCTTTTTAACATACTTTAATTATTATAATAAGAAACGTGACGAAATATTGCTTCGTTTATTTAACTCACAACCCGTTTTCCTCACGCTTATATTTTTTATTGCCCTTTGGTTGATGTGGAAGCCCAGCTTTTCATCCGTTCTTTCAATAGTCTTCCGGAATCTCTTTTCACGTTGACCTTTAATCTCTTGCTGTTTTTAGTAGTTTTCCTCATCTGCTTTTTGGACTTGCTTATTCCATTCTCTTCTCCCTCTAAAGAATCTAATGGCATTTCCAATTCCACATTATTTTCTTATCATTCTGTTCCTGTGCCTACCTCTTCTTGTAATTCTTCCTATCGTACTCAGAATGCTCATTTCAGTTGTCGCATCAATTGCTTAATTCTGCTTTCGCCGGCTCGGGTTTTTGGCGCATACGTCAGTATCGGTCTTATCATGGTCCTATATATTTTTACCTTACTCTTTGTTGTAAGATATTTACTGTTATAGTTTATATCTCTCAGGAATCTAAACACTCTTACCGCATTTATAATCTATTGTTTGAATTCCTCGTAACTATTTCGTTTACTTGATATATCTTCGTCCAAGCACATAACGGACAACACTTGTTCAATCATTGGTTGCGGTTTTATTTCAAGATCGGTAGCGACCTCTACCGTTGGACGGTTAGTATCTCATCTGTAGTGTTTAATAAAATCCTTTCGAATGGATGATTACAGGCAGAGTTGACGCGATTGTTTGGAAAACTGCTGCCAGCTGATACAAGTCGAAGTCGAATAGACATTACGTATTGGTTCACTTAGGTTCTTGCATTTATTTTTATTATTGATATTATTTTATTATACGATATTAAGCGGACTTTTTTAGCCATTATCTTGATACATTTTTTGAGTTAATTTACGATTAGAAGAGTACGTAATAGTCGTACAAATTTATTGGTTTATCTGTCGATCTCATGGGAACATTTCGATTTCTGTGTTATGCATTAGCGTGTAGATATGTACAGCTCACAGACTGAGACCTGGCCGATGAGATGCCCCTCCCACAAGGTGCGCAGTGAATCCTTATAATAGTAGAATAGGCACGAGCAGTCTGGAAAGATTGTCAAGCGCTACACATATATGTATCTCTTTTCAGTATATTACAATTTCTTATCTGCATTTACTCGTTCGTCCGGCTAATGTATGCGATGATGAACAAATGTTATCATTTCTTTCCGAATACTTTCTCTGTCACGCACTGACCTATAAATCTGCACGACTTATATTTCGAGGATCCTCCCATCGGCCAAGACTCAGTCTGTGTACTGTACTGGCCAAATCTTGTCATTTGTTTAAATTGTAGTTGCAGCAGTGTCTTTTCCGTTAAACCAGATTGTAGCTAAATCACGACATATGGAACACGAGGTGTTGGTTGTTGTATGATGTACCGTAACTTTATAGCGTTTTCAATGATAATTCGTGTTAGAGCAGAGAAATGACACTAATTTGAAGAGCTTTGTAGAGAAGAGCAAGATTTTTATTACCAACCGAATTATGACTGGACACGCAATGTAATCAGAGAATACCAACGTGATTTTCGTGGTAGATCTAGAATTGACCAACTTTTACGAGCTGCAAATTCAGAAAAAAACACAGTTTCTAGAGGAATACTCTTTATTTTCCAGGAAATTGAAGTACCAACAAAAATAATAATTTAATAAATAGGCAATCAATAGGTCTAAAGTAAGGAAAAAATAGGATAACACCCTACAATTGAGCTAAACTAATACGCAAAAATAAAGAATAGCAATATCAATATGATTGGGTGAAAAACGGACTCCAACAAACAAAATATTGAGCTGAAGCTATTAGCCGAAAAGGAAGAACTGTGAATTGCGTATTAGATTCGTCAAGCTATGGCAGTTGAACAACGAACTAAACATAATGAATGGGCCTAGCAAAATTCCTCAGTATTTCATCAACAGAAAATTCTTCAATAGAAATTCTCCAGTTCAAGATTTCTGGACTGGAAAATAGTGATGAGAGGTGTTTTTGTGAGCATTAAATCTAGGTGCTCCCAAGGTAATCTACAATTGTCCGGAATATTGGGCGAGCAGATTCTACTCACAAATGGTCATCGACTACATTTGCTGTGTCCAGAAGTGTTAACACTGGCAGCTACTTCAACATAGATACTTAATCTCTTTTGTAGTGGTTCCTTAATAGTCCAGTCAATACGTGTTTCAAGAAAGGGCAACCGTTTATTTTGGGTAACCATTTTTTTTAGAGGATTTTGTAGAGGGGTGGACCGTGATTTTAAAACTTAGTTTCCAAGAATGAAAGTGTGGTCATTTGGATGCTATTTTAAAATTAAACATGTAATTAGCATTTTATTTCATCCTTGAAATTTTGATTAGAAACTTATTCTACCTTAGATTAATAATAAAAAAAAATAATCAGCAGAAAAATATGAATGCCAAGAAACATTTTTATTGTAGAATTAAAAATCTAAAGCCGTAACGTCTTAAAACTTGTATTCATCTTGTTTTTAATTTTTTTCTGCTCATGATTTTTTTTTTACCAATTTTATCGACAAGTACTAATCAAAATTATAGGAAATTATGATTGTTTCATGACCGGTTACGGTGATAAATCAAGAAGCTAATTACACCTTTTATTTCAGAATAGTGGTAGAAAGACCACTTCCTCATCGCGGATCCCCCTTCGAAAGGAAATATTAAAAAAATCGCTATTCACCCAAAATACAGGAAATACTGACTGGAGTATAAACCTAGTAATTTATTTTGTTCTAAGATGTACTGCGAAAATGGAAGAACGGTGTTTAGAAGTTGGAAAATTTTCGGTAGAGGCACTTATTATGCAATGCGGTATAGTGCACAACTTTACTTGCTAAAAAAAAAATAAGAGAAGGAAAATTAAATGATCAGCATTATGCTCTTTATCCTAGGCCGAGATAAAGTATGCAGGCATCTTTATTATTCAGTATCTGGCAGTAAATTTTATATGCATTTAATTCTTTGTCGAGGAATTTTTTTCGGGGTATTTTGCAGACGATGAATTAGTTTAGGAGAATATTTTGCTGTGAATTGTTGTCGGAGATTTTTTCGGCTTCCATTTTAATTTATGATAAAATGAAAATCCTCAGATGAAAACTCATGACAAAAGAATTAACAAAAAAGGATTACTGAGGAATATCCGATATGGATCTATTGCAGTAGAGAGAGAGCGAGGGCGACCAAGAATGATATAATAAAACAATATAAAAAAAAATTCCATATACTACCTGGAGTACGGGATTAGTTAATGCCCACCCCTAGAGACAAAGTTGTTTGGGGACGAAGGCTGAGGAATATCAATATCCAGCAGGACTTGTGTCGCTGGAAGAAGATCTTTATAAATCAAACTAGACCCCACCAGATATAGAACTTTCCATTAGCAACCTTATGAAACATTGTTCTATACATGAAGATCAACCCAAACCTCTTGTATCAAGTGACTCCAAATTACCGAAACTATACTCCAAACCCAAAATCCACAAATCAAATCTTCGACCTATTGTCAATACTATTAATAGCCTTACCTATAAACAATCTAAATATATAAAACTATCTAATTACCTAAAGCACTACACTGACAACAGTGAGTTCTTCAACCTAAATTTCTGTCATTCTCGGAACATACTGGTAAGTCCCGACTTCGAATCTCTATTTACCAATGTAGGTACCTATGTTGGACAGACAAATCCTATTCGAATATAATCAACAGAACGACTTGGCTGACCTGGTGCAAATCTGCTTACCCTCTACATACTCCCAGGTCTGACAGTTACTACGAACATGCCGTGGGTGTTACTATGGTTTACCTGTATCTTCTGTAGTCTCTATTATTTTCAAAGAAGCGTGTGAAGGACAATCCTTATTAACTTATAACTTTAAACCTAAATGCTGAATCAGGTATGTAGACTATATCTTCGTTATATGGTTGCACTCGGTTCATATCTATTCAGGTATTGCAAATATTTACGTGACTTACTTCTGCATTTCCGTTGATATATTATACTCTTAAGAGTTGTGCAGTTTGGATGAATAAAGTACCGCCTTGTAAAGTGTAAGTATATTTTTATTCTTTCAGAATATAACTTTATTTTTGGTTTGGTTTGGTTTTTATTTGAGTCGTGTAAACGAAATTGAAACAACGTTTCCTTAATAATTATTTTTGGTTAAATGTTTTTAGAAATCAAATTAGCTAAAACGTAATGTGCTAATATATGATCCTTCAAAAAAAGGTAAAGTACCTAGTTTAAAACAACTTACAGAAATTTGGTGTACACTGCCTTGTCTCAGACATGGTAACGGAAAGTGCACTAATATATTATATCGTTCCCAGCAAACACGGTACCAATGGGCAATTTCAGGTGAAGTGACGGCAAGGTGCTGGCAACATTTCCCGTTAATGGCTGGCCGACTAATAAATAATGGCTAATCCCCCATACTATTTGAATGTTTTTCGAGTAACCTGTCGTCGTTGTAATGGTTATGGAAGTTGTTGATATTTTTACCAGCAACGGTACGACTGCGGTCTAGAGATGGTCAACAAGCCAAATGCGGTCATACTCCTGACCGCGCAGTTAGCAAAAACATACAAAATGTAAGTGGTAGTGTGGGAGAGACAAACACATTTTTTTTGTGGTGTTTGTTATGATTATTTTATAAAAGTGACGCACTATTAACAGTTCGTATGTGATTCATGATAACATCACCGTCGGAGTCAACATGAATAACATCATCAATCAGTAAGTGCGAGTTTTTCTTGGTTAGGTTTATAGTTTATCGGTTTTAAGCGGGCTTTTATACCTTTGGATCGAAGATAACAACAACATGAAACCACAGATAAGTATACAGATAGCTCATCCTTATGGGACAATTGGAAGCGGCATTTCGCTCGAAATGGAGCTGGAATTTTATTACTATGGAATCCGTCCGCTAAATAGCAGGAAGGTTTTGGCGCTGCAATGTAAACAAATCTATGTATGTTGTACTAATAAAATATAGATGTGGTTTTATTTTTAACATTTTAAATTTTACACTTAATTTTTTTTCTTTTTATTATATCCTATAATTAATTATGTGCTTTTTTGACTTTTATCGTAATTATTGAAGACAACAAAA
Organism: Amphimallon solstitiale; assembly: GCA_963170755.1. Classification (NCBI taxonomy): domain Eukaryota; kingdom Metazoa; phylum Arthropoda; class Insecta; order Coleoptera; family Scarabaeidae; genus Amphimallon; species Amphimallon solstitiale. The sequence continues at coordinate 37,207,811 of OY720680.1, forward strand.
AACCACTTTAAAAAATATATTTTTAGATTATAAAATTGTATTATTAGATTACTATACATATACAGGGTGTCCCACCGGGAACCAAATCGATCTATATATGGAAAACCACACATAGGAAAATTTTTAAAATTTGGGGGCGTGCGAAAGTCGATGGGGGCAACTCGGCTAAAATATTTTCAAGATGGCGGCACTTCCGGTTATACAGGAAGTAGATGTCAACTTTCTTATTTCAAATGGAACACCCTGTGTATTATTGCATTTTTGGAATCTACACAAGATTCTAGGCTAATTTTATGTATCACGTCCTATACCTAAGTCTAACTGTTTTTGACTTATTTAATTTTTTACGTGAAAAATGACGTTTGCAGCATCTAAAATAATTAATATTTTTTCCCATAAGGAAGCCCTTATTATTCAATTTGGACTAGAGTCCTTGTTGAGAAAGACCTACTGAAATAGTTTTTTTATAATATTTTGAAAACTTTTAGTACAGGGTGTTTAAAAAATATGATTAAAAATGAAATTGAAAAAAATGCCAAAAATCAATTTTTTCAAATGGAAACCCCCAATTTTTATAATTTTATTTAATTTAGCATTAAAAAATAGTGTAAGTTTGTGTAAGGTTATCTATGCAAAAAATTTTTAGTTTTCGAAATATTGCCAATTTAATATTTCTATTCGGAAATTTTGCTGCGAGAATTTTAAATTCAGTTTCTCTTAGTTGGCTTTGGCGGCATTGACAATCAAATGCTAAAGAAATGTATGACGCTGTCATTATTTGAGAAGTATTATTAATTATTATGCCAGGGCGCTTAAATTACACAAACGAAGATTATTTAAACCTAATTATTATTTATGGAGAATGTAACAAAGTTATATCAAGAACATGTGACACATTTTCTATTCGATATCCGCAAAAACAGAAGCCATCACAATGTACCGTTAAACAAATTATAGAAAATTTCAAGAACTTTGGATCCGTCAAAGCAATGGTGCAAAGAAATAAACCTCTCGTTAATAATGAAAATATCGAAATTGCTATTTTGGGATATTTCGTCGCTAATCCAACAATGTCTGTAAGACAAGCTGCATTGGAGTCAGGATGATCAAAATCAACAGTTCACAGAATATTACGCAAACATAAATTTCGTCCATATGCATTTTCCATAGTCCACCATCTAAAAGAAACTGATTTTCCAAGACGAGTGGCGTTCTGTGAGTTTATTACAACTTGGGCGCAAGGAAACAATTTTTTTTTGGACAATATCATTTGGACAGACGAAGCGAAATTTACAAAAAACGGTGCATTTAATCGACATAATTCCCATTATTGGAGTGATTCGAATATACACGTGTTTAGAGAGCAGAATTTTCAAGATTCCTGGCAATTTAATGTTTATTGTGCGATAAGAAACGATGGCGTCGTGGCACTACACTTTTATCAAGAAAATTTAAATGGTAAGTTAGAAATTTTAGAATATTTCTAGGTAAAAATGTGCTTATTAACTTACAGGTGAGGGCTACTTGAACATTTTACAGAATTTAGAAACCGACTATTTGGACAATTTGCCGCTCGCCGTTCGTAGAAACCTCTTTTACCAACATGATGGCGCACCTCCACATGGCAGCTACCTCATTGACAATTTTTTGCAAAATGCTTTTGTTGATCGATGGATAGCCAACAACGGTCCTTTCCTTTGGCCAGCCCGCTCCCCAGATCTTGCAGTGCTCGATTTTTTTATTTGGGGTACAATCAAAAATCGAGTGTATAACACTCCCATAACAACCATGGAAGATTGTATGCAGCGCGTGAGGCAGGAAGTTGCAAGTTTAACACCCGAGTCAATAAGGAAAGCGACTCATGAACAACTGTTGCTTAGATGCCAAAAGTGTCTGGAAGTTCAAGGACGTCAGTTTGAACATTTATTGAAAAAATAATTATGCTGTTCTCTTTAAATTAAACAATAATAATATTCTGTGAACTGTTGATTTTGATAATCCTGACTCCAATGCAGCTTGTCTTACAGACATTGTTGGATTAGCGACGAAATATCCCAAAATAGCAATTTCGATATTTTCATTATTAACGAGAGGTTTATTTCTTTGCACCATTGCTTTGACGGATCCAAAGTTCTTGAAATTTTCTATAATTTGTTTAACGGTACATTGTGATGGCTTCTGTTTTTGCGGATATCGAATAGAAAATGTGTCATATGTTCTTGATATAACTTTGTTACATTCTCCATAAATAATAATTAGGTTTAAATAATCTTCGTTTGTGTAATTTAAGCGCCCTGGTATAATAATTAATAATACTTCTCAAATAATGACAGCGTCATACATTTCTTTAGCATTTGATTGTCAATGCCGCCAAAGCCAACTAAGAGAAACTGAATTTAAAATTCACGCAGCAAAATTTCCGAATAGAAATATTAAATTGGCAATATTTCGAAAACTAAAAATTTTTTGCATAGATAACCTTACACAAACTTACACTATTTTTTAATGCTAAATTAAATAAAATTATAAAAATTGGGGGTTTCCATTTGAAAAAATTGATTTTTGGCATTTTTTTCAATTTCATTTTTAATCATATTTTTTAAACACCCTGTACTAAAAGTTTTCAAAATATTATAAAAAAACTATTTCAGTAGGTCTTTCTCAACAAGGACTCTAGTCCAAATTGAATAATAAGGGCTTCCTTATTAATTAAATATTAATTATTTTAGATGCTGCAAACGTCATTTTTCACGTAAAAAATTAAATAAGTCAAAAACAGTTAGACTTAGGTATAGGACGTGATACATAAAATTAGCCTAGAATCTTGTGTAGATTCCAAAAATGCAATAATACACAGGGTGTTCCATTTGAAATAAGAAAGTTGACATCTACTTCCTGTATAACCGGAAGTGCCGCCATCTTGAAAATATTTTAGCCGAGTTGCCCCCATCGACTTTCGCATGCCCCCAAATTTTAAAAATTTTCCTATGTGTGGTTTTCCATATATAGATCGATTTGGTTCCCGGTGGGACAGCCTGTATGTATTCTCACATGCCAACATATATAATATGTATATATAGGGTATGTGTTGTATATAATACGCACACAATTACGCACATCCTACCGCATAATATGTATGGAGACGTAGTGACTATAAAAGAATTATATTTATGGTGCATAACCAGAGACTACAACAGTTTCTTTGTTGTTTGGGATTTTAAGATTGTAAAATAACCCAGTGAACTGAGAACATTGATTTTTAATGAATATATTTTTGAGTACGTTTGTTAAACAAAATATAGGGAAAAAATGAAAGCATTAATAAAATAAAACAAAATTTTTATTTATAGTAAATATGGAAGGGTTTGGTAATAAAAATACATATATTTTTTATAAATAGGGTCTATATATTTCGAAAAATATTCAACTTTTCAGATCTAGATTTAGATGTCCGATATTTATATATTTGTGACATTTACATTCTTTATAAAGTTTTGTTATTAGTAACATGTCTAAAAAGAACGTTTGATGTTCGTGTTTGTTACAAATAATGTTTAAATCATTCTTTTCCAGTACTCTCTGCTTAATTTTTGTCCTAATATGATTTAAATCTTTATTTTTGTTGAATATTTTATGAAGCGATTTTAATAACCTTTTCACAAAGGCTGTTATTTGATCATTTGGTTTTCTAGAATTATAGAAAAGTCTTTGCTGTTTTCATATTCTTTATTTAGAATAAATAATTGACTTTTTGATTTTAATGTGCTTTGGGATTATACGCTTCTTTCACAAGTCTCACAATTATACTTTTTAATTAATTTAAAGCAAATGTATCCGTTGACAAATATATATAGAATGCATAATTTGCAAAAATCGCTATTCGATAAAAGTAAACGTATTACTTCCGGTCCGAATTTAGAAATTTTTTTTACACTAAAGGTATTGAAAATTATGCTCTAAATACGTTTATACCCGTAACGTACCTGTCTAGAAAGCATGACTTGCGAGATATTCGCAAAAAACTGATTTTCGATAAGAGTAAAAGACCTACTTCCGGTAGGAATTTCAAAAAACTTTTTTAAGACAATTTGTCTCAAATTTAATTTTGAATACATTTGAATTCTTTATAAATTGTTTAAACTTAGTAATTGACGAAATATTTGCAAAATTCGATTTTTTGACTGAAGTAAACTAGTACTTCCGGTCTACCGATTTTACTGAAAAACTAATCAGATCTCAAGAGGGAGATTATACCGTATGTGTCAATTTTCATTAGGTATAGGGATTCAATGTTTACGTGCGATTTATACGTATACAAGTAATACGTGGCAACGTGGCACCCCTACTGTCCGTCACCAATCCCGGCAACAGTCGACATCACAACGATTTTCTCCGATCTTCCCACTTCTTTCCACCAGATTTTACATTCAATGTTTAGCTGCGAACAGGTTGCGATCTAGTCTGCAATAAAAGCCGTCTTATTACTGGAACGGGAAACATCAAATGGCCGCCGCGATCTCCTGATCTAGTAGTTTATTATTATTTTCAGAATCCTTTTTTATTTACCTTATTTTTAATTTTATTAGAATTACGCTTTTGTTTGTGTCATGCTGCGTGAACGCTTAATAATTCTCTGCATTTACTGAAAGGAAAAAGAAAAACAAATCCTTGCATCTCGTAAATATTATTTCTGAACGCATTACAAACACCCAAGCCGGTGGTCGAATAGTTACTGCTAACCACGCTAACTTGTATTTACGAGCATGCATCGGTCGTGCTGGCATTGAAAAGGAAAGAAGGGGTACTATGTTGCCACGTACTGTATGGATTAATCATCTATGGCTAATGAAAATTGACACATGCTGTATACGTAAATACAAAATTTGGAATAGATATCTACAGCGGTTACAGACACACAGACATTTTTTAAAAACCACTTTTTTGGTATCAGGGGACTTCAAAACGTGGACATCTGCAAAAATCTCGAGGTCAAAAATGTTGGTCATCACAATACTTCCTTATACTACGTATAAGAAAGTAAAAATGGATTAACCACATTAGATGTGGCTATTAATAATTTCACAAGTATTCCAAGTGACTTCGGATGTGGTCTTCGGCAAAAGTTAGACGCAGTTTTTAATAGAAATCCAGATTTAATAACATTGCGGCAATTGTGTATGCTAAATATGCTGAAATAAAAGAATATTTCCAGTACGCACATATAACCAGTTGCGATGTAGAAAGGACGTTTTCTATTTACATGGATGTACTTAATTCAAAGAGAACAAGTCTTACTGATGAGAAAATGAACAAATAATAAGGTATTTTGTATTTTATAGATCACCAGCCACTTGTTATCCAATTATATAAATAAAATTAAAACCTCTTTAAAAATACAACATCTCAATAGTGCGCCCATGGGCGATGAGTCATGGCTCGCTCGTGTCCGCGGCCTATTTATGAGATACTCATCAATGGATCTCTTTTTATGTACCGATATTATTCGCCCTTTTATCACTAAATACAAAAGTGTTTCTAATTTTTTAAACTGTTTTGTAGGACAAATAAAGGATGTTCATTGTCTCTTATTTTTTTCGTTAAATATTTTTGTTTATTTGGAAACAAAATAACTGTTAAATTATAAACCAATATTATTAGAAAGTGATGGCGATTAATAGCATTCGTAACGACGGCCAACACGTAAAACAAAACCAGAGCTCCGGAACTAAAAATTATTATAGATAAATGACATATGTAAATATGAAACCATATCAGCTAGGTATACGAAATCGAATGAATTTCGGCAGCTTTTTTTCGATTAAAAAAACTCCCTAATTGTCAAATAAAAGAACATAATGTATCTGCTTTAATAAAAAAGGTAAACTTAAAAATCCTCCAACATTATTTAAAATTCCCAGACATTTTATATAATAGAGGAGATTTGGCAAAGAAAAAATTATTGACAAAATTATTTCCAGGATTTTTTTTACACAATACTCTCAATTGTGCCATTCATTTTCACATCTGTGGTCTGAATCATTTTTTTGTATGTATTCACACATTCATGTTATGGGCTTATATGAATAACATATATTGTGTAATGCGTGTATATAAAGATTAATATTTGGTCTTTTGGATACTAGATGTCCGAGTTGTTTTCATGTTGTAATAGTAGATTTCAACTGACATACGACTTGGTTATTTTAAACCTACAGATATCTATACCTATTTAGGTCCGCCCGCACCCCGTAGTATCCGCAAGACTCCAAATTTAACTGATTTATAAAATTTTGCGCCGTTAACTATGCAACACGCTTGTTTTCTCGTAATCGTATTGGACGAGCTATCTGTTATACTTATCTGTGATGAAACTAACAAAAACGCAAAATAATTTTATCTTTAATAGGTTTACCAAGAAATTCTGTGTGTTAACCCATGGGCTTCTCCATTGTCTTTGACTATGAGAAATTCTTCGGTTCAATCATCTTGCAGGCAGGCCTTCACAACGAGGGGAAAAATTTCATCTTGATTGATTTTTAATAATTCTTTATATTACATAAAACTGCAGAGCCATTTTAAGATTTCTTGGTTGTTTAGGTTCTTTAAAAGAGGGGATGAGATGTCTGAATGAAGTAAAAAGTAAAACTGGTGTATTGGAAAAAACACTAATATTACTGACAAACATTATACCCTTTCTGAACCACCAGTTGAACTATCAAAATGTAACAACAAAGAAGAACTTGAAGAATTTGATCAAGCAATATCCAGTGTGGAAAAAATGTCATCAGTAGTAAGTTATACCGACATGTCCAGCTCGGAACGGGCCATAGTCAGCAATGAGTGGCAACACTGAAACCCCCACCGAAACCCCTCTACCCGCAGCAGCAGCACATTGCAGTTAAGAATTTAGTAAGTCTTAAACCGCGCAAGGATATAGTCGTTTGCATATTCGTTCTGTATACGTAATTTGCCCATTTGTTTCAGACATAATAAGGTCCAATTTATTATTATTATTGTATTCTTAGCTGCTACGGAAAAGTAATTTTAAGTAATAAAAAAACAATAACGTTTTCTAAAAGATAAAAGTAAAAAAATCAATAATTCTACAAAATAAATTCAAATTTTAAGAAAGTCACTCAAAATAGGAGCACGCGGAGAGGTATCGTACACACGTTGCCACATAGCACGTTCCATACGTATATTGTTGCCTATGTATGGCCCGTCGCGGGCTGGACCTATCGGTATGTATTTAATATAAGACACAGATTTGGGACAGTTCATATTATTTTTTAAATTAGGAACACTTAAACCAAAAAAAGAAAGATAGTTTAGTAAATACATTTTACAGAAAAAAAATGTTAGCTTCATTCTAACACATTGCAGTGATCTTGAGTTTAGAATTAAAGTTCTCATGAACACTATTTAGATAATCGGTGTAGTTTTTCGAATTGAAACGCACCGGTTAGAGATAATAAATCCCAGTATTCGGAAATGGAAATAGACTGTGGTTTTACGTGATTATTTTTTTTTCTTGACGAGCCACCACTGTCGTGCATTCATGCCTACATGACATGTATGTATACGTCTGAAACTCGTTGACCGGCACAGTGAAAACAGAAGTGGATTTACTAACGGGACTAAATTTAACGTAATGTATACGCGGGCAGGTTTGGGTGCAGCCTTGAAATCATCTATCTCTTACTAAAAATAAAGTATCGTCGTATCATGAACTGGGCTTATCTAATGTTTAATATGTTCCAAATATATATAATTACATCTACCTCCAAACCAATGTTTACTAGTTCTCAGATGTCGATAAATTAGTGGACGACAATGTCGGCGTTAATAAAAACTAGATTAATTCTTCTTAACCCTTGCTGGAAAAAATGTAAAACCAGGTTTGTGGTTTTATAATATCAATATATTAAAATGTGTATGCACAAGTACGGTTTCACAGAATTTGTTAATTTAGATGGAGAAATTTCGGAAACACCAGCTATATACATAATTTAGGAAATGAGCCTCTTAGTTATATGACACTGGGAAATTTGGTTGAAAGTTCTGCAACTAAATACAGAGACGTCCCTGCAATAATTTCCAGGTGAGTAATTGAGAATTTCATAACAGGGCATTAATCAATCTAAAAAAACTATAATTTTAATAAAACTTTTTAAAGTAGTTTAGATTTGCATTTGTGAAGTGTTTTATCGATATTAATTTTGTCTCTAATTTAAACAAGTTAGAAACAATTTAATTTCAAAATAAAAGAAGCTTTATCGAATTGCAAAAAAATATATCTGTGGTTCAGTATCAGAAATAATAATAATTATCTAAAAATAAGAAAATGTTAAGATAAACATTTGCCTATTTATTAAATGATTTTCAAAAATAACAATTACAAAATTTTTGCTAAATATGACTCTTCTTATATCTTTACTTATCAGACTTTTTCAAACTTTAAATGAGATAATAGCAGTAATTATTTTTTCTAGAATGTAAAATTATTTTACGGTGCTAATAATATTTTGATAAATACATATTCCTTATTAGAACATTGTTTATTAATAGCGAAACTCTTTATAAAGGTTTCTCAGAGATGAACTTTCGTTTACATGACAGGTGCTTTGCCAGTTGTATACCGGGTGTCAACGAGATCATGTATGAGCCCGCCATTTATTTATTAGTTAAAATAAAACTTTGAAATTCGGACCGTATATATGAGTGATTGGTGGGCTTCTTCAGGTACACTCAGTTTTTCTATGGCACTTCCGGTCAAACCGGAAGTGACGTTAATTTTGAATTTTTAAATACAACATTTATTATTTCTGTTCATATTCTGTTTCTTCTGAAAATTTGCCATCTAGTGCAGGTTAACTTTTGACATTTCAGTCAAAGATAGCGATATCTGTTAAAATTATCCATTAAAGTGAAACTGCTTCGCAACAATTGTCGAAATGCAGAAACCATCCAAGTTAGCTTTGAAAACAATTAAGAAACGTATTTTTCACATTTACACGCATTGGCGAAGGAAACATGTATTTATTTATTATTTTTGTATTTGTGGAAGTCGTTTATTTCCCATGATAACTGTGTTTTTTTCATTTGAAATGTAATTGTTCTGTTGCTTTGGAATTAGACTACTTTTAAAACATTTTATATTTTGTACTACCTGTCTACCACTAAACCACAACATATTTTATATCACTTAAAAGCTAAAAATTATGCTAATATGGCACTGTAATAAAAAATAGGTGTTACTATTTTAAAAAAAACGAGTATGTGTCATTTGAAAATGAAAAAAAAAAAATTTTATTTTCTTTAGTAATTTCAATGTGAAATACATGTTTCCTTCGCCAATGCGTGTAAATATGAAAAATACGTGTCTTAATTGTGTTCAAAGCCAACTTTGATGGTTGTTACATTTCGACAATTGTTGCGAAGCAGTTTCACTTTAATGAATAAATTTAACAGATATCGCCGTCTTTGACAGAAATGTCAAAACTTAACCTGCACTAGATGGCAAATTTTTAGAAGAAACAGAATATGAACAGAAATAATAAATTTTGTATTTATAAATTCAAAATTAACGTCACTTCCGCTTTGACCGGAAGTGCTATAGAAAAACTGAGTGTACATGAAAAAGCCCACCAATCACTCATATATACGGTCCGAATTTCAAAGTTTTACTTTAACTAATAAATAAATGGCGTGCTGATACATGATGTCGTTACACATTTCTGATAGCTTAGATGATGTTTTTCCGAATAATGAAGCTACCAAATTTTCATTTAATGATAACTTATGTTTCATGCCAATATATCCCTTAACGATTATACCAACATGTACGATTTAAGTTAGTCCATCTTCGTATTCGTAGTGAAACAAACACAGATAGAAAGTTCCGGGCTTCGAATCGCAGATAACTGTAATGTAATATGAAAAAGTCGTGTATAAACATTATAACCATAACGTTGGCTTATGGTTGAAGAAATCACATTCCCAGTAGACATACAATTTCAATCACTGCTTAGATCTCATATCAGCGCGAATCCACTAGATGTCGCTAAGAAGTAACGAAGTCTAATCAACATTAAAGCTGGATGTACAGTTTTGTGCAATAAATTGGCGTACACGTCTTATTGCTAATTTTGACATTATTTTGCCATTGTGAAAATGGCTTAAGTTAAGTTGACAAATGGAATTATAGCGTCAATTCAATTTGTCATACATGACAGGTATTCAAACAAAAGTCATATTTTACATAAGCGTATATTAAGTGTACGTCAATTTATTGCACAGAACTGTACATCTATTACACAAATCAATTTATCTTTCAAAAAGGTTTTTTTTTGTTGTTCATGAACCGGAAATGAGAAACCACAATCAAACAAATTATGTGGAGAATTTTGAATATTGAACTCGCAATACCTACTATTAATATCGGCAAATGGTGAATAGTCGTAACCATAGATAAAATAGTTATACTCTTATATAGATGGCTAACTTCACTAATAACACGAGACTTGAAATAGTAATTGTTTTTGTCGCCAACAGCGGTATGTGCATGAGCGGCAATTTTGAAATATATACCTGTGAATGTACCTTTACTTTTTGAGTTTTAGAATTGATAAAACAAAGGAGTTACCGCAGGTTAATAATACTAATATATTTTTTAGTAATAAATTTATTTTGAATTTAATTTAAAGTACATTTATTATCTAACTATAATTAATAATAGAATATATGCGTATGATTGCTGACATATTAGTATACAAGAGACAAATATCAAAGTTTTTAAATTAAATAAAACCTAAATTTTTTTTTATTTAATGTTTTAATACCTGACAAATGTAATGTAGGAACAGCATCTGCCTTCAAATTTGATCGGTTATGATATGATGTAAATTTCATTTGTGGAGAAAAATGATAGTCACACACCCGATAATTTAATCAAATTCATGCATTTTTGTGGTTATTTCTAAGATACATAACTTTTTTAAGAAAATAAATTAGTACAAAAACGGACCTTGACATTATAAATTGATGCCTTTTGCATCACTAACCCAAATTTGAGATTCTAAAATTACAAAATGAGTTTAAAAAACGCGAAACGGCGATGCCTTAACTTTCGATAGGTAGACGCCCCTCTTAAGCGATAAATAATTATTTTACTCTATAAATTTTCTTATGCTGCTCTGACATGTTGCCCTCCTAATTCACTATTGTCTATTGAAGTTCCATTAGGTTTGATAGTGACTGTATTTTTTTACCGTCAATCTGTGAGAAAATCAGCGGCACCCATTGAATTACTGCTTTATTTCGTTTTAGCTGAGTAAGAGTATATAGTTAAGATACTGGCATGTCTCTACTGCACTATACTATATAGAGATACCATACCACTCCGTATTTTTGTGAAATTCGTAACAATCGGTCGGTTAATTTTTACTGCTGATGACCGTATCTAAAAACATACTTACCAAATATTCCAAAGAGATTTGATGGTTTAAATTCAATTTACTTTATTGACGCTATAGCCACGAAGAATTCTGTGTAATTGGGATGTTTTAATTTAGTCAGTGTCAGAAGAAGCAGCGTCTCTTTTCCCCATCATCAAATCCATATATACATCACTAGTAACAGAAGTTGGTGGGTTATCTGAAGGGACGAGCAAATAAGGGCCTCGTTCGTACAAAAATACCTTGGTGTTGTCGAAAGATATGTCGGATACCAGAGCAGAATCTTCTAGAAGTCATTAAGATGAAGTGCAAAATTTATGATGAAATATGTTCTAGGGAGTCTTATGTGATTTTAGCAAGGATTTACAGGCATTTATTCAAGTCAAAGCATCTTAAGTTAGTCGGGATCTCTCAATCGAATTATAGAAGTCGAGATAACGTGCTTTGCGTAGGTGAGTGTGATGTTTATAACGAGCGATCGAGAACTTGGTTTTCTGTCGATTCTGCTTACACTGATTTTAGTACAGTATACGATCGCGTATACCATAGCCGTTTTCTTTGGAAACTCAAGGCATATACCATTTCTGGAACACTTTTGTCTTAGTTCCAGCTTACTTACTGAACCCTGTTCACATCGTGCGCATTGGTTCTAGTATATCAAATCCTGTTCCCGTAACCTCTAGCGTGCTCTAAGGTACTCTCTCCTTTTTATAAATGATATCAATTTTTGTATAAACTTCTATAGATATTTCCATGTCGCTATCAACTTAAAATTGTTCAAGATTATTTCTTCACCACTTGATTGTTATAAGCTTCAAGTTAAACGGTATTTATACCATTTTCAGAGGAAATAATATGACACTAACCATTCAAACATGTAATATAATAACCTTTACTGAAAAGAAATCGAACATTTATTATGACTACTATATTAATGGAACTGCCCTAGAACGTGCAGACTACATCAAGCATTTGGGGGTAACATTTGAATCCTCTCTTAAATTAAATCTTGACAATATTTTCTCCAATCTTCTGGCCGTAGTTTGTTTGATTCATTTTTAAAGGAATCAACCGCTTCTTCGGCCGACGTAAAACGTAAACTCCGTAATTTACCTTTTACCTGCAGAAATAAGAAGAAGTAATGGCCCATTATATATATTTTTATGTTTTAGCTATTCAAATACTCAGTTGTTAGAGCGGCAGTGTGGGCCCGAGCGTTATCTTGATGCAAGATGATCTTTCCTCGTGGACTTTTTCACGAACATTTTGGAGAACCTGAGGCAAACAAACTGTAGTGTATACCATTCTGAACTAACAGCATGTCTCTCCTGCAGTGCTATAGTGGAAACATGCCAAGTAATTTCAAAAAATGTAGTGACCATCTTCTTGTTTCGTCTTTTTTCAAGAACAACTTTTGTTGGAGGTGACTCATTCTCCAAGACCCAAACTGACGATTGTTTCTTTTTTTTCGGGATCATAGCAGTATCCGCATGTTTCATCACCTATGATGATGCTGTACACCAAATGAGACGATCCATGGTTAAAGCAATCTAGTGTAAATCTGCACCATCACACACGGTGTTCTTTTTGAATTGAAGTCAAGTTGTGGGGTATCCACCGCGAACAAATCTTACGGACCTTCAAATGTTAATTGCTGTCACACCAATCTTTAAAGTTGCTTGAAAGCTTCTGATAGGTGTATGGCGGCCTTCTACATTCATGTTCCGAAAACAGCAATGTTTTTTTTTTCTATAACTGCTGTTTTTGCCTTAGGGACTCGAAAACTGTGTTTTAAGGAAAGTCGACAGCGTTGAAATTCATTGTACCACCGCTTAACGGTAGCGAATCAACACGACTTGTCACAAAACAGTCGATTGATTTCCTCAAAACATTCTTTACCGCTTAAGCCAAGCTTAAATTTGTAAAAAAAATGACTTCTCGATAATGTCCTTGTTCAGTTCCATAAATTATTGGCGAAAGGAGTACTTTATTAAACTAATGTAACTTACAAATAATCAGGTATATTTGACAGGTGTCAGGTATATTTGACAGGTGTTACTATAAATAAACTTGTAAACAACTGATTGAAATTGTCATACAAAATTTGTTACAAAATATCATCGCCTAGCAGATAGTCTCAGCGGAATGAGGACATACCTCATATTAAAAACTATTTAAGTAAGGTGCCGTTTAGTAGTGGGAATATTTGGGATGCATTTACCTAGTTATACAAATGTTATTACCTTTGATTAGAACTATATTAAAAAACAATTAGGTAATAATCCGATTAAAGTGCCCGTTAAGTATGTTTAATAAAAACAAACCTACATTTTCCTAAACGCCCTTTTTTCGCGCGATGAATTGCCCGGGTCCATTTACGTTATTAACTTACATACTTATTGTTGTAACATATTTATAATATATGATTCTATTTTAGCATTTTTCTTTTTAATGGTAACATAACAATTTTAGAAACTGTATTGAAACATTCCAAAAATTATCAGTTAATTTTAATGAAATATTCTAATTATATTTCATGGCCACTGAAAATTGCATATAATTTGCTTAAATTTCTCTATGGTAATGTTGAGCTATGAACAGATATTATATTATTACAAAGGAAGAAAATGCATAGGTAAATACCGCGCGATCATTTAAATTCTAAATTAGAGCAGGCTGTGAAATTTAAATTAAGTTGGTATATAAGTACTAATTTACAATTTGAATTGTCAAAGTGGCGTTTCAAAATGTTAATTAATCAATAATTGACATTCTGGACAACCTAATAAAAAAAATCCCGCCTGCTCTAATTTAGAATTTAAATGATCGCGTGGTATAATAGAATACAGTCTACTTCTATTACTGTGCATTTTGTAAAAGCGTGTTGGATATCTAGATTATGTTAAGAATATTATATTTAGTTTTATTAATTTCTCAAAATAATGATAATGACAGATTATAAAGGTACTTCAGGAGAATTTGATAACCGTTTACTTTTACCAAAATACTTCATCTTAATCATTTCAAAATTGTATTTAAAAATTGATAATATCCGACGTACGAGTATTTTACAGATAATCAAAAATATGTTAATAGGATTACGCAAGTCTGGCTATTGACGCAGTATTTAATATGCTGGGTTCATAGTTCGGGAATCTGGTGTTCGAATTTAATACTTCCTTTCTGACGTTGGTGCATCTGTGTTTTCCGCATACCGCACCGTGACGAATACGAAGAGGAACCAACTTAAGTCAACTCCAGACGCTTGTGTAATAATAGCATATGATTATTGTAATTGGCATATAAAGCTATTTAGGGATATTAAAATTTGCACATTATTTTTAAGAATGCTCCTACAGGTCATTTGCAATTATCAACACTGCTAAGTCTAACTTTTGTAAAAGATTCTTGCATTGATTGTAACGTAAGCAATTTTAAACGTTGTGGTTTTTAAGATCCTTTAACTTCTTTACCAATATTGAATTACCTTCAAATAGTTGATAAATTAGGAGTACCACAGGGAGATATCTTGTTATTTTTACTCTTTATAAATGATTTTTCTTACTATCTATGCTGTACGACTTTAATGTTTGCAGATTACGTAAAGCTGTTTTTATCTATTATATATCAGGGCGACTGTATTAGATTGCAAAAAGACATGGAATTTCAAGACAAATGTTGTTCGGAGAACAGAATAAAATTATATATTTTTAATTGTAATTTTATTAATTTCACGGCCAAATATTACGTAGGATTATGATATTTACCGAATTCTTTTATGTAAATATTTTTGTGTTAAGGATTTAGGGCTGTTGTGTGATAGTGAACTGCCATTTTTAAATCATGTGACACTGATCTTACCACTTCCAATCTCTTGGCTTGCGGCGACAAAACAAAAAATTTGGATTTTTCGTACAGCATTGTTATTTTAGGAAATTAAATTTAATGGTTCCTAGAACATTTTCTCGTAATGCGAACAGCTTTTTTTATAAATGTTGCCAAATCTAATTTAATACTTAGTGTTTAGTTATATTTAGGTGTTATTCTAAGTAATTATTAAATACCAGTAATATCAAGCTTAATATAAATTATGTTAATTTTAATGTTTTTATTGTTTTTTTTTGTTTTTAAATTAGCTGATGCAGATGGACAAATAAACAAATAAATAAATAATTAAAATAGTATTGACAAAATAAGAACATTAATAATAATACTTTTTTCAAAATATATTTTGTACTAATATTTTTGTTCTCTAACTGATACTTGATTTTTACTTTCTTATACGTAGTATAAGGAAGTATTGTGATGATGAAAATTTTCGACCTCCAGATTTTTGCAGATGTCCACGTTTTGAGGTCCCCTGATACCAAAAAAGTGGTTTTTAAAAAATGTCTGTGTGTCTGTGTGTCTGTCTGTGTGTCTGTGTGTGTGTGACCACGATAGCGGTCAAACCGCTATAGATATCAATTCCAAATTTTGTATTTACGTGTATAATCTGCCTCTTGAGAACTGATTAGATTTTGAGCAAAATCGGCAAACCGGAAGTAGTAGTTTACTTCAGTAAAAAAATCGAAATTTGCAAATATTTCGTCAATTACTAAGTTTAAACAAATTTATAAAGAATTCATATGTACTTAGAATTAAGTTTGAAACAAATTGTCTTAAAAAAGTTTTTCGATATTCCAACCAGAAGTATGTCTTTTACTCTTATCGAAAATCAGTTTTTTGCGAATATCTCGCAAGTCATGCTTTTAAGACAAGTACGTTACGAGTATAAAAGTATTTAAAACATAATTTTCAATATCTTTTATATAAAAAAAAATTTCAAAATTCAGACCGGAAGTACTAGTTCTACTCTTATCGAATAGCGATTTTACTTTCTTATACGTAGTATAAGGAAGTATTGTGATGATGAAAATTTTCGACCTCGAGATTTTTGCAGATGTCCACGTTTTGAGGTCCCCTGATACCAAAAAAGTGGTTTTTAAAAATGTCTGTCTGTCTGTCTGTCTGTCTGTCTGTCTGTCTGTCTGTCTGTCTGTGACCACGATAGCGGTCAAACCGCTGGAGATATCAATTCCAAATTTTGTATTTATGTGTATAATCTCCCTCTTGGGAACTGATTAGATTTTCAGCAAATTAGGTCGACCGGAAGTAGTAGTTTACTTCAGTGAAAAACTCGAATTTTGCCAATATTTCGTCAACTACTAAGTTTAGACAAATTTATAAAGAATTCATATGTACTTAAAATTAAATTTAAGAAGAATTTTATTAAAAATTTTTTTCGAAATTCCTGCCGGAAGTAGGCTTTTTACTCTTATCGAAAATCGGTTTTTTGCAACTATGTCGTAAATTATGCATTCTATATATATTTATGAAGAGTACAAAAGTACTTAAAGTTGGATTTGGAATATTTTTTATATAAATGAAATTTCAAAATTCGGACCGGAAGTAACACTTTCATACGTATAAGAAAGTCGTGTGGTGGCCACACCTCATTTTTTAATTTATTTTTAAAAGCCTATATAAAATAACTACTACCACAAATTTTTAAATTTATTTTTCGAAACGGTATATAGTTTCCGAGCAATATTAATTCTTTAATGTGAGCATCAACCTCGAAAACTAATGAAGATAAAAAGCTGCAGTACAATCCATTGAAGATGAGACGATACTGTGCATACATTTTTGTCGTTATAACACCTCGCGCATTATTTTTCAAATTTCACCCCCATTGTTTTCGTGAGTTTTCGGTTGCTACATTCATTTACAAATAAGTAATAGTAATTAACCATATTACAATTATTTTAGAACATGGAAAGATTACTGTGAGACTATGTGAGAATCCATTTTCGTTAGAAATTAATAGGATTACTGTTACACTTCTTACCATACTATATGAAATCAATCGACTATTTTTAGACTTGCTGTAAATATCAAACCTTTTTGTGTTATTTTATTTAAAAACACATATATGCGTGTGTCTATGCCTGTATGTCTGCGTGTGTCTATGCTTGTATGTCTCTGTGTTTATCTTTGTGTGACTACGTTAGAGGCTAAACGACTATAGCTATCATTACCAAACATTATATTTAAGAGTATAATTTTCTGCTTGGGATCTGGTTAGATTTTCAGTAAAATCGGTAATCTGGAAGTAGTAGTTCACCTTAATTAAACAATAAAAATTTACTAACATCTCGTCAACTACTAGGTTTAGACAAATTTATAAGAAATACAAAAATACTAAAAAATAAGTTCTAGAAAGATTATATCAAAAAAGTTATTCTAAATTCCTATGGGAAGTAGGGTTTTTGTCTATTAGAAAAAGAGTTTCTTGCAAATACGTCGCAAATTATGCATTCTATATACAGGGTGTAGATAAAGTCTGGAACAAAATTAATATTTCTGTTATCTTCGGTTTGATGGAAAAGCCCTGAAACAGGTCGATTTTGTTTTTATCCCGTGCACTTTATAACATCGTGAATTTAATTCTGTCGTCATCTGGTTGCGCGCGGGCGTGACGTCATTAGTTTTGTCAAATAGTAACCCGCCACATTTATTACCCCTTGTCGTTAGGTATTCCATTGTGCATGCAACGTTATAAAAAGTTTGGTACCTTACATAACAATTTTTGGGAGAAAAATGCTTTCGAATTTCAAAAAATTAAAATTTTATTTCTAATGAAAAACTAATCAAAAATTATTTTAAAAAATCAGATAAATTATAATCCGAGGACGTACACGCTTTCTACGACACGTCATATTGACAGTTCATTACTTGGTGTTTGAACTTATCCATTCACAATACTTGCTCCATTGGTAGTGTTGAACGTGCATTGCGAAAATGGCGAATTTGAGCGAAAAAGAGCGGATTAAAATTCTCATTATTGTTGGTTGTGGTGATAAAATACGTAGCCATGAAGAAGCCTGTCAATTTTTCAATGCAGAAAATCCAAACCGCGCACCGATTTCGCGGTCAACGGTGAGCAAAATCGTCGCAAAATTTGCTGAAACTGGTAGTGTAAAAGACAGGGCTCGTCAAGGTCGACCAAGAATTGAGGAAGATAGAAGGGTCAATATTCTCTTGGAACTTCAGGACAACCCCCACACTTCAACAAGGAACATTGCCAGGGATCGTGCAGTCGATTTTACCACAGTAGCCAAATTGCTGAAGAAGGAAAAACTTCATTCGTACAAAATCAATCGGGTTCAGGAACTGAATGAAGATGACTTCGACCGCCGACTCGAGTTCTGTGAACAAATCATGCTACGGTGCGATGAGAATCCCGGATTTGTCGACAATGTGGTTTTTAGTGACGAAGCAACTTTTACCTTGAACGGTGAAGTGAATCGCCACAATTGTAAGTACTGGTCGGGCGAAAATCATCGATGGGTTCGAGAGGAGCACACCCAACACCGGCAAAAAGTTAATGTATGGGCGGGAATAGTGGGAGATCACATTGTGGGGCCTTTTTTTCTGGACAGAAATTTAAACGCTGAAACATACTTACATTTCCTAAGATTTACGCTAGTGCCAACATTGGTAGAATTATTTCCGGATGAAAACACCCCCGACAAGCCTCACCCCAGAATCTGGTTTCAACAAGATGGAGCACCTCCACATTTTGGCTGGCGTGTTCGGAGTTACCTCGACGAAATTTTCCCCGGGAGATGGATCGGACGAAGGGGAACAATTGAATGGCCTGCCCGTTCGCCAGATCTCACACCACTTGATTTTTTTCTATGGGGTCATGTGAAATCAAAGGTGTACACCAATAAGCCAAATAACTTGGATGATCTGAAACATCGTATCCGCGAGGAAATGCGGAATATTGGTGCAGAGACAATACGACGTGTCGTAGAAAGCGTGTACGTCCGTCTCGGCCAGTGTCAAATGGCCAATGGCGGACAATTTGAACACTTCCGTTGACATTTTTTTGGTGTATTGTTTGACGACAATCCAAGATAAACCTCCGATTATAATTTATCTGATTTTTTAAAATAATTTTTGATTAGTTTTTCATTAGAAATAAAATTTTAATTTGTTGAAATTCGAAAGCATTTTTCTCCCAAAAATTGTTATGTAAGGTACCAAACTTTTTATACCGTTGCATGCACATTGGAATACCTAACGACAAGGGGTAATAAATGTGGCGGGTTACCATTTGAAAAAACTAATGACGTCACGCCCGCGCGCAACCAGATGACGACAGAATTAAATTCACGATGTTATAAAGTGCACGGGATAAAAACAAAATCGACCTATTTCAGGGTTTTTCCATCAAACCGAAGATAACAGAAATATTAATTTTGTTCCAGACTTTATCTACACCCTGTAGATTTATCTAGAATAGAAAAATATTTAGAGCTCAAGTTGGAACAATATTTGTATATAAAAAATGAGGTGTGGCCACCACACGACTTTCTTATACGTATGAAAGTGTTACTTCCGGTCCGAATTTTGAAATTTCATTTATACAAAAAATATTCCAAATCCAACTCTAAATACTTTTGTACTCTTCATAAATATATATAGAATGCATAGTTATTCGGTAAGAGTAAAAGTGTTACTTCCGGTCCGAATTTTGAAATTTTTTTTATACAAGAGATATTTAAAAGTACGTTCTAAATACTTTTATACTGGTAATGTACCTGCCTAGAAAGCATGACTTGCGAGATATTCGCAAAAAACTGATTTTCGATAAGAGTAAAAGACCTACTTCCGGTCGGAATTTCGAAAAACTTTATTAATACAATTTTTCTCAAATTTAATTTTAAGTAAATTTGAATTCTTTATAAATTTGTTTAAACTTAGTAATTGACGAAATATTTGCAAAATTCGATTTTTTCACTGAAGTAAACTACTACTTCCGGTATGGCGATTTTGCTCAAAATCTAATCAGTTCTCAAGAGGGAGATTATATTCGTAATTATAAAATTTGAAATTGATAACTATAGCGGTTTGACCGCTATCGTGGTTACACACACACACAGAGAGAGAGAGAGACATTTTTTAAAAACCACTTTTTTGGTATCAGGGGACCTCAAAACGTGGACATCTGCAAAAATCTCGAGGTCGAAAATTTTCATCATCACAATACTTCCTTATACTACGTATAAGAAAGTAAAAGTTATGAAATTCAGACCGGAACTAACACTTTTACTGTTAAGCAAGCGAAAAGCAGCTTTTTGCGAATATCATGCAAATTATGCATTCTATGAAGAATTATTATAAGTGCAAAATTATTTATAATTGGATTTTTAACAATTTTTGTATAAGAGAAATTTTAAAATTCGGACCACAAGTTATACATCTATTCTTTCTTATAAATAGCAGATTTTTTATAAATATCTCGGAAATTATGCATGCTATACAGATTTATTTAGAATGCAAAAGTATTTACAGCTGCATTTGGAATAATTTTTGTTTAAAAAGATTTCAAAATTCGGACCGGAAACCCTTCTACTTTTATCCAAAGGAAGTATTTTACAAATATTTCTCAAATTATACACTCAATAGAGATATATTAAGAAATGAGACTAGTTTGAATTGGATTTGGCATAATTTCTATATAAAAGAAAAATTAAAATTTGGGCAGGAAGTAACACTTTTAACGAGAGCTTTATTTTGTTAAAAAAATACATTTTGACCTTTTAGGAATTAATTTTTCAAGTCGTGAGACGTACAGAAAAACCAAATATTTTCTTAATCTATATGAATTAGTTACGGTCTTAACTAGAATTAATTGAGTACGAACATCTTTATGAAAATCTCAGCTCTTTGAAAAAAAGTTTTATTTTTCCGGAAAATGTTCAACCAAAACATGAGGGCGTAGCTAACTTATTTAAGCTATCGAAATAATCCTAGTTCCAATCCCCCTCAATATGTGTGCGAAACCTCAAGTACATCGGTCTAATCGCTTCTAAAAAAAAGTGTGCGCCTGATTTGAACAATGAGGTTTCGAGAAAATGCGTTTATGTTTGGCGTATATGCAGCACTGATACGGTTGAACTTATGGCGTATAACTATTGATTACAGTGAAACTCATCCTTAATAAGCCATAACAGGATAATAAAGACCCGTCAGATACCCGTTCTACAAGCTCCTCTTCTCTAAATTTTCCGAAGTTCTTTGCGGTAGGGCTAATATTGATTCCGATTATATTCATAATTGATATACATGACGTCAGCTAAATAATTAGCAATGTCTACGATATATTTGGCACAATGCAAACGTTTCATTGCAAAGTTGCAGCATGATGGTGATCCATTTCACAATTAGTCCAGTTACTCAATACTTATATATCTGATTTTATCGAAATTGAATTGGAAGTATAGGGCCAATTAGGTTCAGCAGACTTTTCATTGTTGAAGCTTAAAGACTGGTTAACGTTTTAGATTTACAGAGCAAAATATTATACACGTCCATTTGTAATACTAGTAGCAACTAAAACCAAAAAAAGTGGGATATTTGAAAGATAAAGTGAGGGAAGGTGAATACGAAAACATAATTTTGTTAAGACGCTATTCGCATTGAAAATTTTTATTTAATAACTTAACCACTTCACGCATTTAGGTACCTATTTTTAGAAAAATAGTGTTTTACAACCTACGCCACTACTCATCCACATTTTCATGAGGAAGCATATTTTCATAAGTAGCTGAGAAATTTCATTTTTCAGAGATCAGAAGAGAACCATTACGTTTGGTGATCTATTAGAAGAAGCTGATCGTTTTGCCGCTGGACTGTTAGCCGCAGGTTTACAAAAGGGAGATCGTATAGGATTATGTCTACCAAACCGATACGAATGGAATGTTATAATGTTTGCTTGTGCTCGGGCGGATCTAATTCTGGTAAGGTTGAACAACATATTGCATAGATTTTAATATTATATCCATTATACCGGGATATCAACAATTAAATTGGTCAATAGTGGTCATCGATTTTAAAATTATTGTCGTAGCGTGCATCGTACATTTAGGTATGTCATAATTTTTTGAATGTCAAAATCTGTCAAGTTATTTTATTGAAGTTTTCTAATCCTGCACGGTTTTTGAATCATGGTTCTCAACACAGAGCACAAAATTTACTCAATCATGTAAATTTTGTGCTCTGTGCTATTTTCGAACGGGTGTGCTAGTTAATGGAACTTGGGAATACAGTCAACGTTTGTGTTTGGACAATTCTCGAGAGCACTTCCCAGTCGTTGCAGTATTACCGGAAAATTTTTATGCAGGCCTTACAAATTGTGTTGAAGTGTTTCGCGAAACTGGTTCTGTGACGCATAAAAAAGGTGCTGGTAGACCAAGAGATCGTACAGAAGAAGTTATTAATGACGTTTGTCAACGTATGGAAGAAGAGCCTACAAAACCTTTAAAACGTCTCTCTCAAGAAATTCGGCTTTCTTATGGAACATGCCAAACGAATGTAAAGAAGGACCTGAACATGCATCCATATAAGATGCAATCATATCAAGCTCTTCTGCCTGCAGACCGCCTCAGACGCCTTGCGTACTGCCATTGGTTCGTTAATAATTTAATGAATGACGATCTGCTGAACTTAACTTTTTTTTCTGACGAAGCTTGGTTCCACCTTTCGAGATACATCAATTCGCAGAATATGCGAATGTGGAGCACTGATAACCGGCATATTTTTATTGAAACGCCACTACATGCTCAGAAAATTGGTGTTTGGATGGCAGTTTCTCGCAGAAGAATAATTGGGCCAATGTTTTTCAATTTCACCGTCAACGCAGAAAGGTACAGAAATATTTTTGTGACTGAATTTGTGCAACAGTTAGACGATGATGAACTTCAATACGGTTATTTCCAGCAAGACGGTGCAACAGCACATACTACACGAGAAAATCTTGCTTTTCTCCGCGAGTTTTTTGATGACCGGCTGATAAGTTTGCATACGGAAGTTGAGTTTCCTCAGAGATCACCTTGTTTGACAATTATGGACTATTTTATCTTTCCTTATTAAAAAAATAAGATTTTCGCAAATCCGATAAATAATTTGCAAGAATCCCAACAAAGAATTGTTCAGCAATGTGCAACCATAACGCCAGAAATGCTGCAAAACGCTTTTCACAGCATGAGAAGGCGCGTAAACTTGTGCATTGAACAAAACGGGGGACATTTCCAACAATTATTGTAATTTAGTTTTTCTGGTTAATAAAAACGTTATTTATTTCATAACTTGTAGTTCATTATTATTTTACAGCTGAACTAAGTAGGTAACACATTTGAAGGTTATTGATAATGTCAGTGTAGCTTGACAATGATTGAATTATTTCAAAAGGATGATTTAAACTAAGACAAGCGTTTTACATTCCATGACCAACATTGACCAATTTAATTTTTGATATCGTAGTATTATAATACATTATAGGCTGCATTAAATCCTGCATATCAGGCACCTGAGCTAGAGTATTGCATAAATAAAGTGGGAATGAAAGCAATAATATGTGGCGATAAGTTTAAATCACAGAATTATTATGAGATGCTGAACAGAATATGTCCAGAAGTGAATAAAAGTGAACCCGGAGGAATTAATTCTGAGAAAATTCCTAGCCTAAAAACTGTAATCTTGGTTACGGGGGACACATATAGGTATGTACGTAATTCACTGTTACATAAAATATTGATACTGAAAGCAAGTTTGTAATATTAAGAGCAGTACTTCAGTGAAAATCTTTTATTGAAAGGTATATAGATCTTCAATTTGTCCAAAGAACAGTTAATATAAAGAGTAGGTAGCTATTTCATTACTTGTTTCTGTAGAACTTTCTTTAGGACGTCTCTTTTCGTTATGTATTATATTAATACGTCATTGAAAACAAATATATACTACAGTATGAACAGAAACAACAAACAGGGTGTTCAAAATATGTTACAAGCTTTGAGAGAGGATTGTATAGCCGAAAATTTACAGAAAAGACTTTCAGAACATGGTTTCCTTAATAAGGTATTTTCGTTTGTATCACATTTTTATTATATAAAAATGAACAAAGAACAATGTCATTTGTAGACAAACAATAAAGGCAGAAATTTTAATGCGATGTTCAAAATGTTTTCTCTTGATTTGGCAACACCCATCCTTCGAGAAAAATTGCTTGATTCTGATTCTGTGGCATCATCGATCTATCTTTGATGCGGCAGATGTTCGAGATCATATACTAAAAAAAGATCTCAGTTGGGATTAAATGTGGTCTGTATTGCTAGCTATGATAGGGGTCCGTCCCTTTCCACCTATCCTCGCCCAGAAATTCCATGTGAGGGTTCTGTAACGGCATTCAAAAGATGCATCGGAGCACCATTGTGGTGGAATCACATTTGTTGCCTTTAATTCAAAGAAATGTTGTCTAAAAGATCACCTATTGTGTTCTACAGAAATTGTAGGTAAGCAGTGTCTGTTGATTCTTTGATAACACAACTACACCAAGCTGCTAAAATATCCAATATAACACAAGAAATAATGTTCAATGAGACACGCCCCATTGCCTGGACTCTATAATAGAATAGAGATTTTTTTGGTCCATATATGCGTCTCGTGTAATTGGAAGTTTGTGTGAACCTGATCTCATCCGTAAAAAAATATTGGCAACAACATTTTGGTTTTTAACATCATGGTGTCAAAACCAGGTGCAAAAAGAAACATACGTGTTTGATAATAAAACTAATGTAGGGACTGCACTTTTTGCAAATGGTACGGATGAAAGTGCTTTGCATGGCGAAGAAGACTAATTCTACTTTTAATGATATTCTCCGCAAATTCGTCTCCTAATTTCCTCATCTGTATCAGTGGTGAACATGAAATCGAGATGCCATTTTTAGTTTTATTCTATCTCCAATGGTTACGACGATATGATATAAGTGAAGATAAAGACTTTTTTTTGAAAATGTGCAAATTTCTAATTTGATCGATCCTGTATCTTCAATACTAGGGAAATTATCTACATAGACAGATAGAAAGTGGGCACCTGTATGCCCACTTTCTATCTCCTCATCATCATATATTCTCGTGAATGGTTAGCATTTAAACTTATAAGTTATTTTCTGTTTCAGGGGAACCTACAATTATAACGAAATTCTAGGTTTGTGTAAACAAAATGTGATAAAAGATATTAAAAATTCCCAACACTTGATACCTCCTGATAACGCAAGCATTATTCAATTTACTTCAGTACGTATATTTTTTTCCAAAGTTTAGTACATGAATAAATCACACATGTAGTTTTTATATATGTAGGGTACCACAGGAAAACCAAAAGCATCTATATCAAGCCACTTTAATATGATAAATAATTCATATGCTATTGCCAAACGAACTGAACTACATAAGAAGCAACACATTGCATGTTTACCAAATCCTTTGTTTCATGCATTTGGAATAACAATAGCTACTTTGTCTGCTATGCATTTTGGAACCACTTCTGTATTTCCATCAATGGCTTATAATCCTAATAAAACATTGGATGCTGCTAAAGAAGAAAAGTAAGAATTTTAAATAATAAAAATTATATAGTGTGTAAATAAAGTAAGGAATAATATTCATATTTCGATTATTATCGCTGTTTGGGAGAAAAGCTCGGGCAGATCAATTTTATTTTCTTCCTCCGGATTTTGTGGATGTCAATCTTTTTTCTTTGGTTTACTACTCTGGGACCTATGACGTCATCGACTTCTTTTTCAAAAGGAACCTCCTTATTTTTTTACTAGAAATAAAAAATTACATTTTTTTCTGAATTCAGCAATACCACATATGTGGTATTTAAAATTAGTAGTTTTAGAAATACGGAGGATCATAGTTATTAAAATGACAACAATAATTAAACTTCAAAATCAAAAGAGCAAATAGTAATAATTTATTCTTGGGAAGATTAAAAAATTTTACATTAATAAATGTTCAAATTGCCACCCATTTGTTTCTTGGCAATGATAAAGTCGGAGTTGAAATTCTTCCAAAACATTATCTCTCATTTCTTGGTCGGTATTTCTGCACTCTGACATGTCAATTGTCATTATTAGCACGCGAAATACTCTAAAACTATTAATTTTAAATACCACATATGGGTTATTGCTGAATTCAGAAAAAAATATACTTTTTATTTCTAGAAAAAAAATAAGGAGGTTCCATTTGAAAAAGAAGTCGATGACGTCATAGGTCCCAGAGCAGTAAACCAAAGAAAAAAAAATGACATCCATAAAATCCGGAGGAACAAAATAAAATTGACCTGTCCGATCTTTTCTCCCAAACAGCGATAATAAACAAAATATGAATATTATTCCTTACTTTATTTACGCAATGTATTTGTACAAGCTGTATTATAGCAGAATAAATTTATTTAATAATTCAGGAGTAATTTAGTAGTTCAAGAAAAACAATAAAATTTATAAGAATGTAAGTAAATAAATCAACCATTTTGCCAAACCAACGATTAGGTTTGGACTTTTGCAATTTCGTTGCTATATATTTTATTCTACGTCAATATAAGAAGAACAAAACGAGCACTTGAAAAATGTATTTTGAATAGAATACCTACTTTATAATTGGATTTTTGTAATTGAAACCGTTGATTGAAGGAATACATAAAGATGCGCAAAACTGGGTCCGAGATCTATAGCGATGCATCAATCATTTGGGTCCGAGATTCGAAACAGCCCGAGACAGCGATGATGTTTTCGGCAAAGGGTTTGCGGGACGACTTAACGGAAAGACACGCAATTTTACTATAGCGTTGCGCATCTTTATATATTCCTTCAATCAACGTTGAAACACAGTAATAGTTTCACTTATTTCTTCTAGCCGCAGTATTTTTTGAAAAATAAGTGCATGCAATTTGTTAATGTTCATTTAGTATTGGGATCAGTATGCTATTTTGAATATTTATTATAAAATCTCAATGGGAATTACATAGAAGTCTAATATTGATTTAATTTTAGATGTACAATATTATATGGTACACCCACTATGCATGTTGACTTAATTGATGTACAAGCAAGAAGAAAAGAAGTACTTCATGCTGATATTGCCTTAACTGGCGGTTCTCCCTGTTCACCACAATTGTTTAGAAATATGCTAGAGATTTTGAAAGTGAAGAAAGTTAAGGTATGATAATCTTTCGTTAACTATTAATAATATTTTATATATATATATATAAATAATGGAAAACTGAGAAAAAGTAAAATAGACAAAGGCCAACATAACATATTTCAAATGGAAATCTCAGAAACGGTAGAAGATAGGAAGTTGATTATTAACTGAAGGAAATTGTTCATCATTCGGAAGGCAATAAAGCAATATAATTTGAATTGAGATTGATTGTCTTTTGTTGAAATTTATTTGTTAAATTTAGTGTTTTATCCTTGGTTAATTTTATAAATCAAGCAAGAATAACAGAAATATAATTTAACAAGTGTCCAGAAGTAGTTTGCTACTGAAAGCTGTAAAAATAGTATAAGCCTTCACGTCAAAACATATCTTTACATTTTTATTCTATGAAAAAATAATTTTTTTACGAATTAGATGTTGTTTTTCACATAAATCTATGTAACTGTGATAACATTTCGTTACCTTTTTTGAATAATTTACATAACCAATGATGTCGCATGCCATAGCTACAGGCTTTTCACTTTTTATGAACAAGTTATCTGAATACAGTTTTAGATATGGTAGAAGATTAATATTCGTAGTTATTTCATTCGGAAACATTCAAAATTCTATTATTTCGCACGTTTCCAATTGTTACCGAGATGTGCATTTTTTGTTAAATCGAGAACATGTTTCCCGTCAATTTTCCTTTCAATTGTTACCAAAATTGTTAATTTCTATTTCGCTGTCAAGTCTAGTATTTAATCAGTTCAAAATAATACTAAGTTGGTTATGTTGCACCACAAAACCCGAAGGTTATGCTAATTCTAGTTTAATACAAAGTTGACTCATTGGAGATTGTCTTCATTTGAAAATAGGCGACTTATTTTTTATAACAAGAGTAGATAGGAGATAATTGGCACTTTTTACATTTAATTTTTTATAATTTTCTTCAACAACTTTAGTTAAAAATCTAAACTGTAAAAATAAACAAAGTAATTTCTTTGTTATATATTTAAGAGTCTTCTATACCTACCCGTTGTATTAATCGAGAGTGAGACTCATCTGAATACATTCAGATTTGCTAATATGACGTTTAGGCAAAAAGACGTGTAGAAATTAAACTCGGACTATATTAAGTAAACAGTTCGGAACCCAGACATACTTTTTATGATTTATTGAAGCTACTCTGTTCTGGAGAACGGCGATGTTCATATAAAAGAAGCAACTGTCTAATAAATAATAAGTCATACATAGTCGAAATAAAATAAGATACATTTACAATTTCTATAAATAGATAATTTTAAAAATAATTAGAATTTCACATGTACGCGGCTAGGAGCATAAGGAATTTAACAGAAACTAAAATTAAATTTCCAATAAAAATGCTTTGCACCCACATTTGTATATTTGAAATATTGAAAAAAATAACTAATTATCAAGTAAAATACTGTTGTGTTTTAGTAGAAAGTAATAATAATATTTTTTTCAACCCTGATTTCATATTAATCTTTGTTTTAAGTATAGTTATAGTTTTGTTGAGTATATAATAAATTAATAAAGAAAATATAGACAAATACATTTTATGATCGTACGAGACGCATAAATAATATTCTGCCTTTTTTTGTGGAATTTGTGAAAATAAAATCTGATATATGTCAGTGTTCAAACACTACTGCAGAGGTGAATACTTATTATAGTTGTCTTATTCTGTAATCAGTAAGAATTACCCCTTTTAACTAACACAGTTTAATAGGTAATTCGTGTAGTTATAGTTACTAATTAAAATTTCTTGAAATGGGAAAACCAAATAGCGAAAAGAAGAAAGTCAGTAATACATTCCGCTTAAAAAAAGGCTGGAGGAAGAATCTCAAACAATACACAAAAAATATCGCAGGTAAAAATAATCACTTTCACATTTGTTAGTTGGGTACTACCATTTGTTTTTTAACATTATTTCTTCTTACCCGCGGTGCATTTTTTTACTTCTGAGCAACCGTAGAGAATAAGGTACATCGTATAATTCTAGTGGTACAGAAATCAGCCCGCTAGGCAATAAGCTGTTAGTATATGACAAAGATAAGAATAAAAGTAAATAAATGACATGTCACCTCAAATATTGCGGGGAGTCAAATTTTAGATTCTGTTTAGGTACCGACTAACCAAGTAGAGTAAAAAATGCATTGAAGAGTCTTACTAATTTTACAACATAATTACATTTATGTATACGTTTAGCTCAACCAAAATCAGCGAACAATGGAGAAGACATTAGTGCGCTTAGTGAATCAATACATCACTTAGTGGAGGTACACCAGAATGAAAATTTGTCCCTGGAGTCAAACTTAGACACACAGTCTTTAGCATTACAGCCTGTAAACGTTGAAGAAGTTCTTACGAAGGATGTGCGAAGCGATGAGGTAAAACAACTGTACATTTGAAATTATGATAAAAAATTATAAAAAAATCTTATAGGGTTTAGACGGACGACGAATAGTAGATATAAAGTACATGCTGGAAGAAATATATAGGCTAAATTCGCACGGAAACAAGTTAGGATGCACATTTCAAAATTTAAAATTTGCTGGGGAAATTCGCTGCGGTTTAGAATCTAAGCTCAAATTCAAATGCGATATGTGTGGACAAAATTTGATTATGAACCTCAATAAATCGGAAAAAACAGAAATAGACGTGAACTCTGCTTTAGTTTCAGGAGCCATGAGTGTAGGAATAGGATACTCTAACGCGCAGGAATTGTTTACCACCATGGACATACCCTTCCCCACACCTAAAACTTATGAGAAGTATAATGAATTAGTAAGTGATGGGTGGCAAAAGACCGCGCTTGAGGTAATGCAGGCTGCTGTCCGTGAAGAAGCTCAATATGCAGTTGAAGTAGGCAACGTTGACGAACAAGGCATACCTCTAATCCATGTAGTAGCTGACGGTTGTTGGTCCAAACGATCGTATAGAAAAAATTATTCAGCATTGTCAGGAGCGGCAGCAATTGTTGGACAGCGTTTTGGGAAGGTACTATTTATTGGGGTTCGGAACAAGTACTGCGTGATTTGTGCAAGGTGGCAGAAGCAAAGCCAAAATCCTCCTGAACATAAATGCTACAAAAACTTTGAAGGCAGCTCAACTAGTATGGAGGCCGACATCTTAGTTGAGGGGTTCAAAAACAGTGTAGCAATGTACGGAGTAAAATATTCTAGATTTATTGCTGACGGTGATTCGAGCACCTATAAGAAAATTTTAGAAGCCAGGCCCTACAATAACATTACTGTAGAAAAAATCGAATGCCGAAATCACCTGCTTCGCAATTTTAGTAATAAGTTACAATCTTTGACAACTGACACCAGATATCCTTTAAATTTGCGTCGTTTGTTACAACGGAATATACGTAGAATGAGAAATGGTGTTTCAGGTGCAATTGCCCATAACAAGCATCTAGAAAATAATGTAAAACTTTTACAAACAGATATAAAAAATATTATGTGTCATGTTTTCGGGGAGCACAAGGACTGTGGAATGTACTTCTGCAAAAGAAAAGATACAAACGAACCAAATTACATGGACGAACTGAGAAGATGTATAGAAATGCATTCTCGTATCGAAGTATGTCTACAGGTAAAATTAGCTGCCTACTACACAAATATAGGATAGATTTACACAAAAGTCTTTTTGTTTCAGGTGTTAGTCATAAATGCGCGATCACTGATCGCAGATGTAGACAGCAATGTTGCGGAACATTTTAATTCCACCGTGGCCAAATTTGTGGGGGGGAAACGAGTAAATTTCTCTCTGAAGGGTTCCTATGAGGCGAGATGTTCAGCAGCTGTAGTAGCGTTCAACACCAGACGTCCACACTACGAATTGCACAAAAAAATGTATTTGAAAAGCCCTACTTGCCGTGTGAAAAGATTAGAAGTGGGCCGTATGCGAAAAATAAAAAAAGCGCTAGAGAAACGAGCAGGAGTAGAAGTCTCTGTTAGAAAAAAGATTAATTTTTCTAGTACTTCTAAAAAGAATCAAGAAGATTATGGTGAACTCTGTCAAAAACCTGACATGAAATCGGACGAGTTCGAAGAGCAAAAATACATTTTTTTAAATAATCTCGACATAAGTGAGGAACAACGGCATCAATTAGAGCGCGATACAGTTGAACAGGCAAGCAGTGGGCAATGGTTAGAGTATCGCCGAAAGCTATTGACAGCATCAAATTTTTATCGCGTGTGTACGCGTCGAAAGAGCACCAATTGTGGCAAATTGGTTCAGAGGCTTCTTTATGGTAATGAAATATATGTGCCTGCTATTCTACATGGCCGTAAAAATGAAAAGAGGGCCTTGCAACAATTAGAAAGCGAACAAAACATACAAATCAAAGAATGTGGTTTGTTTTTGCATAAGGATTTCCCCTTTTTAGGTGCCACTCCTGATGGTATTGTCGATGATAATATTATTGTAGAAGTTAAATGTCCAGCATCGGCTTATAAAATGGAAATCGAAGAAGCGATACAAAAGAAAAAAATTACATTTTGGAAATTAAACCCCTTAACGAAACAATATATTGTAAATACAAAACACATTTGGTATTATCAAATACAGGGCCAATTACAGGTAACAGGCAAGAAAATTTGTATTTTTGGTGTGTGGTCAGGAGACGAATTCCCTATGAAGACAACACATATTAGTAAAGATGACGTTTTCTGGAGAGACAATATGAAAGAAAAGTTGTGCGATTTTTATTATGATTGTTTGTTGCCTGAATTGATAGATCCAAGACATACGAGAAGTATGGTAATCCGAGAACCGCAAAGTATTCTTGACGCTCAGCAACAACTGAAAGAAAAAAGAGAGAAACCGAAAAACCCCAAAAAGTAATGTTTGATCCACTGTTCTTCGTTATGTAAACAATTCATTATCATTTTGTTATAAATTTTCATATATTTTGTAGGCGAAAAGATACTCGACATTGTTCGAATATTTCGCATTTTCATATTGTCGCTTTAGTAGTTGATTTCGGTATATTCAAATTCAGTGGCTAAAAATACAGAATTTCAAGTTGTCATCTTTTAGTTGCCGTGAAGCAGGTAAGCACTGAGCCATTTTCACAAAAAAAAAGAGGTGTGGCCACCACACAACTTTCTTATACGTATTAGCGTTTTAAATTATAGAGTTTTATTTTTTTTTTAATATAAAAATTATTCAAAATCCTATTATAAGTACTTCTGTTCTCTTAATAAACCTCTATAGAATGCATACTTTGCGAGATATTCGAAGGAAAGTGCTCCTCGCTAAGAGTAAAAGTGTTACTTCCGGTTCGAATTTTGAAATTTTATTTATGCAAAAAATATTTCAAATCCAACTCTAAATACTTTTGTACTCTTGACAAATATATATAAAATGCATAATTTATGACATATTGGCAAAAAATCGCCATTCGATAAGAGTAATAGTGATACTTCCGGTCCGAATTTTGAAATATCTTTTATACAAAAGGTATTGAAGATTAATTCGTAACGTACCTGTCTAACAAGCATGATTGGCGAAATATTTACAAAAACTGATATTTGATAAGAGTAAGAGACTTCCGGTATCAATTTCGAAAGACTTTCATAATAAAATTCTTCACAGATGTACTCAAAATTGTACATATGAATTCTTTATAAATTTGTTTAAACTTAGTTGGCAAAATTCGATTTTTTCACTCAAGTAAACTACTACTTCCGGTCTTCCGATTTTACTGAAAATCAAACCGGATCTCAAGAGGAACTTTATACTCGTAAATACAAAATTTGGAATTGATAGCTACAGCCATTGACCGCTATCCAGTCACGAAAATATTGTTTACGGTCGTTATGCTGAAAAATTGAAACTACTGTCACAGCAATTTACAGATCGGTTTTCCAACTTCAAGAACATGAATAACTCCTTCAGCCTTTCTACAAGTCCGAGTAAAAGTAATGTGGAGGAGGTTCCTTTACACCTGCAAATGGGGTTGATCGTTCAGGAAGACGCATATTTGATGCCTAAATTTGATGACGTGGAACTCAGTGAATTCTACAGAACATACTTTGCTGAACAAAATACCCACAGCTGAGAGCTTTCGCACGAAACATAATTTGCGTATTTGGAAGCTCGTATAAATGTGAACAGTTTTTTTTTTTCAATTGTGAAAATTAATAAAAGTAAGCATCGCACTAGGCTTACAGATGAGAATTCAGAAAAAACTTTGCGCCTGTGTACTAGTAGAATTGACCCTAATTGATCATCTTATTTCTGAACTTAATTCTCAAGCCTCTCATTAATGTCTTCTGATTGCTTATCTTTTTTTTAGCTTATTATTATTTATGTATTATAAATAAATGTGTGAACTTTTATCGCTTTTTGTTTACTACTACTTATTATCAACCTACGGCCCGCGACGATTAATGTTCTGAAGTTGGGTCCACAACCAAGCAAAGGTTGTCTATACCTGGTTTACACCTACAAGAAAATACCAATTTAAAGGGGGTGCAGCTATGAGCGAGTTGTCAGAGCATGCATTCACTGTTCCGGTAATAGTTAGGCACTTTTATTTCTTACAGGTGTTTTCCATGTATCGTTATTCTGATTTTTACTTATGGAATTTCCTATATTTTCATCATACTTTCGTCATTATTACATTTTATTCTATATATTTTCGTTGAAGAAAGCAGGAGCATTGAGGAAAAGAAATAGAATAAAATGCAACAATGACGAAATTATGATGGAAATACAGGAAATGCCATAAGTGCAAATGAAAATAATGATACATGGAAAACAATTCTCCGTTTGAATTGGTATTTTGCGAGAATTTCAGTACAAATTTGTCAACACATTGTGTCGCGGTTAGTGAGAAAAAAGTACGAAAAAGGCGACCGACATAATCTTATCAATACATTCAGTAATACATCCAACGTAAAAAAAAGTGGTCGCTACAGTACAGAAGAAATTAACGTACTTTTCTCCGCGGATCAATTACCTGGTTATTATAATAAAAACATACTTAAATTTACGTTAGATGTATTACTGAATGTATTGATAACATTATGTCGGTCACTAACCGCGGCACAATGTGTTGACAAATTTGCACTGAAATTCTCGCAAAACATTAAAACTTTAAAAAATCATTATGTTGTTTTAGAAAAAAAAATTGCAAAAATGAGCACCGGTAACTTCTAGATAAAGGTTCATAGTTTCTACAAACGGAAAATGAAACCAAAATTCTATCATTTGGCTGACATATTTCACCGCCCGTGTTATAGGAATTTAACATGCGATTGACCAGTATAGAAGACTCACCCGGTATTTGAAAAAAAAGTAATATTTCTGAGATAACTGCACACTTCTCATAAATTTGACCATGAGATAATTTAAAAAATAATTGATTCGGATGTGTACATTGGTAGGATAAATAATTTAAAAATAACTAAAATGAGATTTCGAAGTGCTTTTTTGATATTTTTTTTTTGTAAAATAAATGCATCTTTTAGGGCATTAATATTAAATTGTTATTGTTATAAATTAATATTATTATTATATATGTTACCTATATATTAATATACCCATACACGCGTCTGAATACGTAATAAGTAGCATATAAAATCAATTACCAATTCATCTTTGCAATTTTTACAGTGTATTACTCCAACATATATAATAAATCACATCAACGACGGCAATATTTACTTAAAGACGTGAGGTGTTCCGTTTCAATATTTTGTCACCAGTGGTCGCCACCGTACAGAGGAATTTTACCTATTTTCTTGGCGGTACAATTACGTGGTTATTATAACAAAGACATACTTAAATTTACTTTGAATGCATTACTAAATGTATTGACAAGATTATATCGGTCGCCTTTTTCGTACTTTTTTTCAATAACCGCGGCAAAATGTGTTCACAAATTTGCATTGAAATTCTCGCAAAACATTAAAACTTTAAAAAATCATTATGTTGTTTTGGGAAAAAAATTGTAAAAATGGGCTCCGGTATTTTGTAGATAAAGGTTCATAGTTTCTACAAACGAAAGATCAAACCAAAATTCTAAAATTTGGCTGGTATATTACACCGCCCGTGTTATAGGAATTTAACATGCGATAGACGGGTATAGAAGACTCTTAAAAGACCAACGATTATTACCTTAAAATTATTAAAACAAAATATTTGGCAGATAATATGAAAAAGAAAACATTATAACCAACTTACTTTTATAAGAAAAAATTAATTAACTGGCGAAATATAAGCAATATTAGTAAATTTTAAAGACGCCCCAAAATTACTTTCCCCTTCACTATACAGGGTGTATATGAAATAAGGGGACATATTAATGGAAAGATGTAATTTTATTAGACTCAAATCCAAAATATTTTGCGCAAAATGAAAAAAAATTACAAAGATATTTTTAAAATATTCGTCGCGCCACTGCACTTAAATACGACTGTAGGGTATGGAAGGGTGGGGCGGGGTACTAAGTAGGAGTGTGAAGGCGTGCGAGGTCAGTCTCGTTCGATTGTTACATGTGAATGTTTCGACTGTGGCTTACACAACACACGAACAATTCGATATGTTGTACATTTACGGTGAAATAGGTGGAGATGCATGTCGGACTTATAGGTTGCGTTTTCCTAATCGTCGAGCCCCATCTTACAAGTGCGTAATGGATGTCGTCTTCAGATCAATTCACAAATTTTACAACACAAATTTGTTTTCGTGAGAAATAAGAAGTAAAAGTCGTTGAATTTAATCATAGTAACAGTAATAGTACTTACTATACATTTATTGCGGAAGAAAACGTAATATCTAAATAATCCTGGCAATATTAAAATAATTACAAAATTCATAGTCGCCATCTCAATAAAAAAAAATCTCGTTGTTGAAAAATAAGGTATTTTAAAAGAGGGAAATTTGCCCAAATCTATTCACAGTTATTAACAGCTGATATTTCATATTAAGGTTGTTGAACTCTTAGCATGAACACCTGTTTAGAAATAGTAAACAATGCTATCATTGAAGTTTTTATAACGTCTAGAGTTGTTATTGCGGTGTGTGTATGTAAGCGTGTTTATCCCGCCGCAGGGGCCAGACATGACGTCGGCTGTCTGGCCCAACTGGCGCGATACCTACGACTAGACACATGCTAAATCCATAGCCGGCACATTAAACACTTTTCGGGTTTTTTTTTAATATTGGCGTTCGTGTCGTAATTGACTCACAATTTTTGGGATTTATATTCTACATAATTGCATCTTTCCATTTATCATACTCTGTCCCCTTATTTTAAATACACCCTGTATACACGTATGCTTGAAACATCCAGTAAGTGACGTAGAATACTCTTCAATTGTTTTGGTGGGACTGTGCAGCTTCAGTAATATGTTCGTAAAAACATTTGTAAATATTAGACGTTCTGTGCCAATATACAGATCTGTCTAGCTAACCCCAGCTACAGTAGAGAAAACAAACAGATACATATGAAATGTTTCGTATGATTGGAAAGTCAACATTCCAAAGATAGATACCATTATTTAACGCTCTATACCTACGAGGTTGCATATTGAAATTTTAAGATATGTTGTGTAGAAGGAGTATAATGATCGTTTTTTTTTTTTAGTGGAATCTAAAGAACCTAGATTAATTTTAGCGTGGTGATAGCACACTAGACATGCAAAATATTGAGTAGAATTCCAAAATATATATTTTGTTGACAATGCAATATTATTGAAATACATATAATTTTATTGCACTAGATATTACAAAATTATAACTTCAATTCATAATTTGGTGAAATTAAAGGTATATAAAAGTCATATGATACTGGTTGCATTACCTTCTTAAATAATAATATTTTGCTCCTGTTAACCTCAGCGGCTTTTACCGTTCCTGAGATCTCCAGATATGTACAACACAAGTTTCTAGATAAAACTAAAAATTATTTTATATACTTCGGCATCCATATTTTATAGTTCATTTTCATCAATTTCTAGCAGTTTCAGAGACCTTTTTTTGCAAGTTATAGGTATCATTTCATACACGTTTATAGCAAAATTCATCATCGGTGGCACTTGTTTTGCTAAATTATACAATACAGTGGTTTACAAAGCGAGGGTTGCGGCCCTCTCGCAAGGAATTCCAAAGTAAAACAAAAATCATGTATTTAGTGGTTTATTCTTAATGTACCTTTTTCTCAGACAACTAGTTTTTCGAATATGTGTTCCGTGTTTGATACACAGACAATGATACCAATTTCAAGTTGCAGACAATTTATCACTTTTGTTTTAACAGAATCATCGATGAGTAATTTGACGCACATAAACTTGATGTTACAAATGGAATCATTCATGAAGTCATTTAAGAGCTTCATTTGCTAGTTCTGGGTGTTCTTACAATCTTTTGATCCTAAACTGATACAGTTTCTGGAAAAAATATTCTGGTTTCAACATTCTATCACTTGATATTTCAATAAGTTCTTCTATTATGTTTGTTGAAATATTAGCATATTGAAAGGAATTGTCGAAAAACGGGTTGAACGTCTATATGTAATTGTTGTAACTGGTTTGAATATTATTTGAAAAATATTCACAAGGTTGTTGTCTAAATTGGACAAAGTAACTTAGGTGTCAAAAAACTTTCTCAAAATGTATCGTGTTGTACTTAGCTACATCGTGCATGATTTCTTGAACGAACTAAATTAAATCAAAATTATTGTTCTCGATTGTAGTTTTCCATATTTGAAGCTTTTTCATTAATCTATTTATATATTTTCTTGGCTGTTATTATGTTATTGGTCTTACAAACCATTATCCAAGATATTTAGGTGTTCGAAAGTATCAACAGGAAAACCCAGTCTAAGAAGCCAAAAGGCAATTAAAAAAAATACTTTTTTATTCTGTTTTTTCATCGTATAAGTTCTACTGTTGGCTGAAAAACGTGACCCTCGAAAGCCATCATCCTTACGTGTGATTAAAAAAAAATTACATATAAGGAAGCCATATGTTAACATTTTTTTCTAAAAATACGAATTTTTAATGCTTTTCCTTTTATATAGGTTTCAACTATAATTACACAAGTAAATACTTTCAAACGATAGTCTCTCGGTGTAAAAAAGCTGTGCAGCTATATAGCGTTTGGCATTAATTCTTGTAATTTGACGAAAAGTCCAGATCGATGTCTTGTCATAGCCTTGGCACCATCGGTGCATACAGCAACTCGTTTCGCTCAGTTAATGTCGTATTTAGCATTGCATGAAAGTGTAAAATATTTTTTTTCGGTGGTATTGATATCTAAAAATATATATAAATATAAAATATCTTCTCTAATATCATTGGTTGTGCCGTATCTTATAATGTATTATATATAAATTAGGCTCAGTTAGAGATATCTGTAGATTCCTCGAACTGTGAGAAGGAAGTACACGCATTTCTTGATATTTTCATCAATTACTGCTGGAATACCTTTGTCACTTCACATATTCTGATTTGAATAGCTTTGTCGGAGGGAGGTATAGTTTTTAATTTTGTTGCTTCCTTTTCACCATTTAAAATTACATCCATCTTAACAGCTGCTGGTAAAATTAAATTGTCATCAAATGTATGTGTGGCTTACTGGTTATTGCAATGTGATATGCAACTCGATAACTCGCTAGTAATGCTTTTTCATTAGTAGTTGATGATAATGTGAAAGTGACCTGCTGCTTCTGAACGGAGCTTCATTTTCCTTCAAAGATTCGTACAGGCTCGTCTTTTTTCTGGATATGTGCAATTTAAATGTCGAAGAAGCTTTGATGATTTCATTTTTTTGTCTTTTGATAAGACTTGTTCGCGTAGTATGCATTGCATTTTATTGAAAATAATAAGTTCTGCTTTCTATTCTTGCTACTTTGTTATAACAATCTGTTTAAAATTTTGTCCATATTTGCCCGGTGTTTTTATTTTATTTTCTACAAATATAATTAGGCATGGTAGAAAAAGAGAGCCGTGAACACAATTCTTACCAAAGGAGGGCACGCTTTAAACGAGTTTGGGAACATTGGTATAATACATAGTGGGTGGTTCCAAAAATAAATTAAATTTCATTATTTCATTTTGAAATACTACTCTTATTTTATACGCGTGTCTACCAAAAGTTTATTGTACATAAAATATATTATAAAATAATTCTAAATATTTGTAAATATTGACAATTAAAATTAGTAGATACTTATTATCCAATGTCATCAATAATTATACTAACTGCGAAAATATTTTATATGTATATCTAACTGCACGTATTTAGTCAGTATATGGTTTGAGTGAAACTACAGCTGTTGTATTTCATTCTATGGAAGATGATGATGAATACCATTCCACAGCAACTGTCGGACGACTGGCCGATCACATAGAAGCTAAGATAATTGACAGCGAGGGTCGAGCGGTACCTTTTGGACAAACTGGTGAATTGTGCGTACGAGGCTATGCAAATTTCTTAGGATACTGGGAAGACGAAGTAAAAACAAGAGAAACGATTGGAGCAGATGGTTGGCTAAGAACAGGGTAATTATTCTAATTTTACATTTAATTAACGTGAGCATATTCATTTTTAGAAGTGACTGTAATAAAAATTTAAAAATTGCAGAGATCAATTTATACTGGAGAAGAATGGATATGGCAAAATTGTTGGTCGTCTGAAGGATATGATTATTAGAGGTGGCGAAAATATCTTTCCTAAAGAAATTGAGGACTACCTTAATACGCATCCCGATATTTTGGAAACACAAGTATGTCAAGTAAATTAATCAAAACTCAAATGTATGTGGTTCTTTAAACTTTTAGGTTATTGGTGTGGCACACGAGAGACTTGGTGAAGAAGTCTGTGCATTTGTGAGACTGAAAAAGGGGGCTACGTTAACTAAAAGCGAATTAGTTGAATTTTGTAAAGGCAACATCTCCCATTTTAAAATTCCAAGTCATTTAAAAATTCTAGACGAATTTCCTAAAACTACATCTGGAAAAATACAAAAATTCAAATTGAAAGAGCTATTGTAATTATAAAGTTTATAAGAAAATTGGGTTAAATAAAGGTTTCCAAAACAAAATTCATTCATTTTTTATTCCTTTACTTAATTATGAACAAAATTATGATGGTAATGTGTTATTTATGTGATTATAATATCCAGATCAATGTAAAGAGAGTTTAATTTTCATCTTTCACAGATGATTACTTTCCCGTTTATACCCAATTATATAAGAAAGACTGAAGAGGACTTTTGCCTTTGATTAAAGGAATACATAAAGATGCGCCACCACATAGCATTGAGCGTACCCAAACTGGATCCGACATCTAGAGCGGCAGCACTAGTCATTTAGATCCGAGATTTTTAGTTTTGCGTTGACCGTTGAGGGATACACGTTGCGCTTACAATATCCAGCTCTAGCATCTACGCTCAGGTCTAGCGTCTAACAGGCATACGTTTAAGTTGTAGTTTAAGTTCATTGTGGTTAGATTGTCGACTTGTGACGTATTTAAGTCAAAATGAATAACACGACTAATCATAACTGTGTTTATAAAAACTGTTTAAAAAATAACAGAAAAGATAAAATTAGTTTTTTTTGATAAAAGACATTAAAAGAGTAGTGGAAAAAAAATTGTGGCAATATTGATATCGTATTTATGGATATCGATAATTTACACAATAAATTAATTTGTGAGGAACATTTTTTGCCAACACATGTTATTACAAATAATCAACGAAAGTTGTTAACGAAAAATGCAATTCCTGTGAAGTATAACGAAATAGGTAAGAAACATTTTTTACTCATGTAGGTACACTAATTTGTTTTTAATATTAGAACTTAAATCTATTTACTGGGTGGGTGATCAGAGAGGGGATTTGCATAAGAGAGAATTTGTGAGTAAAAGTAAAAAAGCAATAACTTTTTACAGAAAATGCTGCCATGGAGGAATCAAGTATTGGTGAACATAATATCACATATGAAAGAAAACGGACAACATCTTCATCGACTTCGTGTGAAGAAGATGAACTGACAGAGATGTTTATTCAAATGATCTGCCAAGGACGTCAATCTTTTGTAGTAGTGGAAGTTCCCATTCTGTGTTGAGCGATCGTATCCTTGAAATGCCATCAAGAACAAAGAGAAAATGTAAATGTTGGTCAATTAAAATTAAGGATTTAAATAGAAAAATCAAAAAAAAAAGATATCGCAGGTGTACAGACTTAAAAAGAAAAATTCTCTTTCAGTTATAATAGCAGTCTAAAATTTGTTAAAATTTAAAAGTGAGCCACTAAAAACATTTATTAATATGCAATTATTTTATAATACTCGAGGTAAGTGGTTTAAAGCAGAAAGAGAATTAGCCCTTTCCTTGTATTATAAATCACCAGGTGCTTATAAATTTATGTTACATAATCTTAAATTCAAGCTACCTGGTATAAGAACAATTCAAAATTGGTTAAAAGTATGTAATTTAAGAACAGGATTCAATAATAATTTACTAAAAAAAGTTGGTCTTAAAGCTAACACTATGACTGACAGAGAGAAAATGTGTGTAGTCTTGTTTGACGAAATAAAATTGAAAAAACAGTTACAATTTAACCAACACGAAGACATCATTGAAGGCTATCAGGATCTGGCATTTTTGGGCCGAGAAAATAAACTAGCTAATACAGCTGTGGTGTTTTATATTCGTGGCCTACTACATAATTGGAAAATGCCATTGTGTTATTTTATATCTGCGGGTCCTGTTAATTCCATATCATTGCACAAAATTATTATTTCTGTGATTAAAAAAGTGCAAGAATTGTCATTTCAGCCAACAGTGCTAGTTTGCGATCAGGGAGCAAATAATCGTGCGGCGATTAGTTTATTAGGAGCAACAAAAGAAAACCCATATTTTATATAGAAGGACATAAAATATTTATGTGCTTTGACACTCCGCATTTATTGAAATCTTTGCGGAATAATTTTATGAATTGTAAACTACAGTTTATAGTAAGCAATAAATTGATATCTTGGGCGGATATAAAGAGAACTTATGATGCTGACCTACAGAGCGGGACCACTAGAGCAATGATAAAAATTACATCTAGTCATATTTCGCCGAATAATTGTCAAAAAATGCGAGTGAAGTATGCAGCTCAAATATTTTCTCATACTGTTGCCTCAGCTATTAAAACTGCTTCTGTAATCAAACAATTTCAGAGTAGCACAGCATTAGATACAGCAGAGTTTATTGAAAATGTTAATTGTATATTTGATGCACTAAATAGCAGGATTTTAAATGATCCTAACCCTAATAGACGACCATTGTCCGCTTCCAATAATAAGACTTTAAATATTTTGCAGAATGCATTAAAATATTTTTATAACATAGAAATATTTGAAGGCAGTAACAGGCGTAACAATATCTATTGTATAAATGGTTTTCAGTGGACAGTGAAATCAATCCTTTTACT
The DNA here is from genome assembly GCA_963170755.1 of Amphimallon solstitiale. Taxonomy (NCBI): domain Eukaryota; kingdom Metazoa; phylum Arthropoda; class Insecta; order Coleoptera; family Scarabaeidae; genus Amphimallon; species Amphimallon solstitiale. Next base: position 37,250,834 of record OY720680.1, read on the forward strand.
CTGGGACTAACTACTTAAAAGAATTGGGAGTTCGGTATTTAATAACAGGATTTTTAAATCAGGACCCTCTGGAAATTCTTTTTTCTGTTATAAGAAATAGAGGCCGGTACAATCCCACCCCTACAGTTAGAGAGTGTCGCATTGCAATGCAACAAAATATAAATATTCGACTTCAAATGGCTGCTGGCACAGGAAATGAGCTTTTTCTATTTTATAAAGACTATTCTCGGGAAAGTAATATCCAGTTAATAAAGAGACCGTCCGTGGATTTTGCAAATCTTACATTTCAACTTTTGCAACAGTTTTACATATCATTTGAAAAATATAAATGTGGTGCTAATGTTACAAAGAAAATCGAAAGTGACCTGAAAAAAAAGGTGCATTATTCATATTGGTACCAAGAAAATGAACATGCATCATGTACCAAGCATAAGGAATATATTATTCAGTTATTGATCAAAATGAATTTATTTCGCTGCTTAAAATGGCTCTCAGAGAAACATACATATATACAAAACACATTAAACCTGTGAAACCGCATAGAAAAGTAAGAATTTTAACATAACAATTTATGACATCTTTTCTTATTTCCCTGTTTACAAAAGATTAGAATGTTTTGTGCACGTGCGGATGTCTATAGGTATTGTAATAAAAAACACTGTGTCAATAAAAATTAATTCTGAATTAAATAAACATTCTTCATATATAAAAAATACCACAATTATTTTTTATTTTCCTAAACAACTACAAATCAAGCAATTAGTTCTTTATTTTTGTTTTTTTTGTTCTTGTATATGTATTTGTGGCGATTCTTATTATATTATTAATATATATATGTTAGTAAAAACAATGTGACAATATTTCTGTAAGGTTTTATTACAATATATTATTTTTAACAATAATAGTTTTATTTCATTCACCCATCTAATGAAAAAATACATTATTAATAAGCTTCTTTGTAATAAAAAAGGTAAGTAGGTATACTAGCAATACTCTTATTTTATAATATGAAATTTTATTATAAAAACTGAGGTAGGTAGGTAAGTAATATTTCTCTAAGTCAAGCATCTTTTTGGTAAATAATAAATAACTGTCATATTCAGATATTTGTTTATTTACTTCTTATTTTACGTATATTTCCATATTACACCAATACCTACGTAGTTTACATTTAAAACAATGTCAATAGTTCTTAATAGTTTTCTGGATAATTTAAACTTAAAATTGAGTTAAAATTATTCAGAAAACTATTAAGAACTATCTTTACAGGTACGTACTCATTAGGCAAACAAGATATTTATTACCGGCAGGTACAATTGCGAAATATAGGTATTAGGGAAAACCGACTTTTATTAAACATTAAAAAATAAAACCAAGACACAAAATCGCACACCTCTTTTCCTTGGAATATACAAACAGCTAACAATGAGGTTTTTTTCTATACATATCCGATAATATTTAAAATGATCTATTTCAATGAATAAATTAAATACCTACAAGAAGCGGAAATGAAACACATATTATTGCAATACATAAATATGCATGTTTAATGTATATTGAACAAATATATAGGTTCATGTGTCCAGGAGATTTTAAAGCATGTAAATTCGCACAGAGCTATTATAATTACTGCAAACGGCAAAACCATCGCTTTTTCGTCAATTTCTAGCAGTTTTAGGTATGGTCGTATGGTGTCGCCACGAGACAGCGACTGTGTTCATGGCAAGGGGTGTGCGGGGATATTTAGCGGTAAGACACGCTATTTTGCTATAGCGTTGCGCATATTTATGTATTCCTTCAATCAACGACTATACAGAAAATATATAAAGTGTTCCTAATGAAAAAGTAAGTAGCACAAATTATACAACAAAATAAATATAATAATTAAAAATAGGAATATGACCTAATCTAAAACATGCCAAGCAGATCATTCACAATTTTATATGATTCGATACAGTACCTATATGTAGTTATTCTAGAATAAAAAGTGATCTAGGAATATTCGAATTGTATAATTTGTGAGATATCCTAAAAAAGCAGTTTTTCATAACACTTTTTTTGTTATAAATTTGTTCTCAAATTGATTTATAAGTTAGAAGGGATTTAACTTTACTTTATAAGATATTAGTTAAATTTCCAGTCTAATGGTCTCAATTGAGAGAGGAAAGAGAGAGTGAGGGTGATAGCGAAAGTTTTTGCAAAAACCACATTTTCGACATATTCATTATTAACTTCAAAACTCGGATATCTACAAAAATCTCGTTTCGAAAATTTTCATTTTTCTTATTATAAGAAAGTAAAAAAGCATTTTACACAATAAAGACAGACATTGCGCTCATAACCAAATTTCACAAAGTCAGATTTCTTTGTTTAAGATATCTGCAATTCAATATAACTAAGACCCTTAAATACTTTACCGTCTACCGTACTATGAATACCTGCTCTTGAAAATGTCATTTAACAAACATGCCGGATTGAAGGGCTTCTTAACATCTATAACTTAATATCATTCAGTACGATTTAAAAGACTCAAATTCTCATCACCTTCCGAGGCCCGGAAGCAAGAATTTGACTAAAGGTCAGTGGTCGTGGATTTGAATCTCTCCCATAGCTAAATTTTATAATTAAGTTGACCTAATCAAATTATAAATGAAATGAAATTAATTGTAATATAGACCACTTCCGTGATTATTATTATTATTAGCTTAATTACCTCATTGCGCTAGTAAGAGATCACTTCCACTGTCAATGAATGACCCAGGTAATTCACAGGTGCCCACGTAAGCCTTTCTTTGCCCTCATACTTATCTTACCTGCTGTTGGAATTAACCAAATTGTTACATATTATTTTCATCTACGTAATATCAACATTATTATTACAATTATGATTTCACTTAATATATATTGACTATTTGTCATTTATGTTGATGCCACAGTACCTCAGTACCAGTGAATCTCAATTTTGTTGAGCCCTCTATTCGCTGTATAGTATTTATAAGTGCCCTCTACCGATCAACATTTGTCAACACGTGAATTCTGACCAAGATTCACACACGCAAGTATAATCGTACCTTTCACATTTACTCTTTAAAGCTCAATTTTGAACTGATTTGTAACTAATCCCTGCCAATATATAAAAATTTACCTATCTTTAGTTATTATTATTTTTCCTTTAACCGTTTATTTTATTTAATTCATTATTTATTTCCTTAAAAAAGACAATGGTGTTATTTTCTTTATTAAAATTTTCTCATACAGTACATTATTTTCTGGACTTTTGATGTGCAACCATGATAACATAGGCAATTAATATTCCTTCTATACAATAATTATCGACGCTGTGACAGTATGTACTAGGAATATGAATTTTTGTCTGTGTGCGGAACTTATTAAACAATCCTCGTATTATTAATATTTATATAAGATAGGCCAAACAACTAATAATACTTGCTATAAAATATGATGCTGTCGAATTAATATAGATATCTAGCAATTATGCGGGTATAGTAAATTTTGTTCATAAAATAAAAAATGCTTGTACAATATTCAAAATATTTTATTAACTTATTCTATATTTTAGCCTCTGATAAAGCTTTTAATATCAAAGAACGCACATTAAATAATTTTCTAGTTATCCTTATTTTTGTAAAATAAAAATATGTGGATAATTTATATTGAAGTAATTGATAAGTTCAGGAAAACTAGCTCAACATTAACTATCTATTTTGCGAAAGAGATACATTACGATACAGGGTCACTAAAGTGAGTTTATCAAAATCTTCGAAGTTAAATAAACATAATATCATAAGTATATAGGATCTATATGAGATTGTTCAGTTTTAAATAAACTGAGCCAGAGTAATGTTGGCAATAACAAAAACTCGATTTCTTCTGTTTAGTTCTTGCTCCAAAAAATGTAAACTAAGGTCTGCCATGTTTATAAATTCGCAAAATCGATTTGTGCAATTGTGTTTGTTTATTTAGATGGAGATTTTATGGAAAATTAAGTTACAAGCATTACTTAGGAAAGGAACCTTTGAGATGCATGAATTTAGGAAATTTTCTAGAAATATCCGCAAAAAAATATAGAGATACACCAGCAATAATTTCCAGGTGAGTACTTCTTTTTTTCATTGAATGCTGTAATAGTAATTTATTTGAAAACATATTTACTAAACATATATGCAGTAACTATTTCGTTCTTCTTTTTTATTCAAATCGAAAAGTCCTTCTTATCTTATCAAAAGTTAATTGGCCTGTGGGAATTTTTAAAATATTATTTTACATTACTAATCTTATACTCTCTTGAATTAAACATTATGAAGATTGTGTGTATTAGTATTGAACACTATAAGGTACAAAAACATAATTTCGTATGTTTGTGCAAAACCCTTTCTGATAAGATTTTATATTCAAATAATAAAAATAATCCTACTCCATGTGTTATTAATAACCTACAAAATACTACGTCTTTCGTGACGATAATGGAACCCTGATTTAAAATACCTGTGTACATGATGGAACATATAATACATTATTTGTTAATACCCAGCAAAGAATTCTCTGACGTCATTATTAAGAGTGGTCAAAGTTCATAATCCGAACAAACCGCACAATTATTTTTCTCCCGTGTAAATTATATGGTGTGAAAATAAGAGGGTATTTCTAAGTATTCTAATAAAGAGTGCCTACAAAAATTGACTTTTCTAGTGGTATGTATGATGTGTGAAATGCCTTCTAATGATTTACTATAGTTTAACACAGAAAATACTTGTATTTTCAGATTTATAGGCCATACAACATTGTGTTTACAACAAACTGTGGCTGTTTTTCCTGAAAGATTTTATTTATATCTACCTCGTAATTAAATCTTTTCACATTTTTGGTCATATTTTAACACTTTATATTTTGATAGATTTTTCGTGACATTTCGATATTTGCAACCAAGGTTGCTACCATCAAACAACAGTTGCCTGGTTTATCAATAATACTAAAAATAAATATACATTAATTATGTAAGACACAAACGTGCGAGGGTATATGATTGTAACAAGAAATTTTACATTACGTAAACAAGTATTTGTATTTTTATATTAAACAAAAATAAAACTTATTGGATATTCGTTCAAATAATATTGTTGTTTCTGTTACAAACCATCTTGAAAAATATTATCTAACAATCCTTTTTATACTGTGGCGTTGACTCTTCTATAGAAAATTTAACGAGTATTTGGAATATCTTTTTCCGGAATTTTTGGATAACTCACTAACTATCAATAACGCCGAATAAATAATCAGTATTCTTATTTCGACGGTATAGATCAAAAGAGCAGATAATTGATAGAATTTCAAGAAACTTAATTTGTTGCTTGATACTGAAAAAAATACTCTACAAAGATACTTTAACCTAAACTAATGCACAGAAAACTAGATACGCATTTCGACAATTATGTTACTGCTATGCTACTTATGATGACAGTCTAGTTGTCGAAATGCGTATCTAGCTTTCTGCTCATTAGTGTGGTAAAAGTGTCGTTGTAGTGTATTTTGGATACAATTGAAATCAATCCTAGTGGCACTTCCATGCCGACCTTGCTCTGTTTCAGGGGTTTGCTGATTGATACATAGTTTCGATTCACGAATCATATTTTATGGCTATTGGAGGGTTTAATATGGTTCTGCAAAACAGTTTTTTGTGTCTAAAGTTGCTTCGTTATGCAACATTTTCGCGAACACCCAGTATAAATTAAAACAAGTTCTGTATATAAGTTATACTTGACACAGCTTGTGTGTATGCCATACTAAATTATGTTATGTTCTATCATGGCACTCTTGAATTATAGACAATTAAAGAGGATGTTGTAAATGTTAATTTTTAACATTAATCATAAGCAACTAGAAAACTAACGAGCAATCAAATAAATTCGGAAGCGAAGTAGGTTATGCGAATTTTCTACGCATTTGTAATATCAACATACCGTGCCTTCAATTAATTTTTCTTTTATAGTAGTCTATGATTTCAATACTAATTTGAGAACACTGTGGAATAGTAGTGGTTTTCGATAGTCAAATTTTGACGACTCTCATATGACATAATACAATTTAGTTGTGTTAGTGATTGTAAGATTAGGAAACTGTTGTCGAAAATCTACTGTCTATGTACTAATCTACCAGTTCCAAAATAACATTCAACAATAAAAACTTTGTGTTGCACTTATAGCATGATAATAACTATTCTAATTGATAAGACAGTTGTCAAAATAATAGTTATTTATGTACCAAGTCAGTAAAGTAATCCTTTATCGAACGAATAGTCAAATTTTGACGACTGTCATATAATAGAATACAATTTAGTTGTGTTAGTGATTGCAAGATTAGGAAACTGTTGTCGAAAATCTACTGTCTATGTACTAATCTACCAGTTCCAAAATAACAGTCAACAATAAAAACTTTGTGTTGTACTTCTAACATGATAATAACTATTCTAATTGATAAGACAGTTGTCAAAATAATAGTTATTTATGTACCAAGTCAGTAAAGTAATCCTTTATCGAACGAGTCTGGTTTATGAGCCAAGCGAGGGAAGCGGGCGAGGCCAATAAAAGACGATTTCGATAAAAGCACTTTATTGACGTGGTGCATATAAAATTTTATTGACAACCGCAAAAATTGGTAATTTCAAAAAATATGACATTTCATGACAGCGACAAACATTTTATGTTTAATGTCATACAATCGTAGGCGCTTTCCTTTTACTAGAGATCTAAGCTGAGCTAAAGTGATGTGAGTGTCTCTGCTCACTTGAAGTGAGGAAGGTTCTGACCAACCTCACTTCGTCTCAGTCAGCTGATTACAAAAGGAACGCGTCAAAATATAATCTCAGCTAAAGTGAGGTGATATTATCTGAGATTTATGGCAAAAGGAAAGCACCTCGTGTCTTAAAAATAAAAATATAATAATTTATGACAGTTTATGACAGTGGCAAACGATTTATGTTTAAAGTCCTCAGTCATGGCTACGTTGACAGATATTAGCGGCAGGTAAAGTACTTTATTGTACATTACGATAAAGTGTTTGTTTATCTCCGTAAAACGCTATGGTAACTCATCGTTTCATTGACGGGTGGCGATAATAGTTATTTATGTACCAAGTCAGTAAAATGATACTTTATCGAACGAGTCTGATTTACGAGCCAAGCGAGTGAAGCGAGCACGGCGAGTAACAGACGAGTTCGGTAAAGGTACTTTACTGACGTGGTGCATACAAAATTTTATCGCCAACCGTGAAAATTTAAGAAATAAAGATATAATTAACTTATGACAGTGACAAACGATTTATGTTTAAAGCCATCAGTCATGGCTACGCTGACATATATTAGCGGCACGTAAAGTACTTTATTGTACAGTACGATAAAGTGTTTGTTTACCTCCGTAAAACGCTATGGTAACGCATCGCTTTACTGACGGTTGGCGATAAAAAATATTACTGTTATGTATAGACTACTCTAAATAAAAATTTAATTGAAGGTACGGTACATACATAATTGCTAACGCTAACATTTCATGTTTGGTTGTCAATTTTGACATTTCACACTATCACAAATGCGTAAGTTAGGAGATACGTTTTTTCGTGCACAACTTACTTCGACTCCGGATTTATTTGATCGCTCGTTATTAATTTTAACGAATAATATTGATATTTTAACTTATATATAGGCTGTTCAATTAAAAAAAAATATCTTTCTTGTGCCAAGGATTTATGGATCACTCTAAATAATAGAGTAGTATATATTTTAAACCAGTGAAGCAATGACAACCCTATCAACTACAGTAAGAAAATTTTTAACTTTATTAAGCATTAAAGACTAATTTCCACTGGTAGTATGTAGAGGTCTTACAAGGGAAGCGTTAGAGGTGACGCCGTATATAGATAGACAAACATATATTCGAAATTATTTGACGAAACTAGTTAACTTAATAATAATAATAATAATAATAATAAAGCTATTTATTCAGTAATACATACAGTGTTGAACATGTCAAAATATATATATACCGATAGGTCCAGCTCGGAACGGGCCATACATAGGCAACAATATACGTATGGACGTAATGCTATGTGTGCTGACTATGGCCCGTTCCGAGCTGGACCTATCGGTATATAAAACATATTCACAGATTCACATTTATACGCGTCAAAATCTATAATTGAAATACTCATCTATGCTATAGAAAGCTTCTTTGATGAGTATCTCAAACAATATAGTTTTTTGCCTTTCTTGAGGTAAATATTTTATGTGTGAAGGTAAATGATTATATACTCTTATTATTTGGGTGACACAACTCTTTCCCACATTACTTCTTGTTGTTTGTAGAGGCACCAAATGTGAACAGACTATACCTCTGGTCGCGCAATTATGTTGTAATTCTTGCTTTTTGAAAATCTCATAATTCTCCTATACAAACTTCACACACTCAAGAAGATATAAATCAATGTATGTATTTTTTGTCCCTTAAAAATTTCCTTGCATGAATGAGTCTTTCTCACACCAAAGACACTACGCAGGCACGACTTCTGTAGGATAAACACTCTGGATGCATGAACCAATGTTCCCCACAACATGATGCCATAACTAAGTCTCGACTGCACATAAGCATAATATGCCGATAGACCTGCTGACTGATTTACAGATCCCGCTATGATACGCAATGCATAACTGAATGATGGTATCTTTGTTGCCAAGTGGTCAATATGCTTCTTCCAGTTCAATTGAGGATCCATCCATAATCCCAGGAACTTAACTGCCATGTGTTCCATATTTAGCTGTTGATCTCCATAAGTAATTTGTATTGGGTCCCTCTTGAAATAGCCAAAGTTCAAAACATTGGTTTTTTCAATGTTCAGCTTCAGCCTATTTCTGTCAAACCACGAATCACAGTCCTCAACAGTAGACAGTATTTCATTGTTTGCTGCATTTTTTTTTGGTTCTTACAATTACCGAAGTATCATCAGCGTACAGTATCGTTTTATGTTTAGTCTTGCAAGGGAGGTCATTGACATATATTAAAAACAATAAGGAGCCCTGGGGCACTCCTCTTTTCAGCGTCCCCCAATCAGAAGCAACACCCGCATCACCACCGACCACGCACTGCTTTCTATTATCCAGATAGGACCGTATCAACTGCAAACTATGTCCCCTTATTCCAACTCTTTCCAATTTTTCAAACAACACACAGTACTCAACACAGTGAAAGGCCTTACCAAGGTCCATGAAGATACCAATTGTGCACTCATCAAGATTCAAACTGTCAATAATCTCATGTATGGCTTGATAAGCAGCTCTGATCGTAGATCTGCCTGTGATGTAGCCATTATGGTATTCACTAAGTATATCATGTTCCAAATGGAAATCCATTATACGTTTAAAAACATTTTTGAGAAATGTGTCAATATAGATATCGGTATGTAGTTTTCTAGTTTTGTAATTTCACCTTTCTTGTATATTAATCTAATAATAGATTTCTTCAATTCATTTGGGAATATTCCCGATTCTATACATTTATTGACTATTGGTTCTAGTACAACTTGATTCACTGATATCATGCTAAGGTAATATAATGTTCTTTCCCGTACTAAAACTTAAAATTGGCTCACCGTTCACACTGTTTGTACCCAAACATTATTAATTTACCAAATACTTGTCTAATTGGAGTGTTTTCGGAAATTATGTCTATAAAAGTGCGTGATGTAAGACGACAGGCGAAAAATAAGCAACAGCTAAGCCATCCGATTTATTTAGAAATTGATGTTGAAACTATCCAAGACCTAATGCGAGATGTTCGCAGAAGATTACACATTGTTTAGGAGCATGGTCTCCTTCATTTAATTTTGCTTATTAATGTTCTTATTTATAAGATTAGTAATTATTATACGTAACATAAGTTTGCTTAAGATTACTTTTATGTATAACCATTTAGAAACGTAAAGTGGGGTGATTATGATAGTTTTCTGCACAGTATATGCTTATTTTGCGTTATTATTGAAATAATTAGTACGAAAAAATATCTGTTTACAGCATCTATCACTCTAAATCTAATTCATAATGTTTTCCTTAAGAATTCTTCTTAATGCCCCCCCCCCTCCCCCAAATACAAGATGCCCTATCAAAGCTATGCTCAAGTTGGGATGACTTTGATAGCCCAATTCAAAATGCGTTTCCTTCAATGATAAATTTCACCCCATGTTACGGAACGTGTAAGTTCTATTAAGTGTAATTTGTTATTATAACAATTTATTCTAGGTATCAAAGGAAAATCATTCCCTTCGGTGACTTATTAGAAGAAGCGGATCGCCTAGCAGCTGGATTATTGGCCACAGGTTTACAAAGAGGTGATCGCGTAGGATTATGCCTTCCAAATTTGTATGAATTTGCCGTTGTATTATTTGCCTGTGCAAGGGCAGATCTGATTCTGGTAAGAAATCAATTTCTTTTCAGTTGTGTTTTTATTGTGACGTAATTTATTATAGGTGGCTTTAAATCCCGCATATCAAGCTCCTGAGCTTGAATATTGCATAAATAAAGTGGGAATCAAGGCTTTCATATGCAATGAAACATTTAAAACACAAAACTACTATGATATGCTTAATAGCATATGCCCTGAAATAAATAAAAGTGAACCCGGTAAAATTAACAGTCAGAAGACTCCTAGTTTAAAATCTATTATCATGCTAACTGAAGACTCGCCAAGGTAAGATGAATTTTTTTTCTACTTTCATAATTCTTTCACTAAGTGAATTGTCGTGTAAATCAAATACCAACGAATATTGTGTTTATAACTAATATGTTATAGTAAATTCTGTGGTGTAGTATGGAAAAACCAAAACAAAAAACTTAAATGATTTTTTCTACTCCCTTGTTTAAAATGCCATTTATCGCATATGTTTCAAGTAATTTTGTATTATATTGATTGTTTGTGGTCGTCGAAAAAGTATAGTATGAAACTCGTTTTATAAACTTGTTAGTCACTCGTTTCATTAATCACTCGTGACTAAAATGGCGTTTATAAAACTTGATATACATATAATATATTAACTAGAATTTGCGTGCATAGTGTTTTAAAGTCGCCTAGGTAACAACAAATTTACCTACAACAATAACAAATAGATAGTGATTTTTTTATTAAATAAACGTTGATGGTACAATTATTATTGTTGAAAATTCGAAGACCAGAATATTCTTATCACTGGCTGATTGCAAAGACACAAGGGGTACGTACTGCTTGTCATCCGAAGAAGCAGTTCGTATAGTTGGACACTAAGTTGTAGACAATTATTCTTCCTTAGCCTTAGTGTTTCTTTGTGGTTAGACCTCAAGAGTGTGCTGGTCTGAGAAATTAATTTTTTCTTGCTAAAGAGGTACTTAGGATTCCATGTTTATGGAATAACTATTTTCTGTTGATTAATAACAAATGTTTCGTGTTGTCACCACCATCTACCTAAAGAGTGGTGCTTTGTCTGTATACCAAAAGTTAGTTTACAAATAGAGAATGCGTATCATTAGGCATTTCCATTAATTCTTTCAATATTATTAGCAAATAATTTTTTAGAGTTATATTTACGTAACTAAAGCTGCCAAATATCGGGAAAAGTTCCGATTAGTCAAAAATTTGAGTGCGTTGCACGGACTCCCTGGCAATTATAAATTATGCGTTAACACATGAAGAGATTTTTAAAACTTTTGAATGAAGCAAATATGACATGCGTACAATCGAATAGGGACGAACTTTTCACTAACTATAAATTTAAAATGAATTTTGGTTATTACTATATTAATTTGCGAAAACATAAATCTAATATTTTTGTAATTGTTACTTTTTTTAAAATAAAACAACATTTTAATGAAGTTATACAGAAAAAACAAAATAGTTTCAAATTGAATGCTATATTTATGTATTTCTTTCATTAACACACACACACACGTACGTACCTACATACATACATACATATTTTTCATTCTTTGTTGCCGTATTTATATATTATTTAAACTCTTGACATGCCGAAAATTTCCAATGATGCTTGTCAAGAGTTTATATCATACATACATACAGGGTTAGTTAAAAGTATGGAGACGGCGATTTATTGTCGTTAATATTCATTTTAGAGAATTATGTTCAATATAAAAGTTTGTTAGGATATTTTGATCTACATTTGAGAATATTTGATTTTTTTTTCTTCAATTGTTTTTTAGTTACGCCTGTCCGCGCAGTTTTTTTAAATGGGAACTAGTAAATTTTACTTTATCATTCGATAGAGAATTTTTTTCTCTTTACAATAATATTTTTGTTTTTTTAAAATTCATTTTAATAACTTTTTTATAAGAAAAGGCCGGTTCAAGTGTTTCACAGATGTTCGGTACATCGCAGATAGACAGAAGCGATGCGATAAACAAACTTGAGCGACATAATTTTATCAGTGGTTATTGTGTACGTCAAATCTTTGACAGAAATAATTCATTTGTGCAATTTGTTGCTGTTAATATTAACAATGGCGAGTTTAAGTGAACATGAACGAATTGAAATACTTATGATGTTGGGTTATGGAGATAGACGCAGAAGTTTACAAGACGTTTGTAATTTATTTAATGATACGCATCCAAATAGAAATCCAATTTCTAAATCCGTTGTTGGTAAAACTTTAAGACGCTTTGAACAAACTGGTAGCGTTAAAGATTTGCCAAGGAGTGGTAGACCTAGAACAGCAAAAAGCGATGATAACAAACTGGATATTTTATTGGCTGTATCTGAAGATCCTCATTTATCAACCAATCAATTAGCGGCCAATTTCAATATTTCGCAGTCATCGATCGTGTCATTTTTAAAAAGTGAAAAGTATAAACCTTATAAGGTACACCTTGTACACGAGTTAACGGAAGATGATTTTGATAGGAGATTACAATTTTCTGAAGAAATGTTAAATATTTGCAATAATAATGAAAATTTTGTCAACAATATTCTTTTCTCTGACGAAGCTACTTTTTGCCTTACCGGTGAAGTAAACAGACATAATACGAACAGATACTGGTCATCGGAAAATCCCTTTTGGTTTTTGGAGCACCATACGCAGTACCCCCAAAAGGTTAATGTTTGGGTTGGCATTCTTGGCGGTCATATTATCGGTCCCTTTTTCATCAATGGCAATTTAACTTCGGGTCTGTATTTGCAGTTATTGCAAAATGAAATAATACCTGCTTGTGCTATGCTCTATCCACATGAAAACAATGAACACCTGCCCAATGACAGTAGGTATCTGGTTCCAGCAAGATGGCGCCCCACCACATTATGGTGTAAATGTTCGTCAATATCTGGACAACGTTTTTCCCCACAGATGGATTGGAAGACGAGGAACCATTGAATGGCCAGCCCGTTTGCCAGATTTAAGTCCTTTAGATTTTTTTCTTTGGGGATACGTAAAAAACAAAGTTTACGAAGATAAGCCCGATAACGTCGAAGATTTACAAATCCGAATTACCAGAACGATACAAGAAATTCCCCGAGATTTTTTACAGAACTCTGTTCGGGGTTTTGTAAATCGATTGGGTCATTGTCAAATTACTAATGGACGACAATTTGAACACTTACTTTAATTTACTTTGTTATTAATTTGTTTAATTTTTCTTGTAAAAGTTTTTAAAATGAATTTAAAAAAACCAAAAATATTATTGTAAAGAGAAAAAAATTCTCTATCGAATGGTAGAGTAAAATTCACTAGTTCCCATTTAAAAAAAAACTGCGCGGACAGGCGTAACTAAAAAACAATTGAAGAAAAAAAAAATCAAATATTCTCAAATGTAGATCAAAATATCCTAACAAACTTTTATATTGAACATAATTTGTCGCGGGGTAATTACCACAAATTTAATTAACGATGATAATTACCGAAGATCAAATAACTTCCACTAATCCGCAACAGTACTGGATGCAGAGAACAAAACTACTTATGCCGGCCGCTCACGCTGCACCCAGTGATCTCGGGGTCGTTTTAAACTTAATACAATAAGGGGATTTCTCTTATTACTAATTGACTAATTAGGTGTGTATGTGTGCTGTTAAAAAAAAGAAGGTGACAAAACTTACGTACCTTTACGGTCCTAGAGCCTTATGCTCTGTCACTCGTTCCTCGCCCGTCGGATAGATGATATGGATAATTTGAAATTACTAATTGAACTCTCTAGGTGGTTGATGAATAATTGCTTCACTGATTTTATTGTAAAGTAAGCTGTTATCTTAGGGCGCCACTCGCTTCGTTTTATAAGATGTTAATGAAGTATCACATTAATTAGTAATTCCCAATTAAAGGGCTGTCAATGAAAAGAAGCGAGAAGATTTCACTGAGCTTATTATTATTACCACAATGAACGGTGAGGGATCAAATTGACAACACAGATATAAGGAAAAGTTAACAAGGTTTATTACAACAATAAAAGAAAAATGGGTAACATACAATATGCAAAATTCCAAACTAACACATACGTCAAATGCAATAAAGGTAATTTATAACAGTAAATAAATAATTGGTAATTTTCCTAACTGTGAATTTCTCTACATTAGAATAAAGTAAGAATATCCTACACACTAGTTGAAAGTTACACAAACATTTAACAGGTAGAATAGTACATACAAAAGGGGCTGGTTCAGTTAAAATAATCAACTCATTGATAAATAATATTACATTGCTAAATTTATAATTCAATACGCCAGCCTTTTCTAGCACACAAATATATGTCTAATTTCATTACAGTAACCTAATGTACAATTACTAAGTGATGAATATTATATGACAAATATTATGACTGATACTATTACATAACACATACTCCAAATATTCGGTAATCAATGACTAATTACTTTCAAAAAAAAGAATAAATAAACTTCTAAATCTGATCCTACTTTCTCCGTCGGATTACAATGAGTAACATGTTCAAATAATAAAGTGACAAATAACCAAACAGGTCTTGGTCGTGTTTCAGTAGAAAAACAAAGCGTAAATACCTTTGAGACAACTGATTTGTAGCTTCAATAGCGGCCTGGCCAGGGCTGTCAGCGGTCCTTGTCGAAGAGGTCTTGGTTTTCTATGGAGTACTTCTCCCGTCGGGTAAAGATCAAAATGTGAATTATATCCCCAACATGGGTGGCTCGGATTGGTACTGCTTGTCCCAAAGATCAGCAGATTTCCCCAACCGAGGTTACACAGCAAGAGCACTTAGATCGTCTTGTGACGAATTCACTAATGGAATTTTAATTATGTGCTCTAGCTAAACACAATTTTTGCTTCCCGCGGAATACTTTAGATTTTATTTAAACATTCGAACCGCGAAGACTAACCCTCGGCCACTGGGTAAGTTTGACTCTCTTAGGGTACTTTTAGATGGATAATGAATATAATCTGGTAGCGCTTGCCCTTCTTAAAGATTCATCCCCGGCACGGAAGATGATACGTCATACGTTCTGGAATATTTGGTAACGCGTGCATGGAAGGCGTCTCAAAGTCGGGCCCATTTCAATTCTCACGCCATTCCCCATACAAAGGGCTATTGATAAAATACTCGGATTTGTGACGCCAAATTTTTGTCTTCAAGGTAAATATTCTTTTTACCTTGGATAAAATGCTTTTAGAAGAATTTTTAATACGGAGTTGCAAATACATTATAAAGAGCCATTTATTCAAAAAGGAAAAATAAGCTTGGCTGTGGACATTGCAATACATTTATTTTTAAGATTAAAATATAATTTTTCGTAGCCGAAATAATAACTGCATACAGCGTGAGCCAAAAGAAAAAAATATTACGATTAATTTGAAATTCGCGTGTACTCTACTAAATGTTAATTTAAGCAAATAGATATTATTTATTATTTTGATATTAAATTAATTATTACTTGTGAAGTGCCAAAAGCACGCAACAAATCCCCCCTCTAGTGCCCCAGGAAATTTACTTCAGTAAATTTCCGATTAAGCAAAAAGAAGCACCAGTGCATTATGAAACAAGCGAAGTCCTCCAAGCATAAAGACAGGCTGAAGGTCCTAATAAATTAAAACAGAGAAAGTGGACGATATTCCACAGTTGAAGTTTGACGAAACTAAAACAAAGTTCAATTTGGATACAAGATTATATTAAAATGTAGGCCAAGCACTACAGTAAAAGTCAATAATTTAGGCCGAAAGGTTCAATAAATTTTGACAAAAGAAAACAAATAATCCAACTCCCACGTAAAACTCCTTAAAACTAGGTAAAGTTGGTCTTCGCCGGTTACATTTAAAACCGACCTAGGAAGGCCAAAGCACAAAAATTTAATTAATGGCGGTGTCAGGCAACAAAAAAGGGTCAAGACTAGGTTACAAGCAAAAGAATAGGAGACCATCCACCTCCCCAGCGGATGAATGGAGTCTCCCCACGGACTTGACACCGCTCTCCCGCAGTGGAATCGGTAGTCGAATTGTCGACATAAATCGAATAAATGGGTGCCTGCAACCACGTAATTATGGTGCAGCGACAAACCCGGGTTTAGCCGAAGCTCACGGTAGAAAATTTTGGAGGGGATGGGGCCGAAAGACACAATCGGTGAGGCAAAGTCATAATTTGTATTAGATTCAGTTATCACCCAATCAGACAGCTCAACAGTCAACAATGCTAAAGAATCTCAACAACGTCAAAGAATCAAGTAGGTGGCACACGCAGCTTCACTACGAAACAGAATTGGAGGGGTAGGGACTTTATACCCCGGCAGCACCTCCACCAAAAAAAAGGGTCATCTAAAATGACAAAACCAAAACACCCAAAATCCGTCATGCCAACATGACACGCCACACTCTTGAAAAAAATAACATCACTATGGTGATAACCAAATAACGAAATCTAAATCGGGATAATCCATCCTGGGCCAACCCCAGACTGACCATACAGTACGGGTATTAAAGCCATAGGCAACTCACTCCACATATAGACCAAATCAAAATTAATATTAAAAGGTAACCAATATGTATGTATTTCATGAAAACAAATATCAGGTAACTAACGTTACCCAAAAGAAAAAGGTTTAAACTCAGAAGCTATCAATATTTAAACATACAAAGGAAAAATTTAATCATGAAGAGAATATTTGCAATGCATAATGGGATAATACACATTAATAAAGAAAAAGAAAAGAGCAGAAGGTGGTACGTAATATGAAACCAACCACACAGCTCGAACTCCTTAAGTCGCATATCAAATTCCACATACGTGGCTACTATATGCCGGCAAAACAGGGGCCTTGAGCTCCAACAACAAAAGCACGGCAAGAGAACAAACTGTGAAGAAAGCATCACACTAAATTTAAATTAAAAATGTCCTAATATAATTTTAAGATAATATCTACTATATATGGCATAAAGTGAAATAATAATAACGGTATCCCAAAATGCAGAAAGCACGACGAAAGTATTAAAATGAAAAGGTGGAGTGTTTGTACCATTAGAAAGAATTGAATAAATGAAAGATTGCATTAAGGTGGTGGTTGCGCAATATATTGATCCATTTAGAGGACTTTTACCCCACGCTGGTTACACGGCTGTGGAATTCTTATAGACCCCAACAGCAGGTCAAAAATATTTTGTCTAGTTAGGCGGATGCGCCTTCAGATCTTTAATATGCCAAGTAGAAGGTCGGCCTTGGTCGTCAATGAGTTCATACGCCCAAGGCGATACAACACGAATAATTTCGAAAGGCCCTAAATATTTAGGGGCAAGTTTGGCAGCAAACTGCTTAGTAGCGTCTGACAATACTTTATTCCTTCTCCAGACATGCTGTCCTACCACAAACTTAATAGGCCGTCGTCTGAGATTGTAGTCATGAGCACTGCGCACATGCGCTTTCTTAATACGCGCCTGTATGTCTTTATACAGCGCAGCGAAAGCCAATTTTTTATTTTCAATATTTAAGACAGGTGTCTCGGATTCATTCGGAACGAAATTCTCATCATTGCCATTCAAGGTGACTTCCCTACCAAAGTTAATGAAATTCGGGGTTACTTTAGTTACTTCGTGTTCAGAAGATCTAATGGCATAACCAATTCGTGCAAGATACTGGTCCCAGGTTCGATGGTTATTTTTAACATAGGCAGTCAACATAGTTTTAATTACCCTATTAACTCTTTCTGTGGGATTAGCTTGAGCATGGTAAAGTGCAGTATAAGCTATTTTGATATTGTAGTTTTGGGTCATCTTCTGAAAAACCTTACTCCTAAACTGAACACCGTTGTCAACGATTAAATAAGAAGGAGCCCCGAAGAGAAGTATGACATGATCCTCAATGATTTTGGTGACGCTAGCACCAGTAGCGGTTCGTAAAGGAAACACCAATGTTGCCTTACTAAAAATGTCGCAAACAGCTAAAATATAGGAATAACCTTTAGTGGAACGAGGCAAGGGTCCCATCAAATCTGCGGAAACTATCTGCCAAGGTCTGGTGGCAGTTGGAGCTTTACTACGCAGATGTCCTGCGGGCGGTTTGTTTTCGGATTTGATACTGAGACAGGTCTTGCATTTCATAACATATTTAGCTATATCACCGGCCATCTTCGGCCAAAAGTATTTCTGAGAAACACGGGAAATGGTCTTAGAAATTCCAGGATGTCCACAAGTTGGGTCGTCATGACAGGATTCAATTATTGAAGTGCGGCGTTCTCGTGGAGGAACCAATTTCCACTCCTGACTGGGATGACTAAGTTCAGAGTAACGAGGTTTGATATACTTAAATAACTTAGTGTCTTCCACACGCCATAAGGGATAACGATGAGGTTTATCCTGTACTTCTTGAACCATTTTAAGATACCACCGATCTATGGGAGGTAAGGGGTCTTCAGCTTGTACCAAATCAACAGCAGTACTCACGGAGCGTGACAAGAAATCAGGGACGGCATTCTCCGATCCCTTTCTATGAATCATTTCAAAATCATAGGGCTGTAATCGTAATGACCACCTGGCCAAACGACCATGAGGGTCTTTCAAATTATGCAACCATAACAAAGAGTGACAATCCGTGATCACCCGAAATTTATAACCCTCTACATAGTGACGCACACGCTCAATAGCCCAAATCACACCTAAACATTCACGCTCAGTAGCACTGTACTTTCGTTCCTGAGCAGTCAGAAAACGGGACATGTAACAGATAACTTTCTCCCCATCGTCATATTGTTGGGTGAGCACGGCCCCGAGGCCATAAGCTGAAGCATCAGTTTGAAGAATAAAGGTCTTAGAAAAATCAGGACAAACCAGTAGTGGAGATGAGACAAGTTTTTCTTTTAACAGTTTGAATGCCGCTTCGCATTCACTGGTCCAAGACCATGGAGTCTTTTTCTTAGTGAGGTTGGTTAAAGGTGCAATGATGGTGGAGAATTGTGGTACGAAACGTCTGTACCAAGAAGCAGTTCCGATAAATCTTCGTATTTCCTTGACATTTTTAGGTGGTAGAATGTCTAAAATGGCTTGTACCTTTTCAGGATCTGGGCGCAGTCCCAGTTCATCAACGATATACCCCAAATACTTTAATTGAGGTCGACAAAATTGACTCTTGGCGAAATTCACCGTGAGCCCTGCATTATGCAGACGATCAAAAACCTCAGTCAATGTAGCCATATGGGATTCGAAAGTTTGAGACACAATAACTATATCATCAAGATATACAAAAACAGATGGTTGAAGGTCGGCTCCCAGAACAGAATCCATGAGACGCTGCCACGTGGCAGGCGCACCGGTAAGACCGTAGGGCATTCTAACGAAGCGGTATAAGCCGCCACGCACACAGAAGGCAGTGCAATCACGAGAATCCTCCGCGACAGGAATTTGCCAGTATGCACTTTTAATATCTAATGAACTTAAATATTTAGCATCTCTTAATTGATCTAAAATAGTTGAAATATAGGGCAAGGGATAAGAGTCCTTTTGAGTGACGGAATTTAATTTACGATAATCAACACAAAAACGATAGCTATTATCTTTTTTCTGGACCAAACAAACAGGCGAAGCCCAAGGACTGTTACTAGGTTCTATGATTCCCTGCTCTAACATTTTTTTAATCTCCTGATCAATAGCTTGTTGCTTGATTGGTGATACAGGATAATGTCGTTGTTTAATTGGTTTGGTATTTGGCAATAATCGAATCTCGTGAGACACTAAATGAGTCTTACCCAAAATTTTGCTCATGAGTACTGTGTTCTCAGCGACTAATTGGTCTAAGTGGTTCTTTTGATCAACGCTCAAGGTAGTGGCACTAGCTATACTATTAATATGAATTACAGGGTCCTGTTTACTAAAATGCCAAATGTTTTGACGTAAATCTGGTACTATATTCATGGCCATCCAGAAATCTACTCCCAAAATTAACGTGTGTGGCAAGTCAGGTACAACCAAAACATCAATCAAACAAACTTTGCCCTCTAGGCAAAAAGGTACAGTAACAAATCCTGCACTCACACACACCTGTCCATTCGCAACCGTACATTCAACAGCTTGCGGTTTCAGACAAAAACCCAAATTACTCAAAATTTGATAGCCACATGAGCCAACCAGTGTTCTAGAGGCTCCAGAATCCAATAAACCCACTACAGGATAACCCTTTACTTGTATTTCTAAATAAGGACGTTGATCTCCAGAAACACGAGAAATGACATAATCAAGAAAAATCTTACTAGTGTTTGATAACACGGAAGTTGGGGTCGAGGAAACAGCGACGGGGACGACCTCTCGACCTACGATCGCCTCCCCTTCGCGTTTTCCGAGCATCGAGGACATGTGCTCACTATTACGTTAGGTTGACCACATTTATAACAAAATTTCCTTCGGGCTCTCTTACAATTATTAAACCTATGTCCCCGGTCTCCACAATTGTAACACCGCAAATCGTCTGACATTTTGTCCGAAGATGCTTTAACTGAATTTACAGCAGGTTTATTCACTGCTCCGCGCTCAACACCAGAGGTTGACACGAAAGCAAAATCTGGTTCCACATAAGTGTTACGCTTGCGCACCGGCGGACGAAAACTATCTGCCCTAAACTTCTTTTTCTCGAGCTTGAGGCATTCATCCTCCAGCTCCGCCAATGTGGTTACTGCTGGTAGTTGCATAATATAAAAGGGGGCCAAATTTCTAGAAATAATTCCTAACTGCACATCCTCGGATGCTTCCCCATAGCGTCTGAACATTGACAACATGCACGAAAAATAGTCTATGAATGACTCAGATGGGTCTTGAGTTCGTGACAATATATCTTGAAACAATCTAGATTGATAATCCGGTGGCTCATAATGCTTACATAATAATGCCGATAATGTCGGCCAATTGTCAAATCTATGTCTATTTGACCTAAACCACAGCAAAGCTTTTCCCTCAAATAAATCAATGGCGGATTCAAACAAATCAGTTTCTGAAATTCCGCGTGCAATTCTTAATTCATTAACCCTTTCTAAAAATTGATGCACCGAAAATTGTCTTGAATCCCCATTAAATTTTAAATTCCATTTCCGGACTGGTGAGAAAGTACGCGACGCGCGCGAAACCGTAACAGGACTAAGTGCTTGTGCTGTCGTTCCGTTAGCATTATTTGTGGTTCCCGAATTTCCTAATGTAACACCCTGTAGATCATCAGTGACCTGACCTACTTCAATAGTATCCAAGTGTTGTAAAAATTCTAATAATAATTGGGTGCGTTTCTGAGACTGTTCCGTGCTTAACTGCGCGAGAGGTAACCGATTGATTCTATTTATACTATGATGCAGGCGAGTTTGAATAGCCGCTGAACTACCACCCGGTGACAAAGCGAATTTTTCCATTGCTGGTTTAAGATCGTTAAGTTTGGCATCAAGCTCCGTTAATTCTTTTTCAATGTCTACTTGATACTCTGGATATGATAAAGCCTCTTTATGTTTTTCAAGTCTTAACAATGGTCTCAAAGCCTTTCGCAATTGTTCTACCGTATCATCGTTCGTTGTAGGTAAACCTCTCAAGCTCAGTTCATAGACTAATTCATCCTTTCTTAAATAGCTAACATTAATAGCTAAGGACGCCATATTAAAAAAAAATGAAAGTTATCAAACGATTGAATCAAAATATTCACAAAGTACTTGAAAATGCACTAATTCAGTCAATGTCGACTCAAAAATACAGTCAAATATCAAAATCGTTCAGCAAAATTATTGAAATTAAAAGAGAAAAAAAAAAGCAAAGCGTACCTTACCCAACCAACCAAAAAAAAAAAAAAAAAAAAAAAATAAAAAATAAAAATTTTTAAGAAATTCTTATTTTATTTCTAAATAATGTATAATCAAAGAATCTTTAAACTTGAAAGAAATGACAAATACGCAAAATAATTTTAATTTAATAACAGTAAGTGTTGTCACCAAACACACACACCACCCTGTATATATATATTCAAAAATGAAAAAAATAAATGTTAAAGAAAATTTCATCATAATATGTTATAAAATCATAACACCCTATATATTCTTAATAAAATTTAAATAACTACAAAGATAATTTTATATAAAAGGGTATAATTAAAAAAAGAATTATAACATCTTTTGTAAGTTAAACGAAAATTAATTATATTCACGTTGGGCGCCAAATTTGTCGCGGGGTAATTACCACAAATTTAATTAACGATGATAATTACCGAAGATCAAATAACTTCCACTAATCCGCAACAGTACTGGATGCAGAGAACAAAACTACTTATGCCGGCCGCTCACGCTGCACCCAGTGATCTCGGGGTCGTTTTAAACTTAATACAATAAGGGGATTTCTCTTATTACTAATTGACTAATTAGGTGTGTATGTGTGCTGTTAAAAAAAAGAAGGTGACAAAACTTACGTACCTTTACGGTCCTAGAGCCTTATGCTCTGTCACTCGTTCCTCGCCCGTCGGATAGATGATATGGATAATTTGAAATTACTAATTGAACTCTCTAGGTGGTTGATGAATAATTGCTTCACTGATTTTATTGTAAAGTAAGCTGTTATCTTAGGGCGCCACTCGCTTCGTTTTATAAGATGTTAATGAAGTATCACATTAATTAGTAATTCCCAATTAAAGGGCTGTCAATGAAAAGAAGCGAGAAGATTTCACTGAGCTTATTATTATTACCACAATGAACGGTGAGGGATCAAATTGACAACACAGATATAAGGAAAAGTTAACAAGGTTTATTACAACAATAAAAGAAAAATGGGTAACATACAATATGCAAAATTCCAAACTAACACATACGTCAAATGCAATAAAGGTAATTTATAACAGTAAATAAATAATTGGTAATTTTCCTAACTGTGAATTTCTCTACATTAGAATAAAGTAAGAATATCCTACACACTAGTTGAAAGTTACACAAACATTTAACAGGTAGAATAGTACATACAAAAGGGGCTGGTTCAGTTAAAATAATCAACTCATTGATAAATAATATTACATTGCTAAATTTATAATTCAATACGCCAGCCTTTTCTAGCACACAAATATATGTCTAATTTCGGCTAAATTGGAGTATATGGTTGCAACCGATTTTTGACAAAAAAACTAGTGTACCGTATAGAGGACCACTAATTGAACAACTTTTACTTATAAATTAATCGGTGCAAACGTACAGGAACGGAGATAATTAATAATTAAGGTGCTCACCGAGTGAATTTTCCATGTCACATTTTTAGTCGTATCTGTTATACAACCGACGTGAAGTTAGCAGCTCTAACTCAGCAGCCCAAATCACGGAAATGCCCGAATGACCATAGGCGTGCGGGTTCATGATAAAAGCAATATATAACACATTTATTAAAATTATAGTAATAATAAACATGTTTCATGAAAATTAAATAAGTATGACTAATGACGTCTGCCTCGAAAGGGTGAACTCTCCCTCTACGCAAGAAAAAATAACATTTATAACCGCATTCTGGTAGAAATTTGTAACAACACCTACACTAAATTTACATAACTATGCCACAATGCAGCTAGTAACAAAATCTCTTACACGGTTCATGGGGGTGAAATCTCCCCTTAAAGCACTAAAAAAATTCTGACGCTCAAAGGCAGTCGGGCATCAAATTCTTACTACAGCTGCTGCAAACCTACACTAATATGTCACATCGCAACCACCAACAGAATATCTTGTCGCCCGTCCATGGGGGTGAAATCTCCTTATAAAGCACTAAAGAAATTCTGACGCTCAAAGGCAGTCGGGTATCAAATTATAACTACAGCTGCTGTAAACCTACACTGATACGTCACATCGCAACCACCAACAGAATATCTTGCCGCCCGTGCATGGGGGTGAAATCTCCCTTTAAAGCACTAAAAAAATTCTGACGCTCAAAGGCAGTCGGGTATCAAATTCTAACTACAGCTGCTGTAAACCTACAGTGATAACTCACATCGTAACCACCAACAGAATCTCTTGCCGCCCGTCTATGGGGGTGAAATCTCCCTTAAAGCACTAAAAAAATTCTGACGCTCAAAGGCAGTCGGGTATCAAATTCTAACTACAGCTGCTGTAAACCTACACTGATAAGTCACATCGCAACCACCAACAGAATCTCTTGCCGCCCGTCCATGGGGGTGAAATCTCCCTTTAAAGCACTAAAAAAATTCTGACGCTCAAAGGCAGTCGGGTATCAAATTCTAACTACAGCTGCTGTAAACCTACACTGATAAGTCACATCGCAACCACCAACAGAATCTCTTGCCGCCCGTCCATGGGGGTGAAATCTTCCTATAAAGCACTAAAAAAATTCTGACGCTCAAAGGCAGTCGGGTATCAAATTCTAACTACAGCCGCTGTAAACCTACACTGATAAGTCACATCGCAACCACCAACAGAATCTCTTGCCGCCCGTCCATGGGGGTGTAATCTCCCTTTAAAGCACTAAAAAAGTTCTGACGCTCAAAGGCAGTCGGGTATCAAATTTTAACTACAGCTGCTGTAAACCTACACTGATAAGTCACATCGCAACCAGCAACAGAATCTCTTGCCGCCCGTCCATGCGGGTGAAATCTCCCTTTAAAGCACTAAAAAAATTCTGACTCAAAGGCAGTCGGGTATCAAATTCTAACTACAGCTGCTGTAAACCTACACTGATAAGTCACATCGCAACCACCAACAGAATCTCTTGCCGCCCGTCCATGGGGGTGAAATCTCCCTTTAAAGCACTAAAAAAATTCTGACGCTCAAAGGCAGTCGGGTATCAAATTCTAACTACAGCTGCTGTAAACCTACACTGATAAGTCACATCGCAACCACCAACAGAATCTCTTGCCGCCCGTCTATGGGGGTGAAATCTCCCTTTAAAGCACTAAAAAAATTCTGACGCTCAAAGGCAGTCGGGTATCAAATTCTAACTACAGCTGCTGTAAACCTACACTGATAAGTCACATCGCAACCACCAACAGAATCTCTTGCCGCCCGTCCATGGGGGTGAAATCTTCCTATAAAGCACTAAAAAAATTCTGACGCTCAAAGGCAGTCGGGTATCAAATTCTAACTACAGCCGCTGTAAACCTACACTGATAAGTCACATCGCAACCACCAACAGAATCTCTTGCCGCCCGTCCATGGGGGTGTAATCTCCCTTTAAAGCACTAAAAAAGTTCTGACGCTCAAAGGCAGTCGGGTATCAAATTTTAACTACAGCTGCTGTAAACCTACACTGATAAGTCACATCGCAACCAGCAACAGAATCTCTTGCCGCCCGTCCATGCGGGTGAAATCTCCCTTTAAAGCACTAAAAAAATTCTGACTCAAAGGCAGTCGGGTATCAAATTCTAACTACAGCTGCTGTAAACCTACACTGATAAGTCACATCGCAACCACCAACAGAATCTCTTGCCGCCCGTCCATGGGGGTGAAATCTCCCTTTAAAGCACTAAAAAAATTCTGACGCTCAAAGGCAGTCGGGTATCAAATTTTAACTACAGCTGCTGTAAACCTACACTGATAAGTCACATCGCAACCACCAACAGAATCTCTTGCCGCCCGTCCATGGGGGTGAAATCTCCCTTTAAAGCACTAAAAAAATTCTGACGCTCAAAGGCAGTCGGGTATCAAATTCTAACTACAGCTGCTGTAAACCTACACTGATAAGTCACATCGCAACCACCAACAGAATCTCTTGCCGCCCGTCCATGGGGGTGAAATCTCCCTTTAAAGCACTAAAAAAATTCTGACGCTCAAAGGCAGTCGGGTATCAAATTCTAACTACAGCTGCTGTAAACCTACACTGATAAGTCACATCGCAACCACCAACAGAATCTCTTGCCGCCCGTCTATGGGGGTGAAATCTCCCTTTAAAGCACTAAAAAAATTCTGACGCTCAAAGGCAGTCGGGTATCAAATTCTAACTACAGCTGCTGTAAACCTACACTGATAAGTCACATCGCAACCACCAACAGAATCTCTTGCCGCCCGTCTATGGGGGTGAAATCTCCCTTTAAAGCACTAAAAAAATTCTGACGCTCAAAGGCAGTCGGGTATCAAATTCTAACTACAGCTGCTGTAAACCTACACTGATAAGTCACATCGCAACCACCAACAGAATCTCTTGCCGCCCGTCCATGGGGGTGAAATCTTCCTATAAAGCACTAAAAAAATTCTGACGCTCAAAGGCAGTCGGGTATCAAATTCTAACTACAGCCGCTGTAAACCTACACTGATAAGTCACATCGCAACCACCAACAGAATCTCTTGCCGCCCGTCCATGGGGGTGTAATCTCCCTTTAAAGCACTAAAAAAGTTCTGACGCTCAAAGGCAGTCGGGTATCAAATTTTAACTACAGCTGCTGTAAACCTACACTGATAAGTCACATCGCAACCAGCAACAGAATCTCTTGCCGCCCGTCCATGCGGGTGAAATCTCCCTTTAAAGCACTAAAAAAATTCTGACTCAAAGGCAGTCGGGTATCAAATTCTAACTACAGCTGCTGTAAACCTACACTGATAAGTCACATCGCAACCACCAACAGAATCTCTTGCCGCCCGTCCATGGGGGTGAAATCTCCCTTTAAAGCACTAAAAAAATTCTGACGCTCAAAGGCAGTCGGGTATCAAATTTTAACTACAGCTGCTGTAAACCTACACTGATAAGTCACATCGCAACCACCAACAGAATCTCTTGCCGCCCGTCCATGGGGGTGAAATCTCCCTTTAAAGCACTAAAAAAATTCTGACGCTCAAAGGCAGTCGGGTATCAAATTCTAACTACAGCTGCTGTAAACCTACACTGATAAGTCACATCGCAACCACCAACAGAATCTCTTGCCGCCCGTCTATGGGGGTGAAATCTCCCTTTAAAGCACTAAAAAAATTCTGACACTCAAAGGCAGTCGGGTATCAAATTCTAACTACAGCTGCTGTAAACCTACACTGATAACTCACATCGCAACCACCAACAGAATCTCTTGCCGCCCGCCCATGGGGGTGAAATCTCCCTTTAAAGCACTAAAAAAATTCTGACGCTCAAAGGCAGTCAGGTATCAAATTCTAACTACAGCTGCTGTAAACCTACACTCATAAGTCACATCGCAACCACCAACGGAATCTCTTGCCGCCCGTCCATGGGGGTGAAATCTCCCTATAAAGCACTAAAAAAATTCTGACGCTCAAAGGCAGTCGGGTATCAAATTCTAACTACAGCCGCTGTAAACCTACACTGATAAGTCACATCGCAACCACCAACAGAATCTCTTGCCGCCCGTCCATGGGGGTGTAATCTCCCTTTAAAGCACTAAAAAAATTCTGACGCTCAAAGGCAGTCGGTCATCAAATTCTTACTACAGCTGCTGCAAACCTGCACTAATATGTCACATCGCAACCACCAACAGAATCTCTTGCCGCCCGTCCATGGGGGTAAAAACTCCCTATAAAGCACTAAAGAAATTCTGACGCTCAAAGGCAGTCGGGTATCAAATTATAACTAAAGCTGCTGGAAACCTACACTGATAAGTCACATCGCAACCACCAACAGAATCTCTTGCCGCCCGTCCATGGGGGTGAAATCTCCCTTTAAAGCACTAAAAAAATTCTGACGCTCAAAGGCAGTCGGGTATCAAATTCTAACTACAGCTGCTGTAAACCTACACTGATAAGTCACATCGCAACCACCAACAGAATCTCTTGCCGCCCGCCCATGGGGGTGAAATCTCCCTTTAAAGCACTAAAAAAATTCTGACGCTCAAAGGCAGTCGGGTATCAAATTGTAACTACAGCTGCTGTAAACCTACACTGATAAGTCACATCGCAACCACCAACAGAATCTCTTGCCGCCCGTCCGTGGGGGTGAAATCTCCCTTTAAAGCACCAAAAAAATTCTGACGCTTAAAGGCAGTCGGGTATCAAATTCTAACTGCAGCTGCTGTAAACCTCGAATCGAAAATATAAATGAACAGTGCAGAAAGAAAAGGCGATGAAACTATACATCACTACTGCAGCATTATTGGAATTACATAACCGCTTATAAAATTAGCGTTTACTATCCAGAATTAGGTATGATTAGATAATAAGGAACTAACGGTTTGTATATAACATATGCAACACCGTATTAGTCATATTGAAATTATTCCCTGCCAATGTGTGTAAATTAGACGTCTGAATTCACTACGAAAATATACGACAACCCGCGAACTGTTATGGAAACTATATGACAAGAAGAATCGTTTAGTTCATCATTATGAAGTTTTATTAAGTCTAGAAAAAATGATAATGAAAAGTACCTGGTCTAAATTGCGTAATTTAATAAATACCAATACGAGGCGCTAATGCGCACTGGAAGATATAAATAATACAAAAAATGGAGTTGCTTAATAATATATTAGATAAGTAAAGGTGTCGATAATCAGACTGTTAATGAACGAGAAATACATAACGTGCTGAATGATAATCATAAAACAGTTTTTGCCCATGTTTCTTCAGAACATTGTTCGTCTGTTGGGTCACCCTTCGTTAGACGATTCTTTTTAATGCCAATGTCACATTCCGTTTTTAGGGACAAAATATCCTGTCTCAACTTTCTCACAAAATGTGAACATTTCAGGTTTTTCTGGCCCTCCAGTGTAATCTTTTTTAACTGTCCAAAATAATTTTCGACGATGGCATTACTTGTGGATTGAGAATTTAGCATTAAACCTGTGTATAACGAAGCAAATGGCAAATATTTGTTTAGTATAAGATGCATAAGATCAACTTAATAAAACTGGGACAGTAGAAAATGTATACCATTTTTCTACTGTCCCAGTTTTATTAAGTTCTATATTATTAGTTAAATCGAAATATCTTTTATAAAAGGGACTTGATTTATGCAATCCTGTGATTTTACTTTCGAAGTCGGTTGTGTCTCTATATGTTATTTCAAAATCAGAGTTATCTTTATCACACGGTGTCTCCAGCGTGATGCTCTGTAGAATTTGAAGTGCAGATCGTGTATCTGAATTACAGAAATGACTTTTGAGGATGATATATGAATTTTTAACGAAGTTGTCCAGATAATTGAAGTCATTTATTAACACTGAGGATGCCAGCAGATCTATAAAAAAAGATTTCTGCTCATTATTTTTGGCTAAAACATTAACATCTTTGCATACCATTTTCATAAAGTGGGCACAACAAAGGTGAACTCCTACTAGATCTTTATCTCGAGGTTTTCATTTTTGTTCGGACAAAATATATGTTTTTTGTAAATATTCAGTTAAAGTGCAGCGGTTAAATGCCTTACAAATGGCATGTATATTTGCAAGAGAAAAGTCTGTTACTACACCTGAGAATGCTGGCCAATGGTGATTTTCTTCACAAAAATAGCGGAAATCATGCAACAGCTTAAAAATTGAGTTTGAATCATGACATGCAGATATCATAGAAAATATTGGATAAATTCTTTTTTGTTTAATGAGCTGAGGATGTCTAACAAAACCCCCAGTGGCATCAAAATGTATAAGAGGAAGTTCACTTTGGGAAACTTGCATTTTCAACACTTGCAGTTGTTCTATACTAAATATTTTCACTTTAAACGGCATACTTACTTCTTTGATATATTCCGGGTGATCGATGTGCATTAATAGCATGTCCGTTAAGTCATCTTTATCTCTATCCAACTCACTAAGTGCCTCAGATCTAATTTTTCTCAGTGTGGTATCTGATTTAATTTTCTGCAAATTCTTTCCTTCTTTCAAAATCCCCTTAGATGCATTTATTAAGGTACTTTTCTTATAATTCAAGGGTTGTATGTTTGTAATATTATTTCTAAGAATAAGTCTTTCTACGCCTCTTACATGATGCGTTGCATATTCTTTGTGGCAATAATTTATGGACGAACTATAGACAAATACTTGTCTGGTATGTATGAAAAATCTAAATTTTTTACATGACTGATTATTATGTTTGCAAACTCCATATATATTAATGTTACCGTTTTTCAAATATTTAACGTATTTCAAAACGATCAAGCAAACATTATTTACATATTTTGCAATTCTATTCCGCATATAATATGGATAATATCTTACGTTTAATTTCCCATTAGCATATATAATATTCCAAATTTTTTTTTCAATGAAAAAGGATCCTTCTAAATAAGTGCACTGCTTATAACTAATCCTATTGTTGTCTGTTGGCACATTTCGAGATTCAAGAGGTAAAATTTTTGCCAGTTTACCCGGACTAGATAAGTCCAGCATCTGTTTTGGAATCTGAAAATCCGCTGGAGATATGTCACAGTTATTTACATCAAAATCAGTTCTGAAGTCAATGGAGTCGGTAGATCTTTTTGGACCGATAGAGTTTTCATTAAAATTAAGCTTACCAGTGCAGATACTGGTTTTAGAAGAATCCTCCATACATACATTTATATGTAATGTAGGAGTGGATGTATAGATTGCTGTATCAGGGCGTGCAGTTTCTGTAGGATGTAGTTCTAACATTTCGTATCTCTTTTTATCGCCTTCATTTATGTCAACTATCTCCTTATTTGCCACAACACACTCACTTTCTGCCATTGATAGTTCTCTCCATTGTTTGTATACTTTCATCCTATTATTTAGGGTATTCTTGAATTGAAATTCCTTACAGATTATGCCACATACAGAAGCTTTATTTCTGTAGTTTGTACATATGTGGGAAATCATCAAGTTTTTTTTTAAGTACTTTTTTCAAATTTTCACTATTTATTAACAATTTACTTACGCTTGAGGAAACTATATTTTTACGTTTCGCACAGAAATAAGTCCGGAATCCTTTACTTTTGTTAATAATTTTGTAAATAGTACTGCAATAGCCGTATTTAGTACCTTTAAGCTGTTCAGCGATATTCTGACACACATGTCTATCAACGGGAACATTGTACTTAGCAGAAGTGTTGTTATCTAAAAGTACTCGGGTTATAGCATCATACACTTTTTTCTTCCATATTCTTTTTTTACCCATATCTGTCTTTACAATATATTTCTTTATGCTTTCAAAAATACACTAATATGAAACGTTTACGCAGTAATACCAATATTATAAGTGGCTAGTGCGGAAATGGATAAAAAACCCATCAAATAAATTATGCTAGGTCTGTATTAAAAAATGTAAACTAGAAAAACTTAAAAGTATATCAATGCTCACTCTGTAACGTCGTAACTAGGTCTGTATTAAAATTTTTAAACTAGAAAAACTTAGAAGTATATCAATGCTCACACTGCTCACTCTGTAACGTTGTAATTCACTAACAACATACGTTTAACAACTGAAGAAAGAATCAAAGCAGGCAATTGAAGAAAGTAAGAGAGCATATTGCTTGTTTTAAAAAAATATTTATATAAATGTATTTGGAGATAAAGACAATTTACGAAGCTCACATCTGTATATGCTTCAGAAATTGCCCATTAATTTCAACAAGCCCAAGATTCAGCAATAATGAGCGTTAGACAACGCTGCATTTTCTAGTACATTTCCTATGTGTAGTAATCCATACTATCTTACACAAATTTCTATATTGCCACCCTTAAATTCATTGCTTTGTACATACAACTAATAAATACAGAAGAAATAATTAAATGCTTAAACAATTATTGTTGTCGTTATTTATATATTGTAAATTACAGAGAATTGTATATAAATTAATGCTTATTAAAAAAATTGATAGTTATACATGGTGTCATGAAATTGGCAGAGCTAGTTCAAGCAGAGCGACTATACAATTACATTTGAATCTACAATCCCAATATAAAAGAATGAGGTGTGGCCACCACACGACTTTCTTATACGTATGAGCTGAAACACTCATACGTATAAGAAAGTCATACAATTTTAAGAATTTTTTTATACAAAAATTATTTAAAATCCTATTCTAGGTACTTCTATTCTCTTAATAAATCTCTATAGAATGCATACTAAGTGAGATATTCGAAAGAAAGAGCTACCCGCTAAGATTAAAAGTGCTACTTCCGGTCCGAATTTTGAAAATCTATTCATACAAAAAACATTGCAAATCTAGCACTAAATACTTTCGTACTCTACTGAATGCATAATTTACAACATATTTACAAAAAATCGCTATTCGGTAAGGGTCAAAGTGTTATTTCCGGTCCGAATTTTGATATTCTTTTTATACAAAAGATATTGAAAATTAAGTTATAAATACTTTTACACTCGTAATATATCCGTCTCAAGAGCATGACTTGCGAAATATTCGCAAAAAACTGATTTTCGTTAAGAGTAATAGACCTACTTCCGATAGGAATTTCGAAGAACTTTTTAATAAAATTCTTCTCAAAATATTACTTCCGGTTTGAGGATTTCACTGAAAATCTAATCTGTTCTCAAGAGGGAGATTATAGTCGTAAATACAAAATTTGGAATTGATATCTATAGCGGTTTGACCGCTATCGTGGTCAAACACACACACACACATATTGACATACAGAGAGAGAGCGAGAGAGAGAGAGGGGGAGAGAGAAGAAGAGAGAGTGTGTGAGAGAGAGAGAGAGAGAGATATTTTTTAAAAACCACTTTTTCGGAATCTTCAAAACGTGCACATCTCCAAATATCTCGAGGTCGAACATTTTCATCACAATACCTATACTGAGAGATTTCACCCCCATGAAAGGGCGGCAAAAGATTCTGTTGGTGGTTGCGATGTGACTTATCAGTGTAGATTTACAGCAGCTGTAGTTAGAATTTGATACCCGACTGCCTTTGAGCGTCAGAATTTTTTTAGTGTTTTAAAGGGAGATTTCACCCCCATGGACGGGCGGCAAGAGATACTGTTGGTGGTTGCGATGTGACTTATCAGTGTAGGTTTACAGCAGCTGTAGTTAGAATTTGATACCCGACTGCCTTTGAGCGTCAGAATTTTTTTAGTGCTTTAAAGGGAGATTTCACCCCCATGGACGAGCGGCAAGGGATTCTGTTGGTGGTTGCGATGTGACTCATCAGTGTAGGTTTACAGCAGCTGTAGTTAGAATTTGATACCCGACTGCCTTTGAGCGTCAGAATTTTTTTAGTGCTTTAAAGGGAGATTTCACCCTCATGGACGGGCGGCAAGAGATTCTGTTGGTGGTTGTGATGTGACTTATAAGTGTTGGTTTACAGCAGCTGTAGTTAGAATTTGATACCCGACTGCCTTTGAGCGTCAGATTTTTTTTAGTGCTTCAAAGGGAGATTTCACCCCCATGGACAGGCGGCAAGAGATTCTGTTGGTGGTTGCGATGTGACTTATCAGTGTAGATTTACAGCAGCTGTAGTTAGAATTTGATACCCGACTGCCTTTGAGCGTCAGCATTTTTTTAGTGCTTTAAAGGGAGATTTCACCCCCATGGACGGGCGGCAAGGGATTCTGTTGGTGGTTGCGATGTGACTCATCAGTGTAGGTTTACAGCAGCTGTAGTTAGAATTTGATACCCGACTGCCTTTGAGCGTCAGAATTTTTTTAGTGCTTTAAAGGGAGATTTCACCCCCATGGACGGACGGCAAGAGATTCTGTTGGTGGTTGCGATGTGACTTATCAGTGTAGGTTTACAACAGCTGTAGTTAGAATTTGATACCCGACTGCTTTTGAGCGTCAGAATTTTGTTAGTGATTTAAAGGGAGATTTCACCCCCATGGACGGGCGGCAAGAGATTAAGTTGGTGGTTGCGATGTGACTTATCAGTGTAGGTTTACAGCAGCTGTAGTTAGAATTTGATACCCGACTGCCTTTGAGCGTCAGAATTTTTTTAGTGCTTTAAAGGGAGATTACACCCCCATGGACGGGCGGCAAGAGATTCTGTTGGTGGTTGCGATGTGACTTATCAGTGTAGGTTTACAGCAGCTGTAGTTAGAATTTGATACCCGACTGCCTTTGAGCGTCAGCATTTTTTTATTGCTTTAAAGCGAGATTCCACCCCCATGGACGGGCGGCAAGGGATTCTGTTGGTGGTTGCGATGTGACTTATCAGTGTAGGTTTACAGCAGCTGTAGTTAGAATTTGATACCCGACTGCCTTTGAGCGTCAGAATTTTTTTAGTGCTTTAAAGGGAGATTTCACCCCCATAGACGGGCGGCAAGAGGTTCTGTTGGTGGTTGCGATGTGACTTATCAGTGTAGGTTTACAGCAGCTGTAGTTAGAATTTGATACCCGACTGCCTTTGAGCGTCAGAATTTTTTTAGTGCTTTAAAGGGAGATTTCACCCCCATGGACGGGCGGCAAGAGATTCTGTTGGTGGTTGCGATGTGACGTATCAGTGTAGGTTTACAGCAGCTGTAGTTAGAATTTGATACCGTACTGCCTTTGAGCGTCAGAATTTTTTTAGTGCTTTAAAGGAAGATTTCACCCCCATGGACGGGCGGCAAGAGATTCTGTTGGTGGTTGCGATGTGACTTATCAGTGTAGGTTTACAGCAGCTGTAGTTAGAATTTGATACCCGACTGCCTTTGAGCGTCAGCATTTTTTTAGTGCTTTAAAGGGAGATTTCACCCCCACGGACGGGCGGCTAGGGATTCTGTTGGTGGTTGCGATGTGACTTATCAGTGTAGGTTTACAGCAGCTGTAGTTAGAATTTGATACCCGACTGCCTTTGAGCGTCAGAATTTTTTTAGTGCTTTAAAGGGAGATTTCACCCCCATAGACGGGCGGCAAGAGGTTCTGTTGGTGGTTGCGATGTGACTTATCAGTGTAGGTTTACAGCAGCTGTAGTTAGAATTTGATACCCGACTGCCTTTGAGCGTCAGAATTTTTTTAGTGCTTTAAAGGGAGATTTCACCCCCATGGACGGGCGGCAAGAGATTCTGTTGGTGGTTGCGATGTGACGTATCAGTGTAGGTTTACAGCAGCTGTAGTTAGAATTTGATACCGTACTGCCTTTGAGCGTCAGAATTTTTTTAGTGCTTTAAAGGAAGATTTCACCCCCATGGACGGGCGGCAAGAGATTCTGTTGGTGGTTGCGATGTGACTTATCAGTGTAGGTTTACAGCAGCTGTAGTTAGAATTTGATACCCGACTGCCTTTGAGCGTCAGCATTTTTTTAGTGCTTTAAAGGGAGATTTCACCCCCACGGACGGGCGGCTAGGGATTCTGTTGGTGGTTGCGATGTGACTTATCAGTGTAGGTTTACAGCAGCTGTAGTTAGAATTTGATACGCGACTGCTTTTGAGCGTCAGAATTTTTTTAGTGCTTTAAAGGGAGATTTCACCCCCATGGACGGGCGGCAAAAGATTTTGTTGGTGGTTGCGATGTGACTTATCAGTCTAGGTTTACAGCAGCTGTAGTTAGAATTTGATACCCGACTGCCTTTGAGCGTCAGAATTTTTTTAGTGCTTTAAGGGGAGATTTCACCCCCATGAACCGTGTAAGAGATTTTGTTACTGGCTGCGTTGTGGCATGTTTATGTAAATTTAGTGTAGGTGTTGTTACAAGTTTCTACCAGATTGCGGTTATAAATGTTATTTTTTCTTGCGTAGAGGGAGAGTTCACCCTTTCGAGGCAGTCGTCATTAGTCATACTTATTTAATTTTCATGAAACATGTTTATTATTACTATAATTTTAATAAATGTGCAATGTTATATATTGCTTTTATCATGAACCCGCACGCCTATGGTCATTCGGGCATTTCCGTGATTTGGGCTGCTGAGTTAGAGCTGCTAACTTCACGCCGGTTGTTATACACACCGTTGAAATTATGAAAATTGTAATAAATGATGTTTATTTCACTTTACCACACAACAATTACATTGAATTTTTATGTTTTTTAATTACTTTTCAGCGATTTTAAATATCTTAACATAACCCATACATAACAACAAACCGCCTAGTGGAAAAGTTGCATTCGTACCAACACCAACTACTGTCATCCATAGAGTTATAGAGTGGGTAGATAGATGGTCGAACAAACTTGTATTTTTCAATATTTATTTGAAAATTATATGCAAATCAGTAACAAAAGACGTTATAAAATGTATATTATTTATAAATTTGTAGTTTATTTCATTGATTTTTAACATGCCTTTTAATATTATATAATATCCAGTAAATAAGTATACGGAAAGATATAGAGAATGTTTATAGGTGTTTTCTTTCATTTTTTCAAACATTCATAAGTCTCTTTTTGCACATTTACATGATTTATACTGCAAACTTTGTTTACTATTTCGCTTTGTGGCGCACCTTTCCCCCACACTTTTTGGGCTTGCCGCCCTTTTCACTCACGCTTTTCAGGGGGTGGGGGAATAGTGCAGTTTTTGCATTGGATTTTTCAGTTGATTTATATCGGTTTTTTACTTTTTTACCATCTGCCTTCCCCGGTGCAGATTTCGTTCTTTTGTTGCCGCCCCCTTCACACTACCACGCGCGCGCGGGTTTGTGTTAAGGGGGCGGCAACAATATTTGTTTTTGCTTTCTGTACCCCATTCGTTGTCCGTACTGGTATTTATTTCGGTTGATTTATATCAATTTTTTGATGTTTTGCCGCCCCTTCCCCCCACCCCCGCGCGCGCGCGCGGGGGTGGGGGGAAGGGGCGGCAAAACATCAAAAAATTGGTATAAATCAACCGAAATAAATACCAGTACGGACAACGAATGGGGTACAGAAATTGCTATTAATTATTACCGTACAAGTTCGTAATCACATTGAATTAATTTATTGTTAAATGTTTGCATTGCATTTTTCGCTCATTTCTATTTTTGCCACCCCCTTTTCCCCACCATCTCGGGGTGCGAATACAAAATTCATATGAACAATAATTGCAATGCAAACATTCAACAATACATTTTATATGAGAACGTACCTATATATTAATAAGCTTTATGCTTCATTAGGTTCTTATAGAAGTCAAATGAAATTTATGTTTTACTTTAATGTTTACAAATTACATGTCTTACTTTCCCGTGAATTTGTCTGAAATAAATGCTCTTACATGGCAAATTTAATTTGTGTTTTCTTTGTTGTTTTCAAAATATATGTTTTACTTTCATGAGATTTTCTCTAAAATTCATGCACTTACATTGCAAATGATAGACCACTTATTAATAGTATATTTAGTAAGACGGATAATTCTCTGAACAGCTCACAATGTGTCAGTATTTTCAACTTCATTATGTATTTTCCAATTGTTTCTAATAAATAAATACCACTCTTTGGGAGACGGTATAGAAGTAAAAAATCTATAAATTAAGGGAACAATCAAAGTAAAGATTACAGAATAAATTATGTAAATGTGCAAAAAGAGACTTATGAATGTTTGAAAAAAAAGAAAGAAAACACCTATAAACATTCTCTATATCTTTCCGTACTTATTTACTGAATATTATATAATTTTAAAAGGCATGTTAAAAAATCAATGAAATAAACTACAAATATATGAGTAAATTGGAGTATTTACTGGAAATTATACAATATTAAAAGGCATGTTAAAAAATCAATGAAATAAACTGCAAATTTATAAATAATATACATTTTATAACGCCTTTTGTTACTGATTTGCATATAATTTTCAAATAAATATTGATAAATACAAGTTTGTTCGACCATCTATCTACCCACTCTATAACTCTATGGATGACAGTAGTTGGTACGAATGCAACTTTTCCACTAGGTGGTTTGTTGTTATGTATGGGTTATGTTAAGATATTTAAAATCGCTGAAAAGTAATTAAAAAACATAAAAATTCAATGTAATTGTTGTGTGGTAAAGTGAAATAAACATCATTTATTACAATTTTCATAATTTCAACGGTGTGTATAACAGATACGACTAAAAATGTGACATGGAAAATTCACTCGGTGAGCACCTTAATTATTAATTATCTCCGTTCCTGTACGTTTGCACCGATTAATTTATAAGTAAAAGTTGTTCAATTAGTGGTCCTCTATACGGTACACTAGTTTTTTTGTCAAAAATCGGTTGCAACCATATACTCCAATTTTTCCCTAATTTCATTACACTAACCTAATGTACAATTACTAAGTGATGAATATTATATGACAAATATTATGACTGATACTATTACATAACACATACTCCAAATATTCGGTAATCAATGACTAATTACTTTAAAAAAAAAGAATAAATAAACTTCTAAATCTGATCCTACTTTCTCCGTCGGATTACAATGAGTAACATGTTCAAATAATAAAGTGACAAATAACCAAACAGGTCTTGGTCGTGTTTCAGTAGAAAAACAAAGCGTAAATACCTTTGAGACAACTGATTTGTAGCTTCAATAGCGGCCTGGCCAGGGCTGTCAGCGGTCCTTGTCGAAGAGGTCTTGGTTTTCTATGGAGTACTTCTCCCGTCGGGTAAAGATCAAAATGTGAATTATATCCCCAACATGGGTGGCTCGGATTGGTACTGCTTGTCCCAAAGATCAGCAGATTTCCCCAACCGAGGTTACACAGCAAGAGCACTTAGATCGTCTTGTGACGAATTCACTAATGGAATTTTAATTATGTGCTCTAGCTAAACACAATTTTTGCTTCCCGCGGAATACTTTAGATTTTATTTAAACATTCGAACCGCGAAGACTAACCCTCGGCCACTGGGTAAGTTTGACTCTCTTAGGGTACTTTTAGATGGATAATGAATATAATCTGGTAGCGCTTGCCCTTCTTAAAGATTCATCCCCGGCACGGAAGATGATACGTCATACGTTCTGGAATATTTGGTAACGCGTGCATGGAAGGCGTCTCAAAGTCGGGCCCATTTCAATTCTCACGCCATTCCCCATACAAAGGGCTATTGATAAAATACTCGGATTTGTGACGCCAAATTTTTGTCTTCAAGGTAAATATTCTTTTTACCTTGGATAAAATGCTTTTAGAAGAATTTTTAATACGGAGTTGCAAATACATTATAAAGAGCCATTTATTCAAAAAGGAAAAATAAGCTTGGCTGTGGACATTGCAATACATTTATTTTTAAGATTAAAATATAATTTTTCGTAGCCGAAATAATAACTGCATACAGCGTGAGCCAAAAGAAAAAAATATTACGATTAATTTGAAATTCGCGTGTACTCTACTAAATGTTAATTTAAGCAAATAGATATTATTTATTATTTTGATATTAAATTAATTATTACTTGTGAAGTGCCAAAAGCACGCAACAAATCCTCTAAAATGAATATTAACGACAATAAATCGCCGTCTCCATACTTTTAACTAACCCTGTATATATATAATTATAATTGGTTTTTTCTTTGCCGTAAATTCAATAATATAAAAGATATTTTCTTGGGAATAGCGGCATGATACTAATAAAACTATAATTGACTGTAACGTTTCAACATTTTATTAATGTTTTCCTCAGACAGCTGTAATTTTTTTAGAAAAAAGGACAAATTAATTTTTTTTTACTTATAGCTTTACAAATAATTAAAATTAGATCTATTGACTTATGATTAATTTGTATAAAACACTCTGTAAAATAAATAAAAAACAAATTATACATACAACATATAAACATTGTATGACCGATGAACATATACATATAAAATCAACTTACATTTAGTTTTGTTTATTTTCACATTAATAATCGTCTTCTAGTCTTATTTCTTTTTCTCTTTTCCATTATTACCTTCAGTTGTCTCTTTTGTTTTCTTGTTAGTATTGTTTTGTAATTTAAAAATTAGTTTATTCTAAATTATATTAGTGGCCAATGTCATTTTTGTATTAAACCTTGAACAGAGAAACTCTAACATCTGCATTTATGTTAAAAATATAATAAAAGAAAAACCAGACAAAAAATAAGGCACACTGAATTATTTATTCGTATATACAAGGGTTACTTAAAATAAGCTGTTATTAACTTAGTATATTAATACACTAATCAAATAATTCCTAAATAAATGTCGGATAGTCCCTTGATGTCTGTTCGATCACTCACAGCATGTTCTTCCTTGTTTATGTGTATCATTTCTAACACGTTTCGCACTTTGGTATTTTGTACCTTGCTTAAAATACTTGTTTTATCATAATTAAAACCATGTCCCGTGGTGTTACAATGTTTTTTTTAATGATGTAACATTGTTAGCGTATTTATGACCCTTTAATCTTTCTGCTATATGCTGTTTTGTTTGGCCAATGTATACACCATTGCAATTAGCACAAGGAACTTTTTATACTACATGCGTTTCTTGCGTAATTGGTACTTTGTTTCTGGTTTTAGTAAACAAATGTTTTATAATATTATGGTTTCTGTGAGCTACTCTTACGTTGCATGGAGCTAAACCTTTATTTAATTTTTCAGTTAAACCTCGAATATAGGGCAGATAAACATATTTGTTCGTGTTAGATTGAGTTTTATCTTTCTTTTTGTGTTTGTTTTGGTTATAGAGTTTGTGTAGTCTGTGTTTTATTATCCCTTGTGTGAACTTAACTTAAATGCATTGTCTAAGATTGATTTACGCCTTTTAAAGATACTGCATAGGTAGTAGCGACTGGTCTATGCTTAATTATTCACATTTTCACATATATTACACATTCGCATTTACACTCTACGTATATTTAGTCAAGGAAACTTTTTAGATGGCAGATTGTTTTCCATTTGCCATTTTGTTATTAATAATTTTTAAATCATGCCGCTACGCCAATATTATTAATTATTTTTAATGCAATTCGTATATATATATGTTGTCACTGGATTTCAGGTTTTCTTTCGTGTTTCCACTGCTTGGTTTCTGGACGACGTTTCGGCAAAATCACACTTGCCATCTTCAGGTTTGCGATAACTCTCTGCTTCTGCTTCTTATTAACTGTAGACTGACGTTGTCAGGGTTCGGCAAAATCACACTTGCTATCTTCAGGTCTGCGATAACTGTCTGCTTCTGCTTCTTGTTAACAAGAAGCAGAAATTCCATTTCTGTAGTTCTTAGGGAATTTTTTCTCGGCTCTAGTATCCATAGTGTATGTCATTATGTGCCTAGCACATGTTTTACAAATTCTGACTTTCGCTTGCTTGCTCATATACCTATTGCGCCAGGAATATACGTTACTCTGGCTATTCGGATATTCTTCGCACTCTGATGGTTGGCTTTTGATCTCGTGCGTTCTTTCTTGGTTTGAGGAAACTTCCACTGCCAGATAGTCGAGTGTCATAACCTGCTATCATGGAGTTGTATTCTACAACGAGTTTACATCTTAATGGTTCTTTTCAAATAGCGAGTGATTTTGTTTTTGCCGCAGATGCAGGTTTAGGCTCCTGGCTTTCAAATAGACCGAATGTAGGAGTTGTTGTATATTGTCTTCATTTTCAGTGATCAATACGGAGTATATTTTTAATCTCTCGTGTTGAAAATTTGTGTCCATTTCCGTTTTCCGTTATGTGTTTTATTATTTGGTCCATTATTGCATTAAATATTAGAGGGCTTCGCGAATCACCTTGTCCGCCACAAATTTAAGAATATTTCATTGTT
Source organism: Amphimallon solstitiale (assembly GCA_963170755.1). Lineage (NCBI taxonomy): Eukaryota > Metazoa > Arthropoda > Insecta > Coleoptera > Scarabaeidae > Amphimallon > Amphimallon solstitiale. The sequence goes on from OY720680.1 coordinate 37,292,762, forward strand.
TTAAAATATTTGGTCTCAAAAAGTAAAATAATTACGAAAGTATTGGCCTTATATTTTGGCATATCAATAAACTACGTATTTATATATTAGGATCTTACGATGGAAATTAATAGTAGCTTGCTTTTCTAATTATCATTTTGTTATTAGTTTACTATATTTATCAATAAAACATCTATGTCACGATAACATCTTAGCTTAATTCATACATTTCTTGAATATATTGTCTTAGCATAATATATTTTTTTATATATGTATACACAAAAGAAAACCTTATATATTCTTGTTCAAGGGGAACCTACAACTATAATGAAATTTTAAATTTGTGCTATGGAAAATTGTTGACCAATATTAAAAGGAATCAGCATACGATATCTCCAGAAAATCCAAGCGTTATTCAATTTACATCAGTAAGTATAAGTGATAATACTTTAATCATTCTACTGGTAACAAGAGTTGATTATTAAGTTATAAAGCTGGGCTATTTCAAATGAATGTTAACCTTGACAATATTGAAAGAAAAAGTTGAGCAGACCATTAACTCGGAGTTTTTCCTGAAACTTTACAAAATGCGACTGATTGATTTAACTATTTAACTATTCAGTACGTTTATAGTTATAATAATATCTAATGCTATGGTGATAGGATTTAAGTTATCAAAAAAAATTTAAACACCACAAAAGCGACTGGCGTCCTGTTATATAAAAACCGATAGAAATGTGATAACAGTCAATAATCGAGAAAGATTTGCTTACGAACATGTACGAAAAAGTAGTAATAAACGGTTTTTCAAAAGAGGTGATATGTTTTGAAATTGATATAACGACCTTCTTTGAAATGCCAAATTGTATCTTGTTTTCAAGTGCGTTTAGTAGAGTCTGCATTTGCATCATGTAAAGATATACGCTTTAAAAACGTACGAAAATTAATTTTCTTTATCCAAATAAATGCCACTTATCACTTTTTCGAATTTACGTTTGTCGTAGTGTGCCTGCCATTCGACGAATTGTTAGAAATTTCGAGTGTATTTTTTTACATAATGCCCGCGTTCCAGTAAGAAAAAGAAATTCTTGAAATACTGATAATATAGCTGTAATTCAAGCTTGAATTAATGAAAAAACTAATTTATCCATTTCGAGACTTTCACAACAATTGCGGCAGTCTCGAAAGTTTACTTGGCCTGTTTTACGTAAGGATTTGGGTTTACGTCCTTACTGGATTTTCTGACGCAAGCACCAAGGGCTTCACCTTGGATAATCGCATACGTGGTGCGTTTGCTGATTTCGCTTTGGAACAACTTGAAAACTTTGTTGATAAAAGAGTAAACTGCGAGAGAATAGCAACAAGTACCGTGCCTTCAAATACATGCCTCGTTAGAGACGGTCATGCTTTTTTTTATGGTTGGTGACAGTACACCTAATCAAACACAAACTCATAATTTTGATAGTTTGGTTATGTCATGTAAATGTGTGTAAGATATGGCAATTGACATTTTGAAAAATTGTTTATTAGAATAGTCAAAATTAAAAGAAAATAATACTAAAACAGATATTGGAAATGTCGACCATTATTTTCAAGACAAAGTTGAACTCTACGCTTCATGCTTTCAAATCCATTTATTTGAATTTCTTGGGTTATGTTAGCACAAGAATTCACAATAGCACTACGAAGCTCTTCGATTATGTAATGTCTGGTCTTGAAAATGGTATTTTTTAAATATGGAAAAATGTTATAGTCTGAAAATTCAATAGATTCGGCCTTTATTTGATGTAAATCCATATTCCAATAGAAATAAAACACAAACAATTGTTTCAGATTTACACTATATTCAACTTAAAAACACAACAGCTGTTTCGCTACACTGTAGCTTCTTAAGGTGATAACAAATTCTAGAATTTGTTATCACCTGAACAATTGTTTGAGTTTTATTTCTATTGTTATAGTCTGAAATTGTCAGATCCGGAGATCTTGGAGGAAAATTAATAATTCTTGTAACGAAAAATTGTTTCTCGAGATTTGTGCGCTGGTGCATTATGTTGCTGGAAATATCCCTTCCGTAAGTTCAACATCATGGAGTTCATTAATAAAAGACTATAATAATTCATTTCGATATCTTTCAGCTGGTTTCATTAAAAAATATAGACCCAACAATTCGTCTTCATGAAACTGCTAGCCGGACGCCTATTTTTTTGGATGTAGCGTAGTTTCCACAAATTCTAGAGGGTCTTCTGCAGACCAAATTCTCATATTTTGCTTGTTTAAATATCCAGAAAGACGGAACAAGCCTCATCCGAAAAGAAGCATTTGTCGAAAATGTCATTATTATTTATGTTATTCAGAAACCATTGACAATACTGTGTTTTCGTACGAAACTGTTTGAATTCCGAAACTGCTTAAATTTTATATGCAAACAACTTTAAGACCTTTTTAAAAACAGTAAGACATGACACATTAACAACCGAACTTCTTGAGAGAGCTTTGCAATTGATTTTTTGGGTTCATTCGATGTTGAATATCCTCCATACAATCTGCTGATCGTTTTCTGGGTGCTCCACTGCCAGATTTGCGAGTTAATGCCCTTGTTTCACCAAATTTAATTACACAAGCATGAATATGCGTGAGTAACTGGCAGGTTAGAAAAGTGTTGCCGAAAATCATATTTTATGTTGTAACTCTAACATTATAATAAAATAATTTAAAAAATATAAGCGTCTATAATTTGTATGTAAGTATGACAACTGTTAGAATTTGAACTTTTCAAAAGCTTTGCATGTACCTACACCAACATTGATTACTTAATTACTTAAAAAACTTTAATGAGGTAAGATTTAGTTCTTATCTAATCTTAGTTCTATTTCAGAATAATAAATCAAATTTAATTGTTGTCAAAAGGACAAGTGACAATAAACCGAAAGATAATACTATTCAACAATTTTGGGGAACATATTATTATGCTGGAGCGAGCAGGATATTTATGTTTGTTTATAATTTTACGGCTATAATATATTAATAATTTGTTCTTCAGAATTTTATTTTCTACTAATATTTAAAAAAAAACTGTGGTTTTGTAAATATTTAGAAATGACACTCTCAATGGTTTTTGTCTTTCCACGATTTCATTTAAAACAAAAAATGTCACGAATTTGATAATTTAACCAACTTCATAGCTTCAACAACAAGGAGTTAGCAATGGTAAAACACTTAGTAAACACTGTGTGTACCTTAGACCATTTATACATACATTCCGTCCCGCCTTGAATACGAACTGAAGCAAACATCGCCCACCCGTGACGTCACTTAGACAATTTAAACATACTATCTGTCCATCGAATCTTTTGGCTTACGTCATTGATTTTCATCCATCTGAATTAAATCAACACTTCTGGCCCAAATTCATTACATACAAAATAGAATTAAATATTTAAAAATAAATAGGTTATGATGCTTATATCTAATATTTTCTATATTTTATAACATGTTTTATTAATTGGTTAAAATTAGAAAAGCAATATAACGAAAATAAACCAAAACGCAGAGAACAATGTTAAATGTCAAAATTTAATAAATTGACTAACGCAGTAACAGAGTGTCATGGCGGTATATTTTCTCTGTATGTCTTATTACTCTAACGGGGAAGACAACCCCACGTTAAAGTTTAAAATTTCTATCTTTATTTAGTCATTGAGATTGGAAAGAAATGAGTATATATACATTCTAGGTGCCGATGTCCTTGATAACACCACGTAATTGATGGCGTGACCCAAAAGATCCGATGGACAGATAGTATGTATAAATGGTCTAAGTGACGTCACATTCACTGGTGGGCTTGTTTCTGCTGTTGTTGTATGTCTAACGTCTAACGTATATTTATCAAGATTATAATGTTTTTAAACAAATATTCTTCAAATAAGAAGATTGGGGATTTTAATAAACTAAAATGTAGGATTTTCTTTACTTTTGTAGTACAAAGTCCAGGTATGTAGTTGCATCGTGCCCACCCGTGACGTAATCCACATAGAATTATGTTTGGCTTCACTACTTGATAGTTACGGCGTGTCTATATGTTTAAATGATCTAAGGTGTGTACCATGCCACAAGAACAATGAAAACTTCTAAAGCATTTACTCTTAGATCTTAAACAAGATATTGACTTCATATAACACTGCAAAAATTTTTCTAAAATACTTGACAAATGTTCCAATATAAACAGCACATATGGTCAACTCTAGTATAATTAAAAGTACTGGTTTCACTTGTAGGTATGCTTTACTCTCATGAATAAACACTTTTAATTGTGTAATGGCTATTTAGGACTACTTTCAACATCTCATAAATAAGCCAGATTGTACTAACAGATATTATAAAATAAACAGGAGAGTGTGAGTTCTAGAAAGGGAATGGATAAACTAATTAATATGATAAGACATCATTTCCATAGCTTGTCAACACAAATAAAATAATATTTACACAAAATATAGAGCACTCAAAAACAGGAAGAAAGATATTAGTGATAGTGGCAGTGATATTTTGTGTATATTTAATTTTTGGCATTAATTAAATATTGTTTTTCCTCGACAATAAAAATATATGGATATATACCGGATGTCGGCCACCGGCTATATTTCGGCAACCGTTTATCATACAACCTGGCGGAAAAAATCTTGATCGTAAAACAGACCACGGGAATGTCAACAAAAATATTTTTAAGTTTCCAAAATGATCGCAAGCGGTTGCATTTCTCGAGGTGAACTAAAAATTCGATAATTTTTCATTAAATTCAAGTTTAACGTAGGTTAAAATTTTTACTGGCAAAATGTTCAGACATTTTTATACAATTTTCATTTGAAACTGTTTGATCTAACTCCCTTACGAAGGGAAGGGGGGGGGGGCATATCTGCGTACAAAAGTAGTTATAACTTCGGTTTGCCTCAACGGATTTTAATGTTTCTAGGCTCATTAGATAGAGAACTTTACGGAGACTGGAAGAGTATGTAGTAGGAAATTGCGTCTTTGTCCAAAAAAATAACAGGGGACGCTGCTCTTAATTTATGTATATTACTTATTTTTCCTGTAAAATTTTAAATGAAACGATGTATTTTTAAAATCATAATATTAAAGCACATGAAAAACTAAACAGAATGATGGAAACCGAAAGTTTTTACCTTTTCTCTTGACGAAAATAATGTCATACAAAGACAATCCAGAAAAATAACATTTTTAGATATAAATTTATTTATTTAAACTTGTTTTATTTCTTGGGATTGTGGTTGGTTTTAATTAAAACTAATCTTTTTCTAACAACGTTTCGATGTATTTAACATATTTTTCAAAGTGTATACAATAGATTACTATAAAAAATTACAAAATAACAGTTTACGATACAACATGATTTATACTAACAATAATTAAAATTCTTTTTATGTATGGCAACAGGCAACTTACCTTTAAATTCGTTTTATCAATCATTGAATAGTATAAATTTGATAGATTTGCAATGTCAGATCATGTTGTATTGATTTTTTAATTCATTCCATATTTTACATTGAATTCCCCTTTTAAATGTTTTCAAATTCTCTATTTATTAGTGTTTAAATTTCATTTTTCTTCTTTTGCAACATTAAAATTAAATAATAATAATAATCAATAATATATCTTTATTGCCCAACAGATATCTATCTAATTATGGGACAACAGCAAAATAATTTCCATAACTCATGAAGTACGTATACAATAACGAGAAAAAACAATATAATATAATTAGTTATAAACAATTCCTCTACTCATTAGTAATGAAAGGGTATAAAAATTGATATTTAATTCATCCCCGCGTATAAAATAAAAGTATGTAAAAGAACCTAAACATAAATAAGAAAATATATTGACGAAGTAATATAAACCCAACAAACAAAATATCTTTAAATAAGAAAGTACAAAACATAAAACAAAAAAACTTCATCTTGACACATGTCCAAAGTGTTCACCATTATTTGCAATACATGTTTACTCATCGATTAATAGAGAGCACAGCTACTTTATTTACGAAAGCAGAAATTGTATTGATCGCATTTGTAATTTTTTTAATCATATTTTCACGCGTAGTCGGCTTTTTGTGATAAACTATGTCTTTTATACTGCTCCTACGGGAGAGTACCTAAAGTCTTCTTTCTGGATAATTTAGGGAATATTGCGGGAAGGAAGAAATGCACTTTGAAATCATTGAAAATTGTACATTCTGATCATGTCATACACTTCAACGTTAGAATATGACATTATCCAACTTAATAATTATGTGCAGTTGTCCAAAAAGGCTTAATTTAGTCACGGTGCATGCCATATTGTACGATGGAAATTTAAATAAAAGCAAACTTATACACTGTACAGTATTATTATTATTATTTTATTTCAATGTTGGAAAAACAAGAAATGAAATTTATAAAATAATTGCTACAGAGAATTTGAAAACATTTAAAAGGAGAATTCAACTTAATACGAGTATACGCAATTAATTAAAAAAATCGGTGAAAATATTTAAATGGATACATCTATGGAAGAGTATGATGGAAATTCAAATGAAAGCAAATTGTACACTGTCTAGTCATCCTCTTAAAATAAAAATAAAGTTATTACTAGCAGTAAATAAATAAATTTATATTTAATTTTTTATTTTTTTTTGATTGTCTTCGTATGACTTCGTCAAGAAAAAACGTGTCAACTTCCGGTTTTCATCATTCTCTTCAGTTTTTATGTGCTCAAATATTACAATATTAAAAATATATCGTTCCATTTAAAATCTTACAGAAAAAACAAGTAATAAATTGAGAACAGCGCCCGTTTTTTTCCACAATCACGCAATTTCGCCCTACATACCCATCAATTCTTTGTAAAATTCTCTATCTAATGAACTTGGAAACATTAAAATCCGTAGAGGCAAACAACCGAAGTTATACCTACTTTTGTACGTAGACATACCCCATTCCACCCCCCCCCCTTCCTAAAGAAGCTAGATCAAACAGTTTCAAATGAAAATTGTATAAAAACGTCTAAAAGTGTTGCTAGTATAAATTTTAACCCATCTTAAACTTGTATTTAATAAAAAATTATCGAATTTTTAATTCACCATGAGAATTGCGCCCCCTTACGATCATTTTGGAAACTTAAAAGTATTTTTGTTGAAATTCCCGTATGGTCCGTTTTATTATCAAGATTCTTTCTGCCAGGTGGTACGAGATATGGCGGGTGACCTAGCTTGAACAGACACACGGTATATATTTCCTTATAATTTTAATGTATGTTATGCGTGATTTTCTAAATTTTATATTTGCTTTAAATAATATACATTTGAGACTAGTATTGGGTTATGAGTATTTAAATCTGTCCAAGCTTTGTCGCAAAGCTTCTATATTTGTCAAGCATCAAAGTTAACAATTAGGCTTTGCACTTATGATATTTCTCATATTTGTTTATTTGGATTCAAAATATTTATTCCGTATGGTCCGTTTTATTATCAAGATTCTTTCTGCCAGGTGGTACGAGATATGGCGGGTGACCTAGCTTGAACAGACACACGGTATATATTTCCTTATAATTTTAATGTATGTTATGCGTGATTTTCTAAATTTTATATTTGCTTTAAATAATATACATTTGAGACTAGTATTGGGTTATGAGTATTTAAATCTGTCCAAGCTTTGTCGCAAAGCTTCTATATTTGTCAAGCATCAAAGTTAACAATTAGGCTTTGCACTTATGATATTTCTCATATTTGTTTATTTGGATTCAAAATATTTATTCCGATAACATAATCGTCAATCTTATATAGAATTAAAAAAAAACATTCAAGCTGGTTGTTTTAGCAAAAGCTCTTATTTTAAAACTCATTTTGATGGAAATGTCAACTGCATTTCTAGGATGACGCTCGGTCGAAAAAAAAGATGAACTACGATGATTTTGTATTGCGTAAGATACTCTTAAGCCGTAAGAAATATCAAATATACAAAAGTTAAATGATTTAAATAAAATAAAGCACAATACACATATCGGCAAGCGGGTTCTACACATATATTTAAACTACCCCAATTTACATATAAAAGAGACTTACCATTGTGTTTAGTTAGAGGGTAGCTCAGCAACACAATGCTACACACTAGCAGTTATCTAATTAAACTTCGATATTATCACACGATATCCTTCTATTCGATAATAAACTGTAAAATACATGTCTCTACGTATCTTAATATTTAATCCTATCTATTCAATTATCTAATCTAGCTCTTCTAACATGTAATATTAGTTATTCCAAAAAACAAAACTATAGGCAGAACCTTTCACCGACATTCAAATCCCCTTCCAAAGTAATACCGACCGAAATTGACCGATTGAAAAACGCTTACCTATCTTAACTTCTTTTCTCAAAACTTTTAGCAAACTTAACATCAAAACTATTTTCAAAATCCATTCCAAATTATCCGATTTTTTTCGCTTGTGGCCGGGTCTGTACTGTCTAAGCATAGACTGGGAACCAGCCATCAGGCGCAGTACAGTTCTGCAAATATTCTCTCCAAGGGTTTCTATTACTATCGAGAAATATCCCAGCAACCTGAATCAAGATAAAGGATAATATGTACCACTCCTTAGAAGTCTCTCATTTAAACTCAACTAACTATAATATACACTACACGCTCCATTATACTGTAAAACGAAACACAATATAAGCCCGTAATAGAAAGAACAACCCTGAAGACGTGCCTTATAGACGACGACAAGGTGTTATACCAGAAACCAAGTAGTACGTTAATAAAAGTTGATTTAGCCCGTTTTCTAGGCCACTCACATATACAAATTCTGTTATAAAATATCGAACGTTAATTTTCAATTTCAACATTTAGGGTACTACAGGGAAACCAAAGGCAGCTATGATAAGCCACTTCAGTATGGTTAATAATTCATATGTCATCGCTAAAAGAACAGAGTTTAATAAAAAAAATCATATTGCATGTTTACCAAATCCACTGTTTCACGCTTTTGGAATAGTGATAGGTGTGCTAGCACCTATGCATTTTGGTTCTACACTCGTTCTCCCATCAATAGGATATAATGCTAATGAGACGTTAGATGCTCTTAAAGAAGAAAAGTAAGTAAATTTGATCATTTTGTACTTTAATTACAGATATGTACTATATGACAAAAGAAACAAATCACCCATTAAAAGTATATATTTTTTAACCAAATTTTGTGTAAATATTTGGTTGAAAATATATAAATATACCTATAAATTCGTACCCTTTATAGAGAAAAATTCTTAATGAGTTAGCATTCCAAGAAAAACAATTCAGTCTGGAATTTTTCTTCGCAGGCGTCAACAAGACGATTTATGGACTGCTGTCGAAGCTCACTCCAATAAACTTGTAGGGCATCATGTAGCTTTTGTATGTTCATTGAAGGATTAGGACCCAGTACCTTGACCTATCATATCCCAGCTACAACAAGCACTATAGTTCAATATAACGTTGAACATTTAAATGGTCTCGAAGGAATATTAATGAAGTACTATTTCGTATGCTAATTCCACTCCAAATGATCAGTTTTCTAGTAAGTGAAGCCTTAAGTTCTATGCAATTATTCAAAAACTGTCTTTTTCCCCGTCGACGTCGACACGATCATCATTGTTCCGCAAAAAAGGTCGAGATTGGCCTGATGAGAAGATATTGTTCCACTCTTCATCCCTATCTGCACATTATTCAAAATAATAGCACGATGCCGATTAGTAAGAAGCACTATAAGTTTGAACGATAGGAAATCAACGCAAACGAACGAATATACGAAAGGCAATGTTATTCTGTATCTACCAAAACAAACGCATTTCCCACAAAAATTGAGATACTATGCCGTTCCTTAAGGATAAACAATCTTAGTCTGCCCTCTAGTCATTTGGTGGTTCTTCTAAGTTATTCAAAGCCTCCTTTACGGAGTTATTTACTTTCATCAGACCAATGGTATAATAAAAAATACTTTTCATAATTCCCTACTGTTAAATGTGCTTTCTGAACTTCATTTGAATCAATGTCCGTTTTTGATCGTAGTGCAATATCACAAATATATACAAAACCAGTTCTTCTGGTGCAATTTGCTAAGTTTAAGGCATGTTTGATCGAATTAAAGCGTTGTTTGGTCCTAATTTCTCAACATAGTATTCCACCACCGACGAAGATTTTCAACCTCAAAAATTTTTCAACTTCAGGAGATTTTCCCGCTTTTTAACCGACATAGTAGCAGCAAATCTTCCAAAAGTCTACTTATCTTTTGTATTTGCTAATGTAATAATTATAAGTCCACATGTATATTGAATGTTATCACAAGAAATTACAAATACAGTAAAACTATTTCTATTCTATAAGAATTTCTCCAATAGTCTTATTTACATATTTGATTATTGTTTCAGCTGTTTGCCTTATCGCTTTATTTGGTTTCTAGCATTCAAAAGAAACTATTCCCTTCCTGAAACCAACTAACAGAATGTCTTAACCATAATACATTATTTTATCTAGCATTAACCTGGCGATATAATCTTTTTATGTATCTTTAAGCATGTGTCTCTAACTAGCATCGAAATTTTGCTCCATACCCTATTCAGTGCAAAATTGTTCGTTCAATTAAAAAAAATAGATTAAAATGTCCTCATTTACACCACCAATATTATTTCTCTTCTACCACGTTGTAAAAGCTTCATATTCCTTAACAAATGGATTCTTTGTTTTGCTGGATAATAGCACACAACTCCACTGGAGCTGTTTCCTTTGATTATTTTCAGAATATTAGAAAAAAATTCATTTTCTTCCATGGCTTCAACTTGGCCTTTCTTTTTATACAACCGTTGCTACGGTATCACAAATTTTATTTATATTAAAAAAACGTAAAATTTACGAATCATCCTCAAATATTGTAGTCGTAGCATTATGAAAAGTCCTGAATGCCACACTATCCATATGCAAATAACATACTCGATTGTTTGGAAAATCTCGGCTGTCTCTTAGATTAGAATATTCAACGCGTCTGTTAATTGTGACACAAACAACTATATCGCTTTTGGAAAGTTATTTAGTACGTACCTAATCTCAAAAAAGAAATCGAGATTAAAACTAAAACTAAAACAAAAGTAATTTTAGGTGTACAATATTATGTGGCACACCCACAATGCACGTTGACTTAATTGATGTTCAGTCTAAAAGAAATGAAGATATTTCTCTGGAGATTGCTTTAACTGGTGGTGCTCTATGTTCTCCTCAATTATTTAAAAATATGCAGTCAATATTAAAAGTACAGAAAGTTAAGGTTAGTATTTTAGTAATTTAAGATTATGTAGAAAGCAAGTAGATAGCTAAAATATAATTCTATATCACACACTATACGTACTTACTAATAATGATAGATAATTTATTCAGTGCGTAGTTATGCGGGATGAGTCTGCATTTGTTGCGGTGGACGATCACCATCTGGCCCCTTTAATACAACTCGATGCTGGAAGTGGTGGCTGCGCTAGTTTTCCTAGAATTGAGTCTAGATCTTACAATTTCGGGAAATGTGATTTCAATGAACTTTACTTGTATCTCTTGAGTGTGAACTGGACGATGCTGGATGGGTGTAATGATATTAATGGGGCTTGTGAAATATTTTATAATACACTATATGCAGCGCTTGACTTATAAGTGCCTACTTGTACTCGCTACTCGAGAAGCTATCCGAGGTGGTATTCATCTGATTTAATAGCTAATATTAAGTTGAAATATTACTTTTTCAAGAAATTCAAACGTTACAACTGCCTCTTCTCGTTGGCCAATTTCAAAAATATTCGTCTATTAGTAAACAGACAATCTCGAGACGCTTACAGTGCGTACTTGGGTCGGGTTCAGCATGATGTTTCTCGTAACCCAAAGAAATTTTCGTCTTTTATCAGAGACAAAGAGAATCGCAGCCGTACACCTGGTCGCATGTCGTATAACGGCAACAGTTGCGATACGCCGCAGGACATACTTAATGGATTTGCGGTCTACTTCAGCAGTGTCTTTGGTACCCCCTCTTCTGTTGCAGACCTTCCCACTGTGCAGAATTGCAACTGCAATATTCATTTTGATTGCTTCTCGAAAGATACTATTATCACTGCTATTAATAGCTTGAAAAATGATTTCACCTATGGACATGACCGTATTCCTGCCTTCTTAATTAAGGACTGCAAGTTTGTCTTCGTGAGGCCGCTACTCAAAATATTTCAACTCGCTTTGAGTTCCTCTACCTTTCCTGACGTCTGGAAAATTGCCAGAATTACGCCCGTCTTCAAGACTGGTGATCAGACAGTTATCACAAACTACAGGCCCATTGCAATTCAAATTTTTGAACTCTGTATTCATTCAGGTCTTTATCCATTTGTTACGCGGAATTTGTCACCTTATCAGCATGGTTTTCTGGATGCGAGATCCACCGTTACCAATCTCTGCCATGTCACGCAATTAATTTCAGATAGTTTGGATGGTAGGTGGCAGGTTGATGTGGTGTATACTGATTTTGCCAAGGCCTTTGATCGCTTGGATCACACTATTCTTGCCATGAAACTCAGAGCCTTCGGCCTCAGTGATGCTCTTGTTAGCCTTCTTATGTCCTATGCGAGTAATCGTTCTCAGTACATTTTTTACAATGGATCATCTTCTTTCAACTACACCGCTTCGTCTGGGATCCCACAGGGTTCTAATCTGGGTCCCTTCATATTCAATATGTTCATTAATGATGTCACTTCCGTGATCAGTTGCGATAAGCTCCTCTTCGCGGATGATGATTTTTTGTAGTATCTCTTCGATTTCAGACTGTATTCGCATTCAGACTGACCTGGATAACATCTTTCATTGGTGTACTATGAATAACTTACCACTAAATGTATCGAAGTGTAAGTCTATGTCTTTCTCGCGCTGTGCGGAACCATGTACTTTTATTTATAGTTTAAACGGCGTGGATTTGGAACGGGTTCAGACAATGCGGGACTTGGGTGTGATTTTTGACATGAGACACACGTTCGTTGACCACATAAACAATGTAACTTCTACTGCTTTGAGAATGCTGGGATTCATCGTCCGCAATTGCAAATCTTTTACCAATCCTGAATCATTAAAGGCGTTATACTTCTCGTTGGTCAGGTCACGTCTTGAGTATGCTTGTGTGATGTGGTATCCACTATATCACTGTCGTATGCAGCAGCTTGAATTGGTTCAGCGCAAGTTTGTTAAATTTCTATGGAGTCGAGTTGACGGAGTTTATCCGTGTAGGAATGCTGACCACTGTCTATTGTTAGCCCGTTTTGAATTAACCTCTCTCCATTTCAGGAGTATTGCGTCGGGTATATGCTTCTTGTTTAAGCCGCTTCACAACGTAGTTGATTCTCCTGCATTACTCCAGCAAATAAGGTTTGCTGTGCCCCGTCCTGCGTCGCGCCATGCCCTTACTTTCAATTTGCCTTTCCCGAAAACTAATGTCGCTGTTAGATCACCTCTTTATTCCATGTGTTCTAATTTTAATGAAATCAGCGTACACTGCGACGTCAATTGCTCCAGCATCGGGTTTGTTAGGGCAGTAATCGCGGAGCACTTTAACAAATATTATACACCGTGTTTCATGTAACTAGCACATTAGAAGTTTTTGTGCTTACAACGCGAATTTTTTCCAGAAGTTTTGCCTTCTCACTTAATTGACCGCAATCTTTCAACTTAAAATATTTTTAAACTCGTGCAACTTCCGGTTATACCGGAAGTAGGCGCCATCTTTGTTATTTTAAATGTGACACCCTGTATTTTATTCGAGATTTGAATTGCTTATTTAAATAGAAGAACAGAGATACCGGGTTGGATTATGTCAAAGTCAACCGTTTCGGAGTTATTCAACTGTTTTCCATTTTTAGGGCACTTGAACGTAAATTTTAAAAGTTCTTTATCTGAGACATGAAAAAAGATAAACAAGTATTGTCCTATTCGAATATCACCAGGTTTTGCAATAATATTACACAGGGTGTTCTCTAATTAATTTACAATTATACACATTTCAAATGCAAGAAACTCAATTTTTTCAAATGAAACACCCTATATATTTTCGCATTTTCTAAAGCAGAAAAAAATTGTCTTTCGATCCACTATTACATTCCCTATACCTATCTCTAGAGGTTTTTCAGTTATTGGGGAGATCAGCCTGAAGGCCCAATATTTTGCCAAATAAAACTGAAAAAATAATAGTTTAAGTATAGGAGGAGTGGATTAATAGTCATTTGTAAGCATGTTACGGGCATGGAAAAAAAGTCTTCTAGTTCAAAACCAAAAATTTATTAATTGCGAAAACATTTTTGATCTCACGGTATAAGTCAAACAAAGAAAACAAAAACAAATCTAAAACCAAATCACAGCAAGTGTTCAATATGTCCACCGCCTACTTCAATGCATTTATTTAACCTTGTTTGGAGCTGGTCAGTCGTTGCACGTTCAATCATTTGAACTTCAATTTGGTCAAATGCTCTTCGCACCCTATCCTCTAGTTCTTGCCTGGAGTTAACTGGTGTTGCATAGACCTCTTTTTTTTATGTAACTCCATAAAAAAAAAGTCAACTGGAGTTAAATCCGGAGATCTAGCAGGCCAAAGACATGGTCCATTTGGACCAATCCACCTATCCTCAAATAGCTGGGTCAACTCTTGATATACAGCATGAGTAGAGTGAGCTGGCGCTCCATCCAGTTGAAACCAATAATAGTTTTGGTGTGGCATGTCATTGACTATGTTTGCCACCACTTCCCTAATGATTCGCAAATATCTTTCGGACGTTAGCCTTTCATCATAAATATGATAAAATACCCTTCCCCACCCTATTATGGCGAATACATTAAAACTAAATTGATATTGAAAATGGCTTACTCGTGAAAAGTGGGGATTTTCATCTGCCCAAAAATGACAATTTTTATTATTTACAACGCCTCGCCTGGTAAACTTGGATTCATCCGACCATAAAATCTTTCGTAACATGTCCGGATCTTCCTGTTTACGAATAGTTAGCCACTCACAAAAATCAATTCTTCTCTGAGCGTCTCCATTTCTCAGTTCGTGGACTTTCCTTTGTGCATATGGGTGCCATTTGTTCTTTGCTAGCACGCGTTGAATTGACGTCATACTAATATCTAAATCCACCTTTGCTTTACGTATCGAAGCATGGGGATGAGCTGTGAAATATCCCAGAATATTAATTTCGTTGTTTTCTTCACCTGTTACTGGCTTAGTACAATTTCTTTTTGTGATCATATTCCAATGGCGCAAAAAATGTGTTTCAATTTTTGCAAATTTGAATCGATTCATCGGAGGCAAATTAGGGTATCTCTGATTGAACACACGGCAAGTTCTACTTATTATGCGATTACATTCTCCGTGTATGTAAAATAAATTAAGGATACTTTCATTTGGATAATTATTATTTATGCACTAATCAAATCATTCAGTAAAGTACAAAAAATATCCAAGCATCAAATTAATAACACTGACAGCGAACGAAATTTTGACAACTAAACATTTTGTTACTTCCAAGGCATTCTTGAAATTGTGTGTGATAAATGGCAAAATATCGGGCCTTCAGGTTGATCTCCCCAATAACTCAAAAACCTGTAGAGATAGGTATAGGGAATGTAATAGTGGATCGAAAGACAATTTTTTTCTGCTTCAGAAAAGGCGAAAATATACAGGGTGTTTCATTTGAAAAAATTGAGTTTCTTGCATTTGAAATGTGTATAATTGTAAATTAATTAGAGAACACCCTGTGTAATATTATTGCAAAACCTGGTGATATTCGAATAGGACAATACTTTGACTATCTCAGGAACAAATTTCAATTGTTTATCTTTTTTCATGTCTCAGATAAAGAACTTTTAAAATTTACGTTCAAGTGCCCTAAAAATGGAAAACAGTTGAATAACTCCGAAACGGTTGACTTTGACATAATCCAACCCGGTATCTCTGTTCTTCTATTTAAATAAACAATTCAAATCTCGAATAAAATACAGGGTGTCACATTTAAAATAACAAAGATGGCGCCTACTTCCGGTGCAACCGGAAGTTGCACGAGTTTAAAAATATTTTAACTTGAAAGATTGCGGTCAATTATGTGAGAAGGCAAAACTTCTGGAAAAAATTCGCGTTGTAAGCACAAAAACTTCTAATGTGCTAGTTACATGAAACACGGTGTATACATTCGTTGTCACTACATGCTCTAAATATTTAATTTTTCCTTTCTTTTTTTCTTTGTTCTATTATATAACTTGTATGTACATACTTCATTCATTATTGTAATGTTCCAATAAATTGTCCTGTAATTGGTAGTAACTTTTGGGCAATAAAGCTTATTATTATTATTATTATTATTATTATTATAATTGTTATGTTATAATTATATTTTGCTAAAATTACTGCAAAACAGAACACATCAAATCTCTAGAAACTTATCACAACATACAATCATTTGCTAACACGTATTATTTATTTAGTCACTGTATGGTTTAACTGAAAGTACTGCGGTTGTATTTCATTCTATGGAAAATGATGATGAATACCATACTATACAAACTGTTGGACACTTGGGCGAACATTTAGAAGCAAAAGTGATTGACGCTGAAGGTCTTATTGTGCCCCTTGGAGAAGTAGGTGAGTTATGTATACGAGGCTACACAAGTATGTTAGGATATTGGGGAGATGAAGAAAGGACAAGAGAAGTTAAAGGAACAGATGGATGGTTAAAAACAGGGTAATGGTTACACCAATTAATATTATTTTTTTCCCGTGGTTGCATAATATGCACAGAAAGAAACGTATTTCTTTTTATCAATAAAGTTTGCAATAAGTGAAAAAAAATAATGCTAAGAAACTGTTATTAATTTATTCTGAAATAATATTATATAAAATGTTGCACTGTTTATAACAGTCAACAAAATAAGTACCTTCAATATGGGTTACTTGGAATCTCAAGGTATTACTTGAACCCACAGGATTTTTTTTTCATCAGTTACAACGCCTTTTATAATGCAATATAGTGTGTCCCTTCACCTTGAATTCGTTAGATGGTACCACAATGTACCACTGTAAATGCTCATATTAATTACGTGGTAATCAACTATGTAGCAGTATAGTTTGTAGGGTATGGTGACCAACTAACCACTCTAATCTCTCTAATTAATACAGCAAAAAGTACATCAGCATTCAAAACGTAGACTAAAGTATGCCGTATTGATGGTGCTTATATGAAAGAAATTATATGCTCCATACAAACGTTTTTGATTCTAAAAAAACAATATCTTCTTTTAATTTAATTTTATAGAGACTTTTATTTCTATGCAGTATAATTTCAATGATTTGTATACTTTAACGTATAAATTGACGTACTTCTAGAGACCAATTTATTATGGAAGAGAATGGTTATGGTAAAGTCGTAGGCCGACTGAAGGATATGGTTATTAGGGGTGGTGAAAATATATTTCCAAAAGAAATTGAAGAATTTCTGGACACTCATCCAGATATATTAGAAGCACAAGTAAAATGCAGTTAAGACTACAATAGCCGTAAGCTAATACTGTTATTTTACATTGTAGGTAATTGGTGTGCCACATGAAAGACTTGGTGAAGAAGTCTGCGCAATTATAAGATTAAAAACGGGGAAGACATTAACTAGAGAACAATTAGCTGAATTTTGTAAAGGAAAAATATCTCATTTTAAAATACCTACTTATCTAAAAGTAGTAGATAATTTTCCCAAGACAGCTTCTGGAAAAATTCAGAAATATAGATTAAAAGAATTGGTATAATAAAATTAGCCAATAGCAAGAGAGAAATGTAATTCTTAATAAACCATTTTTATACTTATTACTTAGTGTTTCATACTTTTGGGAGTCAATCTACTCGAAAAACATTAAAACTTAGGACCCCCTCCTATATGGATAAATATGATAATAATTCCAAGAGTACATACCAGAACTGCTTTTTTAGGCGTTTATAACCATCTATATGAATCCGAAAATGTCAGCTTGAAGAAGTTGAATATACTTTTTGTGTGAAATTTGTATGTTAGAACACTACACTTTAGAAACATAACATAAGCCAATAAGTAATGAATCCGTGTTGTCAGCAAGAATAAGCGAATCAAGAAGCAATTGACCTAATGCATAAAAAGTAAATGCATAGCACATAGCGCATTTAATTAACAGTATTCTAGATTACAATAACGTGTAAACTAGAAAGATGTTGGTTAATTAAATAAAATTTGGTAATTATATGTACAAATAATAATTACCGCACAATAAATAATTAGGTTATCATTTCAGCATTTTAAATCTTTGCCAGATCTTAACCGGTGTTGGCATATAATAATTTCAGATTACGAGGGTTAATGTATAAGTTGTCATTTTTCAAATTAAATTTTGGAAGACTTAAGTCGGATGTTCATTATTTTTTTTATACAATCATTTGTCATAGTTTCAATTAATTCTTAAGTACCACGCGATCATTTACATTCTAAATTATAGCAGGCGGGATTTTTTCTATTAGGTTGTCCAGAATGTCAATTATTGATTAATTAACATTTTGAAACGTCACTTTGACAATTAAAATTGTAAATTAGTACTTATATACCAACTTAATTTAAATTTCACAGCCTGCTCTAATTTAGAATTTAAATGATCGCGCGGTACATTTATATTTATATACCGTGTGTCCACGTATTGACACATTTGTAGAATTCTTTGTAAATTTGAAACTAATACACAGGCTGTCCAAAAATATGGTACCTCTATCACTGTAGATTCACGTTTGTCATATATCTTTATTTTTGTGTATAACGAATTAATATCTCTCATAACCTTATGTAATTATTTGTTTTTTCTTTTTATCTTAAAATTTCTATTTCATATTTAACATTATATTTTAAGCAACTCATTGAATATTAAATTGTTCGTTGTTGGGAATTTGTGGTTCTGTCTTATCTTATGCTACCTTGAATATATAAACTGATTTTTTCTCCCGGATCAAAGATCATTTTGGGGTGGGGAACATTACACATAGAGAGATGGCGTCCGTAAATTCATACATCTGAGATTCTGTGTAAATCCACGACCCACAAACGATTGAGTTAGAGGCAATTCCCTTCACCATATGTATCACCTGTACGCACGTGTAGTGATAGGTAAGGCATCCTTGAAGGTGTAAACATAAACTTATCCGAAACTTTGGTGATTTAATAAGCGGCGACGCCATTTTTTTGCGCCCTTGTTTGATTTTGACATTAATTTAATTTAAATTAGGTTTGTAGTATAAATGTAGTTGGTATAAAAGAAAACGCAATTACATATATGTAGCATTTATCTATATTTATTAGAGACTTAAGAAATATCTCTAAATTTTCGCGTATACGTTTTACTACACATTATAGTTACCATGGAATATTTTATAAAACATATTCACAGTTTTAAATATTTTATAACAAATGCAACAGTGCTCAAAAATGGGGTATGTTGGAATGTTCTTTGGCAGTAACAAATAATACCCGTCTATATATTCCTGAAACTAAGTTAACAATAAAGATAACAAAATTATAAAAATAGACAATAACAGAAACAATCAATTAACAAGTACTTATACTTACATAATTTACTTATTTAAAAACATGAAAGTAGCTGTACAGTCAAATCCACAAGATGTAATTGAAAAGTTAGTGTAAAATAATGAAAACCACCCACAATTCGCCGCGTACGTTTAGCTACCTATTGTAGTACAAGAGTTTGATATAATTATTTTTAATACCCTAAGTCCTTGATCACAGTGAACATAAGAAACATAAGAACTAAGAAACTCATAAAACGTAGGATACCCATAGGAGATACATAAAGCGTAAAATTTAATTACTGTTCACGATGTACGTACATAGGCAAACAGAATAGGTATAAAGATTAGCGCAAGCGGTATTGTGGTATATGGTTCTCAGTATTGGAATTTCTGTAGATTGGATAATATTCTGATAACTATTACCCTTATTGGTATTAAGAAGACGTAAAACTTTGGTCATTCTATTTTGCGTGTGAAATTGAAAATACACGAGTTATTCAATAATTACAAATTTACCCTTAAATTGAAGATGGCGGCTGAAGCAATGGGGTGCTATTCCCGAAAACTGAAATGTAAGCTACCAGTGCTGCATCTTATACACACTTTTCGTAATCGTTTCCAAGAATGGGAAAGGCAGAAAGGAGCAGATTCGATTAACGTGATTTATAAAAAACAAGACATTTTTGGATACTGCATTATGTATACAATAAATTTGTTTCATTTAAATCTCTTTGTTTTAATTGCATTTTAGAGAATTATATTTATATGAATTAGAAACATCTTGAATTACAATTTAAAATATTGTAAGCTATGTATCTTAAACAGAATTAACAAATATAAACTGATTTACTTACATTTATTTAACAAAGACACAAATAATGCTGTGGGATTAAACTCAAATATATAAAAAAAACAGCTTATATTTAATGTTTTTTTTCTGTTCATAAATGAGAATATAATAAGAATAAGATATGTTCCGAACTTGGGATACAATAATGAGGTGAAACAGAAGACTCAAATATTCGGGATAATCTTTAAGAATATGTTTAATTCTAAGGGATTTATCAGATATCTTTCATATAATAATACTGCAATTAATGCTTTTATTTAATGCAAGTACATAATGCTTATTTTATATCAAGAATTAAATTTTTTATATTGGCTATTAACTTGAATTCCTACAGCACTTACATTTTTAACAAATTAAAAACAACTTCAAAACTATATTTATTAATATATTTCACTAAGTACGAGAAGTTATATTAATTTGATAAATCTCAATTCCTAGGCGCTTTCGCTCGTTGTAACTTCTGTGCAAATTGCTCTATTATTAAGGTTTTTATGATAAACCTCATTCGTTTCTAATTCTATTATATAAAAAAAAAGAACTTTACGCACACTCAAAGGTCCTAGAATATAAAAATATATCCCCGCATACACAAATAGTTGATACTTCTTCCGAAAACATATTTCAATTACAAATTTAAAATTATATGTAGGTATATTTCTTTGCTCTATCGAAATAAATAAATATAGAAATAAATATAATCCAATTTCCTATAATATTTTTAAAAATACATTCATTTAATTCTGGGATTTGCTTTGTTGTTTCTCCACTTCAATCAATAAATCAGATTTTATGAGATTATTTTCTTCAGGTTGGCAGAAATCTTCAATAAAATAGTGTATCATATCGTGGAGCAGATTTTCGATTTCTTGCTTTGATCTGAAATGCAAAACAACATTTATTTAAAGTGTGTCAGCATTATTCCCAATTAACACTGACAATATTAGTTAGGCTCTCGCACGATTCAAATGAAAATATCGACAGTTATGATATAGCACTCTAATCATTTGGCTGTACACATAGCAATTCTGTAGCATATGTCGCCATATTAATTTTACATTATGATCCTCGACAAAAAAAAACATGTTTTATAACCTATTTAATTAAAAAAAATCTAAATTATCATAATGCATTACCCGATAATAAATGTATAAGTTAAACAAGATTTTCAGTTATGGAGTATCATAAATATTGTAGCTTTGTCGTTTCAGAATACTGTTTGTGAAGTATACATAACCTCACAATGATTATGTGTTAAGCAACGTTCTCAATGCATAAAGGTGTAATATTTGCCTCTCTTTAATAGCTTGACATTAAAGGTTCTACTAGCTTATCTCGAAAAAGACAATGATAATCAGCAGAATAATGAGAAAATTGTATCAATAATGCTATCGTCAAACAAAGGCCTATCAGGAATTGACTGCTGAAGACTCCTGGGAAGAAGTGAATAAGAAAATATTCCGTGCGTTCAGGGAGTTACGGCGCTGGAAGCGAATATCGCTAGAGCTTGTGGCTAGCGCCAGAAATCATTGAACAGGTCACACTAATAAATTTTAAAATTGTTGCTTGCGCATGCGTGCTTTAACTACTTCTGAAAAATCACAATTTCTGACAGCAGCAATATGGCATTCTGTAGTTTAATTTTATTTAATTTCATTATTATTATTATTAGTGTTTGAAGTATGAAGACGAGACATACGCATTTTTAGAATATAAATTAAAAATAAAGTCAACGTATTTAGTGTGTAATTAGGTTGCACCATGTATGATAGCAATATAAAATCCTTATTTAAGAATTGAGACCCAGGAGATGGTAAATTATTTACTATATATAGCGTATCTGAATGTTTAATACTACATTTTAGAGTGGATGTGGAAGTTTTCAATGAAGATGATGTATCTATTATCAATATTATATTAGCAGTTTTGGTTGGAATATTTATCGGCACAGTGAACAGTATTCAATTCATTTTTAATTAGTGGATGAATTTTCTGAATGCTATTATGTTGCAGTAAGAGAGTAACCACAGAAATATAACTGTTAAATAAATTTAAAACAAAGAAATAACTTTGTGTATTTATTTTATTACTATAGTTGTAAAAACAATATTCTTCCAATATTTAACTTATTGAAATCTGATGTTAGCAAATTTGTTGCATTATTTTGAGGTTTTTGTTAAAGATGGTGTAACGATTAACACTATTATATTAGCTGTTTTGGCTGAGATATTTATCGGCACTGTGAATAGTTGTTCATTTCAATTTTAATTAATTGATGTATTTTCTAAATGATACTTTGTAATAAGTGTATTATCGCAGAGTATACAACTGATAAATAAATATGACATAAACTGATAACATTATGTTTGTTTTATTGTTGTAGTTGAGAAAGCAATATTATTCCAACATTTAACGTATTGAAATCTCATAGCAGATCTTGTGTAAAATCTTAAGTTACATTACCTAATAGATTATGTAGCTATCTATACCTATACATAGGAAAAGTAGCAGCTGCCAATATTTTTGATTAAATTTAGTGCCAAATTAGAAGGAATTATGCTGTTTATTAGAAGGAATTGTGTTGTTTGACGTTACTTATTACTCTTAATAGTTTATCTATTTCAAAATATATTTCAATAAGTATATAAACAGATCAAAAAGAATTATCAGGCACTATTTAAGATTTATTGTGCAACATAATTGTATACGTTTCTATTGTTCGTATTATTCACAAGATTCAAATTTGAATTTTAACCGCCCGCGAGCGAAATTTATTTTCGCTAGACAAAATGGCGACCGCTAGCTCCAGCGCCGGCACTCAGCAGTCGCGTTCAGGACACCGCTGGACCTAGCACAGCTCAGCACTAGCGGCGCCGTAACTCCCTGAACGCATGGATTGTGAAATTCAATAATCGCCAGGTTTCCAACTTATAATTGAAGTTGAAGTAAATATGCAATGATGAAGACGTTTCATCAGTATTTTTATGCCTGCTATAAGAAAACTTATTAACTGGAAAAAGAAGAAGACAACGATTATCATCAGAATAATGAGTAAATTGTAATAACAATAACCTGCTAGATTTCCAATTTGAAGTTGATGTGACTATAGGTCGAAATGACGAAAATGACATTTCATATAACTGAAAATTAACTACTGCAAACTGAACGTCCTACATAGTACCGGGATATCAACAATTAAATTGGTCAATGGTGGTCATGGATTTTAAAATTATTGTCGTAGCACGCATCGTACATTTAGGTATGTCATAATTTTTCGAATGTCAAAATCTGTCAAGTTATTGTGTTGAAGTTTTCTAATCCTGCACGGTTTTTGAATCATGGTTCCCCCCACAGAGAACAAAATTTACATGATTAAAGCCTATTTTCGAACGGGTGTGCTAGTTAATGGAACTTGGGAATACATTCAACGTTTGTGTTTGGACAATTTTCGAGAGCACTTCCCAACCGTAGCAGTATTACCGGACAATTTTTATGCATGCCTTACAAATGGTGTTGAAGAGTTTCGCGAAACTGGTTCTGTGACGCATAAAAAAGGTGCTGGTAGACCAAGAGTTCGTACAGAAGAAGTTATTAATGACATTCGTCAACGTATGGAAGAAGAGCCTACAAAACCTTTAAAACGTCTCTCTCGAGAAATTCGGCTTTCTTATGGAACATGCCAAACGATTGTAAAGAAGGACCTGAACACGCATTGATATAATAAGCTCTTCTGCCTTCAGACCACCCCAGACGTTTTCCGTACTTCCATTGGTTCGTTAATAATTTAATGAATGACGATCTACTGAACTTAACTTTTTGTTCTGACAAAGCTTGGTTCCATCTTTCGGGATACATAAATTCTCAGAATATGCGAATGTGGAGCACTGATAACCCGCATATTTTTATTGAAACGCCACTACATGCTCAGAAAATTGGTGTTTGGATGGCAGTTTCTCGCAGAAGAATAATTGGGCCAATTTCACCGTCAACGCAGAAAGGTACAGATATATTTTTTTGACTGAATTTGTGCAACAGTTAGACGATGATGAACTTCAATACGGTTATTTCCAACAAGACGGTGCAACAGCACATACTACACGAGAAAATCTTGCTTTTCTCCGCGAGTTTTTTGATGACCGGCTGATAAGTTTGCATACGGAAGTTGAGTTTCCTCCGAGATCACCTTGTTTGACAATTATGGACTATTTTATCTTTCCTTATTTAAAAAATAAGATTTTCGCAAATCCGATACATAATTTGCAAGAACTGCAACAAAGAATTGTTCAGCAATGTGCAACCATAACGCCAGAAATGCTGAAAAACGCTTTTTACAGCATGAGGAGGCGCGTAAACTTGTTCATTGAACAAAACGGGGGACATTTCCAACAATTATTGTAATTTAGTTTTTCTGGTTAATAAAAACGTTATTTATTTCATAACTTGTAGTTAATTATTATTTTACAGCTGAACTAAGTAGGTAACACATTTGTAGGTTATTGATAATGGCAGTGTAGCTTGACAATGATTGAATTATATCAAAAGGATGATTTAAACTAAGACAAGCGTTTTACATTCCATGACCAACGTAGACTAATTTAATTTTTGATATCATGGTACAATGTCAATCAACATGACTGATTCGTTTTTTTATATATTTTTGACGACGATATTATTGATATATTTATCAAGTTTTTAAGATAAGTGAAGCTGAAATGAAAATTTTCTTTCGTATATTTCCGCGACATAGCATGTATTGGAAAAATAGCACAGACGCCCAAAACGACTTGGTCGTAAATACGATGTTGAGAAGAGATTTGAATAGAATATGTCTAATTTACAGTGCTACGATAATGATAACATTTCTCTGGAAGGTAGATTGACTAAAGTCAGACCACTTATCTAAGTGCTGTAAAAACCTTCAAGATTTCGCTTCTGTATGTCAAAAACAAAGCATCGATGGGAGCATAATTCGGTAGGCATGGATATAAAAAAAATATGAAGAAAAAACTCATAAGATAGGAAAGGTATCAGGGAGCAAACACTGCAGGCACATATAAACATTTTGGGTTGCAGTCTTGTATGTATTATATTTTTTGGGTACTTCCTCATAACTATACCATTGAAAATATGACTAAGAGACCATCAAAGAAAAAAAATACGATTACACCATTCAGACGAACAGCACACTCATATGTTGAGTTGACATATGTGACAAATCTCCATTATTATGTCAAACCAATCATAGGCATTTTTACGATTATTGTTTAGATTTAGAAATGCACAATGTGAGTTTGCGTCAGGTGGACGACCTTGGCCACCTGACACTTCAAAGACAAGTCACAATAACCCTATTTGAAAACGGGAAGGCCGTGAGCTCTTAAAAATACTCATTCCTATTTCAGGGTGTCTTTATTTGGTCCAAGTAAATATACTCTATCATGAATGTCATAAAAAGGTGGTTTGTTAAATTACCACCAAACCAAATAAATGTTATGATTACGAATAAAGTTATTCCAATTATTTGTTTGTCTTTCTTTTTTTTTGCTTTTTTTTTTTTGGAAAATGCTCCGCTAATGTCAATATAATAAAGTTTACTATTCTAATATACCGTGAAATGTACATTTTTCACCATCCTCTTCTGTAAAATTTATGGATAAATGGGTTAAGCCACGGAGGAGCTTGTCAATTCCTTAATACTTTAGAATA
Organism: Amphimallon solstitiale; assembly: GCA_963170755.1. Taxonomy (NCBI): domain Eukaryota; kingdom Metazoa; phylum Arthropoda; class Insecta; order Coleoptera; family Scarabaeidae; genus Amphimallon; species Amphimallon solstitiale. The sequence goes on from OY720680.1 coordinate 37,318,962, forward strand.
AAATGTCCCAGATTAATATTGTCAGCGATCATTGGGAAGACTATAATTGTTAATAATTATTTCGCATTGATTCATTTAATTTCATGATATGTTGGAAATTTCTAATATTGTCTATCATATACGTAAAGAGTGGCTATCAGAAATGATGTCTGTTGAGAAACATGAGTTAACTGCAACGAAGTTAACGGCATGGGCTACCAAAGATAGTCCACCCAGAATCTGTGACTCTAAAATATCTCAAAGGAGAGCATTTCATTTTCTGTGAAGTATTGTACGTTTTTTTGTGTAATATGTAATAAATCCTATATTGGCACAAAATTGTTTTAACAAGCTCTTGGATTCAGAAGATTCGACATGTAACAGTTGACACCACATCAAATAAGACGCCTTTTAGCAATTCTCATGAACGTAATGTTGATATTTGGACTTCTTCGTGAAAAATGATCAAATGATAGGCACTATCATTTGATAATTCTCCACTAACTAGTCCGATTTTTATTAGTACGTTTATAAGAGTAACTAAAAAGCTGCAGATTTCCTGTTATATCGACTTCAAGTGTAGTGCCGAGTATTTGGAATCCAACTGCCTCAACTTTCAAAAAACAAAACTTGTAATGTCACTGCTCAAAAACTACTGGCCGGAATTTCAAAATTAAACGACTGTTTTAAAAATAAGAAACGTTGTCATAAAATATATTTCTAGTTGGAATTACTCGAGAGTTAGATAATTCCCTTAGATTAGAAACTGGCCTGTTCAAAATTTACGTATATAAACTGATTATACAGCACGTGTCAATTTTCATTAGCCATAGGCGATTAATTCATGCAATACGTGACAACATGGGACCCCCTACTTTTCTCTTCAATGCCAGCGCGACCGATACAAGCTCAAGTTAGCAGCAGTAGCTGTTGGACTATTGACTTGGATGTTTGTACTGCGCTTAGAAATAATATTTACGCCTTGCAAGGATTTTTCTTTTTCCTATCAGTAAATGCAGTGAATTATTAAGCATGACATAAACAAAAGCGTAATTCTAATAAAATTAAAAATAAGGTAAATAAAAAAGGATTCTGAAAATAATAATAAACAACTAGATCGCGCGCGCGGCCATTTGATGATGACGGATTTTATTGCAGACTATATCTCGGAGCGTGTTCGCACCTAAACATTTAATGTAGAAGTGGCAAGATCGGAGGAAGTCGCTGTGATGTCGATTGTTGCCGGGACACACGTTGCCACGTATTATTTGTATACTTATAAATCGCATGTAAAGATTGAATCCCTATAGCTAATGAAAATAGACACATACGGTATAGTCACAAAACATGGCTGAAGTCTTTGAGGTCGCAATTAATACCGTATTATATTGGCAATATTTGAAGTTTTACCTCGTTGTAAAATCAAATCGCATACTCACCCTTGTTTTGGTTTTGCACACATTTCAGCATAAAATTTGAGCTTAGGTTCAGTTCCACTAGATCGTAAAGTAGCAACTAGTCCATTTTCAAAATCGAACGTTATCATTTGCTGTCCGGGAAGTACTGGTAAAACGGCCTTGTTTCCTGGTTGACTGTTGTCAAATCCTGTAGTTAAATCTCGGATGTACTTGATCATATATTTTCCGCCAATAGATTTCGGATACTACAAATAACCATATTTTCAGTTTTGGCCAATGTATGTATTTAAGTAGTATAGCTATGGGCATTCTGGATCAAATTCCCATGAGATTTAACACAGGGGTATAAAAGTACTTTTTGTCCCCGCCAAGGGGGCTACCCCTCGCCTACACTTTGATTCTACGCCGAGGGGGGGGGTTCTCTTTACCCAAACTTTGATTCTATAACGTCATGCGCACGTGACCGGAAAGCAGAATATATTTGAACAGCTACTGAACAGCTTCTGAAGTGCTACAAACAGCTTTTGAACAGCCTCTGAACAGTTTCTGAAGTGCTACTAACAGCACTTGGACAGCTATTAAACAGCTTTTGTACAAAAGCTGTTCAAAAGCTGTTTGTATCACTTCAGAAGCTGTTCAGTAGTTGTTCAAATATGTTCTACTTTCCGATCACGTGCGCATGATGTTATAGAATCAAAGTGTGGGTAAGGAGAATCCCCCCTCGGCGTAGAATCAAAGTGTAGGCGAGGGGTAACCCCCTTGGCGGGGAAAAAAGTACTTTTAGACCCCTGTATTAAATCTTATGGGAGTTTGATCCAGAATGCCCATAGCTATACTACTTATTTACATGTACAACTTAAAACAAGTTTATAGTCAATTAATTTATTATTTAATTCAAGACTAGCACAAGTTTCTCCATTCCGTCGGAAAAATACTTGCTTCCTAAAGTCTTGCACTGAGCCAGATTTTAGATTTGCGAACAAGAAAAAATGGTCGAGGATATATCAGGAGAATATATCGATTACATTGTAATAGTCATGGAACTTTGTTATTGCGATAGTTGATTTATGTTTGTAAATGTAGATTGATTATAGTTAGTTGACATGTGAAAAACAAGAATCTTAACTAGCAAGTTGGTTCTCGCTGATAGAGTAGTAACTAAAGTAAAAAGATTTACCAATTAATTAATTAATTGTTATTTTGCTTACTACGACTTAAGTTTTTATTCATAACATGTTAATTTGATTTCTATTTGTTGTTTTCTATCGGTCAACGCGGAATTATAGTCTTTTAACAATTGGACTGCCTGCTCAAATCTAACTAACTATCGTTGCGCCTTTTTAGCTCAATTATATTCGCAGGCAATTTGTAATAGCGGGTTGATTTTTCTGCTTTTTTTTAAGAAAATAGATTGAGAGTTGGGTTTAGTTTAATAAATTTAGGGAATTTATCGCCAAACGTTTTATTCAGCAAATACAGCATTTCAAGATTCTTTAATAAAAAATACTCAGAAACTGTCACGTTAGCGTAGCAAATTTTATTAAACTGTATACTGATCTATTCACTATCGATTGGTCTTCGTAGACCGCTCTGGCAATGTTAAAATTGCTGCAAATGAATTTTACTTATTAAATTGCTCTATTATGCAATTGTTCTTAGGAACGTCCTCAAGAATACTATTCGAAAAATATAAAAGAAGCTCTGAAATTCAAAAATTATTATCCTGGACAATGGACGTCAACCAATTCCATTTTATTTTGGAATGAATTTTGGAGATTGCGTAGTGAGATTAAGACTTATACAGCGTGTCCCACGATTGATGTTACAAGAGGTGTGCTGAACTAAAAATCTTTGAATATATATTATATATATATATTTTTTGTAAGTAAGCACTGCTTGATTTGAAACTTATTTTTAGTATAGTTTTAAGTTTGTGAAATCACATAGGCCTTGAACAGTTGAGGAAGATCTATTTCCGTTTCAGGTTAAGTACCTAAGAAAAGTTGTTCAGAATGACAAACTATGGCGCTATCGTATAGAACGGTGTGCAGAAAAAGGTGGCAGTTATGTTGAATAAATGATTGATTGTAGAGCAATACTATTATTAAATTTTGTACACTTAATTTGTGAATAAATATCATTTTATTTTGTTGAACCTAAAAAATAACGATTTAATCAAAGTAGGTAGATCTTCCTGAAATTTTGTATAGCTCCATAGTTTGTCATTCTTAACAAATTTTCGTAGCAATATTTTAGCATACTGTGAACAGGAAAGGTACTTTACCTGAAACGGAAATAAATCTTGCTCAACTGTCAAGGCCTACGTGATTTCCCAAAATCGAAACTATACTAAAAGTAAGTGTCAAACCAAGCAGGGCTTACTTATAAAAGATAAAATTGAGATTCAAAGATTTTTAGTTTAGCACACCTCTTGTAACATCAATCCTGGGACACGCTGTATACTGGTTTTATAAAACTATGATTTAATAAATCTGAAGATTATATTAATCTAATCAACGTTTATACTACGGAACCTAAGATGAATTAATAAAGAATTTATAATTACTGTGACTTACATATATACCTTTATACGTAAAACGTATATGCATATATGCATGTGTTTGAGATACACACATACATTAAGTGCTATTGTCGACAATCGAACGCACAGACACCGGTGTTTCGACCTATGAGGTCTCATCAGTGTGCGTGGAGATTCTCGACAATAGCTTCAAGACTTAAATCGCTGCTTATGTCATTTTAGCGTGTTAAATGCAGTGAGAGTATCACAGCGACATCTAACACCCAAAAGATGACACAGAAAAAAGGCGATTTATGGTTAAGAAAACTAGGAAATAAGATGGAATAGCAATTATTGCAATTTCTTACCAAACTACTGCTTTGTAATTTGGTTCAATAGCTGCTCTTCAAAAGCGTATTTTCACTCAAACTATCTGAACGTTCAATTGTGTTTAAATTCCTTAAAAACAATTCTTAAATAAAGCCAATGCTCTTTTCTAAGCAAATGATAGCATATAGCAACTTAATATATTTTTCTAGACGGAGCAGATAAATAATATAGTCCTCAAGTGAACGTGTTTTCTTACATGCACTATACATATACCGTGTGTTGCATCGTCGACCTGAACATAGGAAATCCCATGTTAATTTTAAACGTGGTGAATGAAAGTTTCCCAGTTTATTTTAGAGAAAAATTTATTCAGAATTTTTTAAAGAACTCATAAAAATGAAGCGAATTGCAAATTTCGAATTGTTTTTGTCAAGTATTTTCTTAGATATGAACAATAATACACTAGTAAAATAAGCCGAAATTGTAATCCAGGCATAATCGAAACAACAATCAAGTCACTTGCAAATTCAAATTAAAAAAAAAGGCAAATTGACATTATGCGATATCTTTTACACTAGAACTCAAATATATACGAAGTTATACCTATTACATTACATATTGGAGTAAAACCATTATTAAAAAATGAACAACTAACAAACTAAATTAAATGTTCGAATATCCCACCGTTTACTGCTAAACAATGCCCCAAGCGATCATAAAATGACCTTCGTACGTTACTCAGCTGATTTTGATTAATTTTCCTACATTCCAGAGATGCATTTTTTAACTGATCCAAGTTTTCATATTGTACACTTTTATAAATAGCGTTTTTTAAATGTCCCCATAAAAAGAAGTCGTTCGGTGAAAGATCAGGGGACCTGGGGGGGGGGGGGCAGCATATTGTTTGATTTGGACCTATCACATTTCCATTAAAGGCATTTTGAAGGTGTTCTCTTACAATCCTGGCGTTGTGCGCAGGGCATCCGTCTAACTGGAACCAAACTTGCTGATTTTCATGAACAACTTCTTCTAAAGCAGGTTCAATTTGATTTTGTAATAAATTTAGAAAATATTCAGCAGAAAGATTTTCTTCTAAAAAAAGAGGTCCAATAATATGATGTCCGAAAATTCCAATAAAAACGATAAGTTTTTGTGGATATTGAGTCCTCGTAGACAGAAAAAGGTGCTCATTTTCCTGGCTCCAATATCTTAAATTTTGAACATTTGGCTCATTGTTGAGAGTAAACGTGCATTCATCTGTAAAGCAAATGTTGTTTAAAAACTCCCTATCGTTATTTGCTCTCTCCATCATTTCAAAGGCAAAATTTGCCCTACGCTCTCTATCCCCGACCAACAGTTCTTGATGTTTCGCATATTTAAATGATTTAAAATTATGTTTCTTCAAAATGCGCTAAGCTGTAGTATGGTGTAGTCCCACTGTTTCTCCAAGAATTCTCGTGCTTACTTGTTTTTCTTCTTGGACTTGAAGCAAGATATCTAATTCATTTTCGTTTCTTTGTTGATGAACCCTACCATTATTCTCCTTTATACATTTACAATCTTTAATTACTGTGCCCGTTGCTTCAAAACGTTCAATGGCATTTTTAATGGTCGCCTTACTTGGAATCGGCCTATCGGGAAAATGCACGGAAAACATATCTCTTACGCCCTGTAGACTATTTCCTCCATAATACCACTTAATCATAATAACTTTTTCGTTTGTGGTAAAATAATTCATATTTCTTAACTTAGCATTGACTTTGAGCAAAATTATCCCGAAACGTCAATTTGACTTATCTCGAAACGTCAATTTGACATTTTTATTTATTTGAATTTGCAAGTGACTTGATTGTTGTTTCGATTATGACTGGATTACAATTTCGGCTTATTTTACTAGTGTATTATTGTTCATATCTAAGAAAATACATGACAAAAACAATTCGAAATTTGCAATTCGCTTCATTTTTATGAGTTCTTTAAAAAATTCTCAATAAGTTTTTCTCTAAAATAAACTGGGAAACTTTCATTCACCACGTTTAAAATTAACATGGGATTTCCTATGTTCAGGTCGACGATGCAACACAGGGTATAGATTAAATGCTGTGTCTGAGCAGAGCTTGTTCACGTATTGATTAGATGCCATTAATAATCAAGTGTCACATTCTATCCAATGATGGTTATATGTTGTAAAACGACTTTCTAATTTTTTCTTGATATGTCTCTTGATTTTATACAATTTAATGTAATACAAGTGTAGTGACAGTGTATGTCTAATGGATTCTTAACATATAAGGTCTGATATTCTCTTTCACAACAATTTAAGAGTTACCCGTTTTTAAAACCAAAAAATCCGTAAGTAACTCTGACTACTTCCAATTTTATTCTAGTAAATGATTTGAATACCTATACACTTACCACATTATTTCCATCGAAGTTCCTGAGTTTGTCAAATATTTTATCAAATATCGATGTATCATCCACTAAAAAGTAAGAATTAAACGAAATATGATAACCATACTCCTCGTAAATCTCTTCCAGATGAGCTGATAGTGTTATGTCGTGATGCCTCAAGTACGTTGCTAAGGTGGCCAGATGAACGCCCGCTTGAATACCGTCCTTATCCAAAACTGCAGAGTTCCACATGTAACCTATCGCCTCTTCATAAGCGAATATGACTTTCTTTTTGTTTTGTATTAGTTCATAGGCTTTATTACCTGAAATACCAACGTATATACACTGTGAATCATCCAAATGGAATAAATTCGATAATAAATAAATGGGGGCGTGCTCGAAAAAACGCTCGGGCACGTCAATTGGTATTTTTAATTGTGCATTTTCTTCAACAGAAACTTTTTATACATGGTGTGTCATGTAACAGTGGCCAATAAGAATTTCTTTATTTTAAATGCAACACCCTGTGGATTATTCAATTTTTGGATTCTTCAGAAAATTCTAGAAATATTTCATGTACATTTCCTATACCTATCTTCAACTGTTTGATACATTTTTAAATTCAAACTTAACTTTCCGGGTAGATTAATATTATAGTTTCCATGTATTATTCGTTCCGCGTGTTTAATTCCCCACTTATTATCGAAGTATGCGTGCGTCGATCTCGCGCAGAAGCATGTAAGTTCCGGCTAGAACTAGCATTGATTATCGATCGTGCGTTCTTGTGTCAAAGTTTGGCCTGGGAAATTTCGTTCTGAGTTAATGTGTGTGTTGGAAAATGTATCCCTTGACATCGCTGTAGCGGTGGATCTTTATGGAAAGAAATATTTTTTGAATGAATAGTTGCTGTGTTGGAAATTGGGTGATTAAGCAATTTATTCGCAGACGGAATTGATTCCGGATTTGTTGGCCACGTGGTTGTCGTTTGAGCTTGGTTGCCGACGATAGTTATCGCACGAAAAAATCTTCGGCCTATTAGTCAGCTATTTTCTTTTGTCTTAGATATAGATGTAATGATTAATTTTTTTTTTAATTCATTTCTTAATTTACCAGCCAGGAAGCTTATTGTGTGTTCAGCTGGCAATTCCATTTCTTTTGAAACTAATATTCACTTTTTCATCTAGGGTAAACCGTAGGGTGTAGATTCCGTAAATTTTGTTTTACTACCCGAAAGATCGAGCCGTAAAGATATAGAAGGCACGAGAACCGACTACTAGTTTTTTTTTCCCCTTCGCCATGGTGTCAGAAAAGGTGAATTTTTGAAGAAGGTTCCGGATCGTCCTTTACAAGGTTTATTATTATTTTATTTTAATATACAACACCAGTGGAAATAATCACTGGATGAGTACAAGAATTCAGTTTAATATCGTTAAAATTTGTAAATCTCAGCTTCGTTGATATGATTTATTTTCTGGATTTAAATTATTTACTTGTAGTATATAGGACACTTGGTTGATTATAAGTTTTTGTTAGTCCTTTAAATTTAATTCTGTATGTTGAATGATTCAACTGTTTATTGGATGATTAACACTTTAAATAATTGCGTTTATTCTTTTATTTATATATTCTTGTAAATTTACCCTACAGGGGGTGTCTGATTAATTCAATTGTGTACAATTTGTTTTTTTTAATCCAATTAAACTTTGGAGAATTTTTAATTGATTTTTAGTGAAACCCACTACAGGGTGATTCAGTTAATTCAGATTATTATGTTTTTTATATAGTATTCTTATTTTGATTTTATCTCATATTTAGTGTAGTTTGTATAAGATTACATAAAGTTTTGAATTTCGAATTTTGTTATATGGGGTTATCATAAAGTAAGGGATATACTTTAACTTATTAGATCTTTTTAACAAATCAAGCTAACAACAAAAAGTAAACGAATTCTAGTTGCCTAAGGAATGGGATTTGTTGTATCTATAGAAAACAAAAGCGTTGTCATGACAGTTGTTGACACAAGTGTTAAAAGTAAATCATTCAATTTGGAGTTTATTTTCAAATTAAAACTCAAGTAAACGTAAAGTTTTAACGAGTCAAACTGTAATAGCATGGACCTACGAACAAGAATTGGTTTAGTTCAGTGTTATTATGAATGCGGCAGAAATTACACAGCTGGATTACGAAGGTTTCGCACGAGAATGGCTTTGAGAGCGGGGCCCTGTCGTATGAAAGCGTACCGCAATTTGATACAAAAATTTGATTGAGTGATGTCCAAGTTGCAGAGGTTCTTCACGAAAATCAGGACATAGCCAGAGGTAATCCACTAGCAATCAGCAGTGCAAATGCGATATCCAAGCGATTGCAAATGCCGTACACCACGGTCTGGAAAATTTTACGCAAAATTCTAAAAATGTATCCATATAAACTCAAAATGCTGTTTGAATTAAAGGAGGCAGATTTGGCTAGTAGGTACGATTTTTCTTTGCGATTATTGGCTCAGATGGAAATTGAACCCGAATGGTTATCCCGTATTTTATGGACAGATGAGGCACATTTTTCTCTGAATGGTGGAGTCAATACTCAAAACTGTAGAATCTGGTCTGCAGAAGATCCACAAGTAATTGTTGAAGAAGGTCTTCATGACAAGAAAGTCACCCTTTGGTGCGGTTTTACAGCTGATTTTATCATTGGTCCGTATTTCTTCGAAGAGCTACAGAATGGAGAAGCCGTATCTGTAACTGTTAACGGTGAACGATACTTGCAAATGTTAAGAGATTATGTTATTCCACAGCTGCAAGACGAGCACCACAGAATTGAAAACATGATTTTTATGCAGGATGGAGCACCTCCGCACATTTTCCGACCAGCTAAAGAATTTTTAACTAACGTTTTTCAAGATCGCGTTTTAAGCAGACATTTTGCAAATTCATGGCCACCAAGATCACCTGATCTTAACCCAGCGGACTACTGGCTGTGGGGTCATTTAAAAAATTTAGTGTTTAGAAGAAGACCAACAACGCTAGAAGAATTAAAAGACAATATTACGGAGCAAATTGGTGCAATTCAACCAGAAATGTTAAGAAATGCAGTGTACAATTTAGAGGAACGGTTGCTGATTTTACAAGATCAAAATGGAGGACATATTGAACATTTGCGGTAACTGGGTTTGGGCATACAAAATCCCATTATTTAAACAATTAAATTTCGTTTAGTTTTTGATATTAACTTAATTTGTTAAAAAGTCCCCTTACTTTATAACAAGCCTGTATATAGTATGTTGAATGAGACTGTAACGGAAAAATTGCAATGTTGGTTAATGTTTAGACAGGAATTGTTGGACATCATATCATAGGACTATTTTTCATTGATGGCAATTTGAGTGGCGATAATTATTTAGCACAACTTAATAATAATGTCGTGACAACTTTGGCAAACCTATATTCTGATCTAGCAAACCCACAAGTTCCAGCGAATATGATATGGTTTCAGCAAGATGGAGCACCGCCCCATTACCAAATCAATATCCAGCAGTATATCTCAACCGAATATTTCAAATCAATGGATAGGGAGGCGAGGATCCATTGAATAGCCAGCGCGATCCCCTGATCTCACGTCATTAGACTTCTTCTTATGGGGATATGTCGAAAGCATTGTATACAAAACTAAACCTCTCGATTTAACTGACTTAAGAAGACGAATAACGCTTGCTAGTAGATCGACGTGAGGATGTTGCCAAAACGTTCGCGGCGAGTATATTGAATATCTCCTACATTGACATTAATGGTGTTTTTGTTTGTTTTTTTTACATTATCAAGAAATAAACAAATTACGTATTTGTTTTTGAGTGTGTTGTAGCGAATTTCTGTAATCAAATAATTTTCTTTCTTCAATGTTAATTTTTGCAATAAATCTGAAAACACTTATTATTTTCGAAACAGTTGAAGGCAGGTATAGGAAATTGTACATGAAATATGTCTAGAATTTTCTGAAGAATCCAAAAATTGAATAATATACAGGGTATTGCATTTAAAATAAGAAAGTTGGTATTGGTCACTGTTACATGATACACCATGTATAAAAAGTTTCTGTTGAAAAAAATGCACAACTAAAAATAACAATCGAAGTGTCCGAGCGCTTTTTCGAACACGCCCCCATTTATTTATTTTCAAATTTATTCCATTTGGCTGATACGCAGTGTATGTATATTATACCTATGTAGTAGGGACATAAATACTGTTACACACACTTTAAGCAATAAAATAAAAAGTACAAATCAATTTATGATCAAATTTTATTAGTTTATTAGCAGAAATGATATATAAAAAAATTAAAGATCATTCAAAATGACCGCCTTTAGCCTTAATGCAGGCCTTAAGTCGTACCGGCCAAGCATCAATCCCTACACGCTCCTCGTTCATCGGAAAGGTAGCAGCCACAGCTCAGATCAAGGTCTGTTTCATGGAGTCAATATTGCTCTATCTTTTGTGGCATACCATGTCCTCCTAAACGGCCTATAATTTGTAATCTAAAGGGTTCAGGTCCATGCGACCCGACGGTCAATTTCGGTGCTTATGAAATCCGGTAAACTGTTTTGCAGCCAAGTCTGGGTGGCTTTGGCCTTATGAGTTGGTGCAGAATCTTGCTGGAACGTCCACGGCTGATATTGGAAGAGGGATTGGTTTAGTGGTTTCACAACAGTTTCCAGGACGGATTTCTGATTCATATTGGCAGATGTTTTGACGCCTTTTTCACAGAAATGCAAATTGGTAACCCCATCATAGGAAACACCCAACCAAACCATAACTGACGCTGAACCCGAGAGACCACTTCGGTGGCTTTTTTAGATGAACGTGCATAAAACATGTCATTCTGCTTATTAAATTTTTCCTGGACGGTAAAGATTTTCTCATCGGTAAAAAAGATTTTTTTGTGACGATCATCCGCGTACTTCGCTAAGAGCCGTTTTGATTTTACGACCATATTTTTCTTAAGAGTCGCAGTCAACAATTGTCATACGTTGTTTGAAGGCAACAAGTCCTAAGTCTATTTTGATAATACGACTCGTTGACTTTCAAGTCATATTCGTTTCACGAGACATAATTTATTGCTTCCGGAACGTATTCCGCTTAATTCTAACCGTAACTGCTTTAATGGCATTCGGCGTACGTACCATACGAGGACGTCCGGATGCAGGCGGTCTTTGATATCTTCAGTTTCCTCAAACAACTTAATGCACCGATAAACAAGCATTCGGCTTATCCCGAGTGATCAAAGCGTCTCAAAAATATCTCCTTTCTTTATATTGCATTTATACGATGCTATAACTGCGATTCGATTTTCTTTATCGGACTATACCATAGCAGCAACAAACTCAAATACCAATTATTTGCACATATGACCAAGCTAATAGTTGGCTGTCAAAAATCATGTGTTTTTATAAGGATGCGTTCAGTTAACTACTGCGACGGGGTGTGTTTAAAGTTGTAACAGTATTTATGTCCCTACTAGGTATATTAAAAAATAATGAGTTACCCATCCATTTGAAGCCAGTCAGTGTTTCTATAAATTTAAATCCTTCTATTTTCGACATCGTGCGCAGGATTTTTGAACTTACAGTACTAGATAACATATATACTTCTACTTTGCTGTCATAGGTAGGCAATGCACGATAGCTATGCAAAGCCCACCACCCTAAAAGTGCTCCTAATTCATTTCCATTAAATATTTTCCATGTACCAGTTCTGTAAACCGAAATTATATAATAGTAAGTTACTCAGTATGTCTACAAAATAGTGAAATATAAACAAATTATGATTTGATTCAATGAAGTTCTCATTAGAGCTGTGGCAAACATGTATCTGGAAAGAAAGATGTTTATCTGATACGAAGTAAGATAAAATTCTTTTTGTACTCGCTTATCAAAACCTGTCATTTCACGATTCGATTTGCGTGCGTAAAAAGTCACTTTAAACACGAGTGCGTAAAAGTAAAGTTGGTACTACCCAGAACTTAATTAATTTAGTCACATTTTAAAATCATAAATCCCTAACCTTAATAATATGCTACCCAGTTCGTTGTTTTTCTATGAAAATAAAAGGAAATGAAATAGAAATTGTTATATTTGGAAGGTATGTAATTCAATGTCAGAACAGTAACAAATATTATATAAATTACCATTATTCATTCTTTTCAGAAATTGAAACGGAACAATTATTAAAAATTTTGATTGGGCAATTTTGACAACCAGAGATTGATACCCCAGGGATTAACTGGTTTGTTTGAATTGATCTTGATTGCGAAGGTAGAGTAACGTTGATTGTATTATTACATATATCTTGTATTTCAGATGTCGAACAAGTTGCAGGCGGAGTCGATATCTCTAACGGGGTCATTGTTTTAGCTAATTGAATTCTACTATGCAGAGAATTTTCGATATATCCTTCTGCAACCGTAGATGATTTCCATCCACCATGCCTTTTAATTGTAAGCAAGTCACCTCCTTGATTTGCCAACAATGTCGCTGAACTCCTTCGGAAACAGTGACCTGTGAAGTTACTTGCGCTATCAAGCTGAAGGTACTCAGCTATTCGCATTGGAATTTTGCCAATTGTATTAAGACCAACAGGTGAACAAACACACTTGCCATTGCGATATGTTAAAAAGAATCGATGCTGGTTGTCCGGTCTTAAATTTGCATATTGCCGAATTAATGTAATCCATTCGGGCTTAATGATAGCAAATGTACGGCTGTTACCTGTTTTAGTTTCTGGAATTGTTACGATAATTAAATTCGATTTAAATTCTATGTCTCGCAATGACATTTTGCAAAGTTCTTCACGTCGACACGCTCCAGAAATACCCAATATTAATACAGCCTATAAATACATATATATAGTGTTGTATGGAATTTAAATATACGGAAATGACTTTACCTTCATTAGTAGGAACAAAGAATTTGGTGCTTCAACAATAAATTTAGTAATTTGTTCTTCGGTTAATACTGCTGATTTTTTAGGCTGATGTTGCTTGGTTGTCTGTTTTAAATACGCTATGAGTTTTGCATATTTAGATATATCCGTATTATCATATATTATTAAGCATGATTTTAACATAGAATAAGTGGACCATAATGATTTATTTGATTGTAAATTTTGAAAATAAACTAACAAACAATTTTCGGAGTATTTTTGTATATTTTTAGATCTAGCCCAAGTTACGAATTTAGTATAAGTGTTTTTGTATACGTTTTTTGATTTTATGGGTAATAAATTATCCACTGCAATATTGGCAGCTTCGCGAATTTCAGGCGGTGTACATTGCATTTCATTATCAGAATTCATGTTGTTGGTGAGGTTTTTATTTTGTATGGAATTTTTTGAATTTGATAATTTTAAATTAAATGTCACTTCAAATAATCAATACTGCCAACTCAATTTTTTTTAATTAATATCAAGAGATTAGTAGTGTGTCATAAACGATAACGTATTTAACAATATGTATTATTATTATAGTTCTCGTACAAAAAATATTGTACAAACTTCGTGCGTGAAACATTTCGCGAATTCGTGTCCATAAAACGCTCGCCTTTCGGCTCGCGCTTTAAACTGGTCACTCATTCGCGAAATTTGATTTCACGCACTTGGTTCGTAAATAACTATTTTAGCATCGAAATTCTGCAAAATAATTTCATAATTACCTACTTTGCGTAACACGATTGATACATACATAATAATACTAACTTGATTGGTCATGAATCATAACATGATATCGACATTGTCAGTTGCAATTTATAATTTTCTTAAGTACATAGAATGTCGAATATCACCTCCTATTCCAGATGAAAACAAAAAATATTACAATATTATAAAAACAAGTATGTAAGTAATTCTGGAACTACCACTAAATTTTACAAATTACTTGGCAATTTGTTATAAATGTGAAATAAAAAAAAAACAAATGTATAAGATTTATGATTTTGTTTTCAACGTGAAGAATATCAAAATGTTTATTAAAACTGTGATTATTATCTATTAAATGATTCGCGTAAGTCGAATCATTTTTTTTTACTTGATGTAAGCGGAGTAATGATCAGCGATCCGTGTTTTAAACGCTCTTTCTGTTTGACCTATAAAATCGTATATGCGGTTGTTCGCAAGTTTTTAAAAAAGTTTGGAATACCTAGTGAGAAGACTTATAGAACTGTAGTTAGATCATCTTTTACTTTCTTATACGTAGTATAAGGAAGTATTGTGATGATGAAAATTTTCGACCTCGAGATTTTTGCAGATGTCCACGTTTCGAGGTCCCCTGATACCAAAAAAGTGGTTTTTAAAAAATGTCTGTCTCTCTCTCTCTCTCTCTCTCTGTGTGTCTGTGTGTGTGTGACCACGATAGCGGTCAAACCGCTGTAGATATCAATTCCAAATTTTGTATTTACGTGTATAATCTGCCTCTTGAGAACTGATTAGATTTTGAGCAAAATCGGCAGACCGGAAGTAGTAGTTTACTTCAGTGAAAAAATCGAAATTTGCAAATATTTCGTCAATTACTAAGTTTAAACAAATTTATAAAGAATTCATATGTACTTGGAATTAAGTTTGAAACAAATTGTCTTAAAAAGTTTTTTGAAATTCCAACCGGAAGTAGATCTTTTACTCTTATCGAAAATCAGTTTTTTGCAAATTTCTCGCAAGTCATGCTTTTAAGACAAGTACGTTACGAGTATAAAAGTATTTAGAACATAATTTTCAATATCTTTTATATAAAAAAAATTTCAAAATTCAGACCGGAAGTACCACTTTTACTCTTATCGAATAGCGATTTTTTGCAAATATGTCGTAAGTTATGCATTCTATTTATATTTATGAAGAGTACAAAAGTATTTAGGGTTGGATTTGGAATATTTTTTGTATAGATAAAATTTCAAAATTCGGACCGGAAGTAACACTTTCATACGTATAAGAAAGTCGTGTGGTGGCCACACCTCATTTTTATATACTGGTATTACAAATATGTGACTTAGTGAGTTCGGAAAAAGACTGCATTGCAAATATTCGCTCATTAGATGACATAATGGGTCTACGTAGCTCTGAGAAAACCTCTTTAGGAAGCTGACTGGGATATAATCAACCCGCGCAAGAAACAGTGTTTCCTAAGCCTTCAACTCATGATTGTAGTTCTTCCCTGCAATATATAAGAAAATAAAAGGGATTGAAAGTCGTTCCCTATATTTAAACTCATGACTCGAAAGCTAACTACGGAAAGTACAAATAAATGGCAAAAGTTAATTTAAGATAATCTATAAAACTTGATGGACAGAAACCATTTTTAACGTAACTGGTTTCTGTAAATCATCATATGATTCCTCCAAAACTTTCGACAAAATGGAAGACCACGGAAAAAGAACGAAATAGCAAATTAAAGGGTGTAAACTATCTTATGCACCGAAGAACTGCGGAACTCTATTAACAAATTTAATGGATTGAAATATCTTTACCAGGAAAAGTCAATTGCTGAAAAACATCATAATTTTCTCTTAAATTTAAAACAAAGCTTTAGAAATAATGACGAGTATTAAATACTAAAGAACTTATTGATAATCGCTTAAAATAAAAAGAAAGTAATATAGCTCCAAATTATTAAAAGATGCATTATTCGATGCAGCACTAACAAAATACATTATTGTAGAGATAGGATACTTCTGCTTCGCAATATATACCACAGTTCTAGCTTGAGTCCTTTAATGCTTGAGTAATTATTAATTTTGCCAATAATAACAATAATAACAAAATTAACATATATTTAATAACATTTAATGTACGAGGGCGTAGTTTTATGTTATCTACCTAGCCATGAAAAAAAGCACATAAGAGAACAAAAAAAAATTATTTTTCTACATAACTCCCTTCAACACTAATACACTTATTCCATCTTTTTTCCAGTTGCCCCATACCCTCAGAAAAAAATTGCTTCGGCAACCCCGCAAAATATTCTTCAACAGCTTCTTTGAGTTCTTCATCAGAAGCAAAACGCTTTCCTCTGATATGCTTTTTTAAATTTTTGAATAAGAAGAAGTCTGACGGAGCTAGGTCGGGGCTATAAGGTGGATGCCTTAACTCTGTAAACCCACAGTCATTGATTATCTGCTGAACTTTGTTTGCCTTATGAACCCGATAATTGTCGTGCAGCAACAAGTTTTCTTTGTGGATAAGAATGCGGGCGTTTTTCCTCCAGAGCAGCTTTTAAATTTTTAATTGTGTTTTCGTAGGCCTCTCCATTTATGGTAGACCCTCTCGGCATATATTCAATAAGCATAACTCCTTCAGCATCCCAGAAAACAGTTGCCATCAGTTTTTTTCCAGAAAATTGTGTCTCGGTCTTTTTTGGTGGTGGACAGCCCTTATGAAACCACTGCATGGATTCTTGTTTAGTAGGAGGGTCCCAGTAATATACCCAAGTCTCATCCCCGGTAATAATTCGAGATAAACATGTTTTGTCCCTCTCCAACTTGACCAAATTTTCTTGAGAAACTTCTTTTCTGCACAGTTTTTGTTCAGGTGTAGGCAATCTGGGTATCCACCGTGTAGAAACCTTCTTCATACCCAAATCGTCTTGTTTCGGATATACAGACTTCATTGGCAATGACAGAAATCTTTACACGCCGATCTTTCAGTACCAAATTTTCGACTTTTCGCACAATGTTTTCAGTTCCGAGCTTCAACGGGTTGTCCGGACTTTGGGTCGTCATTGATTGACTCTCGGCCCCATCGAAAGAGTTCAGACCAATATTTTACTTGGAAATAAGACGGTGTATCTTCCCCATATACAGCAACCATTCTTTCATGAATTGCTTTTGGACCATTGCCTTCCTTTGCCAGGAACTTTATTACGCTGCGATGTTCAACTTTAGTTTCACTCATTTTATCGAAAAATGGACCGTCTCAAATCTCTATACACAGCATAAAGTAAACACAACTTAGCACATGTACTTCTAACAGTGACAGCAATTTTTCAATAATTTGTTTGACATCGTCACTCTTTTGTTTCATGGCTAGGTAGATAACATAAAAATACGCCCTCGTACCTACAGTATAACAGGCAAAAAAAGTAATAATATGGCTTACTAAAAGCAATCAATCATATTTATTTAAAACATTCAAATTGCCCTACTGCATATTCTCTAATTTGGACTTAGCTTTTGCTAACTCCACGAAATATAAGAATGTTGATGATTGCAAAAATAGTAACAATACCTCAGTAACCTCAAGTTTGAAGGAATCGTTAATGTTAAAAGGAAAATTACGATTATTGTTTAAGTATATTCCTTAAACTCTCGCTGTCTTTGCTAATACAAAATATAACTTTCTACTTACTGTAGGTCTTTCTCCGCAGCCGCCATTCTATCAGCATCTGGATCATTGGCAATTATAAGAGGGCTTTGATTTGCATCTGCCGTTTGCATAGCCAATTCCAAAGCGTCTTTGCCTTCTTCAGGATTCGGAAATCTAGAGTATACATATATACATTTTTAATGTAGATACAATGATAATCACTTACCTCACTGTTGGAAAATCGGGATCTACGTTTTTTTGTTTCTCAACTGGAATTATTTTCAAATTAGCCATTTCCATAGCTCTTGCGAAGTAAATGTATCCTACGCCATGCAGGTTGGTATAAGTAATTTTCAGATTTGTTTTCTCATTAATATCTTTGTGCTCCTGAGGTACATCCCCTTTAATCATTTCTAAATAGGCTTTTAAGACGTCGGGTAAAGGATTAATTCTTTTGTCACTTTTCAAGAGAATACTCGTATCCCAAGAAGATTCCAATGGTTCTAAGTTTTGTAAAATATGAGCCTCGATGTGCGTATCGGTAGGACTTATAATTTGGGCTCCATTAGGACCGTAAACCTTTTGAGAATATTAAGGTAATATTAATTTATAAAATATAATACAATTTATAACAAAGCAAATAAAATTAAATGTTGTGGGATAGTGTTTTCCAAAACATGTCGCATCAAAGCTACATTGATAAATTTATAAATAGAAATTACTATTTTCTGCTGACATACTAAATTATTATTTTGCTTTTATTACAGTTTTTCAGCACGGTAAGGTTAGTAATATATTTTTGTGAATGGACAGTGAATTTTTAGAATGTTGCGGTACTGCATATTTTGAGAACAACTACTGTAATTATTGAGATACTCACTTTATAGCCGTTATATTCTTTGGGATTATGAGACGCGGTTACCATTATACCAGCGCTACATTTATATTTGGAAACACAGAAGGGCACAAACGGAGTAGGTACTACATTATTAAGTAATCTAACTTGGTAACTTTTGTGTACAAAAACGGTGGCTGTTAATTCTGCAAATCTGGAACACAATATTAAAAAAATTAATATGAGATCTGTCAAAAATAAAACGATAAATTAGTAACAAGAAAAAGCGCTTCTACTGATGTGTATATACTTTTTCTCGTTTAATATACTCAGCATTAAACCTTCAAAAGTGGTAGGCGATATGAAGTCCGGTAAAGACAGCTTTTTTTGAAAGAAGTAATTTAATATTTGAACAGCCTCCAATAAGGTTAAAAGATTTGGTATATACGGTGACCTTTTAGTGAGTACTCTTGTTAAAGTCATTTTTTCTTTCTGTTAGTGTTAGCGCTTTCGTCAAATTGGTACTTTATAGTTACTAAATAGATTAAGTACCGCAATCGTGATCCATTTTGTGGCAAAATAAAGGCGCCAAATTTAAACGGTTTGTTTTCTGAAACCTTAATTGTGCTTGTATTAATTTCTGTTTTAGATTGTTTTCAAGATATGAAAAACTAATATAAATACATAAAGATAAATAGGATAATTGAATCCGTGACATATGTTATATTAAACAAATATTTTATTTATATTTCTTTATTATTTTTTCAGATGAGCGCGCATCGCTACGCTCCTACTACTGTTTGTATCAGCACAATTATCAAATTATTTCGACTTAACCTTTAAAATAAAATATAACCTACTTTTTAGAAAGATTTTAACAATTTTGGGAACTATATTATGGCATTGTGGTATGCCTTCTAAAAGAGGATATTTCGTTAAAGCTTTCTTTACAAAGTCATCAAGACTTAAAATATTGTTTACAATTGTATCTTGGAAATTTCTAAATTTTTGAAGAACTCTATATTTATTGCTACAACCCTTCTAGCGAAATATAAGAGACGAACAATGGCGCAGCCACACCAAAAGTCCGTCTGTTCAATACTTAAAAAATTCTCGTTGTAACTATGTGTTAACCAACCCCTGAAGTAATGTGCTTGTATATTCTGCTAATCACGAAATATTTAATGCCCTACCTGCAATCTTCCCTCTGCTCTTTGGTCGCAAATACAGGAGCCCTACTCAGTGAAGATAAGGCGTAGATCTAACTAAGCAAAACAGACGATGGTCAAAATGGGCGCCGCCCTCTTAATTAATATGACTGTCCCCTGGCTGTCACCTAATTGGGAGATATTCAGGTAATTAAACAGAAACAGGAGAATCATCTAGAAAGAACAATCATTAAACAGCTAACGTGTTTATTGATAATATAAACAATTATAAATCTCACAAAAAACAGTGAATCAATAAGGATTACAATATTCCAGATTTATCAAGAAAAGGAACCAGTAATTAACAATAATCAGAATCAAATAACTAGCCTAAAATAAACGTTATGTAACAATCCCAACTAAATCTTGACAGAGTGTTATAAAGAATTTGGACGTACGGGATCTCTCAAGTCGTACATGGATTTACAAAATAATATTCTTCAAAAGAGTCAATACAGGTGCGGTGGTAATCAACCAGATAACACAATAACGTTATCGACAATTAGGCTGAAACATTCATTGAACGATATTTACAATTTATCGTCCACGTGTGAACTGTAACGATTCAAAAATCGCAGGCTTAATTTCTTTTATTTTTAATTAACTATTATTATTATTTATATTTTTAGATATCGTAGCGTCATCTGTCTTGATTCACTTAAATTAAATTTTCGGTGTTTCATTTTTAATTTGATTGTTATTTTCTTCTTAATAATTCGGTAGCATTTTAAATTGAAATTCAAATTTAATTGATTCCACGTTATTAATATTTTTCTTGAGTTGATTTGTTCTATCTTACTGGCATTTTATTTTCGCTGATTGTCATTTTTAATACATCGTGTATAAGTCATGGCACATTTTCTGTTTTAAACTCATCGAGTAACATCGTGTAAATGGGATCTCTGAACCAATATTCAAGGAGTTTGATAGTTTAATATATTTATACGCAACGTGCATTGCGGAGGATTTTGCCCGATTGATTTATTTACGGAGAAAATTTGCTATTGGAATTTTGGTTTGTTTTTCTTATCTAACGACATTTTGGTCGGATTTAAATTGGGATTTTAAAGTCACACGGTGTTATGTCGGAATATATGATTATTAGAATACCCGTTGGAAGATTAGAAGAACATCAGTCAGGTATTTATCTTTTAATCAGTTTGGAATTGTTAAAATCGCAAGGTCTTCATTAGCTGTTACCAGCTAATGAAGACCTTATAGTCCCAGCTAAGTGTCTTAATTTATTAAAATAAGTTTATTTGATAATATCAATTAGTAATTGTAGGAATTAAGTCTGACGATACCTTCAGATCGGAGACCTTTGTAAAGTTTTGTTTAATTTAGTAATTTTATAAAATATGAGTCTACCTTATAGTCCGGGAGGTAGCGTTGCATTTTAGGTAGTTATTTTAGGCCGATCGACTGTTATCTTTTTCGATACGTATGTTATTACTAATAACTATACCAAGCGTCAGCTGACGCACCCGCGGTGGGTGTAGTTGTAAGAGGCCGCGAAACGTGAAAAAAAAAAGAATTAAATAAAGTCGTAGTACGCCGGTTGGTTTTTTTTTATAAATAGTTGACATCATAGTAAGTTGAAATAAAATCGTCAGCTGCATCGTGGAGGGGGGATTATGCGTCAGCTACGCGCATGAACTTGTATAAAAATCACTTCAAATAAAGTAATAGTACGCCGGCGGATTTATTTTTTATAAATAGTTGACATCATACTGAGTTGAAATAAAATCGTCAGCTGCATCTTGGAGGGGAGATTATGCGTCAGCTGCGTGCATGAACTTGTAAGAAAATAACGTCAAATTAGGTAATAATACGCCTGACGAAAATTAACTAGGATGTTGTTTACATAATTAAAAGTAGGGAAAAAAATCTGCTGCGTGTATAGTGGTGAAAAGACCTTCATCCGACGCAGTAAACAATGTTATTCGGACCCCCTTCATCAAATGTGCAGGGTGCATCTGCGTTTCATGTTGCTAGGTAGACCATAAGGGATGTACGCATCTCTTTCACAAACGTGACAGTTTCGAGTGTACTCTTTGAAAGATCGGACGCAAGTGCAAATATGTTTAAAATTCAACCGTTTTGTGTATCCTGTGGCAAAAAGAAAGAATTATTATCTTTTACGGAAAAAACATTACAAATTAAAAAATTAACAAATTAAATAAAAAACAACAAAAATAAGTTACGACCAACAATTTTTTTTTTCAAATGGAAACATATGTTTTTTATTTAATTTTTTAATTCTGCATCGAATTCTAAGTATGTTTCATGTACCATGTCCTATACCCAAACTCAACAGTTATCGAAAAATTTACAATTGAACATGCAGTTATTGATATGTTCAATTGTACATTTCTCGATAACTGTTGAGTTTGGGTATAGGACATGGTACATGAAACATACTTAGAATTCGATGTAGAATTAACAAATTAAATAAAAAACATATGTTTCCATTTGAAAAAAAAAATTGATGGTCGTAACTTATTTGTGGACCAGCCGTTGTACATCAATTTATCATCAAAAAAACCGTAGCTAAAAATAAAAATCGACCTATCCGAGCGTTTTTCCATAAAACAAAACCAAAAATTTTAAATAAATTTATTCCAACCCGAGCCCCTGTATGTAAGTCACAGTATTCAGATATTGTTTTACACATATTACTTTTTTCCCGATATTGTCATTCATTTGTCACTACCCCGGTTGAAATTTGACAATACCATAGTTTAATAATTACGTCTGGGAAATTAGCAGTCAGCAGAGTGCGAGCAGGGGGCAGTACTATCAGCTGGACCCTGAAAGATACCGTGCGTAGCTCGAATAATATTTGCTTTTACAGCGTCAGCTGATGGTCTTTCCACCACTACACACTCGGCTGATTCTTGTTTTCATACTTGTAATTATTTAAACAATCACCTAGTAAAATTTCATGCGGCGTACTATAACTTTATTTCACGTGTTTTTTTACAAGTTCATGCGAGCAGCTGACGCATAATCCCCCCTCCACGATGCAGCTGACGATTTGAATTCAACTCACCATGATGTCAACTATTTATAAAAAAAAGTTTCAGCCGGCGTACTATTACTTAAAATTTTAATTTTTTTTACAACTTTCACGGCCCCTCATACCCAGACCCACCGCTACTTGAGCAGCTGACGGTCGGTTGACTGATTAGTTGTACGAGATCAACTACCGATATCAAAATCAGCCGGCTTACTATGACTTTTTCATTTGCAACGCTACCTCCCGGACTATTACAAGGTGTTTTTAATTAAGTTCAGTAGTTCTTTTTTTTATTTTTGGGTAATTATTTCAAAAGGCCCATTATATAGGGTGAACTTAAATAATCTTGGCACTAGTCATACGTTTTTTTTTTTGAAGTGGTCGTTTGAGCTACATTATAACCATTTGTAAGCGAATAAATTTGCAAATTTTTCGAGATCCACAGTGATATTTCACCGGTTGTGTTTTCTCTAAATTTATACGTGGTAGAACAAGTAAGCAAAAGACAATCATTACAACTTAATTGTAAATGACATTAGCCTTGAAGAAGGCAACAAGTTACAATTACTGATAATTACGTTTCAAAACAAGTCATTAGTGACTAATACACTAACATTTGGTATAGTGGTAACTATACTGATATATGATTTACAACTTAAAACTTATCATAATTTTAACAGTACGCCGAATTTAACATGAAACCGCTGTTAATTGATTGTAATTTTATACATGAAAATACTGAAAATTACATTTACACATTTTATTTGAGAAGTCTGACACTGATCTTATGTTTATTTATCGCTCTAGGGCGAAAGTTATATAAGGATTTCCAGGCGGAACATTAAAACCGAACCTACTTCATGAGTTCACAACGAACATAAGCTAACATAGCACATAAAGACTGACTCAAGGGCAGTCATGGTATTTTGTTTATTTATTTTCACGTTTCTTAAAAATTCTGACAATATTGAAATTTTTGTTAAATAATCTGCATATTACCCTTATTGTTATTGAAGAAAAGAAAAACACAAATAAATATCAAATAAAAACAAGGCACGTTGATGAGTTTAGCCGGTAAAAGCAAGACACAACCACACAAATTAACTATAATAATAATAATAACTTTATTCAATTCAGTTTACATATATAATTTTTGAATACGTCAGAAGAGTAGAAAAAGTATGACAGTATTAAAAGCAATAAAGTCATGGTACAAACTCAAAGTTATACATGAAAAAATCTTGTAATCTGTAAAAAGCACAGTTAATTAGAATTGTGTTAAGCCTTTTCTTAAAAATATTCCTTGGTAATTTTTTTAAATCATATGGTAAGTGATTATATATTTTTACTAATTGTGTAGTTGCATTCTTCTGCACAACACTTTTGGAAGTCCGCGGTGGTAGAAGCGAAACCTGTGCTGTTCCCCTGGTTTCATAATAGTTCTTGCTTTTTAAATAATTCGTAATTTTCCTTAACAAATAGGGCACATTGCATCACATAGAGACACGTCAATGTGAGTATCTTTTTTTCTTTAAAAACTTCCCTGCAAGAATCAGTTCCTCCCATTTTATAAATGTTTCTAATACATGACTTCGGGAGAATGAAAATTCTGAACACATCCGCAGATGCCCCCCAATACACAATACCATAGCGCAGTCTAAACTCAACATACGCATAATACGCAGAGAGATTTGCCTGCTCATTTATTGAAGTTGTTATCATTCTTAAAACATAATTAAAGGACGATATCTTACCCGCCAAGTGCTCAATATGTCTCCTCCAATCTAACCGCGAATCCATCTGCAGCCCCAGAAATTTTACATCACCCCTAGTTCTTTTTTCTTGTTGTCTGTACACCATAACCAAAAGATCCTCCTTGAAATACGTAAAATGTAATATATTTGTTTTTTCCATATTCAGCTGTAGGTGATTTTGTTGAAACCAATTTTCAAATAAAGATAATGTTTCAGTTGTTTCTCTATTGATCATTATTTTTACTTCCTATTACAACTGAGGTGTCATTAGCAAAACGTGCAGTTGTATACGTCGTCACCAATGACAAATCATTCCCCTAAATCAAAAATAGAAGAGAACCCAACACTGATCCTTATGGTACTCCCCTCTCCACAGACACCCATGCAGACCTCATGCCAGTGCGACGATCAATCACACACTACTGCCTACTGCACAAGTAAGATCGAATTAATTCCAGAGCCGCTCCTCTAATAGATATTAGTTCTAATTTTTGGTACATTACGTCGTAATTCATAGAATCAAAAGCCCTTTGTAAATCTAAAAATACTCCGAATGTGTTGTTATTGATTCCGTCGATTATATCCGCTAGCACCTAATAAATTGCTCTTGAAGTAGATCTACCAGATATACCGGGTGTCCAGTTTAAAATGCAGTACATGGGGATATTGGAAACCGTTGGAGTTACAACGTCGGTTAAATGGCAGAAAAGTTGCGTATTCATTTGTCCATGAATAATCCGACATCAGATTTTGAAATTTTTGTTTCATTGGGCAGATACAGGGTAAAAAAGAAAAAAATGCATTTTTGAAAATCTTCCATATTTTGTTTCCTAGAAGAGATAAATTTACAAAAGTTGTAAGCTAGGGATAACAAGTCATGAGGATTTTAAAAATGATTAAATAAAAAATCTAGGTCTACCAGATTTTGCGTGACAATAATCAACTTTTGTTTTTCTTATGGCAGCCATATTGGATTTTGACATTTTTAATATCTTCAAAAAAAATGCTAATCAATGATGTATAACATGTTTAGTTCAAGATAGTAAAAACATGAAAAATAGAGAAAATAAGAGTTTAACATAGTAGGCCATGGAACTGTGGATATCTTAAGTGTATACTGATAAAAAAAACAAGAAATAACAAGTCTCCAAGTACTGTTAAAATATCTTTAACATTTATTTATTAGAATTCATTAAATAAAGGTGGTTAGGTAGCTGAATCATTAATGTAACAACTGTTCAAATAAGCCACCGTTCATTCGTATGCACAATCTACATCGTGTTAGTACTGCCTCACAAGATTGTCTAACCATGTTCGGTGTCATTCCATTCACTGCTTCTTCAACTGCTTGACGTAATTCTTCCACATTTTCATAAGATCTCGAATACACCTCGTTTTTCAGATAGCCCCATACAAAAAATCAAGAGGTGTGAGGTACGGGGACCTAGCAGGCCACCCTATTGGTCCTCGGTTACCAATCCAGTTATTGTAATATTGATTATTTAAATAATTTGTAACCAACAAGGAATTGTGTGGAGGCGCTCGCTGAAAATACATATTTTGCAACGTGGCAAGTGGAAGTTCTTCAATTCGTTCAGCAACATGTGTGCGCAAAAGTTCTAAATACCTTTCATAATTTAAATTCTCATTGAAAAAGAATGGACCGATAACATGGGTATCAATAACGCCGATCCAGACATTAAATCCCCATCTGACTTGCTGTCTAATGCCACGAAGTAGGTGTGGATTTTCATCGGACCAAAAGATAGTATTTTTACGATTAAACATTCCAGAGTTAGTAAATCGACTCTCATCAGACCATAACATTTTCGCAAAAAAGTTTGGATTTTCATTATGTTTTTCGATGAACCAATGACAGAATTGTGCTCTCCGTATTTCGTTACCATTTTGAAGCCCTTGACTGGCTCTTACACGATAAGGTTTGAATTTGGCACGCTTTAAAATGGTACCAGCTGTTGACCTAGCGACGCCAAGTGTATTTTCAATTACCCGTAAAACGTACGGGGATTTTCAACTACTGCTTGAAGAACAATATTTTCATTATGTTCATTGTTTTGCCTTTTTTTGGGTTTGACAAAACTTCCATGCATTATCAAATTATCACGCAATCGGCGAAAAATGCTTTTTTCTGGCTGCCGCCTTTCAGGGTATCTATCGAAATACATTTCTGCAGCCAATTCATCATTTCTTCCACACAAAATAAAACACTCCAGCATTTGATATTTGTCACTATTTGTAAAACGATCCATCTTAGGTTTGCACAGTACAGATACTTATAACAATATAATGAGATTAACAATAAGATTACTGACAGTTCAGAATAAACTTCACAGCTTTTAGAGTTGTTTAATGCAAATGTCTCATTTATTATCACGGCCTACTCTGTTAAAATCTTACTTTCTCTATTTTTCATGTTTTTATTATCTTGAACATAAACATGTTATACATCATTGAATAGCATTTTTTTTTGAAGATATTAAAAATGTCAAAATTCAATATGGCTGCCATAAGAAAAACAAAAGTTGATTATTGTCACGCAAAATCTAGTAGACCTAGATTTTTTTTAAAATCATTTTTAAAATCCTCATGACTTGTTATCCCTAGCTTACAACTTTTGTAAATTTATCTCTTCTAGGAAACAAAATATGGAAGATTTTCAAAAATGCATTTTTTTCTTTTTCACCCTGTATCTGCCCAATGAAATAAAAATTTCAAAATCTGATGTCGGATTATTCATGGACAAATGAATACGCAACTTTTCTCCCATTTAACCGACGTTGTATCTCCAACGGTTTCCATTATCCCCATGTACTGCATTTTAAACTGGACAGGGTGTATACCCATTTTGCTGCGATGATAAGACATTGTATTTGTTTAAGAAAACTGTAAGACGCTTGAAGATAACTCTCTCTACAATTTTGGCAAAGTGCGATAAAATAGACAGCGGTCTGTAGTTTTTGATATCAGCCCTATTTCGCCTCTTGTGAATTAGAACGATATTAGATTTTTTTAATTCATCAGGAAATATTCCATTTTTAAAGCATTTGTTAAATATAGGCTCCAGAAGTACGGCAAATTCAGGTGCACGCCCCTTTAGTAATTGTATTGGTATTCCGTTGTCACCTACGCTATTTCACTACTTGTTGGAAACATCATGAAAGTGTTGTGATTATACTCAATTCTGCTCATATCCGTTCCAACATCCTTCGCCAAGCTATCACACATTCCTCTTAATTGCTCGTTAATAAATGTTAATCGTTCTTTATCAGTGTTACCATCCGCTCGTATTTCATTCATAAATGAGTTTCCAGATTTCACATCCGATGTTATTTTTCTAACCAGAAGCCATGTTGCTTTAATTTTGTTATGGGAAGTGTTAATGAACTCTATATTAGCTAGTTTCTTTGCATTTCGTATATCTCGATTTAGTTCTCTACAATATGACCGATAATCATCTCTTGAAATTCGTCCATACACCATATCCTCATACATCTGACGTTTTATAGATGTTCTGTATTTGATTTCTTCCGTGATCCATTTTATTTTCCCTGCTTTCTATGTCTCCGTTTTAACCCTGCATACTTCATCATACTTTGCCTTTATCATTTAAATGAACTCCTTGTAACACATGTCTATGTTTGTATTAGACAAAATCGGATTCCACTTGTGTGTCTTTAGCCACTCCCAGAATATCGCTACATCTTCCTTGAATAAAACTTTCTTCTTTCTGATTTTATTATTTTTCGTAACTGTGTGATTAAAAGCAATAGAAATCTCTTGCGCCAGATGATCTGCCAACGCAGTATATACCACACGGCTATCATACCTTTCCGCATTAGTAATGTTATTGTCAGTTAGAAGCTAATCTATTTAAATTACATTATAAAGTCTTTAAGAATCATTGTATTTTACAAGCATAGGTGTCTTTATTTGAGATATACCCTTTGTTTTTTATTGTACCGTCGTGTTTTATTTATACATACAATTTGTTTCAGACATATGGAAATATTAAGTGCTCTATATTAGGCTCGTAACTTGTTTTTAATTTTTCCTCTTTAAATTATAATGTGCTATTGTAATGTTCTCAGATAATAAAATTTTGAACATCGTAATCCTTAACAATCTTCATGTTATATGCGGATTAGCTTTTTATATTTTATACATTAGGCATTGCACTTTAATTCAAAGTTATAATCACAATTCAAGAATATTTGGTTCACTCTTACAATTAGGAAAGACAGCTCGGCTTCTTTGGTGGTCGTTTCAGCACTAAAGTAAAAATATTTAGTGTGGGTTATTTTTTTGTATTGCTGTATGCCTTGCAAAATTCAAGTCAATTCACATACGTATTTCAAACAGCACTTTGGAATCAACAATTTCTTCTTGTTTTCTCATGTGTTGTGTTCATTCAATCTTGCCATACTCTTTCGCAAATATCACTTATTGATAATATTTAATAGGACTTTGTAAAACAGTGCTATAACTAATGTTTAAAATACTTGTGACGTCTGGTGTTTCTGTTACTCCTTTCCAGACATCTTGGTATATCACATCTTCGTAGCTCCGATGTGCCTTGTTAGATTATAAATTCGCTTTAGCTCTCACCAACTGAAATAAAACTTCTATATCTACTTGTTAATTAATTTATTTTTCTTACTCAATATGTAAATAGCACCAACAAATATTTACTCATATGGAGTAATTACAACATATTGCAGTAATTTGTAGTAGATTAGTACATAAATTATATTATTTAAAATCGGTAAAGCCTTTGTATTTTGCACGTTATCAGAACAAAATCGTCACATTTCCAATTGACCCGATTCGAACGCATGTGATTCTATGGGTTTAAGTTGTGAAACTTCAAAAAGCTTATTTTACTACAATTATACGTAAGATATACGAGGTAGGCGTCATAAATTCTCGACCCGATATACAAAGAAAAAACTTGGAACAATATAAGAATTTTTATTTTTCAATGTAATCTCCCCTGACTTCTATACATTTATTACAACGATTAATTCATAATTTGATACCCTTGTAAAAATAATCTGAAGTTTTTCCGTCAAAATGTTCTATAACACCTGCTTGCAACTCACTGTCGTCCTTAAAACTACGTCCCCTAAGGTCTTTTTTTAAATTAGAAAACAAAAAAAAATCACAAGGAGCCATATCCGGACTGTACGGTGGATAATAAAGGTAAAAGAAAGTTCACACTTGGTTATTTGTTTCACTAAAATTTTATTTACAAAATACTCTTGGACAATTGTTTCGAACTTCTCAGTTCATTCTCAACTGAACAAGAAAAGTTTTACTTAAAATTAGAATAGATAATTTGAGTAAGGTGGGAGTAACATTGTGAATAATATAAGGGAGTTATGTATTATGGGGGTTTTCCTAGTAATTAACGAGAAGCAGCCTTAATGACAGGGGAAATTACGAACTCTGTTTGTTCATTTACTATATTTAATGATTTGTTTATTGCTTTGGATATTTCCATTATTTCCAAAAGGTCTAATCGTTTTCTTTTATTTGCTGAGTGTAAAATTTCAAAATTATTTAATGATACCATGTGGTGTTCATTTATACAATGCTCGGATATACCTGAACATTTCTTGGAATATAAGATTGTTTTCCTATGTTCTTCTATACGTGTGCGAAAACATCTTCCAGTTTGACCTATGTAGAAAGCATCACAGTCTAAACAATTTAATTTATAAACGCCACATTTATCTGCTGTTTGAATTATATCCTTATTATTTGTCCAAAGTTTACCTAGATTTAATTTATTTACTATTATAGTTTTTATGCCTAAATTTTAGAACTAAACAGATCTTCTTCAAATTTCGACATAAATATTTCTGCAAATAAACAGGACAGTTCTAAAATCCCATTTGTTAATTGTATACACAGTTGGTTTAGATATGTGGATGATGTGTTATGTGTGTGGACCGGTACTGACAGGCAATTAGATTTATTCTTCAATCGTTTAAATGAAATCAATCAAAAAATACAATTCACCATAGAAAAAGAAATAGATAACAGTTTAAATCTTTTGGACCTTACGCTAACAAAATTAAATGGAAAATTAGATTATAATATTTACAGAAAACACACATACACTGATACCCTCATATCTGCAGATAGCAAACAACCCGATAGCATTAAGTTTTCCTCTTTCAACAGTTTCATACATAGACTACTAACCGTTCCCCTTTCTAAACCAAATTTTGATAAAGAAGTAGCAGTCCTGAAATGTTTAGCCGTGAACAACGGATACAGTCCAGATATTATTAATAGACTAATTACAAAGAAAAAACATAAACAGATTAATAAATTCTTATATGCAGCCCCCCAATTAGAACCAAGTAATTATCGATAATAAATTACATAGGAAAGACCACGAATAAAATTAATAATAGATTAGTTAATTTAGGCATAAAAACTATAATAGTAAATAAATTAAATCTAGGTAAACTTTGGACAAATAATAAGGATATAATTCAAAAAGCAGATAAATGTGGCGTTTATAAATTAAATTGTTTAGACTGTGATGCTTTCTACATAGGTCAAACTGGAAGATGTTTTCGCACACGTATAGAAGAACATAGGAAAACAATCTTATATTCCAAGAAATGTTCAGGTATATCCGAGCATTGTATAAATAAACACCACATGGTGTCTTTAATAATTATTAAATTTTACATTCAGCAAATAAAAGTAAACGATTAGACCTTTTGGAAATAATGGAAATATCCAAAGCAATAAACAAATCATTAAATATCGTAAATGAACAAACAGAGTTCGTAATTTCCCCTGTTATTAAAGCTGCTTCTCGTTAATTACTAGGAAAACCCCCATAATACATAACTCCCTTATATTATTCACAATGTTACTCCCACCTTACTCAAATCATCTATTCTAATTTTAAGTAAAACTTTTCTTGTTCAGTTGAGAATGAACTGAGAAGTTCGAAACAATTGTCCAAGCGTATTTTGTAAATAAAATTTTAGTGAAACAAATAACCAAGTGTGAACTTTCTTTTACCTTTATTATTTAATATGTTTCACCAAGTGCCTAGCGAGACCTCAATCAATTATAGTACGGTGGATGTTACGATTCTTGGAAGCCGCATTCGCGGATGGCAACTTGTGAAATGGCGGTAGTATGGACGGAGGCATTGTCGTGCAATAATCACACACCTTATATCAATTTTCCACGACGTTGTGCACGAATACTGTCCCTTAGTTTATGCAATAAAGACGCATAATGTGTGCTGTTCACACTTGTATTGTGTTCTTTAAAGACAATTAGCAAAATGCCTTCAAAATCCCAGAGTATTGTGGCTATCACCTTTTTCGTTGATTGAACGACTTTCGCCTTTCTGGGACGACGTTTATCAGGTCGCCGCCATTCCATGGACTCCCTTTTCGATAGAGGATCGTAAAACATAACCATTGTTTCATATGCTGTGACAATGGACTCCAAAATCGGTTTTGGGCCGCCCTCATACGAAACGACTGCGCACATTCGACTCGACGTTCACGTTGGAGACCAGAAAGAAGTCGCGGTACCCATCTAGCACTAATTTTATTCATACCCAAATCGTCATGGAGAATTCGGAGAAGACTTGTTTCGGAAATGTTTGTTATCACTGCTAATTCCTTCACTCTCAAACGGCGATCTTCTAACACTAAACGTTCAATAATTGAAATATGTTGAGGCATTATCACTTCAATTGGTCGACCCGACCTATCACCATCTTCCAGGGATTCTTGTCCCAAACGGAAACATTTTGCACTTCTTTACAGTTGAATACGAACGAGATGAATCACCGTAAACGCCGTGTATACGTTGTTTAATGTGATAAGGTGTATGGCCTTCTTTTGTTAAAAATTTAATGACCGCGCGGTACTCAATTTTCGTTACTTCAGACATTTCGTGCGCTAGTCATGTTGGTTGGCTGGTTACTAAAAACTACTAGGCTTCGAATCTTCATATTTATAGTGTACAGCTCGCGTAAGTGCATGCATGACGTGACGGAGTTTGGGCACGTTTGAACTTGTATAAGCCTGTCAGACCGATAATTTATGGCGCCTACCTTATAGGTGTTTTACTCTTATCTTCTAGAGGGGTATATTAAAAGAATGAAAGAGTTATCGTTTGATTTTGAACAATTTTTTTAAAAAAAAATCAAAATTCGGACCAAAAGCTCTTTTACAATTACCTAATAGCAAACAGTTTTTTGCAAATATCTTGTAAATAATGCATTACTATAAAGATTTATCAAAACAAAAGTATTTAAATTTTCGATTTGCATCAATTTTTGAATAAAAAGATTTCAAAACTCGGCCTGGAAGAACCAATATTACTCTTATCGAATAGCATGCATTCTATAGAGGTTTATTGGGAAAAGTTTTTAGAGCTGGATTTGGAATAATTTTTGTATAAAAAAAATTCCATGCTCGGACCGAAAGCAACACTAAAAAATCAGAACGCACATACGCATAAGAAAGTCCAGTGGTGCCCACAACTCATTTTATTCCTTTGTCAGCTACCTACGATACAATAATTCACACAAATATTTAGTTTTTAGATTTCTTATTTACATTTTTAAATATACACATACATGAGGGTGGCAGTAAAGAGGATCCATCCTGCTACAGAGCAATATCTTTGATAAGCACCCTAGGAAAAATAAATGAAAAAGTACTGGATTTTATAAGTAATACAGTGCAATTTGATAAACATCAATTTCGATTTCAGCAAAACAGAAATACGGAAACAGCAATACTAGAATTCCTGCATACAGTGTATGAAGACCTTGATAATAGAAACTATGTCACAACGCTGTTTATTGATTTATATATAATATTATTATAATATTTTAAAATTGGCAATAGGAATAAAATACATTTTACTTTTCCTGTGTGTTTTATTTCATATACTTTAAATGTCAGGTAAATTATGTACACTAATCTCCCATACAATATCAATTTAGTTAAATTATATTCATAGTAGAACTAGAAAATGTATTCAAATTAGAAATAAGAATAATAAATTCTATCATATTCTATTCACAGACTAAACAAACCAGACTGGTAACTAAATCCCAAATTTTATCCAGATATGCCTCCTTGTTTAGCAAATGAAAATATCAATGCTCTACCATCTTTGTCATAGTAACTGAACGGGAGATGAGATGGCACTAGCGTCATTTGAATTTTTTTGTTATGTTGTGGTTCAATCAACGGTTATATGTATGGCATTCCAAACAATATTTCAAATTTGACGTATTATTGCAATCCTTTTTTGTTGTACATCATATTAAGTACCTATAAGTAAATTGATATAAATCGCGAGGTTATGATTAAATAAGTACAAAGTGAAAATTAGGGAACTGTGGTGTAATATAAACTCATAGGAATATATTGTGTTGGAGTGATTTCATGTATTACATCGTGTAAGTCTAATAAACAGAGATATCTATCAATAATAAAATGTAAGTATTCGTATTTTTTAAACGTAAAAGTTGAGGGTATGTGATTTGTCCAATAGTTTTGTGTACTTTCTACTTATTACATTAAAAACGTATTAAATACGCATATTCTAAAAACAAGCTCATTTCAAATTCCGCGCCAATATGCTGCTGTGACAGGGATAGAAGACCTTGGATATTTTTCTATCTAGTTGTCGGCCTGGTTTGTTTAGTCTGTGTTCTAATGTTATCAGCACTACTTCGCGAGTGCAAAGGTCCATCATGTCATGTCAGTTTGTGACAGCTATGAATGATTGAGCTTTGGTTATGTTATAAATCAGTAAGCGATGTTTCTTTTATTTTTCAAAATGAAGTGATATCTGATACAACGAGTGTTCATATAAATTCGAAGTCATAGTAATTCTTGAAAATTTGAAGTCATGTCTGAGATAGAGTTATTATTGTGCCAATTACGGACAGACAACAATTGACATTTAATATTTAATACAAATCATAGACTTATGTAAGTTACATAAGTGGTACGATATATTGTTCAACACCTTCTTGACTTCGATAGTTGAATCGTTTTGGCAACCGACACGGCCAAGGTACAAACTAAAGACAACCAACAACGACGATTTAATGCCACTGCAAATTCTCATTGAACGGAATTAATATTCAAAGGTATGTAGCTTCCGCTAGTAAAACACTAATACATGATACAAATTGAATAGAAATTAAAAATAACGTTATTAATAGTTATTTATGTAACAAGTCAGTAAAGTGATACTTTATCGAACGAGTCTGATTTACGAGCCAAGCGAGTGAAGCGAGCGCGGCGAGTAAAAGACGAGTTCGATAAAGGTACTTTACTGACGTGGTGCATACAAAATACTATCGCCAACCGTGAAAATTGTTAATTTAAGAAATAAAGATATAATAACTTATGACAGTTTATGACAGTGACAAACGATTTATTTTTAAAGTCACCAGTCATGGCTACGCTGACAGATATTAGCGGCAGGTAAAGTACTTTATTGTACAGTACGATAAAGTGTTTCTTTACCTCCGTAAAACGCTATGGTAACGCATCACTTTACTGACGGTTGGCGATAAATATTATTTTTCTAAACTTATGTTTTACTTAATACTTGGCTATTTTGTTTATAACTTATTCTAGAGAGAGACGAAATTCTGAACCCCCCAAGTCCAAATTACAACCTGCGAAATCAATTTTAGGTGGTAAAATTAAATTTTAATATCTGGCTGAAATATTATAGTAGGTATATTATGCAATGAGCATTTAATGGTAGCTATTAAGACACGAGTAAGAAAATTACAATACGAGGCGAAGCCGAGTATTGTAATGAATACGAGTTGCATACACTATTTTTTCTACGACCCCATAATAAAACATTATTTTTTGAACATTCCATTTAATAAATTGAGGTTAAAATTTTCCATGCACCTTTGCGAATTTAGCTGGTAATAAATTGTTCGTGGTTACTAAGGCTTGTTCCATAATTTCTGGTGGACTCAAATTTTACATTTCACTGTCATTATCCCTCATTTTTACCGTTTATATTTACTATACTTACATGTAAATTGCAGAGAACTGTCACATTTATTTAATTTGTATATCTGTCAGATATGCAGTCGCCATATTGAATATTGTTTGAATATTGGAATGTCGCATTCGTATTGGATGTAAAGTTGTATCGTAATGAAAAATCTGTATTCCTATTGGATATAAACTTGTATCGTAATGGACATCATTAAAGTACAGGTTCGGCATATCTAATAATACAATTAAAGTATGGGAGTAGAAAAAAATCTGTATCAAATTAAATTCTATATAGTTTCTTCAGAGATAAATCTACAGATAAGGCAACAGAATGGTAGATGTAGTACTCGCAACACATGAAAGTAAATAAATTTGTCTAGAAGACAAACAGTGTCAAAGATGTCAAAATATTTGACAATTGATAGCGCAAAGCGAATATAGTACGGTGTTATTTCGTCTTGCTATCAACCAATAAAAAATAACTGTCACTTGGATCTGTTCAGAATTTCGTCTCTCTCTTTTTGGAATAAGGTATAGTAGACAAGCATTGTTAACAAATTTGTATTATTTAGATGACAATTATAACAAACGTCAAAAAATCGGCAGAAGGTAATAATGACGAATGTCGAAAGGTGTACGAATATTACTAAATTTTATATGTCAAGTAATATGACCTACAAAAGCCATTTCAGGGCTGTTATAGACAGTAATAATAGCTGCTTTCCTTTTGCCATAAATCTCAGATATCACCTCACTTTAACTGAGGTTATATTTAGACGCGTTCCATTTGTGTACAGCTGACTGAGACAAAGTGAGATTTTTACCTCCCTTCTTACCGATTCTGATGTCGGTAAAAACTATCCTCACTACTGAGATTTAAATATCACTTGGTGGTGGTGGTAACACAATGCATTTAATATCTACATACTCTGAAATTTGGATATGCTAGGCATTCTAATTGCTTTGGTTGGTTGATTATGTACGTATAATATCACTAACAGTTAATTTTACAAAAGGGTTTTTGAAGTGAAAACTTCAGAAAACGCTCGGTATGTAACGCTCGTTCGGGTAAAGTTGGCTCGAGTCGCGCTCGGCTTTGTATTATAACACTAACTGGCGGTATTTAATTTCAATTAAATTGAAATTTAGAATAAATACGCGAGATATTGTATTTTTATTTTCTAAAAAATTCTTGTCCGCGTGCAGATGCCATCCCGAGCCGCTCGGGTGTAAGGCCGGCACGTTACCAATAGACCAGCGCGGATACTCGTATGAAAATTATCATATTTGTATATACAGGGTGTAGCACCTAAGATGCCTCGGACCGTAGCTCCTCTATCATACAATATATCGAAAAAAGTCTAAGAGAAAAATTGTCCATAACTACAATCACCATTTCCCTAAAATATTTTTTGTCATCAGTGCCGTGCCGTATTCCAGTGGCGTATCAAACCTATGTTTTTTTAAATGGAACAATGTATATTTTGTGGCTGATTCGGAAAGCCCCCAAAGAGTACTTTTTTTTCTTATATAACGTCATACTCCTAACTTTAGCGGTTTCGCTGTTATAACGGTTTTTCTTCACAGTTAGGCCGTACTTCGACATTTTTTTTTTGGCAGGAACTAAATTGTACCGGCGTTTAGGTTTCGAATTTAGGGATAGACTAAGACCTCTTCTAACTACCCCTAATTTTTTTTCAAGTGATTTAAGAAAAGAAGATAATTTTTGATTGGGCTTTGCAAATAGTCATTTTTTTCTAAAATATCAAATGGGAACCATTTAAAATAATTATATCGTTGGATAATCGAAATTCCAAGTTTTCCATTTATTAAAAAAAAACACATTTCATTACAAAATTAAAAAGAAAAAAAGTTGTTCGGTCAAAGTTGTTAGGTCAATTTGTCGAAAAACGTCTTTTTTCAAAGTCAGCTGTCATGATAAAACAATAGAAGTGCAACTGTCAATGCAAACGGAAAAAACAACAATAAACTGACAGAAGCATTATTGTTATCTGATAAACGTTGCGAAAATGCCTGGAACTCAACAAGAAATGGTTGACATGTGTTTATTCTTGGAGAATGTTTCGAAAATTGTTTGTTGGCGTCACGAGTGTACTCTGAGAGATATCCTCTCAGAACGTGTCCAAATCCACGTGAGTTTACAAAGGTGTTGGATAGATTTACGTCTACTGGTACTGTTCAACGAGCAAAGAGAGTTAGAACGAAGCCAGTTTTGACCGTAGAAAACGAGTTGAAAGTTCTGGAGGCTGCTGTTGAAAATCTTCATATCAGTGCCCGCGAAATTAGTAGGAACACTGACAAGTCCCATCAATTTAAAATTCAATTGCACCAGGAATTGCAATCTCAAGATTTTGAAACCAGGCAGAATTTCTGCAACTGGTCTTTGCAAATAGTCATTTTTATTCTAAAATATCAAATCGGAACCATATAAAATAATTAGATCGTTGGATAATCGAAATTCCAATTGCAGTTGAATTTTAAAAGGATGTAACTTGTCAGTGTTCCTAATAATTTCGCGGACAGTGATATGAGGATTTTCAACAGCAGCCTCTTTGCTCGTTGAACAGTACCAGTAGACGTAAATCTATCCAACACCTTTGTAAACTTACGTGATTTGGATACGTTCTGAGAGGATATCTCTCAGAGTACACTCGTGACGCCAACAAACAGTTTTTGAAACATTCTCCAAGAATAAACACATGTCAACCATTTCTTGTTGAGTTCCAGACATTTTCGCAACGTTGATCAGATAACAATAATACTTCTGTCAGTTTATTGTTATTTTTTCCGTTTGCATTGACACTTCTATTGTTTTATCATGCCAGCTGACTTTGAAAAAAGACGTTTTTCGGCGAATTGACCGAACAACTTTTTTTCTTTTTAATTTTGTAATGAAATGTGTTTTTTTTTAATAAATGAAAAACTTGGAATTTCGATTATCCAACGATATAATTATTTTATATGGTTCCCATTTGATATTTTAGAAAAAAATGACTATTTGCAATGCCCAATCAAAAATTATCTTCTTTCCTTAAATCGCTTGAAAAAAAATTAGGAGTAGTTAGAAGAGGTCTTAGTCTATCCCTAAATTCGAAACCGAAACGCCGGTACAATTTAGTTCCTGCCAAAAAAAAATGTCGAAGTACGGTCTAACTGCGAAGAAAAACCGTTATAACAGCGAAACCGCTAAAGTTAAGAGTATGCCGTTATATAAGAAAAAAAGTACTCTTTAGGGGCTTTCCGAATCAGCAACAAAATATACTTTGTTCCATTTGAAAAAACATAGGTTCGATACGCCACTGGAATACGGCACGGCACTGATGACTAAAAATATTTTAGGGAAATGGTGATTATAGTTATGGACAATTTTTCTCTTAGAATTTTTTCGATATATTGTATGATAGAGGAGCTACGGTCCGAGGCATCTTAGATGCTACACCTTGTATACATGCGTACGTATAAATTTTTATTTTCTGAAAATTTTTTGTCCGCGTGCAGATGCGATCCCGAGCCGCCAGGGTGTAAGGCCGGCACGTTACCATTAGACCAGCGCGGGTACTCGTATGAGAATTATCATATTTGTATATTATACATGCGTACGTATGAATTTTTGAAGTGAAAACTTGATCAGAACGAGCGAAATATACTAGAATAATGTATACACAATAATAATAAATATATATTTTTTAAATGTAATATAGAACGAAAATGGAAAATGGAAATGTAAATGAATATAGAACGAAAAAAAAAAGTTGTATTTCGTATTATTAACCTCGCCTTGATGAAGTTTTCACTTCTGCCGTGTGGTCTTAAGCACATTCATTTTTTTTTATTATTATAGCAATGATTTATAATAAGTTCAGAGTTTGACACAACTATGATTAATGACAAGTAAGGACACAGACTTAAAATTTCACTTGCCAATATCTTTTAACCTAGTGAGAGAAACTCACTTGAAGTGAGCAGAAATACTCACATCACTTTAGTTCAGCTCAGATCTCTAGTAAAAGAAAAGCGCCTATTAATACACTTTTTTACATTTGCAATAATTACCTTTTGACGTTTGTTACAATTGTCATCCAAATAATACACATTAGTCAACAATGCTTATCTACTAAACAGAATGAACAAGATTATTAGTTATTAAATAAAATATAAGTATAAAAAAGTAATATTTAATAACTTTCTTCATAATATTCCATATGTAACTGGTTTTACTAGCGGAAGCTATATGCCCTTAGATTAATTAAATAGTTTAATTTTATTCTTCTGAAGTTGTTCCGGTCGATAGCAATTTGTAGTGCATTGAATCATCGTCTTTATTTCGTACTTTGGCCGTGTCGATTGCCAAAACGATGCAACTATATGATCATATCAGTTATAATTAATTAATCTCAAAAGAAGGATGGCTAATGTGTTTTATTAATCCTCGTAAAATGTTTTTATCTATAAAATGCTGGATAGGTTTTTGTCAGAGAATTGGATTACAGTTTATTTTTGTTATTTTCTCAATATTATATAGATTTTTCTTGTATTCTCTTGCACAACAAAATATAATAAAAAGAGAAAAGCAATATTTCTCTGTTATTGTAATATCATAGAATATTGTCATAAAATGTACTACCTTTTACTTCCATGTCTTCCATCGTATCCAACGACTATGCCGTTTAGCTTTAAATTGTGGATATCAGTCTCCTCCAGGTATTTTAGAAGACCTTGGGCCGTCTGCAAAATTACCAAATCATTCACACAATTGTATCCGGCTCCTAATTTTCCTCGTATCCCAGCTGTACCAAAAGGTAATCGACGCATCAACATCCTCGATAATTGATTATAGCGTTCGGCCTTAACCAGGCGGCGAATTTCCTCCAGCGTCTTTCCATTTCTGTCCCAAGCGAGCCACTCTCTAATTTTGGTGTCCAATTCTGGATTCCCAGAAGTGACTTGATGTGGTTGTGGCATATTTATGCACGTCAAGTTTCTGCCAAAATAAAAATTTCCGTCAGACGACAAAAATTAATTTTAGTCTATTAAAGCATGGAGCGCGTGAAATACTAATACATACGAATGGAATCAACTTTCAAACGTATATGATGATAAGTGCCGATATAATAGGAGTATATTAAATCCACCGTTACTACCTTATCGCGTATTTGATAACTATAAACATATACGGGTTGTCATACTTAAATACTGCGTGAAGAGTGTACAAGCGCTGTGTCTACTACTAACACAACATATTCTACGTATGGTGATATACAAAGACCGGTCGATAGCAAAAAACATGTGAGTATTCAAATGCTATCTGCGTGTATTTTACGCTAAATAAATAAACAAAATTAATTGTGGTATTAGAATCACGTTATAGGTTATGTTGAATGTACTACATATGCTTAAGTTTATTATATTATTATTCTATACGCTACTTTACGTCACGACAATTTATCGATCCCTTGAAAATTTTCATTCATGCAATTTCTTGTCACCACAACTACATATAGAATAGAATACATAAGCAACGATTATGTCAAGTAATTTCGAAAATACATCAAACTTACTGTGCCCTTAAATAATGATTCTTTCTATCTCACATAATTATTATATCCACTGTTACGTTAAGAATTTGAAATACCGTTTCAGGTCGACATGGAGATAGGAAAAGTGAAAATCGCTGAAGACAGCGATTTCCTATTGTTAAAGAAACTAATCGACGACAACAGCAGCAATTGGAAACTCGATTACGACAAAAACGATAGCACGAAGGTAACTTATTAATTCCTCCTCTAATTTGATCTTTGCAACAACATTTAACCCCTAATGCATGTGTGTGTATAAATTTAATGCAATTTCTGTGCGGTTTGCGCAAGCGCCAGTCTTCCGCTTGGAAAATTGCGCCCACGCAAGTTCGATATTTTATCGTTTCTTAGGTGTAATCAAAGAAAGGCGACAGAATTACTATACGTTGCCTGCAGCGTTCTAATACAATCGAGTGCGTGAAGTATCATTGATTTTACCTAATTCAAAATTATTTTTAGACATTAACCCTGAACTCCTTAAGGTTAATCAATTAAATTATTTAGTTGAATAGGAGTAATAAAAAGACATATGTATATAGTATACATATGTGTATGTATGGCTTGAAATACATGTCGTGCATATCTAATTGTGATGTTAAAGTAAATGATCCTTGAGAGTATTTAAACCTCGTAAATTCTATAGATAGTTAGGTACTGCCTGCTACATGAGTAATTTGCTAGCCCTAAATTAAAATCATAAAAATATTATCATAAGTAGAATAAAATAAATATTTAATAATGAGATTCTTACAAGTTATTTAGGCATGTATGTATTTATATATGTTCTGCAAGGTAATTAAGATAATTTGTTGTAATATATGTTGAGCACTTGTGAAATATAAAAATAATAATAAAATAAAACACCTTTTTCACAAAAATTAGTTTAATTCACTAAATGTAACATTTCGTGTGCACTGCACACATCTTCAGTAGTAACTAACTCAGTTACTACGGTTACTACTGAAGATGTGTGCAGTGCACACGAAATGTTACATTTAGTGAATTAAACTAATTTTTGTGAAAAAGGTGTTTTATTTTATTATTAAGATAATTTGTCATAAAAACGTCGCATTTCTCTTTAAAACGCGGTTTCGTATATTTTCTTGAGTAGTATCGTCTTATGTGAAAGTTTTATTTTTATATCTACACAAGCTTATAATTTTAGAATCGCGACTATTAAAAGACCCTATTTATAATAAGGTTTATCAAAGTGACAGCTAAGAAATAAAAATCGCCAAAACTATATTTTTTATGCAGTGGCGTATCAAAATTCTAATACGCCTCAATGCGTGAAAATAAGAGATTGAAAGAAAAGCTTTTATTTTTAAGCATTGCTACTCTTACTCAGTACTCTACTAATTTTGTATTTGTAGATGATTTAGTTCTGAGATTCACCAAATATAAGTCGATACGTGTATTATAAAAAAAATTACTATATAGTGTAAAACTTCTTTTTCCATTTTGGACGTCGAATTTAGGCTAGTTTCCTTGGCCTTCCCCCATTGTGTTCTGTTTTTCTTCTCCTGCTGAGAATATCCATACCAGTTTAGATATCTCTTTGTTATTTGGTTTCTTATTGGTCTTTTACTTTCTTATACGTAGTATAAGGAAGTATTGTGATGATGAAAATTTTCGACCTCGAGATTTTTGCAGATGTCCACGTTTTGAAGTCCCCTGATACCCAAAAAGTGGTTTTTAAAAAATGTCTCTCTCTCTCTCTCT
Source organism: Amphimallon solstitiale (assembly GCA_963170755.1). NCBI lineage: Eukaryota > Metazoa > Arthropoda > Insecta > Coleoptera > Scarabaeidae > Amphimallon > Amphimallon solstitiale. The sequence goes on from OY720680.1 coordinate 37,362,132, forward strand.
CTCTGTGTGTGTGTGTGTCTGTGTGTCTGTGTGTCTGTGTGTGTGACTACGATAGCGGTCATACCGCTGTAGATATCAATTCCAAATTTTGTATTTACGTGTATAATCTGCCTCTTGAGATCTGATTAGTTTTTCAGTAAAATCGGTGGACCGGAAGTAGTACTTTACTTCAGTGAAAAAATCGAATTTTGCAAATATTTCGTCAACTACTAAGTTTAAACAAATTTATAAAGAATTCATATGTACTTAGAATTTAAATTGAGAACCATTTTATTAAAAAAGTTTTTCGAAATTACTACCGGAAGTAGGTCTTTTACTCTTATCGAAAATCAGTTTTTTGCCAATATTTTGCAAGTCATGCTTTTTAGACAGGTACGCTACGAATATAAAAGTATTTAGAACTTAATTTCCAATATCTTTTGTATAAAAAAAAATTCAAAATTCGAACCGGAAGTATCACTTTTACTCTTACCGAATAACGATCTTTTGCAAATATGTCGCAAATTATGCATTCTATATATATTTATTAAGAGTATAAAAGTATTTAGAATTGGATTTGCAATATTTTTTGTATACATGAAATTTCAAAATTCGGACCGGAAGTAGCACTTTTATTCTTAGCGAGTAGCACTTTTCTTCGAATATCTTGCAAAGTATGCATTCTATAGGGATTTATTAAGAGAATGAAAGTACTTAGAATAGGATTTTGAATAAGTTTTGTATAAAAAAATTCTTAAAATTGTATACTTTGAAACGCTCATACGTATAAGAAAGTCGTGTGGTGGCCACACCTCATTTTTTGCATTGTTTCTCTCACAGACCATTAATTGAATTAATAATTTCAAAACCTATATAAAACGTACTCATAGAAGACATCGGCGATACTAACGATGTCAGAGCGTTAGGCCAAACTAAATAATCCTGTGTGTTCTTTCATTAAAATTGATAATTTACGTTGATCATGGAAAATTGATTTATAAAATAATTAGTTTGTGGTTATGTCTCTTTAATGTCATTCAAAAATGTTAATGAATTTTAATATCAGCGATTTCGATAAAACTACAAAACAAATAATTCTACTACTAGTTTTTTCAAATATCTAATTTTTACAAAAAAATTGGTATATTATATTTGTAGTATGCACAGTTAAGCTCACATAAATCTAGTTATTACTTGCCAAAATTGTCCAAATTTTCTAATATTGCTTAGTATTCATTAATCTTTTTTTGAAAGAAAAACCAAATGTCAAGTAATGTTTTAATAGAATTTATAAAATACAAATAAACTAATAATTAATTGATCAATGAGATTTTTCAAGAAATTTTGTATTAGTAAATCTTATACGAGATCTATAAATTTACTTTGTCATTTCGTCCCATGCATTTTCTATAGGAGTTATGTCGACAGTGTTCGGGACTATTCCATCGAAACCTTTCATTATTATTATATGCCGTATTCACAGGCAAATGTCATGTTGGAAAATAAAAGTTCTGTTCTACGGATGGCAGCATCACATTTTCTAAGACGTTTATATAATTTACTGCTTAAATTCTTTCTTCAATTCTCCAACACATTCCGGTATTGTGATAACAGATCCAACTCCATACTTTAAACCTCCCTTGCATATCACTATTATTATCATTAAGTATCGGTCTTCAAACCACTGTTTTAAGGTCTATATATACACGTAACGTATCATTACTCGTTGATCGAATTTTTTTTTCATCGGTAAAGATGACATTTTTGCAAAATTGTGGGCCATTATATAAATGATTTAGTGCATACAATAACAGTGACAGTTTCTGTTCTTCCGTCAGTAGAATTTCTTTTTGCTGCAACACAAGAACTTAATTCACTTTTTTTGAGTGCCAATTGCCGTTTGCCGATAACCAGGAATATTTGTTTCAATAATAGCTATTCTTGCACTTGCAAACGGATTTCTCTCAAATATTGTGATCTTCTACATCAGTTGATATTGTTTTAAGACTAGTTCCTCGTTTGCGACATATACTATCATCATTTTCCCATCTTTTCTTTTAACTTGTAGTACTGTAGATTTGTTCAAATGCAATTCTTCTACGACTTGTTTCCAATTTTAACAAAATTTGTACTTTCTCTGCCGTAGTCAGTTTTCTTGCCATTTTTGATATAAAAAAGTGACAAATGTCATTTTGACGTTACAAGAATGAATTACAACAAAACACAAATATCAAAAAATGATTTATATTATACTAGAATCGCTCTCGCAACCGACATGCGCCACCAAAATTAAAATGGCGTCAAATTTGAGACGTTGCAAAATTTGATGTGTCAAGTAATATTAATTTTGACACTATAACCCTAAATGATGAATTAGACTTGTGGTTTTAGCACTACCGACAATAATTCTAATATGTAACTATTAATTTGATAATAATTTTGCTTAAGTACTATTGAAAAGAAGAATATAATGATTATTTTATATTTGTATGAACTTGTCTGCTGTTAGTAATTAGATATAAATATAAAAAAGGTTAGATTTTCAGAGAAAATTGAACTTTTGAAATTCATTTAAACATTCAGGAGTGTATTTAATAAGTATGTTCGAGTTAGTTTTACTACAGACAATAAGGATATTTAGTAGCAAAGACAGTTGTACAGCAGTATCCTTACTAATAGTGCTATATTGCTTTTCCATTAAATGCATCAAAATTAAAGTATTTTTACATGCAACAGCGAGAAGGTAAGAAAAGTATTACACTAATTATAAAAACATTTGTTTGCCAGATTCTTACTGTACACTATGATTATTACCATTATCACTGCTGTACTAAAAGCAACTTGTTTGAAACATTTCTCGTAGGTATATCATTGATTACAACATAATTTTTGCATGCTAATCAAACATTTTTGATTAAGCTAAACACATCATTATTATTTACTTAAGCTTTAAACTAGTATAAATTTGTTGTTGTTAAAGATTATATTTAATGCAGAATTAAACAATTCAAACGTATTTTAAAGTATTTCAAATGTTGAGTATCCGTAAGCTGAATATTTGCTACTGATCAGAATTTAACTTACCAAGCAACTTTAAATTATAATACAATAATGAACAAGTATTTTTACTATCCCAATTTATAATGTACTACATTAATATTATTACAATACTATCACATATTTTTGAAATTATGTAATCTTAATTCCATTAATAACAATAAATAATTACAAAATTAAAGTCCTACAGAAAATATACAAAGGTTATTTTAGAAAAACTATAAAAATAATATAACATAAACATGTTTTAACTGCATCCCCCTATGCAAACGCTTATCTTGTTATCACATTAATAAACGCGATCATTATTTTATTCTGAAATCAATCATCCACCATTCCTCTATTACATTCAACATGGTTATACCTTCTTAAATTTGGAAATTTTCTAAACAGTATTACTTATGTGATCTTCAAACAATTGTTATTTTAGTTAGAGTCATCTACTTCGTCGATTAGACAAGAGTTCTTTCTTCAACTGATCAATATAAGTACAAATTATTTTAACTATCGTAATCTTCTGCCGAAGCATTATGAACAAATATATTAACAGGTTCCAAAATCTGTCTTTGACTTTTGATATAGATACTGAATTTAATCCGTCTCCAATCCTTTATAAGCTACATTCGTTTTATCAGGTACGTGATTATTCTAAATAACATAAAGCAATTACAAGTAAAACCAAGCATTTCTGTTGAATAAAACTTACCTTCTCGTATATAATTTGGTTTAGATCAATATATTTGACTTTAATAACTTTCACAGTCGCTACTACCGCTATCATTAATACAAAATATTACTGGATTAATATCTGTTTTATCAATTTCTATTTCCCTATCCCACGACGTCTTTATTTCTTGTTCAATATGAGTGATGGTAGCCCAAGTTTCATGTGTAATTGTTCGAAAAACGCTGTACTGAATACTAGCCACCTGCTTGTCAAACGCTACGCTTGTCAAGTGTCATACGCTCCGTGAAAATAAAAATCTGACAACAATGCTCAGAATAGCCATGTATCAAATAAAATATTGATATAGAAAAGTAATATTTAATAATTTTATCTATAATATTTAATTTCTAACTGACTTTCATGTAATAATATTTTACTAGCCGTAGCTATTTATCCTAAAATATTAATTAGTTGGTTGAATTTTATTGTTCTATAATTGTTCCGGTTGATTGGAATTTGTAGTGGTATTGAATCAGCGTTTTTAGTTCGTACTTTTGCCGTGTCGGTTGCGAAAACGACCCGACTATATACATACAGCATCTCCACTTTATTATTCAGTACCTATGTGTCCTATGCAGACATACAACATAGTTGTCAGTTCAACAATGACAGCTTAGGTTGGTAACTCGTTATAATGACACGACATTTTAAATTCTTGTTGGTTAGGATATGATTCTAATATATTACTATATTATATTATTAAGGGTCCTCGCTAGTGGATCTGTCAACAATGGCAAAATAGCAGATTTTAGAATTCAGATATTTTTGTTGATTTTAAAGATGGAGAAAACCTTTCAACGTCAACTTATGAAGAATTATATAATCTACCCGGCTGAAAAATCAAATTTAGAAAAATATTGTCGTATTACAGAAAATTAATTAATATGTCAAAATATTAAAAACCAGTTTTCTCAAAAATCCTTCGGAGGAGATTTGTTTGCTTGGGTTCACTTTATAAATTGAATAGAAAGCTACCCGACTGTGCACTTATTTTTCATTCAACTATTCTTTACTTTGTTTAAAATGAATATAAAATAAATTAAAATTAGGCAACCCACATTACAATGAATTGTTATTCTGCTATAAATATTTCCCGCAGTTACAAATGTGTAAATAGTTGGTCATAAATGAATTTTTATTCGCTTAGATATTGAGTTATTATTTCAAATATTTATTATATGTTCCCTATGTGTAAAAGTACTCGGACATCCTTGGCTTATTAAATTATGTGCTATGCAACCAATATTACATTTCCCATTCACTAGCGAGGACCCTTAAGTTGACACTTGACAGGAAAGTTATGTTGTGATACTTGAACCACATCGACAATACCAACCATAAACATAATAAATCGACTGGACTGAATACTAGATTTTTTATTCGATAATATCGTTTAATCAAAAATGCCATTTTTTCAAATTTCAGGCATTTATTTCACATTAATAGACAAAAGAACCTATTCACATTATACAGAATTTATTATCTTTTTAAAAAAGAAGTTAAAAATTTGAAAAATGCTTATTGGGGTGACTATTTCGTAGAAATTATAATCTGGAAGCGGCAGCATGCATGTTTCACTTCATACACTTCGTATAGTTCGCCTTTATGGGGCGTTATCTTCCCATTAAACGTTTTTCAAATTTCCCGCAGTATTATTTAGTAACTACGACATTTACATGTTAAATTCCCTATTTATATATGAGTGGTCATTTTCAGTTTTAATGTTGATGTTACTAAATAATATTGTGGGAAATTTGAAAAATGTGTACTGGGTTAATATAAAATTCTGAAGCTCATATGTTAATATACACAATTGCGTCGGTCCCAAGGTAAGTAATTAGAGGATACCCCGAATAATGTAACCAAAAACAGAGCAAGTAAATATGTTCGTATTATGAATTGTGTCAGTTGTTATTATATATAATTGTAATTAATGCTGTAAGTCGTTATTTTGTGATAATCCATATTAAAATAATAAAAACATATATACTTTGTTGTATCACTATATTTAAACAAATGGTGTGACCGCGGTTTCTATCAACATGGCCATTAACGAACACATGAGACACAAAATTATGTTAAAATTAGTGTTGGGCAGTAATTATAAAGTAATTATTTGTTACTAATAAAGGACTTGAAAGGCCACAAAGAACTTTTATTATAAACATGAAAAAAATATCGATATCAAGGAATATCGATATTCTTAATTCGATATTTGTTTAAAATCGATTTTGATTTTTCTGTAGACTTATGTGAGCTAAACTGTACCTCGTATATAAATAATTTATAGTTAAAAAAAAATATCTTCGGATTGTGACTTATATTTAGTATTTTTTTTTTTTTTTGGAAATGGGCAAAATTAAGCATACATGTATTATATATAACTGTGAATTGTTTTATAGACTTGGTGATAAAAATAAACATGTTCCCCATCACAGAAAAGTTAAACAAGATGGATCGGAACCCTGAATATGTCTAAAATAAGAAAACTGGTTCATGTTTGGTGATAACTTCTGCATGAGCACTCAGAAAAGTAGTACCTAGTAGATAAATATTCCGTTCTGTCCATTTTTCTTCACGAGTCAACGCAATTCTAAATCATATCAAAAATTTCGAACACGTCGAAAATCCAACAACTATTGAAAATCTTGATACAAAGGAAGAATGTGAATCTTTTAAATACATCCGATAATGCCATAATTGTATTAAATGCAAGAAAGCTTTTTTGTTTGTAGTTATGAAAATATTAACTGTAAATTTTTGATTTTAATTTGTTTTGTTATTACGTAATTGTTTTTTGTTTATTAATAAGAATGTTAAATACACGGAAACCAAAAGAAGTAGACAACTTAATAAACTGTACTTATACATACCACGCGATCATTTAAATTCTAAATTATAGCAGGCAGGATTTTTTTATTAGGTTGTCCAGAATGTCAATTATTGATTAATTAACATTTTGAAACGTCACTTTGACAATCCAAATTTTAAATTAGTACTTATATACCAACTTAATTTAAATTTCACAGCCTGCTCTAATTTAGAATTTAAATGATCGCGCGGTATATGTAACCTGTTATACAAGTATGAAACAAGAACAAATTGTGAACATATTGTAAATGGAATGGTATGAACTAATTCTTAGGTATCTCAATGTAGTTACAAATTTATTTACGTACTTTACACTATTTTCAGATAAAATATCAGTCAGAGATGAATACTATTATACTGAAAGAGTGTTATAATGATAGTCCAACACATTCAGTTCATTGCATTTGAATAGCAGGTCATTCTGAAGTTTTTATCATATTCCTACTGTATTTTGTGCTATTATGAAACATATACAAACGTGGTGAAGTCACGGCCTTGAAGAACTAATGTTTGTATAATGTTATATATCCTGTTATATACTAATACTAAAAATCTCTATATCAGTTGTATTATAATTAATTGTAAAAAATGAGTTTCAGTAGTACCGGCTGTTTCCTTTCAATTATTATTTTTTAAGATTCATTTACATGTACTTTATAAGGAAAATGTAGTTCTCTATATATTTTAAATAATTTATTAACATCGAGATTACAAGTAGGGGAGACCGGGGCATAGTGGCCCCCCGGGGCAGAGTGATCACCCTTCAAAATTCAATGTAAAGGTAAAAATAGGAATCTTATTTATGTATTCACATGTTACCAATAGAGGTCGCTACAGTGTTGAGAAGTTTCAGACAGTTCTGCTGTGTTCAACCGAAGTTATTAAAAAAAAAGTGTTTTTTCCGAGGTCTGATCTAATGTAAGTACTAACTTATTTTATTTGTAGATTCTGTAATATAGCACGTAACAGTTTGAACTGGTTAAGTATAAAGTGACTTGTTATTGCAATTAACCTATCTGAAGCTTCAAAGTAATAAATGTTGCCTAACCAAAGAAATTTTTTTTTTTTAACTGATAACGAAGTTGGGGCAATGTGGACCCCTATGTGTCCACAATGCCCCGGATAGGGTCCACATTACCCCGGAACGTCTAAGATTTTGTTTTTTATTTTTCAAGGGTGTAATAATGGTTCGAAATCGCAAGAGATCGTCGAGCCAGCAGAACTGGAGTGCAGATAATATGCTAAAGGCAATAGAAGCGGTTCACAATGGAATGGCTTGGAAGACTGCAAGCAAGAACTTTTCTGTTCCGAGGGCTACACTTAAAAGACGAGTGTTAAACAAAAATAAGGATGCAGTTTCAAATAAGAAAATTTTAGGCGCCAAGCGTACCCAAGTATTTACTCCAGATCAAGAAAAAGAACTCGTAGACCATATACTTAAGATGGAAGAAACATTTTTTGGTTTGACTACGAAAGACATACGATATATGGCGTTTAGTTTGGCGGAAAAAAATAAAATTAATCATCCGTTTAATAAAGAACTTGGTTTAGCTGGAGAAGACTGGCTGAGCGGTTTCCGTAAACGTCATCCAGAACTTACCTTGAGAAAGCCAGAGGCAACATCGGCTGCTAGGGCCCAAGGTTTTAATAAACCCAACGTCGAAAAGTTTTTTCAGTTGTTAAAGTCTGTAATGGATAGGCATAATTTTCCGGCTCATCGTATATTTAATGTGGACGAAACAGGTGTCACCACTGTTCAAACAAAATCTTCAAAAGTTTTGGCACAGAAGGGACGTCGACAAGTTGGTAGCATAACATCGGCTGAACGTGGTCAATTGTCCACAGCAGTTATATGCATGTCCGCTGGAGGAAATTATGTTCCTCCAATGCTGATTTTTCCAAGGCAGCGGATGAAACAAGAATTAACCGATGGCGCTCCTCCTGGCACAATATTTGCTTGCAATAAATCAGGATGGATGCAACTCGAAATATTTTCTTCCTGGTTTGAACATTTTATAAATCATACGAAGCCTACTGCCAAAGACCCAGTACTTTTGATTCTTGACGGCCATATGACTCACACAAAAAACCTTGCCGTAATTGAAAAAGCACGAGATAACAACGTTACCATATTGTGCCTGCTTCCACACTGCAGCCACAAGTTGCAACCGTTGGATAGATCATTTATGTTTCCGTTAAATACGTTTTACGTTAGTAGCATTGAAAAGTTTCTACGTAATAACCCAGGAAGGACGGTTACACAATTCCAAATTTCAAAATTGTTTGGTGAAGCGTATTTAAGAGCTGCAACGCCTACCACGGCTATTAATGGGTTCAGAAAATGTGGAATATGTCCTTACAACCCCGACGTCTTCACAGATGTAGATTTTGCGGCCTCAGAAGTTACGGATCAACCATTGATGCAAAATTCACAGCAAAAAGTATTGGATGAACCTGCTGAAATCTCGACTGAGATTGAATCTAAACGTAGCTCAAGCTCCACGTTGATGTTTCCAAATAGTCCAAGATCCCCTCAGCCCTGTTCAAGCTCCATGAACACGTTTCCAAATTGTCCTCCAAGTCCTCAACCAACTTCTTCTTGCAGTGGTGGCACTCGTAGTGCGTTTCTCGTTAGTTCTAAAGACATCAATCCTATTCCCAAAAGCACTCATATTAGAGTTCAAAAAAGAAAGAGGGGAACAGCCACAATTTTGACTGACAGCCCATATAAGAATGAATTACAGAAAGAGAGAGATACGAAGGAGGAAGCTGAAAAACAAAAACTGAAGAGGCAAGACCAAAAAAAGACTTAAACAAACGTGCAAAAATGTGTTTCAAACTCAAATAGAGACGGAAGCGTCAACATCCCAGAAAAGGACTAAAAGTCTCAAGAAATCTAAAAAACTCGCTACGAACAATCACTCTTCTAGTGATGAAAGTGGCGATCCAGAAAACGACACAGATAATGCAGAATGCCTGTTCTGTGGAGACACCTATCTCCGATCAAGAACTGGGGAAGGATGGGTGCGGTGCATTCAATGTCTTCAGTGGGCCCATAACCAGTGTGCAGGAGTCGAGGAAAACGACGAGGATTATACCTGCGACAATTGCCTTTAACATAGATTTTTATTTTTTGTAATAGTTTCTGTAAAATTGCTATTAAACTCTTATTAACATTTATTTATACCTAAAAATTTCACTGTGACAACTTTACCCCAGGTATTTGGGGCAAAGTGGTCACTTTCCATTTTTTTTTTAAATAATTATTTTGACTTATTTGCTAAGCAAAAAAAAAATTAAAAAAATCAGAGGTTTACAAGAAAAGTTAATAAAACTGAAGCATCTTGGATCTGGATTCTATTACCGCGAATAAATTAATACGCGAAATTTTTGCCTTAAGGGGTCCACTATGCCCCGGTCTCCCCTATATCCATAATTTACAACACAGCCGTTGTAGATATGTTTTCCTAAAAAACACAAAGAAACAAAATAGCTGAAAACATGTTTATTTACAACATCCAAGTAAACTACCATCAATTGAATTAATTCACGTTATTATAGGAAAGACACAGAATAAATGTAGTGCATAAGGGAACATTTAAAGCAGGGCCACTGATAATACTGGTTACAATTTGAGAGTACCTTGGATATATCTAACGATTCGCCTATTGATATTTGGCATAATTATCTGTTGACATTTATTATAATTGTCATCTAAACTATTCAAATTGTTCAACAATGTTTTTGCCTACTAAACAAAAGAGCCAACTATTACATAAAATATAGGTTGGGAAAAGTATTATTTCTTACATTATTTATGCAATTTGTTTATGGGTTTCATATACTAGCAATTAAGAAGCTTCTGTACGGCATATGCATTTACATGTAAATGAGCGCCAAAATATCTCATTATCCAACGAACCTGTACAAAATGTATTGTAAGATTTCAAAAATATACATTTTTAGGTACAATCTACTCTGTGCTTTTTTTTATATTCACTTTCGTTTAATGAATATGTAAAAAATTAGATGGAGATAGATGGTGCGTACTTCCTCTGTACAGATCGTCAGAAATTGTATCAGACTGTTAGACGCAAGTTCAAAAGAGTAATATATGACAGAGCAAAAAATTACTCTCAAACTATCCGGAATGTTTTTTATAACTTAACACTGCGTATTATACGTATAATTAAGTTTATAATTGCTTTTTAAGAAAATCGGTCAGACAGGTTAATTTTTGGTTTAAAATGTGATCTTTTGACAAAATTTTGTTGAACGACGTCATATCTTTCTGCACAATGACGTCATCATCTTTTTTTAAATAACAACTTTTACTGTTTTTTTCTCTTTTTAATAGACCTTCTTACTGCTTAAACGATAATATAAGAAAATTGGTGCTTTACATAATATTTTTTTTAATAAATGACACATTCACTTCACAACTTCAATAATTAGTTATAATGTAGTAAAAATAATAAACAAAAAACTGACATACAAAAAATATTAAACAAAGTAGTCAACAAAATCAAACGCCAATGTTCAAAGTGTTCCCTCCAACCAATTGGCGTTGATCAGCGCGAAAGTAAACACTATCAGAATCTATACTACGCTCACTAATATCTGGCATAATGTGTTGCATTGCATCACGAATTCTCTGTTGTAAATCATCCACGTTGTTGGGTCTATTGAAATCATCTTTTGATATTAAGTAATTTCATAGATAAAAAACTAAAGCGCTGCCACTCCTGGCACAAAATCAAATTGCAAAAAATTTAAATATTGGGCAGCAGTTCCTTCAAAAATAATGTTTAAAAAATTGGACTTTTGATCACATCGTAACATTAATCCTTCACAAAATTGCACTCGACGGTTTGGATCATTTTCGTTTAACTCGTGAATTAGGTGCACTTTTTACGGATGGTACTTCTTTTTAAATAATTTTACAACAAAATTGTGATCCACGTTGTTATTTAGGGAGTATTGCCTTGTAGAAATATGATGTTCCTGTGCTTCAAGTAACACTTTTAATTTTGTGATCTTCCCGAAAAAAATCCTTTACACTGACAGTTTCCGTAAATTTAGCGTCTACTTTACTTATTGTAGATCTTGCAATTGGAGACCTATCAGGACGTGCTTGATTGAATAACTCACAAGCTTCCGCATGAGTTCTTAGCCTATTGTCTATTCTTTCACGTTCAGTTAAATGTGCCATGTTTGTTTTTTAGCTTCAAAATTTAGATTGGCTTTTACAATTAGAAAACTGTCAAACTTTTCCCAGTTGAGTTGATTTGAATTAAGGTTTTTGTTAAAATTATTTTTAGTTTGTAAATATGTTATTATTCAAAACATACAGTGGTACCTTACAGTAATAAGGTACCACTTTTTCTACATGACCGTTTAAGCAGTCTATTAAAGATAAATAAAATAGTTAAGGTTATCATTTAAAGAAATGTCCAAGCGATTTAATTAAAAACATCATAGAACGCTTTTATGAATTTTGTTCCAAACTTTATAACCACACCCTATATGGACTGTACGTTATCTTCTGCGAAACGGGCGGGGGCGAAATGGCAGGAGCGAAACGGCTGAGGTGAAACAGTCGCGGCGAAACGGCGAGGGCAAAACGTGCCGATATCAGGATGCATAGATCGAGCTAGTTTACTACAATTTTAGAGAAGTTACCAGAAAATAAATGGATTTATTATGAAAATTTCAATATTATCAATTTTTGTTCTGTAAATCGCAAAGTATATCTGTTATAATAGTATAGATATATTACTATTATTATTATTATAAGAAAGCTGTAATTATTATCAATAATTCTCTTTGTTATCAATGTAAAGTTGAAAAGATGTCAGCTAGAAATACAAAACTGGTTGGAATTGAATCAGTTATTGTTTACTCATTATTATCTTTGCAAACTTAAAATTTGGCTTGGTGGGACGAATTCCTGTTAATTATGAATTAAAAAGGAATTATTTTGATCAGCTAGTTAGAGAAGAGAAGGCCAACAAGAAGCCTAGTATGCTACATTTTTGGACAGTTTAGAGGAAGAGTTGAAACATAGATGACCAAGATTGCACCACAAAAAATGGTCTTTCACTTCTTCAGCGTACCGTTCGACAAATTAACTGAGGCAATACGAATTTGTTTTCCAACATTATCTTCTCTGCAAACTTAGAAAGTTGGTTTCAGTATATATTTTGCAGATTAAGAGAAACAACGTCTATATAGCCTTCAGTGAAGACTACGAGGTGTGGCAGAAAAGTAATGAGACTGATTTCTTATTTGCCAAAGTTTTTATTTTTTTCAAACATCAATGTTATCCTCTTCAAAGTAGTTCCCTTGGGCAGCTACACACCGATGGAGACGTTGTTCCCACTGTTGGTAGCAGCGCTGGAAGTCTTCAATCGGTATGGTCTTCAGCATGTCCGTTACACTCTTTTGGATGTTTTCTAAAGTTCCGAAATGACGTCATTTGAGGACATTTTTCAGTTTAGGAAAAAGGAAAAAGTCACACGGACTGAGGTCAGGTGAATAAGGGGGCTGGGGAAACACAAGAATGCCTTTTGAGGTCAAAAATTCTGTTATGGAGAGTGCAGTGTGATATGGGGCGTTGTCATGATGGAGCATCCATTTGTTTGCAATGTCTGGTCTCACGCGAATGACCCTTTTTAATTGTTCACTCAACATTCTTATTGTTAAACGACGGTCTGATATCACAAGAGTGTTCACACGTTCGATGTTTTCATTGGTTTTCGAAGTTGAAGACCTCCCTGAACGGTGTTCATCTTCAACGTGTTTTCTGCCTTCCAAAAATGATTTGTGCCAGCGAAAAACTTGAGCTCGGGATAAAGAATGTTCCCCGTAGGCCTGTTTTAGCTTTTCAAACGTCACACTTGCCGATTCTCCAAGCTTAACACAAACTTTAATGGCACAACGTTGCTCCAAATTCCGCTGTTCCATTTTCTGTGACGAACAACCACAACACAACTTCGCTAATAGCAGTCACAAAAATCACGTGCTTCAAGGACAGAGTTGAAACTCGCACTGAGCTATGGGAGGGTACTGATATACGTGCTCTATCAAGAATAACAGCGCAGCGTTGCCAGATAGCTTGCAGTGTTGTCAGTCTCATTACTTTTCTGCCACACCTCGTATGTCTGAAAATAGCTGTATTTGATTTGCTTTTTTCCACACTTATCAATCCAGCCTAGTGTGAATCACTGCTATGTTGTAAATAAGGAAATATACCGCATGTGTCAATTTTCATTAGCCATAGCCGATCAATCCATACAATACGTGGATACGTGGCCCCCTACTTTCCTTTCCAATACCAACGACGCGACAACCGATACATGCACACAAATATAAGTTAGCAGTAAGCATTGGACCACCGACTCTGGTATTTCTAATGCGTTCAGAAGTAATATTTACGAGTTGCAAGGATTTGTTTTTCTTTTTCCTTTCAGTAAATGCAAAGAATTACTAAGCTGCGTTCACGCTGCATGACACAAACAAAAGCGTAATTCTAGTAAAATTAAAAAATAACCATAATAAAATAAATAAAAAAGGATTCCTCCCTGCACAGCTAGCATTTGATGTTTCCTGTTCCCGTAATAAGACTGCCAGGGACCGCAACGTCTTCCCTGCTAAACATTGAATGTAAAATCTGGGTCGGGATTGGAGAATATCATGATGTCGGTTGTTGTCGGCATTGGTGACGGACAGTAGGGGTACACCGTTGTCACGTATTACATTCATACGTATAGATCGCACGTCACCATTGAATCCCTATACCCTATACCTAATGATATTTTACACATGCGGTATTATTCTTACATTTAACATGCATAATAAACATTAAACCTTTCAAACTTTTTGCAGAAATTGTATTCGTGTAGTAATTGCAAATATTTTTGTAGTTTCAAAGAATATTGAGCAATAGTTATTAACGGCGAACTGTCGCCGTCAGTAATATTCTTGACGAGAGTTGTAATTTTCTGTTTTGTGGAACAAATACAAGAAAAAAGTAATATATTCGTGTGTTTTAAGTTAAGTAAATCTTATGATCTATGTGTATTCAGAAATATAGCAAACTTACGTTCGTAATTCAAGTTTTTCTCAATAACTATTTTGTAAATTAAGTTGAATTAAGGCTGTACTACGTTTACAGTAAAATTTATTGAAGGCACCTAAAGGACGTTTTTTGTCCCTTTGTAGAAAAATAATATAGAAAACATATGGTAAACTTGAGCCACCTTCTAGACTCCATCTATAAATATTTTAATAAGTTTTATAAAATTTAATTCTTTAGGTACCTCAGAAAAACCTTGAAATATTTGTTGATTGTTGTTTAAATAAAATCGCTGCAAAAATAACGGAGAAAAACTTGAATTTCTAACCTCTTGATTTCGGTAGTCGGCAGTTCCCCCAAGAGCGATTAATATTTACTAAATTGTTAGTTTTCTTGTTATATATTTATGATTTCAAGTTTAAGGGTCCTATACCGGGTGGTGCAATAGTGTGTCGGCGGAGCTTAGTGTGAAAACTAATAACGCTGCAGCAATGAGACTTTACGTACGTATGTAGTATGCGACTGTGCATTTTCTAATTTTATTTACAAATACATTGCTATACTTTCTAGATATTATAATGATAGCCATTCAAATTATCTTTGCAATGATATATGGATATGTGCACTTCAGACTGTGCGTTTTGATTTTATTGATAATATTGTTAAAATCTTGACAGTTGCAGCATCTAACATTTTAAGCTGTAGTCTGTAAATGGGTAGAATGCCTCACGTAACTCTTGTGTTACTAATTTATGGACTAACACGTTATTTGTTTTGAGGCTGAACAAAGTGAATAAATATACAGGGTGTTAAATATGTCGTGTCTAATTTATCGATCTTTATTGGTTATTTTCTCGTTTTTTTTAAATCTAACCTATAATATTTTTATAAGTCAACATATTCCTTGTAAAATCGCCTTTAAAATGGTACCAATAACATAGTACTTATTTCTAGTATTTTCATAGTTATAACCCTTTAATGGGATATACTCATGTTTATAATATGCAATATGTGGGGCATCTAATAGTTGGTTGGCCTTGGTTTAAAAAAAATATGGCTGTACAACCAAACGTCAAATCTCTACTTCAAAAGTCCATAAAAAGTCGTTTTCTGTATTTTCACTTTTCTGTAATTGCGTTTTGTTAAGTTCGGCTAGTGAATTATTAATTTCCGTTTGTTTGTTAGTAGTTGTTACGTGTTGTATTTACCTTGTTATCAGTTATATCGGTTTATTGACATTATTTCTCATTTAGATACCATAATAGTTTATTGTTGTTTTTGCTTTAAAATGAATTTTTCGAAAGAGGAGCTCATAGACATGGTATTTGCTCTTGGCGCTAGCAACAGAAATCCATTTTTAGCATCAAGAACATATGCGATGGAATATCCCGACCGAAGAGCACCGGATAGTAAAACGTTTGAAAATTTGTTAATAAGGTTTCTTCGAACGGGTTCAGTGAATTACGTCGAACATGAAAGAAGTAAGACTATGATTACAGAAGATAATGAAGTGATAGTCGTCCAGTCCATTGTGGAAAATCCGCACGTATCTACAAGGATAATTTCGAAACAACACGGGATAGAAATCACTGCTGTAAAAAGGATTTTAAAAAAACATAAGTTTCACCCTTACAAAATTCAAAATCATCAAGGCTTATTACAAACGGACTTTGAAAGGAGACTAGTGTACTGTGAATGGCTACTTTTACAATTACGACACGATATAACTTTTCTAGATCATGTGCTTTTCACAGATGAAGCAACATTTGCTAATTGTGGAACCACAAACAGAAAAAATACCCATTATTATGACACTACAAACCCACATTTTGTTCAGCCCATTTTATATCAACAAAAATGGAGTGTTAACACATGGGGAGGCATCATAGGAAACTCTATTATTGGTCCATTCTTTTTTGATAATACTTTAAATTGTGCAATCTACACAAATTTCCTACAAAATAATTTACCATTGCTATTAGAAGGCCTCCCAGATAACGTCATCAGGAGATTGTGGTACCAACATGATAGTGCACCAGCACATTATGGTGCTGCTGCAAGAGAACATTTAGATAGGGTATTCACCAATAAGTGGATTGGGAGAGGAAGTTTGATAAGCTGGCCACCACGATCACCAGATCTCACACCTTGTGATTTCTTTCTGTGGCCAACTGTAAAAAACATTGTTTACGCAACACCTCCTACAACGGCAGAGAACATGCAGCAACGAATAAGAAACGCTTTTCTTCAATTAAGTGAGAATAACTTAGCTGAGAATGTAAGTCTGTCGATACAGAGACGGTTGAGAGCATGTGTAGAGCAGAATGGAAATATATTTGAACACATTTTAAATTAAGATTGTTTTATTATCGAAAATTTTCAAAATGTATTTCTAAAACTAATGATAAAGCATTTAAAAAACAGGTGTTTGTTAAAATTACTTTGTTTTATTTTCATGGCCAACCAACTATTAGATGCCCCGCATTTTGCATGTTATAAACATGAGTATATCCCATTAAAGGGTTATAACTTTGAAAATACTAGAAATAAGTACTATGTTATTGGTACCATTTTAAAGGCGATTTTACAAGGAATATGCTGACTTATAAAAATATTATAGGTTAGATTTAAAAAAAACGAGAAAATAACCAATAAAGATCGATAACTTAGACACGACATATTTAACACCCTGTATATTTATTCACTTTGTTCAACCTCAAAACAAATAACGTGTTAGTCCATAAATTAGAGACACAAGAGTTACGTGAGGCATTCTACCCATTTACAGACTACAGCTTAAAATGTTAGATGCTGCAACTGTCAAGATTTTAACAATATTATCAATAAAATCAAAACGAACAGTCTGAAGTGCACATATCCATATATCATTGCAAAGATAATTGAATGGCTATCATTATAATATCTAGAAAGTATAGCAATGTATTTAAAATAAAAAAGTTGAATGTGGTTGCGAAAATTTGGAACACCCTGTATATTTGTAAATAAAATTAGAAAATGCACAGTCGCATACTACATACGTACGTAAAGTCTCATTGCTGCAGCGTTATTAGTTTTCACACTAAGCTCCGCCGACACACTATTGCACCACCCGGTATAGTGAATCTGTCAACAATGGAAAAATAGCAGATTTTAGATGCAAGATATTCTTGTTGATTTTAAATTTTGAGAAAACCTTTCAACGTCAACTTATGAAGAATTCAGTAATCTACCCCGCTGAAGAATCAAATTTAGAAAAAAAATAATCGGATTAAAGAAATATATTAATATGTCAAAATATTAAAAACAAGTTTTCTCAAAAATCCTTCGGAGGAGATTTGTTTGCTTGGGTTCACGTTATAAATTGAATAAAAAGTTACCCGGCTCTGCACTTATTTTTCGTTCAACTATCCTTTACTTTGTTTGTCACGTTTTAAATGAATATAAAATAAATTAAAATTAGGCAACCCTCATTACAATGAATTGTTAGTCTAGTAAAAATCTTTCGCGCGGTTACAAAAGTGTAAATATTTGGTCATAAATGAATTTTTATTCAATTAGATATTGAGTTATTATTTCAAATATTGCGACATAATAATAGCTCACGGTCATCCTTTAAAAATGACGTGAGAAAACAGGGGATAGAGATAGGACCGTGCAACGGGTGACGTTTCTCGAAATTGTGCAACGCCCTGTATAGGTAGCGCGTTCGGACCGATCGTCGTGTGAAGAGGAATGTCCGAGCTAATTACGGTTAAAATTTCGGCTTTATAACTCTGTCCGATGGCCGGATATTTACGGACAAATTTAAACGTTGTTTTTTAAGACGTTGCCCGATTTTCTGAAGGGATCTCCTTTTACACAAATGTATAACACGCATAGGGAAAAGTACGGTTAAAAAGCCCGCAGTTTCTGCTTTTCAACGCGCTCAAATTCATATTTTAAGGTCGAGGGACGCGTGAGCAATTAAAATAAACGTGTGACCGCGTGTTCCGTCGAATTTGTCAAAACACGCGAAATGAAGCCATGACGTGCCTAAAGAATGTACATTTTACGTAAATAAAAACGAGGACTAAACACAAAATTGACTTTTCGCTAATCTGACAGCTCCAACGAGAAATTTTGCACGTTTGACTTTTAAGCCTTATATTCCGAATTTAGAAGGTTTTGACGGCCCGACAAGATTCATAATAGTAAGTACAGATATTTCTAGACCATTCCCATTCCTATTGCGACTTCATCGACGTACGATATCGATAGTGCGTGTAAATTAAATTCCTCATGCAGACGGACATCGTAGAAAAATGGCCGAAATACGCCAGAAATACATGTACACAACAAATCAAGTGCAATGCTCATAACATGAAATGTACACACATATACATTCATGTGCACTGCCCGTAAATATATTATCTATCGGTAGCTTGACTTAACATTTTTACATACAGGCTGATATCTTTTAATTACTATAAATTTGAATTTTAAAATACCATAATTCCAGAACGCGTATGCCCAGTTTCCTTAATGTAATTATTAACGTCAGAATAGGTTCATGGCATATAAACACACATAATATATTTAGTTTTAGGACACGGACAAGGCACTAAATTAATTATCTGGACACAATTGAAACGTTTTTTTATAACCTTTTAAAGATTACATGTCTATTTTCTCTGAGATTTAAAAAAAAATTGCAGATTTCAACATAGAGTCAAGCTTACATATAAATATGGCAGTTGAACAAACTATTTACATTAGGTCGATAGCCCAATGGCAAAATTGACGGCTACTTAATACAAGGACTTTGTCGGGTCGGGTTCGAACCCAGGCCGGGGCAAAAATTTTTTTTTCGAATGCGATATTGTGTATTTATTTCGTGTATTTTACCGGCAATTTATAAGACAAGACGCCGGACTGCTCGACATAATTTTCCCGGTCGATGATATAATCATTCATACATACAGCATGATTTTTTCTTAATTATTATAAATTCCATTTAAAATACAATAATTCTAAAACGGGTATGCCTTTTTCTTAAGGGAAAAAATAATGCTTTTAACATTTATGTGCCCCTACGAAATAATTATTTAAATAATTACGCACTGCGGAGTGGGTGGAGCCAAATCAACTTTTTCTTCTGATTAAGGTAAAACTCGGTACTCGGGGGCTCTTGGTGTCGGTGATCTCAAGCCCAATGTCAAAATTTCAAAAAAAAAAATGGTGCATCTAATATGGCGGAAGAGTTTTTTGAAAATTGACGTATGAATGTGAAATTTTAGATACGGGGGTGTCTTAGGTCGCCGATCACGAATCGAAAGTTAAAATGTCAAAAAAAAAAATGGCCGAAGTTTTTTGAAAATTGACGTATGAATGTGAAATTTTAGATACGGGGGTGTCTTAGGTCGCCGATCACGAATCCAAAGTCAAAATGTCAAAAAAAAACAAAATGGCGGAAGTCTTTTGAAAATTGACGTATGAATGTGAAATTTTAGGTACGGGGGTGTCTTAGGTCGCCGATCACGAATCGAAAGTCAAAATGTCAAAAAAAACAAAATGGCCGAAGTTTTTTGAAAATTGACGTATGAATGTGAAATTTTAGATACGGGGGTGTCTTAGATCGCCGATCACGAATCCAAAGTCAAAATGTCAAAAAAAAAACAAAATGGCGGAAGTTTTTTGAAAATTGACGTATGAATGTGAAATTTTAGGTACGGGGGTGTCTTAGGTCGCCGATTACAAATCGAAAGTAAAAATGTCAAAAAAAAACAAAATGGCGGAAGTTCTTTGAAAATTGACGTATGAATGTGAAATTTTAGGTACGGGGGTGTCTTAGGTCGCCGATCACAAATCGAAAGTCAAAATGTCAAAAAAAAACAAAATGGCGGACGTTTTTTGAAAATTGACGTATGAATGTGAAATTTTAGGTACGGGGGTGTCTTAAGTCGCCGATCACAAATCGAAAGTCAAAATGTCAAAAAAAAAACAAAATGGCGGAAGTTTTTTGAAAATTGACGTATGAATGTGAAATTTTAGGTACGGGGGTGTCTTAGGTCGCCGATCACAAATCGAAAGTCAAAATGTCAAAAAAAAACAAAATGGCCGAAGTTTTTTGAAAATTGACGTATGAATGTGAAATTTTAGATACGTGGGTGTCTTTGGTCGCCGATCACTAATCCAAAATAAAAATGTCAAAAAAAACAAAATGGCGGAAGAATGTTTTGAAAATTGACGTACGAACGTGAAATTTTGGATACGGGGGTGCCTTAGGACGCCGATTACGAATCCAAAGTCAAAATGTCAAAAAAAAACAAAATGGCGCAAGAATTTTTTGAAAATTGACGTATGAATGTGAAATTTTAGATACGGGAGTGTCTTAGGTCGCCGATCACGAATCCATAGTACAAATGTCAAAAAAAACAAAATGGCGGAAGAGTTTTTTGAAGATTGACGTACGAACGTGAAATTTTAGATGCTGGGGTGGTTCAGGTCGCCGATCACGAATCCATAGTCAAAATGTCAAAAGAAACTTGATGGCGGATCTAATATGGCAGAAATATTCTTCAAAATGTCTTTAATCTTGGTGAAATCTAGCAAATGGCATTTTCAGGTCGCTGATCACGAATCCGAAATAAAAATTTTAAAAAACAATGTTGCGGAAAGGTTCTTCGAAAAGTGCTTGGATCTGAGCACATCCTTCCTTCGTAAACTTTAACATGATTTATGTTTAACATTGTGTTCAGTGTGACGGTTTGTGTAAAAAGGAAAGGAAAGTTCTAAATAATATATACGATTGGCATAACAAAATTTATATGTGTAAGGGGTGCGTCAAAAGTCGGACATTCTCTCTCTCTCTCTCGAAATGGCATGTCTATGTATAATATTTGACAGGTAAAATTTTGCAATATCTCAAATTTAATGCCCTTAAATTATTGGCGCATGTTTCATTAAAGTTGACATAATATTTGAATGTAACCTTCAACATTAAAATGCCCTAACAACTACAACGGCAAATTTAAACGTATTTTTAATTATTTATATTATTGCACTGTATTAGTTGATTAAGTTCAATTGCGGGCCGGTTTTCCCAATGCCCTATGACTTATGTTTAACACTAAATTACCTTTCTCGCTCTTGAGTGTGTACCAGTTCGTGGAAAAAACAGTTCGCGAAGAATTTTAAATAAAATATCCTATTGGTTTAACAAAATATATGTATATACAAGGGTGCTTCAAAAGTTTATAAAAGTGGACATTCTAAAAAGCGTTTTTTACAGGAAAGGCGCTTCAATAGGGCTTAAATTTAAAACTTGGGCTTTTTCCTTTTATTATTATTTCGTGCTCCTTTATTAACGATAGTTCATTTTGAAAAGGTTAACAGGCTTTTACACTTTCACATCAAAGTAGTATTGTAAACTGTCTTAATCAACATGTTGAACTTTTTGATGTCATTGTGCTTTTGGATACCTTAACATGACATGTTTAACATTAATTTACCTTTCTCGCTCTTGAGTGTGTACCGCTTTGTGTAAAAAACCATTCGAGGAGAATTTTAAATAAAATATACTATTGGCTTCACGAAATATATGTATATACAGGGGTGCGTCAAAAGTTAATAAAATCAGACATTCTAAAAGGCGTCATAACAGTGATTGCTTTTTACACGAAACTATGAAAAAGCTGTAAGCGGACGCGAAAAAGGCGATTCAAACTAAAAGAGATTGACGGACCCGCTGTAAGCGGACGGACCGCTGTAAGCGGACGATCAGCTGTAAGCGGACGTACCCGCTGTAAGCGGACGTTATAGCTAGTTATATATAATAATAGCGCACAGACCTCTGTTGTTAATCGCCTTAGTTGAAAGAGCTTAACCGAGCATTTTCGAAACTATCAAAATAGAAAAAGTCGACAAAACGCCAGGTTGAACTCCTCTCTGGATACGCGGAATTGAAAGCTGTCCTTTGGCGTGCGTGTTACGTGGACTCTAAACGGTTCCTCGCCGGCGAGTTTTTCCTTCTAAGTGGAACGTGTGCAGAGATATGGGGTTTTAAAGGGGAGCGTGCATTCCATTTTGTAACGAAAAAATGGCTTACGTTTTGACCATTCCCGTGACAAGCGATAAAAATCTCGGGAAACGTCAAACTGACATCAAACTGAGTTGTGTCCACAGATTCACTTTTAAGCGTGAAATACGAAATTTTGAAGGTTGCGAGGGTCCAACAAGACCCGATGTGTTAAAGAACGGCCTTCTCTGGACCTTTTAAGTGCTTATTTCGAGTCGACAGACGCACGCAACCAAGGGCACGAGCACTTTAAAATTCTTTTGCAGAAGCATTTGGTCATAAAAATGGCCGATTCAATGTGCAGTAATATCAATGTATTTCGGACGGGCGAAAAATATAATCAGATTCTCATGTGCACGGCCGATCATTGTATTACGGTCCGGTGAATGTTCGGCATCTCCATATCTCCACACAATACATAACGGTCCCGCTTGATTTAATATGTTTATCTATATACAGGGGTCGATTAGTATTTTAATAATGATTTGAATTAAAATACGTCAATTCCAGAACGCGTATGCCACGTTTCCTAAATGGAGAAAAGGATTGCTTTTAACATCGATGTGCCCTTATGTAATAATTTTATTTAATCGATTACGCATACGTGCAGAGTGGGCGGAGCTAGCTGAAATTAATTTCTCTCTTCCGATTAAAGTAAAATTCGGCACTTGGGAGTTTTTGTGGTGTCATTGATCACGTATCCAAAGTCGAAATGTCAAATAAAAACAAAATGACCGAAGGATTTTTTGAAAATTGACGTATGAATGTGAAATTTCATATACGGGAGTGTCTTAGGTCACCGATCACGAATCCATAATCAAAATGTCAAAAAAAACAAAATGGCGGACGATTTTTTTGAAAAATGACGTAGGAATGCGAAATTTTAGATACGGGGGTTTTGGGGGTCGCCGATCACGATTCCAAAGTCAAAATGTCATAAAAACCAAAATGGCGGACGATTTTTTTGAAAAATGACGTACGAACGTGAAATTTTAGATACGGGGGTTTTGGGGGTCGCCGATCACGATTCCAAAGTTAAAATGTCAAAAAAAAACAAGATGGCGGAAGATTTTTTGAAAATTGACGTATGAACGTGAAATTTTAGATACGGGGGTTTTGGGGGTCGCCGATCACGATTCCAAAGTCAAAATGTCATAAAAACCAAAATGGCGGAAGATTTTTTGGAAAATTGACGTACGAACGTGAAATTTTAGATACGGGGGTTTTGGGGGTCGCCGATCACGATTCCAAAGTTAAAATGTCAAAAAAAACAAGATGGCGGAAGATTTTTTGAAAATTGACGTACGAACGGGAAATTTTAGATACGGGGGTTTTGGGGGTCGCCGATCACGATTCCAAAGTCAAAATGTCAAAAAAAACAAAATGGCGGAAGATTTTTTTGAAAATTGACGTATGACTGTGGAATTTTAGATACGGGGGTGTTTGTGGTCGCTTATTACGTCTTCAATTTGGCGATTCTTCGAAACGTGATTGAACAGGGCTTAAATTTAATACTTCATTTTTTCTTAACGATAGTAGATTCGCAAACATCAGAATCTTATTGTACACTGTCTCAATGGAAATGTTGCGCTCATTGTTTCTTTCAATACTTTAACATGACTTATGTTTAACATTAAATTACCTTTCTCGCTCTTGAGTGTGTACCAGTTTGTCTAAAAAGCAGTTCGAGAAGAATTTTAAATATAATAATAAAATATACTATTGGCTCTACCAAAATATATGTAGGGGTGCTTCAAAAGTTTATAAAGGTGGACATTCTAAAAAGCCATGACAGTGATTGCTTTTTACAGGACAGGCGCTTCAATAGGACTTAAATTTAAAACTTGGGCTTTTTACTTTTATTATTATTTTGTGCTTTTTTCTTAACGAGAGTAGACTTCGAAAAGGTTGACAGGCTTTTACACTTTCACATCAAAATAGTATTGTACACTGTCTTAATAAAAATGTTGCGCTTCATGATCTCATTGTGTATTTGCATACTTTAACACGACTTATGTTTAACATTACATTACCTTTCTCGCTCTTGAGTGTGTACAGATTTGTGTAAAAAACAGTTCGAGAAGCATTTTAAATAAAACAAAGTTAATAAAAACGGACATTCTAAAAAGCCATGACAGTGATTGCTTTTTGCAGGAAACTGTGAAGAAACTGTAAGCGGACGCGAAAAAAGCCATTCAATAGGGCTAAAATTTAAAACTTGGGCATTTTTTTGGATTTTTGAGTAAAATGAATTTTAAGTACATTTTTATTATTCCTTTGTGTTTCTTCATTAATGATAGTAGAATTCAAAAACGTTGACATGATTTTTTCACTGTTACATCAAAATAATACTGTAAACTGTCTTAATGGAAATGTTGCGCTCTGAGCTCATTGTTTCTTTGGATACTTTAACATGAATTATGATTATTATTAAATTACATTTTTCGCTCTTGAGTGTGTACCGGTTTGTGTCAAGAACAGTTCGAGAAAAACTTTAAATAAAATATCCTATTGGCTTAACAAAATATATGTATATACAGGGGTGTTTCAAAAGTTTATAAAAGTGGATATTCTAAAAAGCGTCATTCCAGTGATCGCCTTTTACAGGAAAGGCGCTTTAATAGGGCTTAAATTTAAAACTTGGGCTCTTTACTTTTATTATTATTTCCTGCTCCTTTATTAACGATAGTGGATTTCGAAAAGGTTGACGGGCTTTTACACTTTCACATCAAAATAGTATTGTAAACTGCGTTAATGGACAAGTTGGGCTTTTTGATCTCATTGTGTCTTTGGATACCTTAACATAACTTATGGTTTAAATTAAATTACCTTTTTCGCTCTTGAGTGTGTACCTGTTTGTGTTAAAAACACTTCGAGAAGAATTTTAAATAAAACGTCCTATTGGCTTAACAAAATATATGTATATACAGGAGTGCTTCTTACTTTTATTATTATTTTGTGCTTTTTTCTTAACGACAGTAGACTTCGAAAAGATTGACAGGCTTCTACACGTTCACATCAAAATAGTATTATAAACTGTCGTAATGAAAATGTTGCGCTTTTTGAGAGCTCATTGTTTCTTTGGTTATTTTAACATGACTTATGTTTAACATTAAATTATCTTTCTCACTCTTGAGTGTGTACCCGTTTGTGTAAAAAACAATTCGAGAAAATGTTTAAATAAAATATACTATTGGCTTCACAAAATATATGTATATACCGGGATGCTTTAAAAGTTTATAAACCGGACATTCTAAAAAGCGTCATGCCAGTACTCGCTTTTTACAGGAAAGGCGCTTCAATTTAAAACTTCGGCTTTTTACTTTTACTTTTATTTTGTGCTCCTTTATTAACGATAGTGGATTTCAAAAAGGTCACACTTTACATCAACATAGTATTGTACACTGTCTTAATACAAATGTTGCGCTTTTTGATCTCATTGTGTCTTTGGATACTTTAACACGACTTATGTTTACCATTAAATTACCTTCCTCGCTCTTGAGTGTGTACCGGTTTATGTCAAAAACAGTTCGAGAAGAATTTTAAATAAAATATCCTATTGGCTTAACAAAATATATGTATCTACAGGGGTGCTTCAAAAGTTTATAAAAGTGGACATTCTAAAAAGCGTTTTTTTACAGGAAAGGCGCTTTAATAGGGCTTCAATTTAAAATTTGGGCTTTTTACTTTTATTATTATTTCGTGCTCCTTTATTAACGAGAGTAGACTTCGAAAAGATTGACAGGCTTTTACACTTTCACATCAAAATAGTATTGTAAACTGTCTTAATGAAAATGTTGCGCTTTTTGAGAGCTCATTGTCTCTCTGGATATTTTAATATGACATGTTTAACATTAAATTACCTTTCTCGCTCTTGAGTGTGTACAGGTTTGTGTTAAAAACAGTTCGAGAAGAATTTTAAATAAAATATCCTATTGGCCTAACAAAATATATGTTTATACAGGGGTGCTTCAAAAGTTTATCAAAGTCGACATTCTAAAAAGCGTTTTTTACAGGAAAGGCGCTTCAATAGGGCTTAAATTTAAAACTTGGCCTTTTGACTTTTATTATTATTTTGTGCTTTTTTCTTAACGAGAGTAGACTTCGAAAAGGTTGACATGCTTTACCACTATCACATCAAAATTGTATTGTAAACTGCCTCGATAAAAATGTTGTGCTCTTTCAGCTCATGTTTCTTTAAATACTTTAACATAAACTATGTTTAACATTAAATTACCTTTCTCGCTCTTGAGTGCGTACAGGTTTGTGTAAAAAAACAGTTCGAGAAGCATTTTAAATAAAATATACTATTGGCTTCACAAGATATATGTATATACCGGGGTGCTTCAAAAGTTAAGGAACGCGAAAAAAGCCATTCAATAGGTCTAAAATTTAAAACTTGGGTTTTTTTTGGATCTTTGAGTAAAATGAATTTTAGGTTCATTTTTATTACTCTTTTGTGTTTCTTCATTAACGATAGTAGAATTCAAAAAGGTTGACATGCTTTTTCACTGTTACATCAAAATAGTACTGTAAACTGTCTTAATGGAAATGTTGCGCTCTGAGCTCATTGTTTCTTTCGATACTTTAACATGACTTATGTTTAACATTAAATTACCTTTCTCGCTCTTGAGCATGTACAGATTTATGTCAAAAACAGTTGGAGAAGAATTTTAAATAAAATATCCTATTGGCCTAACAAAATATATGTATATACAGGGGTGCTTCAAAAGTTTATAAAAGTGGACATTCTAAAAAGCGTTTTTTTACAAGAAAGGCGCTTCAAAAGGGCTTAAATTTAAAACTTGGGCTTTTTACTTTTATTATTATTTTGTGCCTTTTTCTTAACGGGAGTAGACTTCGAAAAGGTTGACATGCTTTTCCACTATCACATCAAAATAGTATTGTAAACTGCCTCGATGAAAATGTTGTGCTCTTTCAGCTCATTGTTTCTTTAAATACTTTAACATGAACTATGTTTAACATTAAATTTCCTTTCTCGCTCTTGAGTGTGTACAGGTTTGTGTAATAAAACAGTTCGAGAAGCATTTTAAATAAAACATACTATTGGCTTCACAAGATATATGTATATACAGGGGTGCTTCAAAAGTTAATAAAATCGGACATTCTAAAAGGCCACGACAGTGATTGCTTTTTACAGGAAACTGTAAAGAAACTGTAAGCGGACGCGAAAAAAGCGGTTCAAGCTAAGAGAGATTGACGGACAGCTGTAAGCGGACGCGAAAAGGCGATTCAAGCTCGAAGAGATTGATGGACAGCTAGTAATATATAATAATAGCGCACAGACCTCTGTTGTTAATCGCCTTAGTTGAAAGAGCTTAACCGAGCATTTTCGAAACTATCAAAATAGAAAAAGTCGACAAAACGCCAGGTTGAACTCCTCTCTGGATACGCGGAATTGAAAGCTGTCCTTTGGCGTGCGTGTTACGTGGACTCTAAAGGGTTCCTCGCCGGCGAGTTTTTCCTTCTAAGTGGAGCGTGTGCAGAGATATGGGGTTTTAAAGGGGAGCGTGCATTCCATTTTGTAACGAAAAAATGGCTTACGTTTTGACCATTCCCGTGACAAGCGATAAAAATCTCGGGAAACGTCAAACTGACATCAAACTGAGTTGTGTCCACAGATTCACTTTTAAGCGTGAAATATGAAATTTTGAAGGTCGCGAGGGTCCAACAAAACCCGAGGTGTTAAAGAACGGCCTTCTCTAGATCTTCCACTTGCTTATTTCGAGTCGACAGACGCACGCAACCAAGGGCACGAGCACTTTCAAATTCTTTTGCAGAAGCATTTGGTCAGAAAAATGGCCGATTCAATGTGCAGTAATATCAATGTATTTCGGACGGGCGAAAAATATAATCAGATTCTCATGTGCACTGCCGATCAATGTATTACGGTCCGGTGAATGTTCGGCATCTCCATATCTCCACACAATACATAACGGTCCCGCTTGATTTAATATGTTTATCTATATACAGGGGTCGATTAGTATTTTAATAATGATTTGAATTAAAATACGTCAATTCCAGAACGCGTATGCCACGTTTCCTAAATGGAGAAAAGGATTGCTTTTAACATCGATGTGCCCTTATGTAATAATTTTATTTAATCGATTACGCATACATGCAGAGTGGGCGGAGCAAGCTGAAATTAATTTCTCTCTTCCGATTAAAGTAAAATTCGGCACTTGGGAGTTTTTGTGGTGTCATTGATCACGTATCCAAAGTCGAAATGTCAAAAAAAAACAAAATGGCCGAAAGATTTTTTGAAAATTGACGTATAAATGTGAAATTTTAGATACGGGGGTGTCTTAGGTCACCGATCACGAATCCATAATCAAAATGTCAAAAAAAAAAAATGGCGGAAGATTTTTTGAAAATTGGCGTATGAATGTGAAATTTTAGGTACGAGGGTTTTGGGGGTCGCCGATCACGATTCCAAAGTCAAAATGTCAAAAAAAACAAAATGGCGGAAGATTTTTTTGAAAATTGACGTAAGAACGTGAAATTTTAGATACGGGGGTTTTGGAGGTCGCCGATCACGATTCCAAAGTCAAAATGTCAAAAAAAACAAAATGGCGGGAGATTTTTTTGAAAATTGACGTATGAACGTGAAATTTTAGATACGGGCGTTTTGGGGGTCGCCGATCACGATTCCAAAGTTAAAATGTCAAAAAAAACAAAATGGCGGAAGATTTTTTTGAAAAATGACGTACGAACGTGAAATTTTAGATACGGGGGTTTTGGCGGTCGCCGATCACGATTCCAAAGTTAAAATGTCAAAAAAAACAAAATGGCGGAAGATTTTTTGAAAATTGACGTATGAACGTGAAATTTTAGATACGGGGGTTTTGGGGGTCGCCGATCACGATTCCAAAGTCAAAATGTCAAAAAAAACAAAATGGCGGAAGATTTTTTTTGAAAATTGACGTACGAACGTGAAATTTTAGATACGGGGGTTTTGGGGGTCGCCGATCACGATTCCAAAGTTAAAATGTCAAAAAAAAAACAAGATGGCGGAAGATTTTTTGAAAATTGACGTATGAACGTGAAATTTTAGATACGGGGGTTTTGGGGGTCGCCGATCACGATTCCAAAGTCAAAATGTCAAAAAAAAACAAAATGGCGGAAGATTTTTTTGAAAATTGACGTATGAATGTGGAATTTTAGATACGGGGGTGTTTGTGGTCGCTTATTACGTCTTCAATTTGGCGATTCTTCGAAACGTGATTGAACAGGGCTTAAATTTAATACTTCATTTTTTCTTAACGATAGTAGATTTGCAAACATCAGGATCTTATTGTACACGGTCTCAATGGAAATGTTGCGCTCATTGTTTCTTTCAATACTTTAACATGACTTATGTTTAACATTAAATTACCTTTCTCGCTCTTGAGTGTGTACCAGTTTGTCTAAAAAGCAGTTCGAGAAGAATTTTAAATATAATAATAAAATATACTATTGGCTTAACAAAATATATGTAGGGGTGCTTCAAAAGTTTATAAAGGTGGACATTCTAAAAAGCCATGACAGTGATTGCTTTTTACAGGACAGGCGCTTCAATAGGACTTAAATTTAAAACTTGGGCTTTTTACTTTTATTATTATTTTGTGCTTTTTTCTTAACGAGAGTAGACTTCGAAAAGGTTGACAGGCTTTTACACTTTCACATCAAAATAGTATTGTACACTGTCTTAATAAAAATTTTGCGCTTCTTGATCTCATTGTGTATTTGCATACTTTAACACGACTTACGTTTAACATTACATTACCTTTCTCGCTCTTGAGTGTGTACAGATTTGTGTAAAAAACAGTTCGAGAAGCATTTTAAATAAAACATACTATATTCGCTTCAAAAGATATATGTATATATACAGGAGTGCTTCAAAAGTTAATAAAAACGGACATTCTAAAAAGCCATGACAGTGATTACTTTTTGCAGGAAACTGTGAAGAAACTGTAAGCGGACGCGAAAAAAGCCAATCAATAGGGCTAAAATTTAAAACTTGGGCTTTTTTTTGGATTTTTGAGTAAAATGAGTTTTAAGTTCGTTTTTATTATTCCTTTGTGTTTCTTCATTAATGATAGTAGAATTCAAAAAGGTTGACATGATTTTTTCACTGTTACATCAAAATAATACTGTAAACTGTCTTAATGGAAATGTTGCGCTCTGAGCTCATTGTTTCTTTGGATACTTTAACATGAACTATGATTATTATTAAATTACATTTTTCGCTCTTGAGTGTGTACCGGTTTGTGTCAAAAACAGTTCGAGAAGAATTTTAAATAAAATATCCTATTGGCTTAACAAAATATATGTATATACAGGGGTGTTTCAAAAGTTTATAAAAGTGGATATTCTAAAAAGCGTCATTCCAGTGATCGCCTTTTACAGGAAAGGCGCTTTATTAGGGCTTAAATTTAAAACTTGGGCTTTTTACTTTTATTATTATTTCCTGCGCCTTTATTAACGATAGTGGATTTCGAAAAGGTTGACGGGCTTTTACACTTTCACATCAAAATAGTATTGTAGACTGCCTTAATGAACAAGTTGGGCTTTTTGATCTCATTGTGTTTATGGATACCTTAACATAGCTTATGGTTAAAATTAAATTATCTTTCTCGCTCTTGAGTGTGTACCGGTTTGGGTTAAAAACACTTCGAGAAGAATTTTAAATAAAACCTCCTATTGGCTTAACAAAATATATGTATATACAGGAGTGCTTCTTACTTTTATTATTATTTTGTGCTTTTTTCTTAACGAGAGTAGACTTCGAAAAGATTGACAGGCTTTTACACGTTCACATCAAAATAGTATTATAAACTGTCTTAATGAAAATGTTGCGCTTTTTGAGAGCTCATTGTTTCTTTGGATATTTTAACATGACTTATGTTTAAGATTAAATTACCTTTCTCACTCTTGAGTGTGTACCGGTTTGTGTAAAAAACAATTCGAGAAAATTTTTAAATAAGATATACTATTGGCTTCACAAAATATATGTATATACCGGGATGCTTTAAAAGTTTATAAAACCTGACATTCTAAAAAGCGTCATGCCAGTACTCGCTTTTTACAGGAAAGGCGCTTCAATTTAAAACTTCGGCTTTTCACTTTTACTTTTATTTTGTGCTCCTTTATTAACGATAGTGGATTTCAAAAAGGTCACACTTTACATCAACATAGTATTGTACACTGTCTTAATAAAAATGTTGCGCTTTTTGATCTCATTGTGTCTTTGGATACTTTAACACGACTTATGTTTAACATTAAATTACCTTTCTTGCTCTTGAGTGTGTACCGGTTTATGTCAAAAACAGTTCGAGAAGAATTTTAAATAAAATATCTTATTGGCTTAACAAAATATATGTATATACAGGAGTGCTTCAAAAGTTTATAAAAGTGGACATTCTAAAAAGCGGTTTTTACAGGAAAGGCGCTTTAATAGGACTTCAATTTAAAATTTGGGCTTTTTACTTTTATTATTATTTCGTGCTCCTTTATTAACGAGAGTAGACTTCGAAAAGATTGACAGGCTTCTACACTTTCACATCAAAATAGTATTGTAAACTGTCTTAATGAAAATGTTGGGCTTTTTGGAAGCTCATTGTTTCTTTGGATACTTTAACATGATATGTTTAACATTAAATTGCCTTTCTCGCTCTTAAGTGTGTACAGGTTTGTGTTAAAAAGAGTTCGAGAAGAATTTTAAATAAAATATCCTATTGGCCTAACAAAATATATGTATATACAGGGGTGCCTCAAAAGTTTATAAAAGTGGACATTCTAAAAAGCTTTTTTTACAGGAAAGGCGCTTCAATAGGGCTTAAATTTAAAACCTGGCCTTTTTACTTTTATTATTATTTTGTGCTTTTTTTCTTAACGAGAGTAGACTTCGAAAAGGTTGACATGCTTTACCACTATCACATCAAAATAGTATTGTAAACTGTCTTGATGAAAATGTTGTGCTCTTTCAGCTCATTGTTTCTTTGAAAACTTTAACATGAATTATGTTTAACATTAAATTACCTTTCTCGCTCTTGAGTGTGTACAGGTTTGTGTAAAAAATAGTTCGATAAGCATTTTAAATAAAATAAATTGGCTTCACAAGATATATGGGTGGGATATAGGGGTGCTTCAAATGTTAATAAAATCGGGCATTCTAAAAAGCCATGACAGTGATTGTTTTTTAGAGGAAACTGTGAAGGAACTGTAAGCGAACGCCAAAAAAGCCATTCAATAGGGCTAAAATTTAAAACTTGGGCTTTTTTTGGATCTTTGAGTAAAATCAATTTTAGGTTCATTTTACTTTCTTATACGTAGTATAAGGAAGTATTGTGATGATGAAAATTTTCGACCTCGAGATTTTTGCATATGTCCACGTTTTGAAGTGCCCTGATACCGAAAAAGTGGTTTTTAAAAAATGTCTGTCTGTCTGTGTGTGTGTGTGTGTGTGACCACGATAGCGGTCAAACCGCTCTAGATATCAATTCCAAATTTTGTATTTACGTGTATAATCTCCCTCTTGAGATCTGATTAGTTTTTCAGTAAAATCGGTAGACCGGAAGTAGCAGTTTACTTCAGTGAAGAATTCGAATTTTTCCAATATTTCGTCAATTACTAAGTTTAAACAAATTTATAAAGAATTGAAATGTAATCAAAATTAATTTTGAGACAAATTATCTTAAAAAAGTTTTTCGAAATTCCAACCGGAAGTAGGTCTTTTACTCTTATAGAAAATCAGTTTTTTGCGAATATCTCGCAAGTCATGCTTTCTAGGCAGGTACATTACGAGTATAATTTTAAATATCTTTTATATAAAAAAAATTTCAAAATTCGGACCGGAAGTACCACTTTTACCCTTACCGAATAGCGATTTCTGCAGATATGTCGTAAATTATGCATTCTATATATATTTATTAAGAGTACAAAAGTATTTAGAGTTGAATTTGCAATATTTTTTGTATACATGAAATTTCAAAATTCGGACCGGAAGTGGCACTTTTACTCATAGCGAGTAGCACTTTTTTCGAATATCTTGCAAACTATGCATTCTATAGCGATTTATTAAGAGAATGAAAGTACTTAGAATAGGATTTTGAATAAGTTTTGTATAAAAAGATTCTTAAAATTGTATAGTTTGAAACGCTCATACGTATAAGAAAGTCGTGTGGTGGCCACACCTCATTTTTTATTATTCTTTTGTGTTTCTTCATTAACGATAGTAGAATTCAAAAAGGTTGACATGCTTTTTCACTGTTACATCAAAATAGTACTGTAAACTGTCTTAATGGAAATGTGGCGCTCTGAGCTCATAGTTTCTTTCGATATTTTAACATGACTTATGTTTAACATTAAATTACCTTTCTCGCTCTTGAGTGTGTACCAGTTTGTGTAAAAAAACAGGTCGAGAAGAATTTTAAATAAAATATACTATTGATTTAACAAAATATATGTATATACAGGGGTGCATCAAAGGTGTATAAAAGTGGACATTCTAAAAAGCGTGATGCCAATGATCGCTTTTTACAGGAAAAGCGCTTCAATTTAAAACTTGGGATTTTTACTTTTATTATATTTTGTGCTCCTTTATTAACGATACTAGATTTCGAAAAGGTTGATAGGCTTTTACACTTTCACATCAAAATAGTATTGTACACTGTCTTAATAAAAATGTTGCGTTTTTTGATCTCATTGTGTCTTTGCATACTTTAACACGACTTATGTTTAACATTAAATTAGCTTTCTCGCTTTTGAGTGTGTACCGGTTTGTGTTAAAAACAATTCGAGAAGAATTTTAAATAAAACGACCTACTGGTTTAACAAAATATATGTATATACAGGGGTGCTCCAAAGGTGTATAAAAGTTGACATTCTAAAAAGCGTCATGCCAGTGATCGCTTTTTACAGGAAAGGCGCTTAAATTTAAAATTTGGGCTTTTTACTTTTATTATTACTTTGTGCTCCTTTATTAAGGATAGTGGATTTCAAAAAGGTTGATAGGCTTTTACACTTTCACATCAAAATAGTGTTGTACACTGTCTTAATAAAAATGTTGCGTTTTTTGATCTCATTGTGTCTTTGCATACTTTAACACGACTTATGTTTAACATTAAATTAGCTTTCTCGCTCTTGAATGTGTACAGATTTATGTCAAAAACAGTTCGAGAAGAATTTTAAATAAAATATCCTATTGGCTTAACAAAATATATGTATATACAGGGGTGCTTCAAAAATTTATAAAAATGGACATTCTAGAAAACGCTGTTTACAGGAAAGGCGCTTCAAGAGGGCTTAAATTTAAAACTTGGGTTTTTTACTTTTATTATTATTTTGTGCTCCTTTATTAATGATAGTGGATTTCAAAAGGGTCACACTTTACATCAAAATAGTATTGTAAACTGTTTTAATAAAAATGTTGCGCTTTTTGAGCTCATTGTGTCTTTGGATACTTTAACATGGCTTATGATTAACATTAAATTACCTTTCTCGCTCTTGAGTGTGTACCGATTTGTGTCAAAAACAGATCGAGAATAATTTTAAATAAAATATACTCTGCTCTTTTATTAACGATAGTGGACTTCGAAAAGGTAGTAAGAAAGTAATATATTTTATAAATTAAATTTACTTTTCCCATTCACATACATATGTTTGCCAGCTATATGTTTGAAGTTCATCAGCATTCATTAGCATTCTATAAGAATGTTTGAAAGCGACGCCCATTTACCAAACAAAATTTGTTGTAAACATGTTAAACACTATGGAGATACTACGTATATTTGAGCATGTCAATTAAAATGACGAGCCCGCGATAGCGGGCGAGTAGTATATATGTAATTCATTGAAAATTTAAAATGTTCTTCAATACAAGTCCTTCATTTTTAATTGACGTGCGAACTAATTTTGAGTATGTGACAGACGAATATTTCAATTATGCTGACTAAAATTTCATAATGAAAGCCCTGTTCCACTTCAAATAATTTGGGTGAAAATATCTCAGTGTCAAACTGATTATTAGGTTCTTTTTTATTAATATTGTGCATGCCTATCTTAAATTGTTTCTGAGCAATTGACATACTTTTTGTTAATATACTAAATTTTTCCACTGTTATTTCAATAGCGTATTATCCCGATTGTCTCAATGAAAATGATGCACTTATTGAGCATATTGTTTCTTCGGATACTTTAACATCATTCTTATGTTTAACATTAAATTATCTTTCTCGCTCTTCATTGTGTAACAGTTTGTGTAAAAAAAATGAAATATACAATTGGCTTTACAAAATATATGTATATACAGAGAGTGCCACAAGTCTATAAAAACTTACATTCTAAAAACCACCACGAGAGTGATCGCGTTTTACAGGAAACTGTAAAAAGCTGTAAGCGGACGCGAAAAAGGCGAATTCAAGCTCGAAAAGATTGAAGCATTAGCTCACAAACATTCAGCACAATAAATATTGCAATATATAATAATTGGTCCAATGATAATAGTGTATAGGTAAGAAATTTATAAATTCGATTCCTTATTTGTTTATAAATACTTTCTACTCATTTTTAGCAATTATCATTACATGACTGGAGTCATTTCGTCCATGAATTAAGTTGTAAAAATACTTCGAAATATTATAAGATATTGTAAATAGAAAAAAGAAACTAAAATATATTCCTACCAGATTAAACAAGCACTTAATCATGTTGTTACTGTGCCAGGCAAATTGAGAAGTAATATCATACGTATTCAAAAAAAATTGTTTAATTATCATTGATGAAAATGAACTTCCCGCGACATCGTCAATTACAATAATTGAAAATAGAAATTCTATAAGGATGTTTTACAGTATTTTCGAATATAACAATAAGTAAGCAATATTACCATAATACATATATTATATCTATATATTCCGTAAATTGTAGGTGTACAATGCAAAAGAAAATAATTATGTACAGTGTGAACAAGGCTTTACCAACATTATTAAGCATCATACATAACTGACAGTTGTAATACAATTTACCACAAAGAAACACGGCAAATTATAAAAGTATAGGAATGGAAATCATTATAAAAAATGCCAATGAAATAAATATTATTTGTTATAGAACAATGATTAAATGAATTATTTAAAAGTATACATTCGCGTCAACAAAACATAATTCTAATAAAGCTATCTACAAGTTTGTATAAAATAAAATGTTTTTTTTAAATTCTAATGAAATTTCATTTAAACCAAAAAGACCAATGGAATCGACATATGTATATAGACTGAAACTATCAAACCACATTTTCCAACTGATGCAAAAAACACAGATTTCGAGATTATTCTAATTTTATATCCACAAATAAAATTCAAACTATAGATAAATTAGGCAAACGTGAAATAAATCATGGGCAAATCAAGGCACAAAAACCAATAATAGTAGAAAAATTCAAAATAGAGTGAAAACTACCGACTGTGAAGGCACAGGAAAAGTATGTGAAAAATGTCAATATAACTTTAAAAGATAAAGTACATCTTATTTCATGGACAGCCGTTAAACATTTTAAATTTAAAAACTGCTATCACTAAATCCACTATTAATCATTTCATCCGATAAGCATTCTGAATAAAATATTGCATGGTTGTAAACTATATACAGGGGTGTATAAAAACAACTAAGCAATATTGAACATCTAAAACACAATTATATTTAGTTATTCGCTATAAATCGGAATTATATGGTGTTTCAAAAACTGAAACGCAATAAAGACAAAATCCGCAATAAATTTAGAAGAATAAGGGGGAGCGGCACCTCAACTGTAAGCGGAATAAGAGGCGATAGCGGGCCTTTAAGGCCTGCCGTATTAGCTAGTTTATTATATATTCCCTATGTGTAATAAGTACTCGGACATTCTTGGCTTATTAAATTATGTGCTATGCAACCAATATTACATTTCCGATCCACTATATAGGACCCTTAAAGACATATAATTTGCACAAGCCTACTAACGTGTATCAAGGCAATTAAACACAGAAATACAGTACAATAATGCAGGTTGCATACTCAGAGCTGGTAGATATTTTCTCTGCGCTTGACGATTTTGAATGCATGAGCTGTATTTTATACATTTGCCATATTTAAGTATGCATAAACCAGTTCTAAAAGTATTTTTTTCTGTAATTGATAAAGTAAGTTTCAGTGAAATATTAATTGTAAAATAATAAATTAATATTATTTATTAACTATATCTTATATATCATATCTTATCACATTTTAAAATAAGCATGCCACAAAAACAAAAAACTAAGTATTTGTGTATGTTTTGTTAAACATGTGATTCGTTAAATGTAAATGACAATGATTAAATCAAAAATATTTTGTATTAATAAATATTGAAATAAATTGTAGTATGACGGTTTAAATAGTAGACACATACCTAATTTTTTGTTATAAGTCCAACGATTGTGTCGATTTTTGACTCTATGTTGCTACTAACATTTACATTATAATAAATACGGCAATTAACATTGCCACAGTACAGTATATTTCGTCAATGTGTGGCGACCTGTGACGTTTTACCGACCTTGGTGGGAAATATAATCGCTACGGCTATATATACAAGTTTATACAGCAGTATGCATAAGAAAATGACCACAAGACTTCACTTTATGCTTTGTATTTTCTTCTCCAAAATATCTATAAAACATCTGCTGACATTTTATTAATACTATACTAGTATTAATAAAATGATAGACACGGTAATATAGACAATTCACTCAAAAAGTAAGACTTTTGTTGTATAACAGTTCATACTATATTAAGTTGTCCAAGATGCTATGAAAATCAAATCAACAGACATATTTCAGACGTTCTTCTAACCTTCTCATTAGTATTTGTATTCTCCAATAATATTACTAGTGATTTAATTCAATGTGGTTTACTATGACGTCGTAAGTAAATGTGTTCTAAACGTCAGGAACGTATATAAGGGATAATTAAAACCAATTGCCCTTTACTTATGGACACTTATTTTTTACAATGAATTATAACACAACTGACATAGAGATATTCACTATTTACTCCTTTACAATATAATATACTGTGTGTCCAAAAAGTCTGGAAACACCCAAATAAAATCGAATCGGATGATTTTTGAGAAAAATGCAAAAACAGGTCAATTAGTATTTTCAAAAAACTACTGGCTGATGGTATCTGTTTGGAAGTTTTGATGACCTTGAAAAAGTTATGATGTCATCAAAAAAATTTA
Source organism: Amphimallon solstitiale (assembly GCA_963170755.1). Taxonomy (NCBI): domain Eukaryota; kingdom Metazoa; phylum Arthropoda; class Insecta; order Coleoptera; family Scarabaeidae; genus Amphimallon; species Amphimallon solstitiale. The sequence continues at coordinate 37,401,157 of OY720680.1, forward strand.
AAAGGCAACGTCGCATTTTTAATTTTATTTTGATAGATCTTTTAATTGTCTAAATGACTGTAATAAAATTTTTCATTTTACTTAAGAAAATGACCGAGAAAAATTTAATTACTTCTTCGAAAATGGAAAAGCTTGTCTTTAAAAAAAAACATAGTTGGCTTAAAAGTCGATTATTTTTCAAACACATTTTGTTTTATTTGTGACATTCTGTCAAATACGAATTATGCGTAAGTTAAAAAAATATGTTTAAAAATGGTTTTAAGTGAGAGGGAACGTATTCAAATATTGATGATGATTGGTTTTGGGGATAGGGCTCGTCAGTTAGAGAAGTTTGCAACATATTTAATACAGAACATCCGGAGCGTGCCCCAATTAGTATTTCTGCAGTGAGTAAGATTCACAAAAAATTTCAAGAAGAAGGCCATGTTCGAGATCGCCCTAGAAGTGGTCGTCCAAAGATCGCAGAAGATACGCAACTCGACTTATTATTGTCAGTAGAGGAAACTCGAAATTCTAGTACACGGCAGCTTGCTCGGGAGTTTAACGTGTCGAAGAGTACAATTGGTAATATTTTCCGGAAAACTAAGTATCATCCCTACAAAATCTGTTTGATTCATTAGCTGTCTGAAGACGACTTCGACAGGCGTGTACAGTTTTGCGAACAACTGATGCCTATGTGTGATAATGATCCGTTTTTTATCAGAAATATCTTATTCTCAGATGAAGCTACGTTCACATTACATGGGACTGTTAATAGACAAAACTGCAGGTACTGGGCACGCCAAAATCCACGCTGGATGAGAGAGGTACGAACTCAGTATCCTCAGAAATTAAATGTATGGGCTGGTTTAATTGGTAACAGAATTATAGGGCCTTTTTTCTTCAGCGGTAACCTGACGGCGGAAATGTATTTGGATTTTTTACAAAATTATTTAATTCCGTCATTAGCAGAAATATTTCCGAACCATGAAGATCCTAATTTGCCCAGCCAAAGAATTTGGTTTCAACAAGATGGGGCTCCACCCCACTATGAGGGAAATGTTCGGCATTTTCTCGAGAATACCTTCCCAAACAGATGGATTGGCAGGAGGGGGGCTATCGAGTGGCCGGCTAGGTCGCCAGATCTAACGCCTATTGATTATTTTTTGTGGGGTTACCTAAAAAATAAGGTATACGCAACTAAACTTGAAAATTTGGAAGATTTGCGTCAACGGATTGAGATTGAAGTACGAAGGATCACTCCTGAAATGATAGAAAACGTTCAAAATGAATTTTATTATCGTTTAGGGTTTGCCAAGATGCTCAAGGACAACATTTTGAACATTTATTGTAAGAGTTTTGCTGATTTCTACGATTAAAATTTTCTTTGTTTTCTATGATTTTCTTTTCAACATTTTTCTTAAGTAGAATGAAAAATTTTTTGACTGTCGTTTAGACAATTAAAAGATCTATCAAAAATAAAATTAAAAATGCGACGTTGCCATTTAATTTTTTTTTTGATGACATCATAACTTTTTCAAGGTCATCAAAAATTCCAAACAGATACCATCAGCCAGTAGTTTTTTGAAAATACTAATTAACCTGTTTTTGCATTTTTCTCAAAAATCATCCGTTTCGATTTTATTTGGGTGTTTCCAGACTTTTTGGACACACAGTATAACATAGTACAGCAATTGCTTTAATGCTTAATATAATTAAAATATGGGTATTGTAGTTAATAGAGTGTCATTGCTTCACAATTTAAAAATATATACGCTTATACAGGCTGACCCATAAAGAATATGTATGTATTTTTTTAAATCAAACACCCTATATATAAGTTCACATTTATATTTGGCGTTAAAATACAAATATTTTTTATTAAGAGTAATTATTTTTAATTGCCATAATAGAACACAAAATAATTTGGTACGGCATACACATAAGGTTTTCCAAATGATACTTATATGCAGAACCTGTTCTAATATATTGTGGATGTTCCCGAATCTGTTGCATAACGAAGAAACTTTAAGCACAAAAAACTTATTTTGTCCGAATCATATTAAGCTCTTCAAGAACCACCATGGAAAAAAGAACATTCCATGGAAAGATATAGTCGCTGTTGAAAAACATTGTTGCAAAAATGATGGAACTCTCTCCAACTTGTCATGAAAGCATAAAACAATCGTCGTGTTATTGACTTCTGTTGGATATATTGGCACCAAAATATTGTTTTTATATACATATAACTTAATAACGAAGCTGTTTTTCCTTCACATACCTACGACGCCTACTAGGTGCAAAATTGTGGCACTTAAAAAAATTGCACTCTAATGTGTGGTGCCAACTTCATTATGCAATAATGTTTTCATTGCTATTAATAAATTAAATTACAATACTTAATACAGAATTTTCTTTTTCAACCATATTTTAAATAATTTTATAATTAATTACAAGTCAACGAATAAATAAAACGATGTTCATGGAAAAGTACACAGCAATGTTATCAAAATTTTTGGTTCCAGTATCTACTTCTATCTGATCGATAAAAATAATTTTCGACTTAAATGTAGATGACAATACATACAGTGTTGGTTGTGAAATAATATATATTATAAAAGTTGGTAATAATTGTTTCGCTTACCTTCTCTAACGATATATACCGATAGCTGGAATTTTTTTATATATTAAATGGATTTTATTATTACGTACTACTGAAGTAGAGCTCGATAAATTACATACTATTTCTACTATATATAATTATCTAGTTGTTTATTAATCTTTATCTATACGTTGCACAGTTCGTTTTATATAAATATTATGATACGTGTTTGCTTGACGCACGATCGAGTATATTTGGTTGCGTAGCCTTTGCAGACTAATGTTTATTCGTGATGATATTCTTGAAACTATTCTTGTATCTATCTATATTGAGAACAGAAAATAGTAGATTGTTTAACAAGTAAAGAAAAGTGATGGTTTTCTAGCGAGTGAAAACAGATTGATTAACGAGCGTAGCGAGTGAATCAAGTTTTCACCGAGCTAGAAAACTCACTTTTTTTACCCGTTGAACACGTAATTTTTTCGTGTACTTTACGAGAATTATAATTTTAAAAATAAAAATTGTCATTTTCCTATTATCAAAGTAATCCGTGTCAAGGATTTGTTTACTTAATGACAAAACATCACAACAAGTAAACGACTAATGTGTTGCTAACAAGAAAAGTGTAGCTAACAAGAAAAGTCCCACTTTTCTTAATTATTTTGGGTTAAACAATATTATCAATTTCTATCAAGTACACGAAAATTTATATTTTTGTGTTTTGGCTTCTTTGTTATTGTTTTATATGATTTCAATATTCCTCCTAATAATTTTATCTGTGCATTCTTTTCTCTGACAATTCATTTGTATCTATTTTTTACTATAAAGGCATATGTAAGTACCCAACCGGCATCTCGTAAATAATACGTATTAGATTGGTCTCTTAGGGCCAGTTTTTCCGTCTTCGATTCAAATACTCGGTTAACCAATTTATTGATTAAGACCAATCGTTTATGTTCTTTAATCGGTATTTTTCAATACGAAGAAATAATACGATATACACGAAAGCTATGGAGAAAGAGTCTTTGGATTCAGAAGTAAAAATAGTTATGCTACTAAACATAATTGGTGAAAATTCCAGTGAAGGATTGAACAGTTTTTCATTTGGTCAAGAGGATATGAAAGATTTTGATAATTGATTTTAAGCAGTGGTAGATTATGCTACTCCAAAGAAAGTACTGTGTATGATAGATATCTGGTTAACAAGAAAGAACAAAAAGAAAAAGTATATACTTATAAAGAAGTTGGCAAATACATGTGAATTGTAAAATTATTATAAAGATCAAATTTTAAGAGATCGAATTGTATTAGATATTCAAGATAAATCCTTACCAGTAAAGCTCCATCGTGAGGATAATCTAACTTTCGATAAAACAATCAAAGGGAGAATTAGTAACCAATACAGGCAAATTTTAATGCCAAAAAGGAAATAACTATCCAAGCAAATGCGTCTAAAAATGCTACTTGTTATTGCCAGATGCAAGAAAATAAACCTGTTGTTTTCGCGTCAAGAAGTTTAACAGATACCGAAACAAATCATGCTCAAATAGTGAGAGAGTTTGAGTATAGTTTGACAACAGGAAAGGATGGGAATAACTCAAAAGATCAAGAAGTTAATACGGTAGACTAAAAAATGTAACAAGAAACAATCATTTTGCAACATATTGTCGAGTAAAAAATATTAGAGAAAATGAAGTTGGTGTAGCATATAAACCGTGCATGGATACTCTTGATAATGTAACTGTCAATGAAACAATGCTTGGATCCCGTGGATTGGAATAACCGAATTCCAGTACCAAATGTATTACTTCCCACGTTAGAAAAAATCAGTGAGCAATTAGCATATATCCACTGATCTAGATTTCAAACAAGGGTTTGGTAACTCAAATTGGATGAAAAATCAAGTGAATTGCGTACGTTCAGTACCATGTTTGGACGTTGGAAATTTATTTGTTTGGCGCGTGGTCTTTATATGGCCCCCGAATATTTTCAAAATATGAATGTTTTTATTAATTGTGGAGACATTCCTGAAGTCTTTATATATATTACAATGGCTAATTAATATCAGCTTTAAAAGTTATAACATAGGAACGAGTAAGACAAAAAGTACAACCTCAGTCTATTATCGCATATTATTGTTCGGGATTTTGAATTACGCGCAACACTACAGAGGACAGTAACACGTACATGTCAAAAGGTTGGCAGTATCGATATACATGTCAAGCAAGTTTTAGTTTTTAGTGACGCCAAAATAGGTATGCTTTATGTTAAGTTGTTTATATGTGTACAGCAGACCGATTTTCATGTGGCCGGTTAGAAGTACCGCCCTCGAGATGCGCACGAAATTCATAGGTAGGGGAACCTCTGGCATTCAGTGTTTTACGTCGTTTTAAGCGATAAACACAGTAGTGCAGTGCCGTATTAAGGTAGTGAGTATTGGAGTTTAAAAGTAAATTAAATAAATGTGTTTTACACAGTCAAACTCGTGAAGCGATCTCAAATGTATTTAAATATATGCAAGAAGAAAAAACTTCAGGGGTACTCAAAATTCCACTGGATCAGTTATGTGAACGCGTTATTGCCGTAACGGGTGTTTCTGAGAGAAGTATTAGACGGATTGTTAAAGAAAAAAGTGAAATAAACGCTGGTGCCCGTTCATCTTTTACATCGCCAAAGAAAAATAAAAAAAAACCAAGCCCAAAACCGACTTAGACGATGCAGATAAAGGTGTGCTGCGTAGAACAATTTTAAATACCTTTACTGTTGACAAAATTGTACCTACAATGCCAAACATTCTAAGAAAATTTAAAGAAACAGGATACACTGGAGGAATAGATTCTCTTCGGAAAGTAGTAAAAGATATGGGCTTTCGTTGGAGAAAAACAAAAACCAACAGAAAGTTGTTAATGGAAAAGCACGACATTCGTCAGTTAAGAGAGTCTTATTTGCGTACCATTCAAAGCTACAGAAATGAAAAAAGACCGATTATATATATGGATGAAACTTACATCCATAGTTCTCACACCGTGGCTACTTGTTGGAGTGACAATTCCAATGAAGGATTAGCAAGACCTATATCAAAAGGTCTAAGACTAATTATTGTTCATGCTGGCTGCGAGACGGGATTCATTCCGAATGCTAAATTGATTTTTAAGTCTAATACCACAACGGGAGATTATCATCACGAGATGAATTATGAAAATTACAAAAAATGGTTGTTAGAAAAATTAATTCCAAACCTGCCTCCAAAGTCTGTCCTAGTAATTGATAATGCTCCTTATCATAATGTCCAAGAAGATAAACCACCGATTTCTAATAGCAGGAAATCAGTTATGATAGACTGGTTAAGGTCTAAAAATATTTACTTCGACAATAACATGCTCAAGCCCGATTTATATAATATTATTAAAGTACATAAACCAACATTTAAAACGTTCGAGATAGATGAAATGTTAACACAACGTGGCCATAGTGTTTTGCGATTACCGCCATACCACCCAGATTTAAATCCGATTGAGTTAGTATGGGCATCTCTTAAACAATATGTGGCACAAAAACATGTATCATTCACTATTAGATATGTTCAACAGTTATGTGATAACTTTTTTGATGAATTTAGTGCTGCTGAATGGAATAAATGTTGTGACCACGCGACAAAGTGGGAGCAAAAGTTTTTGGAAGCGAAACCTCTCATAGACGAAGTTACAGACCAGTTCATTATTAATTTGGGTGAAGACTCTGAATCGGAGAGCGAAGAGGAAGTCAGTGATAGTGATTCTGCATAACTTTTTATATAATTATATGTATAATTTACCGTAATTTTTTTAAAACTTAGTTATTGTTCATTATTGTTTTCTCCTATAATTATTTTTGAGTATTTATGTATTATTTCTTATTGTAATTATTATTTTCATTGTTATTTCCAATAATATTAGTATTAATAATATTCTTTTCTCCACGACTATTAAATAATGTTATTACAACACTCGCCTACGCTCGTTGAAGAATATACTGTTCTTTTGTACATATAGAAAGTTTACAATGTGTGTATAATGAGAAAGAGATTAGCATAAACATTATTTACCAATAATTCAGTTAATTGTCCAAATTAGTTTTACTTAATCCTAAGCCTTTCTACCGTTAAGTGTAGCTAACAATCTTATTCAGTCATCTCCTTAATGTGATGTTAGTACGCTATTAGCTAGTAGGTAAGGTAAGACATTTTAATTAAACATGTTACATGAAACTATGCGTTTTATTTTACTTCTATTTGCCTTAATTTAGTGAAATACAAACCATTATAAACATGTTCAACAATGTGATTTTCTGAATTTATCCCTTACTACGTCCCAATGCACGACTCGCACAAAGAGTTTGCATTTCATTTTTCCGAATACTGTCTCTATCTAACACTGACCCTTACTTGACGCACGTACAAATTCTCCCACCGGCCACATGGAAATCGGTCTGCTGTATATGTGTATAGTCAATAGTATAAATGAATATAAGTTTCGTTTACAGCAGTTTACTCTGTCTAAGAATTTTATTTTCATCCTCTCCTAAAAATTATAGTAGTAGTAGTAGTAGTGACGTAATTAGGAAATGCAAATTATACACACAACAGACATCAATGACTAGTACGTATTTGCAAACGATGTGGTTCTAATAACAAAACCAGATCATTTCAAAATAACTTAAAGAGAACTATACAAGGAAACTGGAAATCGAATATAGATTATTATCTAATTCGGTTTCATTCGATATAATCATCGTTATTGTATTCAGCAACGATGATTATATCAAAGTAAAGGAAAACTCGCCAAATATTTTCTAAGAGACTTATACCAGAACAAATTGAAAGATGTAAATACCTAGGAATTTTAATAAATCAAAAACCCCGCAACGAGCAAGAAATAAATGAAAAACTGTAAGCAGCAAGGTTTTTTTACAGGAGTTAGAAATTCTTTTGTGACGAAAGAGATTCCAAAAAATTAAAAATTAAGTAACAAGTAAATGTAGCCAAGGCCATCATAACTTATTGTTGCGAGAATTGGAAGCATAATAGTAGCATATTGAGAGCAATTAAAATGATATTTTTGTAAAGAATTAGAGATAAAATACGTAATGCAACTGTAAAAATCATACAAATGAAAAAAAAGACGAATAAAAACAACGGAGATGGTTTGGGAATTCAAAAGAACTGGAAAAGAGAAAAAGGATGTCTGTGGAAAAACGAAGTTGGAAATTATCTGGAGAGAAAAGACGTTACATAGGGCCAAGATCGAGAATTGACGCAGAATATGATGAAGTGGATGGAGATATGTTAGCCCAGTTGCAGCTGAACTTCTAAAGCCCTGCGCCTTACTAAATGGTAAATGAGTCCGACGTGTAACCAACATTTTTCAATATGAATTTTTCGTGAAGTAAAACAAGATTATTTAGTTTAGTTTTTAGTAAATAATTACTTGTCTTTCACTTACATCCCAAGATTAAAGATTGGTTAATATTATACAAGGTGCGATTATGTATGGAACAGGGTTCGTTATACTAAGACGGTCTGAGCTAGTATACTGAAATTTTAAACAGACATAAGACTCAATTAGAACTACTTATTACTTGTTTTTCTTTTTGTTTTAATCCATAAGTTTTTGAAATACAAAGCCTACTTGTTTTTTTTTTAATGGGTACATGGGCTAAATGTAACATGGTTAAAAAGGTTATTTTCCCCCGAATTAAATGGTATTATGGGTTTGGTGATTCTTTTGATAGAATTTTTGAAAAAAATTTAAACTTAATTAAATTAAAATAAAACACGCAAATCAAGCAGCCTTTGCCCATTCGTCAAAAATTGGAAGAACTTAGCAATGGCAGTAGAGAATGTCCCATTGTCATTATTGCCTCTATCATTTCCCATTGAAACCCCAACAAATGCTTGCAATTAAACTAAATAAACAAAACTAGACAAAGCAACAAAAATTTAATAAAATGGTTCAATTAATATTTAAACAAAAAGTTTATAATTTATAAACAAAATTTCTCTTCAGAATTTAGACTATAAAAGATGTTCAAAGTGTGCTCCATTTACTTCCTGACAATAATGAAGTATGTGGATAAATCCGTCTATTGTATTATTTAACCAATTTTCAGGAATATTTCTTATTTCTGTCTGAATACGTAATTTTAATTTGTCCAAAGTTTCTGGTTTGTTGTTGTACACACGGCACTTTAAATATCCCCATAAGAAAAAGTCTAGGGGATTCAGATCAGATCGAGCCGACCATTCAATAGTTCCTCGCCTCCCTATCCACCTTTGAGGAAATGTATTATTTAAGCAATAACGTACTTCACGTCCATAGTGTGGTGGAGCGCCGTCCTGTTGAAACCAAATTTGATTGTTGTGGTTTGGGAAAAGATGTATAATTTGAGGAACAACATTTTCTCGCAATAATTGTAAATACTTTTCAGCAGATAGACTTCCGTCTATGAAAAACGGGCCTATGATATTATGGCCGATAATTCCGGCCCATACATTGACTTTTTGTGGATCTAGGGTATGTACCGTCCCTATCCAATGAGGATTACTATCAGACCAATATCTACAATTGTGCCTATTTACAATACCATTTAACTGGAACGTTGCTTCGTCTGAGAAAACAATCCTTTTAACAAAATTTTCATCGCCACCAATCATCATCATTCTTTCACAGAATTCTAATCTTCTGTCAGAATCATCCTCGTTGAATTCGTGTACTAGATGAATTTTGTATGGGTGGTACTTTGCTCGTTTTAAAATATTTTGAACCGATCTTCGAGACATATCATGATTTAAAGCCACTTGTAGTACATACGTTTTAGGGTTCTCCGCGACATCTAATAAAATATTAAAAGAATTTTCTTCGTTGGTGCATGTTCTTGGCCGTCCTAATTTAGGTTGTTTTTTTCACACTACCGGTTTGATTAAATCTTCTTAATGTTTTTGTCACTGTTGACTTACTTATTGGATTCCTATCTGGATGGGTGTCGTTAAACACTGCACATGTTTCTCGGTGACTTCGTTTTCTAACTCCATACCCAATTATCATGAGAATTTCTATTCTTTCTCTTTCAGTTAAGTGATTCATAATTATTAGTTAGTTGCTAATACAACGTTAACTGATGACAATTAACTGTCAAGAATTTTATGTTTGACGGATTTGCAAAGACTGCATGATTTCCGTGTTTTATTTTACTTTAATAATGTTTTAATTTTTTTCTAAAGTTTTGTCAAACGAATCACCAAACCTATTATACCATTTAATTCGGGGAAAAATAACCATTTTAACGATGTTCCATTTAACCCATGTTCCCATTAAAAAAAAAAACAAGTAGGCTTTGTATTTCAAAAACTTATGGAACAAAACAAAAATAAAAACAAAATAATAAGTAGTTTTAATCGAGTCCTACGTCTATTTCAAATTTCAAGATTCTAGCTCAACCGTTGTAGCATAACGAACCCGGTTCCATACATAATCGCAACCCTGTATAAGGAATAAATTACATTCTTGTTTGATATTTGTTCATATTTCAAAAGCTATACCTACGTTATATACATAGGTACATAACATCTTGCACGTCGAAAATTTTGTAGGATGTGGTTCCCAGAGAAAGCGCTTTCATATTTTAAATATATTCAACATTGAATAAAATAGTGCTTTCAGACGTAATACTAAACTATAGCATGCATAACTAAATCACAACAATATTTATGATAAAGAAACCGAGAAAATGTTAGTATTACTCATATTACAAGCGCTATACTATTAACAAAGAAAATCAATTTCATAAATTAATTTTAAAACTTAGATAGATATAGGTACGTATACGTGTTCAGCTACTGTTACTACTATTTTTCCTGTCAAATCTAAGATTTGCATGTACAATAGAAATTTAAACTGTCATTTTAATATATAACCGTTTTCAACTATTGACAACACCATTAATACAAATATAAGTTTAGAAAAATTAATTTAATTTGCAGAATAATATTCCTTGCAGTTATTTTAAGTTTTAACGGAATAATACATACATAAAGCATAAATATTTTAAATTCTTACATTTTTAACGTCACGAAGCGTAGAACATATCCCCCCTTATGATGTTAAATCACTACCACTACTAAACGTCGTCAGCTCAAATTGAACACCGACAAACACCAACCAACCGTCCGTCTATTCTTTTCATAAACAATGCCTTGCATCACCTGGTCGGAAGCACATTACAGTTATTATGTGAGAGTGAAATACTTAATGTTATTTCATTTACCCCTACTTTTTTTTGTAGTGAATCACCCGTTATACCACTAGTCGCGGAATACACACAGAAGATTCATAAATTCATAAGTGATGTTTTCGCGAACGCTGCTTCCGCAAAATAACAGGTAGAAGCCAAACAGCTGACATTCAGCAAAACAGAGTAGCAGCAAAGCTTACTTGAATGAATATTATTTACAATAAGGTTGAAAAATATACAGTGAGGACGCGCGGGTTTTAATAAATTCATTTAAAATTTCTGGTTTTGTTTTATGGAAAAACGCTCGGTTAGGTCGATTTTTATTTTTAGCTGCGGTGTTTTTTATGGTAAATTGATGTACAAAGAGTGGTCCAAAAATAAGTTACGACCATCAATTTTTTTTGTCAAATGGAAACATACATTTTTTATTTAATTCGTTAATTTTGCATCGAATTCTAAGTATGTTTCACGTACCATGTCCTATACCCAAACTCAACAGTTATCAAGAAATTTACAATCCAACATATCAATAACTGCATGTCGAAAATTCCGGTAGGAATTTCGAAAAACTTTTTTAATAAAATTGTTCACAATCTCAATTTTAAGTATACAGTATGTCCACGGATCGAGTTCCAAAGAGGAAAAACTTTTTTATTTTGCATTTCACAAGAAAAATGTATTCTTGATAAAAGTTTTTGCATGTCTCGAAACGGCCAAGTCAGTTTTAACCTTTTCAAAATTTCTTTTAGTTTAAGATAAAAATCGAAAAATTGGTCGTTTTATTTGAAAATTTTTTAAAGTCCCAGAAATTAAGTTGCGTTGTCATGGTAATTATCCATATTTAATTATCTAATTAACTGTCAGTTAGAAAAATCAACCATAATAGTTGAAAATATTGTCAAAAGACCAACGAATTTACCTAATTCAATGCTATGGCAAAGGTAATAAAGCGATCCGTCTAGTTGTCGAAGAATTTAATCAAAAGTTTCCGGATATTTACATCTCAAATAGAGGTGCACGAGCATTGGTCAAAAAATTCCTATCCACTGGTTCCATACTGGATGTAAAGAAAAAAAATATAGCACGCGATGATGACGACGCCGCCACTCTTCTTGTAATGGATTCAGTACGGAACTATCCCAAACTTTCTTTGCGGCGCAGATCAGTCCATCTGGGAATTAGTAAATCGCTCATTCAAAAGATTTTGAAACAAAGGAAGTTCCATCCCTACAAGCCCATTTTTAATCATGCATTAGAACCCGGAGATCCTGCGAAACGTTTGTATTTTTGTCTGTGGATGGGCGCTCAAATTATGTAATCAATACTTTTACCGAAATATTATTTTTTCTGATGAGGCCACGTTTTCTACTAATGGTACTGTTGCATCTCAACATGTGAGATATTGGAGCGATTACAATCCGAATTTTCGCATGCCTCACAATCGACAATATTCGGCAAAAGTTAATGTGTGGTGTGCAATTTCTTACCATGGTATCATTGGACCATATTTTTTTGATAATACTGTACTTGGATATGCTGCAAAATTTTGTTGATGAACGTTTGGACGATCTACCGATTAATTACCTCGCAAGGTGTTATTTCCAACAAGATGGTTGTCCGGCTCATTATGCTAGGATTGTTGTTGAATGGTTAAATCAGCAATTTGGACAGAATTGGATAGGTCGAAATGGTCCCGTGATATGGCCACCAAGGAGCCCTGATTTAACAATGGCTGATTTTTATCTTTGGGGTCGTTTGAAGCAAATAGTTTATGCAAATAATCTTCCTCCGAACGTAGAAGATTTAAAGGAGAGGATTAGAGACGCTGTGACGTCTTTAACTCTCGAAGAAATTCGAAGAAGTTATAGAGAATTGCGCCGACGTCTAGAATTGTGCGTTGAAAAGGGCGGTGAATGGATTGAGTAAAATAGTTATTAGTTATATCATTTTACTTTCTTATACGTAGTATAAGGAAGTATTGTGATGATGAAAATTTTCGACCTCGAGATTTTTGCAGATGCCCACGTTTTGAAGTCCCCTGATACCGAAAAAGTGGTTTTTAAAAAATGTCTGTGTGTCTGTGTGTGTGTGTGTCTGTGTGTGTGTGTGTGACCACGATAGCGGTCAAGCCGCTGTAGATATCAATTCCAAATTTTGTATTTACGTTTATAATCTCCCTCTTGAGATCTGATTAGTTTTTCAGTAAAATCGGTAGACCGGAAGTAGCAGTTTACTTCAGCGAAAAAATCGAATTTTGCCAATATTTCGTCAACTACTAAGTTTTCACAAATTTATAAAGAATTCATATACCGGGTGTCCACACGAAAAATTTATATTGAATTATTTCTGGTGTTTTTGAAGACAAAAACTTGAAATTTTGGGTGGTTGTTCAGGATATAGGGGGACAATGAATAGTGTATTTCATACCACCCCATCGGGTCACCCGCCGCCGCCGGCCACCCCCACTCCAATATTTTAAATGACACCCTGTATTATTTTTTGGTGGTTTTGAAAGAACACAATTTTCTTGATATTCCTATGTGAAAAAACTAGTAACACACATTATGACATTTATGAGATATTTAAATTTAAGAGTTTCAGATATCAGAAATTATTAACTCCGAAAAATCATAAGTTAGTCATGGAAATAGTTTGCTTTAAATTAGAATTGTCAAAATTGTGACTTTTGTGTTTCATTAATATTAATACTTGTAAAATTGTTCTTAAAGTTTCGGCTTTTTCGCTGAAATGGTTTATACTCTTGAAGAGAGAACTGAAATAGTGATTTTGTATGGGATTGCAAACAAAAATTATTCCCAAGCGGCGACGTTATTCAATGAAAACCATCCAAACAGAAACGTATCTGTTATTTATGTCAGAACGCTAAAAGAAAAATTTTTGCAAACTGGATCTGTAAATAATAAAAAAACGGAATACGAATAATTGTGGTGTACTAAATGAAGCTATGCAACTAGCAGTTCTTGGGCATATTAATTTAGACCCAGAGCTTTCGTTGAGAAAATTATCCGAAGTTTCGGGAGTGCCAAAATCAACCTGCCATAAGATATTAAAATTAAACAAAATGCACCCTTATAAAATTCAACTTCACCAAGAGTTGGGTGACGGTGATTTCGACAGAAGAGTCGAATTTTGTGAAATAATGACAGATATGATTCGGCAAAATGGAAATGTTTTGCGAAGTATTTGCTTTAGTGATGAAAGTTGCTTTTACTTAAATGGTCTTGTGAATAGACACAACTGTCGATATTGGAGCGACGTATAACCCCATTTTTTCCGAGAAGGCAACACACAATATCCCCAAAAAATTAATGTATGGGCTGGAATTCTTAATAACCAAGTAATTGGCCCGATATTCTTCCAGGAAAATTTAAATGGACCTAAGTACTTACAATTTTTGGAAGAGCTAATACATCCTCTTATCATACAGTGTCTAGAAGAAAACTTGAATGAAATAGAGGAGGAGCAATTATATTTTCAACAAGATGGAGCTGGGCCACATTACTGTTTAGACGTTAGGAATTATTTGGATAATATTTTCCCAGGACATTGGATTGGACGTAGGGGCTCTATTGAATGGCCAGCTCGCTCCCCCGATTTAACTCCCCTAGATAGATTTCTTTTTGTGGGGACATTTGAAGTCTGTTGTTTATAAGACACCGCCACAATCAATAGCTGATTTACGTAATAGAATAACAGAGGAATGTCGAAATTTAACGCCACAAGTGTTCGAAAATGTTAGAAATGCTTTTGAAAATAGACTTTATTTATGTTTAAATGTAAACGGTGAACAATTTGAGCATTTAATTTAACTAAAATGTTGTGAATAAATCTTGTTTTAAGTATTTCCATGACTAACTTATGATTTTTCGGAGTTAATAATTTCTGATATCTGAAACTTTTAAATTTAAATATCTCATAAATGTCATAATGTGTGTTACTAGTTTTTTCACATAGGAATATCAAGAAAATTGTGTTCTTTCAAAACCACCAAAAAAAAATACAGGGTGTCATTTAAAATATTGGAGTGGGGGTGGCCGGCGGCGGCGGGTGACCCGATGGGGCGGTATGAAATACACTATTCATTGTCCCCGTATATCCTGAACAACCACCCAAAATTTCAAGTTTTTGTCTTCAAAAACACCAGAAATAATTCAATATAAAGTTTTCGTGTGGACACCCGGTATACATAAAATTAGAATTGAGTATAATTTTATCTAAAAAGTTTTCCGAAATTCCTACCGGAAGTAGGTCTTTTACTCTTATCGAAAATCAGTTTTTTGCGAATATTTCGCAAGTCATGCCTTTTTGGCTAGTACGTTACGGATATAAAAGTATTTAGAACATAATTTTCAATATCTTTTGTATAAAAAAAATTTCAAAATTCAGAACGGAAGTACCACTTTTACTCTTATCGAATAGCGATTTTTTGCAAATATGTCGTAAGTTATGCATTCTATATAAATTTATCAAGAGTACAAAAGTATTTAAAACTAGATTTGCAATATTTTTTGTATATATGAAATTTCAAAATTCGGACCGGAAGTAGCACTTTTACTCTTAGCGAGGAGCACTTTTTTGATATCTTGCAAAGTATGCATTCTATAGAAATTTATTAAGAGAATAGAAGTACTTAGAATAGGATTTTGAATAATATCTGTAAAAAAAATTCTTAAAATTCTGTAATTTGAAACGCTCATACGTATAAGAAAGTCGTGTGGTGGCCACACCTCATTTTTTGTTTTTGAGTTTATGAAAAAATTTTCAAATAAAACGACCAATTTTTCGATTTTTATCTTAAACTAAAAGAAATTTTGAAAAGGTTAAAACTGACTTGGCCGTTTCGAGACATGCAAAAACTTTTATCAAGAATACATTTTTCTTGTAAAATGCAAAATAAAAAAGTTTTTCCTCTTTGGAACTCGATCCGTGGACATACTGTATATGAATTCTTTATAAATTTGTCTAAACTTAGTAGTTGACGAAATATTGGCAAAATTCGATTTGTTTCACCGAAGTAAACTACTACTTCCGGTCTGCCGATTTTACTGAATATCTAATCAATTCTCAAGAGGGAGATTATACTACTAAATGGCAAAATTTGGAATAGATAGCTATAGCGGGCTGACCGCTATCGTGGTCACACACAGGCAGACAGACAGACATTTTTTTAAAACCACTTTTTCGGTATCAGGGGACTTCAAAACGTGGACATCTGCAAAAATCTCGAGGTAGAAAATTTTCTTCATCACAATACTTCCCTATACTACGTATAAGAAAGTAAAAAGAGGTATTGAAGACGCGGCGGACAAAGTTTCAGGCAAAAAAGACAAAGCTAAAGTAAAAGAAAGGTTTAATTAACACTGCAAGAAAATATTACAGAACAAGAAGGTCGCCAGAATAAAATGGTTGAGAATAGGAAATGAAGACATACGAAGAAATCAGAAAAGATAGCACGAAATTAATAAAATCCATAAGGACAAGATGGTTGGAGGAAGTAAAAGGAAAGCGAGAGGTTTAGCAAAGATGCACGCACAATCACGAGCAAGAAAACTTGGTATATTATCCTGAAGCATAGTACAAGCATTCTTTAACTTATTTAAATTGCTAACAACTTCCGACTCAGATAGTGAAAACACACCAATCATAGGAAAGCATACGGTAAATGATGGGGAAGTAGTATCCAAATTGTCCACCGAATCGGAATAAACAGATTGGAAAATTGTTTGAAACCATTCACTATAGATGTGGCGTTCTTTAGTTCACATCCCTCAACACCCTTCATTGAACCAGGTATACCCGGGCCCCGTCGCTTAGAAGCAATGAATGACCAAAACTATTTCGTATTTTCCTTAAGTTGCTGTTCAACATTAGTAATATAGTTACAGTACAGAACTTTTGAATTCGCTATGACTAGTTTGCGTTGCTCTTTAAACTTAAGGTAGTTTTTGTCACGACCAGACGTTTTATATACATACTTTCTAACAGAAATGGTCTTGTTAGTGGACTTTCATTACATAATAATTGACTCCGCCTTGCCAGAAGATAAAAACTTCAAAATTGTGTGACTGCATATGCATCTTGTGCATGTCAAAAGGGTTTTGTTCAAGCAATAGTGCAGCTTTCAGGTATGAAATATTAAAATGAAATTTAGAACACAAATAAACAAAGGTTCAGTCCATGTTGACTGCAATTCGTTTTTAAAATAGAGTCTCTGAAAATGTGACTTATGACGTAAATTTGGCCAACTTCGAGTATGAAATGTAGGAGTAAATAATCTTCATTATAAAAGAATACGCCCAACAAATCCTTCATTAATTCTTTGTATTCCATTTAATACAAAAAAATAACAAGAGAAGCAAAAACTTCCGCTGGTTGTTTCACTTCAAGGAATACGCGGCGGAATTTACACCATCGCCTTCCCCTTACGTCCTACCTCGCAGTACTTAGCTGGTACCTCTGCGAAGCCTCTTAACAAGATTTTCAAATTGTAGTGAAGTATTATAGTAAAAGAATATTCTACTAATTAATTAATATATGAAGTGAATTGCAATATAGCCCTTTTTAATATAATGAATAAAATAAAAATGTCAAACAAGATTTTCGTATTTTCTTCCTATATATTTGGCGATACTTCTAGAAGCTTTATATAGCCTACATAATAACTTTTTAATTTATTTTTAATTCCACCGGAAGATTCTCTAAAGATCTCGAGGAGATGGAAGTCTTAATACCGCCAATCTAGCTTAGGGTAAGAGAGAATCTCATAATGTATTTCTGAGAGAGAGGTAATTGAGAATACTTCGTATGGAATGATTCCTTCGCTTTGATGTAAAAGTGGCTTCAATCTTTCTGACTGAGAGTTAAAAGTGGCAAAAATTGTATGATGTTCCTAAGAAATCTCTATTGATAGACATATTGCACATTCAAGACACCATAATCATAAGTGTCCTTGTTGAAGGTACTATGCATTTGTTGGCCTGGGTGAATAACATTTCACACAAGCCGTGCTACCTTCTTGTGTTTAAAATATCAAATGGCAAAAGGCCCTAAACAGACTCGGTAACAAAATTCCAAGAAGGTAGGAAGTAAGACACCACCACGGTAACTAACCTTCTATTTAAATTTAGGAAGACGCTTGTCTGTTAAATAATCACCAACTTATAAAACACTCAGGCCTTACTTACTTACTTCCCAAGGGTCGATGTTAAATATGGGGGTCAGCACCGCCTCCAGCTACAGTCAGAGTTAGGGCGAGTTCGAACACAGTACTAAGTCGAAGGTTACGTTGTCAGGGCGCCTATCCGTAAAAATATGCTGAGCCCAACAGATATTCAGACCCCGGACAAGATCCAATATAAGATTCCCCAGGTGATAAGAAAAATAAGACCAACACACAGTCATTCAACTTAACAACAGGTTTATTAAAATTTAAGTACCCAAAATAGTTCAAGACCCAAGTATACAGAGCAAAACAGCTATTGCTAACTAATCACATTAAGACATACGTCGTACGTAGCTCGTTAAAAAAATTGAGTTCATTAAAAGATTTTAAAGGAAACAAAAAAAAAACATTGAAATTTGAATTATATAAGCGCAACCCAGTTGCAAGTATTTTAATTTCTGAAGGAATGAATAACAGTCTTAAATGGCCACCCCAGGTGATCCACAATTTCAAATTACTAATGACATATAATTACAAAATTAAGAATTAAAAAAAAAAAGGAAACACATGAGACAACCTTAAGTTAAATTAATTACCCGACAATATTCTTACATAAGCATATCAATATAGGGCAACTTGCCGAAAAGTCTCTCCAAAGTCGAACAGTTTGATCGTAAATTGTAACACGTTAACACTCCAAAATGAATCACTCTGTATAACAGAGGCAACCGACAATCTATTCGACAGAAGAGTGCAGACTCTAAGATATATGGTATCTAATACTATAAATATTAGCGCTAGTTAACTATGCTTTACATAAGAAAACGTGATTAAAATTAAATTCAATAATTTCTTACAAGATTGTACAATAATAAATTTAAATGGTTGACTAATTACACTAGATAACAAGCTATGAATTTACACAATACAGATGTGAGGCTGCAACGCCAATACACATCCAAAATTTGTTCAAAGTTCGAAATCCAAAAAAAAAGCTACGCAACGTCTCCAAAAATGACAAAGTAACCCCCAAACTGGAGTCACTGTTATTAATGAAACTACGTTAATTTAATAAATTCAAATTATAAAGGCTCACATGCCACAAGAAGTTAATTTAAGCAATTACGATGACTTATTTGATTAGCTAGGCCGGAAAATTGAAATTTACTGTACGAAGTACTCGAAATTGACATAAATTCTACCAAAACTGTTTGGCCAATAATTTCTGCGTTATGGGTAATATCAGGAAAATTACACAGTCACAGTACCTTAAAGGAAAACCACATCCACAGCTACCATACACGATACCTTCTACGGATCACACTCGTTACAAGGAAAACTGCCTCACATATCTTCGGCTAACGACATCTTCGGGAAAAATTAGCGTAGGAAGGCTACAGTATTTCATTCATCTGCACCTCAAATATGTCTTCACCGCAGGATACAGCAATTAATTCCCTTGGAACCGTAAAATTTACCATAGGCACGTGGTTCTTAGACTTAACCCAACAAAAGTGCTCAAATGAGATCTATGCCATGCACTAACAGCTATATTTGAATATAGAAACAACACAATTAAGATCGATCAGACACGTGGAAATTATACTTACAGCAGTTAAACAATTCTTAAGCCACGACAACAATATCCTCAGCAAGGTTATAATAATAACGCCAAAACCATATTAAACCTTGAGAAATATTATACTATCCGCTTTTTACTAGCGATTAAACACGATATACTTTAACATCCAACATTTCTCAAGATAGTGACTAAAAAGATTGCATCTGCTCTGTGATGTTTTAATGCTTCTTCTACGACAGTTAACGTTCAAAGAGGAAGAATCCACTTGTCATCTAGCGATCTTAAGCGTTATCAACACATTGGACTAATAACCACGAGACCTAAACCGATATTTTACACACACGACATAAGCGCAGATTCAAAAGACAATAGAAAAGTGGAAAATAATTATAATTAATTTGTTACATAACTCTAAGCCCAAAAAGCAACACCAACACTAAATTAGAAAATAATTAAAATACCCAATCTATCAAATAAAACATCGTACGCCATCTACCCGCCAGGAAAGGTATACATTACGCACATGAGTAATGCAAAACGCACAGCGGTAGGACTCTTATAGAATTCTCCCCTAGGTGGCAGAAGTAGTCAGGAAAATGATCTATTTACCCGAATTAACCAGGATAATTTATTTAATCAACCGATAAAACTAAAACTCTCAATTAAGAGATAAACTACAGCAAAATAATTGTAACAGCCGATGTCGCACTTGCATGCTCCTTGAACTCTGAAATAAAGTGCTTGGGAGCGTTTTTAAATTTTTGGAATGGATGGTAATGGGAGAGATGAAGTTTCAATACAATTACGTCAATAGTCTTTAAACTATCTTCGACCACGCAACTTAATCAGGAAGAAAGTATGAAGAAAATCGAGAATCGCGGCGTGATGAAGCTCCTTACGGAACAAAGATAGTCTGCACATACCATATTGGAAGAGATGTCATCATTTTACAGTGACCCTTGCCCGGGAAAAACTATGGTTTTTAAGTAGCGCCATAGCCTTAAGCAAACAAGGAATCACTTGAAAAGGACCCACCTCCGAGGCGGCCTATCGAAGCGACCACTACAGAAATTTTTAAAAAAGTCGAAAAATTAATAGTGGAAGATGCTCGACTAAAGAAGATACAACTCGCAGGAATGAGAAGAGTATCAGATACAACCATTTTTAAAATCCTTCAAAATCATCTCGGAATGGCTAAGATCAGTGCAATATGTGTGTCAAGAATGCTTACTCCGCATCGCGCCGCCGCAAAAACAGCAGCGCGTGGAATGTTCTGATGTTTTTATGCCTGTGTAATGAAGACAGGGATGATGTATTGAGTTGAATTGTTACTGGAGATGAAACTTGGGTTTATCATTAGAAATCTGAGTCCAATGTCCAACAAAATACATACATAATTAAAATGACAAACAAAGCTAGCTCCGCTAACACAACTTAACAAAATGTGACTGTGAACACGGCTTTTACCTTACAATAGAACAGACTCAATGCAATGTCATAAAAAAGGCACACTACCACTCAAAAAGTTTGTAGTGTAACAGTCGGCTAAAAAACAATGGTTACAGTTTTTTGAGACTCAGAGA
Source organism: Amphimallon solstitiale (assembly GCA_963170755.1). Classification (NCBI taxonomy): domain Eukaryota; kingdom Metazoa; phylum Arthropoda; class Insecta; order Coleoptera; family Scarabaeidae; genus Amphimallon; species Amphimallon solstitiale. Next base: position 37,422,354 of record OY720680.1, read on the forward strand.
GAATCCTGTTAATTGATTAGAGCAGGGGTTCTCAACCTCTTCGTATTTGCGACCCAATTTCCAATCACAATTCTCATCGCCGCCCCCCCTCCAATAATTTTCACTGAAATCGTGCTGTAATTGTAATATTAGTCTCTATTTAATTTTTTGTTATTTATTTATTTAATTACTCTTTGACACTAAAGCTACACTACGACCTTGATAACCAAACTTAAAAATTAGTTTTGTACTGAAATCTATTGCAATAAACGCAAGCGTAAGCATTCAAAATTTTCTCATTTTTTCGTCAATTATCATATCAATTCTACTTATCAATATTCAAAGTAAATAAACGCATAGATAAAGTAACAAGTAACAAATAACTATATCTAGATTGCCTCAAAGAGTGACATTTTGTGAAAGAGTAAGGGGGGAGAAGCGTTAGACCAGCGAGAGAGACGTCATGCGCAGAACGGACTTGTTTTGAACATTCTAGAACGTTTGCGTGGCGTATATAAAGGCTGCATCTTGTTCAGTTCCCACCAGTCGCCAGTCTCCCTCGAGTCTATCTTTCCACCTCTACCTTAACAGTGAATGTGTATGTTGTAATTTGCGTGTTATCTGCAATTCACGACATTGGACTAGCAGCAGAATTACACAGTGACTATACCGGAGTCGACATATTTTAATTTCTGATACGAAAGTAGAAAGAGGAAAAGAGCGCGACGAAATAAACTAAAGATAAACATAAGCGAGGCTGCCACACTCGACAAACGTTTGCTATGAAATGTAAGGCGTGGGGGGTCCCCCGCCACTGCGTTGCTCTCCCACCACTGTTAGCAAGCAGGCATCGCTGCATATCATAAGGTCATCTTCTGCATATGATAGAAGTGCAAACCGAAATTAAAATTTGACGACTATGGTATACAGAATCATGGATACATTTTTAAGTAGGCGTAAGCGAGCATTAGACGATAATAATACATCAATAGGTGCACATACGACATTGGTTCCGAAGCTGAGATCAAGAAATATTCTCAAGAATATTTAAATTTTGGGTTTACCAGCACTGAAGTAAATGAAGAAGAAAGGCCTCTGTATATCATTTGCTCAAAAATTTTGGCAGCAGACAGCATGAGACCTAATAAACTTAAACGACATTTGGAAACGCTTCATGGTGAGTACGTTAGCAAACCCCGAGAATTCTTCGAATTAAAATTAAAATCATATGAAAACCAAAAATCATATTTCAAAGAAACATTGGCAATGAATGAAAAAGCTTTACTTGCCTTTTACAAAGTTTCATATCAAATAGCCAGATGTAAAAAGCCTCACACCATTGCTGAAGAGCTGATTCTGCCAGCTGCAATTGAGATTGTAGAATCTATGTTTGGAGATAATTTTGCCAAAAAATTGCAGTCCATACCTCTATCAAATGATACTGTTACTCGTCGAATTGGTGATATACCTCAAGACGTACAGCATCAGCTTTTCGAGAAGTTGGGTGATAATTTTTTTTCAATTCAACTTGATGAGGCAACAGATAGCAATAAAGATGCTCATTAACCTATGCTCGATTTTGTGATGGTATGTCAGCGGTAGAAGAATTACTATTCTGCAAACCAATAGAACTCAAAGCAACAGCACTTGCATTGTTTGCTATCTTAAATGATTTTCTAAACAACGCAAATATAGAGTGGACAAATTGCGTAGGAATATGCACCGATGGTGCTCGTACAATGTCGGGAAGATTCCAAAGTGTACAAGCACTTGTGAAACAAAAATCTCCACAGTGTATCTGGACACATTGCATGATCCACAGAGAAGCTTTGGCTTTCAAAGAAATGAGTCCTGGTCTGAATATTGTGCTAACGACGCGCGACGGTGATAACTATAGTAAATTATATAAAAATGAGACCCCTAAAATGAAGAATCTTTTCTGTACTTTGTAAAGACATGGGTGCAGTACATTCAGCGTTACTATTTTATTGCGAGGCAAGATGGTTATCACGTGGGAAATTTTTACAACGTGTTTTTGAATGAAGAGATGAAATCGCCATTTTACTAGAACCGGAAGCCAACAATTTTCGAGATGATTTATTTGTGATGAAATTGAGCTACTTGGTCGACATATTCGAGAAATTAAATACCTTAAATCTTCAACTTCAAGGAACAAACATACATATGTTGGATACGAGTGATAAAGTTAATGCTTTTTGTAGAAAACTGGAATTGTGGAGAAGAAATGTAAAGCAAAAAAATCTAGAAATGTTTGCAAATGTGGATGAATGTGTTAAAACTTACAAGACTGAAGAACAACATGTGGAAGTTGTTTTTGTAACCATTGAAAATCATTTAACCATGCTGGCAAATAATTTTAAAAAGTACTTTTTTGCTGACTTAATAATAATAATAATAATAATATGCTTTATTTCAAGATACATACAATATATTCACATATAACACACACACATATATATTAATACATATATGTATATATCAAAAATAAACGAAATATGTAACTGAAACCCTAAGGCGTGGTTCAGATGGATGGAGAAATTTTCCATCCCCTGTTCTTACACCAAAACCTTAACATTAAGACAAGACATATAACAAAGTTTGCCTATACTAACTTAATACTAATATTCTGCTATGATTACGTAGTCGTATGTGAATTAAGGTGGCACGCAAGTAACTGTATGCAAAAAAAAAAGAAAATGTATATACATATAGAAAAGAAAATCATTTACAAGTAACGACTGAGAACCACTACTGACATTCAAAGAGATACTGCACAATTTGATGTTTAAACGCCCCTGGCTCCAAGGATTTGTAATGAACAGGAATAATATTGTATAGTTGATAAATGTTGTATGTGAAGGATCTTTCGAAAATTGCCAGTCTATGTTTTGGGGGTCTAATCAAGTTCGTGTTGCGAAGATTTATATTATGAACATCTGATCGAAAACGTATTTTTGAAGTTAGATATGACGGAGTTTGAGAAACAAGAATTTTATGATAGAGGCATAGAGCATGTAATCTTCTCCTATTAGCCATGTTCAACCAACGCAACTCAATAAGTTTATGCGTAATATGATCAAATTTACGTATGCCAAAAATATAGCGCATACAAGCATTCTGTACCTTTTGGATACGAGATCGATCCGCATTATCTAAGCAGGGACCGTAAACTGGGGAAGCATAATTAAAGTGTGATAAAACAAGACTTTCGCACAGCATAGTCTTAGTACGAACGTCAAAAATTAATCGGTAAGGATATAGTGTTTTCAGATTGGCGTAGGCTAACTGTATAATTTTTGAAATGTGTTCCTTAAATCTGAAGCTGTTATCAATCATCAGACCAAGATTTCTCGCGGACTGAACCAACGGTATCTCCGTATCATTGACATTTATTTTAATCCGTTCTTTAGTGTTCTGAATTAAAGAGGGATTGCCAAACAGGACAGCAGTGGTTTTCTCAGGATTAATTTTCAGGGCATGATGCCGCGAAAACGACTGTATGCGCTGCAAGTCTCGATTAATACAATCCACAGCCATCTGTACATCGTGTTTTGAAAAATCCATGTAAAGTTGTGTATCATCGGCATACATCTGCAATTGACAGTGTTGTACACATTTGTTTAAATGACTAGTGTAAAGGGAGAAAAAAAGAGGGCCAAGGATGGATCCCTGGGGAACACCTCTAGTCAAGGCCAAAGCTGATGAGACATCACCGTGCAGCTTCACGCACTGGTACCTTTCGGAAAAATATGAATGCACGAGACCCACAGCGCTGCCACTGAAACCCAGATGGTGTAGGAGAGCCAACAAGATATCATAGTTAACAGTGTCGAAAGCCTTACTGTAATCCAGCAAGACCAATAGAGACATGGAGTTATTATCTCTAGATCTAAGAATATCATCCGTAACCTTCAGGAGTGTAGTAGTGCAACTGTGGTTACGTCGAAAACCCGACTGACATTGAGGGAGCAAATCAAATGCTTCCAAATGTTCATGAATTTGAAAACTTAATATCTTTTCCAGAACTTTACTCAGGACAGGCAACAAACTAATAGGGCGAAGGTCACCAATGTTAACAGGATTTGCTTTTTTAGGTATAGGAATTACCAGTGATGTTTTCCAAGATGCAGGAAAAGTGCTCTCTGCTATGCAACAGTTCACCAGGTGGGTTATGTATGGAAGGACATGTGGTAGAAGCAGTCTAAGCATATGAATGCTAATACCATCAATGCCAACAGCAGCACTACCAATGCTCAAGATCAAGCGAAAAACAGTATCCTCATCAACAGTGCGAAATGCAAAAACATTCGCTAGATCCTCCCGGGTATTTTCCATATAGTTACGAATACAAAGTTACGAGTGGGTTAGGGATCCATTTCAAAATACTCCCGAAGATCTCTCAACTGCCGAAGAAGAAATCTTTATAGACTTCACGGCAAGTGCCGAAATCAAAAGACAATTTAGTAATAAATCACTCTTTGAATTTTGGTCAGGGTTGGATGATGAGTATTTTGCACTGAAAACAAGAGCACTTCGTATACTATTACCATTTTCAACATCATACCTTTGTGAAACCGGATTTTCTGCGGTGGCTGCTTTGATGACAAAATATAGATCTCAGCTAAATATAGAAAGAGCTTAGAGTGTCAATTTCTAATATTAAACTTTCTTTCGAAAAACTTTGCGCTGCGAGACAGGCTCAAGTGAGTCACTAATAAAACAATTTGCAGTACTGATGCAATCCTATTTATAAGTGTATTATAACAGAGCAAACGTATATTTTATTTTTTATTATGTCAGAATGTATTTTATTGTTTTTTTCAGTAAATTGATAATATTTTTTAATAATATTTTTTCTCATTTTTTCTCGATATACTCGCGCCCCCTATATAGTTTTATCACGCCCCCCCCAGGGGGGCGCGCCCCACAGGTTGAGAAACGCTGGATTAGAGAGATAAAGGTATTTCCATAACTGAAGAATATTACGCTTCAACCCTGAAGCGGTTAAAAGAAGTCATTTAGGAAAAAAGAAGGGAAAATTTACGGAAGTGTCTCCTGCACGACAATATCCCCAACCACAAGAGATGTGTTGCGATGGCAGCTCTGCATAAAGTGGATTTCGATTTTTTGAATTACCCACACCCTATAAGACAGTACTGGTTGCTAGCGTTTTTTAACAGTTCCCTAAAATGAAGAAAGAGCTGCGTGGGAAGATATCTACGAGCGATGTAGAAGTAAAGGATGCAGTTTCGGCGTATTTCTCACATCAAGATAACATTCTTTTATTAAGGCATACACAAGGGAATTCAAAGATCTAAAAAATGTATTAGGGTTGAAGGTGATTATGTTGAAAAAGGAAAATAATATTGTATTTTTCTTTTGTCTCCTTTTCTTCCATTCTGCGGACTTAAAAACACTCCTCGTATTGATTTCAGATGATGTATCTTCGAAAAGCTTCTTTTGGCGAATCGGTCATTAATTGTAAAGACATTGGAGTTCTTTAACTTTTTTATTCCACAAGGTGCATCAACACCTCTATTCTGCTTCTTTTTTTGGAATATTTCTGCCTTATCTGTTCCAAAACCGGCAGATGCTTACGGGTAAACTCATCACATTTTAAAAGTATTATCTTGCTTCATTGAAACCCCTAGAGGAGTAAAGCGATTGAAAAAGTATTTTCCGAAACCTATGCACGAGCTTAACGTTCCATCCACATTCATAAAAAATGATAAATTTCACAATCTATCACCGCGGAAGATATGTGGATTCGACGTTCGCGAAGAGTTGAAACGTGTAGAACAGATATTGTTGTAAATAAAACCCAAAAGTAAAAGATAAAGATAACTCTTATGATTTATAATTTACATAGTGTATATAACGTCGTTCTTATAGTGTATAAATATTCTGGCGTTAAAGGCAAAAAATGCGAGTCATAGTTGCGATCGTATATTAAATGTTGTTGCAATGAAACAAATATGTTTTGTGATACGATGTTTTCTAAATATTTTAAGCAATCTTAATTACATATTTTTTTACAATTATTAGGTATGGACTCAATCGACGACATACTCAAATTTCAGAATGGTGAAAATCCACACAGTCTTCCAAAACATAACACCAGAAACGATGTTCGACGTGTTATTTGATCCCGATTATAGAAAAGAATGGGATACACATATGCTAGCGTCTCTAGATATAGGTTATTTAAATCCGAACAATGATGTCGGTTATTATGCCTGTAAGTATATTTCTTTAATAGTTTCATATTATAGACAAGACATCTTGGAAGGATTGAGCTGGCTCTATATATAATAATAATAACTTTTATTGTCGTAAGTTTAGAGATATTAACATTGTCAATAAAATACATAGTAGGTAGCATATTGCCGGGATCCTTATTGTTTAAGGATTTTAAAATAGTTAGACAATTAAGTATTAGAATAAGAAAATAATTTGTAGTTGTAAACATAATTGCTAAAAACGAATTATGAGTTGCATAACCTCTAAGGCGCAACATTATGATGATAGGTATATAATAATTTGAGATTGAAATAAATTTATATGATAAAAGGTATAGAAATAAACACAAAAATAAATTCATGTATTCTATATTTATAGAAACGAGGAGCACAAGATGTGTTTTCAGTATACAAAGGCCGAACCAAACTTTTCGCTTTGTGTAAGAGTGGCATTAAATATATTGAGAAGTGAACCACTTTTCAAGCTTAATAATGTACTAAAAATAAATAGCAGAGAGAGAGTGATGCTGAAAGATGGAACAGTGAAAAGAGTTAGTCATTTGAATGCTATAAAATTGTATGAAAAAGGTGAAATTAGACATGCACGACATGAAAACATCTTTCAAAGTGAATAGATACTACAGTCAATAAATTTGTAAAAAGATTGTTATCTGTTAGACATTTTATGGTCACATTTAACAATACAATAAATACCTGATACTTATATTTAATAGTATTTTTAAAAGGATATATAAAAAAAAGTGTTCTTTATTCGACACGAGTTAAATAAAGTAAAGGCTTCAGAAATAGCAGGATAAACCTGGTTTAATCTGGAAAAGCTTCACAAATAATAGGATAAATCTGGTTTAATCTGAATAAATCTATAAAAAAAAAATAATGTTAACGTTGTTAATAGCTTCGTGCAAATCAACCTACACGAAGATGAGAGAAGGTGGCTGGGAGACAGGGATAAAGCTGTCGAGGTCCATGTTCCTGACAAGGTGATCATAAAAGGAAGAATCCCATCTGTATGGAATGTATTTCCGATTATTTCCAACGAAAATATCTACAAGAAGAAAATACGGATAGTGTTAAACAATGGGAAAAGGAAGTATTTAACCAGTGATGAAAGAGGCAACAAATTCATTTACAAATACAATGAAGGATGGCGTTAATAGAAGAAGAATATACCTACTCAAGACAAAGAATCGCGAATGTGCATGGACTTTAATAATAAACAATTTGTGTGTGTACATTTTGTGCAATTTTTAACTGTCAAAAACTGTATAGGTATTGTTCAACCTGGGGGAAAACTTGAAGAAAACAAATATGAACAGGGCAACACCAACATAAACATTAGTGTGTGAGTTGTGGCGCTGCAGACGGATAATCGTGTTTTTTCGAGGACCGAGGTGATAAAAAGGCGCGAACGAGGATAGAAGGGAAGAAGCCGCCGATCTTTTGAATTGATCGAACGTAAAAATTTTGTTTCATACGCACATGATTGCAGGCGTACTAATACACTGCATAAAATCATTTTCGTTGAATGTATTAAGTTATTTTGATTTCAATAAGTAGTTTAGTTTTCACATTATAATTAATTCATTGTTACTTTGTTTAATTTCATTATTTTTTTTTTATTATCAAAATGGTAGATATAAACCAAGAGGAATTTGATAATGTATATCTATATTATAAGTAAGTTTTTCTTGAAATAAATTCATGGTAGATAATTGATGGTGTACTGCGTGTGCTAAAGATGCTACGTGAGAATGTTCATTTTTAGTAAAGCGTTTGACATCGTCAATATTTTGAATAAAATATTATTTTCTTTGCTAAAGTAGATTAATTTTGCAAATCATGGGAGTATTGTTAATGATGTAAAAAGGGCATTAAAGGTACTACGTGAAAATGTTTGCTAGCGATATTTACTGTGCATTATTAACAATTTATTAGATAAAATTTAATAAGATTTCAAGCATTTTTTGAATACGAAAAAGTATAAGCATTTTTGATGGACAAATAGCCAATTTGTGATATGTACAACGTGCGAATATTTGCATTGTGGGAGTCTTATCAAGGTGTTTTTTTACTTTGCGAGATTTTAGATCTCCAGAGGCATTTCGTGCAAATGAATGTCTTTGTTGAAATAAAATTCAGCGTCGTGAGGGAAAATTTTATTTCTTTGAAATTATACGATATTGAAAATTTGAAGATAGCAAGAATAATATTTGTATTTAAATCCATGTAATAGATTAAAAGCAATGTGTTTTTCGCATATATATATATATATATATATATATATATATATATATATTAATTTAATATGTATTTAATATGCATTAAACACATACCATATGACCGCGTGCGTCTGCATTATCGCGATACCTGTAGAGTAAGCGAAACAGATAGAGATGCCTGTGTATTAGAACGGTAAACAAGTAGACGCAGTGTTATACTGGATTACAACAGAGCTAGTATTTCGCATATGCCTATGATGCACTCGTATTTGTCCAAAAAATCGACATTTATACGGTGTAGTCGGGCAGTCGCTTCCACATATGGGCGTCAGTTCGAGTTTTATTATTGCTTAAGAATAACATTTTTTAGCTAATTACAGGTTAATTGCAATGTTGAATTACAATTCTGTTTTAAGAAGTAAATATTTTATGTTTCAGTATTTTATTATAGTTGAGTTTTTAGATTATAATATTTGTTGAAAAATATTATTTTAGTTAAGAAGTTTTTTGTATTTTAAAGTCTAGGAGTTATTTATTATTTATTTTTGCTCTTTTATGTTGTTTATGAAGCTGTGATGAGTTACTTCACTGACATATTATCAGTGATTATCTGATGCTTCAAACAACTACAAATAATTACTTACAACGGGAACGCATTACCTATTACACTGCTCTTCACTTGATTTGCCTACGAATACATTTATACGTATAACTTATACGCCCGCTGTCGGTGTGGCAATTCAAGTTGGCACGCCCATTTATAGTCGACCAGTAGTTACTAATACATGCATCGCGCTATGAACGGCGGCCACACGGTATATCAAATTCTTAGCCGTATCTGTTAATACATATGAAACACACACATATATCTGTATACGTGCGAGTAGATTTCTTGAAAATTTGCGGCTTATATTAAATTGAAAATTACTTGCTTTCTTTAAGTTAATTAATGAACTTAGGGAAAAGAGTAATTTCATCATCGAAGACTAACAATGTTAGTTTCGCCCAAATGCTCGTCAGTCCGATAATGAAATCAGACCTTTTCCCTAACATTGTTAGTCTTCGATGATGAAATTACTCTTTTCCCTAAGTTCATTAATTAACTTAAAGAAAGCAAGTAATTTTCAATTTAATATAAGCCGCAAATTTTCAAGAAATCTACTCGCACGTATACAGATATATGTGTGTGTTTCATATATATATATATATATATATATATATATATATATATATATATATATATATGTTCTCTTTCAGGTTTCCGCGGGTAGTAGTATGTGTTGTCACTGGATTCCGGGTTTTCTTCCGCGTTTCCACTGCTTGGTCTTTGGAAAGACCGATGCTGGTTTCTTGACGACGTTTCGGCAAAATCACACTTGCCATCTTCAGGTCTGCGATAACTGTCTGCTTCTGCTTCTTGTTATTCGTAAACAGTTTACGAATAACAAGAAGCAGAAGCAGACAGTTATCGCAGACCTGAAGATGACAAGTGTGATTTTGCCGAAACGTCGTCAAGAAACCAGCATCGGTCTTTCCAAAGACCAAGCAGTGGAAACGCGGAAGAAAACCCGGAATCCAGTGACAACATATATATATATATATATATATATTGTTTGTGGTTGGAATAATAAAAAGGACATTTTTCTTTTAACAGCCACATGTGGCAAAAGAATGTCTTTACTGTTGTTGTTATTGCATATTGAATTTAATACAAATGTTTTATGAGAATTATTTTTTTTTATTAACCTTATCCAATTTAGTTTTAAATAAGAAATGTTGTTGACGAATAAAGGAAGGATCACTGCTAGAACCTACAAGAATAATGTGAATGATAACAGGGATTAAGATTAAAATATTTGTTGGAGTAGTTATAATTTAAAAGATTACAATATCTGCATTCATAAATAAATATACATAGTTTTTGTATCATTGGTGCCCAATGGATGGCAATAATACATTTATTTTATTCATATAATTATGCCACCAGTGCTACTGCAATATGTCAACAAATTATAACACAAAATAAGTTATAAATAATAATAATTAAAATTTATATATATATAAGCTAATAAAGTTAATGTCTTTCTTAAATTTAAAGCTGATACTTAGCATATCACTTAATAAGATTTCTCTTCTTTATTTTAATATGAAGAAACCCAGCCCAACGCTTTCAGATACCTTGTATAACTTTCTATTTCTAACAGAAAATTAATTCTAACATGTTTTACAGTGTCCTGTCCAACGCCGGTGAAGAATCGTGATTTTGTACTGCAAAGGTCTTGGCTAGATTTAGGTAATGAAAAATTCATATTCAATCATTCCATTGAACACAAAAGCTATCCACCCCGGAAAGGATTTATAAGGTTAGAGAGTACTATTATCATTACATCAAAGCGTTTTAAACTAAAAGAATTAATGGAAATACCAAGAATTTAAACATATCATTACGTTATAATAACTAGAGAACGGAATCGAGCGAGCTAAACTACCACGGAGCCACAACCGTGAAAAGAAATAATGTAAACAACTGCGTGTTGTTTACATTATATCTGAATAGCACTAATTCATAGGGCGAACTGTAACATCTGTTTACTCCAGAGAATCAGAGAAAAAACTGCCATAAAATAAGGAATTTTATGAATAAAATCCTTTCTTCATCGGCGTAGGTACAAGGGTGACGAGTTTTTAAAATTTATTATATTTACCTTATATTTCGCAATATAATATGTATGTTTCAATAACATACGCGTACATTTTTAGTTATCATTTATTTAGATCTAGAACGTTGTTTATGTTACTTTTTCTGAGATAAAAATTAATTGTCAGTGATTCCGAAATTTATTGCAAAGTCTGTAAAATATCGTCACTTAGCTTTGCTAAAACATACACAGAAATAGTTTTCATGCAGAGAATTTCGATAGTTTACAAAATTTCGTTACATGTTTAAATGACGATGCTCGAAGTATTTCTGAGTGCAAGGAACTAACACAAATCCCAAATTTAAAAAATCAGTTGTTATTCCTTCAGGAACACTTTGGAAATTTGCCTAAACTAATGACATATTTTGAAAATTGAATCTCAAATTAAAAAATGAGGTGTGGCCACCACACGACTTTCTTATACGTATGAGCGTTTCAAACTTACTATAATTTTTTTACACAAAAATTATTCAAAATCCTATTCTAAGTACTTCTGTTCTCTTAATAAATCGCTATAGAATGCATACTTAGCAAGATATTCGAAAAAAGGACTACTCCCTAAGAGTAAAAGTGTTACTTCCGGTCCGAATTTTGAAATTTCATATATTCAAAAAATATTGCAAATCTAGCACTAAATACTTTTGTATTCTTGATAAATACATATAGAATGCATAATTTACGACATATTCGCAAAAAATCGCTATTCGATAAGAGTACAAGTGGTAATTCCGGTCTGAATTTTGAAATTGTTTTTATACAAAAGATATTGAAAATTACGTTTTAAATACTTTTATACCCGTAACGTACCTGTCTAAAAAGCATGACATGCGAAATATTCGCACAAAAACTGATTTTCGATAGGTGTAAAAGACCTACTTCCGGTAGCAGCTTCGAAAAACTTTTTAAATAAAATTGTTCTCAATTTTAATTTCAAGTACATATGAATTCTTTATAAATTTGTTTAAATTTAGTAGTTGACGAAATATTGGCAAAATTTAATTTTTTCACTGAAGTAAACTGCTACTTCCGGTCTACTGATTTTACTGAAAAACTACTTACATCTCAAGAGGGAGATTAGACACGTAAATACAAAATTTGGAATTGATATCTACAGCGGTTATCGTGGTCACATAGAGACACACAGACATTTCTTAAAAACATCTTTTTCGGTATCAGGGGACTTCAAAACGTGGACATCTGCAAAAATCTCGAGATCGAAAATTTCACAATACTTCCTTATACTACGTATAAGAACGTAAAAATGGATTAACTACATTAGATGTGGCTATTAATAATTACAAGTGACTTAGACGCAGTTTTTAATAGAAATCCAGGTTTAATAACATTGCGGCAATTGTGTATGCTAATGTAGAAGGGACGTTTTCTATCTACAAGGATGTACTTAATTCAAAGAGAACAAGTCTTACAGAAGAGAAAATGAACAAATAGTAGTGTATTTTGTATTTTATAATCACCAGCCACTTGTTATTCAATTATATAAATAAAATTAAAACCTCTTTAAAAATACAACATTTCAATAGCGCGCCCATGGGCGATGAGTCATGACTCGCTTGATTCCGCTCCCTAATAATAACAAACAGATCATTCGCTAAACATTTTGTTGTCTTTTTTAAATTATTGTTTGTACATGAAATGAATATTTTTTATCTAATCATGGTACGCCTTCCACAACAATACTTTAACGAATAAATATAAATCACATCTGAACAAAATTATAAACAAACGTGATAAAAATGGATGAGATTCTAATTTAAAAAAATTAGGTGTGGCCACCACACCACTTTCTTATACGTATGAGCGTTTCAAACTATACAATTTTAAGAATTTTTTTATACAAAAATTATTCAAAATTCTATTCTAGGTACTCTCCATATATACATATAGTTTATTTCAAATCATAAGAATATAACTTTGAACGGCTTTAATGCTTTTATTGCACCACCTGTCGCAAAAACTACCTGGCCGCTCAATACGATTATCTTTTACGCAAACAAACTGTTGAGGTCCGTAATGACAAAATTTAAGTAAATTGTAATTACTGCAATTTAGATGAAATAAAATTTAATAATATAAGTACCAACAATTGTTAATTTGAATATATACTTATTATATACTAGAATCGCTCTCGCAACCGACATGCGCCACCAAAATTAAAATGGCGTCAAATTTGAGACGTTGCAAAATTTGATTTGTCAAGTAATATTAATTTTGACACTATAACCCTAAATGATCAATTAGGCTTGTGGTTTTAGCACTACCCACAATAATTCTTATATGTTACTATTGATTTGACAATAATTTTGCTTAAGTACTATTGAAAAGGAGAATATAATGATTATTTTATATTTGTATGAACTTGTCTGCTGTTAGTAATTAGATATAAATATGAAAAAGGTTAGATTTTCAGAGAAAATTGAACTTTTGAAATTCATTTAAACATTCAGGAATGTATTTAATAATTATGTTCGAGTTAGTTTTACTAAAGACAATAATGATATTTAGTAACAAAGACAATTGTACAGCAGTATCCTTACAAATAGTGCTACATTGCTTTTCCATTAAATGCATCAAACTTATTAAAGTATTTTTACATGCAACAGCGAGGTCAGAAAAGTATTACACTAATTATAAAAACATTTGCTTGCCAGATTCTTACTGTTCCCTATGATTATTACCATTATCACTGGTGTACTAAAAGCAACTTGTTTGAAACATTTCTCGTAGGTATATCATTGATTACAACATAATTTTTGCATGCTAATCAAACATTTTTGATTAAGCTCAACACATCATTATTATACGCTTAAGCTTTAAACTAGTGTAAATTTGTTGTTGTTAAAGATTATATTTAATGCAGAATTAAACAATTCAAACGTATTTTAAAGTATTTCAAATGTTGAGTATTCATAAGCTGAATCTTTTGCTACTGATCAAAATTTATCTTACCAAGCAACTTTAAATTATAATACAATAATGAACAAGTATTTTTACTATCCCAATTTATAATGTACTACATTAATATTATTACAATACTATCACATATTTTTGAAATTATATAATCTTAATTCCATTAATAACAATAAATAATTACAAAATTAAAGTCCTACAGAAAATATACAAAGGTTATTTTAGAAAAACTATAAAAATAATATAACAGAGATATGTTTTAACTGGATCCCCCTATGCAAATGCTTATCCTGTTGTCAAGTTGTCACATTAATAAACTCGATCATTATTTTATTCTGAAATCAGTCATCCACCATTCCTCTATTACATTCAACATGGTTATACCTTCTTAAATTTTAAAATTTTCTAAACAGTATTCTTCGATTACACAGAGTTCTTTCTTCAACTGATCTATATAAGTACAAATTATTTTAACTATCGTAATCTTCAGCCGAAGCATTATGAACAAATATGTTAACAGGTTCCAAAATCTGTCTTTGACTTTTGTTATGGATACTGAATTTAATCTGTCTCCAATCCTTTATAAGCTATATTCGTTTTATCAGTTACGTGATTATTCTAGATAACATAAAGCAATTAGAAGTAAAACCAAACATTTCTGTTGAATAAAACTTGCCTTCTCGTACATAATTTGGTTTAGATCAATATATTTGACTTATTTCTGAACAGGAAAGTGTGCTGATTAGTTTTTAATGACGTTGTTTAAGAACAGATTTCCTTCAGAATAATAATAGTCACCGTTTCTAATGCTTCCTATAAGAAAATTGGAAAACACGTTCTGACAATATTTAGCTTGTATTCTTTTATGTCAGATAATCGTAGGTTATAGAATCCAAACTGCAAAATATTTATGTGCCAGTAAAATTTCAAACACTATTAATAGCAAGGTCATTTAATTATGTGAGATGAAAGTTCTTCGCTCAATTTCTTATACATAATCTTACTCTTTGTAAATAATCTTGCAATCAGTTCACGTTCAACTTAACCACGTTAACCACAAACTCGCATCGCTATCTGGTTACCATCACAAATTACCAGTGTCTCCGCGCTGTCATTAAGGGGAGACTTTAAACTATAATAGTAAAGATGACCACAGTGTGACATTAATTAACATTAATAAAATTAACTTTCACAATCGCTACTACCGCTATCATTAATACAAAATATTACTGGATTAATATCTGTTTTATCAATTTCTATTTCCCTATCCCAGGACGTCTTTATTTCTTGTTCAATATGAGTGATGGTAGCCCAGGTTTCATGTGTAATTGTTCGAAAAACGCTATACTATGCGCTATACTGAATACTTGTCAACTGCTTGTCATACGCTACGCTTGTCAAGTGTCATCCGCTCCGTGAAAATAAAAACCTGACAACAATGCTCAGAATAGCCATGTATTAAATAAAATATTGATATAGAAAAGTAATATTTAATAATTCTATCTATAATATTTAATTTCTAACTGACTTTCATGTAATAGTAGTTTACTAGCCGTAGCTATTTATCCTAAAATATTAATTACTTGGTTGAATTTTATTATTCTAAAATTGTTCCGGTTGATTGGAATTTGTAGTGGTATTGAATCAGCGTTTTAAGTTCGTACTTTTGCCGTGTCGGTTGCGAAATCGACCCGACTATATATAGTTAAATAGTCATTAAATTACAATTTAGATGAAATAAGTGCTTATATTTATTAAAGAAAATTTAAGTAAATATAGTTAGAGGAGTTGGTATATATTACATCTAATATTGAGTCTATTTATCATTTATTGTTAATCTTTACTGCTGTATACATATTTGATTTTTCTCTCTTTACTTCACGAACATTTGGCGACCTTTTGCTGAAAGTGTTAGTGATGATGATAAGGATAGTGATAATACTGTTGGAGTAAATGAAAATAAAGTACTAAAATGAGCTATTCTTGAAAGATTACTACGAAATAATGGAATTGATGTGATTTTGTTAACAGGTTAGCAAGAAAATGATGTTCATAAGGAGAATGAGAATGTCAGTAGATTAAAATTTTAAATATAAAACGTGAAGCACATTCCACAAATCAAAAAAAATTCATACGTTAAAGAGTTTTTTCAAATTAATTCTTGTCCTAAATTAATTTCTAAACATTCTGTCTGTAATACAACATTTGTGAAATAGTTGTCCTCTCTCTCACTCATCCTCCACCCCGATCGCGGTAACGGGGAAACCAGAGAATAGCGATCAACGAGAAAGGACAATAAGTTGGATCCTTTTTTGTTTCGTGTCCTACTTTCGCCCCATGAAATGTGCGTGGTAAACAACCGAGTACATTACCACCATTGGACAAGAGATTGCACGGGAGACCAAGGACCGCGTGGCACTGCTGACAATAACGACTATACAACCACGCTTGCCTCTACCACCGAAGAAAGAAGGACACGCTTTTAACTTCTTTGTTGCTTCTCGTTGATAATTATTCTCTAACAGAAAATGTATAATCTTCCTCTCAAGATCTGATTAGATTTCTAGTTAAAATTGAAACTGCTTAATTGAAATGAATACAAAACGTACTTAGAATAAAAATATTTATATCATGATCTCAAAATATTTTTGTAAAATTTGGACCAGAAGTAAGACTTTTACTTTTATCGAGCAGCATTCTTCTTGAAAACGTTTTTGAAATGATACCATCTGCATGTTTTATTAAGAATATAAAAGCATTTAAAACTAAATTTGGAACAACTTTTTTATACGAAAAATCGGACCGCGCATATGTATAGGAAAGTCATATGGTGCCGACGCTTAATTTTCTCATTGTTGTTGCATTTCAAGTATATACCAACTAAAATTTTAATGAGAGAGAGAGAGCAAATTCAATTGAATCTATGATGTTAAATACACAATTACTACTTCTTCAAAGATTTTCACTTGTGAAAATAGTTGAATACCTTTTGGATACGAAGTTGAAGTTGATAATAATATCGTAATGCTTCTTCTTATTTGCAGGGCGGAATCAATTTTAACGGGATATCTAATACGACGCACAGATCAAGGTTGTTTCCTGGGTTACATTGCACAAAGTGATCCCAAAGGCAAACTTCCTCCCTGGTTAGTCAATAAAGTAACGCAAAAGTTTGCACCGAAAGTTGTCAAACAGCTTCACAGAGCTGCTCTTGGTTATGAAGTTTGGAAAGCGTCACAACCAAATCCAATGTTTAAACCATGGATATATCCTGAACAGACTGTGGAATCGCCGCGAGTAACTATTAGCGAGGTAAGTTGAAGTCGAATTTTAGATATTTATTTATTCGTAAACATCTATTAGAGTTTTGAATTATAGTCGACTGTGACCAAAATATAATAAAATAGGGGTTTTGTTCCAACAATTTCCTTTTTTCAGATTATAACCGCGGAACCAAAATTAACGCGTAAAAATACACGTAACCTGCCAAGTAAAAAGTTTTGATAAATTGAGTTTACATGTATCTATCTAAATTAAGCTATAATATTAAGGATGTCAATTGTAAGTAAGTATGTATATTTTAATCCCCTGAGAAATATATTTAGTTTGTATTACGTGAACAATTATATGCGACAAGTTATAATTAGTTGACCAAAATTTGCCAATATATGAGAGACTTTTTCAAATTACCAACTAAATAATGTTTACAAGTTTTGAACATGCCGACAATTACTTATAATATTTAGAAGGATTATGTAGGTCATTGCTGAAGGTCGCAAAAGAACATTTGCAACTAGGGAAATACGGCCACATTCTTCTCTCTCCCTCACCCTCTCCCTCTCCCCATCCCGCTCCCTTAAAAATTGTCATATTAAAAATTCTTTGAATTAATATTTGAACACCAGTTTTCTCTTCATAAATTTTCATGAAGTTCAAAATTGCTAATAGGTTAACAAATTCCCAAAACATTGTTGGTTTCCATTTTATCGATATGAACCCTAAAACTGCAAAACCTTTGAGCTGAAAACATTTTTTTACAAAGTATGTAAAAGTCACTTCTTTTAGATAATAATATATCACAAAAACTAACAATGTATGTTTAGTCAGTACAAATTCTTTAAAATAATATTAGACAATTTATTTAAACTATTTGACTAGATTTTAGCTATTTGCAAAATAACACAGAAATTTCTTATCAATGTTATTGTTAATGTTAGTAAATATTTTAAGAAAGTGTTACCGTTACATGTTACATACGACGCGTTTACAGGTGTTTGAAGTTTTTCCTGATTGATTGATTCTGTCATTTTTTTTTTATTTGACCTTAAATTTTCTGGCTGATCAAGATTGGAACTGACATGTAAAATTATTAATTAGACAGTTGTTTGTTGTCAGATTGATAGAAAAAGTGTGAATATTTCTAGCGTTGAAATCACATTATTTAAAGATTTAAAGATTTTTGATTAAAATTGAGAAAAACATTGTTGAGTGTTTTTCGATCATCAGCCGAAAGACGATGGGTAACAATTTAATTGTTACCTATGACTAGAGCCATTTTTCGGTGTGAGAAAAGACGTTATTTGGAAATGTTCGAAATATGATATTTCTGTGCACAGGATAATATGATTAATATGATCATGTTAATCATATTTTGACAATCAGTCTGAATTTAAAATGCAATGACAGAGATTCGTATCTAATCAGTATTTTTATTATATTTGATTTACATTGATTAAATTAAAAGAAAATTACTGTTGTTTTTTTTGTTCTTCGAAAATACGGTGGGTGGATTCTTTCGAATTGGTAACAATTTGGCGCCCAACGTGGGGCGCCAAATTGTTACCCGTCGTCTTTCGGCTGATGGTCGAAAAAACACTCAACAATGTTTTTCTCAATTTTAATCAAAAGAACAGATCTTTAAATAATGTAATTTCAACGCTAGAAATATTCACACTTTTTCTATCAATCTGACAACAAACAACTGTCTATACTCCATTCAGTCTAAGAATGGAGTAGATGGCGCTACAATATGAGCACAGTTTACACAGTTTACTTTGTATTTTGAAAACAAGTAAAACATATGTTTACTGTCAGATGGATAGCAGGGATATACATATCTGATATCATTATATTTTGACATTTACGTAAATTTTTGTACAACTTGGTAACTCATTCCTCAAGAAAAAGGAATGCACATGTCGTCTAATTGTACTTTTTTGTGCTTCATCCAATTTATTGTAAGTATGACGATAATTTCTTTTTCTTGGAGGAGAAATTGGAACTCCATATAATTCCATTTCTTTAATAATGCAGTACATTGTATTCCTATTAATACCCACTTCCTCTGCTGTTTGATTGACTGCAGCTGTTTTAGACATATTGTCTTTATGCTTAATGTACCTACACATTATAAGCCATTTGCCTTTGTCTAGATCTTATATGTTTCCCTTTACGATTTTTTGAAGGACCTGGTAAAATTGCTTCCGCCATACTATAGAATATTAGCGATTACGAAAAGAAAGTTTACGAAATTGATAAAATACCTTAACAAATGAACATTTCACTTGCGAGTTCTAAGAAGAACTATTTTTTAAGAATATTAACAACAAATAACTATGTAAAATACGGAAATCGACAAAATCTTTGAACAAAACTGTCAGTAAACAAATTTTTGACAGAACGAGCTAAATGCGATTATTTTGCCGGTGTAAATGCACACTCGATTTCAACCAATCACAAACGTTTATTTTAAGCCCTATCTTTCCCAATGCTTTATTCTTAGACTGAATGGAGTATAATTAATAATTTTACATGTCAGTTCCAATCTTGATCAGTCAGAAAATTTAACGTCAAATAAAAAAAAATGACAGAACCAATCAATCAGGAAAAACTTCAAACACCTGCAAACGCGTCGTAGTGTAACATGTAACGGTAACAAAAGTTTGACACAAATGTTAATTCGATTTCTTCTCTTCACTATTCACTCTTGTATATTAGCAAACTTCGTTTAACTGATCTGACTTATTCCGGAAGCTTGTTAATAGTAGTAAAGTAAATATCAGTACATAGTTTAAAATTACAGCATTTTATTACCCATTTCATTACAGACCCCGTTATTAATTCAAATGATTAGATTATAACTCTTAAATAAGCAGAATTTATCCAAATATATCTCATGTGCACTGTTTATGCAGATTTTATATTTCGTTTTAATTAACAAATTGATTTTAAAGATATTAAAAAGACTTCTTTATTTTGCAGTGTGTTTGTTCAGCAGTTACTGGATCAACAGTATCTTTGGAAACTGATTCAGATGGTTAACGTCAGCGGAACATCGAAAACATCACATATTAGGTTAACAAAATTTTAGACTAATAAATAATTTTTGAAGTGACTATTTTAATATTAATATTACTTTCTATTAATTTAATGACGAGGATGATAAAATTATCATGGCCTAACAAATTATTAATATTACTTATATTTATAAATAATAATATCGAAAATAAAAAAATCCAAATTTTCGTTCATCTATGAGAAAGCAAATACATATTTACAGTTAATAAAGAAAATATATCTGAGATATTATAAAAATTATATTATATGTTACTAATTGTTATTTAGAAGGCACAGTATTCCTCATAGTTTCGTATTGTAGTATTAATAGTATAGTTAATAAGATGTTAAACTATATAGTATTAATTAATAACTATATTTCTATATAGAGGTAGTATTTTAGTATTATAGTGCCTGCTGTTGTTGTGAAGGTACTTTCGAAATTTATTATTTTGTCTATAAAATAACAAAATCAAAATAATTATCTAAATCTACAATTAAAAACAAAAAGCATCTTATATTATCTGTCAAGTTTTTCGTTACCATTCGTCTGTTAATTTATGTAACTATAATAATACACAAACGTCGCTCAATCCATCTCATTTGGGGATTCAATGTAAAAGAGCAGGAAAAATGCTTATAGAAATTAAAACCATTTATTAATCTAGCGTTTGAATTAAGTTTGGAAATGCAATTTATATGCTGTATATTATTAATTAAAAGGAAATAGAACACATATAAATAGTCGTAACTTTTTTTACTGATCCGTTCCACAACGGAAATAATACAATAATCAATCAATATTTTTGCAAATACAGTCGAACTTCTATTTAACGAAGTCGCTAAATCCTGTCAAAAAGTTCGGTATAAGGAAATTTCGTTAAATGGAAAAAAGGTTTTTGCATTGCAGTACTTATTTAATTTTTCAACATAATACAAATACATATTGCTGTGACTCTTACAAATTTATATATAAATGAAATAAATTTAATTTATTTAATCAATGTGTAATTGAGAGTCAAGCACGCATCCCAGTGCTAGGCCTTATGCTAGACTAAGATACAATGAATTTTCTGCTGAAAAGTAGGTTAAGCAAAACTTTTACATACAACTAGCTCGGTTTAAAATAAATAATTCTCTCAGGGGCAGAAAATATGAGTAGATTCTCCAATCGATTCTCCTGCTCTTTAATTATCTCCAGGTCAGGTAAAGAAAATAAAATGCAAAATAAATCTTAACATCTAATTTATTAAAAATAAATTTAAACGAGTTCAAAAATTTTAATATACAAATATTTACATACAAAGAATCAATATCTCAAACATCATTCAAATCTATACATCATAATTAATAAAAAAAAATATTATAAGAAATAAAATAAATGAAGTCATAACATCGTGAAAAGCTTATGTCTTAAAATGTGAACGTGATTATTATGAATTATATTTGTCATAGATACATGTAAACAATCAACATCTTTAAATAAAATAAAATATTATTATTACACATGATGAATTTGTACTGGAATATAAATAACCAAAAATTTACACGATTTACCATTTGCGAACAAAATATAAACATTAAGGAAATGGCTTTGCCCTAATTAGTCCTGTCCGGCGCCTTTTCTCGCTCCCAACACAGTACCATCAGATAGCAAATTCACATAGATGGGTACCCCAAAGTTCCACCCTACGAGTATGTCTTTTCAACTCGTCGGACACAACCCGAACATACACCACAATGTGCTCACTCCTTAAGGTATATATATAAATAAATTTTATATAAATAAAATGAAAATAAAATAATGTCTTTGCGTATTCAATAAATTAACTCAGCCCTGATTAGTTCTGCCTGGTGCCTTTTCTCGCTCCCAAACGCAGTACCACCAAGACCAATTCATGTCTTTCAAATTCACCAGGACTCCATGCCATGAATTAAATAACGACTTAATTCATTTCACACATTCCTGATGTATTATTCAACACGTTAACATTGAACGCACAAATACAACAAAATATACTTGATATACATACAAGAAAAATATACATACATTAAAAATAAACTTTACCTTCTTGTGAAATTCCAATACAAAACACCACCACAAACAAAAAATTTTGTACACCACTATACACACATTTATAACAAATATTATCTAATCACCTTAACTCTTCGTACATAATCTCAAACTCATCCATGACAAAAATCCAAAGAAAACTTGTTCACTTATATATATCCTATATACACATAAAACAAAATTATTAATTTCAAATCCTTTTGTATGATAAATAAAGTTGAAAAGAAAAAGTAAATTATACAAAAATAAAATGATTATGCTATCCAAAGTAGTCATTACAATCACTAGAATGTTTTGTCATAATGTATGGCATAGTGCCCCTACATGCAAAACAAAACACTCCAGAAAAAGAAAATAGAAATGAAATTAAATAAATTCAAAATCCAAATTCATAAATAAAATTATCCCATACATAAATAATTATTCAAGAATAACTACAAATCTCAATGTAAAACACGTTGCATGTTATTACAGAAAATATTACAAGTGTTGAATCTTGTTAAAAATTTTATAAGTGTTGAAAAATCTCAAAAATATTCTAAGTTCGGATTTTAAGAATAATCCTTTTAAAAGAGGAGGGAGTGGTTTATCACCTACTTCCAAGGTTTCTAAGGCAGCGGTTTGCACCAGCTGTCCCGGAAATTTTATCCGTCAGCTCTTTTATGCCTAATTTTCTTTATAAAAACGTACGGCAATTCTCGGGATGTACGAGTCCACCTCCAAAACTGCACATCGACGGTGCTGCTCTTATCGGTCACTTGGGAAAACAGCGCACTAACAATCCTTGAAAAAGGTAAACAAACATGTGAATATAAATTTGTCTACACGTTTATGACTCATCCATGCATCTGGCGAACAATATTGCTTGCGCCGGCCTACACGGTCGATCTTTGCCGGTGCCAGTATTCTTCGGGCGAGAAACATTTTCTCATAATTGAAAACGTAACATTTGATGCGTAACTTAATATTATGACTTTATAAAAATTTTACTAAGATTCTTTTATTTGTTTTACTTAAATAAAAATAAAATTTTTGCAAATTATTGATATAGTGAATATTTACATACTCATCATGATAAAAATAAATGAAATAAAAATTAATTTAAATAAAATCTTGAAGTGATCTTGATTATATTTATTTATAATTTACAACCCAACTCAAGATCACTGCAATATGTACATACATATAATGGTATTTACATATAACTACTTACGTACATTAATTAGTAAAAAAGTCGGTAATTTTACTTTGACCAGAACGGTTAAATAATTTCTCTCTCTCATAATAGATCTCGCACTTGTTCAAGGCACTAAAAATATTTTCAGGAACATTTTCTAAATATTGTAGTCCATGACGAATTGTTTGAAAAGCTTTAACCATGTCTTCGTTTGTAGGTATTCGTACAGGTTCATCCGAAGCATCTTCTTTGTCATCATCGTTTGTTGCTATTTCACTTCTCTGGTTACTTGCTACCATCTTCAGGAGGTCATCATCACTTGGATAGTCAGTTGTAACAATATCTTCATCAACGCCAAGGTAATCTTTTACTGTAATATTGCTATCAATATTACCAGACATTTCTAGTGCTCTCCAAGAATTTCTTACTTCGGCAAGCGGCAATTCATCTTCTGGATCCCAATTTACTGCAACTTCAGAGAAGCCTGCTGTTGAGAAGCAATGGTGAATAGTAGATTCACTAACTTCATGGGTCCAGACTTTTGACAATTCAGAAATGCATTCTCGCAGGTTAATTATCTGTTTAATAACTGTGGTGTTGTCTTTTTCAATTGCATTTATCATTTTTACTAGAATCCTTTTGCGATAATGAAATTTGACATTCTTTATTATTCCCTGGTCCATTAGCTGCAGTTTAGACGTCATGTTTGGGGGGAAATAGACGAGCTCTATGCTTTTTAGTCTGTTTGAAATTGTAGAAGGGTGTGCAGGAGAGTTGTCAACAATCAAAGCTATCTTTTTGTGTTGCATACTCATCTGTTGATCTAATTTTAGTAGCCAGTTTTCAAAAATCTCGCTCGTCACCAGGCTTTCTTATTGAAATGATAATCTACTTCTAACGACTTTGTACCTTTGAAACACCTTGGATTTTTGGATTTTCCAATAATCAAGAGTTTCAATTTCTCGCTTCCTGTCATATTTGCTCCAATCATTACAGTAATTCTCTCTTTGCTTTGTTTTCCACCGAAACATTTATCATTTTTAAAGGTGAGGGTCCTATTTGGTATACATTTGAAAAATAGACCGGTTTCGTCGGCATTAAAAATGTTTTTAGCTTCGTACTGTTTTAGTATTCGTTTCAATGTTTTATTCCTCCAATCATTGCAATCTGCTTCATTAACATCGGCGCTTTCTCCACTAATAACTTTTACAACAATACCGTGCCTTTTTTTGAATTTATCGAGCCAACCGTTGCTTGCTTGAAAGTTTAGATGTCCAAGAGATTGAGCGAACTTCAAAGCTTGTTGCTTAACTAGCGAGCCTGATAGTAGAACATTCTTGTTACGAACGACATGTACCCATTTTAAAACTGCCTGATCAACGTCTTCAAAAACACACATTTTAACCCGTTTTCTTTCACGTCCTGCATTATCACTAGATTTTAAAATTGAATCTCGATTTTTAATTATTGTCGTACTGGGAGGTATACCGAATTTTTCCGCAACGTCCCTTTTTTTACAACCTTTATCGATGCTTTCTATCACTTTAAGTTTGTCGTTTATATTCAAATAATTTCTTTTCGACATTTTCGCAGTCGTTAAACAACCGATCGATTTAAAATGCAACGAATTACTGAAGTACACGAACTAAATTGTGCTATTCACGTTTTATTTAGTCTAGCTGACCATTCCTTAGAAGTCTTTTATCTTTTATGTAAATACATATCTGTTAAAAAATTCCCAGAAAATATTTTATTTCTTTTCCCAGAAAATATTTTATTTCTTTACTGAAAATAAATTCGCTATATAGAAGTCCGAAGTTTGTTATTGGAAGGTAATTTTGCACGCAATTTCAATTCAAGTGCAACGTTTGTGGAAAAAGTTCGTTAGACAGAGAAATTCGCTATTTAGAAGTTCGTAATATGGAAGTTCCACTGTAGTTTGGAAGGTATGAACAACATACTTATTTTTGTGTGTAATTAATAATTTCTAAAATGTAATTAAAGTTGACATGAGGGAAACATTTTCAAAACAATATCATTATTTTTCTGTACCAATTTGCAATGTTTCTAACTAATATTGATGTTAATATGTTCCTAGAAGTATTATATCTTTTTGTCTACCTTGCATGTAATACCAGTCATTCATATCATCAACCATGATAAAAGTTTGTAGCCTTTTGTTAACCTTTTCATAGGTGAACTTCTTAACCTAGAATGTTTACTAAATTTATTTGTATCTCTTTCTCCAGTTTATTCTAAATGTATAAAAAATTATTTAATAAGTTTTAAATTCAGTAAATTAGCACATTGCTTTCAACAATAGTTTGTTAAGGTTATATCATATTACAATGTTGACAATTCACAAATAAATTCAAAGGTATCTAAAGTATGAAATTCAAATAGAAAGTGGCAATGAGAAATTGGGCAGACAATGAATAAAAAATACGGAAAGAATGATCCAGAAGAACAAATCACAAAGAACATTTTAGATTGATATAAACTAACTTTTGAAAACAAACATATTCTATTGGTTAAAAAGACTGATGATTAATAGAGGATAATAAAAGGTTCATATAGGTACGCCAATTATATAAAATAACTTTTTAAATTATAATTGAATTATATATAGATATAAATTAGTGTTAGCCATATATTAAAAAAATGTATCAAATATCTTGTTGATTTAGTGACTCTATTGACAATCGTAATAATTAAAGTAATAACAGAAATAGGAAGGCAGGCGTTGCTGCTGTTCGAAGTTCTTCAATTTATTGAGGCCAATTACCAACTTCACTACATTGTAGACATTGACAATCTAACGTGTTAATTGACCTAGAAGTAACAAAACAAACAAAAAACGTGGAAATATGTAAATTAAAAATAAATTATTATTATCCAATATAAATATGAACGAAATGTGTTATCAAATCATGACGATCAGTTTCAATCACATTGTACTAAGTTAACGTATCATAACTTTACATTCAATCTAAAGAGGTTTGTCAATGTTTATGTACACCGAGTTTTGGCTGCATAGAATATTATAGAAAGATGAGTCATAATTATGACGAAGAACTGGATAAAATAGGCAATCAACAAGATGCTTGAGTAGTCTAGTAAAATTAGGTTTTATATCCGACAAAATGAGTAAAGTTTTGAAACAGAAATGTGAGCCAAGGTAACAGAATTAAAATAATGAAAAGTGCCTACTTTCATCGTGGTTGCATCATCCCTTAAAATTGCGAAAAGCACCACCATATTTGATTTAGCTCATTTATCTGCCACACCGTCCACTGTTAGCAAAAATATTTGTATACATAAATAATAAAATCTTCTATACAATATATATATATATACAGGGTGAGTCATTAGTAGCCGCTTCTTCGATTGCTCTTTTGTGGTTTAAATAAAAGAAAAAGCAATTAGTGGAGGATCCATGGTTGCTTGTGGCGCATATTGTAAAAATACATAAGCTGTGGCACACTTCCGGTTTCACCGGAGATGCACAGAACATAATTTTTTTAAATGACTCACCCTATATATTTTCGGATTCTCTTGTACTGCTTTAAATTGCCTGTTCAACTGTTTTTTCTTTTTCAAAATTGAGCCAATAGTTTTTGAGTTATTTATTTTTTTTTTTGAAAATATTTGACCAAAACACGTGTTCAGAAAAAAATCATTTTCACATTGTTTTTAAAAGTAAAAACAATTACTTTAGTGGTGCTTGTACCCAAGAAAATTCTGCATCATTTGGTAAAGTTGCACTCAACAATACCACAAGAAACTTTGTTTTTTCAAAGCCTACTTCCTGAAATCTTCACATACCAAAAACTTATTTTTTTTAAATGGAACACCCAGTATTTTATTGAGTCATTTTGTTCCTTTTTTAATCTCTTTCATTTTTGTTAACAATGTCCTATACCTATCTTTTGTAATTTCTGACATAATCATTATTCTGGATTGTCAAATTTGACTTACATCTAATTGCCGACTAATTTTCGTAGTACTAGAGCTTAAAGTATTTTTACAATATGCGCCACTAGCAACCATGGATCTTCCACTAATTGTTTTTTCTTTTATTTAAAACACAAAAGAGCAATCGAAGAAGCGGCTACTAATGACTCACCCTGTATACAGAGTGGTTGGATTTTCATTGTACACTCAATATTTTCATTGAGAGTATCATATTTAAAAAAAATCAAAACGTGTCTGATACTATTTTTTGCCCTCTTTCTAATCCTGTGAAATAGGATAATGTCGTTTGAAAAACAAACAAATTTTTTTTTTAATTGAACACCCTGTATATTATTGGATATTTTGATAGCTTATTCAATTCTGAATATAATATCATTTATTTTCTTTTTCGTTGGGCAATGAATAACGCCATAATAACAAAAAATAAAAAAGAAAAAGTATGCTTTGAAAATATGGCCGGGTAAAAAACAAAATATTATTTAAATGTCAGTTCGCATACCAGTTGATGAGGTGACACAGTTTAGTGATTAGTGAATCATTAGTGATAGTTTCTCTAGATTATTTATTAAAAATGGAATTTACTAATGCAGAGAAAGCAGATATGTTACGATGCTTTTATTTATCAAATGATAATTGCCGTCAAGCTGCAAGTATGTATGTTAATCAACACCCTGATCGAACGCAACCGCATTGGAATACATTTCTAAATTTACACACTTCATTAGTGAGGTACGGAAGTTTTAAAAAAATAAGAAATGTAAGAAATAGAAATATAAATCAAAACGATGCAGAAGGAGATGATGAAGTAAATATTTTGGCGTATTTTAGAGCATACCCCACTTCTTCAACTAGAATTGCTGTACAAGAGCTTAGCATCAACAGGTATAAAATCATGAAAGTCCTTAAAAAACACAAAATGGAACCCTATAACATTCGTTTAGTGCAAAATTTACAACCGCTTGATCTGCAAAACCGGATGAATTTTTGTAATTAGGTATTAAATGCTGGAAAGCAGTACTTGTCACACATTTTATGGATGGACGAGGCAAATTTCCATAGGAATGGTGTGTTTAATAAACACAATTGTCATTTTTGGGATGACGTGAATCCTCGTAGGATTCAGCAAACTCGATGCCAAATACGTTTTTCTACAAATGTCTGGATAGGTGTGATAGAGGAGCAGTTATTAGGACCCTATTTTTATAACGGCACACTTACTCAAAATCGATATTTAAACTTTCTTGAAACTGAATTTCAAGAATATTTAGACAATCTGCCTTTAGCTATCCGGACACAAATGTGGTTCCAACATGACGGCGCACCACCGCATAATGCACAATCAGTGACGAATTTTCTACAATTAGAATTTGAAAATAGGTAGATTGGGAATAAAGGGCCTCCGAGATCACCTGACCTCTCAATATTAGATTTTTTTGTCTGGGGATTATAAAAAATAAGGTATATTGCACTCTGTCGAATACCCTAGAAGAACTGAAAAATAAAATACAATTGGCAGCACAGGAAATTACCCCGGATATGTTAAGAAAATCCAAAAATAATTTATTGCACCGAGCTCAGATATGTATCAACCAAAATGGTGGCCATTTTGAACAATTTCTTCAATAGGATATTTGCTTTTTTGTGTTATTTTTTTTCCATTGTTTTTTTTAACCAATACATAATGTGTTTTTTTTATTTTTTGTTATTATGGCGTTATTCATTACCCAACGAAAAAAAAAAAATAAACGATATTATATTCAGAATAAGCTATCAAAATATCCAATAATATACAGGCTGTTTAATTTAAAAAAAAAAATTAGATTATCTTTTGTTTTTCAAACGACGTTATCCTATTTCACAGGATTAGAAAGAGGGCAAAAAATTGTTTCAGACACATTTTGTTTTTTTTAAAATATTATACTCTCAATGAAAATATTGAGTGTACAATGAAAATCCAACCACTCTGTATATATATAGAACTGGAAATGGGGCATGGAATACGCCTACTTTCTTAAATTGTGTTTCTCAATTTATATTTTCAAGAAAACCGTTAACTCATTTCCACACTACTCATAAGGTAGAGTCTTTAGCGGTTTTGTGAATTCCCCTATAGGCCTAATCCACGTTGTCGTCGGCAGTATCTATACCTTCAGCATTTAGGCAGGCTTGGCCATGACAGTGATAACACGTCGTTGAATAAAGTAGACCAGTTCTTGAGTAACCGGATCTATTTCCGCATCCTAATTTGCAGCTGCATGAAATGATTCCGAGGCAGGGGCTTTCGTAGAAGTAATATCCATCCCACTCTGTAATATATAACAAATTTTTCTTCCACGTTTGAATTTGGTTAGAAAGTTACCATTACATATTTAAATTATGCATACGTTGTAAACATTTTGGACATATCTCTCTGCGTGGGCCGAGATATCAACCTGCTAGTTATTCCCATCGCTCTTGTTCCTTGCAACAAAAACATTAAAGAAATGACACCAAACACCAACAAAAGAATTTTTTATTCTCCCGATTTGAAGTCGGCGATGTTTCTGGAAGGCTGCAAAGAAACAATCCTATTTGCCCACGCCATTTGCGATTGCGACACTTCGTCGGAATTTTTTCCAAGGGAAAGGCCCAAACAATAAATTTACTTCATAAAAGAGAGGATTTGCAATATATTATGCAAATTTTTAACTACATAGAAGAGAGCCATGAAGAAATTATAAACGGAGGAGAGCGATTTATTCTCGTTTTATACCGATGTGTTATCGCAGAAAAGAGTCTCGATAACCACAGATTTCAACCATTACTTCATTAGAAAATGTGTGTGCCAATATCAATTATTATTAATCTCCATGCTTAACGGTAATTACTTCCACAAAGTACTAAATCTCCCAACAATTTCACTGCACTTTTACATGTCAGTAATGACAGAGCTTATTTATCGTCTGTTTTACACTACCATTTAATTTCATAGTAAACTCATTTCATATTAGACTGAAATTTTATTCAAATTTTTATATCTCTCATACAAATAAAGATTTATTAGGCATGTTGTACATTATTGAAAAGCTATTTTTAAGGATTATCTAACTAATTAAAAATTGTCGGGGTTACTGTTAACACCAAAAAATTTGTGTTAAAAAAGTGTCTCAACAATGTTACAGTTTAAAAGCGATCGCATTAGACGTTATCAAGTTATTGAGGAAAATTCAAATCGGCAAATATTGGTTTTTCAAAATTGTAAAAAGTCTGAATGAATTTGAAATGAGATTTGTTGCGAGCATTGAATTCTGAAAAACATTCCCCATTTAACTTTTCCTCTATGTCTTCTATTAAACCGATATACCAATGTGAGCATCGAAATATGGACACACTGTGTATATATATATATGGTGGAAACGCGTTACATTCAGTTGCACGTCATACTAGATCCATGACGACTCGCCTTGTATATGTTGCCGGATCTATTTTTATTTCTGACATTTGATATAACCAAAAAAAAAATTATTCACAATACAATAACTATAACGTAATATATTTAGTAATTGAAATGCTCAAAGACTTCAGTCTTTCTCAATTTATTTATTATATTGATTTAGATTGTCGAAAAACCTTAAATGTTTCGTTATGTATCCATAATATAATTTAAAATAAGCAATACTTACGCTATTCACATTAAATTTACCACATGATTATAGAAAAGTTTGTAAAAAGCCTCGCTTATTTACAGAAACCTTTCGGCATTATATTCAATGGACGCAAATAAATAATAAATACTCTTCTAAGAAGAACTGTTTTTAAACAATTTATATTAAAGCAAAAATAAACATGAAGAATTTGAGAGGAAGAATATATACTACGCACGTCTTTTTGACATATATTATTTATCTGTCAACACCGAATTGAACTATTAGTCTATTAAAAATATGTAATAAAGAAATTTAATATTGAAACGGAAATTATGTGTTTATTTGCCATGAATGCGTATATTACGATCAATTTATAAATCTCCTATTTAAGCTAATGAAATAAATGCCCTTAAGTATAATTTAATAAAGCAAGTTTTTTAGTTTCCCTAATACAGTTATGACAACATGTAAACGTCATCGCTGACGTGCAACTGAACTTAACGCGTCTCCAGTATATAATATAGGTAAACCAAAACAGGTACTATTTTATACCATAAATGCATATTTCTTAAATGATTAAATAGTTTTTAAGATAAGTCTATATTTCATCTACAATTGCTATAAAATGAAACTAGTCATAATAATGTAAAAATTGCATTTCTACATTTAAAATAAAATAGAGATAGTAAGTATTTCGAATAACTATTACATTTTCTAGTCCTTTTCTCTGTCAGGATTCATATTTACAATTTTAAAAAAACGTATATCTTAATCTTCTAGTTAATGAGAATATTTTAAATACCAATTTGCCTATAATTAAGAATAATAAATAATAAATATTGATGATTCATTATTATAAATTATTATAATAAACATTTTTAACATGTTTCCCATCGTTTTTTATGACCCTCTTTTTTATCATCAATCAAGAAAGTTTTGCAGTTGAACGAACCACGCATCTATAGGGATGCGCAATTTCTGAAGAAAATGTTTTAGTTCTAACCACACTAACAGATGCTAAAAATAGTTTGCAAACCATTTGCAAATATGATGCTCTAAAAGGAAAATTAAGTAGACCACCTTGTTTTGATGGACTGTCGGACCTTGCTACAGCTGTTTCAAGAAGAAAAACAGTATATTTTAACTAGTCGTCTAAATCAAGACGTAATTGAAAATTTTTTCTCGCTTGTTCGACAAAAAGGTAGTTATAATCGTAATCCAACTGCAAGGGGGTTTAGAACAATTTTTCGAAGTGCCGCAGTTAACTCACTGTTGAAACCACCTTCAAGTGCAAATTATGAAGCTGACACTGACGAAATGATGGAAATAATGTCTCTACCCGACTATGATGATGTCCACAACAGTGATTTCTCTCCTTCTTCTTCTTCTTCTTCTTCTTCTTCATCGTCACCAGTTGAGAAAATGTCAACGTCAATTGGGCCGACTACTGAAGCAAATCTACAAGAATGCTCTGTTGTTTATTTTGCGGGCTATTTAATTAGAAAGTGTTTGGAAGAATTTAATTGTTTGTCGTGTAAACTATTTTCAACAACAGACTTATAATTGAACGACCCTTCTCAATTACTTATTTTGCACAAAACTTACGGTAACATAAGCTTAACATCTGAACATGGTCTTACAGCACCAGCACCAGAATTTGTTGACATTGTCGATAGATGTTTGTCACTATTTGAAAAGTATTTTACGGCCATTTATTATCAAAAGGAATTAAAAATCAGATAATTGATTTTTTTTTATAAAAAAACTCCCAAAATACTGGGCAAGAGAAGCCATGTAAATAACATAAAATATTTATTATTGAAAAGATGATTCTTTGCAAAATTTTCCATAAATGTAAATATATTCATAAAACACCACGGCAGCAGAACACATATAATTTTTCTTGAATTCTATACTTGTAAGACACTTCTCTGAGGTGTGTCAAATTCCTACGGTCGAAACCCATCAATACCAACGATAATTTTTCTATTTTCAATAAAAAAAAAAAAATGAGGTGTGGCCACCACACGACTTTCTTATACGTATGAGCGTTTCAAACTATACAATTTTAAGAATTCTTTTATACAAAACTTATTCAAAATCCTATTCTAAGTACTTTCATTCTCTTAATAAATCGCTATAGAATGCATACTTTGCAAGATTTCGAAAAAAAGTGCTGCTCGCTAAGAATAAAAGTGCTACTTCCGGTCCGAAATTTGAAATTTCATGTATAGAAAAAATATTGCAAATCCAATTCTAAATACTTTTGTACTCTTAATAAATATATACAGAATGCATAATTTACGACATATTTGCAAAAAATCGTTATTCGGTAAGAGTAAAAGTGATACTTCCGGTCCGAATTTTGAAATTTTTTTTATACAAAAGATATTGGAAATTAAGTTCTAAATACTTTTATATTCATAGCGTACCTGTCTAAAAAGCATGACTTGCAAAATATTGGCAAAAAACTAATTTTCGATAAGAGTAAAAGACCTACTTCCGGTAGTAATTTCGAAAAACTTTTTAAATAAAATGGTTCTCAATTTTAATTTTAAGTATGTATGAATTCTTTATAAATTTGTTTAAACTTAGTAGTTGACGAAATATTTGCAAAATTCGATTTTTTTCACTGAAGTAAAGTACTACTTCCGGTCTACCGATTTTACTGAAAAACTAATCAGATCTCAAGAGGCAGGTTATACACGTAAATACAAAATTTCGAATTGATATCTACAGCGGTTTGACCGCTATCGTGGTCACACACACACAGACAGACACACAGACATTTTTTAAAAACCACTTTTTTGGTATCAGGGGACTTCAAAACGTGGATATCTGCAAAAATCTCGAGGTCGAAAATTTTCATCATCACAATACTTCCTTATACTACGTAGAAGAAAGTAAAACTACCTCTTCATCGAGAGTAGGGTTGTAATTCCATGGTTCGTGATTTTTTCCGCGATATCCAAGATATATTGACCGAGTCAAAACCTTTTCAAAGTAAACTATTTTGTCTGTGTCTTCCTAATGTATTTTTGTAGTGAGTTGTTTGTTTTAAATGATACGAATTCATTGCTGGATTTTTTAATTTGATATCCGAATTTGACTGATATTGGTCCTAAATAAGTGACTAAATTATATTGGTATTCATTCTTCTTGTGGTAACTTTAGTATATATTAGAGATAGTGTTTGCGATCTTTGTTTTTGTGTTAGACTTTTGTTTTTTTAAATTTATTGTATATCCATTATTGACTGCTATATTGTATATTCTATTTAGTTAGTAAATAAATAAATGTTGTTATTATTAACTAAAAACAAATATATTTTTTTATAATTAGGTATACATTGTATAACAAAATCCAGAAAATCTCCATTTTTTATTGTCCTTTTTGAATGCGCAGTAGTTTTTGTTCCTTATTTTTTATTTATGTTAGTTTCAGTACGAAATTACAAAGATAAAAATTAATAGAAAATATTTTTTTTAAAGAAATTAACAAAACGTTTTAATGACGTTAGATAATATTTGAATCATATCCATAAATATATAATTATTTAACAAATTTTATCATAAAGAGTAGAACCACATTAATAACGTCATCTCTTGTGCGATAGTGCGAACTAATTCATTGGAGAAATTTACGAATCTCATCGATATGTACGTATGAGAACTAATTTTAAATTGCGTGTCGCACTATTAGTGGCCTCTTTTGGCGTATTTTTAAACCAAATTTAGGGTTGCCATTTGATGCATAAGGATGCGAAGTATTATCTGTGCAGTTACAAATAAATTCCGTGTTTTAGTTTCGTTCTTAATGTATAGATGGTGATAGTTGTCTTATCTGCTTTCTACCACTTTACTCGAAATTTTATGTTGCCCGATTTCCCTATTTAATGGGCTCTCTATATATATTCTCTCTACGTTATAGCTTTCTAAATTTTCTAGATTTTATTTCTGCAGCAAAACTAACAAACAACGCTATTTAACGGTAAAAAAGGAGGAGTTGTCGATTTCCTTTCATATATGTACACGTATGCAAAGATTCATAAGAATTGGTGACACAAACAAAAACAGTAAATTTTGATCTGGAGAAAAATAAAGTATAAATTCTTTCCAGGTGATTCATATCATTCACTCTGTGAATTCATTCCTGTATGCGTATCAAAATATTCCTAACTGCATTTATAAATTTCGTCGGTACATTGAGCAGTACTGTTTTTTCCATTTTATTCCATTCCTGATTGGGTTGGCTCGCAGACATTAACTTGTGATAGTTTTACTTGCCTGTGTAAACCAAGCTTAAGGCCGTCACATACCTTCGATTTACATTGATGAATTTGATTCTGGTAACCTCAAAATGTTGATCCTTATGTAACGCCATCCATCTAGTAGCACCCAAAAGAAATAATTTCTGAATTTTTATTGAAATAAACTTTAAAATAACACTTTAAACATTATCTTTACAATAATTATTGTTGATAATTTTAAAATAAATGAAATAGACCGAAATAATATTTAAAAAGTGTTGCTGAAAATGAAGTTGTTGAGTAGTGTCAAGAATAATTTTACTTACATTTCGAAGTTAGAGTAAAAATACAAAAGGAAACACCAATTAGGGTTCAATTACGTTGTAAAGTGTTTGTTTGGAATTTGTATATGTCTACTAACATAATCACGCTTTCAACTGTGTTGGAAGATTTTTAAGCTTTACTAATCCACATCGCAATATTTGCCTCATAAAATATTCAGCCAGTCTGGCACATTTGCACCTCCTTTAAGCCTAACACGTGGAATCAATTCTTCTACAGAATCCCAACTAAATGATCTTGTTAAGACAATATAACTTTGTTGTACAATAATTGATAACAGCGCCCCCTGTTACTTTTTTTGACAACCACGGAATTTCGTACTCATACCCTTTAATTCTTTGTAAAATTCTCTATCTAATGTGCCCAGAAACATTAAAATCGGTCTAGGCAAACCGATATTATACCTACTTATGTACGCAGACATACCCCTCTCCACCCCCGTCCCTTTGTATGGGAGTTGGATAAAAAAGTTTCAAATGAAAATTGTATAAAAACGTCTGAAAGTGTTGCCAGTAAAAATTTTAATCTACCTTAATTTAGAATTTAATGAAAAATTTTCGAATTTTTAATTCATCTTGAGAATTGCGCCCCCTTGCGATCATTTTGGAAAGCTAAAAATATTTTTGTTGCAATTTCCGTGGTCGATTTTATTATCAATGTTTTCCACGATGATCGGTTACCGAGATATGGCACGGTGGCAGAGCTTAAACAGACACCCCGGTTACTTCAATCTACAATCCGCATTTAAGTACGTCTTGAAAATTGTTTAAAATGTTTAGGGAAATTATCTGCAAATGCCAAGGGAATTAAAAAAGAAATTCCCTGGCAACATTGCTACACTATATGAGAAAATATGAAGCATGACAGAATTGCTCACGGACGGCGCTCCTGTCCCACTGGATAACGTGAGTTGTGTAGGGCTAAATAAATAAACAAAAACATTGTATACTTGTTCACTCTATCTATGTATTTATTTTAAATATATCATGAAGTACAATTCAAGTTATAACTTATAACCTAACCTACAACACATAATGACTAGAATCACATATAATTTAAAAGAATAATACAAAAAAAATCCTTGTATCATCATCAAGACGATCATCGTATCATAATCATCTAATTTGTTTGTTCATAAATTTCAATTATTTATGCTGAAAAGCGATGTCCGCTCTTCGATTCTTCGAAAAATGCTTGATGGTGAGCCGCCAGAATGCTATTCGAAAATCCGGACTGTAAAACGCGTATATGAAGGGATTTATGGCGGAATTTATCCAACCCAGCCAAGTCAGATATCCCATGATAACTTGACTCGCCTCGTTGCTCGGCAGTACGGGGGTTAACAAGTAATAAATGAAGAAAGGCAGCCAGCAGACGACGAAACCCCCGACGACTATGCTTAAAGTTTGTGCGGTTTTTGTTTCACGTCGAAACGATGACACCCTGGTCGCGGGTTCGTAGTTCAATATGGACACGTCCAATTGGAGAGATTCCGGTCGGGATCTGTTTGTCGTTAAACTGGTTGTGGTGTATAGACTGGCTGTCCTTTGCGGTGTGATTTGTTCGGGCGCGAATGAATAATTGATGGTCGTGC
Organism: Amphimallon solstitiale; assembly: GCA_963170755.1. Classification (NCBI taxonomy): domain Eukaryota; kingdom Metazoa; phylum Arthropoda; class Insecta; order Coleoptera; family Scarabaeidae; genus Amphimallon; species Amphimallon solstitiale. Next base: position 37,459,833 of record OY720680.1, read on the forward strand.
GGATGGAACGGGAACCGTTTTTTCGACTCTCGTGATTGTTTTGTGCGAGAGGATCACCGGCGGCAGTTACCATGCTGAAAACAGAAGGATTTGTTTAGTTGTCTGTCTTTTAACGCATAGTACAATGCTTATTAATTATAACTAGAACATATATATAAAAAAATACCATTGTCTAGTTTGAAAAAATTATAATGTTCACACACTACATATGTTTCGCCACACTGTGGATGAAAATATAATTTCAAAGTACACATTAGCTCCTATATATATATATATATACAGGGTGCCTCGCCGAAAACGAAACATGTAATGGTTAGAGTGATGGAGGGGAGGGGAATGATGTATCACAGTTGAAGATATGATGGAAAGGTGTCCCCCTTGGATCAAAAATCGACCTGTTTTTGCGTTTTTTCGAAAAAGTTTTCTCCTTCGAGATATTCAATCTGTTTCGTTTTCGGTGGGGCACCCTGTATATCAATACAAAAATAATCTCATTCTGAGAAGGAGCTGGCCTATTTGAATTTTAAATTCAGTAGGGGGGAGTTATTTGTATCTAATTGGTCATTTCAAAATATACCTAATTTATTAAAGTTATTAATTTCTAAACTTTCTAGCATATTAAGTTTTTCACGTTTTTCTAAAACACGTGAAGTTGTAAAATTGGTCTTGAATTTATGATTAGCAAAAGTTGAGTCTGTCTTCTTATCTATTGTTTTTTTACTGTGGGGTAAATTAAAGATAGCGTTTTATATTTCTGTAGTTTTGCTAAAATATTATTAATTAAATCTATTGAAAAGCCGTTATTTAGCGCTATAATGTATGTATATTCTTTTTAATTCTAAATCAAAGTTTTCTTTACTCAAAGGTACGTTAATTAGTCTATGAAGCATTGAGTGATATGCAGATAATTTTTATGTAATGGGATGAAACGAACGTGCGTGTGTAGTTGTGTCTGTATGTGTAGGTTTGTGGAAAATTGAAAATTCATGTTTTTTAATTATATGAGTTATAGTGAGATCTACAAAGCAAATAGTTTTATTTTCTTCTATTTCAATCGAAAATTTGATGTTTGGGTGAATAGTGTTAATTTAATTATGTAAAGTTTTTAATTGCCTATCTGTACCGTTAAAACAAACTAATATATCATCCACATATCTTAACCAGTAAATACAATGTTTGAACAAAGGGTGTTTGCTTATTATGTTTTCTAAATGATTCATAAATATCTCGGCTAGTAAAGGACTTAGGGTTTCCCATTGCTAAACCCTCTGTCTGTTTATAAAATTCATATTGAAACTGACAATAGTTCTGGTCTAAACATATTTCTATTAAATTTTAAAGTTCTGTTGTAATAATGGGATTTGTGTTTTTTTTTGATCAATTTTAAGGAGATTATATCTATTACGTCCTGGGGTGGAATACTTGTAAATAGATTAGTGACGTCAAATGATACCAGTTTACAATTGTTAGGTAAATCTATGTTTGAAATTTTATTTATTAATTCATGTGCGCTCTTAAGGCTGGACGCCCGCTTCAAGCTGAGTTCGATTTGAAATAGGCGTACCACTGTTTTCTTCGTGCAAATGTAATAAAAGACAAATGTTTAAGGGTCCGCGTGCTCTGTCTTATGCTGAGGAAAAAGATAGAGAAAAGAACTTGTCACCTAATCTAATCTGCCTGTAATTTATGGCTGCGTTGTGGTCTCAGATAATCGCCGGTTGGCCGACACGTTTGCAGTCGGGAAGCAACCCCCCCTAAATTAGACAATCTATATTTTCTCAAACACACAAAAAAGGTGAAGCTGAATATGTAAAATCACCTGCCGGATTCAAATTTTGAGTTGGAAAATAAAATCGAAATCGCAAAAAGGTCGAAAAATCGTTTTTTTGTGTAAATTTTAAAATTTTCATTTTCTTCAATTTTTAATACTTATCTCGTGATATCTTAGCAATGCAGAGAGCTAGGGATCTGTTTTTTTTAAAGGTTATACCCTAAAGTATTTGGATGATACTAGTGTTTTCGATTTTTCTTTATGGTGTGTAAATTTTATAAAAAAAAAAAAAGTTTTAGTAGACGACCAATTTGTGTAACGTATATTTCAGCTATCGAGTAACTAATCTTATTTTTCATAATTTACCCATATATATGTGAAACAAAATAAAGCCAACATTCCAAAATTATTTTTTGTGCAAGAAATAAATTTCTAGATCGTTTCAGAAGCAAATTATTGCGAGTCAAATATAATAATTATACTCCCAGCCCGCAAGCCGTGTGAGTCCTAACATGCGCTTCTAGCAGGTATAGCGTTAGGGACGGGAAGAGATATTGCTTTTACTTTCTGATACGTAGTATAAGGAAGTATTGTGACGCTGACATTGTATATGTACACTATATTGTAAAGAAAATATCAACGGTTTCGATAAAATAATGTCCGAGTAACGATTACTTTCTTAACAAACACCGATCTCAGAAGTATTTTGCAAACTGCGTAGAAACTGCCCGAAATGGTAGGCGGAGCTACCTCTCGACACAATGTGCGAGCGTACCACATACTCTATTTGATTTCAGTGAATTTCGCCCAAATTTCAAAATTTTGTTTTCCGTTTCGTGACCTTATTTTTAAAAATTAAGAAAAAATAAAATTTATGTATTGCTGTTGAGTGTTACATAATGTTAAATAAAGGCTTGTTTTTTGAAATTTCTTACATTTTTATTTTTATTTAGGGCCCTTTGGACAATTTCGAAGAAATTACGATTTATCCATTGAAAGGCGTTGTTTTCTTAAATTAGCGTGTAAATTCGGTAAGGTTTTCATGAAAAATACGATTAGGAAATGGGAAAAACGATTTCGAGGCCGGGCGTACAGCCTTAATAGAAAAATTGAATTCTCTCAGAATGAGATTATTTTTGTATTGGTATATATAGGAGCTAATGTGTACTTTGAAATTGTATTTTCATCCACCTGGTGAAGCTACAGTGTGGCGAAACATATGTAGTGTTTGAACATTATTTCATGAGCACATTAAGAAGAGGATTTAACTGCCGAATTGTGCTGATAGTCTCATAACTTGGAAAAAATATTTTCACCAAACAATGTATATTCCGCAGCCGAGCAAGTTAAGAAAAAAAATTTGAAGGTGGATTTATTTTAGTCATGCTTTAGTTGTTTATCAGTCAGATACGGGATATCAAGAACGGAAAATAAAGCTCTCCCAACATGTAACTACACTAACAGCCGTTCTGTAAATTTTGTATGTACATCATAATATGTACATATAAAATTTACCTTAATTAAAAATAAAATCTCATCTAGACAAGATTTTTAAAACCGGAAAAATTTTCCTGATAGAGCTTGAGTCGTAGAATATCAAGGAATCCATAACAGATATGGGTGACCTTTATAATAAAATTTATGCGTGTTCAAAAAATTAGTAGAAATACATTGTTAAATGTTAAGGCGAGCGCAACGCCATCTATATATTCACATAATAAAACAGAATTGTGGGAGCGAACTAGAGTCGATCACATTTTTTAGTAATAGCTTTTTTCAAAATTCAAATATCTATTCGTTTCCGAGATATTTGACTTGGGAGTTTTGAGTGGTAGACCCTGCATAGTTATTTAGTAATTTTCTTACAAATAAAATCATGTATTTACAACATAGTGCAGTCAGTAATAGGTACATAAGAGATATACATAATCAATAATGAATGGTGTACGACATTTCAAGAATACAAGACATTCATTACTTCTATTTGAAATTACAAGTTAATTAAAAAGAAAACATAAACATAAAAGATATCTGTGAAATATGTACAATGTGTTCATAAAATACCGAAATTCGTATAAATTTAATGCGTTGTCATTTTACTAATTTGCGTCTAAAGCATTGGTATCTCTGGCCGTACTGTTTGCGGCATTTTCCTCTAGATACAACATGTTTCAAAAAGCACTTCATCTCAATAGGACCTGAGTAATTAGTACTTGCAAATTACCGCGAGATCAAAAATTAGATTGATAAAGGTTTGCCATGGAATCTAAAACGCCTGTCTTAAGTTATATCATTAAGTGTCATACTGTCATTAATATATGTCATTAGACACTTAATGATATAACTTAAGAGAGACGTTTTACATTCCATGGCAAACCCTTATCAATATAATTTTTGATCTCGCGGTATATTAAACCATTTGCTCTTTATTAATAAGTAATTGATAATCTAATGTCATTTTGACATTTGTCATTTTGTGACTATAGTCTATTTTTAAAGTAGCGAGACGAATTTCTGAACATACCCCTGTCCCAAATTACATGCACGAAAATCTTGAAAACAGTATATGGAGTATATCTGATAACTATTACTGTCGAGCTCTGAAAAAGAACTGGTAAAGTATATAATGAAATAACGGAGAAATAATAGAAACGACAACAAGGCTTAACCATAAACAATGTCAGTTGACAGAATTTGAGCAAGATTGATACGGTGTCATTTGGCCTTGCTTTCAAACAATGAGATTTCACTGTCAAAGTGGTATGTTCAGAAATTCGTCTCGCTACTTTAAAAATAGAGTATAGCAGTATATTTTTTTCTGACAAGTAAGTTTTTTTAGTTACTAAATAATACTACTTAATAATGTACACATTGCAAGAAAATATATATATATATATATATAAGTGCACAATTTCTCAATGGAGAATGGCAATATTCCTACGTGGAATGTAATCGACAGTTTCATTTGCATTTTCCTGATAGAGTTGTGGATAATATCGCTTTACTTCATCACATTCGCTTAGTCGTATGGAGAAGTTTCTGGCTGCAGGATCCGTGTTATAAAGCGAAAGTTCTCCTAGACCACGTGCACAGTAAAATTTGACTACGTACAAAACTTTATTGGAGAAAACTCACATGCATCAGTTCATCAAAAAATGGTCACTATCCGCGTCCGGTCCTCTGTAACTTCTACAGCTTCTAAAGCCTGTTTTACATTTGTCAATTAATTCATGAATTAATCCGTGAATTTATGGACGAATAAATTCATGAACTTTAATCATTTTACACTTAACAATAAATTCATGAATTTGTTCATGAATATCATGATGACCAACTGTAATAGTAAATTTTAAGTCAAAATTGTGTTGATTGGTCACTGTAACTAACATAAAAACGTAAAAATTACTAAAACTTACTAGGAAATTGACGATATTTTAGAGCATGTTCTTCACCAACTAATTCATGAACAGGAATTGATGTCGATTCTTGTATTACATTCATCAATTTTTGTTCACGAATTAATTCATGAATAAATCCATGAATTAATAGACAAATGTAAAACAGGTTTAATAGCTTTAAAGTGTTTACTCTCTATAAGAATATGATCTATCTATGATTTTTTGATCGTCCGTCAGCGAAGATTCATGTTACTTTCTGGGTATCTTTGCGGTTAAAATGTGTGTTGACAATCTTCACTTAATTTTCTGCTGCGAATTCAATCAGTTTTTCACCGTGTTCATTGCTGTCAGCATGTAAACTTTACCCTCCTGTTATTTTCTTATATACTTCGTTTCTTCTGCCTATCTTCGCGTTAAAATCACCGATCACCATTTTTATGTGATATCTCGGTAAGCTATCCCATACTTCGTTCAGGGCATGACCATTTATAATACTAGTTTTCCTATACGACGTGTCCCAAAATTCTCGTAACACCTGGATGGCACGTTATTATGTGAGGACAAAGGATCATCAGAAAAATATGGAAAAAATTCCATCGCTGTTAATTTTAAAGAAATTAACACATTCTAAGGATTGGTTTTGATATGGTCAATGAGATAACAATTTTGAACAACTATAACCAGGTTTGTAATTAATCACTCTTCTAATTATACCATTTCCAGAAAACCATTTTACGCTAATTTTACTTCAACATACATATGGCAACGTTGTCCTGGATTTATACTTTAACGTAAAAAATATCGAATTCAAAATTGCTTATTAATGTCATTTTGACGTTGTCAAATTGTTCTGCCTATTTCAATCCTATTACTACCGTGTTCTTAGCCGTATTTTCTGTTGATTAGTTCTTTAGTATTTGCGCTAATTTTCGAGTTTTGCTGTTTTCTGTTGGTGTTCTTTTTTTTTAATTGATGTTAAAATGTTTTCAAACAACGAATATGCAGATACGTATTTGGTGTTGGGGGAATGCGGAAACAATGTTGCTGCTGGTGCTAGAGTCTATCGCAAAAGGTATCCTCTTAGATGACATCCTAGTAGTAATGTCTTTAGACGTTTAGACCGAAGAATAAGAGAAACAGGATGCGTGTAACCAACACGTGCCTTTGATCGGCATAGAGGTCGTTCAAAAACTACAACGACACCTGAAGTAGAGGATGTCGTTTTAAATTTATTAGCAAACAATCCAACAATATCAACATATGAACTCTGTAAATCGTATATAGTAGAAATCATCTAAGTTCAGTTGCACGTCATTCTAATAAAATACGCATTAAAAATTATAGGTAATTCACTAAAAATTAAATTTCAAATAATTTTCAAATCGTACGAATTGTATCATAATCGTGAGTATAAATTTGTTAAACATATTATGATAAATTTAATTACTTCTATATTTTAGGTGAATATGTTACTCGACAATCTCTTCTGACATTACTAAGAGATAGAGATCTATTTAAGGGAAGTATTTCATCCCTTGGTAGAATTTTAAAAAATATTGGTTTTCGTTGGCAGAAAGATGATTCTCGAAGAGGGCTAATGGAGTTGCATCAAGTTGCTTTGGCTCGTATTGACTTTTACAAGCTTATGTGGACAATATGAGAAATAATCATTACCAGCAATGTGTTTATTTAGGTGAAACGTGGGTATTTGAAAATGGAAGTGGAAATTACTCATGGCAAGCCCAAAATAGTAGTCTTCAAACTGTTAAAAAGCTGAAGAGTAAGGCAAAAGGTTGATCTTGATTTCTCTTATGCTTCAATTATTTCTAATAATATATTTTGAAGATACATTGTATTGCATGCTGGTAGTAAAGATGGTTTTATACCAGGAGCATCTACAATATTTGCTTCCAAAACAAAAAATACAGACTATCATGGTGAAATGAACAAAGATAGTTTTTTAGAGTGGTTTAAAAATCAATTATTACCTAATTTAAAACCACGATCTTTAATTATTATGGACAATGCCAGCTACCATTCTGAAATAGCAAATAAAGCACCAGATTCAACTTGAAAAAAAGATAATATAAAAGAGTGGCTAATAAAGAATAATATACAATTTGATGCACATATGTTGAAACCTCAGTTGCTCCATTTAGTGGCTTTGTAAGTGTTCGATAAGATTCAAATAGAGTGTACATAATGAATTTCTTCTTCTAGACATAAACCACAAAAGGAATGTGTTATTGACAATCTCGCAAGAGAAAAACAACATAAAGTTTTACGATTACCACCATACCACTGTATATTTAATCCTATTGAAAATATTTGAGGAATAGCAAAGACATACTATAATAGACATATAGGAAGGGATGGTTATGGAATAGAAAATTGTTTGGAAATGTGGAAAGAGGCCCTGCATAAAATTACAAAGGAAACATGGATAAACACAATTGATCATACGGAAAAGGAAATAGTCGGATGGTGGGAAAGCGAAGTAGGATTTGATCGCAATGAAAATTACTGACGATTCAACTAGCTGTAGTGATTCAGATAATGAATAAATTGTATTTAAATTAGAGATTATCATAAAACTCTTGAAATAGTTTTAGTCTTAACTTATATTAGATATTTATGAAACCACATGTTTGTAAATTTCGAGTGTATATAATGACATATATGTGTGTAACTATAAAAACTAGAAATATAAGGTATTCTTAAGTTAGTATTATATATATTGTGATTAATACTATGAGAATATATACGATTTGGTTAGTAAAAAACGTATTTTGCTATTGTTTCAACTTATTAAAGAACGAATAAAAAGCCTTCAGTCATTGTATTTTAATATAGTATGTACAGAGAGGAATTAACAAAAGGCTGGTAATTACCTCCTATAAAAGTGACTAATAAAATATAAACTTATGTATAATAAAAATCATTAATGAAAATCACAGTTTATGTATTTTAATTTTTCTTTACAATTTTTGTTGAATTTTGTTATACAGGCTGTCCGGGAAAATGTGCGAAATCTCTTGGATGCGAACATGAACAAATAAGATGACAAGTTTCTATAAAAAAATTTCCTACAGGCCCCTTCTACGGAGATATGCGTCCCTGAAGGACGCCGCTAGAAATCTGTTTTTACTGAATTTCTAAAGCATTGCAAGATGCAAGACCACACATCAGATGCATATCTGCATACTCAATAAACGTGTATTCCATACATCGAATAAATTCAATGTGTCAACGATGTGATGACAAGTTCTAAAATGCCGGATATTTTATTTATTTCGTACCATAGTAACGTTTGCAACAGCAATAGGTTTTTTTTGTGTTGATAAAAACTAAAACGCACATTTTTTGCGAACTTTTTCTCGTAAACGGTTCATCTTAACGACAATAAGCAAGAGTACCATTTTTAAAATCTATGGTTCTAGCTAGCCAGTTTAATATTTTTAAGGTCTTTATCATACTCTTACCATTGTCCCCTCACAAACACAGAACGACGCTGTTCGACATGATCTCCAGATACAATTTTAGTGTGTTTTGGAAAATGCCTTCTGTCAGATAGAGAGTTTTCAAGTGACATTAGATATTAAATGTAAACGTGAATTTTCATTTTCGTATTTTATTATTGCTAAAGCAATAAAATTGTGTTTGACCCCTTAAAAATTTTGTTAATCTCGAGAGCTTACGCCGTGGCCGACCGACGGAGAAAATCGAGAGGTAACAATACAGGGTGTTAAAAATTTAGGCATTAAGTTGTAAAGATTAGTCCGCCCCTGGTAAACTACAAAAGCTAAATATGTTTCAAGGACACTATTTTAAGAGGTCATTGCTAGTTAAATTTTTATTAAGTTACATTTATTACTTTAAAAGAAATTCAATAAAAACCGATTTCCAGCGGCGTCCTTCAGAGACGCATATATCCGTAGGAGGGGCTTGTAGGAAAAAAAATTATAGGAACTTGTCATCTTATTTGTTCATGTTCTATCTGCATCCAAGAGATTTCCCACATTTTCCCGGACACCCTGTATAATCCATATTCCCATTTATCACACCAATATTTCGTAAATAGAACCATAAAAAACGCTTTATCTTGAAAGATCCAAAGAAATAAGTACTTCTGACGTTATAACCGAAATTATAGGTTAATAATTAACGATGTCTGTCAAAAATGGCGAGCGTTTCATATTGCAACACTGAGTAAGCTGGTGTCATCATTTCGTCATGAATTTATAATGCCATGCAACGGAACTTAGAAAATTTCTGCTATACCTCATCCACAATTAGGATAAATCAAACATGTTGCCAAATTTACGTTTACAAGAAGGCCAAAATCTTCTAAAATGAATAATGTGGAATTTTTTAAAATATTTTTCCGTGTTCCTTTATCGCTACTTCAAACCGTAGTGTGGAGGTGTTCAGAGAATTTTGGGACACTCATAATCTTAAATAGCACATCCTATCAGAAAATACCTTGAACGCTATCACCTCTTTTTTGCTTCTCTCGTTCACCATGAACCCGGTTCCAAAATATCTATTTTTCCCACCTCTTTTGTAAAGAGTGTTTTTTCCTATTTCAACTATGTTACTACAGTGTTGTTTTATGTCTTGCAAGGCTAGGACATCCAAACCACATTTTGTCATTATCTTCTGTCATTGTCTCCATTATAATAATGAAAAAAAGTCGGTTCGTAAAATGAAAATAAACAAAAACACTAAAACGACTTAAACACACTAAAGCACAAAAAAGGCTAAATACGCATTTCGACAACTAAGTTGTTATATTCAGTAACACTAATTAAAAACCGCTTTGTCTACACACCGCAGCATAACAGAACAAGACTGTGAGTGTTGTTCTGTTACGTATTCAGCCGTTTTTGTGCTTTAGTGTGGTTAATCTGTTTCAGTGTTTTCGTTTAGTATCATACGTAGAGTACATTTCAATCCTTTGTACAAAATTTGATTATTTTTTCTTTATAAATAAGAGACATTTTGGCGGTGGCGGTAAAACTTGTGTCACTCGGTAGGCACAAACATAGAACAAACTTATAGTAATCAAACCCTTTAGCCTAACTTAACTAACAATAAGCTAAGTAAAGTAAAATAATATATAAAACATTTACCGTGCACTAATATGGCTAATGTACCTGGTACACTTCAGATTGTGGTCCTCACATTCGGAAGACACACGGTCTATATCGGATTCTTCTTTGGCATTTAAAACTAATTTTTGTGACTTCTGCAATAAGAAATATAGGATTAGATGTAAGGAAATGACAATTAACAGGTTGAACATTATGAAAGACTACATATAGGTACAACATCGATGAGTTTAAATGCAAGTAGGTACATACAGGTTCGGTCTGTTTTTACCTTGCATGCGAGCTAAAAGTCCATGTATTGAAACGAACGTTGTTGCCAATATTTATACACATGTGGGCAAGTACTGTTCGACGCTAGACGACAGGCCGATACGATCATAAGATTCCAATATAATGCATGTGTGCATGTTACAAGGGTTGTTATCTTCATTTTTAGGTATTATTCCCATTCGTAATATTCTTAAAAAAGTATCTTAAGTTAATATTATAAGAATTCCTTCAGATTTATTATTTTTATGATTGAATTTAATTTGGTTTCGCTGAAGGTCTACTTGTCGGCTCTCGTATGTACATATATCTGTTAGGTAGGTACGGTTTGGCAACTCCTTTCGTGTTATGTACGGGAAGCCGCATGCAAGATAGTCGTAGGCCAAACGTATATGTAAGTCTAGCAATTAACATGAACAAAAATATTTCTGGTTTGCGAAATTTTCAACACAATAAAACCTCTTTTAACGGGCACCTCTCAATAACGGGCAGTTTTTTTTTGGAACTCTTCTAACATACAAACAAAACAAAACAAAAAACGCCCCAAGCCCGATTTTAAAAAACGAAATATAAAATAAAATGGTTAAGTAAATACTATCAATTGGCGTAATCAAAATATTATTAGGAACAAAAAGTTTGAATATGCGATAGTCAATTTTTTTTTTATAAATGGCAACGAATATTTTTAATTAATGTTTAGGATAAAGAATGTTTTCCTGATTTTGATGATGTATAACACGTCAATTTTTCAACATAAGTTTCAAGTGTGCCGTGAATAGCAATCAAATGCATCAAGTAATAAATACTGTCATTGTGACATTTGTGTATCGGTGTGACATTAGTTCAACGTTCTGATTCTTTCTGTGGGTTTAATTCATCATTAACATGGATAGCAATCAACTGACCGACATGTTGCAAGTATACTTTGAATGTAATCGAAATAGTGCTGAAGCTGTGAGACTCTACAGTTATCGTTATCCGACAAGAGAGGTTCCAGACCGTCGTAAATTCGGAAGAATCGAACAGAATTTAAGAAAATATGGAGCCTTCAAAATGCCAAAAAGTAAGAGTCGACAGTTTAAGGAAAATACAGAATTGGATGTTCTTTTATGCGTGGATGAAAGTCCACTTTTATCAGAAAGAACAATCGATGTTGGAGCCAAGAAAACCCAAGAATTATAATTGAGAATAATTTTCAGCAAAGATTCAGTTTAAATGTATGGTGCGGTCTTTGGGGTGATCGATTAATTGGCCCATTTTTCATAGATGGCATCTTAAATCAAGCAAAATACCATCAACTATTGCGTGAAAACATTACAAACTTTTTAGATGATTTGCCAATTGCCGAGCTAAACAGAATGTACTTTCAGCAAGATGGCGCCCCTCCTCATAATGCCTTAATAAATGTTGAATGGTTAAATGCGACATTTGCTGAGAGGTGGATAGGGACCAATGGACCAATGGACCAATTCAATGGCCCGCTCGTTCGCCCAACCTTACGCCGCTGGATTTTTGGTTATGGGGCTATCTTCAAGATCAGGTTTATTTTACTAGTCCGGAAAATATAGACATTTTACGGCAAAGAATTCTGAATTCTTGCCGCGAAATACCTCCTAATTTTATACTCAACGCCACTAATGGAGTAATTAGAAGGTGTCAACTATGTCTTCAACAAATTCCAATAAAATGATATTAACCACGGCACACTTGAAACTTATGTTGAAAATTGACGTGTTATACATCATCAAAATCAGGAAAACATTCTTTATCCGAAACATTAATTAAAAATATACGTTGCCATATAAAAAAAAATTGACTATCGCATGCTCAAACTTTTTGTTCCTAATAATATTTCGATTACGCCAATTGATAGTATTTACTTAACCATTTTATTTGATATTTTGTTTTTTAAAATCGGATAGTAAATAACGGAGCTACGGCTTGGGGCGTTTTTTGTCAGCCAGCCTGTATATTAGAATTAACGCAAAATGACCTCTTAATAACGGTCACTCTCAATAACGGACACGGACAGCAAAAATTTCCCCAATTAGCGTAATTCTTTTAAAATGTGCCTCTTTGTATGATTGTTTACAAACTTCCCAGTGTCGTGTATACAAATCTTTTTATTGTGTAAAATTCACATTTCTCTGAAATTCCCGAAGCCGTAACGGCCGGTAATAAAATATTTCATAGAATTGTTATCGTTTACCACGATCAGCATAAAATTGTAAATTTAAGAAGGGGACAAAACTTAAGTGGAAATTATTAAGGGTGGTGAAAATTTTAAATTTAGTAGGTACTTGTCAACTCGCAGACAAATTTTTAATTGAAAAGTGTCGAACCGCCCAGATAAAGAAAAAAGAAGAAATCTAAAAAAATATATGTGAAAGTTGCAAGTGGTGCATTGGATCAGAATGCCTTCGACTGGTTCTGAAAAGTAAGAAATAAAAAAATACCCTAGGGTACTTTTAAAAGAAAAAGCTCTAGAAGTTGCAAAATAATTAGAACTTGTCAGGTTTAAAGCTTCAAATGGATGGTTGGAACAGTTTTGCAAAAGATGGCAAGTAACTTTTAGATTCATTTGTAGGGTAGCAAGTCAGGTAAACGAAGAAGATGTTGCAGATTGAAAAAAGAAGTTGTGTGAGATCATCCTGAAAATATTTTTAACGCCGATGGAACCGCTTCATTTTTTCGCGCTTTACCTACAAATACTTTTGCTCTAAAACAAGAGAAGTGCATTAACAGTAAAGCTTCAAAAGATCGTCTCATAATTCCGTTTTGTGCAAGTATGACTCTTCGGCGACTGGAAAATCCAACAACTCACGATGTTGCAAAGGAGCAAACGTAGATAAATTATCCGTAGAGTGGAATTCCAATCAAAAAGAATATTATGTCTGAATGGTTGATGAAGCTTGACAGAAAAATGCAACGACAAAAAAGGTAATGTGCTTCTATTTTTAGATTATTTTTAAAAATTATGTTTTTCCTCCAAATATCCTCATTGCCAACCACTTGAACAGGCGATAATAAAAGCATTCAACTCCTACTACAGAAAATATATTGTCAAAAGGCTTCGATAAAATATTGGCAAAATACCTGCTAGCTGGAAAAATCTATTAATATTGTGAGTGCTTTGATTTGGATGTCAATGGGGTGGAAATATGTCAAGATAAAAACAATAAACAACTGTTTCTTAAAAGCAAGATTTGAATAAAATGAAACCGAAAGTTTATCTCAAGAATACGATAGTGAAGACGAAGTGTCATTGTCGGAATTAATTTTGGAAAATTATTGACAAGGATCTTTGCACAGAAAATTCGGAAATATCCATAGAAAAGTGTACAGAAGAGTTTCTCGAAGAATCTAAAAGTGATGGAATTGATAGTGATAATGAAGACATAATACGTGCGTAAGTGATTGACATTAAAGACGCCTATAAAAAATTAAAAGATTTGCAAAATGTTTTTTTTTATATATATTGCGGAAGGTGTAATAGGAACAGAAAAAATGATCGATGTTGTATTTCACGTAGAGAAAGTAATTGTAGAGAAAATGGTTTCTACCTAAAAGCAAACAACAACTGATAATTTTTTTTTGATTTTTAAATATAGTTTTCCTGTTAAGGGGCACCTCCCCATAAAGGACAGTTTAAAATTCCCGGAAGCTGCCCGTTGCTGAGAGATTTTACTGTAATACCATTACAGGATGATACGCGGGTTGATTTCTCTCGTATAATATCTATCGCTAATTTTTGCTGTAAAGTTGTTGTGACACGTTGATATTTTCTATTTTTCCAAAGAGTTTTGTTATTATTTTTTTGTAACCTTATTTAGCAAAAAAAATCAGCCAGAAAATAAAAATTTAACGAAATTTTTGGACGAGGAAAAGAAATAATTCCAAGAATATTCATCAGAGGATGATTAATGCTTATGGGGAAGATGATTTAACGATAAAATTTCCATCTGAACAATTTCGATGAGGTGTGGAATTAATTGAAGATGACCCAAAATGTGAAAGCTCTGTTGAAATGAAAACCAAAACACCAAGAGAGTTGAAGTTTGTTCTTGGCATATAACAAGAGTTTCAGTGATTGCTGATAGAGTAAGGGTTTCGGAAAGCAGAGTATTAAAAATTTTGTACGAAGATTAAGGAATGTATAAGGTTTCAGCATGTTGGATTCCGTAATTCCTGACTCTAAAACAATAAGTGTATCGGCAACATATTTGAGAAGAAAACTTGATCGGTTTGGCTAAAACAAAGAGCTGTGGTGATGAAACGGGGGTATATTACTGGAACATACAAGACAAAACTCGACGCATGGGTTCAGGAAGGATTCTCATTACCAAAAAGAGACAGAAACGCCGAATTTTACTGATTAAATACATAAAAAAGAATCTAAAATAATAGAAAAGTCTATATGGAAACAATCAGAAAGTTGAAAAAAAGGCTCAAACCTATGTTCACTGAATGAAATGATGAAACTTCCTCATGATAATAGCAGAATTCACAAAGTTCGTCAAGTCCGTGAAGTTACGACGAGTGATTTTTGCATATATGGAACATTCACCTTACAACCCACACTTGGCACCGAGTAACTATTATTTATTTCATTCATTAGATAAAGAACAACTTATCAAAACAGTTATTCTTGGAAGCATAGTTTTATTGAAGAACATATGATGGAATAAATATCTGACAGTTAATGGACCATATGTTGAAAAATAAAACTTTACTTTTCTCTAAACTTTTTTCCTTCA
This sequence comes from Amphimallon solstitiale, assembly GCA_963170755.1. Classification (NCBI taxonomy): domain Eukaryota; kingdom Metazoa; phylum Arthropoda; class Insecta; order Coleoptera; family Scarabaeidae; genus Amphimallon; species Amphimallon solstitiale. The sequence goes on from OY720680.1 coordinate 37,475,137, forward strand.
TAGCTATTATAGGTGGATATTGTAAATAAATATCATCCCTGTTCATACATTTTATACTGTGCCGCAAGCTATATATGAATACTGAAAGTACTTGAGGGACATAGAGGCGTAGGAAAAGATGTAAGTTAATTGCATATAGAAACAATTTACGAATAAATATTCAGAAGCCAAGTTATATTCAATTGTACGTCATTGATGACGTTTACATGTTGTCATAACTGTATTAGAGAAACTAAAAATGTTACTTTGTTAAATTATATTTCAGTTTAATTATTTTAAATAGGAAATGTATAAATTGATCGTAATATACGCATTCATAGCAAATTAACACATAATTTCTTTGTGAATATTAAATTTCTCTCTTACATATTTTTAATAGACTAATAGTTCAATTCGGTGTTGGCAGATAAATCATATCTGTCAAAAAGGCATGTGTTGTGTATATTTTGCCTGTTAAATTTTCGTGTTTATTCTTGCTTTGCTTACATTATGAAAGACGGAAGTTGAGAAAGACTGAAGTCTTAGAGCATTTCAATTACTAAATATTTTACACTATAGTTACTGTATTGTGAATAATTTTTTTTTGGTTATATCAAATGTCACTGACAGAAATAAAAATAGATCCGGCAACATAAACAAGACGAGTCGTCATGGATCTAGTATGACGTACAATTGAATGTAACGCGTTTACTCTATAAATGTATATTTTTAAGAATGTATTTAAGATACTTACTCTTGACCTAGTGCTAATGTGCGACATTTGGTCATGCCTTTGTGCGACGATGCAAGAGATGCGAACGTAGACGTAAAGAACAATGACCATTGGAATGAAGAAGGAAAACATGGCGGAAAATATTACATAGCCGACATTTTTATTGTATCGGCATATTTTACCTTCGTGCCTACCATATTCGTACCTGCAACAAAAACGTATAATATAAGAAGAGCTGTTTTTCCCCATATATACAGGCTGTCTGTTTAAGCTCGGTCACCGGGTATATCTCGGCAACCGTTTATCGTAAAACCTGACGGAAAAAATCTTGACAGTAATACTGACCATGGGAATTTCAACAAAATGTCTTTTAAATTTTTAAAATGATCTCAAGGTGAATTAAAAATTCGATAATTTTTCATTAAATTCAAGTTTGAGATAGGTTAAAATTTTTAGTTAAGTAGGTATAACTTCGCTTTGCCTTAGCGAATTTTAATGTTTCTGGGATCATTAGATAGAGAATTTTATAGATAATTGAAGTGTATGTAGTAGGAAATTACGTGGTTAATTTATATAAATTACTTCTTTTATCTTTAAAATTTTAATTAGAACAATATATTTTTAATATCATAATATTGAAGCACATACAAGACTGAAGAGAATTATGAAAACCGGAAGTTACTAACCCCCTTTTTCTTGACGAAGACCATCCAAACAAATATATTTTTTTTATTTTTATTTTAAGAGTCTGACTAGATATTGTACATGCTTTCATTTGAATTTCTATCATACTCTTCCATTAAAAATATATCGTTCTATTTAAAATTTTAAAGAAAAAACACCAGTAATATATATAAATCAAGAACAGCGCCCCCTTTTATTATTTTGGACAACCACGTAATTTCCTACTACATAAACTTCAATTCTATGTAAAATTCTTTATCTAATGAGCCTAGAAACATTAAAATGTTATACCTACGTTTGTACACAGACACTTAAACCATTTATACATATAGACACGCCGTTTTCCGTCCCGCCTTGAATACGAACTGAAGCAAACATAACGCAGGCATGTGACGTCATGGGTGGGCTTGTTTCTGCTGTTGTTGTATGTCTAACGTCCGTTTTAACGTTATAGATACAGTGTTAATATTGATTAAATCGTTCTAATTTTAATTATGGTACAATCCTGTAGTGCATATAACTGCAACGAACGACACAAACGTGGGACAGATATATCATTTCATCGGTAAGTACATATAATAATGCTGTTATTAAATAAAGAAAACACTAGTGTTGTGAGTGTGATAATTATTATCAATTATTGTTAATTAACTGCAAATACAAATGATGAAAAATGTGTTAATTATCATGATAATTATTACTTAATAATGAACGTATTAATTTACAACACTAGTAGCGGCAAAGTCAGTAACAAATAAAATTTGAACATTGACTTCTTCGAAATAAGCATCCACTTGATAAAATTAATGTGTTACAGATTTCCTCAAGATATAATATTGAGAAAGCAATGGATCTCAGCAAACGCCATGAAAAGTTCAAACCATCGAAATATTCTAGAATTTGTAGCAAGCATTTCACGTCAGATATTAATTCCAAATTTTGTATTTACGTGTATAAAATCTCCCTCTTGAGATTTGATTAGTTTTTCAGTAAAATCGGTAGACCGGAAGTAGTAGTTTACTACTATAAAAGTAGTAAACGAGTATAAAAGTATTTAGAACATAATCTCCAATACTTTATGTATAAAAATTTTTTCAAAATTCGGACGGGAAGTAACACTTTTACTCTTAGCGAGTAGCATTTTCTTGCAAATATCTCAGAAAGTATGCATTCTGTGAGATTAAGAGACTAGAAGTACTTAGAATAGGATTTTAAATAATTTTTGTATAAAAGAATTTTCAAAATTCGGACACATTTACTCACAGGCGTATTTTTTTAAGAGGATAAATGTATTTAAAGCTTAATTTAGAACAACTTTGCATAATTTGAAATTCATATATGTATAAGAAAGTTGTGTGGTACCCACACCTCATTTTTTCTTAATAATAAAAATATACCACAAATTGCTTTGAGTTTTATTTTTGAATAACCAAAAGTAAATGGAATTGACTGGTCTTTACAAAAATTTATAGTTATTTGAGGTAAGTATGATAGGGTACGATAAACGAAGTATCTGGGTTATATATTCAAATTTTGTTTTACAAATATTCTTCAAATAAGAAGATTGGGGTTTTTAATAAATTAAAATGAAGGATTTTCTTTACTTTTGTAGTACAAAGTGTAGGTATATAGTTGCATCGTGCCCACCCGTGACGTCACCCGCGTAGAATTATGTTTGCTTCACTGCTTGATAGTTAAGGCGTGTCTATATGTTTAAATGGTCTAAGCACAGACATTCCCCCCACCCTCCCCTTTGTATGGTGGTTAGATCAAAAAGTTCCGAATGAAAATTGTATTAAAACGTCTGAATATGTTGCGAGTAAAAATTTTGACCTATCTTAAACTTGAATTTAATGAAAAATTATCGAATTTTTAATTCACCTTGACAATTGCGCCCTCTTTCGATTATTTTGGCAACTTAATATTTTTACTGAAATACCGGTCGTCCGTTTAACTATCAAGATTTTTCCGTCAGGTTGCACCATACACGGTCGTGGAGATATATGGCTGGTGGCAGAGCTTAGACAAACGGTATATAAGAATAATTATTGTTCGTCCAACAACAATTATTCCAATTAAAAAGTAACAAATTAAAGTAAGTTAAAGTTAATGTAGGACCAAATAAATAAAACGAATTGTCATCTATATTTCTCGCAAGTCTACTAAATTTTGACAGGTAGGTTTCGGCTTTTAGACCATTTTCAGTCTGAAATTGACTAAACAGGCAGATGTATTTTCATTTCAATACAATATTCACTTTTTTAATATTCCTTAAATGTACTGTCCCCTAACATCATATTTTGACATTTCCACATTTTCTAAACTTCACAACATTGTAAAGATTTTCTATTGCTTATTATTTTGACAGTGAGTACTTTATAACGGGTGTTCAGAAAAATTCGAAGTCAAATAGGTGTTGAACAAAGATTCGTATGTCCTAACTTAAGTCATGATTTGTATTCAATATTAAATGATTAAATGTCAATAGTTATCCGACAATAATTGTCAGAATCTAATATGGATGACTATTCAATTCACCTGTCATTGTTCAAATATGAACCAATAAAATAGCAAATATTTACTTTCGTATCATAGCAACAGGAAATTTCAGCGATTATATCTTCCTAGAAGGTATTCAAGTGGATATTTTAAACAAGTGAAAGTTTTTATTAATGTAACTCATTTACTAACAATATTGAAGGTACAATTAGAAAAACTAACATTACTGCAGTGCTGCAGCAGACATTCTGGAACAGAGCTATCACTGGGAGTACCCGAGGGAGTACCTTTCTCTTGTAGCTTAATACCGTCACTATTACTGACAGATGTCGAAGTTGTACATGACACATTTGTTGTTGTAAAATTTCTTCGCATTTTGGTGATAATCGACTCGTGGTGCTCATCATCAAGCTGCAAGTACGATTTTATGGAATTCAGATTTTGGTGTCCCGTTATTTTCATCAGTTGTTGCTCTCCGACTCCAGCTTTCGCCAGAGATGATACAGTTGAAGAGCGTACCGAATGATTTGATATCTTCCTTCTTTTAACATCTAATCCAGTTTTTTCAGCTAATAACTTCACCCATTTACTGATCTCACATATACCAACTGGACTGTTCTTATACCACACCGCATTCTCAACTTTATCCCAAAACGGATTCGGTGTCAAAAACATCCTTTCTGTTTTCACATTTTTTCCTCTCTTCGATTTCAGTAGATAATACAATCTAAATAACAGAAGAATATTAATTATACCGTCTTGAAATTAAATATAAATAGGTTACCTAACTGGACACATATCGGTATTGCTTTTATTCTCTATCAACCACTTGCTGCCTGTCAATGATTTAGTTCCCCCCTGCGCAGTTTTCGAAAATACTGGATTATACTCAATTCTACCAGTTCTTCTTCCCTTGTTATCGAGTTCCTCCTTGAAGTAATAGGTGAAACAGTTGCTCCCTTCTCCTCCCCGCCAAGCTAGTTCGTAAGATGCTATTAAGAAAAACTTTTTCTGTAAACCGTCTGGGGTACTCTCATCTAATATGCGTATCATATTTAAGTATTCTGGTTCTGTAAGTGCCGCCGCGTTGCTGGTTCTTTTTTCAGGACATGCTTGCAGTTTTCTTCTTGTAGCATCCCTGGCGTCACGTGCTGACTTAAATATTGCATCAGAAAACAGGTTTACGTTTATTTTCCACTTATTGAAGAACATTTCTTGAACCATTTTCGCCGTCACGTTCCACATGTGCTTGATGACGCCTTCTTTATAATCGGACCCATCTTTTTTCTTCATATTACATGCCCACGACTTTAAGATGACATTTAAGTCCACAGGAGAAGTAGATTGATCCAGTTTATAGCCTTTTGCTGTTAAAAATGTACTAAATTGTCTCCATACTGAATCTTTGGATTTCTTCGTGTTCCAAGGGATATTTTCGCAAATTTCAGCATCGATTTCGTCTTCAGATTTCGTGCCAAATCTTTTCTCAGTTCCCATTATTTAGAAACACCAGTTTTTATTCAACGAAACGAACTAAATAGGAACACGATTCCAAAAATTTTAATGACAAACATAAATGTTTTTTTTGTTAACATGGAAACGTAATCATGTGTAACTAAATTTTGAGTCATTTTAATATGAAAAATTGATTTGGTTCATTGAATAGTCTCTCGAATACGATTCGTAGTCAAAGTTGAGTCTACTATTTTTGTGGTGCTTTACACTCATGTCTTTCATAATTGCGAATACTACTCGTGCTCCGCACTCGTAGTATTTAAATGCAATCATGAAAGACATTCGTGTAACCACCACAAAAATAATCGACATAACTTTGACTACTCATGGTATTATAAGTGATAGTAATCCATATCTTTGAATTTTGAAAATGGTGGGTGTTTACTATAATTACCACAGACTAAACAATCCAAACCGGTAACTTAATCCTAGATTTTATCCAGAGTACTCATCCTTGTTTAGCAAACGTAAATTTCAATACTCTATCATGTTTGTCAGATTCAGTGAACTTGGAGATGAGATGGCGCTAGCGTAAATTGAAATGTTTGTTATGCTGTGGTTATATGTCATTCAAAACTACATTTCAAATTTGACACGTTTGACATACTTTTGCAATCCTTTGTCGTACATCGTATTAATTATATGTTGATACAAATATGGTGTCCAAGTGTTTAGTGTGCGGGTTTGGGCAGGATGAAGTTAACAAAATGCACAGGTTTCCTGCAAATCTCGACAAGTGAGTATAAATATTGTACAGTTATGCTTTAAATATGTATATTACAAAATTTCTTAGTCATCATATTAGTCCTTTTTGCATATTATTTTTTTTTTAAATTGAGGTCAAGAATATGGCAAAAGGCAATGGCGATGGTTTTTACAGGAGAAAACCTCCAAAATTATAGGATTTGTAGTCGTCATTCTACACCTGAGTCATATAAAAACAAAATGTTTGTTTTGAAAGGTGATGCTGTTTCTACATTATTTCTAGCAATTCGATATACGCCACAGATAGCAATAAACTTAACAGGAGCAGAGCCACAGCTTAGAAAATCACCAACTCTTATTACCACAGGAGAAGTTTTAAAGCCCTCCACTTCAGCAACTTTGATAGACAAACAAACAAAAAAATCTGTCAATCACCTTATTAATGCTGTTCAGTTTACTTTCCTTTGTGAAGTACATGACGGTTTTGTGAAGGAAACTATTGTTAAAGGAGTGTGCAAAATAGGTATTCCTTGGTATTGCACGCGGGAAAATGAACAAAGGAGACAGCTTAGATCTGATGTTCGTGCTATAAAAAGAAAAATAGCTAAACTAAGAAATGTATAAATTTCTTATAAACATTATTTTATAAAGTTAATAAGATAAGATTGGCATTTCCTTTGTTTAAGAAGCGCCTTTTTGACATGCTCTTTGCCTTGCAGGTTTGATACCTTTTGATTTGTGTATAATATCAATTTTATATACTATATAGGCTTATAATATTAATTTTCTAGACCTGCATATTTTTCTGTTATATATTTCATTTGCTGTTAGTTTAAGGGACAAATTTAAAATCAGCATTTTAGTAATGAACTATTGCTGAATTTGTTCCTTTTCGTACATATTAGTTTTGTTTTTATTTGTCATACTTCACAAGAATTGTATTATTATTGTCTTCTCATAACTTGTGTAATTTAATTTTATTATGTTTTATTGTATACAGCACGTGTCAATTTTCATTAGCCATAGGTGATTAATTCATGCAATACGTGACAACATGGCACCCCCTACTTTTCTCTTCAGTGCGAGCGCGACCGATGCAAGCTCAAGTTAGCAGTAGCTGTTGGACTATTGATTTGGATGTTTGTACTGCGCTTAGAAATAATATTTACGTCTTGCAAGGATTTTTCTTTTTCCTTTCAGTAAATGCAGAGAATTATTAAGCATGACACAAACAAAAGCGTCATTCTAATAAAATTAAATATAAGTTAAATAAAAAAGGATTCTGAAAATAATAATAAACAACTAGATCGCGCCGGCCATTTGATGATGACGGATTTTATTGCAGGCTATATCTCGGAACGTGTTCGCAGCTAAACATTTAATGTAGAAGTGGCAAGATCGGAGAAAGTCGCTGTGATGTCGATTGTTGCCGGGAGACACACGTTGCCACGTATTATTTGTATACGTATAAATCGCATGTAAACATTGAATCCCTATAGCTAATGAAAATAGACACATACGGTATGTATCAATAAAAACTATTATTATATCCCTATGTTTTCCTTGACAGTTTTCACTTATTGCATTATTATATTTTAGAGATGAGAGCAGATATTGGTCACAGTGATTTCCTAATCACTGTTTTCACCGTTTGCAAATTCGTGGAATCACAGTGATTACTTTCGTATTTATGATGATGGAAAGGTTCTTTTCAATAGGGGTAAATAAATATCTTTTTCATGTAAAGAAATATTTCTGTCTGCGATTCTAAGATTTACTTAACTTTAAATAATATATCAATTTAACATAAATATGTTTCACACTAGCTGTAACGTAGCAAGTCGAAGTCGATTACGTTCTAACAAAGTTAGTAAAGTTTTTTCATAATAATTATATAATAATCATTAATAATGTAGTTTAATAAATTAATAATTAAAAAGTGCCCAAGTAAACTTTATATTTAATAAATATAATATTAGAAGAGAAACTGAGATGTATTTAATTATTGCATATAGGTTGTTTAAACTGAACAAATAATAAATAAAATATGCTTCATTGCTTAGTGTTACTTTTTACCTATTTTCTGTTTTGTAAGTTATATTTACTTTATTATCCATACACATTTTGTACAAATATTTATGTACATACATGATGAACTATATAACTAAAAACAATTCATTATGTTACTTACTATATATTATTAATTTAAATCTTTTTGCACATTCGTGTGTTTTATATACATACTTATAAAACAAATTGACAGCAAATACCTACTGATATACCTAATATGAGTATATTAATATTTTATAACCTCGGTAGTTTATCAACAAATCAATAATTTTCATTATATAACGCGACTTTGTGTTAATATATTCATGTTCACTACGCATATAGTTAAACAGCTCAAAGGGCTGTTTAAAATCCAACGGCGAAACATGGGCGAAAGCAGGAACCGTTTATTTTCACCAAACCCTGGCAAACAGCTCGGAGAACGGTGATCAGAAGAGCTGTTTCAAATAAAGCGAACGGCGAAAGCAAGAACCGTTTATTTTCACCATTTGTTTTCACCGTTTATTTTCACCGCTCACGGTAAACAGCTCGGAGGAACCCTTTACCATGTGCGGTGAAAATAAACGATGAAAATAAACGATGAAAATAAACGGTGAAAACAAACAGTGAAAACAAACGGTGAAAACAAACGGTGAAAATAAACGGCTCCTGCTTTCGCTGTGATTAAAAGAGCTGTTTAAAATCACCACGATTTTGAAATCACCGTTTGCTTTAGAACGGTGAATGAAAAATCACCGTTAAGACCATCTCTATTATATTTCTTTTAATCTTATATAGAGTAGTAGTTTATTGTGTCTAATAGGTCACCGTTAGAGGGATGTTATAACACATGTAAGTAAAAGATTAATATTTTTATTTCGTATCACGTATTTAATATGTAACACCACAAAATTACACATAAGATGCTCAAACTATGGCTATAATTGTGTATGTTTCTGTTACATAAATAACGTATTTAATAAGCGTATTCTAAAAACAAGCTCATTTCAAATTTCGCGCCAATAGCGCCAATATGCTGCTTGCGCCATCTGCGTACCAAGTTCACTGATGTGTGACAAGGATAGAAGATCTGGGATATCTTTTTTTCAAGTAGTTGCCAGTCTGGGTTGTTTAGTCTGTGATAATTACTATTATTTTCTAAATGGTCAAAAGAACTAACTATGAACAGTGGAAGTACTCACTTTTAATTATAATAATTTTCAGTGTATTGCCGACGAATTCACATGATACAGCGGTCTTTATTAGTTTAGCGTTTTTGGTGACAGTGCACATAACGAGACACAAACGCATAATGTTGATAGATTGGTTATGTTATGTATGCGTCTATAATTTGAATTTAACTATGACAACTGTAAGAATTTGAAGTTTTCCAAAGCTTAGCATGTACAGTTACAAACAGTTTCTTTTGCCTAATGTGCTGGGATTTTGAAGTACAAACGTCAATAACTGATGTCAGAAATACTGGTGAAATCATTGTCAAAAACACAAAGTAAGACGGAAATGGACTGACTAACAATAGTTTATTCAAAATCACATTTTCTCTTAAGTGTTTTATTAATATTTAGTCATTCCACCATTTCGATTTATAACATCTGCTACTCTTCGCGGCATAGAATTAAATAAACTTATATAATATGCGTCAGATCCGAAATATCATCCCACGAATTATAAATTGTTTCCAGTAAATCTTGCATGTTTTGTGGTCGACCATTTCTTCTTTGAATATTACGAGTCAATAGTCCCCACACGTTCTCCATTAGGTTTAAATCTGGGCTACAACTTGGCCAGTCAAGCACATGAATATTATTTGCATTAAACCATTCGGTCTTACATCTTCATCAAAAAAAGCAGATATTATGTCCAGGCTGTTGTTGAAAAATATACAATACCACACCGAAATGTTAAAGTGTGAATTGCTCGAATTAGTGAGACGCAATAAACCAGAACTTGAATATTCCATAGACAATTATGCAGCAAGTTTAGGTCATTCGGTATTAAGGTTACCTCCATATCATTGTGACATTAACCCAATAGAAATGAATTGGAACATAGTGAAAAGAAAAATGTTGATGGGAGTTGCAATGGTGAGGCTTTAATTTTACAGGCGTTTGATGAAATTACTACGAATTTGTGGCAAGCAGAATGCAAACACGTACAGAAAATAGAAAAAGAATACATCGAAAGGGACAAATTAATGGATGTTCATGAAGAATGTATTATTAGATTGGGTGAATCAGATTCAGATATCGATTGGTTACAATCAGAATATGTTGATACATAATTTTAAAAATTATGTAGTATATACAGGGTGAGTCATTAGTAGCCGCTTCTTCGATTGCTCTTTTGCGTTTTAAATAAAAGAAAAAGCAATTAGTGCAAGATTCATGGTTGCTTGTGGCGCATATTGTAAAAATACTTTAAGCTCTGACGCGCTTCCGGTTTCACCGGAAATGCACGGAACGTAATTTTTTTAAACGACTCACCCTATATATTTTTGAATTTTCTTGTGCTGCTTTAAATTCTCTGTTGAACTGTTTCTTCTATTTCAAAATTGAGCCAATAGTTTTTGAGTTATTAATTTTTTTTGAAAATATTTGACCAAAACCCTTGTTCAGAAGAAAATCATTTTCACATTGTTTTTAAAAGTAAAAACATTAACTTTGGTGGTGCTTGTAGCCAAGAAAATTCTGCATCATTTGGTAAAGTTGCACTCGACAATACCTGAAAAAACTTTGTTTTTTCAAAGCCTACTTCCTGAAATTTTCACATATCAAAAACTTATTTTTTTTAAATGGAACACCCAGTATTTTATTGAGGCATTTTGTTTCTTTTTTATTCTCTTTCATTTTTGTTAACAATGTCCTATACTTATCTTATGTAATTTCTGAGATAATCACTGCAGGAGCAATTAGCGGTCAATTCAGGAACTATGGGTACTGTTCTACGTACCCAAATATTTGTCCAATAAAGGCTGGAATGCGGCTGACTGCCTGAGTCAACTGCTAAAGAAAGGCGATATACATTTATGCCAAACTTATAAAAGCATCGCTATTAGTTATCATCCAAATGAATTATTCTTATGAAGAGTTAATAGATATGATTGACGTTTTGGGTGAATCTGAAAGAAACTCTTTGCTAGCATCCAGACTTTATGCACAGCGATCCCTGGTAGAAGTCAACCGAAGCCAGAAACCTTCGAAAGTATAAAGTGGACGGTTTGCGTGAACAGAAAGTATTGAATATGAAAGAAAGAGCGCAAAAAGCAATAACTGGTGAGGATACGATGTTTATGGTACTTGCGAGTCGAACACCCCCATACTAGTACAACGAAAATTAGTCGTCTGTTAGATGTACGTCAAATTTGAGAATCCAGAATAATTGGGAAACATGAAATTCACCCGTAGCATATTCATACACAGGATTTAGATGAAAGATATTTTCAGAATCGCTTACATTGTTGTCAAATTGGCAGCAGATAAATTATCCTGGCTTTCTCAATTTTTTGTTGTTTACCAACGAAGCCACCTTCTATTAAAGTGAATACGTTCATCGTCACAATTTCCGTTATTATAACACATAAAGCCCCCCACTTTATCACACCTGTAAACTTTCAAAATCGTTGGTCATTAAAATTGTGGGGAAGAATAGTAGGTAGTTACATAATTGGACCATATTTCTTTGATGAAAATGTTAATGGAGGAGAGTATCTTCGCTATCTACGGACGGATTTTCAAAACTTTTTGAATACATCTTCAAATATGTTAGTAAACATAACCTTTATTTTATTTCAATGTTAGCCAACAGAGTCAAAAATTAAATACTAGAACTGGACATTGCCGGAATTAAAAAATTGAAATGCGATGCTCTTCATTCTGTAAAATTATTACTTTTGGGATAGTTGGATTTAACATTTACTTTGTTTGACAGTTGACTCAGGAAGTCAAGCGCCATTCCTGCCTTCCATTGGTTGAACGAATATTTTGGTACATAGAACATCAGCGCTCGTAGTTCTTTAATTGACTGCTAATTGCTCATATAGTGATTATCTCAGAAATTACAAAAGATAGGTATAGGACATTGTTAACAAAAATGAAAGAGAATAAAAAAAGGAACAAAATGCCTCAATAAAATACTGGGTGTTCCATTTAAAAAAAATAAGTTTTTGGTATGTGAAAATTTCTGGAAGTAGGCTTTGAAAAAACAAAGTTTTGGGAGGTATTGTCGAGTGCAACTTTACCAAATGATGCAGAATATTCTTGGCTATGAGCACCAACAAAGTTAACGTTTTTACTTTTAAAAACAATATGAAAATGATTTTTTTCTGAACACGTGTTTTGGTCAAATATTTTCAAAAAAAAAATTAATAACAAAAACTATTGGCTCAATTTTGAAAAAGAAAAGACAGTTGAACATACAATTTAAAGCAGTACAAGAAAATCCAAAAATATATAGGGTAAGTCATTTAAAAAAACTTAAGTTCCATGCATTTCCGGTGAAACCGTAAGTGCGTCAGAGCCTAAAGTATTTTTACAATATGCGCCTCAAGCAACCATAGATCTTCCACTAATTGTTTTTTCTTTTATTTAAAACACAAAAGAGCAGTCGAAGAGGCGGCTACTAATGACTCACCCTGTATAGTGCAATGTATATCATGTCACATCAATTAATTCTTGTTTTACTTTACTATCTTTGAATAAATGACATATATATTTGTTGTTTGCTCTAAATTTTTTCAAATATCATGTATATGCATATTTAAATTATAAGATTACGACTGATTTAAATACTGGCGCGCTCGGTTTTTGTCTGGGAATGTACGCAACAAACCGACGGTGCTACTCGAAGGGTCACGTTTTGTTGGTTTGACAGTAATTACTTAAAAAACAGCCTACTTTAATATGGTATGATTTTGAAGGCACGGTATATCGTAACACTTTTTTTGAAATGATAAAATATAGAAATACAATGAAATGTTTGAAGCGTTGATAATTGCTTAGAAAATACGTTATTTTGTATTAGATTTGAACAAGAAAATATATCAAAATCCGAAGATAGTTCTGTAATAGCTTTTCATTATAACTAAAGTTGACAAGGGTATAGCATTAAAGAAATATATGTCTCAGAAGGTGTACGGGCAAAACGCACTAAGAGTTTAATGGTCCAAACGACATCAATGTAATAAATAAACATAAAATGCAATTTATTTTCACCCAGGTAGTTTATTATAAAAAATGTTGCCCAAATGATATTGTTTTTCTCTTTGGAGATTATGAAATATGTATGAATGTGTAAAATATATATACTATTTATTGCACTATTAGGAACTGGCGTTGTAATATACAAGTTGGGGTAATAAATATCACCTAAATCTTAGTAAATAAAATAGAAGAGAATTTCAGTTGCTATTTTTGAGTAATAAATAATATTATTTTGTAAACAAATATACAATTACAATGAATAAGACAGTATAACTAAATACAAATAATAATTAATTACTAAATAACAATAACTGTTGGACTTTCCCTATTTAATATTTAATATTTAATATAACAATTGTTTCGCGTTACAAAAATATTCATAACTAAAAAACGGGGGTCCTAGGTCGAATCTTTTTCCCCAAAAACTTCTTTATTTTGTGTACAATTGCTTCGCAAGTTGTATAGTTTATTTCAAATTATAATAATATAACTTTGAACGGCCCTAATGCTTTTATTGCACCACCTGCGGCAATAACTACCTGGCCGCTCAGTACGATTATCTTTTTCGCAAGGACCGGTATCTCTACCGGTCCTTGCGAAGACGAAAATCTATCGGAATCGTTCGGCTATTGCAGACTTAAATCCGAGTGACAGTTTGTAATTAAAAAGAAATGTCATATATACCTATAATATTCTATTGTATAATAATATAACAGTTATGGGCAAACGAAAATTGTCTTATTATAAAACATCAACAAAACAAAGAAGTAACCATGCAAATCGTATGAAAAATGAAAGTACGAGGTAAGTAATTTTTAGTCTACAATTTTATTTACATTATTTTGATATTTGTTAATTCCATTTAGTTTAACTCCACTTACTCACACCCCTTTGCGTCTACCCGTCCCGCTAGTAATATAAATTGCATAAGTTTCTATTTGTTGGTGAACGCCCCTCCTAAGTAGTGAATTTTATTTAAAATTTACATAAGTGTCAAACGGCCTTAATAAACAGATTTTGCAGACCAGGGAATGTTGCGAAAGGAAAAATCTACAGATCATTCCACTGTTCTAATTGAACAAGTTGTGGCAGATATTAGTCAAAGAATGGATGCGAGTTCTAAAAAATCTTTACGGTCCTTATCACCCCAGACAATCATCACTTGGTACCTGTCAAAGGCTTGCAAGAAAATTCTTCATATACAATCATACAAAATAACTCATGAACTGTTACATCTGGATTTTCCTAGTCATATCCAGTACTGTGAATGGTTCAATGAAATTTTAAACAATGACGTTATCTTGGATATCACTTTCTTCAGTGATGAAGCACGGTTCAATCTCAGTGGATATGTAACTCCACAGAACAATAGAATTTGATCTGCAGAAAATCCTCATATTTTCATAGAGAGGCCGTTACATCCTCAAAAGATCGGTGTATGGTTAGCGATGTTAAGAAGAAAAATCATCGGTCCTTTCTTCTTCCATCAAAATATTGATGGGAATGCCTATCAAAATCTAATTTTAAATCCTTTTAGTGAACAACTTCACAATGATGAGTTGCAACGTGGTTATTTCCAACTGGATGGTGGTACAGCCCACACTGCGCAGAGAACATTAGATTATCTGCAACAGCTTTTCGGGAACAGATTGATAACTAGAGACCGTTGGCCTCCTCGGTCACCAAATTTGACCCCTTTGGATTATTTCATGTTTTGGTTATTTAAAGAATAAAGTTCATTCTAACCGTACCTAAAATATCAACATTAGAAAACAATTTTATTGTAATTATCTCTTAATAAATTGACTAAGATTGTGCCCTTTTTCATTTTTTTTTATGTTACGCCTATGATATAGAATATTTACAGCCTCAAAGATTTGACTAGTACTTGGCACCAACTTAAAGCAAAAATAGAAGTATAAAAGTGCATACAAATTTACGATTTTGAGTAATATTCCATTAAAAGTAAATGTTTAGATGACACTGCATTTAATTTGTAAAATAATTAGAGAGCTCAAAAGTGGAATTTGTTTTATTAAAAGAACGATGATGGCTTATAGTTTTGCCTTAGACTATAACAGCCATGCAAATTATTTACAGCTCTAAAAATATATATTTCCTTTTACATCGAAAGCATTTTAAAAGTACCAATCCTTTCGAAACGTCTCCTCATAATTAATTCGTTTTAAGAGGCTATAGTATAAGTAGAGAAATTATATTAACCCTTAATAAATTGAATTTACCTTATCTGACTCGATAGTAACGTATTGCATTATTTACCTACCTCACAAGAAAAGTTTGTCCGAAAAATTCAATTTATTTTAATAATTGTTTTCTTGTCAAAGTCCTGTGAAAAATGGCTAGAGGAAGGTTAAAGGTTAACTACAAAACGCGGCAAGTTTTTTAATACTTTGGAATTGACATTTAAGGTGTGTAATCGATAGCTCTGATAAAGTAGGTTAATGTTGTTTTAATGTAATTCTATTATTTACCAACTGAGTTCATTAAGTAATTATAATTTACTTAGAAATTTCATCTCTGTGTTTAGTTTTATTTTTATTTATCTTGCCCGCTAGCATAGACAAGAGATTATACTTGGGCTATCTGATCGTTGATATCTGTCTGTTGTTTATACATTTCTTAAAATATGTGAGATGTCTACTTTTAGTAATACTGATTGAAAAGTAAACACACACACCAATACACCACACAATTCATATATCGTTTTTTGTAAATAATGTTTTGAGAAAAGTCGATCACCACGATACTCTAAACTACCAACTTAATTACGTGGCATTTTGACATAGGCATTCCATTGGGCGCACAGTGGTTAAGTCATTTTTTTTTTGAGAACTAGAATAAATATGATTTATATCAGGTTTGGCAGTATAAATTACTGTCATTATGGCTTATATCAAAATACAAAAAGAAAAACAGAAGTAAAACAATTGTCAAGAGGCAATGGATAGTTTGGACTTAGTCATACTTAAAATTAACAATTCGACATAATTTCAATTTTTACTTTCTTAGTATTGTGATGACGAAAATTTTCGACCTCGAGACTTTTGCAGATGTCCACGTTTTGAAGTCCCCTGATACCGAAAACTGGTTTTAAAAAAATGTCTCTCTCTCCCTCTCTCTCCCTCCCTCTCTCTCTCTCTCTCTCTCTCTCTCTCTCTATCTCCCTCCCTCCCTCTCTCTCTCTCTCTCTCTCTCTGCATGTCTGTCAGTGTGTGTGTGACCACGATAGCGGTCAAATGGCTATAGATATCAATTCCACATTTTGTATTTACGTGTATAATCTCCCTCTTGAGATCTGATTAGTTTTTCAGTAAAATCGGTAGACCGAAAGTAGTAGTTTACTTCAGTGAAAGAATTGAATTTTGCCAATATTTCGTCAATTCCTAAGTTTAAACAAATTCATAAAGAATTTAAATGTACTCAAAATTAAATTTAAGAAGGATTTTATTAAAAAAGTTTTTCGAAATTCCTACCGGAAGTAGGTCTTTTACTCTTATCGAAAATAAGTTTTTTGGAAATATTTAGCAAAAAACATACTTTTTAGATAGGTACGTTACGAATATAAAGGTATTTAGAACTTAATTTTCAATACCTTTTGTATAAAAAAAATTCAAATTTGGACCGGAACTAGCACTTTTACTCTTACCGAATAGTGATTTTTTGCAAATATGTCGTAAATTATGCATTCTATATATATTTATCAACAGTACAAAAGTATTTAGAGTTGGATTTGGAATATTTTTTGCGTAAATGTAATTTCAAAATTCGGACCGGAAGTAACACTTTTACTTTTAGCGCGTAGTACTTTCTTTCGAATATCTCGCAAAGTGTGTATTCTATAGCAATTTGTTAAGAGAATAGAAGTATTTATAATAGGATTTTGAATAATTTTTATTTAAAAAAATTCTTAAAATTCTATAATTTGAAACTCTCACACGTATAAGAAAGTCGTGTGGTCGCCATTCCTCATTATTTAATTTTAATTAAGGGAATCGTTACAAGTACCTAAATTAAAGAATTGTTCAAAAAGGGAACGTAACATTGAGGGACAGTTTATCGTAAGACATAAATTAAATTTCAAAATAACATTTTTCATTCGTTAACTCGCAATTTGTTATTTCGAATCGAATTGCGTTGACACTTCTTTTGTTTATGTATAAAATTAATCGAGATAGAATTTCTGAAAGAACACATCCTCATATAATTAGATGTCATCGTCATGACAGCAACCCACGCAAAGATTCGCATAACAATATTAACAATATTAATGATCAGTTAAAATAAAATCAAATAAAATATACTAGCAGTCCAAAAACCCATTTTAATAACCGATAACTTATTTTATATAAAACATTTTTTCGCAGTCTCGAAGGAATTAATGAAAATTATAATAATATGCTGTTATTAAGTACCTAGCGACACAACATAAGCCACTCGGGTGTTAATATTTAATAATAATATAATAATATTTATAATAATATAATAATATTAAATGCAAAAGAAAGAAAAATACCGAGAAAAACACTTTTCTATCATGTGATAAAGGTTTTTCTTATCCTTTACTTAAGAAATTACATTTTGTGTTTTTGTAGTACTCTAAAACTTACAATGACGTTTCTATTATTTTTGTGTAGTATTCTATTTCCAAAATCTTGAAGGGATATAACGATTTTTACTAAGGGGAATATTTTCATCGCATTTTCAGTTTCTTACGTCATTTGTTTTTTTTTTGTTGTTGTTTAAATGAAAGCCTATAATTTTTTAAATTGATTTCGATAGTACTTTCACTTCCATATCCAACTATATAAAACTGTTAACATGTTAGATTTGAAACAACTTGAGAAAAAGAGTCTTCAAGTTGAAATATTAAAAATTCATTAAAAGAATCTAGTCATGTAAATTTGATGGAATGATTCAAGCCATTTGTTTTTATTATAAAATTATAAAAATCGAACTATAAGTTTACTATCTACTCCATTCAAAGTTAATAATTACATTAAAACTAAATTGATTAATCAGGAGAAAAACTCTAACAATAACATCAAACACAAAAATAATCACAGAAATAACACTTTTCAAATTACACTTACACTAAGTATTCAAAATGACGACCCTGCACCATCTGATACTACCCAAGACGATTATAAAACTCATTTCTCACTTTCTGAATAGTCTGAGCTGATATTAATCCAATTTCATGTCGAATTCTGTGTTTGAGATCTTCTAAATTCTTAGGTCGGTTTTTATGCATTTAATTTTTTGTGCACCCCATAGAAAGAAGTCTAATGGCGTTAGATCTGGCGACCTACCGGGCCATTCCATCGAACCTTTTCTTCCTATCCATCTTTCTGGGAGACCTCGTCCAAGTAGCGTCGCTCATTAAATGCGTAATGAGTAGGGAGCGGAATCGAGCGAGCTAAACTACCACGGAGCCACAACCGTGAAAAGAAATAATGTAAACAACTGCGTGTTGTTTACATTATATCTGAATAGCACTAATTCATAGGGCCAACTGTAACATCTGCTTACTCCAGAGAATCAGAGAAAAAACTGCCATAAAATAAGGAATTTTATGAATAAAATCCTTTCTTCATCGGCGTAGGTACAAGGGTGACGAGTTTTAAAATTCATTATATTTACCTTATATTTCGCAATATAATATGTATGTTTCAATAACATACGCGTACATTTTTAGTTATCATTTATTTAGATCTAGAACGTTGTTTATGTTACTTTTTCTGAGATAAAAATTAATTGTCATTGATTCCGAAATTTATTGCAAAGTTTTTAAAATATCGTCACTTAGCTTTGCTAAAACATACACAGAAATAGTTTTCATGCAGAGAATTTCGATAGTTTACAAAATTCCGTTACATGTTTAAATGACGATGCTCGAAGTATTTCTGAGTGCAAGGAACTAACACAAATCCCAAATTTAAAAAATCAGTTGTTATTCCTTCAGGAACACTTTGGAAATTTGCCTAAACTAATGACATATTTTGAAAATCGAATCTCAAATTAAAAAATGAAGTGTGGCCACCACACGACTTTCTTATACGTATGAGCGTTTCAAACTATACTATATTTTTTTTACATAAAAATTATTCAAAATCCTATTCTAAGTACTCCTGTTCTCTTAATGAATCGCTATAGAATGCATACTCAGCAAGATATTCGAGAAAAGGACTACTCCCTAAGAGTAAAAGTGTTACTTCCGGTCCGAATTTTGAAATTTCATATATTCAAAAAATATTGCAAATCTAGCACTAAACACTTTTGTATTCTTGATAAATACATATAGAATGCATAATTTACGACATATTCGCAAAAAATCGCTATTCGATAAGAGTAAAAGTGGTAATTCCGGTCTGAATTTTGAAATTGTTTTTATGCAAAAGATATTGAAAATTACGTTTTAAATACTTTTATACCCGTAACGTACCTGTCTAAAAAGCATGACATGCGAAATATTCGCAAAAAACTGATTTTCGATAGGAGTAAAAGACCTACTTCCGGTGGCAGCTTCGAAAAACTTTTTAAATAAGATTGTTCTCAATTTTAATTTCAAGTACATATGAATTCTTTATAAATTTGTTTAAATTTAGTAGTTGACGAAATATTGGCAAAATTTAATTTTTTCACTGAAGTAAACTGTTACTTCCGGTCTACTGACTTTACTGAAAAACTACTCAGATCTCAAGAGGGAGATTAGACACGTAAATATAAAATTTGGAATTGATATCTACAGCGGTTATCGTGGTCACATAGAGACACACAGACATTTTTTAAAAACATCTTTTTCGGTATCAGGGGACTTCAAAACGTGGACATCTGCAAAAATCTCGAAGTCGAAAATTTCACATTACTCCCTTATACTACGTATAAGAAAGTAAAAATGGATTAACCACATTAGATGTGGCTATTAATAATTCCAAGTGACTTAGACGCAGTTTTTAATAGAAATCCAGATTTAATAACATTGCGGCAATTGTGTATGCTAAATACGCTGAAATAAAGGAATATTTCCAGTACGCACCTATAGCCAGTTGCGATGTAGAAGGGACGTTTTCTATCTACAAGGATGTACTTAATTCAAGGAGAACAAGTCTTACAGAAGAGAAAATGAACAAAAGTAGGGTATTTTGTATTTTATAATCACCAGCCACTTGTTATTCAATTATATATAATAGCGCGCCCATGGGCGATGAGTCATGACTCGCTCGATTCCGCTCCCTAGTAATGAGGTGGAGCACCAACGTACTGTAACCAATACTATTATTTGGTAGGTCAGGGCTGTTTGCATTAGGAAATAATGCAGCTAATGCAGGCAACAATTCGAAGGGTGATATTGGAAGAATATGTCACCAAGAATTCCTGTCCATAAGTTAACTTTCGGAGGATATTGTGTATGAATTTCCTGCACCAATGGGGATTTTTCCTAACCCAATATCTACAATTGTGTCTATTAACCGTTCCAGTTAAATAAAATGTTGCCTCATCCGAAAATAAAATACGCTGAGAAAACAATAGATTGCGAAGACAAATTTCCATTATTTGTTCACAGAATTCATGCTTATGATCTTTGTCATCTTCTGCCAACTCATGAACCAATTGCAGCTTATAACGGTGAAATTTTTGAATTTTCAAAAGTTTCAGAACTGAAATATAGCTTGCATTGTGGTCCAAAGCAATACTTCTTTTAGATGGATTTTGAATGTTTTCAATTTTTAGTAGACTGGACGTCCAGTTTTTTGAAGATTTTTGTCATGTTCCTGAAATTTCTTATTAATCTTACTAATTGTTGATCCGGATACTTTTTTCTAAAAAGTGGACACACTTCTTGATGTGTTCTAGCTCTCTCGCCATAACCAATAATTACACTGGGCAACAAATTTTCGAAAAGTTCATGCTTCCAAGCTGAAAATAGTCATTTCTTAATGAATTCAATGTGCTGAACACGAAAATGACTAAGAAAAAGCTGAATTGGCTACGGGTTTTCTGTTATATGTACGCATATTTCAGAAAAAGTGTACTTATGTCAATATTATAATACATGGTAAGAAAACATTTACGCATATTTCAGAAAAAGTGTACTTATGTCAATATTATAATACATGGTAAGAAAACATTAGTCTGCTTCCGGCTTTCGACTTCTTTTGGCCTGCCGTTTGTAGTGCACTTGTGGAGCATCTCTACTGATTGTCCAACAATAGTCAGCTAGCATTGACGTAGACCATTTGCCTTGGTACCGTTGCTCCATGGTGGCAATGTCCTGATGAAAGCGTTCGCTGTGCTCATCGCTGACCTGCCCGCAGTTATCAGGAAAGAAATCTAAGTGGGAATCAAGAAAGTGGATCTTTAAGGACATATTGCAGCCGAATTCATGAAACAAAGCCAACATATCCTCAACCAGACACTTGTAATTTTCTGCCTTGTCATTCCCCAGGAAGTTTGCTGCCACTTGATAGAATGCATCCCAAACCTGTTTTTCTTTACCTTGAAGAAGTTCCTCAAACTTGGGGTCTCGGAAGAGCTGTCTAATTTGAGGCCCCACAAAGATGCCCTCTTTAATTTTGGCTTCACTGAGTCGAGGGAATTTGTCATGCAGGTACTTGAATGCTGATCCATTCTTATCCATGGCTTTTACCAAGTTTTTGACAAGACCGAGTTTGATGTGTAAAGGAGGAATGATGATTTTGTGTGGCTGTGCCAATGGTGGGTGCTGTACATTCGTTTCTCCAGGCTTAAAAAATGCTCTCGGAGGCCAGTCTTTCTTGATGTAGTGCAAATCGATTGCTCTGCTGTCCCACAGACAAAGAAAACAGCAGTACTTTGTGTATCCCTGCTGCAAACCCATCAACAGAGATACTACCTTCAGGTCAGAACATATCTGCCAGCCATACTTGCTGTAGTTAATCGTCTCCAGTAGCTGCTTTAGATTGCCGTAAGTCTCCTTCATGTAGACCGCATGTGCAATAGGTATGGATGGAAGCTGGTTCCCATTATTCAACAAAACCGCCTTTAGGCTCAGTTTTGAAGCGTCTATAAACAGCCGCCATTCGTGGGGATCATGTGCAATACCGAGAGCTTGTAGTAGACCATCAATATCGCAGCAGAACACAAGGCTTTCTTCTTTCTTAAAGAAAGATTCGAAGAGCTGATGGCGAGTGCGAAATGAAGTCACTCGGACATTCTGTTCCAGAAGATTCCACTGTCGAAGTCTTGAGGCCAGTATCTCCGCTTTGCTTTTCGACAGATCCAAATCGCGAACAAGATCGTTCATTTCATCCTGGGTAATTTTATGTGGTGCAGATGTTTCGTCAAAGCACGAAAAGTCATCATCCTTACTGCCACGTTGAGGAGAACTCTCCGACGCATGGCCATCCTCATCGTCTGAACTGATAGAAAAATCTGTAGGAGGTTCTGGAATTGGGAGTCCTTCGCCATGAGAGACAGGTCGCAGAGCAGATGGTATGTTAGAGTATTCAACTGTCCACTTCTTCTTCTTGGTGATGCCTCCAGAAGCTGGTCGTACCATACAGAAATAACAGTCGTCAACGTGATTGGTGGGCTCCCTCCAAATCATGGGCACAGCAAATGGCATTGCCTTTCTTTTGCCATTAAGCCACTGTGAAAGATTTACGGCACAAGTGCGGCAGCATACGTGTGGGGCCCAGTCTTTGTCCTGGTCGCCTATCTTGCAACCAAAATACAAATGATACGCTTTCTTAACTGTTGCACTGATGTTCTTTTTCTGTGCAGCAAATGTCACTTCTCCGCAAATATAACAGAAGTTATTTGCACTATTAACACAGTTACGAGGCATTGCTACTGTTTAGTTACTTTACACTATAGCAATCACTTATGTATGCTAGAGCTTCGAAAAATATGCGCGAATGAACGGACATTGCACGAGTTAACTGTCACGTCGGCCATTTATAAATAAACTATAATTAGCTATTGCTTGATATTGCGCAATCAATTTCGCAACACTCTCAATGGAAACTTACAGTAAATGCTGCATTAACTTCTTTGCATGAAGGGGTGATGCAATATGACGCAAAATTTCGTAATTTTTCACTAAATTGCATTACATTATGCAATAGCATCTATACAATGGACAAAACGTCAATATCTCTTGAACGTGAGCCAATCAACTTTTTTCAATGTGATATTCGTGTTCAGCACGTTGAATTCATTCAGGATTGGGTACTTTCACCTAAGAAGCAATTTCACTGTTGACCAGTGTTATTAACAAAATAGTGTGCAAAAGGTAAATTATTCTAATTTAGAAAAGGAAAATAACTCTATTGTAATACGAACAAATTATTTTATTCTGACAGCTGTAACTAATGTTTTTTGTTTTAGGCGCGGTAACTAGATTCATTTTGCTTATATAATGAATTTTTAATATTTGAACTTTAAGACATTTTTCAATTTTTTTTCAAGTATGACATATTGAAAGTTTAATATCGTTGGATACGTTTGGAAATCAATTAAAAATTACAGGTTGTCATTAAAAAAAAAAAGTCAAAAGGTGACGTCATAACATGAAAAACAAATGATATAAGAAACTGAAAATGCAGTGAAAATATTCCCCTTAGTTAAAATCGCTATAGGCTTTCGAGATTTTTTCTAAAAATGAATATTAAATTAAGTTAATGCCTTTATCCGTTACTTTATTTCCACACTGTATAACTCACGTTATATATACAATGTTTAATGGAATATGAAATATACTTAAATTTATTTCAATCCCTCGTTTAACATTAGAGCGGGTGTCTACCCTTATGATTCTCAGGAACTACTGGAACGATCCACTTAAACTTTTTTAAATGACCTTTGGGGCGAGTCTAGGATGTGCGTCAAAATTATTGTTCACAATGCGGGGTTTGGCAAGGTGCCAAAAACTGCAAAATTTGTATAAAGTAAAGGTGATCCTCATGAGCAAATCATAGTTATATTACAACATGAAAAATCTTCATTAGAAGCGATTTTATTCAAATTTTTCGGAACGCCAGTAGTGTAAAATAGTATTTGATGCAATAAGGCATCGTCAATTTTTGAAATAGAAGGTTGAAGTTCGGATACTAATTATTCTACGACTCAAGTCTCAGGAAAATTTTTCCATTTTTAAAAATCTTGTCTAGATCAGATTTTATTTAAACATTAAAGTTCAGACAGTTTTCAAAAATACGAGTTTTTTTTAAACCTCACGCACTTTATGGCAGTTTGTTCAAATCCGAATGGCGTAATTTATTTTGTTTTTAATTTAACAATCAGTTGCTGTGTTGTAAATAAGAGGTGTCGAAAGAACAACCTATGGACATTTTGGCATTTATATAGTATAAAATATTTAGGGATAATTATAGATCAGCATTTAAGTTTTAAAGAAAATACAAAGCATATTCTAAATAAAATGTCTAAAAAAAAGTAGGTTATTTAACTAGAATAGGTCAAAATATGTCAACATATATTAAGCTGACTCTATATAAATCGCTAATTTCGATACACATGGAATCCTGCACAAGTCTTCTAATTAAATTAACTAATTACGAAACTCAGCAAATGCAAAAAAATACAAAATAGGGCTATAAGAGCAATTTTAAAATGTAACAAATATACATCAGTTGCATTAATGCTGAGGACATAATTAAGGAATGTGCCACAAAGAATAATATACAAAACAATGTTATTCATTTACAACAGTAAACAAGGTGTTACGCCATCGTATATTAGTCAGAAATTGATTTATGTACATGAAACGCATAAATATAATACAAGAATCATCAATGATTTCTTTATAGAAAAAGTAAATAGATCATCAACGGCTAATAATGTTTTTGTTAATGGTCTAAAAATGTTTAACAGCCTGCCGTATGACATAAAACATTGTAATAATATAAATAGGTTTAAGAGACAACTGTCATTATATATTTTAGATAAATGTATATAAATAATCTAAGTGTATGTAAATAGCGTTATGCTAATAAAGATATATTATTACATTATTATTATTATTAACTTGTTATACAAGCTGTCTACAAAAAAACGCCCCAGCTCGTAGCACCTTTATTTGAAATCTGATTGTAACAATCGACATACCAAATTGAACGACTTAAAAAGTACTATTAGAGAAATATCAAATTTTATTTTCAGCTACTCAGTTCGTCAAGGACCGATATTCAACTTTTTTATGTTAAATGGCAACCTGCTACTTTTTTCACAGAATTTGATAGATTTTTTTCTGCATTCAATGATGTAGCACAATACAGTTTTTTTGTTTTATTTCAATTTGTTAAAAAATAAAAAACATTGTGTTTAAATGTACTACCACTTTCCAATAATCATCTCACCCTTAAAGAGACCGGTACTGTAACCATGACAACCATAGTATGAAGTTGTGTCAACCATAATATGTCTAAAATTAAAAGACTTTGATGGCACCTTACATTAAATGAGAACGTTCTCACATTCAAGGTATTTTCAATAAAACAACCATTTAATAATACAATGATTTTTTTCAATGAAATGAACTTATTTTAACAAAAAATTAATGGAAATGCTCAAACTGGGCACCGTCCCTTACAAGGCACTGTCGACACCTGGGTATCTCATTAACGTAGCATTCGTTAAAACTTCTCGAGACATGCGTCAATTATTCGATTTCGCAAAACTTTGACTGTATCAGGAGGTGTGGTATAAACAATATCTTGCAAATAGCCCATGAAGAAAATATCCATCGGGGTCAGATCACAAGAAGAACGAGCTGGCCACAAAATAGGTCCGTATGTTCCCATCCAACGATCTCCAAATTCTCTATTCAAAAACTCTCTATTGATTATGACGTTGTGTGGAGTAGCCCCTCTTGTTGAAAAACTAAATTATTTCTTTCATTTAAAGTTAAATTGTCAAAAACTTCTAGTAAGTCTTCACATAAAAATTGGTAATACTTTTGCTGGGTAAGATTTCCATCGATGAAAAACCTATTATTAGTTCATCTAATATACCACATCAAACATTAAGTAAAAATCTTCTATGTGGGACTTGTTCTACGGAAACATGTGGATTTTCTACATTCCAGTAGCGAAGATTGCAGCGATTAATTTTTTTTTTATTTGTAAATTGACATTCGTCGGATCATGGTATTTTTTTATATTTTTTATACAACGTGCTGGATCACCTTCTTCTAATGTGTGGATCTTGCGCGACACAAATGCTTTGTACTTATGTTTTTTCAAAACTGAACACACATTTACTCTGGAAACTTGTCGATTTGAAGCAATTTCTTATACAGATGTCCAATGATTCTCCTCAACACACAGTAAAACGTTTATCTCGAAATTTCCGATTTTGTGTTCTAGGTTTTTTAAAGCATCCATACCGTCTCAAATTGATTTCCAATCGAACAAACTGACGGCGATTCGGTACTCGCCTGTCCGGGAAGCCTTCTTCATAGATTCTACAACTTTGCGCACTGTTTTTGTGACACCCAAAGTAAATTTCAAGCATATCCACGAACTCGTTATTCATTATGAAATGATGACAACTGAAACAACTGAAATTGGTTTAACGACACTGACATAAAATTCACATGGTAACTTACTAGTTTTTGCAATGTTTTTTTATTTTTTAACAAATAAAGGTGCTACGAGCTGGGGCGTTATTTTGTGGACACCCGGTATTAATTACTGCATTTAAATTATTTATTTCAATGGTACGACATTATTTGCATTATATTGATGTCATTTGAGGTAGAGTCTTAATTGTCACTGAAAAGGTATATAGTAGCTAATTGAGAAAATGCCCCGAAGAGAGTAGAAAAAAGGTGAACATACTTAAGCAAAAAGGCCCCGAGTATTAAAAAGAAGTATACAAGCAAGAAGTGTTATTTTCATCAGCACATTAATCAGAGGATTTAACTGCTGAAATGTGCTATAGTCTCATAACTTGGAAAAAATATTTTCACCAAAAAATGTATATTCTGCGGCCTCCCATTTACCTCTAACCATTTCCAGCTTTATGTGACTTTCTAACCTTTAAGGAATAAACAAACCAGTCACGACAGACTATGCTATAATGTTGTACATGCATAATTTACAGAACGGCTCTTGCTATAATCACATGTTGGGAGAGCTTTATTTTGCATTACTGGTCTCGCCTAGCTGATTCATAAACAATTGAAGCATGACTTAAATAAATCCAGCTTCAACAGTTTTACCTTAACTTGCTCCGCTGCTCTTCTTTTTCATATTCGGGGACTTTTTGCTTAAGTATATTCACCTTTTTTCTGCCCCTTTCGGGACATTTTCTCCATTAGCTAGTTTTCTTAATTGTATCAATTTATAGCATGTGAATTCTGTAGCTTGGCAAAATTAATATCGTGAATAATGTCTAAGTAGAACAATAATGTATCTAAAGAAATATTAAGTAAGTAAATACTGAAGTTTTCAATAAATTGATGATTACTTACCAGCCGAACATCGGTGGACACGTAATGAGGGCAGAAAGGATCCAAACCACAAGGATCATACTAAAGGCTAATCGCTTAGATCTCCGTTTTCTGGAGTAACTAAGAGGCTGTGTGACTGCTAAATAACGATCTACGCTAATAGCGCACAGGCTTAAAATTGATGCTGTACATAGCAAGATGTCCAGGGATATCCAAATGTCGCAGAATACCCAACCCAATTCCCATGTACCTAAAATAAATAATAAACATATTATTAATTCTTTTAAAAATACACCTAAACATATAAACGCAATACGGATATTTTCTGTCGACATCGCGTTGAGGTTCACAATCCAAACAAACCGGATACTTCTTTTTATCGCATGTAAAGTATATGGAGTTAAAGAAGAGTCTATTTCAAAGTATTTTACTTTTATTAAGTTTTATAAAATTTGTGTACATAGATTGACCTTTTATGGTGTTAGGTATGATATTTGAAATGTATTCTAATGATTCATTATAGTTTAACACATAAAATACCACTGTTTTTTCTTCATTATTCTGTTGAAAATCTTTATGAACTTGCAAGTTTAACTATACATCAATAATACAAAGCAATATACTTCAAGGAAAGAAACAATATTTAAATTATATCCTGTATAGAAAGTTATTTTAATAAAAAAAAAAATAAAATTCTTTGATAATTATAATTTAATGTTTTTTTGAAGAATTTAAATGTGAAAAGATTAAATTTCAGAAAAAAACAGACCCAGTTTGTTGTAAACACAATTTGTATTGTCTATAGATCTGAAAATACATGTATTTTCTGTGTTAAACTATAGTAACTCATTAAAACACATTTCACACATCATACCTATCACTAAAAATGTCAATTTATGTAGACACTCTTTATTTAAAAAATACTTAGACTCTTACTTTCTCACAAAATATAATTTACACGGAAGCAAAATAACGGTTTGAAGCTTGATCACTCTTAATAATGGCGTCAGAGAAATGTCGCGCATTGTATGAAATTTAAATTTAATACATTAGGAAGGAGATCATAACATCTACATTATGAGATAATAATACTTTCTTTAAACGCGAATATCTATGAAACCGTTAAATTTTGGAAACTAACACAAATAATAAAATTTACATTAATTTTAATACTCTTTCAAATAAAAACCAAATGAAGATTGTGGCGATCAGAAAAATTCTTTTCATCGCAGCGCCATTTATATCTTCACATAATAAAACACAAATGCGAGAGCAAACTATAGTAGGATTACCGAACAGATGCAGTAGCAACAATGCATTGACGTAATAGCTTAAAAAGGCAAATTCACAACGCATAACGCATAACCTTAACCATAAATATTTTGACATTAAACATTATTAACAAATATAGTTCTAACCCCACATTTCGATGCAAGTATTCTACATTCTCCTATATAAATGTAATTATAATAGACGAAAATTAATGCAATATAGGTACGTAATATAAGCTCTGTTTAAGCAACTAGTTACTAATAATTTTGGTTACTTTAGATTATTTTACGTATAATCGAAAGGAAAATGAAAAGAAAATAAAATACAAGAGCCGTCCTCTCTAGGTTTATGCGAACAAGAAATGTGATATGATAATTTGTTTGACGTTTGGATTAGTACATTATAATAAAGAACTTTGTTTAATATTCTGTATATAGTGGCATTTGTATAACAATTTATTAAAAGCAAGCTTAAGGTAGCTAAAGTGGTGAAATAAAAGAATAATTTTCTTCTAAATAAATGCACGTTTAATGAATATATAGTAATTTAATTTTAATTTTTTTCCAATTCGCTTGTAAATGGGAGAAATGGGAAGAAATAAAGAAAACGACAGGTTTGGAAATTTTTAATGCAATATATACACTATTAGGAGAAAATATATTTTAAGTTTCTATGATTACTTACATGATACAAAGAAAATGTGTTTATTCATTCATCAATAGATGAATTTACATATGAAAAATAAAGTATAAGAAAGCAGTGATTTACAAAAAGAGCATATTAAATAAAACAGCATCAAATTAGTCTCACTAATAATTAGTCGTCACTTGAAGATGATGTAGTGGAATCATCACCTGTTATGATTAATGAGTCTTCTTGACAATCCATTAAATTATCAAGTTCCCACATTTTGTTTTCCACATTAACCACATGTTTAATTGCGTTGTTCCAATTTTCACATGAAATATTGAACACACCTTGTTGAAATAATTCCTTTACAACTTCTAGTTTGAATGATACATTGTGTCTAGCAACATACCCCTTTACTTGTGCCCATATCAACTCTATCGGATTTAATTCACAATGGTATGGAGGTAGCCGCAATACCTTTCTATTTGATGCTTTAATTATCTCATCTACAGTATACATCGCAAGGCCGGTCACATTTTCCTTAACTAATGCTAATAATTCTGCCTTCACCATGTCATCTTCATAGAATATGTTTTGATTGACAAGCCATTGTTGAATTTCAGCTTAGCGGTTGTTTGCTGTAGGTGGTTTATTTATTTTGCGACTGTGATATGGTGCGTTATCCAAAACAATCACTGCATTTTGTTTCAAATTGGGCAGAATATGTTGAAGTCACTCTTCAAATCTCTCCGCATTCATGTCTTCGTGGTAATCACCTGTCTTTTTAGATTCAAAAAGTAGCAAGCCATCTTCATCAAATCCCTCGTCAGAACCTATGTGTAATATAATTAACCTTTTCCCTTTTCCGGAAGGATTTTGAAGGCCTGGGGAGAAACCATCTATAAATGCTTGTCTCGCAGTAAGCACTGATGTGTCTGCCCACACTTTCTTTACTGTGTGCCCAGCGTTCACCCATGTTTCGTCTAAGTAATATATCGGTGTTCCATCTTCACGATATTTTCTTATTTTACGTAAGTATTGTCTCCTCCAAGTAATAATATCATTTTTTTCTTTTAGAATACTATTACGATTCCTCTTCTGATAACTACAAATGCAAAACTGTTTATAAAAATAAACAAACATTTTCATTATACTTTACCGAAAGTTCAGTTCTCTTATTAATTTTCTGAGAGTTGAAATTTTAAGGTTTGATAAATCGTCTCTTTCATTTATCACCATAAGAATTTTCTGTATAGTTGGAGGTTCGTTTTTAAATAAAAAGGAATCAATAATTCCTCAAATGCTATTCCGCATTATATCATCAACGTTGTCCAGTATGGCCTTTTTCCTATGGTATTTCTTTGGTGATTGAAATTTATGCTCAGCACTATATTCTTGCAAAACCTTGTAAACACTACGTTCTGATATTCCTGAATATAAATCACCAAAATGAGACTTTATTATTCAAAAAATAACATTAATATTTACCTGCTGCTGTTGCTGTAGTTGCAATGTTATCTATTTTCAAAGTACCTGGCTGTTCTTGTAAGGTTTTGTATATATTCAAAAACCTCTCCTTGTCCTCTACTGTAAAATGTTTGGAGAGCCTCTTCTTAGGAGGTGAATTCTCCATAATGTTACGCAAAGGGGCAGACTGATACCACAGGTGATTAAACGGAGGATTGAGTTTATAGCCTATAAAGTAGATATTTCAAAATCATCTTCTGATGTTATATTTCATGCGCTTACTTACGTTTGTCACAAAAACAATGTACAGTAGTGTTCAGAAATACTTTTTGTTAGATATTAAGCAAAGAAACTGAGAAAGAATAAAATAATAATAATGCAAAATTGAAAGTGTCAAAACACAGTACTAAATTTATTCTATTGTGGGCGTCCTTGCAAACGAACCAATAGTAAGCGTTATTTTACGTATGACGTTTAAGTGACGCATTTCTCGTGCGTTGTTGCTACTGCATCTGTTGGGTAATCCTACTATAGAGTCAATCACATTCTTTAGTAACTACCTTCAAATATCTTTATCCGTTTCCGAGATATTTGACCTGGGAGTTTTAAGTGGTACACACTGTATATAGGTATAGGTAATTGTAACATATAATATTAGCAGTTCCTGTCAGATAGCGCCACGGTGCAGAGAAAATATTAATACTAATTGTTTTTAAATTAAAAGATTGTTGTTTTATTTTATTTTTAGTCTTTTCTATCTTTTTCTCATCTCTCATTACAGGGGAACTCCTTTTATGTATTGTTACAATTTTAAATAAAAAAAAACAATGGTTGTTCCTTTGTAGTTCTTCCATCAACTGCGCACCGGTACTATTTTGCTTATCTATTCAACAAAAAATATATGTATGAAACAAAAACACTAATATACATATGATTTTAGTACTGTGTCGTACAAGCAAGTGTCATTATGTGCCTTCTCACTGTACAAAATTGGAGAAACGTTCAAAACGAGTTAGGTGCAAAACATAAAGTAACTAACAGCAAATTGTCTCTCCCTCATGTAGTATGAGAACCCGTCGACTATGATCACACCAGATAGCGCTGTGAAAGTAACAAAAGAACTTTGTAGGCACGATGATGAGGCTCTCGTTCGCCTAATGAGTATGAACAGAAGTTTTATTCTGATGTTGCTAGGGAGAATATGTAACTGTTTCAGAAAGCAACAAAAAAAAGATTTTATCCGCGTTCCTGCTACCATTAAACACGAAATAAGTTTTGAATGGCTGCGGACGAGGTATAAAACTTGAAAATTCGTGAGATGAGGGACACAGTTTCACGGAAATACGTTGGCGCATCCATTAAGAAATCTTAATGGAATACATAACACTTACTTGAGTTTATAATAAGTAAAGAGCTTTCACTTTGAATGAATAACCAGGAAGGAATACACATATTTTTTTTTTTTTTGAAATAATGTTATGGAACCAATTAATCTTCAATAGTTGTTGAAACACTTTGCAGGATTCTTTGTTTTATTACAGATTCTTTTGTTTATGACTGTAATAAATCAAACATTTAATATTCCATTAATTTTGGAATGGAATTTGAAAAATTCGCTTGATATTTTTATAAAATTTATATAAAATTAATGTTGATAATTTTTGATATTTTGATAAACAAATATATCCATCCCTTTTGTAAATTTGACGTTCTAAAAGGATCACTGCTAGTACTCAATTTTATTTCCTTCCAATAATAGCGAGTAGCTGAAGAAATAAATTAATTGAACCTTGTCTAAATTTAGTAGCTGACTTGATTTGGTAAAATTTGATGTTCTACCGAGTAAACTACTACTTCCGGTTTACCAATTTAACGAAAAGCTCATAAAATGTCAAGAGAATGGAGAAAGATTTGAATCCATTTAAAGAGGAATTAACAAAAATAGTTAAGAAAGAGAGAACAAGGAGGTAAAAATAATTAAGTGGAAGAAAAACAGTATTAGCTAGTAAAGCAATAAGTGAGAAAGCTTAAACCATTAACATGCAAAATCATCATAGAAGTTTACAAGAAAAGCCAAATGTATCACGAAATAAAAAGAAGGTAAGGTTTTTATAAATAACGAATTAACAAAAACCTAATTAGAAAAGGAAACATGAAAGGCAATAACAAAAAATATAACATTAATAATAAAAAGAAAAGTATGACTGTCACGAATGAAGAAGGAGTAATGAAAAACTTACATAATACTTACTGGGCATAGATAGAAGTTTATTAAATGAAGAAGGATCAGAATTCTTCCAAAGAAGAAATAATAAAAATCGGTCTAGATAACACCCATACCCCCTTAATTCTCGAGGTCCCAAATCACGAGAAATGACCCCCTCCACTTTTTAGTTCTGAATACGGTCACCGAGCTCAGACAGAGGCCCCTCGGGGCGGTCAGAACATTTTAATTTAAATCAATATACAGGGCATACCAAAATTTAAAAAATGAAATTAATATAGAAATCCTTTCAAAAGCAATGTTTCACAAAAGCGAGATGGCGGATACAATATGGCCGCTATCAAAGAAAAAAGTGTCTGATTTAGTAACGCAATAAATAAATATGGCCGAAGCAAGGCGTAGCTGGCGCATAAAAATTAAAATAAGTATATATACAGGATGGACCATCGTATAGCATATTTAAGATTAAACCTTTTCCTAGTTGTCAAAAAAATCTGAAAATAGAAGTCATAATCTTAAATTTCCAATCTACAAAATGGCCGAATCATTTTTTCTAAAATATAATCAATGTGAAATTTTACTTTGATAGCGTGTTATTATCAAAGTAATAAAGCAATCCGGATTTTTTT
This sequence comes from Amphimallon solstitiale, assembly GCA_963170755.1. NCBI lineage: Eukaryota > Metazoa > Arthropoda > Insecta > Coleoptera > Scarabaeidae > Amphimallon > Amphimallon solstitiale. The sequence goes on from OY720680.1 coordinate 37,509,215, forward strand.
AACAGCCTCACCTCCATGATATGGAGATTTTGATTATACAAAAGTTGGCATTTCAATTCGGATAATAACTGAATAAATCGTAAATAGTTTATTGTAATTTAAAGCAATTAAGGATTCAAATTATTCATAATGTGTATTGTATATGCCTCCGCTGCAGTTCGATCCCCGGTGGAATCTTTATGAGCACTCCCCGTACTACACACCGTAAAACTTTATGAGTACTCCCCGTAGTACACACCGTAAAACTTTATGAGCGCTCCCCGTAGTACACACCAGTTCCAAATCTCACCACCGGAGGGCGCTTCTGCTGGGGAGGGGGGCCCTGATCGCTTCTCAGGCTAGGTGAAAGACGCTTATCGTTTAGTTTGGTCTTGGTTTCTTAATCGCTTCGAAGTCTTTGTGTTGTGCAGATGTTTTGTGTTGTTGCTTGTGTTTCTAACAAAAATCAAAGATGCCATTCCACTATTCTGTTGAAGAAAAGACTGAAATGATACTGGTTTACGGAGAATGTAACAGGGACGATGTCCTGGCTGTTGAAACTTACGCCATGCGTTTTCCACATAATCGTCATCCCAATCATTAGATTTTGAAATCATTAGTGACTTCTTTAAGTGAAAGGGGAACTTTTAAGCTTGAGAAGAAGGTATTTAGAAATCAAAGGGTCACTAATGAAATTAACCAAGCTAGAGCTTTAAATTTAGTTGAAAACAATCCTCACATTGGCAGCCGACAAATCAGCACTGTGACTGGAATCAGCAAAAGTAGTGTGCTCCGGATTTTGAAAAAACAGCAGTATCATGCCTATCACATGGAACTTCATCAAGAATTGCATGGTGGAGACTTTGTTAATCGTGTAGCTTTTTGCGAATGGGCTGAAGAACAGATCAGAAATGACGAACATTTCTTCGATAGAGTGGTTTTTACGGATGAGAGTTGTTTTAAAAATAATGGTGTGGTAAACTAACACAATTTACATTATTGGGCAACACAGAATCCGCACTGGATGCGCGAGCAAGACGCTCAAAACCGCTGGTCTCTAAATGTTTGGGGAGGTGTTGTAAACTACCGAATCGTGGGACCATTTTTTTGTTGATGGTCACATGGACGGAGACACGTACAGGATTTTTTTGCGGGACGAACTAAGCGGTTTGCTGGATGGAGCACCCCCTCATTTCAGCATAGTCGCCCGAAAAGAATTAACTCTCCAGTTTGGAGAAAATTGGATTGGTAGAGGTGGTCCCATTCAGTGGCCAGCGAGGTCACCGGATCTTACACCACCCGATTTTTTCTTGTGGGGTGCCGTAAGGGAACGTGTGTATCAGGAGAAGCCTACAACACAGGAAGATATGAGGCAGAGGATTGTTAATGCGATCGCTGATTTTAATAATCGAAATGTCGCAGTCACTGTACAAGCTAATTTTAAGAGGCGTTTACGCCTCTGCATTGAACAGGAGGGCCATCATTTTGAACACCTTATGTAATGTTACATGTACAATTAGCCAAAGTTGAAATAAAACTGATTTAAACATCTGACGTAATTTATTTTACCGAACCAGGTTAAAAATAAATTATTAAGTTCGGTTCTGAAATGAAAAGCACCCGCAGTTCTTCGGCTGCACCATATATGATTTACAATAGGTTGTTTGCGGTAAAGCGACCATTGTCAACTAAGCGTCTACTTGAAAAAATAGAAAAGCTATTTTGTAGTACTTCCACTGTAGATTATTGACCGCTAGATTCAAGTTCACAACCCAACCAAGCGTCTACTTGAAAAAATATGTATACAGGGAATTCCAAAATTAAAAATTAAATTAATATACAGGGTGTTTCAAAGTAATGTTTCACAAAAGCTAGATGGCGGATATAATATGACTGCCACCAGAAACTAATACGTCTGATATAGTGACGTAGTAATCGAAATGTTAAAAACACATATACAATTCTACTATTAAAGATAGCTACTATCTTGAAGAATTTCATACGTTTTTGTTCCTTTGTTAATCCGATATATTTAATGTCCGATTTAGTAATGTAATAATTAAATATTACTGAAGCAATATGCAGCTTGCGCGGGAAATTTAAAATAAATACATATCTCTTAAATTTGACAATCAATTCAAAGAATGACAAATTGTTATAAATACATAAGAATAAGAAAGAGTAAAATATGATCACAAACATGCAAAATAGTCTTAGAATTTTCAATAAAACCTAAAAGCAACGAAATAAAAATATGGGATAAGCTACGTAAGATAGAGTTTTATTAATGATAAATGAATTAAAAAAAAAACCTAATTAGAAAATAAAAGAAGAATGCTATAAATTAATAATAAATGGGAAAGAATGGCTGTCGAGTAAGGAAGAAGAAATATTTAAATTTGGGGGATTTATAAAAAATCTGACGTAATATTTAATGAGAGAAAGGAAAAGCGGGATATTCGTTAAACTGAGATTAATTTATTCCCATGAGAAAAGCGAGAATAGGGAATTGGAAAACATTTTAGGGATGCATTAATGATGATGATGATGTCGATAATGAAGTTGTAAAGAAAATTAGAAGAACTTAACAAAAATAAAGAAAACGAATATTTAGAAGAAGACGAATAAAAAGGATTAAAAAGCAGTATAGAAGGGTAGAAAAGAAAAATATTATAATAAACCGTAAAATATTATTAAAATATAATTACAAACATGCAAATATGGAATTAGAATTTTGAATAAAAGCTGAAAGTATTAGATAATAAACATAGGAAATATTCACACATAATGCTTCTATGGGCTGCATTAACAAACGTCTAATCAGATAAAGAAAACAGTAAAAGCTGTAAGAAAAAAGTAATAATAAATGTGCAAGAACGGGCGTTGTCGAACAAGGATAACCTAAGGTTGAAAGAAAAGGCAGAGTTATGAAAAAGTGTCACATTATTTAATGAGAGAAGCCAAAATAAGAGGGTAAGGCGGTTTATTATTGAAACAAGAAATAAACTTCTCATGGGAAAAATGATATAATTCTCAGGAGAATTTATTTTATTCTTGAAATGTTTTTTATAGGAACTTCACGCCAGTGATGTTCTATAAAAAAAATCTTATTCCACTGTCAAAAAAGGTAATGTCACTCGATGTGTGATATACCTAGTTAAAAATCAATACTTTCGAAACTTCGTTTTTGTAATTGTAAATAAACATTGTTCAATTGAAGATCATAAGGGTATTAGATGAACAGTAGTATTTAGTAAGCGTTTCTCATATATATGTAGTTTTTATTCAAATGACTTTGAATTACATACAATTGGTTGTCTGCAAGTTAATGATGTATTCACTGTTGTTATTAAAGGGAGTTTCTACGAGTTAGTACAAGAAAGCATTATATAAACTGAACTTCCTGCATGAACAGATAAGAAAACCAATGATTTAGTAGCCGCGCTGCAAACTGAAAAAATGTGGTCTATAAAGCGGAGGGCAGAATCGAAGAGGACTCATAATCCTTGAAATGCGTATGCTTGGGTATTGCTATTCGATTCACATGGTAATATAACGGGGTTGGAGACTTTAGTGCACGTGACTATTGCGCATTTTTCTACATTTAAGAATATTTTATTTTGTAGACACCAATTATAATCTATCTGCAAATTGTGCTAAAGTAAATGACCGTTTTCAACATTTCTAATTTCCATGAAGATCTTCAGTTTTACTATTATTTCTATATTCTCTAAAGCAGTACCGTAAATGACTTTATTCTTGGCTTAAGAATTTCTTATTAATACACTTAATTCACAATAACAGTAGGAATTTCCACGGACTAACGCAGTAAGGATTTCTGCCGTGTCGAATTTAACGTAGCTCTAATAGTAGAACATTATCCTCGATTCTCCCACTTATAGTCGACAAGTTTTGTCTAGTATGTTCATCCGCAAGTAGATGGCGTGCACACTGTATTCTTATGTCGTTTGCTCAAGCATTAATAAATATGTAGTAAATGTATACATAACACCGGTCAACAACAACAAAAAATTTTTTTGCGCATGGGTTTTAATTAATATATTCTGAGAGAGGTAAGAGGGCGTGTAGTAGTGTTTCTTGCGTCGCTCGTTGTGTACGACAGTATGTGTTTGAATATTACAGAGAAATAACGTGTTTCATATCTTTTTTCGCTGTATCCGACCTGTACAAAATGCCTACGAGAAGTTGTAAACGAGACGCTGACTCGTTTTGCTATATTTGCGGCGAATTTATTAAAGTGAGAGAGAAAAAGTATGATTTAAGTACAAATTTAAAGATTTGCGAGGCATATCAAGCTTACTTCAATCTACCTGTTAAAAATCAAGACAAAATATGGGCTCCACATCTGTCATGAAACTCTTGCAGATACAATCTGGACGGTGAGTTTATTTTCTCTTTTTTTTATTTTATTAACTATTTTATAATAACATTAATTAGGTTGTATACGTTACGTTTTATTGTAGGCTGGTACCGAGGTGAGAAAAGAGCAATGAAGTTTGCAGTGCCGAGAATTTGGAGGGAACCCAGTGATCATCATACAGACTGTGATTTTTGCACTGTGAATGCACTCAGAGGTAAAAATTCAAAAAAAAACCATCTTATCCTGATCTACCATCGACATCCGCTCCAATACCACATACAGAAGAAAATCCTCTACCTGCTCCTCCTTGTTGGAAAATCAACTATTCTCTGAAGGCAGCCATCAATCACTGAGTTCATCTGTATCCGCACATTCCGAATTCGTTCTTGAATCTGAACCAAAAATACGACACCTCATCAACTCTGGAGATCTTAATGACTTAATAAGAGACTTAAATCTACCGAAAAGTAAAGCAGAGTTACTAGCATCGCGGTTAAAACAAAGGAATTTATTTAAATCTGATGTTCGAATATCCTATCAATGAAAACGTCATGAAGAATTTTCTTGTTTCTTCAGTAAGGAAGATGGACTCTGTTTTTTTCATGACGTGAAAGGTTTATTTGAAGAAATTGGTATTCCATGTCATACATCTGAATGGCGCCTTTTTATTGACAGTTCAACAAAAAGTCTAATGGGAACAAATTTCCATCTATTCCATTGGCACATTCCGTACATCTCACAGAAAATTACAACAGTATTAAAATGCTATTAACTGCAATTAAATATATGGAATACAAGTGGAAAGTTATTGGAGACTTCAAGATGGTGGGTTTTTTGACTAAAATGCAAGGTGGATATACTAAACACTCCTGTAATCTTTGCCTGTGGGATAGTAGAAATGATGCCGCTCATTACCGACAAAAACATTGGCCTGTACGTACTGAGTACAAAATAGGAAAATACTATATTAAATGGGAAGCAATTGTCGACCCTAAAACTATATTAATGCCACCATTGCATATTAAATTGGGTCTTATTAAACAATTTGTAAAGGCTCTTAATCATGAATCCGAAGCTTTCAAATGTTTGAAGAGTTTTTTTCCAAAGCTTTCAGAGGCGAAAATTAAAGCTGGAATCTTTGTAGGCCCTCAAATAAAAAAAATTATGAATTGTGATATTTTCCCGGAGTTACTTGAAGAGAAAAAATCCTGGGACAGTTTTAAGGCAGTAGTCACGGTTTTCTTGGAAACCATAGAGCTGAAAATTAAGACGAGCTGATCACTGACATGATTACGAATTTTTCCACCATCGCATGTAGAATGTCTCTAAAGATGCATATGTTACATTCTCATTTGGAAAAATTTAAAGATTATATAGGAGCTTATTCGGAAGAACAAGGGGAACGCTTCCATCAAGATATAATGGAATTTAAGAGACGTTACCAAGGCCAGTATACTGAAAGCTTGATGGGAGACTAAATTTGGGGGTTAATAAGAGGAACATCTACTGAACATTACAGGAAAAGTAAAACTGTTCATTTTTAAACATTTTAACTCTATTTTAAAACTTCTATTGAAAGAAAAAATCATAAATGGATGTTCGGTATCTTTTAATAAATCATCTCTATGTCAATTTTTTAAGTATTTTCATTGATTTTAATTTTCTCATTTCTCACTCATAAAAGCAAATTCAGAACTATTTTTTGTTCTTATTATTATTTCTAGATATAAAAGCAATAAAAATAAATTATGTATAACCCGTGCGCAAAAATGCTGTAGATCGGTGTAATCAAAGGGATGTCTGATAATTTGGATACTGTAACATAGAGACACAGTATAATTTGAGAAATTGAAATATTTATCTTACCCATAAGGCGGTATGCTACTGCTGGCGGCATGACGAACACTCCAACTAACCAATCCGCAACAGCCAGCGACATTATGAAGCAATTGGTTACGGTTCGTAATCGTCTCGTCGTCGATACTGCCAATATGATGAGCGTATTGCCGATGATGGTAACAACTATGACTATGCTTAACAGTCCTGCCAACGCTAGATCTTCTGAATGTATGGGAGCATACCCTGAAGTGTCGTTTGTGATGTTGGAACTTTCTGTTGACATTCCTGTTCATTTCTGTAACAAAATTAGCAATTTGTATACTTCATTTATTTTATTTACATTAGTAAGTAAAATTCTTTTATAGTAGCCATAGATTTTAATCTCTGAAATAAGTAGGAATCGAGGGTTAGAAGGAGGAGGCTTTAGATCGAAAGAGATGGAAAAGAAGAGTGAAAGATTCCTGTGCTAACGATTTTTACGGCAATAAAAGGTTCTCTTGATTGAAAATATTTCGCTTAAAAAAGACAAATATATTACGTCACTTAAAGTATGCATACACGAATTAATTCGTATATGAAAATGTATGAATGCACATCTACACCAAGCTGGCATTGTAAACAACAACGTACAGGCAGCTGTTTCGATCTTACATAGATCTCATCAGTGTACGAGCGTGCTGTTCACAATGCCGTACAAATTTGGACTGCCTGCAAATATAGGCGAGTTTATTGAATGCACGTATATCTACAGTTGCCAGATTTAGTAGTTGTACTGCTGAGGGTTCATCATTACCTTGCGTTGTCGCGCTTGGGAAACAGATGTCGCTGAGAATCTCTCATAGGCGTACGTAAGTCGACTATTATGCAGGTAGTCCAAGTTTTTAAGGCATTGTGAACAGCACGCTCGTTCACTGATGAGATCTATGTAAGATCGAAACAGCTGCCTCTACGTTGTTGTTTGCAATGTCAGCTAGGTGTAGATGTGCATTCAAACATTTTCATATACGAATTAATTCGTGTATGCATACTTCGGGTGATTCAATAGTGTGAGAGTTTATTCTCCAAAAATTGCTTTGTGGCATTTTATTGAAATATATTACGTAATTGGTGTGCATTACGCCTTGAAGAACAATTTCAATGATTCATATTAAAATAACTAGGTCTGTCCTTAAACTATTATCGTTTTTTTATACGTTTTGCAATGCTGATTATTGGAAAAAATAATTTAAAAGTTGCACCAAATTAATTTTTAATAAAATGTTATTCAAACATACAAACATTTTAAATAAACATATATTTACAAATTTTATGTCAGTCAAATGCCAGTATGACCTGATAATTTAATGCATGTGTAAAAAAAACCATAAGTCGGAATTGTTTTGTCACTTTGACAGCGATAAAAGTTTATTTTAACTTTTATATCGGCAAAAAAGTTGTTTAACTTTGGTTGGCCTGACAACAACTTGTGTTTTCCCGTCATGTCATAAAATTCACGAACTCACTGTCAAAATGAAATGTCAAAGTCGACGCAACCCTAAGCTTTGCGTACTATCTTTGGTTGACCCGACTTCAATTTGCTTACTTTATCATCATAGTGTTCGTTGTGAAGTGTTGTTATGACGAAATTTGCAAACTCATTGTAAGTAATCTTCACAAAATGTATAAGAACTGTGTTTTTAATAACTGTATTTTTAAATAGTATGATTACTATACTAGAATCGCTCTCGCAACCGACATGCGCCACGACGAAATAACGAAGATAACACAGGAATGTTGGACACAAGAGAAAATGCCAGCGAGATGAGAAAGAGCGTTTATATGCCCAATTTATAAAAAGGGCGATCATCCTGTGAAAATCATATAGGAATAGCACTGTTGGATGTGGTGTATAATATATTGGCAACAGCTATTAGGGCAAGGTTAAAAGAAGAAACTGACATTATGTTGGGAGAGTATCGGTGTGGATTTAGGGATCAAAGATCAACGGTGGATTAGATAGCTATACTAAAGCAGTTGCAAGAAAGCCACTATATAGTAGAATTGCTCTCGCAACAGACATGCGCCACCAAAATTAAAATGGCGTCAAATTTGAGACGTTGCAAAATTTGATCTGTCAAGTAATATTAATTTTGACACTATAAGCCGAAATTATCAATTAGACTTGTGATTTTAGCCCTACCGACAATAATTCTAATAAGTAACTATTAAGAGGGGCCTTTACCTACAAATAGAAACGTATGCAACTTATATTACTCGCGGGACGAGTCGACGCAAGGGGGTGTGAGTGGGTGGAGCTACACGTTATGAGGTTCCGATCCGAACGCTTCGGTTTTATTCATAGATAAAGGAATACTATAGATGGGAAACATATGTATAAAGAATGAAAAACTTACGGAACTGCCCTCTTGCGGGTCTAGTCACGTATTACTTTCATATACTTATTCATATTTTGAAATATTTAATTATTATTTTTGGATGTGAACAAATTAAATGGGTTCCTTTTCACTTCGCTTTAATGCACATCTTAAAGTCGGATGAAAATTAATACATTCAATTTGTTTAGAATAAAAGAATACTCTCTTTTTAATTTATTTTCAGCCATCACAATAGTACAACATTATTTCTCATTATAATGTACAATTGTAATGATAAATAGATCTAGAAAAAAATAATAAAAAAGAATTTCTTATAAAAAAACAATTTCAGAAATGATGAAGTTACTTTATTACAAATAATTGATCGATATACAAATACATACATGTGTATAACAAATAATAATATATAATAAATTATGTACATAATCAAGTATTCTTAATTTTTATGAAGAACTTCTTGTGTTTAATATATTATTTAGACTTATATGATTTTTTAGCCCAAGTACCATCAACAACTACAGTTAGAAGTGGAAACCCATCACTATCTAGCTCTCCTTTAGATATAGCTTCAGTCTTCTCTGCTTCTGCAGCTTCCGCCATTTCTTCCACGGCATTTTCTTTTATTACTTCATGAACGTGCTTTTGTATATCATAATACGTTCGCGAAGACATGGTAGACATATTCATAATTGAAAAACGCTCTTCCATTTGAGTAAAACTTTGTCCCGTGCACAAGTTTCCAAAAACCTACAATGCACATTTTGAAGACAAGCGTTTGCTGTAGCTATTTAGCCATACTCAAAATATTTTAAGCATCTCCTTGAAAATGTTGACTTTTACACTAATATAGACATAAATAGCTTAGATTACTATAACAAAATCATTAGTTTATAGTTTTCCCGGGGGACACCTAACATTATTTTGAGTCTAATTTCTATGTACATTAAAACATATAAAGAGCAAATACTACAATAACACATAGACACCGTAATCATAACGACTTCCAGGTGATTACAAATTTTTAAATGTCTTACCACAGCTTCATTTATGTCCATATCTTTTGAGCTATCACGTTCAATAAGAAAAAAGTTTTTCAATTGCACCACATATGCTACATTTAAATACAAATTTACAATTTAATCCATTTCTCAATTCTTTTAAAAAAGTCATGTGAGTTGAATTGCATCCATATGACGATTCATGGCCGCCAAAACTTTTTAACTGCTGAATTATCGTTCCTGGTTTCTTTTTTTACAAGAAAATTACCTTCCTCGGGTTCATTTTCAGGTGGAAGCTTGTAACTGTAATAATTTGTAAATTTGTAAATAATGCCCAAAGTCTACAGTTTCGATTGTAATACGTACTTCCCATTACCTTGTGAGTTGCTTAAATAGATGTGTTCAGAGTTTCCAACATTAACCCCTTCAGGGGATGACAAATCAATGGAAGTTGCATCAGACCTAACAGCAAAAGCGTATGTATTAAAAGCGGACTGTAAGAAAGGCAATCCAAAATGAAAATTTTAATATACACATAAAATGAATCGTCAAATATTTAAATTCTGAAACCTACTCGCATATTGGTATTATGTACTTAGTTAAATTAAATCGAATTAACAAATATCAAAATAATGTAAATAAAATTGTAGACTAAAAATTACTTACCTCGTATTTTGATTTTTCATACGATTTGCATGCTTACTTCTTTGTATGATTGATCTTTTATGATAATCCAATTTTCGCTTGCCCATAACTTATATTATTGTAGCGTGAATCTTTCGTTAATTTAAAAAAAAACAGAATACGCAGTTATAGGAGTAACTATTTAATATCACTAATTAATGTTATTTACGTATATTTATATCCAATTCATTAAATAGACACATACATTTATTTCTACAATTTCTCTATACTGTCAGTCATGTCAATTTTAGTTTTATTGACAAACCTTGTCTCCATGACACCCATTCGTATTTCGTGACATTACACTCGAATATTATATGACATTTCTTTTTAATTACAAACTGTCACTCTGACTTGGAATAGCCGACCGATTCCGATAGATTTTTGTCTTCCCTAGGACTGGTAGAGATACCGTATAGTGGGGATAGACGACGCAAAAGCTTCGAAAAACGACGTGTAAAATGTGTGTGACAATGTTTACTGTTTAATGTTTTTTATCTTCAAAAATAATTACAGAAATTTTTTTTTTTTTATGTCGTACATCAAATGTGCAGCTGGCGCGGGGAGGTCGTTTTTTTCTTTTTTTGTATCAGCCTTAGTTAGTAGACATTCATCAAATTCATGCATTTTTGGGGTTATTTCTGAGACACATAACTTTTTTAAGAAAATAAATTAGTACAAAAACGGACCTTGCCATTATAAATTGATGCCTTTTGCATCACTAACCCAAATTTGAGATTCTAAAATTACAAAATGAGTTTAAAAAACGCGAAACGGCGATGCCTTAATTTCCGACAGGTAAACGCCCCTCTAAGATATTTAGTAACAAAGACAGCTGTACAGCAGTATCCTTACCAATAGCGCTATATTGCTTTTCCATTAAATGCATCAAAATTAAAGTATTTTTACATGCAACAGCGAGAAGGTCAGAAAAGTATTACACTAATTATAAAAACATTTGTTTGCCAGATTCTTACTGTTCACAATGATTATTACCATTATCACTGGTGTACTAAAATCAACTTGTTTGAAACATTTCTCGTAGGTATATCATTGATTACAACATAATTTTTGCATGCTAATCAAACATTTTTGATTAAGCTAAACACATCAATATTGTTTACTTAAGCTTTAAACTAGTATAAATTTGTTGTTGTTAAAGATTATATTTAATGCAGAATTAAACAATTCAAACATATTTTAAAATATTTCACATGTTGAGTATTCGTAAGCTGAATCTTTGCTACTGATCAGAATTTAGCTTACCAAGCAACTTTAAATTATAATACAATAATGAACAAGTATTTTTACTATCCCGATTTATAATGTATTACATTAATATTATTACAATACTATCACATATTTTTGAAATTATATAAGCTTAATTCCATTAATAACAATAAATAATTACAAAATTAAAGTCCTACAGAAAATATACAAAGGTTATTTTAGAAAAACTATAAAAATAGTATAACAGGAATATGTTTTAACTGCATCCCCCCGTGCAAATGCTTATCTTGTTGTCACATTAATAAACTCGATCATTATTTTATTCTGAAATCAATCATCCACTATTCCTCTATTCCAGTTAACATGGTTATACCTTCTTAAATTTGAAAATTTTCTTGGCAGTATTACATATGTGATCTTCAAACAATTGTTATTTCAGTTAGAGTCATATACTTCTTCGATTAAACAGAGTTCTTTCTTCAACTGATCAATATAAGTACAAATTATTTTAACTACCGTAATCTTCTGCCAAAGCATTATGAACACATATGTTAACAGGTTCCAAAGTCTGTCTTTGACTTTTGATATACATACTGAATTTAATCCGTCTCCAATACTTTATAAGCTACATTCGTTTTATCGGTTACGTGATTATTCTAAATAACATAAAGCAATTGCAAGTAAAACCAAACATTTCTGTTGAATAAAACTTACCTTCTCTTATATAATTTGGTTTAGATCAATATATTTGAGTTATTTCTGAACAGGAAAGTGTGCTGATTAATTTTAATGACGTTGTTTAAGAACAGATCTCCTTCAGAATAATAATAGTCAGCGTTCTTAATGCTTCTTATAAGTAAATTGGAAAACACGTTCTGACAATATTTAGCTTGTATTCTTTTATGTCAGATAATCGTAGGTTATAAAATCCAAACTGCACAATATTTATGTGCCAGTAAAATTTCAAAGACTATTAATAGCAAGTTCATTTAATTATGTGAAATAAAAGTTCTTCGCTCAGTTTCTTATACATAATCTTACTCTTTGCAAATCATTTGCAAATAATCTTGCAATCAGTTCACGTTCAACTTAACCACAAACTCGCATCCCTATCTGGTTACCATCACAAATTACCAGTTCTTACGCGGTGTCATTAAGGGGAGACTTAAAACTATAATAGTAAAGATGACCACAGTGTGACATTCATTAACATAAATAATCACTTTCACAATCGCTACTACCGCTATCATTAATACAAAATATTACTGGATTAATATCTGTTTTATCAATTTCTATTTCCCTATCCCACCACGTCTTTATTTCTTGTTCAAGATGAGTGATGGTAGCCTAAGTCTCATGTGTAATTGTTCGAAAAACGCTATACTCAATACTAGTCACCTGTTTGTCATACGCTACGCTTGTCAAGTGTCATCCGCTCCGTGAAAATAAAAATCTGACAACAATGCTCAGAATAGCCATGTATTAAATAAAATATTGATATAGAAAAGTAATATTTAATAATCTTATCTATAATATTTAATTTCTATCTGACTTTCATGTAATAGTATTTTACTAGCCGTAGCTATTTATCCTAAAATATTAATTAGTTGGTTAAATTTTATTGTTTTAAAATTGTTCGGGTTGATTGGAATTTGTAGTGGTATTGAATCAGCGTTTTTAGTTCGTACTTTTGCCGTGTCGGTTGCGAAAACGACCCGACTAAATAAATTTTTCACATTTAGTAAATTATTTACCGAATTACATTCGAGCTTCCTTTGTATTTCCGAATAAATTTTCCATTTTTAAGCTCAAATTTAGTTGCTTAATGGTAACTAAACTCAACAAATTGCCTCTTTGATTTGTTTCGTACAGTTACCAAGCAACAAAAATTTTCGTTAAAAGCTGAAAATTTATTCGGAAAAAATAAAGCTCTCGTGTAATTATAAATGATAATTTAATAAGAATTATCTCAAAAGAATGATACATACCTAAGACAGACGTTTTACATTCCATGGCAAACCTTTATCAATGTAATTTTTGATCTCGCGGTATAGATGACAGAATATTGGATTGACAGTCACTTTAGCGAAGTTATGTACAAACTAAATAATCATACTACAACTATGAACGTGTGTCAAACTCATGCTGAAGTTGATATATCCATGAAGCGGCACGGTAAACCTTTTACGATCTCTCTGTATAAACCTGACGTCCACTTCTAATATCTTCTGATAATATCTGTTATTTGTCGTTAAATTACTTGAATATTACGTGCATGTCAAATATAAACGTGTTAACCTGAATTACTATTCAGCACTATTAATTACTTTAATAGAATTTTTTCTAGATATTCAAAAATTACAACGCCAGAACTGATAAATGGATATTTTGTTATGTCGAACGACTTACTTTCACCGAAATTTAAATGATGATTTATGTAGTCTGAATGTGTCTACCCACACGAATACACACATATGGATTATACATACGTGTACGCACATTTTTCACAATTTTTCACCTAAAAAACGTTGATAATTTTCCAGATAAAAGTCGTGCTTGTCCACAGGGAAATCATCAATTCCTTTCGCACGCATTTTGCGTGAAAGCACGTATGTAAGATCAAGATATATGTTCTATTGTGATATGGGATGGTTTTGTTCGATGTATAATCATAAATTCATTTCCGCTGGATCTGTTTTCATTTGGAAAATTGTTCGGAAAATATGTGTCACGCATTTTGTGCACGGCCGATTTCGATTTTCACAAACATCCGGGCAACAATTTTGGGGTCAAGCGTGAAATCATTTTTCTTTTATTTTGAGTCACTGATAAGTTTCGAGTGCATTCAGTAATTAGGGATAAAATAATTCGCTTAAATGGTTCGACCCACACTCAGTTAGCATCGAAGTTCTTATGGAGTATTTTTATTATATGCCATCAACCTGTGTTATTTTTTGAATAAATGATCTAATAAGGTGAATGTATTTTCATCCACTTGATGAGGCCAAAGTGTGGCGAAATATATGTAGTGTGTGAACATTATAATTTTTTGAAACTAAACAATTGTGTTTTATTATACAGGGTTATCATAAAGTAACGCACAAAATTCATAAAACGTACAATGTTCATTTTTGAAAAAAATGCAAAAACACGTCAAACAGTTTATTTTATTCCGCGTCTTTTAACATAAGTCAAAAAAATAAAACGTCAAATTTGTCAAAGTTATGACGTCATCAATATTTTTTTTAAATATGAAGCTTGGTTTTTTTTTTACTTTATTTGATAAAGCTTGTTTTTCTGCATTATAAAGAAATAATTGAAGTAGGGGTCACATAAGAAAAAACTAAAAAAAAAAACGAATTAGACATGAAATGACTCGTATAACTCCGCAGATGATCGAAGACTCTGTAAATCAGGTCTACCATCGTCTTGGCCTATGTCAGATAGTGAAGGGGACACAGTTTGAACAATTCCTGTAAGAAATCGTTTTGGTTTAATGGACTGTTTAGTTACTTTAAATGTTATTACTATAATAAAGTTTATTTTGTTTTTTATTAATTCTCTCAGTTTTTTCTTATGTCACCCCTACTTCAATTATTTTTTTATAATGCAGAAAAACAAGCTTTATCAAATAAAGTAAAAAAAAACAAGCTTCATATTTAAAAAAAATATTGATGACGTCATAACTTTGACAAATTTGACGTTTTATTTTTTTGACTTATGTTAAAAGACGCGGAATAAAATAAACTGTTTGATGTGTTTTTGCATTTTTTTCAAAAATGAACATTGTACGTTTTATGAATTTTGTGCGTTACTTTATCATAACCCTGTATATACAGTATGTCCACGGATCGAGTTCCAAAGAGGAAAAACTTTTTTATTTTGCATTTTACAAGAAAAATGTATTCTTGATAAAAGTTTTTGCATGTCTCGAAACGGCCAAATCAGTTTTAACCTTTTCAAAATTTCTTTTAGTTTAAGATAAAAATCGAAAAATTGGTCGTTTTATTTGAAAATTTTTTAAAGTCCCAGAAATTAAGTTGCGTTGTCATGGTAATTATCCATATTTAATTATCTAATTAACTGTCAGTTAGAAAAATCAACCATAATAGTTGAAAATGTTGTCAAAAGACCAACGAATTTACCTAATTCAATGCTATGGCAAAGGTAATAAAGCGATCCGTCTAGTTGTCGAAGAATTTAATCAAAAGTTTCCGGATATTTACATCTCAAATAGAGGTGCACGAGCATTGGTCAAAAAATTCCTATCCACTGGTTCCATACTGGATGTAAAGAAAAAAAATATAGCACGCGATGATGACGACGCCGCCACTCTTCTTGTAATGGATTCAGTACGGAACTATCCCAAACTTTCTTTGCGGCGCAGATCAGTCCATCTGGGAATTAGTAAATCGCTCATTCAAAAGATTTTGAAACAAAGGAAGTTCCATCCCTACAAGCCCATTTTTAATCATGCATTAGAACCCGGAGATCCTGCGAAACGTTTGTATTTTTGTCTGTGGATGGGCGCTCAAATTATGGATAATCAATGCTTTTACCGAAATATTATTTTTTCTGATGAGGCCACGTTTTCTACTAATGGTACTGTTGCATCTTAACATATGAGATATTGGAGCGATTACAATCCGAATTTTCGCATGCCTCACAATCGACAATATTCGGCAAAAGTTAATGTGTGGTGTGCAATTTCTTACCATGGTATCATTGGACCATATTTTTTTGATAATACTGTACTTGGATATGCTGCAAAATTTTGTTGATGAACGTTTGGACGATCTACCGATTAATTACCTCGCAAGGTGTTATTTCCAACAAGATGGTTGTCCGGCTCATTATGCTAGGATTGTTGTTGAATGGTTAAATCAGCAATTTGGACAGAATTGGATAGGTCGAAATGGTCCCGTGATATGGCCACCAAGGAGCCCTGATTTAACAATGGCTGATTTTTATCTTTGGGGTCGTTTGAAGCAAATAGTTTATGCAAATAATCTTCCTCCGAACGTAGAAGATTTAAAGGAGAGGATTAGAGACGCTGTGACGTCTTTAACTCTCGAAGAAATTCGAAGAAGTTATAGAGAATTGCGCCGACGTCTAGAATTGTGCGTTGAAAAGGGCGGTGAATGGATTGAGTAAAATAGTTATTAGTTATATCATTTTTGTTTTTGAGTTTATGAAAAAATTTTCATATAAAACGACCAATTTTTCGATTTTTATCTTAAATTAAAAGAAATTTTGAAAAGGTTAAAACTGACTTGGCCGTTTCGAGACATGCAAAAACTTTTATCAAGAATACATTTTGCTTGTAAAATGCAAAATAAAAAAGTTTTTCCTCTTTGGAACTCGATCCGTGGACATACTGTATATAATGGAGTTTCAATATGTATTTCCTTCGTCGATTATTAAGAAATAACTCTATTTATGCAAAACGTTGATATATCAGTAATTTTCCTTGGCATGCAGTTAAGTATTTCCGTATTACTAACTACTAATTACTAATTGTGATACTAATTAAACATTCAAGTATTAGTTATGTCAAGATTTCTCTACTTATTTATTTCTTTTTATAAGTTCTGTATAACAAATGTTCTAAATACAGTATTATTGTTTTTCTACTACTGGGGTATGATTATAACTCTAAAACTAGATGTGGTACAAACATTTGGTTTTTGGTTATGATTTCAGTTAAAGACTGTAAGAACTGTATACCCATTTTTCCAACAGTTATTTAAAAAATGTAAATTGCCGGCTAGTATAATCGGAGGCATCCACGGTTTTGTAAAGAACTTCGTGATTTCTGAGTTTCTTTCTTATGTCGACATTTTGATCAGTTTTGGATGACATTCAACGATGATATGAAACGTACTAATGCAGGTAATCGCAGAAACAGCAACAAGCTTGAAGATGTCCTTAGGATACTGGTCGAAACATCGGTAGCAGTAGAAGAGACAACGAGACGTAATTATAAATATACTTACGTACGAATAAAATTACAATAAATGGTAATTGAGGACGTGCCTTAAGATAATGGACGAAACGTCGGTAATTGAAGAAGGGACGATGCGCAATTTTAACTGAAAAAATCAAGAACCGAACTAGGTGGTTTTTAGTTTGAAAACGTTATTACCGATGTTTCATCCAAAGGACAACTTCTTGTGTTTAGATTTGTATCAATCGTACAGTTAGGGAAGCATAGAAGTATATGTAGGTATATTTTCCTATAAGCAGTCATGTATTTACAAGTTCATTTCTGCTTTTAGCAGCCACTATAACGTTGATGTCACTGGCATACAACATTCATCGTATTTAGTGTAATATTAGTTGGTAAATTATTAATGAAAGTATTGGAAAACAAGTGGTCCTAAAATCAAGCCCTGTGGACGTCAGTCTTAAGGTGATGTCCCACAGATATTCCAATGACGAGTGAACAGTGTAATTCTCGTGGCAGTAAACGTTTTTATACCGTATATGTCAATTTTCATTAGCTATAGGGATTCAATGTTTACGTGCGATTTATACGTATACAAATAATATGTGGCAACGTGTGTCACCCTACTCTCCGTCACGAATCCCGGCAAGAATAGACATTACAACGACTTTGTCCGATCTCCCCACCAGATTTTACATTCAATCTTTAGCTGCGAACACGTTGCGAACTAGTCTGCCATAAAAGCCGTCTTATTACTGGAACGGGAAACATCAAATGGCCGCCGCGATCTCCTGATGTACTAGTTTATTATTATTTTCAGAATCCTTTTTTATTTACCTTATTTTTAATTTTATTAGAATTACGCTTTTGTGTGTGTCATGCAGCGTGAACGCAGCTTAATAATTCTCTGCATTTACTGAAAGGAAAAAGAAAAACAAATCCTTCCAACGCGTAAATATTATTTCTAAACGCATTACAAACACCCAAGTCAATGGTCCAACAGTTACTGCTATAACTTGAGCTTGTATCGGTCGCGCTCGCATTGGAAAGGAAAGTAGGGGTGCCATGTTGTCACGTATTGCATGAATTAATCGCCTATGGCTAATGAAAATTGACACATGCTGTATAGTAAATATTTCATTTCATCTCATATTTGAGAAATAACTATTTAAGAATTGACTCTGCAAGTTTACAGATTCTTAGAAAAGTTAAACAACAGGTAATTCACGAAATTTCTTATTTCTAATGTAAATGATATTTTGCTTACCTATACAGACTGCGAGTAGAGAAAATGTTACAAACACTATATTCAAGAAGAACAATTTCATCAAAAGGCACTTGCCTACTCCAAACTGTTCGAAACATCGTAATAAATTTACACAATCTCCAAGAATTACAGAACATTATTCCGTTCAAAATAGGAAAGAATAGTTATCTAGTCAGAGACAGCAATAGCTTTATTAAAATTATACTTTTTTTAACTAACACGTGCGCGTGAAATATCAAATATCTAAAGCTTCAGTGTGCTGTGCTTATTAATGCTGATCCATTACTCCTGGCAGCACATTATGTAAGGACATTCATAATATGCACTATGCAATGTCCAGAATTTGTATCATTTATAACACAGAGGCACAATTTTACACTTTCACGTTTACGGTCAAGAAGCGAGCGCAGAGTAAATGAACGAAGAACTGGTAGGAAGGCAGGTAAACACCGGTTAATATATGTGTATTATTATGCATGTATGCAGCATATACGGGTTCAGAAGAATGTAGTGGGAATTTTAGTGATGCAACTTAAATATGGAAATAACCAAAAAGAGTTACCTTTGAGGGTATATCGGCTCACTTGCGCTCGGCGCACTTGCGCTCCCACCTGAAATCGACCTATTTGCGCTCTGACCCTAATGACAAGAAATTAATGATATCTTCGCCGGCCGACTTGCGCTCCCGTTCTCTCGGGATATATACATGTATAATTACATAAAACTTAGGATATACTGTACATAGTGCCTTTCATATTAGATGACCTACCTTATTGAGGCGAGTATATGAAAATTACTTATTGTAGGTTTTTATAGAATATATATACTCGCTTTAATAATTTATATATTAATTTATTTATTTAATATGAATATATATATATATATATATATATATATATATACATAAAACTATACAAGAATTATTTTTTTATGTATCTCTAACCTGACCAAAAGTGTTTGCTACTTCAATTCGTATTTTTATTATATAATTACGTGACTATGTATAGAATAACCCAAATCATTTTTGACGATTTCTTTATTCAAAAAGGAAGACATACTTACTCACATATAATGACCTGTTTTTCTGCAAAATGCATAAATATTGACGATTTCTTTATTCAAAAAAGAAGACATATTACACACTTTTAAATACTTATGTATTAAACTTTGCCCATCCTAAGTCTGGATAAAATGTGAAGGAAAGTGTTGTTTTATTAACTTTTATATGAATGTTATAATTCTCATGTTTAATTGCTTCTTTTATTATTATTATTAATTTGGCAAAATACTCAAGAAAAAATGGTTTGAGTTATTCTATACATAGTCACGTAATTATATAATAAAAATACGAATTGAAGTAGCAAACAGTTTTGGTCAGGTTAGAGATACATAAAAAAATAATTCTTGTATAGTTTTATGTATATATACATTCATATTAAATGACCTACCCTACTGAAGCGAGTATATATATTTTATAAAAACCTACAATAAGTAATTTTCATATACTCGCCTCAATAAGGTAGGTCATCTAATATGAAAGGCACTATGTACAATATATATTCTAAGTTTTATGTATTTATACATGTATATATATCTCGAGAGAACGGGAGCGCAAGTCGGCCGGCGAAGATATCATTAATTTCTTGTCATTAGTGTCAGAGCGCAAATAGGTCGATTTCAGGTAGGAGCGCAAGTGCGCCGAGCGCAAGTGATCCGTATTCCCTTTGAGATGTTAATGATGAAATATTATTTATTGTTATATGTTGCGCCCATGATGTTGTTAATGGTGAAATATTATTTATTGTTATACAAAAATATCACACGCAGAGAATGTAATAGAAAACTTAGACAATGAAATAGCCTCAACCACATTTGGGAAGACAGGACGAATTAAAACCACCAAATAGAGGCGAAATGAAATGAACTATTCATCAAATGAAGTATAACCGAAGCCCTGCTGGAAATCAAATTGTTATAGAAGGTATAAAACACGGTGGTCAGAAATAACTAGACGAAATAACGAAGATAACACAGGAATGTTGGACACAAGAGAAAATGCCAGCGAGATGAGAATGAGCGTTTATATGCCCAATTTATAAAAAGGGCGACAAGTCATCCTGTGAAAATCATATAGGAATAGCACTGTTGGATGTGGTGTATAATATATTGGCAACAGCTATTAGGGCAAGGTTAAAAGAAGAAACTGATATTATGTTGGGAGAGTATCGGTGTGGATTTAGGGATCAAAGATGAACGGTGTATTAGATAGCTATACTAAAGCAGTTGCAACAAAGCCACTATATAGCAGAATCGATCACGCAACAGACATGCGCCACCAAAATTAAAATGGCATCAAATTTGAGACGTTGCAAAATTTTATCTGTCAAGTAATATTAATTTTGACACTATAAACCTAAATAATCAATTAGACTTGCGGTTTTAGCACTACCGACAATAATTCTAATATGTAACTATTAATTTGATAATAATTTTGTTTAAGTACTATTGAAAAGCCGAATATAATGATTATTTTATATTTGTATGAACTTGTCTGCTGTTAATAATTAGATATAAATATAAAAAATGAGGTGTGGCCACCACACGATTTTCTTATACGTATGAACGTTTCAAATTATAGAATTTTAAAAAAAATTTTATACAAAAATTATTCAAAATTTTATTCTAAGTACTTCTATTCTCTTAATAAATCTCTATAGAATGCATACTTTGCAAGATATTATCAAAAAAGGGCTACTCGCTAAGAGTAAAAGTGCTACTTCCGGTCCGAATTTTGAAATTTCATATATACAAAAATAGTGCAAATCCAGTTCTAAATACTTTTGTACTCTTGATAAATATATATAGAATGCATAACTTACGACATATTTGCAAAAAATCGCTATTCGATAAGAGTAAAAGTGATACTTTCAGTCTGAATTTTGAAATTTCTTTTATACAAAAGATATTTAAAACTATGTTTTAAATACTTTTATACTCGTAACGTACTTGTCTAGAAAGCATGACTTGCGAAATATTCGCAAAAAACTGATTTTCGATAAGAGTAAAAGACCTACTTCCGGTAGGAATTTCGAAAAACTTTATAAACAAAATAATTCTCAATGTTAAGTACATATAAATTCTTTATAAATTTGTTTAAACTTAGTAGTTGACGAAATATTGGCAAAATTCGATATTTTCACTGAAGCAAACTGGTACTTCCGGTCTACCGATTTTACTGAAAAACTAATTAGATCTCAACAGGGAGATTATACATGTAAATACAAAATTTGAAATTGATATCTCCAGCGGTTTGACCGCTATCGTGGTCACAGACAGACAGAGAGACACACACACAGACATTTTTTAAAAATCAAATTTTCGGTATCAGTGGACCTCAAAACGTGGACATCTGCAAAAATCTCGAGGTCGAAAATTTTCATACTTTCTTATACTACGTATAAGAAAGTAAAAAAGGTTAGATTTACAGAGAAAATTGAACTTTTGAAATTCATTTAAACATTCAGGAATGTATTTAACAATTATCTTTGAGTTCGTTTTACTACAGAGAATAAAGGTATTTAGTAGCAAAGACAGTAGTACAGCAGGATCCTTACCAATAAGTGCTATATTACTTTTCCATTAAATGCATCAAAATTAAAGTATTTTTACATGCAACAGCGTGAAGGTCATAAAAGTATTACACTAATTATAAAAACATTTGTTTTCCAGATTCTTACTGTTCACTATGATTATTACCATTATCACTGGTGTACTAAAAGCAACTTGTTTGAAACATTTCTCGTAGGTATATCATTGATTACAACATTATTTTTGCATGCTAATCAAATATTTTTAATTAAGCTAAACACACCATTATTATTTACTTAAGCTTTAAACTAGTATAAATTTGTTGTTGTTAAAGATTATATTTAATGCAGAAATAAATAATTCAAACATATTTTAAAGTATTTCAAATGTTGAGTATTCGTAAGCTGAATCTTTGCTACTGATCAGAATTTAACTTACCAAGCAACTTCAAATTATAATACAATAATGAACAAGTATTTTTACTATCCCAATTTATAATGTACTACATTAATATTATTACAATACTATCACATATTTTTGAAATTATATAATCTTAATTCCATTAATATTATAGGTTATTTATTTTCAAAATGAATTAGAGCTCAACTAAAATATTTTTATTCATAATAAAATGTTTTTTAATTATATCTAGGGATGTTAAATTTACAACTACATACGTCATTCACTGACCTTATACGTATTTCTTTATAAACAAAGCCCCCAACCCGCTTAATTTCTTTTACATTTATTGTTTTATGATACTATAGGTCTATTTCTATCTAGATGACATCTATACGTATAGATGTTGACCTTTCTACCAGCTTCAACCCCCTATATACAGACGCTATGATGATCAAATCATTTACAATTACCTTATTTGGCACAAATCCTGTTACAAACTATCCAGCATGCGATGACACTCATATACATATCTAAAGATGAGTTATCTTTTATTTTTTTGACGTTTACATATAAAAACTATTTGTTTTTATTTTTAGACTTCCAGTACCTTAAAACAAAGATGAATATTGAAATCAAGAACATATAAAGACAGGCAACAAGATTTTATATCCACATACCAAACAAGAAAATGTAATTATCCAATTAAGCTACGCATTTATATGAAATACCAACATAACCTGTATACTCACTAAAGCAAGTACTCCTTTTAATGTGTGCAAACTTAATTTAAAACCTTCTCTTTTACTTGTTTCAAACAACAACAATCCACCGTCAACACTAAAGCAATAACATAGTAAATCATAGCTTGTTGATATCTATTTTTAATTTTAGATAATCAGTAAAATTATAAAAGCATTGGCACAGGTTTCACTCAAGTACCCAAGTATTTCACACGACATGTGGAACTGTTTCATTCCCACTTCAAGTTCACTGGTAAATTAGGCGCCTATCCTGTTGACTCTTTTGTGAATCCAGTGAACAAGAAATTAATTCACTCAGTCACTTGCCAAAGCTAAATTGAAAACTTGTAACTATTTATATGTCTTAGTATTGATTTCATAGCCATGCATTTTCACGCTTGGTCAACGATGGTCTCCAAAACATATAACACAGTTATTGGTAGCACAAGTGTTCATGCTATATATCATCAATCGATTTATTGAACGAGTGCTTGCCCAAAACAATTATGTGCAAATAGTTATTTATATGAGAATAAATATCTCCGAATGTTGATGAAATTTTTAAAAATTAAATTTCACTACTTATAAGCTATTATCTTCATCAGAAAATATGTACTTAGACATTTGTAAATAAATGCAATATCGCTAAATTACAACTTTTTGTGTAATGCCGTATATATATTAAATATTACTAATGTTGGATCTTCCTCATGCACCTAGTTTTATATAATTTTAATTGTTGCATTGCTTAGAAGAGGTTTCTAATTTTTAATATTTATTGCTGAATGGCTCCGAACAAAAGTCCTCGAGAATCCTTGGGCACGAATTTTATCAGACTGAACATTTTGTGGAAACCTTTCTTTGCAACTAAGTGTACACTAGAACATTGCATATATCATGTTGCACATATTGTGATGTATTATTGCATTATTGCTATTACTGTGCTTAATTACATCATTCACTTAAGTCCAGTCCTGGAATGTAAACTTGAATTTCGATCACTAATTATCAGTCTGCATGTTTGTTATATGAAACAGTATACGCATGTAGATAATTTTAATATTAAATACGAAGTTTAGATTTATTTACACATATGCTGTCAATAAAATATTTAGAGAGTGTGTTAGTTTATTGCAAGAAAACATAGTATTTCCTGAAAGTTCCTTCAGTTGAATGCTAATCAAGTTTCTAAATATTTAAAGACGATATTGCTAAGTTTTATGATGGCAGTTAATAGGCTATTTGGTCGTTTATGATGTGGTTTGTCCTAGACGGAGCGTCAGTTAGAGTTTATTGGCAGATAAAATACATATACAAAGATTATTAACTGGGAAGGATAATTCCGACGGTATTTATGATACAAAATTACTGTCATTCATCCATTTCGTTTATTGCTCAGCGGAAATCTATAATTCCATTCATTATATTAGAATGCGCGAGTTAGAAATGTTTTGTTAAACGGCGCAATGGTTATATGTATATCGTATGTATCATCTATGTATACAGAATGTTTATAATTATTAGTTGACTATTATTAAACTTGGTATAGTTCAATGGGCGAAACAAACGAGTCACTGTGATGTCATAACAGTGTTGACAAATTATACTGCTTCGAGCAAGCTGTTTGAAAGTAATTTGAGGTTAGGGTTATATGGTTAACCCTCTATTGTACAAAACTTTGAAAGTTAAAAATGCTTAGGTTTTTTGGCAAAAACCTATTTGTTTTTAAGTAAATAGAGCAACGGTATAGTAAATTAATTTTGCGTCCTTAAATTTTTGAAAAAAAATATATGTATATTTGGTTATATATTGTGCAGTTTGGGATTGCAAGTTGTCTTACAGTATACCTAATGGAAATCCATTGTAAGTAAAAGAAATGACGGTTTTATTTATAAGAACACATAAAGAAAATGTTTAATTAACATTTGTATTAGTATATAATTAGTGTGAAACAAGTAGAAACAGTTTCTGTCGGCCACAAAACACAAGTAACAATTGCATTTCTTACACTTTACTTTTGTTAGTTTTTAGCACTTGGCATTTTTGCATCTGCCACACTTTGAATCATATTCAGGCCAGTGATCTACTTTATCGTTCCTGCAATCAGCATTTGGGCGGCCTGTAAATTTTGATTTTTTATAGGATGTCGTCGTTCCATTCGCAGATGGTCTTCCTCGCTTGCTTTGTTTTTCATCCCAACATAATGATTCAGCGATATCAAGTTTGAAATCATATAGTGACATTTGTCTTTTTTTCGGTACTCCAGTGTCATCTGAAGCACGTCTGTACAACAGCCATGCAACAACAACACACATATCTAACAAGTGGTAAAAAATGCGCATGTAATACTTTTTGGATCTTAGTTTTATTCTATAGAGTGCCAAGAGAGAGTCAATCAAATCTATCCCTCCGATAAATTTGTTGTAAAGCAATTTGATACTGGGACACTTTACCTGTATCTGTTGGTTCGTTTTTCGGTCAAAACGTTTTACCGATGTTTCTGGATAAGCACCTATAAAGGTACTCAACAAGTTTACTACTCTATTATCCACCCATTTGACCAATCTGAGTGTTACATCTTGGCAACTTGCCATTCTCTCAGCGTATGAGCCTCGACCAGTTTTTTCAATGTTGTATCAGAAGGCATTCCATTATTTGGTACTCTATTTGCTCGGATCGTAGCTAAATTGTAAATACCTTTTTTTGCAAGTTCTATCTGTAGATTCGGACTGCAAAACCAGTTATAATAGAATAGTGAAAAATTACAATTCTCTGATATACAATCAGCTAAACGGAGGACAACATTAGAACTTGCACTAATATTTGGGAGATGTGCTGGTTCCTCCACTGATCCTATGTATACTTCAAGGTTATACACAATTCCACTTGCACCTGCTAAGCAAAAAAAATTATAACCCCATTTCTTTGGCTTTTTGGGGTTATATTATTTCAATCCAGAATGACCTTTGAAAGGTACAATTTGTTCGTTCACTGACAAATGTTGTTCTAATGAAATATTCTTTCGCTTGCTTCTAACGCTTTCTATGATCTTCCCAATTTTGAAGAGACGATCAGAAGAGGGAGCAACTGGAATCTGAGAATTGTCAGCAATGTGGATGTTTTTTTTTATTTGCTCCCAATGTCTAAGAGGCATTACAGTAGATAATTGTGAAACCCCACATTTGCTGTTCCAGTATCTTCGACTTCCTGGAACAGTAATTAGGGACATCTAGAATGTCATGCCAATGAACTGTTTCCATTCTTCAACTTCGATGTGGAAATTTGTACCAACATCTTTTTGGGTGGCATATAAATTAGTCTGTGCTACAATATATCTGAAAAGGCCCTTATCAAATAGTTTTCTGAAGTACTACACAGGTGAAGGAACCGAAGATTCAGAAGGTAGCTGACTGTTCCAAGCTGGTACATTGCAAGATATTCCATCAGTATTTGTCCAGACTAAGGGAATGTTACCTCTGTATGTTGATGGTTCCGGTGTTGCTACATGCACTCCAGCAGTAGAAGTCGATTCTTGATGTACAAGTGCAGCTTGAAATCTAAAACTGAGAGGCATATCGTCCTCATCAGAGGAGTCGTTTTGTGTAGCTAGCGCATTACCCGAACCAGTTTCACGTAGACGTTGATCCAACCTTCGAAATACATTTCCACTAGGATATCTCCGATTTGGGTAACGTACGCGATGTGTCACATTTTGGAATACGTAACCGGTTTTTATCCCGCTAGAGAGCGCTAAAATCAAAAATAGCGCAACCAGCAATCATTCTCCGTAAAAATACCTTTTCAATGATGAAGGGGGGGGGGGGAATCACGTATCACAGTTGAGGATATGATGGAAGGGTCCCCCCCCCTGTATTAAAAATCA
The DNA here is from genome assembly GCA_963170755.1 of Amphimallon solstitiale. Lineage (NCBI taxonomy): Eukaryota > Metazoa > Arthropoda > Insecta > Coleoptera > Scarabaeidae > Amphimallon > Amphimallon solstitiale. Next base: position 37,536,528 of record OY720680.1, read on the forward strand.
ATCCGTTTTTGCGTTTTTTTACAAAGAATTTCTTCTTCGAGATATTCAACCTGTTTCGTTTTTGGTGTATTAACCATTTAAATCCAATAATTATATTGATAAGGCAACTCCGTCATACTCAATGTTATATCATTGATGAGCCATGTCTGATGAATTTCATTTTTAGCGGCTGATTATTTTAGATGTTTATTTTTAGCAGTACTATTGCAATTAGCATTATTTAAAACAACTATGACCGGTTCTTCTAAACTCATAAACCAGTATAAGAAATTGTCCCTGCTCATTTTAAGGGGCCGTTCTTTTTTGTAAGGGGCTTCATTATCACAGGTAGATACATTACACTTTTTCAAATAATCACTATTTCATATTGCCGTGGTCTCTTGCATATTAAAAATAATAGTAATAGCATTAAGAATAAATTTAAGTATATAAAATATAAAAGAGACAATAAGAATAAGTTTTATTGTACTCAAAGATTTCAACATAAGAGTATACTGGGTTGCATACATTTAAGTATACAAAACATAGACATAAAAATGAATTTATATTTACAATTAAGATATTCAACAGGTACAAAATAAAAGACGAGATAAATTTAAGCTATATATATATTTCTTTTATAGAAAAGCAAAGAGATTTAGCCATTTAAACTCAGTAAAATTGTAAAAAGAGGATCAAATCCGATATGCACGAGAGAAAAATATAATTGAATAAATTATGTAAACTTGAGAACGTGCATAAGGTAATATAAACTTTATAAAAGAAATTAAAATAAGTCATGCTAAAAGAATAAAATTTACCTTAACTTATGACTTATGACTATACAGGGTTAGTAAAAAGTCCCGGAACGGTCGAATAACTTTGTTATTTGAAAATTATGATTTCTGAAATTTGGTATGGGGGTATAGTTAATATAAATGCATTTTATGCAATACAGTTAATATTTTTTTCACTTCCGGTTTAATCGGCAATACGTCCAACTTTTTTTTTTTAAATGGAACGCCCAGATTTTTTTAACACTTTTGAATGCAAAATAAAAAACTACGTTCAGGAAGTATTAAGATGTTTATTTTTATTCACAAGAAAACAGTTAAAAAATTAAAAAAGTGTCCTAATACAGAAAAATCAAGATACCTGTCTATTCAGGTTGCGATTACAATAATTGTTCAAAATGCTCTCCATTTACAATTTGACAAAAATGTAAATGGTCAGTAAAGTTTCTTATTGAATTTTGTATTTGTTCTGGAGTGATGCGATTGGCTTCTTGAACTATTCTCTCTTCCAATTGTTCAAGATTATGGGGACGATTTTTGTACACTTGACATTTCAAGTGACCCCAAAAGAAAAAATCTAATGGCGAGAGATCTGGCGAACGTGCTGGCCATTCGATTGCTCCTCTACGTCCGATCCAACGTCCCGGAAAATTTTCATTCAAATAATCGCGGACATTATGGGCAAAATGGGGGGGGGAGCGCCATCTAGTTGAAACCAAAAATGTGCATTAGGGTGATCACCTATGTTTGCATTTGGAAAGAGGGCCGCAAGTGCTGGAACAACCTCATTTCGCAATAAATTTAAGTAGACGTTGCCAGTTAAATTTCCTTTTATAAAAAATGATCCTATGATGTTGTTTCCAACAAGACCAGCCCAGACATTCACCTTTTGAGGACGCTGTGTATGGACTTCTTCAATCCAATGCGGATTTTCAATTGACCAGTAGCGACAATTATGTCTGTTCACAGTGCCGTTGAGACAAAACGTTGCCTCATCTGAAAAAATGATGTGATCTAAAACATTAGGCTGCTGCTCGATCAATTCCGTCATTGTTTCGCAAAATTGTAGTCTACGATCTGGATCATCTTCAGTTGATCATGGACGGGATACATTTTATAGGCTTTCATTCTTGCTGATTTAAGAATATTATGAGCAGATTTTTGAGAGATCTCATGAATTTGACCTAATTCTGTTGTGGACACGTGATGATTTTCTTCCACTGTAAGTAACACATTCAAACTAGTTTCTTCATCTGTTGCTGTTAATGGACGTCCCCTTCTAGGTAAATCCTTCACCTGACGAAAGACTTCAAACTTTTGAATTGTTCGGCATACCGTACTTTTACTAATGTGACGATCCGGATAAACAGTATTAAACAAAATACGAACCTCTTCAAAAGAACGTTGACGATCACCGTACCCACGCATCATTAATATCTCAATTCGTTCTGATTCAGTAAGTTTTACTGCCATTTTCAAATGTGCCAATGTCTAAAATAAGTAAATTTATAGCGATGCAAAAGTTAAAACGCTTTTAAAATTGTCAAATGTGACGGCAAAAAGAATGCAAACACTAAACAACTTTTTTCAAAGGTACCTTGATTTTTCTGTATTAGGACACTTTTTTAATTTTTTAACTGTTTTCTTGTGAATAAAAATAAACATCTTAATACTTCCTGAACGTAGTTTTTTATTTTGCATTCAAAAGTGTTAAAAAAATCTGGGCGTTCTATTTAAAAAAAAAAAGTTGGACGTAACTATACCCCCATACCAAATTTCAGAAATCATAATTTTCAAATAACAAAGTTATTCGACCGTTCCGGGATTTTTTACTAACGCTGCACAAGTTGTATAAGTAAATAAATAAAAGGATATAAATCAAAATATTTCGAAACCATACAATAAGCAGTAGTGTTTTTTTTTTTATAAACGACAGCTGGCAAATAATAAAGTACATTCATGAATTCGGGTGTGTAGCACTATGTCTCATTGACTGTAAAGAGAGATTTGTACGGTTTGATGACCTACAAAAAGAAAATATAATGTAAACTTCGTTTGTAGTTTCTTACAGATAAATATATCACCGTTGGAAAAGCCCTGGATCGAAAAAAGCAACGAAAAGGCAAACCAGATGGATCGTGGTAGTACGAATAATCTTATAAAAAGAATACCTGTTATTTACAATATATTTCCAATTTTACCGAGAGCTGGAAACAAAACAAAAATAAGAATTGTGTTAGCGAATGGAAATAGGAAGTATGTAGCAAATAGTAAAGAAGGTAACAAATTCATAAACAAATATAAGGAAGAATTATATTAATACAAGTATACCTACATTGGAAGATACTGAACAATTTGAGTGAAAGACTTTTAACCTAAGCAAACAATTCTCAATGTGTTGACATTTTAAGTGAAGAAACTGTCAAAGACAATTAGTGCGTGTGTGTGTGTGTGTTCGTATCATGATGGCAACTTGGAAGGCAGAGATCACTGAAGACGCAGGCTGACAACTTGAATGGTAGTTCCAAGGATGGCGTTGAGAGCGGTCACGTGTCTTCCCGGGTATATAAATTGAAAACAAGAATGAACAAGATAGTTAGTTAGTTATTTGGGGAGAGATTAAAAGCGACTTAAAAGGACATTAAATCGTAGGGTCAGATACACCACGATTATAATTTGTTCATTACTTCTTGTATTAGCGTATTAATTTTATTTGTATTTAAGTTTCATTCATTATAAGGATTTTTCTTTGGTTAATAATTTTTTTGTATTTAAAAAAAATGGAGATGCAAATGGCAGAATTTGAAAAGTTTTTCAATGATTCAAAGTAAGTTTTAGAAACAAAGATTTATCAATATTGCTATGCGTGTATTGTAATATAACGTGCAAATGTATATTCAATATAAGGTCGTGCAATAGGGATAATAGATATTGTCCTGTAGTAATATACATTCTTTAGTTTTAACAACACAAATAGAATTATTAATGGTGTTGGATGTTAAGAAAATATAACGTGCAAATGTATATTTTCTGGCACTTTATTAGGCATCATTAATTCTTACAATAAATTTTTGATTATAAATTAATAATTTAAATTAGATTTTCAAGAAGGAAAGTGTTTCTGGGTAGCGGACTTTGAGATGCTGGACACAATACGTGTGAATGGTTGTAGACAGTAATCTAATTCAAGCTTTTTCTCTGAACACTGACCATTGCGAAGTTCTAAGTTTATCAGAGCATTACGTGCGAATATAATGTCTCTGATGGAATAGAATTAGCACAAAATATCAATAGTATACTAACATTAATTTAACTTTCTTTATTCTTGAAACAGGACAATATTTTATTTTTATTTAAGCATTAAAAATATATTCGTTATATAAAACATTACAACCTAGAACACGGTACAAATGTTTTCTTTCAATTATGTTTTCTTTTATAATTAAATGGTGAATATAGTATAGCGATGCTATCTATTCTAAAAATAATGTTGAATAAATTATACAATTATGTTTTATATGGTTTCTGATTTTTATTCAAAATAAGCTATAACCTTATCCCTATAATAAGAAAAACAAGAGATTTGACGAGAAAGGAGAAATTTAGATACACTGGTAGAATTCACGTATACTTATAAAGTACGTCCTGATAAGAAAATAAATAAATATATTAAGGATAATAAAAAATTATCATCATCTTTATTAGTTATGTTGCTGGAACAGCACACAGCATAATCTATTTGGCAATGCCTAACGTATGGCAATACTACAATTATTTCATTCCAAATGATTATGTTGTCACAGCAATATGTAGGGTAAACTAAAAAATATATTCAAACACCACGTAAAATATGTAGTTTATATCTCCATGTTTATTGGGTGGCGCAGCAAATGACTTATCTCAAAATCACATGCGCGGCCATGACAATCAGTTTCGATCACCCGGTGGAACTTCTGCGCGTGATGTCGTTCAGAGCATTATTTTGATCGTATCGAAAGTATTGAAACAAACAAGAGAGAGCTTTACGAATAGTAATTAGTTTGAATCAGTTCGCGTCTTTTTCTTTCTAATCAGAATAATTCCAATTAGATAGAGATGTCGAAACAAAGGGACATGCAGTTGTTCGGTATTTTTCATCAAGTGTTTTCTCAAAATAAAATGACATTCTGTCCAATGCACCGGTATCGCTGGAAGCCTCCCAACAGCCGACAATTTATCGATTAATTGTCGAGAAAGCGCCTACCATTTGTGTGTTATCACTAATTCACTGGTCTCATCGAAATATCGAGCATTGATTAGCTGAATGTAATTGCGGCACTTGGAACACTGACGTTGTACGTGTTTTGTTGCATGCACGAAATGTTGTAAATTATTCCCGATATACGAATTTGCCTTATATGTCTAAGTGACATGATTAATTGATGCGATTACAAGGTCTTCATGAACATATTGATACGTCCACGGGATGGGGGTATTTAAGCTAACTTCTAATACATATTACGTATGTAAGTTTGTACATAGGTAATTGAGTATTAAACAAAAATTAATGGCGCTGCAGGTTCGTTGTATTGTTTACTACTTAACTATAGCAGAATCGTTTTGAAACGGTATACTGAGAAAAATGGTATTGTTCAGTCAATAGTTTTTAGACTTTTTCCTTTTACACATTGACTGAAGAAATAATCTATTCAGACAACCAGAAGCAAACTAATAAACCAATTACTTTAAATTTTTTATTGCCAGTATTGTTGATTCAACATTTTTGCTCATTGACTGAGATTCAATCATTGACAAATTTTGATCGAACATAGTAAATTGTTGTTCAAATAAATTGACAGTGTCGCATTAGCAACGCGAGACATTGTTTCAAAGTTTAATTTCAAATAATATTCTGTACAATATTATGTCAAACACGCAAAATCATTGATTCATTAACTTAAAATTGATAAACCATACGTTTTGATTCAAAACTCTGAAGCGATTGCTCACCAGGAACCAGCGAAAAAACTACTGAGTCAACTATAAATTGGTTGACTGAACATTTTATTTCTCTCAGTGTAGGCACATTGTGGCCTGTGTCGAGCAACGCTTGACTTTTCTTGTCTGTATCAGCGATGGTAACCCTACCGATTTTTAGGTAGATCTACCAAATTTAGGTATTATCTACCGATCTAAGTGCTATGGAATTCTACCGAAATATTTCAATTCTTAAATGGCTAATCTGCACAACAAATAAATAAATTAGAATAACCAATCTGATGGATGTTAGCTATCTATAAACAGATAGGAAGTTACTTTGGGTGTTACTATTTTTACTAATATTAGTACTTTTAACGAAAAACTGTTTTTCATTTTCCTTGTCTTACTCTAAGAAAGAATTTATTTACCTAAAACTGATAATAAAGAAAGAAAAGGAAATAAAAATAGATAGATAGCAATTGTCATTCATTAAATTCACTTCAATATAAGGGTATTCACCGATGGTTTAATAGGAAAACCACCAGCCAAAACTATATATATATATATATACGTTTAACTTCCTATTCGATGTTATTTATTGAGTTCACTTCAAAATAAGGGTATTCATCTAAATACATTTATATAGGGAAATCACCGAGCAAACTATATATACGTATAACTTCCTATTTCCTCATTTTATTTTAGTAAATTGAATGTAGAAATCTAGTCGTGCTTTCTTATTAATTAACTAGCCTGTGCAAGAAGGAAAACCACTGCAATAGTTAAAAAGTACTGGGATACGAAAATATGCAAGTATTATGTGATCATCTTCGGACGAACAAATTTTCCCTTATTGTTGATGAGTCGACTGATACGAGTAATATTAAACAACTTTATATATGCGTAAGAATAAATAACAGTAACACCATTTGTAATAATTTTTTTAGCTTTAATTGAAATTAAAGCAGCCGACGCGAATAGTATATGTAAAACCATATTGTCACTTTTTTTTGAAAAACACGAAATTCCGTATAAAAGAAATCTGGTCGGTTTTACATCTGATGTTATTGCAGGACAGCATTGCTCAGTAATGACTTTATTGCAAAATGACATTCCAAAGCTTTTTGTAATGAAATGTATATGTCACTCCTTCAATTTGTGCGCTTCATATCCATGTGAAAAGCTGCCTCCGTATATAGAGAAGCTCACAAGAGATATCTATAATTACTTTGCTCATAGTCCCAAACGATTTAGCGAATATATCGAGTTTCAAGTATTTTGTAATACAAAAATCCATAAAATTGTACGCCCATGTCGAACCCGATGGTTATCCGTACATAGCCTTATTTCGCGGTTATTAGAACAGTGTGAACCTCTACAGTTATATATCACTGATGTCGCTAGTACCAATGATATCATGTCTGTAGATAACATATTGAAAACTTTAAATCAGTGGTTCTCAACCTTTTTTCACCTAGCGCCCACTTACTGGATTTTGTATAGATCCCAGCGCCCACTGCAGAAAATCCCGAAGGGACACGTCATGGACTACGACTATGGATTATGGACTAGTTAACCTGGACACAGTAATTAAAACAAGAAGTAATAAATTCTACCTCTAAATTTATTTAAAAATATTAATTAATACAAACAAAAATTATTATTGAAATATTGAATTTTATTTAACAAAATTAAATTAATAAATTTGTGAGCCCAACCCATTCAGTCTTCACTAATGCGATCCTTGAGGTTGGTGCTTGCTCACCAGCTCTTTCACGCGAGGAGTCAGCAGAGACAAATAAAGCCGCAAGTCCCCTCTGTTGACCATGTCCAGCCTTTTCCTCTTGTCTGCGTGCAGAAATGTAGCCGCACTAAATCCGGTTTCCACTAAATATGAAGTCGGAAACGTGAGAAGAAGCTTGTGAACAATTCCCCACATTGTAGGGAATAGTCCTGCCATGCTGTGGTTCTGCCAGAGTTTCTTGAAGCCTGTTTTGATTCGGACTTTGCAATCCTCGTTGTTGCGAAGTTCCACCAACTCCTCCTGCAATTTAACGTCAACGTCTTCCAGCACGACTCCAAACGGGTCAGTGATCCAGGCAGGTACATCCAGTTCGATGAGGTCTTGGAAGCGCGATGTAAGGTCCTCTTTTAGTTGCTGAAGATGAGCCCAATATCGAAGAAGATCTTCATCTGTGGGTGTCTCTGTCATTTGATTAATTTCACTAAATTGGTAAAGTTCTTTCCTAACGATATTACTGCGGAGAAGGGCCAGCTTGTCGATAAAGGTGGTCACTGCGCTCTTGCAGTCGATGAGTGTCACCAGTTTACCTTGAATCTGGAGAGACAACTCGTTGAGTTTCCTGAAGATTGTAGCCAAGTAGAAAATGTCGAATTTGTGTTTCTTCAGCTCACCGGCCAACTTCTCATGTTTGACTTGCAGGAAAGTGACAACTGAATCGAACATTTCACAGAATCGAGCCAAGCAGTTGCCCTTAGAGAGCCATCTCACCTCGGTGTGAAGCAGCAGCCGATTGTAGATCTCGTCATTTTCCTGGCAGAGGTTGCGGAATAGTCGATCGCTTTTTGCATTTGTTTTTATTACGTTCACGGCCGTGATCACGAGATTGAGAGAGTCATGAAGGCTGGGGGTCAGCCGTTTCGCTGCAAGATGCTCTCTGTGCGCTACGCAATGTATGCAGATGATATCTGGATGCTCCTTCTTGAGAAGAGCAAGGAACCCAACCATTGCTGGTGCTCCATCTGTTGCGCAGGAGTGAATGTTGATTAGCGGGATTTCCTTTTCTTCAAAGTACTTCTTGACAGCAGCAAAGATGGATGCACCAGTTGTGTCAAGGGGTAAGGACTCTGCAAACAACATGTCCTCTTTTGTTTCCCCAGTTTCGTCGAAGTACCTCACGTAAGACATGAGAAGGGCAGTGTTATCACTCAAAGTCGATTCATCAAGCTGGATGGAAAGTTGGTCTTCTTGAGAATGTCCACCAACTGAATTTCGACATCACTTGCCATCTCATCTATTCTTTTGGAGACCGTGTCGTTGCTAAGGGGAATAGCCTTCACTATTTCTGCCGCATTCCTATGTAAGACAGTCGAAATCACCTCTTTCACGGCAGGCAGAATAAGTGTTTCCCCCAAAGTGTGCGGCTTGCCAGCCTTTGCAATTATATATGCAATATTATACGATGCCAGCAGGCCATCACGCTGAATCTCTGTCACCTTGGCAAAAGCAGACGAAATGGACGGGGTAGTTTTCTCCCTGTCATCACGCAGTTTCTTGAAGTATTCTGCGGGCTTGTCCTTTTTGTCCGAATGCATCTTTTCTAGATGGTCACGCATACGAGAGGGTTTCATACCTTCATTTGAGAAGACATTGGAACAAATGAGGCACATCGGTCTTGTGCAATATAATTAAAGTATTTTGTATAAGTTAGATTTCTAAAATAATTTGAGTTATTAAAAACATTACCAACATCAATAAATGATTATTACCTGTAATAAACGGTTTTCGATTATAAAAATTGCTCTACCTAGTTCTAATTCAGCTCAAATATATATTGTTTATTTTATAACAGAACCGTGTGTGCTAAATGTACAATATTTTTGATTAACACTCTGTTAATTAATCACACAACTATCGCACACTGAATATTTGTCTCTGTTCGAACGTTATCGCTGACTATCGTAAATAGAATGAATCATGCGAATAATGACTTCGCTATATATACCGCACTGCATGGAATTCTCTGGAAGTCGAACTCTCTCGACCTTGGAACATTCGAGATGCGGTCCACTATACTCACGTTGACTCACAGAGTCCGCGCGTTGTGTCATACATACAATAACATAGTTAAGCACAGAAATAGAAACAGCATGTACGTAACCATAGCAACGATGGGGTTAACAATGCATAATAGGAACATTGGTGAGCGCGGATATTAAACATTTTGCATTTTTGTATGCTTTTACTAATTTTTTACTGTGTAGTGTAGCTTTACCTTTACACCGTACAGCGCCCACCCAAAATCCTCCAGCGCCCACTGGTGGGCGCTACCGCCCACTTTGAGAACCACTGCTTTAAATGATCCTGTTACAAAGTTATTTTTGGAATTTGCTCTACCCTTTTTTAATAACTTGAATAAGGAAATGCAACCTGAACACCCTAAAATACATTGTCTATATAAAAACATACTTACTATTATAAAAACGTTATTCGATTGTTTCATAGAAAGGGATTACCTATTACCTTCAAGGTATTTCAGTGGCAGACGTAGATTTTAAAAATCCTAGAAATTACCTGCAGATTGAGGATATGTATTTAGGCGCGAAAGTGATACAAACAATATCCAGCACGTCACTTACCAAAAAAACATTATCCTTTTTTAGACTAGGATGCTTGAATTTTTATGTAGAAGGATGTGATCAAATAATTAAACGGTTTCCTTTAAAAAATAATGCTTTGGAAAAATTTCAGTTTTTAGATCGAGTAGTTGTAAAATCAGGATTAATTCAATCTATTACCGACATAGCACTTATTTTCCCGGATTTTTTATAGAATTCCGACCTTCAGACTTTGGACAATGAATGGCGTATTTTAAGAAATACTAACGAAATTAACTCTTTTTCTGACAATGTAGACTTATTTTGGCAAAAAGTAGAAACGACGACATTCGGCGACGGAACACGTAAATTTAATTGTCTTACAAAATTTGTTTTTAATTTACTTTGTTTGCCGCATTCTTCGGTCAATGTTGAAAGAATTTTTTCTACGGTCAATAATTTAAAAACTAAACAGAGAAACAAGCTACGTACGGATACAATCAGCGGGTTAATTCTTGCTAATTAATACATTGGAAATAAAAGTTGCTTTGATTTTTCAATTGAAAAAAAAAAAAAAACTTTGCGAATGGCTAAGCATACACTCTATTAAGATGGCGAAAACGAGTAATTTTTTGTAATATGAGATTTTTTTTAAGAAATTTGTTTTCAAATTTTATATTCTATTTAATGTATGTATGTATATATTGTTGTAAATAATAAATAAAAGAGGATATTCCTAAGAAAGCTGTAAATTCTTTAATCTACCGATATTTTCTATAATCTACCGAATATTGCCGACTTTTCTACCGATCTAGTAAGAGACTCTCCCCAACCACCTCTTAAAGTTTGTCGGTATGTGTATGGGACATCTGTTCACAGTGTATTAACAAATTATTACCTATCTATTTTTGACACCTATTATTTTTCCACGACTGAATATTTCAGGTAGGTAGCCTTTAATTAACAATATTCGAAATTTCAATTATTTTATATAGACATATATACATCGTATACAAACATCTAATCTTGCATCCATTCTCAATGTTTAATATAACCGCTTAACCCTTCCGGATAATTTAACGTGAGTGGATTCTGCGGTAACAAAATGAAATGATAGCAGTACGGAGAGGAATGGTGTAGTGACAGGCTGCCCCGGAGTCCACTTGTGTGCACGTGGACTTGATAATTTTGAAGTGTGACCGAGTCCACACCGCCCGGCCGATCTGCACTTCTGCCTACGACAAAAGTGGAGATTCTCGGGTTTCTTCTTTATTTGATCGCCGCACCTCCGGTTATCCGCCCAACTAATGACGGGAAGCACGGAATTAACGATTTCCGTTTCGGACGTTTTGATGCAGATGTCCGAAATTGTATTACGGATTAAAATTAAATCGCTTCAGTTCTTCGGGAAATTGAAGCTAGTATATCAGCAGCGGGCATTAACGAATGTTAAACGTTTGTAGGGGCTGTTATAATGTTTTAATGTGCCATTTGATAGTCCGTTCATATAAAACTAACGACATTCTTTATTTTCCGCTCAGCTGTTAGACGTTTGACATTTATTGCGAATTATATTACCTTTCCGTCGTTTCGCCTTGAGGTTTTATACCTTAGCATAAAGTTTAACGTGTTGAAATTTACATAATACTTTCCGGATTTGCTTTATTACAAGTTCCGATTAAGTGAAATTACCATTTTGACGGAATACAATTCTGAATTTATGTAGAATTCTAGTATATTTCTGTTCGTTCTACGAGGTGTGGCTGTAAAATTAAGAGACTGAAGCTCACACGGAAGAATCACGCATGCGCCAAAAGCAAAGCCTTCGCTTTCGAATGCGGTACCTTCCGTATCTCTAAACAAATTAGTCTGGCCCACAGATACCAACGCTTAAGAGATAGGCCACTCCTCAAACATCTCACGATTAAATATTTAGTTACTACTAAGGTCGCAGTGTCGTTGAAGTATTTTGGCGAGTTTTAAATATGGATCTGTATGATATATTTATTATTAGTTTCAAATTACTTTAACCAAATAGAAATGTAGTTGGTTAAAGTAAATGAAACTAAAAGTATTTATTTATACAAATACAAGCAAGTAACATCAGAAAAGTGCTTTATTATTTAATAGATAGTAAAATAAAACATCATTCATGTCTAAATATGAATTATATTAAATAAAAATAGCATAAGTAAAAAACATAAAAATATAGATATAGACTATATTATTAGATTATACTGTTAACAAAATAACATTTCATATACAAAGCAAGTTGATAAAACAAATAATTCTTGCATCAACATGCACATAACAATAATATGTTCAATAGTATAACACCAAACATAATACTTTCTAGTTGAAAAAGTAAAACAGTATATTCCTTCAACTTATAAAATTATATTCAGTATTTTATTAGGGGTCCACTAGAAAATTTTACTTTGTAGTTATCAAACATATAAAGTGAGTGGCAGAAAAATATCGTTATTTGAAAAAAATATGTCAAAATGCTAAATTAAAAAAGGTTTTTTCAGAGTGTATCAAAGAAAAAACAGTTATTTAGCACACAGTCTCTTGCAGTGGCGTCTCGTGATTTTTTGTGACGGGAGGGCACCGGGGGGTTTGAGTGTTTAATATCAAAAATTAAGTACAGACAAAAAATAACCTCAATATGCTATTTAATTAACTTGTTTGAAAATTAAATCTATCCGCCGTTCCTTACGATCAGCAAAATGATTAATAACTAATTCATTGAAGTTTGGTGTTGATGTCAGTAATAGTTTTTCAATGGAACACATTGCTAAGGCACATAGTCTGCTTTACCGCATGGTATTTCTAGAAAATGTTTTTATTCTCTTCAAAGTAGAAAAACACCGTTCACTTTCAGCTGCTGTCATCGATCGATATGGTGCAAATTATTTTCAATAGCTTCACAGATTCAGCAAATGTAGTTGTTAAATTATTTTCATAGAAATATTACAGTAATGTTAGAGCAGATGAAGCAGTTCCAAATCTGGTCTATTATACAAAATTACCAATTCGTATCGAACTATAAAAGCTAACTGGAAAAATGTAGCCGAATCTGTCGTCTCGTCTGCTTGTATAGCGATATAATGGGCTTTGTTAATTTCGTCTAGAATTAAAGTGCGAGAAACTTCGTAGATACTGTCCAGCAATTCATTTTGAATGGTTTTTGACAAACCCATAAAAACTCTCTTATTAGACTTGTGGGTGCTGTCAATTCCTACCAATAAATTAACCAATTCACGAAAAATCCCCGGATTCGCACTGTGTTTCGTCATGGCCCATTAAAGCGATTTCAAACATGACACAAGACTTAATGCAGTGTATTAATTTTCCAAGAGTATGCCTGTTTTTACTGACGTTTTCATTGTGCTGAATTATATTTAATCTTTCTATATGCAGTGTTCAGCTGGCACATTATAGATATTTACCTTTCCCAAAACTGAATATTCTATCATGTTACTAAGATGTTTTTCACTTGCTTTATGTCTTTTTACTTTCTCACCAAAGTGTTTTAAATCCCTACTACCATTAGAAGTCCAGACAGGGTCACTTTGTGGAGAATTCCTAATTAAGCACACATAACAAAAAGTAGTATATTAAATTACAAGTTTCATAACGTTAAAGTTAAGAACAAGAACAAGTGTGCAAAATGTGTTATGAAACGTGTATTTTATACTATTTTTTCTATTCTAGTTATTAAAATGAGAGACATGTTTCGTTCGAACATTTTAAATATTTGTATATAGGCGGTGTTATATGTAATTATTGTTAGAAGGTCTATGGAAACTGTAACTTCGTACGAGTTTGGATGTCTTCGGAATGTCAGTGGTGGCCTTGCTTTGACTTCGGCCCACTTCGTATGGGTTCGGACGTCTTCGGAATGTCGGTGAAGGTCTTGCCTTGGCTTCGGCAAACTTCGTTTGTGTTCGTACGTCTTCGGAATATCGGTGAAGGTAATAATCGTAATCAGTTGTGTTCCTCACATGCTGAATTGACGATTTAAATGATGACACAAGACTGTATTTTAATACTGTCAATTTGTCAATGTTGTAATTGGTTTTAGAGAAGGTCTTGTCTTGTCTTCGGCCAACTTCGTGAACATTTTAAATATTTGAATATAGGCAGTGTTATATGTAATTATGATTAAAATTCAGACTGATTTATGCAATAAATTATTTCAAATTATCAACAAAAAGGACGAAATAAATAATTGCACGCCCCTAGAGATTTGCAAAATAGCAGAATACTATTTACAAAATCTTTCGCCAACATAGTCTCGATATATTATCAAAAACAAACTTTTATAACAGTTGTACTATTCAACATTGGAAGTAAATGTCAATAGTAGCATCAGAAAACTTATCATCAACTCTGCTTAACAATTTATATTGTTAATTAGTAAACAAAATGTTAGCATGTGTGCTTTTTATTCTTTGTACAACTTCATGTTTGTTACATTAAATATAATTTGGTTCCATTTTTTTTTTACCAACGTCAAAACAACAAAATTAGCGTGCGATAAAGTAATACTTTTGCAACCAAAACGGGTGTCGTAAAGTGAAGTTTATAGCACCGAAATAGCAAAAAGCATTTTGCATATTACAGCCACTGATAAACTGTAAGAGCTTCTGTTGAATTTTCTCGTACGGTTTTATTAGTTTTCTATCTTAATGTCATAGCTCAGTGTGTTATTTTCTTATTCTTCGCAATTCATAGTTGCATTTGCATCGATAGAAATTAAAACATACACTCACCGCTATATATTACATACTGGACAGCCACGCGGCACCATAGAGGAGTGCCCCACCACTGACGAATATCTGCGCGCTACCCGCGCCAGTTTCATCGCTCGATTTCCAATACAGACGGGGCCTCACGGGGCAGTCGCGCGAGATGCCCCGGAGCGTACGTCAGACTGCGATTTTTAAACGCGCTGAAAAGACGGACTGTTACTTCCGAAAACATATTATTTGTTATCAAACAAATCAGAAAAATTACATACAAATTATGTATTTATAATTAATTTATCTGTTAAAAGAAATTTGTCATGGGAAAATTTGTCACAGGGGGGCAGTGCCCCGTTGCCCTACCTGCAGCAACCGCCACTGGTCTCTTGGTCAACAGTAATTACTTAAAACAAAAAGAAACAGCAATTCTTAATTCATTTTATCTTTGCAAACTATTAGAATCAAGTATCACTTATAATCATTATTGTGTATCTGTAGGATAAGTCATTTCCTTATTGTATATAATTTTAAGCAAATGTGTTTGCAAAATATTTAAGTTTTTTGAGTGAGTGTCGTACACTCCTCCCCAACCTATAATTCCATACTGCAATTGTGACTGTACTAACGCGAAATATAAAATATTTAGTTGCTGTAACCCAAGGAACTTTTTTAAGTATTTAAATTTTGGTAGCAATAGTCTTAACTTCCGAATTGTGTACTGTTTGTGCAAATGCCAGCGATGTTGGCTATCCACTAGTGGTGGCTGCTGCAGGGAGGGCAACGCGGCACTGCCCCCCCCCCCCGTGATAAATTGCTTTTAACAGATAAATTAATTATAAATACCTAATTTGTATGTAATTTTTCTGATTTGTTTGATAACAAATAATATCCCTAGCAGCAAAACCACTATATGCACACTTATCCTACATTAGCAAATATATATTTTTATCCTTCTTTAAAATAGTAATTTTGCTGCTTATGGATTTCTGCGGAAGTAACAGTCCGTCTCTTCAGCGCGTTTAAAAATCACAGTCTGACGTA
The DNA here is from genome assembly GCA_963170755.1 of Amphimallon solstitiale. Lineage (NCBI taxonomy): Eukaryota > Metazoa > Arthropoda > Insecta > Coleoptera > Scarabaeidae > Amphimallon > Amphimallon solstitiale. The sequence continues at coordinate 37,552,390 of OY720680.1, forward strand.
GGCTCCGGGGCATCTCGCGCTACTGCACCGTTTGTATTAGAAATCGAGTGGATAAAAAGTGGCACGGGGCGAGAGCGGTATATGTCAGCGAGCGGGCACTACTCTGTGATGCCGGATGACGTCCAGTATGTAATATCACAGAATAACAGAAGTGACAAAAGCTTCACTTGCATAATTTCCATATTTGTGCGCAAAATCAAACAAGGGCACATTTCAAAATGGCGTGTTTTGTTTTTGTTGTGTACTTGTATATTGTTGTATAAATATAACCTGTCTAAGTAGTAGTAACTTATAATTTACGAAAGAATAATAAGTAAAGGTGCCAGTTAAATTGTTGTTGATATAAATAATAGAAACTGTACGAAAGAAGAAATCTGGCGTACGTAGATGTTGTATTTTTACTTGTAAAAATGTTCAGCAACAAAATATATTCTACAGTTTCTTTTCGTTTCTTAAAGAAGAAAATCGGTAAGTTATAGCTATTGGGTAACAGTTAATTTGTAATAATTCATCTTTTTTGTAGTGTCTTACAGTGGATCACCAGCTGTAATGGAATGACCTTCTACGTAAAGATTTGTCAAAATTATGGCAAACAACATTTGTGTGTGGTAAACACTTTGAATCACACATGTGTTTAAATGATTTAAGGAATCCAATGCAATTCCCGCATTATTTCTCTCACTCTACACGGAAACACCAGCAGCTTTTGATGCAAAATTTCACACAGGTAGGTTATTTTTCATAAAAGTGTTTTTAATATAAACTAACATAAAATTAAAATATTTCCAAAATTATTTGTTAGCATTTATCTTTTATATATTCAACAATTTTTGTCTATATTAAGTTGCAATACCGTTGCATTGTAATTTTAAAATATGTAATTTCATACATCATCATTAAGCGAAGTAAGTAGAATAAATATAATAACAAGACTTTATAATTTGAAATATACCAAAAAATCTGTACATGATGATAACAATGCTTTACTTTAATATCTCTAATAAGATATTTCATAATTTAAATTTGTAAACTTATTTACTATCTACAAAAAATATATGATCCTATTTATCATTGTTAAATATGTTTTGATAAGGTTTGCACTTATAATTAAAGTTTTTTTTTAAAGATGAAGCATGAAAATAAATACTTCTAATGTGGTTTTTATCTTTTTATATTAGTGAAGGAACCTTCTTCGAAAATAAGAATTTTAGAGAACATCGTCATCTCTCACAGCCATGACCATATTGAAAAGAAATCAATTCAAACCTCAGCGGTTAAGGAACTATATACAAGTAAATGTTTATTATAAACTATTATTTTATAAGAACTAAGTATTATTTGAAATTTTAAAAGCATACTAATTTCAAAATGTATTTTAGGATGTGTGGAAACTATGAATGTTCCTAGCACAAATGATATTGGATCCTAAGACTTAGCAGAAAGTGAACCACCTATAGGTATGACAATTAATATTTACAATACAAAATTATATTGCGAGGGCTACTATTTATATTTCGGGAATAGCAAATAATAATAAACATTTTTAAATGTAAATGGCTTTATTGTTTTTCGAAATATTCCCCTTGATGATCAATACACTTTTGCATTCGTTCAAACCATTTGTCATAGCAGTTTTTCCATTCCTCTTGAGACACCTTTAAAACATGGTTTGTGAACGCTTCAACTGCTTCTTCGGCGCTCGAAAATCGTTGACCACGCAGTTTACCTTTGATATTCGGGAACAAGAAGAAGCCATTGGGTGCCAAGTCAGGACTGTACGGAGGATGAGTCATCAATTCGATGTTTTGACTGCTCAAAAATTCACTTGTTTGACGAGATGTGTGAGAGCTCGCATTGTCATGATGTAGAATGATTCGTCTTCGGGGGTTAGTTTTACGAATTTCTCCGAAGACTTCCGGCAAACAAATGGTCGTGTACCACTCGGAATTGACAGTTCTACGTTGCTCAAGTGGAACAGTGGCCACATGACCCATTTGGCCGAAGAAACAGGCGACCATTTGCTTCGCTGTGCTTCTTCCACGAACAACTTTTGTTGGATTTAGCTCGTCTTGGAATACCCACACGGTCGATTGTTGTTTTGTTTCCGGCTCATAAGCATATATCCATGATTCGTCACCTGTCACGATTTTATATACGTCTTTTGAAGGACCACGGTTGAACTTTTTCATCATTTCCTTACACCACTTGACGCGTGCCTTTTTTTGAGCGATTGATAAATTATGGGGTATCTAACGAGAACAATTTTTTTTTACAACTAAGTGTTCATGCAAAATCGAATGTATTGAAGTGGAACTAATGTGCAAGGATGCCTCTATCTCACAATATGTCACATGACGATCTTGCATTATCAGTTCACGCACTGCATCGATGTTTTGTGGCACAACAACCGATTTTGGACGACCTTCACGGAATTCGTCGGCGACGGAACTACGACCACGATTGAATTCACTATACCAGCGATGTACTGTGGTTTTGGATGGTGCTTTATCGCCATACAAAGAACTGAGTTCATCGACACATTCTTGTTGAGATAAACCACGTCGAAAGTTGTGAAAAATAATCCAACGAAAACCTTCTCTTGAAATTTCCATTATTTTGTCAAATTGATTTTCTGAACTCACTGTAAACAAAACAAATAGCACCTGTACATCAATACGTTGTGAGTACTTTTATGCTAAAAAATGTCAAACTTTATTATGGTGTTGTCAGATTTTAGCATATATATAATACTAATATATCGCGTGTAGACAAGGAAAACTTCGCTCCAACATTGTGAAATAAAACATATCGTGCTATGCCGTTTAAGAGTCGCATTGTCCAAACTGCGCATGCGTTATAAATAATTTTTCAAATTTAGGTCTGTTTGTTTATCACATACATTTATTACTATACATATTTGATTAAAGTTTGTAAATCGTCAAACAAGCATAAATAGTTTTAAAATCGACAAACCTCTTTATAATTAATAATTGTGCCTTTTCAAAAGTGGAAAAATAATTTAATTTCCCTTAATGAATGAAGAAATATCGTCGTGGCATCATGTGCAAATCAAAGACAAACAAACGATCATACTGAAGAAATATATTTGTATATATTTGCATATAATTATATAAGTTGTACGAATTGTGGTTATGTTATCGTAAATATTGTAAATTAATTGAGTAAAACCCGCAATCAGTTCAATTGCATTGCAACTGTGTTTCTTTGAATATATTATGATGGGATATCGTGAACAGATAGGAAAACACCTCTATAGGTCATGTACAAAAATTTGTGATACCTAATAACAACACCAAAATTATTCAACTCAACATGCAAGAATAATAATGTGGTATTCTTGTATCGAGAATTACTCTCATCTACATCGGAGTAATGTACAGAAAGAACACAGTAAATTTTACATGAATTAGGTAATTGTATTATTATGTTACATATTAAAATATTTGAATTGCTCATAATAAAAAGGCTTCTATTAAACCTCTTACAAGAGACACATACCAATCTTTTTGCCATGACCTTCTAATTTTTTTGGTATATGTCTAATAGAACATACATGTGTTCATAGAAAGTTGAAGAATTTTGACATGTCCACCACGGAATCCACAGATCCCATATGATATGAGATAATAATATGCCGAAGTTGGGTATTTTGAGAAGAGATTGGGCCGGTTATTGGAATTTATGCTATGATGCATCACTGATTGTGAAAATAACTTGAAGGATGAACACATTATTTATAAGATAGTGAAGTGTTTTTTTTAATTTGTACTTTGCTAAATATGTATCATAATTTCTGTCACTAAATTGTAAACAAGCACATAAAATGTATTTTATATTTAAATTTACAATAAAATATGTTTTAGTTTAAAACAACTTGTAGATGGTACAGTATAAAGATAATATTCATTTTGGATTTTGCCAAGACAATGTGTGATAAGTTCTTCTGAACTTTTCCCAACATTGTGGATGTAAATACTGCAGTGTTATGAACTGCAAGGTAGGCACGTCATCAAACAGTATTACTGTTTTTATGATATTGTTACATTCTCTAAATCTTTTTTTATCATTTTATAAATTTGTATGTATCTATTAATTCATATAAATATTTATATTTCATAATAATTTTTTGTTGTTTTAAGAAAGTTAAGCAAAATAGATTTCTGAACATAAATATAATAAAATTTGATTTTTTACTTCGTAAGTAGAAATTGAACTTTGATGTAATTATTGAATGAAATACAACATCAACATACCTTTTTTACAAGCAATAATATAAATTATTTGCAAGTCTCATTTCTGCTCATCTCAGTTTATGAGACATAGACACTCAAGAAAAATGTATTGAATATGAATGTGCTATTAGATACACTACAGAAATTCAAGTGTATCAGAGTAATTGTTTGTTTATATTCTTTGCTATCATATGGGCATAAATTACGCTTTAATATTAATAAAAATTATATTCAATCACAAAAATGTCATGCTGATTAATTCCACAACTTTTGCTAAAACATTCATGTTTCAGTATATACCTCAACAACAATTAAATAAAGGAACGCAACAGGAATTTAATTAGTTCTTTACATTGTTGATTATGCGACATTATATTGAATAATGTACGTAGACAAATATAAAATAGATGTTGTTTTATTCTTATATATAGCCAAAATACTAAATACAGTAATTTAAGAAATTTTATTTGCATTCTTAAGCTAAAAAATACATAGCAAAACTATATGTTGAAATATAATACAATCTGACTTATATAAAATATACCTGAATCTATTCGATTGTGTATGTAAAACATTAATTTATGTGTTTTCCGTAAATCAAAATGAAAGAAGCAGTATTTATATTCAATAATTTCACATACACCAATAAGCATATACAAATCAATGTACACAAGATTTTCTGTTCAAAATCTTTTCAATAAGACGAAATGAAACGATCGGTATTTCCATTTAATAATATAATTTCACATATACTAATAAACACATACAAATCAATGTATTAGTTGTAAGTTCACAAGTTTTTCTGTTCAAAATCTTTTCTGTTAATCAAAATGAAACGATCGGTATTTACATTTAATAATATAATTTCACATATTCCAGTAAGCACGTATAAACCAACGCAGAAGTTATAACTTCACAAGTTTTCTGTTAATAATTCACTGGAATCAGCCTTCATATCGTTTATTTATTCTACCGTATTTTCTGGGTAATTCTACAAATTCACCGATGAACTAAACTTGCACAAAACTGAATTCAATAAAAAAAACAACCTTGCGTATGCTTTCAGTAATATCATAGATATAGATGTCAATTTAAATCAGAGGCACGATGAGAGGTTATGATTATGTTTTCTGTTTATCTGTCATTTCGAAAAATTCAAAATGGACAATTTCAGTCGACGCATGCGCAGAACAGGCAAGGCGGGCAATTCTATCTCTCTTAGTTGGGACGAAAAATTACACATTATCAAGATACAACACACGCAATATAATAGTAGTATTATATATATGGATTTTAGCTATTGACATTAGTGTTGCCAATTCCCGAAATATAAATAGTTCCTCTCGTATGAGCAAAACATAAAATTCGTTTAGTTGTTTAACTAAAGAATTCGAAGTCAGTTTTGAACAAAAATTCAACACATGTATTTAACCTAGTATAAAGTAGAATAATTTAGAACTTTTCAGTTACACACATACAATTAATTTGTATTTAATGAAATGTATAATTTTTTAATTGTATCTTAGCAGTTATGGAAATTCCTACTACAAGTGATGTTGGGGTTCAAACAGAAAAAAAGTCTCTCTGCCCATACACCCAGAAAGGAAAGACTGAGAAAATCTCTAAAACAGCATCGACTTGTAGCTACTAAATCTAAAATGAAATCCTATCCTAAACTGGAGAATTTACAATATTTTCTAAACTTTGTGACAGATATTTATTAAAAGAACTGGCAACTGTTGTTAAATTTAATGCAGTTAATAAAAATAAGAATATTGCAATATTGTTTTTCAACTTTGACGAGAATAAAAACATTTTCTAGAAATACCATGCAGGAAAGCAGACTATGTGCCTCAGCAATGTGTTCCATTGAAAAACAATTACTGACATCAACACCAAACTTCAATGAATTAGTTATTAATCATTTTGCTAATCGTAAGGAACGGCGAATGGATTTTATTTTCAAACAAGTCAATTAAATAACATATTGAGTTTACTTTTTTGTCTGTACTTAATTTTTGATATTAAACACTCAGACCCCCCCGTGCCCTCCCGTCCCAAAAAATCACGGGCCGCCACTGCTGTCCACCACTATGGCCAAGTACCCCACTCTACTCAATTTTTATAAATGTAGCTTTTGACACCCGGATCAGCAGTGGCCCCATTTTTTGGTGCTGTACTCATGTTGCACGAGAAGGGCAGATAAGATGTTTTCTCGTAGCTTATTGTCAAAGCACTGCAGCCAAACCATTGTATTAATAACAGAAAATCATCTTCCACCAGGGTTTTTAATTCATTTCACTTATTACCTTTATAAATAATAACGGTGTAATCCGCAAAACTAATAATGCTGCCTTTTGTCGGTATGCTCAATTAATCATTGATATATATATATATTAAACAGAACTGGTCCTAATACTGAGCCCTGCGGAACACCACAAGTAACAAACTCCGGCTGACTCATCGTGTCCCCAATTTTAAGCAAACTGTTGCCGTTTCGTAAGATAGCTTTCAATTAGACTATAGATAGGACCACGAAATCCTAGTAATGAAATCTTAGCCAGTCGTTTGGAGTGACTTATGGTATCAAATACTTTTGCCACGTTTAAAAAGACGCCCATAACTACTTCGCTATTGTCACGAGGTCCATAAATTGTCGACACTACGCGAGCTATTGCATCCCACGTTGAGACCCCCATTGTCTATCTGACCGAAAGTTATATTTCTTCAGGTACTCACCATTCTTCTTTGGATCACTTTCTCAATGTACAGGATTGTTCTAAGGAATCAAATTCTAGGTATCTGGAGATACTGCTGGTTGCTAACTACAATATACAAATTAATAGCGCTAAAACATGATCTCAATATTTACGATAAGAATTTTAAAAGCGTATTTAGAGCCATAAATGTTTGTAATAACCGGTGTAACAGACTTGTTTCTTGTATTATGTATGTATGAGGCCCTGTGAAGGTTTTACTAAATTAAAAAACACGCTTGGTATTATTTCACAAAATTTATGAATACTCACTGTACATTTCCATTTGCGGCATCATCAGAAATTCGACCAAAACTAAAGTTCTAGTATTTACATATATCAAATATGCAGTAAATTGCAACATCAAGATGGTAATTAAAAAGGTTGTGTTATATGTCTTGTAGACGCTTACTCGCATAAGATTTACGATGAAGATTATGTTTGAGATGGATTTAAAACAACATCTTAAAAGAAATATTATCACTTGACATTCAGAGTTACTTCGAAAATAATTATTCCGGCAAAAAATCAATTTTTGCTTCCCGCTTTAACTTTCCCAATTATGTACTAGCCTGCAGCCACGCGGTCGTGTGAGCAGTACCCGTTTAATTTAAATTAAAAATTAACGATCGGTAAGATCCACAAATTAAAAAAAATTAAATACTACGTTACGAAATAAATTAGGCACGTAGCTTTGTAAATAATTCTTTAATAAGTAAACGAAAGTCTGTTGCGTCGACATTTCCTTGCCATCTGTGACAGTTTTTGCAAGTATAAAAACATGTTCTATGTTGATATTTAGCGTTGGTGTGTTGATTAGTGTCGAAGTCTAGATATTGGGAGAAATATATGAGAATATAGAGATTGTGCAAGGAAATTATTCTTATACCTAATTGTAGAAGGATCGTTTTATAATTGAATGAAAAAGTGTGCTTTTTGTCATTCAATTAAAATTAAATGAAAACACCTCGTTTCACAAAAATTATGTTTTATTAAACACTAGATGTACATTTCATTTGCCATGCAAATATCATCAGTAGTCTGACTACTTTTTGCATGGCAAATGAAATGTACATCTAGTGTTTAATAAAACATAATTTTTGTGAAACGAGGTGTTTTCATTTAATTTTAATTGAATTATTTAATATTCACAAGTGCTCAACACTAACTTTCGTAGTTTTTCATATGTGCTTTTTGTCGTTTACGCATAATGTTTTAAGTTGGCTATGATTTAACAGTTTGGACGAAAATGGAAAAAAATGTACTCACGATAATAACCTGAAATTCGCCATTCGTAGTGTTACGGGGGGAGTGTTCACAACCTTAATCAGTTTCTTCCAAATCCTGACTTTATTTTTTAAAATATTTAAAACAATTATTTTTTACATTATTTAAAAAAATAAAAGAAATATGATGGCATGGTCCTATTTACGAAAATATATGGAGACAGAAAAATAAAAAAAATAAAACTAGAAAAAAAAATCCAAAAAATATTCTAACTACATCCTTAAAAGAGTTGACAAAATATTATCAAAATTATACCTGTGATTTGAAAAATAAAATAAATCCGGTAGACTAATTTCGGCTAGCAGGCGGATTTTCGCCATACGAAATTTACCGGTGCTGAGAACTCTGAGACACATGGATAAGGGTTTTACGCCCCCCCCCCTATTTACAGTCTTCGTTTTTTAAATGACAATGTCTGGTGTCATTTCAACAAATCATACGCACACATTAGAGCGGAACAGAAGTAACACTTTTACTCTTATCGAATAGTGATTTAAATAAATCAAATATATATAAATATTTATGCAAAAGGGTACGAAAGTATTTAGAGCTAGATCGGATATTTTTGTATAAATGAAATTTAAAAATTCGGACCGGAAGTAACCCTTTTACTCTTAGCGAGTAGCACTTTTTTTCAAATATCTCGCAATGTATGCATTCGACAGAGATTTATTGAGAGAATAGAAGTACTTAGAATACAATTTTGAATATTTTTTGTATAAAAAAAAATCTTAAAATTTGGGCTTGAAGTAACACACTTACAGGTTTATTTTTTTAAGAAGATAAAAGTATTTAAAACAATTTAGATCAACTATTATTTGAAACGCTCATACGTATAAGAAAGGCGTGTGGTGGCCCCATCTTATTATTTTGTTAATTCTAATAGACATTATTGTACTATTATATCATACAGGGTTACCGCTAAATAGGTACCAGGCTATGCGAATCTCAAGAATACGTATAAATGTCTAACTGAAAATCAAAAAAGAATTAATGTGTAACTCATCAAAAATGTCTAAATTTTTAGGGCCAAAATGTAGTTAAAGTCGGTGCATAACATTGTTTATCCTATACGCATTTAAGTAAATACCACTAGTAATTCCAGTTTAACGTTCTTCCAAAAAAACGATAAAATGCAAATAGTTACAACCTTTAAGGAAGAATGGTAATTGAAAAGATTTTCTATGGCGATTTTTTTGTGTGAAACATCAGGTCGACAACCCCGGAGCATAACCATGGTTTTTTTTCCTTTAAATAGAAGTATATTATTTTGAAACTTAAATTCCTCTATATGAAAATTATTATGTATGTATATTAACAGCGACAAGCTTGGACTCGATGAAAGAAAAATCAATTTCTCGCCAGTGCGTGCACATTGAACCGCGATTTTTTTTTTTACGGGCATTACTCATATTTTTCGTTCACCCCCTTTTTTTAATGATGCTATTGAAAACTAACCCTGTATATTATTGTATTGTTATACTCATATCTGTGGGATACCCAAGTTATAGATACATACATGTAAGCGTTTTTTCCGTTTTACTTGCTTATTTGGTAACATGAAACAATGTACGTACTATTTTCTCTTCATACACGTATAAATAAAGTACCTATCAAACGTTTTTTGAAAAGTCTTAATAAAGTGAGTCATCATCAAAATAAAATGTCTGAACATGTTTCTTGACAATAAAATCAAACTTTGTTTTTATTTAATCCAGCTTTTGAAACTCTAGCTCTTTATGAATATGCCTTTTTTTAAAAATGATATTTCGTTAAATATTTGATGAAAAAGAACTTAAAATTAGGCAACTTGCGTTACATATTACTTAGGGTTAATATTATTATGGAAAAGTTCATTCCCTCTCTTCCATCTTCTAAATTCTAACCAATAGTTTGTCTAGAGGGCGACTACGAATGTGTAAAAAAAATGACTTTTTATTCTCTTTGATATTGTATTCTGTGTGCCTTTACGAAGAGTTCTCAAATGTATTTATACAAATTGAGTTAGGATTTCTATTATTTATTGGACGTATTTCATATACCCAATTCGAAAGATATACCTTCACTTGCCTTTCATCTACAAATATAAAAAAAATTGTTACTTTAAGTACTTTGTTTTTGATTTCTAAGACTAAATGCTAAATGTGTTTTGTTCAAGTTATACATATTGGACTGGGTAGTAAGTACCGTGCAGTACATACTCACATTCCTAGAAATTATTTTTTGTCTGAACTCTTTCGCCTTAGTTTTTCTCGTCTGGAAATCTAAATAGTTTTATCTACATTTCTAGTCTGCAGAGCTGTTCAGAAGTTGTACGGCATTACTGAAATAAATGGCGGAAAATAACAGGTTCATAAAAACATTGTTTGTACAGAAAGTCTGAATACTTTTCTCAGCAATTTATTTACCTATTTTATTGTTAGAAATATACATTTGGTGTGTGATGGTAGCCCCCTTTTTTTTCGAAAATCGAAAATCTGACGGTTCTTCCATGTTGTTCTAGGTTTGTTCTAAATTGTTCCAAAGTATTTTAAAGAAACAATTAAAATCAGACGTGAAAATGGCGAAAAAACGAAAAAACGAAAGCCAAAAGAATTAAGTTAGACCCCGTTTTTGCAAAAATTAAAATTTTGACGGTTGTTCTAGGTTTGTTCTAAACATTGTTTAAATACGTCAAAACCGTATCTCTTATATATAAAAAGATATTGCAAAAAAAAAAACTATATCTAAAAGTGAGAAGTTAGTCCCTCTTTTTTGAAAATCTAAATTCTGACGGTTGTTCCAGGTTGTTCTAGATTTGTTCTAAATTGTTCCAAAGTATTTCAAAAAATAAATCATAATGGGCCGTCAAAATTGCAAAAAAAACAATTTTGTGCCAACCTACAACAACCGTCAGAATATCGATTTTCGAAAAAAGGGGCACTGGCGAAAAATTGTTTTTTTGCCATTTTCTCGGCCGATTATGATTTAATTTTTTGAAATACTTTGGAGCAATTGCGAACAAACCTAGAATAACCTGGAACAACCGTCAGAGTTTCGATTTTCGAAAAAAGGGGGGCTAACTTCACACACCCATACAGGTTTCATTGTCGTTTAAAAATAAAATGCCGCTGTTATATTATACGGGATGGTTTAAATAGGCATGTAAGTTTGGTGCTCAGCCATAATCAACAATATATAATCAGTCCTCTAACTATGTGCCAAAAGTCGATGCGTACCTTCTAATTTTAAATAGATATACCATAGTCGTCAAAGTTTAATTTCGGTTTGCACTTCTATCATATGCAGAAGATGACCTTATGATATGCAGCGATGCCTGCTTGCTAACAGTGGTGGGAGAGCAACGCAGTGTTGATGTCGGGGGATCCTCACACAACGTTTGCCGAGTGTACTTTCTTGGCAGCCTCGCTTATGTTTATCTTTAGTTTATTTCGTCGCGCTCTTTTCCTCTTTCTACTTTGGTATCAGAAATTAAAATATGTGGACCCCTGTATACATCGTTTTTTACATTGTTAGATTTATCTTCCATTTCTGTTATTAGACAACCAAAGTTATTTTAACTCTATCATTTTTATGACATATTATGTTAATTGTTTTAGATATAGGTAGTTGTTGTAATTTACGAAAAAAATTGAATTTTTCACACCTTTCAAATAACTCTTTTTCAAATCGTTTAGAAATCATGTGTAAGATATTTCATGTAACAAAGTTCAAATGCATTTTTGAGACTGAACTTTCAACAACGACGTTTCCATACGTATTCTATAGAGAATAAAATGAAATAAATCGCATACATAATGTGGTAAACGTATGAACGTTCAAAATACTCTAGAGGTCTACTATATAGTGAAAGTAAATATTATGGTTAAACAAAATCCTTTGATGTGACATTTTTAATAAAGCGCAGAGACCCAGTTGAGAGGAGCGTGTCTTAACTAAACATCTCGTTTATACTTTGAATACTTAAAAATTCGCTCAGTCGTGATGCACACCAGAGAATATTTTTTTATTAAATAAATATTTCTTTTAAGAGTTTCAGGAAATGTACGTCCAGCGCTAATTTTCAAGCTCGGCAATTAAAATAATAATTAATCCTGGAATAAATATTTGACTTATGGACCGGTTTGTTGAATTAAAAAAACACATTTAATGAATAAGTTGTAGCTAAAATGTTTGTCTATTTTCGTTTAATTTCTTTTCATAATGATGTAATACAGCTTTATTTCAAGGTCTGTCAAGTTGGCCCCCTCTAGTTATAATATAAAATGCCTGTCAATTGTGCTCTACTGTTTACAGAAATTAAAAAAAAGTCGAAAGTTGGGTATCAATTACAGTAGTAGAAAAATGTAATAAATATATATAATATATACCGTAGTCGTCAAATTTTAATTTCGGTTTGTACTTCTATCCCATGCAGAAGATGACCTTATAATATGCAGCGATGCCTGCTTGCTAACAGTGGTGGGAGAGCAACGCAGTGTCGGGGGACCCTCACGCCTTACATTTCATGGGAAACGTTTGTCGAGTGTACTGTCTTGGCAGCCTCGCTTATGTTTATCTTTAGTTTATTTCGTCGCGCTCTTTTCCTCTTTCTACTTTCTTATCAGAAATTAAAATATGTGTTGAATATGTCAAAAAGTAACATAATTTCTCCTATTTCTTTTTAAAAGCATTTATATGCGATGCCGACTCGGGTCGGATCATCTAGTAGCGCATCGTTTCAACGGTCGTCTTGATCCTTCTGCATTATATTTTGAGTTCTGATTTTTATGGTTTGTTAGTAGGATTTTAAAGAGTACTTTCCACGAACACGTTCAGTATTACTTAAAATATTTTTAGTTTATTCACTCATCAAAATGTTAGGGTGAAAACGGGAGTGTTCGTAAATACACCTTACTCTTGATTACCCACTGATTCCCTAGGTACAAAGAAGTCGACCAATTTATTTTTTAATGTTGAACGTATTACGTGGTATCACCTTGGAATTATAATCATTCATTATATTTTTAGACTTTAAGTAATTTAATTTATTTCCCTACATATAACCGATTCTATATGCCTGTCCTTTGTTAATACGGATATATGTTATTACTATTACTTAGGAGGTCTAAATAATGAAATCGGCCATTATATTTTTGTTTAGCAAACGTATGAAACGAAAATAACCGCCCTCCCTAGGGAGCACCTTGGTAATTACTAAGTTCCTAATTACTTAGCACGCTTTGAATATAACTTCCAATTAATGTAAACTACGTATTGCTTGGAAATATACATTTTGCGGTAGCATACTTGATGGTATATATATATATATAAAACATAACGGTCAATTGAGCTAAACGTTCCGTGTGTAATGTAATTTCTCGTACGTTTTCTGTATGCATTCATTGTAATCTTCTGTAAGTATAATACATATACAGTGCGTTCATGATGAAAGGAACAAATTCATTTAAAATCTAGGTACTCATTTTGCAGAAAAACGCTCGAAAAGGTCGATAAGTATTTTTAGTTGCTGCATATTGCAGTGATCTTGAGTTGGGTTGTAAATTATAAATAGATATAATCAAGATCACTTCAAGGTTTTATTTAAATTAATTTTTATTTTATTTATTTTTATCATGATGTGTATATAAATATTCACTATATCAATAATTTGCCAAAATTTTATTTTTATTTAAGTAAAATAATAAAAGAATGTTAGTATAATTTTATAAAAGTCATATTATTAAAATACGCATTAAATGTTACGTTTTCAATAACGAGAAAGTGTTTCCCGCACGAAGAATACTGGCACCGGCAGAGATCGACCGTGTGGCCGGCGAAAAACAATATTATTCGCCAGATGCATAGATGAGTCATGAACGTGTAAACAAGTTGATATTAACATGTTTGTTTACCTTTTTCAAAGATTGTTAATACGCTGCTTTCCCGAGTGACCGATAGGAGCAGCACCATCGATATGCAGTTTTGGAAGTGGTATCGGTATCTGCCGAGGATTACCGTGCGTTTTTGTAAAGAAAATTATGCATAAAAGGGCTGGCGGACAGAATTTGGACGGACAGCTGGTGAAAACCGCTGACTTAGAAGCTTTGGAAGTAGATGATAAACCACTCCCTCCTCTTTTAAAAAGATTATTCTTGAATCCGAACTTAGAATATTTTTGAGATTTTTCGATACTTATAAAATTTTTTAACAAGATTCAAACTTGTAATATTTTTCGTAATAGTCATGCAACATGTTTTACATTGAGATCTGTAAATATTTTAAAATAATTATTTATGTACGGGATAATTTTATTTTCAAATTCAGACTTGAATTTATTTAATTTCATTTTTATTTTCTTTTTCTAGAGTGTTTTGTTTTGCATGTAGGGGTACTACGCCATACATTATGATAAAACATTCTAGTGATTGTAATGACTAGGTCGGATAGCATAATAATTTTATTTTAGTATAATTTTTTTTTTATAACTTTATTTATCATACAAAAGGATTTGAAATTAATAATTTTGTTTCATGTATAGAATACACAAGTGAATAGCGTTTGGTTTTTTTTTATCATGGATGAGTTTGAAGTTATGTACGAAGTGTTAAGGTGATTTGATAATATTTGTTATAAATGTGTGTATAGTGGTGTACCAAAATTTTTGTTTGTAGTGGTGTTTTGTATTGGAATTTCACAAGAAGGTAAAGTTTATTTTTAATGTATATATTTTTCTTGTATGTATATCAAGTATATTTTGTAGTACTTGTGTGTTCAATGTTAACGTGTTGGGTAATACATCAGGGATGTGTGAAATGAATTAAGTCGTTATTTAATTCATAGCATGGAGTCCTGGTGAATCCCAAAGACACGAATTAATCTTGGTGGTACTGTGTTGGGAGCGAGAAAAGGCACCGGGCAGAACTAATCAGGGCTGAGTTAATTAACTGAATACGCAAAGACTTTATTTTATTTCATTTTATTTATTTAATTTAAAATATATATATACCTTAAGGGATGAGCACATTGTGGTGTATGTTCGGGTTGTGTCCGACGAGTTAAAAAGACATACTCGTAGGGTGGAACTTTGGGGTACCCATCTGTGTGAATTTGCTTTCTGATGGTACTGTGTTGGGAGCGAGAAAAGGCGCCGGACAGGACTAATTAGGGCAAAGCCATTTCCTTAATGTTTATATTTTGTTCGCGAATGGTAAATCGTGTAAATTTTTGGTTATTTACATTCCAGTACAATTCATCATGTGTAATACAATTTTATTTTTTATTTAAAGATGTTGATTGTTTACATGTATCTATGGCAAATATAAATCATAATAATCACGTTCACATTTTTAAAAAAAACATAAGTTTTTCACGACGTTATACTTTCGTTTACTTTATTTCTTATAATGATTTGTTGATTATGATGTATAGATTTGGATGATGTTTGAGATATTGATACTTTGTTTGTAAATATATATATATATCTGTATAATTTGAAATTTTGAATTCGTTAATATTTATTTTAATAAATTAGATGATAAGATTTATTTTGCATTTTATTTTCTTTACCTGACCTGGAGATAATTAAAGAGCATTCAAAATCGATTGGAGAATCTATTCATATTTTCTGCCCCTGAGAGAATTATTTATTTTAAACTGAGCTAGTTGTATGTAAAAAAATTTGCTTAACCTACTTTTCAGCAGAAAATTTGTTGTATCTTAGTCTAGCATAAGGCCTAGCACTAGGATGCGTGCTTGATTTTTCCTTACATATTAATTGAATAATTTAAATTTATTATATATAAACCTCAATTTGTAAGAGTCACAGCATATATATGACGCAAGCCAACGTGGGGCCATGATACATTTGCATTTCCATAATATATAAATATGGCACTCAACGTCGTGGGGCAAATTTTTTTTACATTTTTATACTGATTAGATAAAAATTAATTAATTATTTAATATTCAAATAGCTGTGTAATTAAAGGGAGGTATTTTCACCTTTAAGTACATTTGAATAATTAATAAGAGCAATTTACAAATAATTTTGTCAAATTTTGATTTATTTTTTCTCCATAAATAAGTCTCTTTAAGTGCCAGGACAGATAAAGTAAATATGTCTGAGAATAAAGGTGAGGGTGAAAATCCTGAAAGTGGTACAGATACCAAATATTTATTTGAAACGTACAGGGAACCACAACGTATTTCCTCTGTAACAGACTCAGAAAAGACTCTACCTCTTGATGAGGATGAAAATGTAACTGAAAATGTAAAAATTGAAACGAAAGAAATGCCAGGCGGAGACAGATTTGATTTTCTATTTGAAAAACTTTTCAATAAGTTGGAATGTGACAAGATAGAAATGAATAAGAAGTTTGATGAAAAGTTTGAAGAAAATAAAGAAGAGATGAAAAGGAACAAAAGGGAAATGGATAAGAAATTAGACGAAAACAAAGCTGAGATGAAAGAAGAGATGAATAGAAATAAAATAGAGATACAAACTGTGGTAAAGTCGATGAATGAGAAGATTGACGAAAGAATTAAAGCCTGTAGAATGGAGATGTCAGCAATGAATGAGAAATTAAATGAAGATGTGAAACAAAGTGTTACACAGATCAATAAAAAAATTGAAGCAAATGAAAAGAAGTGCAAGGATAGCAGTAACTTTTTAATAGATGAGATGAATCAGAGGGCCTGTGTAGCAAGAGAAAATTTTAAACAAATAGAAGAAAGGATTGGAGGACAAGATGAGAAAATACAATTCTTGGAACTGAAGGTGGACAGTAGTGCCATGTCAGTTCAGAAAGATGTTCAAAATTTAACAAGCAAGTTTGAGGACTGTAAAGTTAAATATGGGACATGTACGGACTCTCTTTTAAAATTACAGGATATGACATTAAATTGTCAAGATACGATAAAGAATTTGAAAACAAGAGTTGAACAAGGTACAATTACACCTTGTGTTGTACCGCAACAGATATCACTAGGTACAGAAAATATACCAAAATTTTCTGGATATAATAAAGATAACCCAATGGCATTTCTCAAAACTATTAAGACATATATTCGTGGTATTAATGATGATATGTCAAAATTACATTTCATGAGAGGGTGTCTTAGAGATTATGCATTACTATGGTATGATATGGTAATTGATGAGGTACAGACGTATGGAGAATTAGAAAATATGTTTATTAGACAGTACTGGGGACAAACTCAGCAAAGGCGCATCAGACATGACCTTGCCTTTGGAAAATATCGTTCTATTACGTCTAGGGAGAATTATGTTATTCGGAAATATTCTTTCTTGAAGCACATACAACCTGTGATCCAGGAGTGTGACATTGTTACACAATTAGCTAATCATTTCGAGCATGAGGTAGTACAAGCAGTTGCTTTACAGGGTATAGACACCGTTGAGCAACTCTTGGAATTGGTAAAGCGTCTGGACGACGTGGAAGATAGGAGTGTATCTCAAAATAGAAATGGGTATAAAGCAGGTAATAATGGTAATCACTATAATGCTCAGCAAAGGTATAATGGTAATTACTACAATAATCAACGAAGATACAATGGCAACCGGTATCAAAATAATAGTTATCAGAGAGGAAGAGTGGAAAATGGAAACAACAAGAATATGAGTAGTAGTAGTAACAATGATAATAATAATTGGAAACAGGAGGGTCATGCAGGAAAGAGATATGGTAAAAATGAAACAGAAAATGCCAGAGGAATTAATAATGTAATAATCGAAAGAAAAGAAGATAGAGGAGAAGCTGTAATGAGAGATGCGTCAAGAGGAGCAATGAAGAAGGAAGTAAGGAATGTTCCTATAATTGAAGAATTTAAGGACCTGGATTTTTGGTAGGTCCAACCAAAGGGAAAAAGAAGAAACAACAAAACAAGAGAAATTTTATAGATTTAAGTAATATAACCACTGAATTTCCACTGGTAGATGTTAAAGTAGGGGATGTATATGGTGTAGCTGTAATAGATAGTGAATTGGAATTGTCACTTTTAGATGGGGGATTATTTGATAAAAGGTTTGAAAAACTAGGTTTTTACAAGCAAGATAATGTATTTTGTATAAATATAGAGATGGGTGATGTAGAACTTGTAACACAATTTATTGTTACACCAAGATTAAAATATTGCTGCGTACTTGGGATGGATTTTTTGAGTCTATATACATTGAAATTGGAAAGGGAAAATATAACCCTTCACAATAGTAAAGTAAACATGTCTTGGGACAAAGGCGCTCAAGATGATGAAATATTAGTTAATAATTCAATGATTGATAATTTTGATAGGGACTTCACTTTAAAAATAAATAATGATAGTTTGATTGACAAGGAAAAATGTTCACGCCATGTGGATGATCTTCAAAGGGAAGAGTCCATGTTTGTTACGGGTGACACAAAATACAGATGTACACACCATGTGGAGGGTCTTCAGAAGAAAGACGCCACGATTAATATGGGTGACATAGAAAATAAATGTGCACGCCGAAATTTTATTATGGGTGACAAAAATTTGATTTGCAACAAACAATTTAATAATGATAATGTGAGTGATCCTTTGACAAAAGATGTTAAATTATTTAATGGTAATATAGATTTAGCGGTAGGCTATATTAGTTGTATTAAAACAGAAACGACTCATCCATTTTCCCATAAGCAGAAATTAAGTGTGAAATTTAAAGTTAAACATTTGTTAAAAGATGATATCATAGAAATTTTAGTATATAACTTAATGAACCCCATCACAGTAATAATTAAGGAATATTTAGATTATTTAGTAAACACTAAGAATAATAAATCAAGTTTATGTACATTTCAACAGATAAAACAACAGCTACAACTCCCCAAATTATTAGAAACATTATTGTTAATAAGTACTGATGCAAAGTGGTTTGTAAACGTTAATTCTCTTTGGTTGGTACGGCTATATAAATGTTTCATGAAATTATATCCAATAGTGGTAAATGTATTAGTGGATCTAATTAAAATTGTTCATATGGAACAAAATATTTTACATTATGGGTATGTAAAGCCCATACAACACATATTAAACCCACATGATGAAAATGTGTCACATCATGTGAATGATAGAATGAATTTAGGAATGGGTGTGAAATTTAAATGGACCCATGAGAGAATAGAGGCTTTGGAAGCAGTTAAGAGGTACTCACAACCCAGATATTTAAAAATGTTAAGAAGTTTTCCCAAAATAGTGGACTACAATTGCCACTTCATTTTAAGGGAACTCAATAATACAATTACAATATTTGTAATACCAATGAAAGGTGTAAAATTTAAAGAATTTGAATACACTTTTGTATATATATTAATAAGTAGTTTAATTATTTTATGTGTTTTAAATGTTATTTGTTTAAACTTTATTGTCATCAAAGGAGTGAAGTTTAAAATGCATTCCAAAAGTTTTGCATATAATTTTGAACTCGACCCTGAGTAATATAGCAGGGAAAAGATAGAATCAAGAGGCTATAAAGCACCTGAGGATGCGAACCCATGAAAACACGTAGGTTGTAAGAATGAATTGAACTTACTCCTGATTTGTATATAAATATAGAATAAGCATATTATAGGGAACTTTCATGTCTCTATGCTTTATATTAATAATGTTGTAAATAATGTATGATTATGTTAATTGGTATTTATGGGAAATCTTGGATTTATACCATTAGCATTAGCGATTCTCGCTTATAAATCGCAGATATTCCCATAGGGATATTTATGCAGTGATCTTGAGTTGGGTTGTAAATTATAAATAGATATAATCAAGATCACTTCAAGGTTTTATTTAAATTAATTTTTATTTTATTTATTTTTATCCTGATGTGTATATAAATATTCACTATATCAATAATTTGCCAAAATTTTATTTTTATTTAAGTAAAATAATAAAAGAATGTTAGTATAATTTTTATAAAAGTCATAATATTAAAATACGCATTAAATGTTACGTTTTCAATAACGAGAAAGTGTTTCCCGCACGAAGAATACTGGCACCGGCAGAGATCGACCGTGTGGCCGGCGAAAAACAATATTATTCGCCAGATGCATAGATGAGTCATGAACGTGTAAACAAGTTGATATTAACATGTTTGTTTACCTTTTTCAAAGATTGTTAATACGCTGCTTTCCTGAGTGACCGATAGGAGCAGCACCATCGATATGCAGTTTTGGAAGTGGTATCGGTATCTGCCGAGGATTACCGTGCGTTTTTGTAAAGAAAATTATGCATAAAAGGGCTGGCGGACAGAATTTGGACGGACAGCTGGTGAAAACCGCTGACTTAGAAGCTTTGGAAGTAGGTGATAAACCACTCCCTCCTCTTTTAAAAAGATTATTCTTGAATCCGAACTTAGAATATTTTTGAGATTTTTCGATACTTATAAATTTTTTTAACAAGATTCAAACTTGTAATATTTTTCGTAATAGTCATGCAACATGTCTTACATTGAGATCTGTAAATATTTTAAAATAATTATTTATGTACGGGATAATTTTATTTTCAAATTCAGACTTTGAATTTATTTAATTTCATTTTTATATTCTTTTTCTAGAGTGTTTTGTTTTGCATGTAGGGGTACTACGCCATATATTATGATAAAACATTCTAGTGATTGTAATGACTAGGTCGGATAGCATAATAATTTTATTTTAGTATAATTTTTTTTTATAACTTTATTTATCATACAAAAGGATTTGAAATTAATAATTTTGTTTCATGTATAGAATACACAAGTGAATAGCGTTTGGTTTTTTTTTATCATGGATGAGTTTGAAGTTATGTACGAAGTGTTAAGGTGATTTGATAATATTTGTTATAAATGTGTGTATAGTGGTGTACCAAAATTTTTGTTTGTAGTGGTGTTTTGTATTGGAATTTCACAAGAAGGTAAAGTTTATTTTTAATGTATATATTTTTCTTGTATGTATATCAAGTATATTTTGTAGTACTTGTGTGTTCAATGTTAACGTGTTGGGCAATACATCAGGGATGTGTGAAATGAATTAAGTCGTTATTTAATTCATAGCATGGAGTCCTGGTGAATCCCAAAGACACGAATTAATCTTGGTGGTACTGTGTTGGGAGCGAGAAAAGGCACCGGGCAGAACTAATCAGGGCTGAGTTAATTAATTGAATACGCAAAGACTTTATTTTATTTCATTTTATTTATTTAATTTAAAATATATATATACCTTAAGGGATGAGCACATTGTGGTGTATGTTCGGGTTGTGTCCGACGAGTTAAAAAGACATACTCGTAGGGTGGAACTTTGGGGTACCCATCTGTGTGAATTTGCTTTCTGATGGTACTGTGTTGGGAGCGAGAAAAGGCGCCGGACAGGACTAATTAGGGCAAAGCCATTTCCTTAATGTTTATATTTTGTTCGCGAATGGTAAATCGTGTAAATTTTTGGTTATTTACATTCCAGTACAATTCATCATGTGTAATAAAATTTTATTTTTTATTTAAAGATGTTGATTGTTTACATGTATCTATGGCAAATATAAATCATAATCATCACGTTCACATTTTTAAAAAAAACATAAGTTTTTCACGACGTTATACTTTCATTTACTTTATTTCTTATAATGATTTGTTGATTATGATGTATAGATTTGGATGATGTTTGAGATATTGATACTTTGTTTGTAAATATATATATATATATATATATATATATATATATATATTTAACCGTCTACACAGACCCGATCTGCTACATACAGTAATCGTTGTCAGGCCCGCAAAGACGTTGTCAGTCCCGGTTTCGGGACTGACAACGTTTCTTGTGTTATTTCGGTCTATTATTCAATGCTTATGATAAAAAATGATATTTCAAAAAAAATTTTTTGGGTCCGCTAACGCGGTATAATATCAACTTATATACAAGTTTAGTTCAGCGATTTTCTGGGAGAGGGCCAGGCGTATTTGTGTAAAAACTTTTACTCTTACGTTGTCAATCCCACCATATTATACCGACGTTCCCAAGCCCTAAACTTGGCAGCTACGTAAATGACGATAAGCGAAACACTTCTAGGAATAATACTTGTAGAACTAACACATTGCCTTTCTTTTAATACTCTTCAATTGGTCGAGTAATGCAAAATATTATTTTGAGACATTTGCTTCTAGATTCTTTGAAATACTATCCTTAACTATATTTCGAATGAATTAATGATGTAGAGCAATCTACTTATTTATATTATATTATGTTTACCTATCACTTAAAATCATATTTTATATAAAACAGTGTTAGATTTTATGTCACAGCAAATATCTCGACTATTGTATTAATGGTTAGAAAATGGTAGGTATACAAGAAAATCATTAGATTATTTATTCTTAATAATGTGTCAAAATCGGCAAAAATAATTTTACATCAAATTATTCAGGTAAACCAAAAAAAAACTTAATATTTTAAATGGATAGTAATTAGTATATATTCTACACGAACTTATCTTTACAACCGTCTACCATATGTTGTACTTAATTAATTTACCACGTAATACAATAATAAAACTGAGGCACACATTAATAGAAAATCTGTGTTGGAACCGCATTCCCGAATTTCATCACGATTCTCTGTATCCCAGAAATGATGTTTTCTTTTGTTAGAAATGCCGTTACTATTGAAATTATATTTATTACTCCAAAGAATGACAGTCACAAAATGTTGATTATTGTTAAGCCAGTTAAAAAATATTAACCTCCTACCAAAATACCTAACTCTTAAACCGGAAATAGATTTAATTTTATGTGGGATCATTTTATATTGTTTTTAGAATGGAAAGACTTATTCCAATGTCGAGTACACTGCTTCACGTATCAAATTGCTAGGATGTACTTTAAAATATGCAAATACCATTACATATTCTTCATGTGCTGCACGTTAATTTCTTGGTCTTAGCATTTTAGCACTAAAACTCCGTTTCTTCCTAAATTACGTTCAATTTTTGCCAACGTGCGAGTCTGTGTACCCTTTCTGGATACAAGGTTCGATACAATGCAGAAGCTTCTCTAAGATTCCCATTGCATCTTATGTACGCTCTCAATATATCAATTTTTTTCTTTATTACAATAATCATTATCACCAATTGTGTCACAAGATGAAAATAAACAATGCTAATTTACTGTCACTTCGATACGCTAGCAATAACACGTAGTATAAGAAAGTATTGTGATGATGAAAATTTTCAACTTCCAGATTTTTGCAGATGTCAACGTTTTGAAGTCCACTGACACCGAAAATTTGGTGTTTGCAAAAATATCTCTCTCTCTCTCTCTCTCTCTCTCATACGTTACGAGTATAAAAGTATTTAAAACTTAATCTCCAGTACCTTCGTTATAAAAATTTTTTAAAAATTAGCACCGAAAGTAACACTTTTATCGAATAGATTTTTTTGCAATATGTCGTAAATTATGAATTCTATATATACAGTGAGGACGCCCGGGTTGGAATAAATTCATTTAAAATTATTGGTTTTGTTTTATGGAAAAACGCTGGGATAGGTCGATTTTTATTTTTAGCTACGGTTTTTCTGATGGTAAATTGATGTACAAAGGTGGTCCAAAAATAAGTTACGACCATCAATTTTTTTTTCAAATGGAAACATATGTTTTTTATTTAATTTATTAATTCTGCATCGAGTTCTAAGTATATTTCATGTACAATGTCCTATACCCAAACTCAACAGTTATCGAGAAATTATAACCGAAATACAACAAATTAAGCCGCAAACGTTAACTACAGTGTTATGATAAACTGATCTTCGGCTTGCCTATTGTCAGGAAGTTGTAGTCAACAGTATGACCATTTAATTTGACTTGTTTTTCTGTTTTTTTTAATAAATCGGTCGTTTTCAGACAAGAAAGTGAAATAAATTTTGTAGGATACGCTCTCAGTTATTGATATGTTCAATTGTAAATTTCTCGATAACTGTTGAGTTTGGGTATAGGACATAGTACATGAAACATACTTAGAATTAGATGCAGAATTAATAAATTAAATAAAAAACATATGTTTCCATTTGAAAAAAAGAATTGATGGTCGTAACTTATTTTTGGACCACCGTTTGTACAGTTTTGTGCAATAAATTGGCGTACACGTATTATTGCTAATTTTGACATTATTTTGCCCTTGTGAAAATGGCTTAAGTTAAGTTGACAAATGGAATTATAGCGTCAATTCAATTTGTCATACATGACAGGTATTCAAACAAAAGTCATATTTACATAAGCGTATATTAAGTGTACGCCAATTTATTGCACAGAACTGTACATCAATTTACCATCAGAAAAACCGTAGCTAAAAATAAAAATCGACCTATCCCAGCGTTTTTCCATAAAACAAAACCAAAAATTTTAAATGAATTTATTCCAACCCCCGCGTCCTCACTGTATATTTATCAAGTCTACAAAAGTATTTAGAGCTGGATTTGGAATATTTGTTTGTATTAATGAAATTTCAAAATTTGAACCGGAAGGAACACTTTTACTCTTAGCGAGTAGCATTTTCTTTTAAATATCTCGCAAAGTATGCATTCTGCGGAGATTTATTAAGAGAACAGAAGTAGGTACTTATACCAGGATTTTCAATAATTTTTACATAAAAAAATTCTTAAAATTTGGACTTGAAGTAACACACTTACTCACAGGTTTATGTTTCTGAGATAAAAGTATTTAAAACGATTTAGAACAATTTTAATAGTTTGAAACGCTCATACGTATAAGAAAGCCGTGAGGTGGCCACACCTCATTAGTTAAACTGTTTAGGTTGTTAACACGCTCAGTTAGTTATTCTATTACGCTGTAAATAAATGAAACAAGTATAACATGTGATATACTGTTGTAAAGATAAATTCTTGTAGTTTCAGAATATGCAATAATACTGGGTATGTTCCATTTAAAATATGAAATTTTTTTTTTTAGTATTTGATGTTCAATAGTTTTTCCGATTTTGACACATTATTAAAAAATTATTCAACTTTCTTATACGTAATTCCTCAATCATTCATACAATAGCCGCGATATTTGCTGTGACACATAAAATCTAACACACTGATTAAGCAATACATTTTAATATTTAAAAATGCCCTTTAAACAAAGTAAAAGAAAACATTGTGTACTTTATTTATAAGCGCAAGATTATTTAAGAATGTCAACATGGCTAATATAGTATTGCAGTTATAGTATTACTTAACAAAAATAGAGAACTTTTATGTATGGTTGAAATAAGGAATTCTACGTTCAACAAGGTCAGACCTTCTTGGAATCAAAAGAAATAGTATAATCATTAAGGTTTGAAAATTTTATCAACGAATTTATGGAAGCTTTTAGTTTTCTTCGCTCTGCTAACACCAGATTATATATTTATTTATTTATTTATTTATTTATTTAATCATTTAATACCCAACAGATACATCTAATTACAGGGTAATATATACAAAAATACAGAATACATTAAAAAAAACAGCATAAATATATTAATGTATCATCACCTCCCCAAGAATGGGTCAGCGCACAAAAGGTACAACTATATTATTATAATGGACTAATTATTTAAAATCGAAACTTTTCCATGTCGTCTTTGCTGACAGATGCTTTAAATAAATAGAAAGCAAAGCTTTTTAATAATGAACTACATATATTATATGTTTGAATCCAAGAGTTGAAATTGCATATATGTATGTATAACTTCTGTAGATAAGCGAATTACACCCTTGTAGTGTAAATGCTGACCTTTTCATACCTATTACTGTTATAATAGCTATCTATCTATTTTGTCTACCTCATTCTCCACTAAATTTTTTAATTGTCAAATGACAACTATGATTACTCCTGAATGTGGATACTTTTGATTTTTAGAGTACCTAAATAACACGTTGTTTGACCAGTGTGGCATACTGGCCAGTGAGTTAATGGCGTATTTAGTAATAAAGACTCTAATAATAACAATAGTATATTAAATTCACCCAATTCGAAATACTTTATTGCTTGACACTTTTTTTTTCTTTTTTTATTCAGCTACCTAGTGAATTTGACGGATTTCAATCATCGACTTAATATTATAACGTAATTTCAGATTTGTTCAAAGTTGCTTCTTTTCAAAAGTATGATTTTTTAAATACGTAATCATTAGCATACAAGCTATTGTTGTAATGGGAGTTAATTAATTAAATATTTGAATAAATGCTTTTACTAATCCCTAAAATTGATTATATAAAATGAAAACAGAAAGTAAGCAAATCTCTTAGTTTTGATAAATCAGCTGTTCTACCAAGGTTATTAAAGAGACCCGGACTTGTTTCTTCTTTCTCAACTAATAAATAAGAATTTTATTATATATACAAAGCAACAACTATCGCCGACCTAAGTTGTTGTTTTGTATTGCTTGTTATTTTATCAAATAAATCATTTTCGTCTACTAATATAACACTTTATTTACGTATAACTACATGGGTATCGGTTACATGGTGTAAGTGGAAGAGATTGTGTCACATTCAGATGGCACAATTAATTTGATCTCTGACGGATTATTTAAGTATAATTAGTTACAGGTATATTTTTCGAATAATATATCTCTGTTTACAATTACTATAGTTGGTCTTAAAGTAGTCTGCAGTAAATAATTCCAAGATTATTTGAAGAATATTAATTTAGAATTGCGACTCTTCTAATCTCAGCCAAATAAACTAATATATTGAAATAATAAAAGTAATAGAATTGAAGAATATACAGGGTTAGTAAAAAGTCCCGGAACGGTCGAATAACTTTGTTATTTGAAAATTATGATTTCTGAAATTTGGTATGGGGGTATAGTTGATATAAATGCATTTTATGCAATACAGTTAATATTTTTTTCACTTCCGGTTTAATCGGCAATACGTCCAACTTTTTTTTTTTTTAAATGGAACGCCCAGATTTTTTTAATACTTTTGAATGCAAAATAAAAAACTACGTTCAGGAAGTATTAAGATGTTTATTTTTATTCACAAGAAAACAGTTAAAAATTAAAAAAGTGTCCTAATACAGAAAAATCAAGATACCTGTCTATTCAGGTTGCGATTACAATAATTGTTCAAAATGCTCTCCATTTACAATTTGACAAAAATGTAAACGGTCAGGAAAATTTCTTATTGAATTTTGTATTTGATCTGGAGTGATGCGATTGGCTTCTTGAACTATTCTCTCTTCCAATTGTTCAAGATTATGGGGACGATTTTTGTACACTTGACATTTCAAGTGGCCCCATAAGAAAAAATCTAATGGCGAGAGATCTGGCGAACGTGCTGGCCATTCGATTGCTCCTCTACGTCCGATCCAACGTCCTGGAAAAATTTCATTCAAATAATCGCGGACATTATGGGCAAAATGGGGGGGAGCTCCATCTAGTTGAAACCAAAAATGTGCATTAGGGTGATCACCTATGTTTGCATTTGGAAAGAGGGCCGCAAGTGCTGGAACAACCTCATTTCGCAATAAATTTAAGTAGACGTTGCCAGTTAAATTTCCTCTTATAAAAAATGGTCCTATGATGTTGTTTCCAACAAGACCAGCCCAGACATTCACCTTTTGAGGACGCTGTGTATGGACTTCTTCAATCCAATGCGGATTTTCAATTGACCAGTAGCGACAATTATGTCTGTTCACAGTGCCGTTGAGACAAAACGTTGCTTCATCTGAAAAAATCATGTGATCTAAGACATTAGGCTGCTGCTCGATCAATTCCGTCATTGTTTCGCAAAATTGTAGTCTACGATCTGGATCATCTTCAGTTAACTCATGGACGGGATACATTTTATAGGCTTTCATTCTTGCTGATTTAAGAATATTATGAGCAGATTTTTGAGAGATCTCATGAATTTGACCTAATTCTGTTGTGGACACGTGATGATTTTCTTCCACTGTAAGTAACACATTCAAACTAGTTTCTTCATCTGTTGCTGTTAATGGACGTCCCCTTCTAGGTAAATCCTTCACCTGACGAAAGACTTCAAACTTTTGAATTGTTCGGCATACCGTACTTTTACTAATGTGACGATCCGGATAAACAGTATTAAACAAAATACGAACCTCTTCAAAAGAACGTTGACGATCACCGTACCCACGCATCATTAATATCTCAATTCGTTCTGATTCAGTAAGTTTTACTGCCATTTTCAAATGTGTCAATGTCAAAAATAAGTAAATTTATAGCGATGCAAAAGTTAAAACGCTTTTAAAATTGTCAAATGTGACGGCAAAAAGAATGCAAACACTAAACAACAACTTTTTTCAAAGGTACCTTGATTTTTCTGTATTAGGACACTTTTTTAATTTTTTAACTGTTTTCTTGTGAATAAAAATAAACATCTTAATACTTTCTGAACGTAGTTTTTTATTTTGCATTCAAAAGTGTTAAAAAAATCTGGGCGTTCCATTTAAAAAAAAAAGTTGGACGTATTGCCGATTAAACCGGAAGTGAAAAAAATATTAACTGTATTGCATAAAATGCATTTATATTAACTATACCCCCATACCAAATTTCAGAAATCATAATTTTCAAATAACAAAGTTATTCGACCGTTCCGGGACTTTTTACTAACGCTGTATTAGAATACTCGAAAAAACACTAATGGAAGATATACACATTTCTTTACCTTTTGTTTGATATATTTAAAAGAATATAGATATCTAAAGAAAGTGAAACAACCAAAAATAACGGCAAATATCTAAATTACCTTTAACACAATTTATTTTAAAATATTGTATTTTAAAATCTTACTTTTCCCTTACTCTTAAAACATCTTAAATAAATTTAAGCTGAATTTTATAGCACGAGCGGGACTATCAAATTACGTTGTTTATGTAGTATACTTGGCAATGCTGTCGGGAATGACAAGGTCTGATAAATGTTGCTTTTTTAGACACTGGGACTCGAAAGACGGTAGAATCGCTGGGTTTAAAAGCGTCGATTGAATGACAACTCGTGTGTTATACACTGGGATTGACTTGGTAGCATGAATATAGCGGGCCTGGTTACGTCGGTTGAATAAATATATATATATATATATATATATATATATCTGTATAATTTGAAATTTTGAATTCGTTAATATTTATTTTAATAAATTAGATGATAAGATTTATTTTGCATTTTATTTTCTTTACCTGACCTGGAGATAATTAAAGAGCATTCAAAATCGATTGGAGAATCTATTCATATTTTCTGCCCCTGAGAGAATTATTTATTTTAAACTGAGCTAGTTGTATGTAAAAAAATTTGCTTAACCTACTTTTCAGCAGAAAATTTGTTGTATCTTAGTCTAGCATAAGGCCTAGCACTAGGATGCGTGCTTGATTTTTACTTACATATTAATTGAATAATTTAAATTTATTATATATAAACCTCAATTTGTAAGAGTCACAGCAATATGTTCTCCTTTAGACAGCCTGTATATAATTTTCTTATGTCAAAAAATTCACAACTAAAAGTACTAATCGACCTGTCCAAGGGTTTTTCTGCAAAATAATTACCTGAATTTTAAACGAATTTGTTCCTTTCATCATGAACGCACTGTATAATTCAACAAAACTTACACGTGCTATTTTACGAATTGTTATATTGTATAAACTTAATATTGCTGTGGTCTCAATCTTAGAAGAACGAAAAATTGTGCTATATCCTAGTTCAAAAAAAAACATAGATATATTGCTACACATTATGTGGGTTTACAGTCGTTTTCACTCTAATTTGCCTTTCTTATCTCTTAAACAACTTCACTAGCTAAACTCCTTACTTCAGGTGCACCTTATTTATTACAAATTTAATTTTTTATTTATTATGTTATAAGGTGTGGCAAGTATATAAAGTAAACAAAACTTTTTTTGTTTACAAAATATTACAATTTTGTTAATGAGAAAAGATTTATATAATACAATTTGGATTTCTTTGAAAACAGTTAAGATCATCATGTACCAAAAAAATAATTTATGATACTTATGATTAGTAATTAAATGGACAAACCTTAATCTTAACAAATAAATCTTATAGATAAGAAAAAAAAAAACTTTTGAATGATTTTTTTAAAAAATTTAAAAAAATAATCTTAGATTAGTTTTTACTCTACTTCACCACGATGTTCTCACAGTCACCATTAAGCGTCTCATTCCTAGGTCAAATATACAATATGTCTCACTAAGTTGGAACCATATGGAAAACTTTTTTATTATTAATTTTAGGAAAAAAAGTTATTCTTCATAAAAACTTCTGCATGTTCTAAAATCTAAAATACAATCATCAGATATTAAATTTTTTCAGTTGTATACTAGGTATGTCAAAAATATAAATTTTACTCAAGAGTAAAGTACCTTTATATTTGACAATATCGAATAATGTTATTAAAAAAGTTGATTAGAACAAGAAATTACGTTCAAATATGCAATTTCATCCATTTATATGGAAAAATTCATTTTTTCTATTTTTGCCTACAATAACAATGCAAATTTAACTGTAGTTACATGGTATCTAGGATGCATTGACATACAAATGATTTGTTGTTTGCTAGAAATATTTGACAGTGAATGTCAAAACGCGATCATAATCCCTATCTTTTAATGTGTGAACGATTTTTGGTTGGAATGGTCTGTATTTATTTAGTTTTAAAATTCTTGCCATTGTATGTTTACTTACATTTTGTTGCATCAACGACTTCCTTTTGCGCAATGACATTTTTGGATTTTCTACAACAGACAGCATTACTTCAAACTGCGTATTCTCATTGGCAACCAGCTTTTGGCGTTTTCTATTATGATTATTTTTAATACTTCCAGTACTCTTAAATTTATTTATTATTTTCGTAGCAGTTGAATGATTAATATTTTTATTATGATATCTATTACATATTAAATATAATTGCTGCTTCTCTATGCGTTTTATACTTTTCTCCCACAATCAAAACAATTTCTATTTTCTCTTTAGAAGTTAATAACGCTACCATGTTTATGCGCCATATAAATTCTAACGCGTTTTGACATTCACTGTCAAACCTTTCTAGCAAACAACAAATCATTTGTATGTCAGTGCATCCTAGATAATATGTAACTACGGTTAAATTTGCATTGTTATTGTAGGCAAAAATAGAAAAAATGAATTTTTCCATATAAATGGATGTAATGGTAATGGCATATTTGAACGTAATTTTTAGTTCTAATCAACTTTTTTAATAACATTATTCGATATTCTCAAATATAATGGTACTTTACTCTTGAGTAAAATTAATATTTTTTGACATACCTCGTATACAACTGAAAAAATTTAATATCTGATGATTGTATTTTAGATTTTAGAACTTGCAGAAGTTTTTATAAAGAATAACTTTTTTTCCTAAAATTAATAATAAAAAAGTTTTCCATATGGTTCCAACTTAGTGAGACATATTGTTATATATGTAGATTAATTGGACATCCCACCCTCAGAAATCTCTTTTGAATCCTGCGAGCGCAGATGAAATTCACACTAAACTTAGCTAAAATTATGTACAATCCCGTAACTATTTCTGTGTACTGACCAAATTAATACTAATTTGTTGACAAAACTCATAAATCAATCCGTAGATGTATGAGTAGTGTCAATTGTGTAACTATTTCACCAGC
Source organism: Amphimallon solstitiale (assembly GCA_963170755.1). Taxonomy (NCBI): domain Eukaryota; kingdom Metazoa; phylum Arthropoda; class Insecta; order Coleoptera; family Scarabaeidae; genus Amphimallon; species Amphimallon solstitiale. The sequence goes on from OY720680.1 coordinate 37,584,339, forward strand.
ACAGTACTTCAACAAATTAGTACTAACTTTGTGAGTGTGTATTTTTAAGTTGGTAGTTAATACGTTTTATTTATTGTTCATGGACAGGCTCAAAGAAGAAAGAATTCATCAATGCCGGATCTCGTTAAACCGTTCAACTCGGCAACCTGTGGTGAGCAAACCATCTGCAACGCCATGGAAGTAGTTATTGAAATGTTGAGCAATCAGTTTCGGATCCGTGACCTTCTCTTCCTTTACGATTAAAGCTAAATTACTCTTTGTCATTCTGTGCAACCCCAAGTTTGATTGGGTTATTATGTAGTTAGTAGCTTAGCACTGGCAGTTACTTTTTTGTATAGAGTTTTATATTTTTTATTGTACTCTATATTCGCAATATTTCCAGTTGAAGTAGTTTTGTCTAACTCCTTTAACTTTAATGCCGACACTCTTATTCCAGCTGTGATCTATGCATTACTAACTTTCAGGTCTTTAATTTTCTTATGTACCAATGGAATAGTAATTTCAAAAGTATGCTTAATGGTATCAACAAAGCTTTCAATCTGTCGGTGAATGTTCCCGTCATCAATAACGGCCGTCCAATCCAGTTGCCTAAGCAATTCATTGATTTCTCTTTTAATCCTATTTTTTTTTGTCTATATAATATGCTTAAGTTGTTAGAAGAAAAAAGTTCAGGTTTTATTAGAAATTCAAGCAGCTGGGTTGAATGATCAGACAAACCATTATGGACAACAGCAACCTCAAATCCTAGTAAATCCGACCTAATACATATACAGGGTGTAACAAAATAAGTGTAAAACATTTCAGGGGGTGATTCCTTAGCGAAAAAGAGATAGGGTCTTTCATATAAAAAAACCCCCATAAAGGGGGTACATAAAATTTGTTTTACAATTTTTCTCACAAACACTAAAAATGTAATTTATTTCCAATGTAACTTTTTGTCTGATTATTTGTTTACCATTTAAAAATGTATTCCCAATAGCTTGTTTCATTCGAAACAAAAAATTTCTCTTGAATTTTTTGCCCAAAAGTAATCAGTTCGCAGCAAAAAATTATTTTACGAACAACTACAGAGATACATCGTCATAAATGCGAACCGGATTAGTATTGTTATTTTGTAGTTACTACCTGCATCAAAATACATATAATTAAAGATGAATAAACAAAACTAATTTATTAATAACAAAACATAAAACAACTTCTTCTAACCCATTCCCCTGCGACAGACCGTAAACGTAATGCATATCAGCCATTTCCTCATTTGTGTATGCCATTTTAATAACAAGTGAATTATTAAACTAACAAATTACGAACAAAACAACGACACACAATTAAGTATTAATTCAATTTCAAAAATTTACAAACTGACAGCATGATACCACTACTAGCGGCCTACTAAATAAATTAGTTTTAGATTTTCGTTTTATGACGATGTATCTCTGTAGTTGTTCGTAAAATAATTTTTTGCTGCGAGCTGATTACTTTTGGGCAAAAAATTCAAGAGACATTTTTTGTTTCGAATGAAACAAGGTATTGGAAATAGATTTTTAAATGGTAAACAAATAATCAGACAAAAAGTTACATTGGAAATAAATTACATTTTTAGTGTTTGTGAGAAAAATTGTCAAACAAATTTTATGTACCCCCTTTATGGGGCTGTATCTTAACAAGGGATGCTCCATTGCAGTTTTTTTATATGAAAGACCCTATCTCTTTTTCGCTAAGGAATCACCCCCTGAAATGTTTTACACTTATTTTGTTACACCCTGTATATTGTCTAAGCATCTACATTTTCTCGAGGGTACGTTCAAGGTTATAATAATATTATGTTCAGATATTTATATATATATATTATTTTTTCATTTATTCATCTTTCCTACACTTTGTTCCAATAAACATGCCTATAGTTACTTACTTTAGAAGTTACTTGATTTTTTCCAGTTAGAAAAATTATGAAAATCGTTATATATTTTCGAAAATAAAAAAAGTTTTTTCAGCCCACCCTATAATATATAGGTTTATTTATACATATATTTCTGACATTAATCATATTAGAAAAGAAAATTGTTACACATTAATAAATAAACATTTTAATTGTATTACTCCAGTACTTGACTATTTACTTCTTGTTGAACAGGAATACAAAATCCACTATCATTACTGCACCACGCCCTATAGTAACTAATGTTATTATAAGAACATTTGTAATTTTATCGTATAGGTAATGTATAATACAGATAAGACCTCAACCGATATGTACAACGGCCCCAGTAAATATAACGATCAATTCATAAACTATATTTGTGTCATCAAGAATATAGATCAGAAATAAGACAAAGGTAATGACTACTAATGACAAAGAAGCCAGCCCCAGCTAGACAATCAAATCATTGGTTCTCCAACTATAGAAGGCGGTGTTTTCAATCGCTATAATGATGCAAACAATCAGGCACAGAATCCATTCTACTAGTTTGAAAATAAAATTGATGTTTCCAAAAAGCTCATTGGCACTTTTCGCTATTTTTCTAAGTTATTCTAATTATTTTGGTCAGCTGAAAAATTTTTACAAAAATAATGCTGACAAATCGAAAGTTAACGTTAATGTCATATACAGTAATGTCCGGTTATAGCGAACTCCAAGGGACCGGCAAAAAAGGTTCGTTATAACCGAAGTTCATTATAAGTGATGATTTTGAAAAAACACCACTATTTTGAGGGAGTCAATTTTTATTCTTTTTTCATATAACAAAATACATTATAAACATTACATGTCTGAAACAACTTGAAAATATTAATTATGTACTAAAAAAACGTATTTATTTTAGTTTGTTTTTTTTTTGGCAAGATTAATCTCTCTGATGTGCACTTCCACTTCGCTTAGCTTATTAAGAATATGTTGCGGAGTATTCCGCGTTTGAAGAAAATGACGAACGACTTCAATATTTTGGATTGCATTTGAAGTGGTTGGACCTAGTGGTACTTCGTTATTTTTGGTTTCCTCCTCTTCGTTCTCATCTTCTTCGTTCTCATCGTCAGTCTGATTAGCTGCAGAAGACACAGAAGCTACAATGGCATCATCATCCAAAAATTCCACATTTATAAGGTTGTCATCAACGTGAACGTATTCATTAAAATCATATTCACCAAGAGTGCGTTCATCTTGAACATCGTTAACACTTTCTTCTTGATTTTTTGTGAGCCATTCGACTAATGGTAGATTGTCATCTGAGTCAAATTCATCCTCACGCCTGATAAATCCGCCGTGTCGAAAACAATTAGCGATTATCTGCTTTGACACTTTTTGCCATGCCATATGGATGAAGTTAATTGCATCCAAGAGGCTCACAGTGAAGTTAGTTTGATCATTATCAATAGAATTTATAGTTTTCGAGAGTAGGAATCGTCGGTAATTGCTTTTTAAGCTATGGATAACACCCTGGTCCATGGGCTGCAATTTCGAACTTGTATTCGCAGGCATAAACACCAACTTAATGCACTCCAAATTTTTTACATCCGGATGAGCCGGGCAATTGTCCACTAGTAATAAGATTTTTCGTTTCTTACGACGTAATTCATCATCCCATTCTCGTAGTTCGTTTGTAAAAATTTCGGAGGTCATCCAAGCTCTTCTGTTACATTTATAATTGACTGGTAATCGTACCACATTTTTGAAACATCGGGCGTTTTTGGCCTTTCCGATCACCAATAATTTTCTTTTCTCTGTCCCCAATAAATTTGCAACAACCAAGACGGTAATTCTTTCTCTAGATAACTTTCCGCCTGTACAGGTCTCCCCTTTGAATCTTAATGTCTTGTCTGGTGTGAGCTTATAAAACAACCCCGTTTCATCGCCGTTAAAAATGTCCTCATCTCCAAAGTTTTCTCTAATTATTGGCCACTTATTTTCCAACCAGTCATTCACAACATCCATATTAACTGAGGCTGCCTCTCCAACAATTTTTCCGCTGCTGATGTTGTGTCCTCGTTTAAACCTTTCGATCCAACTTCTACTAAATTTTAATTCAGGATCTTCCAACAATTTACTCCCAAGATCTTCAGCTTTAGATTGCAACACAGGCACCGCTTATAGTTACATTTTTACTTCTTTGCTGAGAAAACCATTTCAAAAGTCCTTGATCAACTTCGTGCTTAGTAGGTTTTTTGATTTTTTTCACATTTGAGTTTCGTACTTGTTCGAAACTCTTCAATATGGTTTGCCTTTGCTTCCAAATTGTAGCAACCTACAATGAAGTATTTGTTTAATACATACATGCATTATCCTGAATTTAGTTTTTTATTACCGTTGATTTACTTAGTCCCATTTCAGTACAAATTTCGCTTTGCTTGACACCTCGTTGCAATCGTTTCACAATATCATGTTTACTTTTCAATGTAAAAGATTTACGTTTTTTCTTCGCAACTGCGTCACTCATGGTCTTAAAATCACGTTTGAGAATCAGCGTAAGCACAGATTGATGACTCGACGTCGACTGCTTGCACAAACTGCTAGAATCGACTACTGCATTTTTGGCGAGATACTCGGGGAAGTCCCTTGTTTTCTAAATATAAGTTCGTTATAACCGAAAACTTTTTACATACAAAATGGAAAATAAGGTTCGTTATACCCGAAAGTTTGTTATAAGCGGGTTCGTTATATGCGAAAACAATTAACACGTTTCTTATGGAACCTTGGTTCGTTTTTTTCAAACTGGTTCGTTATAACCGAAAGTTTGCTATAACCGGGTTCGTAATAACCGGACATTACTGTAATATGGTTTCCATAGATAACACCTGATAATAATAATCGTATACCGTTATGGTGGCACTAAGAACACTGTTCATTACTTTAAATCGATTTTGAATTCAAGGAGACTACATTTATAAAACCCCAACAAATAAAAGATAACGACAGGAGTTTATCGGAATTCAAATTTCTTCGTTATAAAAAGCTCTTTACGTAAAGTTCACTTACTTGTAAAAACAAGAAGGGAAAATAAAGATGTACACATGTACTGGTATGTATTTTTAAGCAACCTGACGTGCTTATATAAGTAATAAAAAATTTACAAATTGTCGTAAAAATTCCATAGCGCCACTCGTAAAACAAGAGCATGTGCAAACATAATAAAAAAAACAAATGTACATATTTTTACGTGTTTTTTGTGTTTATCGTTTACAGGGGAATATAAAGTTCATAAACGACAGAATGGGGTATATGCATACATATTGTATTTAACGTTTTGCCGATATATGTGAATGCATCTCTGAATTTTGAAATCGTTAGATATGTTCCAAATATGAAATGGGAATATCAGCAAATTACCCCAGTCATCACAAAAACGATCAGAATATATAGTATACAATGGTATTTATTTTAGAATATGTTAATAATTGTTGTTTTAAGTGTATTTGCTTATATAACAATAGTTTCTAAATGCAATTAATTTTATTTATTTTATTATGTATGATATTTAATGTACATACGGTTTTTATTGCCTGACATTTCTATGAATATCAGTTCACAGCATTTGTGGGGACTTAACTTTGAAACTCTTCTCTAAACAGAATGCTATTGAAATATTAAAATTAAACTCATATTTTTTTTCCAAAAGTGTATCTTTTGTTATATAAAAAATATAAAATCAAACATCAAACAATGACATTCAAATTATATGAAAATTCTATTACCTTAGGTTTATTATTAAATATTCATTGATATAAAATCGATGATTTAAAATTATGCTTTTAAAAATAATCCTTTCCAAAACAACGAGAAACGTGACTCTTTAGCTCATACCACACTTAAATTATCGTTGCGATATATATATTAAATATTCGACTTCTTTTATGGGCCAGATTATTATTCAACTTAACATCTTACTAATTTCCAAGATATAAAAAACAAAATGGCGATTACAAAAGCAATTATAGTACGGTTTCTACATTATTATACCTCTACACGACAGCATAGATATAAGCTTTATGGTTTAGATAACAATATAACTGAGAATGAGAGTGTTTTTTTTTAATTTTCATCATAATTATGCATAATTTGTTATTTTGGTACGTTTCCGTTTGCTGATATGAAGATATATCGTCCATTTGGCTTCTTTGATGTGCTCAAATTAATGACAACTTCGTTAACAAGTTTCAAATCGTTTTGAAATCGTTTTTGTATAATTCATAGAAATCTCAACATGTCAAATTTCAATGCAGACGTCATTTGTTAAGAAATCAGTGTTATCCCACTGGTGATTTGGTGAAGAGCATATCTTATAAGGTTACACCTTAGCCAAAAATACTACGTTTAACACTCTTTTTTCTTTTATACAGATATCTACTGAAGATGGCAACTTAGTAGCCGAAATACGTATTTAGATTTTTTACATATATTTTGTGGTAAGGAGTAGGGGATTTTTTCCTTTTGCATTCTAACAGTTATTACGTCATTTACAGTATAAAAGCCAAATGCATCAATGCCATTCATAAATAAGGTTATAAATTTCCTTATTACTGTTTTTTATGATTTATAAACCATTTCCGCATGCTGTTTGGATACTTAATTCTAATGAAGAATGGTTCATACATGATTTGTACGGCCTCTGAAGAAGAAACATGGTTTACTTCGGCCTGATCATGTGATTCCACCCACTGGATTGTATTGGGTGACACCCCATACTAAAGGTACAAATGAATGATTAATTATCAAAATTCACCTGTTATACAGGGATTATTCAAACATTAACTTTACAAATGAATATCTAACAGCTTTATTACATTGTTTTACTTAAACTAATATAAATTTACTAAATCCTAACTTATAATTTTTCAATAAATATTTATATACAATATGCATTATTTAACTCTAAACTAAGACTATTATAAACGAAATAAAATTAAATTAAATTAACTTAAATCCAGTTGTGGTCTTGAATTTTGTCGAGAGTCATTTGGGATTAATGGTCATTAATAAATTACTTAATATAGATTTCCGGTGTGTCTAATTGTATTACCTAGATTTTAAAATTGAATTTTACTTAGTTTTAATAATAATAATAATAATAAATTATTAAATATTTCAACATTCATTATCAACTTAATATTTCTTTTTTTCTCTTCTCTTATGTGTTTATATTTGCACTGTCTATCTTATATTTACTGAGAGTCTCTCGATCCTGTGATCCATCAGGTGTCTTTCTTTAAATTAAGGGGGGTGGAGGCCTTATATATAGTCCATCAACTAAACAGATTTTGTTGGAACCACGACCATCACCACTATAGTTAAGCGGCGACAGAACTACTTGTATTTAAGATTAGGAATGGAGGGAAGTTACAGGTAAGATTTGAGTGTTTAGCTATGGCAGGTGTATCACATTCACTTACGTAAGAGCAATTAACATTTACTAGCTGATAGGTTGAGTGCTGAATTTTTCCCGAGTGTACACTAGAATCTTGCTCGTTCCTTTAACTAGCTTAGGGGGTGCGTTTTTCTTTATTTTGATAATTATATGTGAATGCAATTAAAATTGTACTCAATGTTCGATCCATTGTGGAGTGTTCCTATTAAAGCTTGGCATAAATGAAGTGTTGCACTATCTAGAAAAGATGTAAACACATGTTTAAATTAAAATTGAATCATTTCGAATAACATGAAACAAACGCTTAGAGGTTTAATAATCGTTTTAACAATCTTTCCCTTTCAAAATCATATACTATTACGAAATCCGTATATATACGTATGTATGTGTTCATAAAATAATCTAAAGTATTCTCATAATGAAAGTCTAAAATCCCATATAACCGGATTATCTCCTCAGTAAACAAAAATGGAAAGAACTTTTTCCATTTAAATTTTCTAAACTTTCCACATACACGTTGAAATGTAAAAGAGTATCACCGGAAAACAGTGAACCAAACAGTCATTCTTCCACTTCGAGCAAATTGAATAAAAACTTGCCTTGGACGGATTCAAATTCAATTCTGGATTTTATTTTATTTTTATTTAACCCGAAACAATTTGACAGTGACATGAAAAGCAGCGGATATAAAGCAAGAGCCACATATTGTGTTTTATTTCCATTCCAAGAACCATCTGTTAGGATAATGTGCGCGTTTTTCTTTAATGTCCTTTTGTGCCCATACCTTCTCCCTTCTGTACACAATAGTGTACTCTCATGATACGTTTAATAGGATAAAGGATTTCTTTCAACTTTTAAATGTTCTTCATGACATTTTCTGAGGGAGATAGTGCAAGATTTAATAATAATTATAAAGTCTTTTTTGGTTGTTGTAACTGCATACAATTTGTGCAAGAATTTACATTTTATCTTCTATATCATTTACCTAAACGATGTAGAACTTTCATAATAAGGATATTTGACATATTGCTGTGATGCCTATTTATCTAATTGATAGAAATAATGTAACACTTTTATTATCTATTTGTTCGTATCAGCATAAATTTTTAATTTTATTCATGAGTTCATGCAGTGATTTACTTCTTCATCTCAGGTCTTTATCTTATTTAGTATTGTTCGGGGATAAGGTGAGGAAATTAAACACAATATATAAATTTCATATTAAAGGTATATCTATATTTTTGAATAATAGTTGCTAACAATATCAACCTTTTGTAAATTTTTATTTTAAATTGAAAACATTTATAGGTACTCTCTTTTGAGTCATCATGTGTGTAGAATATTTATATATAATAATGTTTGAATGAATATTCACTATGTTCTTTCGACTTAAAAAATATTTTTGATTCTTGTTATAAAGGCTTTGAAATTGGTTCATACTAACTGCTAGCTCCAAACATTCTCACACTGTACCTCTAGCCATTTAGCATTTTCCCATCAAAAACATCGCAGTATGAACATTCGATACTTAATAATGCCCAACAATCTACTAAAGGCAAATATTCGCACATAGTACCTTTATAGCATGTTGCACACCATTAAATATATTTATCATTTGTAATGACTAAACACAATGTACATAATCAAGTGAATATTCATTCTATATTCAATAAACTAAAACATTTCTATATCATGACTTACTTCATTCGATTATACAAACAATTAAATTCTATGTGATTGATATCTACTTGTCCTTAGATGTCGGCAACCTATTCTACTTATATGTATACTTTCTAAACTTATAACCTAACTTTAAATAAATTTTTAAAATAAATTAGTACTCTTTTTTAATAACTAAACTAATTCTTAAAACTATTATTTTCAAAAATGTGAGGGTCACAGCAATATGTAAAAACTATTAGCAAGCTTATCTAAATTTAATGATGAATTGTTTTCTTTTTCTATGGTAAATTTTTTTGTGGAATTTATTAAACTGTTTGAGAATGTGTTATGTTGTTCAGGCATTGCAGTAATACAATCATCCACATATATGTTGAAAAAAAAGCAGTTTTATGTGTAGATTAGGTATTATTGGGAGATAACTGTTGAAATAGATGACCCGATCGCTCAACCAGAAGTTTGTTTATAGAATTTTGCTTTATACTGGAAATATGTGGAGGCAAGAGTAAATTTTTTTTTTTAATAATAGATTTTGCAAGTTCTTTGGGAATGTTTGTGTATAGAGAAAGTACATCAAGAGACACAAGTTTTAGTTTTCTGGTACTGAAGCAGTATCAATAAATTTTTTAAACTCCTATAAGTCCTTGGCATAATATGCATTCTTTCCTGTAATAGATTCTATAGATTCAGACAAATACTTGAACAAATTGCAAAATGGAGATTGTAAACATGATATCATGGGTCGCAACGGAACATGGTTTTTATGTAGTTTCGGCAAGTCATAAATTTTTGGAGCGTGTGCATTTTTTATTTTTAGTGTATTTGGAAATTAAGTTTTTATGTTCCCAAGACTTAATTAAAGCATTGTTTTGGATATCATGTACCCAAACAAAACCACGAAAAACACTCTGTATTACAAAAACTGGTAAAGAAGAACAATTTTATTATTTTGATTACTGTATAATATATGTATCAGATGAGATCAAAAATTATATTGGTAAAGGTTTGCCATGGAATATAAAACGTCTGCCTTAAGTTATATCATTAATAGTCATACTGTCATTAATATAATGACAAATGTTAATGAGTCATACTGTCATTAATATAATGACAAATGTTAATGAGTCATACTGTCATTAATATAATGACAAATATTAATGACAGTATGACACTTAATAATATAATTTAAGACAGACGTTTTACATACCATGGCAAACCTTTATCAATATAATTTTTGATGTCGCGGTATATACAGGGTGTCCCAGAAATAAAAAGACGAAGTAGCAGATATGTAACGTCCGAACAGAAATAGGCCAAAATATACCACAATAACGAAGAAATTAAAATTTTAATTTTCTATGTTGTTTTTTAGATAAAAAAAATTACATTACGGACCTGGCACAGAATGTATGTTTAAAATTCACGTAAGAATGTTCATTTGTAAATAGAAACGAAGACACATTCATAGAGAAAAATACGCTTTTATTTGCATAAAACGGGAAAAAAGCGTTAAATCGTAAAAACATATTTTTTGCGGGATGTGTCTCAATAACGCAGCTATGTAGTCGGTTATTGACCCAGATGGGTGACCTACTTTCTTGCAGGCAATAAAAGGTTGTTTTTATTTTTAAAATAGGAAGGTTGTTGCTCTTTAATGTGTTCGTAGTTGGAAACAGCTGATTATTAGAATATTCAATAAATCGTATTTTTCTAGCATGTTTAAAATTAAAGTAATTAATGGTTTGATATTTATTATGAAGTATCTATTCCTCCTCCTTTTTTTTAACACAAGTAATATGGTGGTTCTGAAAAGCACCGATTGTGAAAGTGAAGCAGGTGGATATTTAGTGCAGGGTCGGCGTAAGGCCAATTGAATTCTTTATTATTTTTTTTCTGCCGTCTGCGCACGAATAAAGACTTGATATTTTGAGGGTATGTTTTTACACAATCTAGCTTCCGATTTCTGCTACTACGTCTTTTTATTTCTGGAACACCCTGTATACATATAAAATATATTAAAATTCGTTGCCGAATATACAAGAAATTTATTAAAAGTGAATATGATAGTAGCGATGGTTCTATGCTTAACTGTTCACATTTTTACTTTTATACATTTCATTTTTTTCTGCATTACATCTTGTTTCTCACTGGAACTTTTTAGATGGCAGCTTGCTATCAAATTGTCAATTTATATTCACTTTATACTTATATAAAATGCCTTCTTTTCTTAGCCGTTTGATAAAAGTTTTTTTTTCTTAGTTTAGCGGCTGTAAAATGAACTCAAAAACAAAATAAGAAATTAAAACGTTAAAACACCAATGATTATTAATAAAACTGAACATATATCTGACAAATATTTTTTTGACAAATATATTGGCGGCAAACATACGAATATGAATGTCTGTCTGTATTTCGATCAGTGTGGGAAACTTGTTATTGCCACACGTTTAATACACATCAACAGGTACAGGGCCTATGTAAATAGCCATCACACGTATGTATATATTTGCGTTGGTGTAATATTATATGCGAAATCAATATGCTAATTACATAATGAAGTTATATTTGCAATTCGATTGTAATTATCGTCCTTGGGAGTTAATATTAGTGACCATTTCTTGGAAACTTTAACTAAAAGATAACAGTTAAAGAATATGCGAATTCTTGCGAAAGCCTGTTAAACGCTGAAATCTTTCTGCAGATTATGTAATGTAACAGTATTTTAATTTACCTGTAATAATAATGATAATAACATGTAATATTATACGCGAAATTTTTAAAAAGAAAATCAATAAAAGAAAGAAAATAGTGAGTGAGATAAAGCGAAGTTGTCTTTTATTTTCTAGTCTTTTTTTTATGAATACGTTTATTAAAAATATACTTATTTTTAATAGTTTGGTTGATGGCAACCATTTAGATAATGTCCAAAATTTAATGTAGTTTGTATATATATAAAAAAAAAACTACAGGTATCGTTTTCTAAAACCATATGTTGAAGTAGTTTAACGAAACTTCACAAGAAGGGATACTCACAATCTATCTTCTCCAAAGATACGTGGTTTCGACGTCCGGGAGGGGTGGGTATGTGTAGTAGGAATTGTTTTTTAATCAACGTGCTATTTTAGGTGAATTGAAGCGGTTGCGGAGATAAAAGTATTTTTAAACGAATCTGCAAGACGACGTAGCAAAAATTTCTTCATAAACATTGCTACGTATACAAAATCTACGTAGAAAACGGTAGAACATATGAGATTGACGTCAAAAATGCTCACAAAAGTCAGAATTTAATAGACAGAAAGGGGTCAGTTATGCTATAAAATGTTATGTTTTCGATGTATTTTGACTAAAGAAAACGTAAAAGATGTGCAAAATGTTGTAGTACTGGATTTCTCTGGAAGTGCAATTAGGAGAAACGCGAATATTCTTAAAATAGACATTATTTTTCAGTATTTTGTCCTGTACAAAAATTGACAGGATATGAAAATTTATTGAATGAAATTAAAATATTTCGCCAGGCATAATGCAAACTCCAGCATCGGGCATCAACTTGTCTTTTGGAAAGAATGCCATCAACTTCTATTTCGACAACGGTATTGGTTATACTGTGGTTAATTTCGATAATTTCTATATAAATATTCAAATATGTTTGATGTTTAAAATCTACCAGAAGCATAGTCTATTTTGTAATTCTATGTATGTACATTTAGGATGCATGATACGAGATTTGGTATCATGCACCCTATTAATGAAATAAAACAAACAATTACATTTCTATAGTATTGTTATTATATTTCAATCGGGATACATATTTTTGCATCCATCTAGCAGTAATATTTTATGAAATTCAGTTCTGCACAGTTATGTGTGGCATTGCGGCATATTACAAAATTAGTTTTAATGTAATGATCACATTATTCCCCTACTAAATATTAAACGTACAACGTGCAAACGCATAAATTTGCAGGGTAACGTACAATTTGTAATTGTAATTTAGCGTTCTGTGTAGCCGTTCTAGATTCTGTTATTTACATAACGTAGACAGCGTAAACTAATTTAAATACAAGAATGTTATTCAATGCGGATTGTTATTAATATAAACTTAGTAATTTTGTATATGATTTAATATATGAATATGTATATAATTCTTTAACATTTTCCAGATATATACGAAATACATTTGAGCGATCGCATAATATTTAACTTTAAAAGAAGCAAGAAAAATTTTCAATTTTGTACAGTTTAATATGGGGGGGGGGGGGGGTATTGAAAGAACAGGGTTAGATACATATTATGACATTTTGTTTATATCAAGCTATATTGTAAGCATCATTATGATAAGGAAACATCAGCTTTATGTTTTTTTTTTAATATGTGCTCGAAGATATAGAATTTGCGCATCTGGAATGGATAGTCATCTTTTAGCTAATTTTGGGAGAAATATAGCACTATTGCAGCACAATATTTTGAGACCTATAGTTATATAATTGAAATTTTGTGAATCTGTCTTATTCAGTCGTCAAGAGAGTTGCAGCATCTAATATTTTAAGCCCGTAGTCTTAAAATGAATACAGTCCCTCAAGTAACTCTTGTGTTACTAACTTATGGACTAACATGTTATTTGTTGTGAGGTTGAACAATGTGAATATATATACAGGGTGTTAAATATGTCGTGTCTAAGTTATCAATCTTTATTGGCTATTTTCTCGTTTTTTTAAAATAGAACCTATTTTTTTATTAGTCAGCAAAGTCCTTATAAAATTGCCGTTAAAATGACCAATAACATAGTACTTATTTCTAGTATTTTGAAAGTTATAACCCTTTAATGGGATATACCTATGGTTATAATATGCAATATGTATCTAATAGTTGGTTGGCCTTTGTTTAAGAAAAAATGACTGTGCAACCAAACGTCAAATTTCTACTCCAAAATTCCATACAAAGTCGTTATCTGTAGTTTCTCTGTGCTGTAATTGCGTTTTATTGTTATAATTTAAGTTCTTGAGCTTATAGACATGGTATTTCCTCTTGGCACTAGCGAAATTAACTTTGTAGATACGTGCGGATGCTATATATATAAAGTTAATTTCGAAACAATACGGGATAGAAGTTACTGCTATAAGAAAGATTTAAAAAAAAACGTAAAATTCAAAATCGCTAAGGTTTATTACAAACGGATTTCAAAGAAGACTAGTTTACTGTGAATGGCTACCTTTACAATTGCGACAAGATATAACTTCTCTAAACCGTGTAGTTTTCACATATGAAGCACAGATGGTAATTGTGGAGTAACAAACAGAAAAAATGCCCATTATTATGATACTACAAACCCTCAGTTTGGCAATCCATTTTATACCTACAAAAATGGAGTGTTAACATCTAGGGAGGCATCATAAGAAGCACTATTATTGGTCCATTCATTTTTAACATTACCTTAAGTTGTGCAATTTACTTAAATTTATTTACCATTAGAAGGCCTAAAAGATAACGTCATAAGGAGATGATGGTGCACCAACACATTATGGTGCTGCTGCAAGAGGTGGATTGGAAAACAAAGCTTGATAAGCTGGCCACCGCGATCACTAGATCTCACACCTAGTGATTTCCTTCTGTGGCCAACTGTAAAAAACATTGTTTACGCACCATCTCTTAAAACGGCAGAGAACATGCAGCAACGAATAAGGCAGACCTCAGACTAATCGACCAAGATCAGTTGGCGTCGATCGTCTTCCAACGACCAAATTTCCAACATATTACTTGTAATGATGAACCTCACACTGCAAATTTGAAAACGACCGACTGACAACGATCAGAGACGAGCAAGTTTGAAAATCCAACTTGTTGGAAAATTTGATCGGTACTGGACGATCTTAACGTTGACAACCTAACCTTAAAAAATTGTTAGCGAGAAGCGAGAGAATTTTACAAGAAGAAACATGTCAACATGTCTCAAGAGTGAAGACTCTCAAGACGAAAGCAGTAAGTATAACACATTTTAAATATTTTTCTATAGTGCAGTTACCTATATTTAGGTACAGATGTAGGTAACTATAAATTTTGATGAAAAGTTCCATGTCTGGTCGGTGGGATATTAAAATTTCATTTTCTATTCTTATTGTAAAGGAATATAAAAAATAAAGCATAACTTTCTTTGAATAGTACATAGTTCTATGTAGCAACATTTAAGTTATCAGTACTTTGTGTGATTTCAGATAATAATGGACAACAGGTATGGTCAGCAGAGCTTGTTGACATACTTATCCAATCGGTGCATAAATATCCTGCTTTATATGATCAGACTGATCCAGATCACAGCAACCGAGATATGGTTGAACAAATATGGAACCGAATTGGATCAAAAATAGACAGAACAGGTAAATATGTATGTTAATAAGTCTGTTTTTTCCTATAAAAACTCTTCAATTCTGTTTTTATATGTAGTCAATAACTATATTAAATTTATCATTATAACAAATACTGTCACATTTTTCACCTGTTTAGGTTAGCTTTAATAAGCTCAAATCACGGCTTCCTAGATTAATAGAGACGAACTGTCTCTATACGGCTAGTCGCGTCATAGTTCGAAATAGCTTTTTTTCCTTAGGGGGCGCCAAATTACGGGGACTGACAGGTCCATGTATTTAAATGGGCTAATGTTACAAATCAAGCACTCGTACGGGAAATGTCAAAAACAGACATTACTCCAACGCGACTAGCCGGGCTCAAATACTCATTAACTGTCAGTGCACTAATGAGATGACAGCTACAGTCTGAAGTAACGTACAAAACTAAAAGCAAAGCGTTTTTATAGGAAAAAAACAGTGTTAGTATAATTAATTTTAGTTGTTCCTTATTCTTAGTACGGCCTTATTATAGGTGATGCATGTTCCAAAAAGTGGCAGATGCTACGTGCTGGCTATCGTAAACGAAAAAGGGATCAAATAGGTAGCACTGGTAGTGGAGCTAAAAGGGCGAAGGTGTGGGCGTTTTATGAGGCACTGACTTTTTTGGAGCCATATATGAACGACCGCAGAACCACTACTAATTTAAAAGCAGCAAGTAGCTCGTCATGCAGGGAGCAGGCATTACCGGGATCATCAAAAGAGATAATCTCTGTGGAAACATTTGTAGCTGACTCTGAAGGCTTTCTAACTCAAGCTGAAGCTACTTCGGATGAGGAAGATCAAACAGAGAGAGTACAAACTGAAGCAGAAACAGTTGAAGGTGCCATCGAAGAGAGACCTCACCGTACGTCAGTTCCCAAAAAAAAAGAAAGCCCCCAATAATATTGTGAGCATAGAAGAAGATATAAGAACATATTTAAAGAGTGCTACAGAAAAAAATAAGAACAGTAATCCAGCTGTCAAAACTTCGATGGAACTGTTTCTTCTTAGCCTGGTTGAAGATGCCAATACTTTGAACCTTCGAGCTCAACGGGAATTCAAAAAACAAACATTAGAAATATTACATGCTTTATTAGAACAGGAATAATAATACATAACTGTTAAAGATTTATAGAGCTTTTTTACAACTAACAATTCCAAATTTTAATCATTATCTAAAATTTTTGAATTTTGCCAAACTACTTGCCCTCTGTTACAAAAATAGGTACAAAAATAATCTCTAACTTTTCTCGCATTACTTGTCGACTGATTGACGTTGGCTCTTCTACCTGGTTGTGTTGCGTTGACTGCTTCCACAAAAGCACCAAATACTTTTGGAAGTGATTCAAGATCTTCATTGGAGTATTTGTTTTTATCTTCTTGTCTAATCATATTATGCAAAAGGATCGCACTCATTACAATCTTATCCACTTTGTCTGGATGTACAGCTATTGGTGTCTCAAATATTCGAAATTTTGAAACTAAAATTCCAAAAGAACATTCGACTATGCCACGTGCAAAGGACAGTCGGTAATTAAAAATTCTTTTATCTCGTGTTAAGTCTCGTCGTGGAAAAGGTTTCATAAAGTTTTCTGTGAGGCGGAAAGCTTCATCTCCTATAAACACAAAGGGTGTTTGAGGACCATTTTCTTCTATCGGCACAGGGTTCGGAATTTTTAGTTCTCCTTTTTTAAATTGTTGTCCAAATGTACTAACTTCAAATATGCCCGCATCACTGTTTTTCCCCATTGCACCAATATCCACTATTACAAATTTATAGTTGGAATCCACTACACTCAGTAGAACAGTAGAGTGGTAACATTTATAATTAAAATACAGAGATCCAGCATTATTTGGTTTTTTTATTCTAATGTGTTTACCATCGACTGCTCCAATACAATTGGGGAAATATTTTCTTTTTGTAAATCCAGCTGCAATTTTTTCCCAAGTATTCTCACTAACAGGTGGAAGATATACATCATGCAATGCTTTAATGAGAGCTTCAAGCGTTGTGTTAATGATAATTGATATTTCATTAGCACTAATCTTGAAGCGATATGATGCAGATGCAAAACTTTCACCAGTAGCTAAATATCTACAATAATGTAAAACGGCTGTTATTTGCAATGATTTAAGCAATTACATTTTACCTTATAGTTACTGTCAGTCTTTCTAAAAATCCTATTGACTTCCTACAGTTAGTGTGTCCAATACGAAAGTGTGGTTTAATTAAAAATACAAGCTTCTCAAAGCATTCTTTAGTCATACGATAATAATTTTGAAATTTTTCAGGATCTCTAAGAAGTTTTGGATATAAAACAAAAAATTCTCCTTCTTGCTCCCGATGCAAAAATAATTCTCTGACCCACATACTCCTTCTTTTTCTCTTTTTCTTACTATTTTCCATTTTTTTCCAGATATAGTATAATACCATAATCATTTCACCTTCATCAGCAAGTATTTCCATATTGACTGAAATACCATAAAATTATTAGCTTTCAGACGTAACATTGTCAGATAATTAGTAATTACACATTTACATTTACCTCAGAAATTAAAATAAGCCTGCTAAAAAACATAACCTCACATTTTTAATAATACGACTTTCGCTGTTTCGACCGTTGTCGCTCGATCGATGTTAAACGATCAGTCTGATGTTAAATAGTTTGAACAAAGAGTGGCCGCGATAGTCGCAACTTAAAACATAATGGTTGGTCGTAGACGATCGTAAACGACCGTTCAGTCTGACTCTTAGCTAAGAAACGTCTTTCTTCAATTAAGTCAGAAGAACATGACTCAGAACTAGCAGCCGTAAGTGCACATATGCATATATCATTGCAAAGATATTTTGTGTGGCTATCATTATAATAGCTAGAAAGTACAACAATCTATTTAAAATAATAAAAAGCTGAAAGTGGTTGCGAAAATTTGATACACCCTGTATATTTTTAAATAAAAATAGAAAATGCACAGTAGTATACTACACATGCACGTAAAGTCCCATTGCTACAACGATATTAGTTTTCATGCTTAGCTCCGCCGACACATTATTGCCGCACCCGGTATAAGAAAACAAATTTAATTAAAAAGAAAAATATGAAATTTTAAGAATTAATTGTGTAAAACGAATTTATGACCAGACAACTAGTTCAAGATTATTGTTCAGGACGATAAATAATATTGTTTAAGAAAGACAATTGTTTTATATATTTATGTACAATACGTTAAGTTCAAATATTGTTAATTCACACTGTATATGCATATGTATTCTAAAACTACAAGTTTAGTCAGAAAAACCCAGATTTCTCTTCTATTGTGAAGAAATGTATGTAAATATCTAGTTTATTGCCGATCATTATAAAGTACGGTAGTTGGGGTCTCATTAAACGCGGCCGCCATAAAATCATTAGAGAAATTATTGTAAATGGTAGAAGGGAAGAATCTTTGATAAAATAACGATAAAATATATTAAATTCTAAACAAACGTCCACACGAAGCAGTTGTGTTAGACTTCAACAATTCACATTTAAGGAAGTTCTAAACAAACGTCCACACGAAGCAGTTGTGTTAGACTGCAACAATTCACATTTATGCAAGTTCTAAACAAACGTCCAAACAAAGCAGTTGTGTTGGGCTTCAACAATTTAAAAGTTAAGTGTTAGATAAATTAAAGATAGTGACATATTTTCAGTGTTTTATTTAATAGTTAAACTACAAGCATTTATATTCCTTCAAAAAAGGAGGAATCAACAATTATCGTCTTTGATTTTAACTCCAAACATGTACCTATATGAAGAATATTGGGGTGTGAAAGAAGAAACTTTTTGTTTGTGATACTTCTGTAAGAAACCGGTGAGCTCTGAATGCACAAAAAATTTGCAGTTGAGTGTAGCAAGAACATTTAACTACTATCTAAGGACGTTGCAATTTCTATTTAGAATTACTTGAAATATAATTTTTATTGGTATTTTTACATTATTTGATCC
Source organism: Amphimallon solstitiale (assembly GCA_963170755.1). Lineage (NCBI taxonomy): Eukaryota > Metazoa > Arthropoda > Insecta > Coleoptera > Scarabaeidae > Amphimallon > Amphimallon solstitiale. The sequence continues at coordinate 37,603,740 of OY720680.1, forward strand.
TTGTAGTATGGTAAAAATATTTGTTTTTGATTGGATTAGATTATAATTTTAATAAAAAGTATGTAAATGATAAATTTTGTATATTTAAAAGATTACAAACATTCAAAGCTGGCATGCGATTGTTTACAAAAAGTTAAACAGAAAAAAATTAGCGGCCATTGTAACCAGTGCCGGTAATTTATATCAAGACCCGGGTGTTGGTTAAGGTTTTTTTTTGCAGTCGCTATTTTTCCAATCTTATGGTAACTGCTGCAATACTCGTTTCAAACATCTGTAAGAAGTGAACAGGCCCTTGATTTTTATATAAAATTGGTTCTGTGTTAATTGCGAGGATAACATTTGTTAGTATCTAAGTTTCCAAATAAATTGTGCTCATTTATGGAAACAAATTCCTGCTATGGACCGCGTGTGATTAAAAATTCAAAGCTTTCGTATTAGTGAAGCTTTACTGTACTATTCTATATAGTATTGATTATGAGGGTACAAATTTCTGTCTATTAGAAGTTGTGGTAGAATATTTTCTCAATTTCGCTTTCGCAGATAACGTGTATTATAGTAATTAATTCTCAATCGATGATGTATAAAGTAGGTTATAATTCAAGTAAAAGCATTAAGGTCATTTCCGCTCCAGTTAATGTTGGCACTTTTTCCTTCGCAATCTTAATCTAACGAAACTGTCTGTCGGCAAATGATAGCAATTTAGCAGGCCGTAATTGTTATCGTTATTGAGACTTAAGGCGAACTTAATTGCCGTAAAAATTGTAAAAGAGGTAATTAGATATAGACGCTGAATGTGAATTTACATAAATATAATTGTCCAGAGGAACGAACATATCTAACAATATAATCAAAAGGATCTCAATACAATTTACCTTAATTTATATGTATAACTTGGAATTACTGGAAAAGATAGATAAATTCTAAAACGAACTATCATACCCAAAATTAAACCCATACCAGAAGAACTTTTATCTTTCGCCTGTTCCCTCAGAGCTAATGAAAATTTTAACATTCGCTTAAGACCTAGTGTTGAGGGGTTATATATAAGCTAATCACTATAGCATGGTTTGCAAACCTCGTAATTTTTTTGGCAAGAAGTTAAAAGAACATAAACGACAACAATATCATTTTGTAAGATTGCATCTATACCAACAAACGCTTTACTAGCATCTAACAAGGTGGCTTACTGAATCGCGAAATGTAAGAAGGGCTCATACCATCGCAGAAGAACTTATTCTTCCGACTGCTGTAGATATGGTGAACACCATGATTGGTGAGCCTGCAGGGAAGCTGCTTTTATAAGTGCCTTAGTCCAAAAACACAATTGGTCGGAGAATATAACATATGGCGGAAGATATCAACGATCAATTAAGTGAAAAAATTAAAAGAGAGGAATTTGGATTGCAGCTAAATGAAGCAACGGATAATAATAAGGATGCTCATTTGGTATGCTATGTACGGTTTATAGATGGTAATAACATTAAAATGCCGATTCTTTAAGAAAACTGGCATATTTATGCGACATTTTTGAAGCTGAATTTTCTTAATCTATTCCAGTGGGATAACACTCCGAGTGTGATTTGGTGAAGAGCATATCTTCTAAGGTTACATCTTAGCCAAAAATACTAACACTCTTTTTTGTTTTTCTACAGATTTATATTAAAGATGGCAACTTTTTTCTTTTATTTAATGTCCAGAATTTATTTTGCCTACTTGCAATGTAGATTAAATATTTTTAAACGCCCGGGCATATGGTGAATATATTACTACTTTCGGTATGCGAAGTTTTGTAACGCTAAAATTGCATTGCATTCTTTTTCGGAAGAATTTCAAATGGATGCAAATAAAACAAAGAATTTACTACCCTTAGTTATACTTGTATTTGGTCGTATGATTTTTAAAGCGGCTTTATATGAACAAGGACACTCTTTGATACAATTCAATTAATTCACTTACTTGTTCCCTAGAATAAGACATCTCTATAGTTAATATGTAGTAGATGTAACAAATTAAGGATATAAAAATTAAACTACAATGAAATAAAATTCACAACTAAGAAACTACTACGCGTAATTAACTTTTTACATTAATCTACTATCTGCAATTCAAAATTTTATCGCACAACCAATAACAGAATAATATCAACTAATTTACAAATGTAAAGAAAAAAAATAGGTATGGCCACCACACGACGTTTTTATACGCATGAGCGTTTCAATCTATACAATTTTTAGAATTTTTCTACACACAACTTATTCATAATCCTATTCTAAGTACTTCTATTCTCTTAATAAATCGCTGTAGAATGCATACTTTGCAAGATATTCGTAAGAAAGTGCTAGGTACTCCCTACGAGTAAAAGTGTTACTTCCGGTCCGAATTTTGAAATTTCATGTATACAAAAAATATTGCAAATCTAGCACTAAATATTTTTGTACGCTATTTATACAATGCATAATTTACGACATATTTGCAAAAAATCGCTATTCGATAAGAGTAAAAATTGAACTTCCGGTCTGAATTTTGAAATTATTTTTATACAAAAGATATTGAAAATTATCTTCTAAATACTTTTATACCCGTAACGTACCTGTCTAAAAAGCATGACTTGCGATATATTCGCAAAAAACTGATTTTCGATAGGAGCAAAAGACATACTTCCGGTAGGAAGTTCGAAAAACTTTTCAAACAAAATTGTTGTCAATTTTAATTTTAAGAACATATAAATTCCTTATTATTTTGTTTAAACTTAGTAGTTGACGAAATATTGGCAATATTCGATTTTTTCAACGAAGTAAACTGCTACTTCCGGTCTACCGATTTTACTTAAAAACTATTCGGATCTCAAGAGGGAGATTATAAATGTAAATACAAAATTTGGAATTCATATCTACAGCGGTTTGACCGCTAATGCGGATACACACACACAGAGAGAGAGAGAGAGAGAGAGAGAGAGAGAGAGAGGCACACACACATTTTCTTAAAACCACTTATTTGTATCAGGGGACTTCAAAACGTGGACATCTGCAAAAATCTCGAGGTCGAAAATTTTCTTCATCACAATACTTCCTTATGCTACGTATAAGAAAGTAAAAGGGCTTAAATTTATATATAAGAATTCAAACTAATTTAAGTAAGTAAGAAAGTTTTTATTGTTGGAGAATTTAACATACCTACTTTTTGTACTAATAACTGCAAATTAACATTAGCCCTTCAAAATTTTGCTCCTATGTTAAACTTGGTGCAGTGCAACAATGTCGGCAATTCTAGTGGTAGAATGTTAGACCTTTTTTTCTCGAATACGCACTGAGTTGTTGAACGAGATGAAGTATAATTAGTTCATGAGGACTCACTTTATTACCTTGCATTACGGGTGTCTCCTTGCATCACTTTCCGCAGTAAATATACCATTTTCCAGCTGATAATACCTGTAGGCGGTAAAATTTTCGCAAGGCTGACATTCCTAGACTTTATAATGCACCTGTAGGTTGGACAGTACTAAGCACAGACAGTGACGTTAATGATGCTTGTAACTACTTCTATGAAATACTTTATCATCTTTGATCAATATGTACCGGTTTATTGTTGTCATAGAGGGTCCAAATTTAGTTATCCGAGCTGGTACAGCAGCGAAATTGTCCTAAATATTAAGTTAAAGTCCAAATATTATAAGATTTATAAAAAGCATCGGCGTCGGTGTTTATTTCAACTCTTCTTTGACATTCAATAAACATGTTGAGGATGTGGTGGCTGCGGCTAGTGGGATGTTGGGTTTTGTCTTACGCAATACCAAATCTTTTACCAATATCTCAACGCTCAAAACTTTATATTTTACTCTAGTCCGCTCAGAAATGGAGTATGCTGTATTTGTATGGAATCCGAAGTACGAAACCCGTTAAGCTTTCATTGGAGAATGTTCAGAGACGATTCTTCTTAAAGTACTTATGGTATACACATGACATCTTACTAAATGAATTTTCAGTTACCTCTCTTGAGGCTCGTCGTAAAAATGTAAATCTAACCTTTTTTGTATAAATGCTACATAATCAGATTGACGCTAGTCTACTTGTTTCAAAACTTAACCGTTATATATCAACCAGGCCAGAAGTAACCTGTTATCTCGCTCTTCGATTTCTTTTATATGTTCATTATATAACGAAATTAGCTCAGAATGCCATATTTTATAGTTCCCTTAAGAAGATTCTACAGGGTGAATTTAGAATAAGCCTTTTGAGTTGTTTAGCTACCGATCTATAACTTTATTTTTCTTACGTAGTGCTCCAGCGTCTTATTCTTTTATTATGTGGGCGTTTATTTTATGTTCTCATGTTATTGTATTATATTGTACTGTTCTGTTATTTAAGGACTATTATGTATTATGTATTGCACTAATTGCCTTATTATTAGGTCAAACTGTTGGGCAATAAACATTTTTTATTATATGGTTAATAACTAATACAACAAGAAATAGCAACTATCATTAAATTTCTAGGATGAAGATGGTATTGAAATAGAAAGTATTTGTCTGAACGTAACGGTTTTTAAAACTGTTTAGACAGTGACATTGACTCTCGTCAATTAATGTGTTTGAACATCGAGTTTGAATAAATTCAAATATGGTTTACAATATACCTAGTGCAAAAAACATACATCATTAAATCCTATTTTCGAAATGGAATGCGAATTGATGGAATTTGGGTGTACAGCCCAGCGTGCATGTTTGGATGATTTCAGAGAGCACTTTCCAGTTAGCTGTAATTCTCAAAAAATTTTATAATTGCCTTTCCAATTGTGTTGATGTTTTTATGACTATGGTTCTGTGGGCCATAAATAACATACTGATAGACCCACTGTGTCTTTCTCAAGAGATTGGACTTTCTTATGGAACATTCCAGAAAATTTGAAAAACTTACTCATCAGACTATTTTGCCGGTAGACTACCCTAGACGTGTTGCAAATAGCTTCATGCAAGATAATGAACTGTTAAATTTGACATTTTTTTTGATGAAGCTTGGTTTCATCTTTCCCAAAATACTCGGATGTGGAGTAGTGAAAATCCTTATATTCTTGTTGGATCGTTTCTGCATTCTGCAAAATTTGCTGTTTGGCTAGCAGTTTTTCGCCGCAGAATTGATTGGCTTATTTTTTTTTAATTTTACAAGTAATGCTATGAGGTATAGAAACATTTTGAATGAATTTATTGAACAGCTGCGGGAAGAAGAATTACAATATGTTTAATTCCAGTAAGAAGGTGCAACGCCACACACAACACAAGAAAGTATTGCGTTTCTTCATTAGTTTTTTGACGATTGGATTTATAAGCTTACAACGGAAGTTGAATATCCACCACGATCACCTTGTGCGACAATTATGGACTTTTTCGTGTTTCCTCGCTTAAAGAATAGAATATTTAAAACTCCTGTTGCTAATTTGAAGGATCTGCAGCAAAGAATTATTGAAGAATGTGCATTTATAACGGCCACAATGCCGCAAAATGCATTTAACTGCATGAGAAGGCGTATAAATTTGGGAATTGAAAATAATGGACAACCATTTCAACACTTACTTTAATTTTGCCTGTTTTTTATTAATAAAATCTTGAATACCAGCTGAGCTTGTTGTTTTATTGTAATTTTAAATCCAAAGGCATATTTATTGATGGCACAATGGCACTCAAAATAATTTTCAAAAGTTAAGGTTATAATTCAATGCCATCGTTGTCGTAGAAATTTTACGATATCACGGTATTAATTAGCTACAGAAATATTTAAAAAGTAAACTTATATTTTATGTCAAGTTGTTTCAACAAACTTCTAGGTAACAATTTTCCAATGAACTTAGACGTTTGTGTATGTAGTGTTATTATTTTACGAATACTCAGAAGTAAATTAAGGATATTTGTATTATGTAATATACTTTAAGACATTACAAAACAATATAACAAACAATATGTAAGCTATAAACTTCCCTATCTGTATATTATTAATAGGTATGTACATACATCATTTGAATACACATTAACAAATATATGTAACATACATAAGTGTCCTTGATAGTAGAGGGCCATTGCAAAGTAAAGTTGTCTAGTGCGTATTTATTAGACGACATATCAGCGATATACTCCAATTTACCTGGAACAAGAAGAAAACTCCTATCACTTATCACTTACAGATTAAACAAACCCAATAATGTATCATTCGCAAATAAAAGATAAAAGTAATGTTAAAATGAATATATTCACTGCTATTAAATTATTCTAACTCTCTGGCAATTAAAATAGTCTCTGAGTATTATCAAAAATGTAACGAAAACATGAGATGTGACCACCACACGACTTTCGTAAGTATGAGCGTTTAAAATAATAACATTTTAAGAATTTTTTTATACAAAAAATATTTAAAATCCAATTATAAATACTTTTATACTCGTAGCGCACATGTCTAAAAAGCAGGACTTGCGAAATATTGTCAAAAAAACTGATTTTTGATAAGAGTGAAAGACCTACTTCCGGAAGGAATATCGAAATTAAATTATTAAAATTAAATAATAAAATTCGATATTTTCACTGAGGTAAACTACTATTACTTATTACCGCTCTGGCGTTTAACTGAAAATCTAGTGAGATCTCAAGATGGAAATTATACTCATAAATGACAAATTTGGAATTGATAGCGAAGTCCAAAATTTTTATCATCACAATACTTCCTTATACCACGTATAAGAAAGTAAAAGCAGTATACAATTTAAACTGTTTACTGATGAATAAGGCCCACAAATTTTAATATAATTTGGTCAAGAAAAGAAGAAATTTTATTATAAGCCTTTAATTTTAAATATATGCTTACACGTTAGAGACCATATTTCACTTAAATGTTCTTTGATGGTATTTCCATATTAATTAGTTTTAGGTTACCATAAATATGCCAGCTAATTTACACTTAAAGTCAACTTGATGAAAAATATATTTTAAGCTGCGATATACAACAGATATTCTTTGAACTACTAGATTTAATAAATTTATATATAATATTCACTGGAAATTAAGAAATAGATTATTCTAAATTCGTTAAAATTCTCTGTACTCCAGGTGTTATGGCACAAAGTATTTTTTCTGGTAATAATTTTGAATCTTGTTTTTTATATTTGCTCTTTTATATACCTGTTTCTTTTGTGTTTTGCTTGATCCATTTTTCCTACGTCTATTTAAACAGGCATAATTGATTATAGAGTTTTAGTCTTTACAAAATATAATTTTTGTATTTATAAAATAAAACTAACTAGCACCTTACAGTGCCAACTCAATGTTGTTAAAAATTGATGTAGGAAATGCTGAACATCGGTTATATATAATATATTCCTATATATACACTTCGCCGCAAAATTAAGGGATAATAGATGAAATGTAATATATTTTGATAAGTACTTGTAAACATGGAATTTTATTCATTGGTATATAAAGACAAAAAAGATTTAATCAACTTTGAGATTATTTATTTCAATAATTCGTAAACTAATTTCAACAATATACAATAAACAAGGAAATATCACATTGACGAGTAAATGAATAAACATCAAAAAAAATCAACAATAAAAGTTAGTAACAGGTGTGACCACCCCTCGCTCTTTTGCAAACCCTCATTCTTTCTGGCACACTTTGAATTAGTGTAGCAGTTTCTTCTTGAGGAACTGCTGCCCAAATTTCTTGCAATCTTATTGATAGTTCTTGTAATGTCCTAGGAGGACGATCCAGAGCTTTAATCTGTCTCCCGAAATTGTCCCAGAGATGTTCAATGGGGTTAAGATCTGGGCTTCGCGCTGGCCACTCTAAAACATTGTTATTGGCGGCAACCAGCTCTTGCCTTACGATGTTGGCAATGTGTGGTCGAGCGTTATTATCCATGAATACAAATTCTGGCCCATGTAGAGCACCAAATGGCTCAACAATTGGAACTATCACTTCATCCCAATATCGTATGGCATTCATTGTTCCCCTATTTATGACATAAATGTTTGCACGGTCTTCAAGAGTTATGCCACTCCCCACCATAACTGATCCGCCAACAACCTTTTCCTCTTCTCGTATGGCACACTGTGCAAATTGTTGACCTTGTCTTTTCCACACTCAATCACGACGGTCATTAGCACCTGGGCTCATCCGTAACAAAGCGTGTCTCCAGTTTTCAATTTCCTAATGGGTGTGCGTTTGAGCAAATACTAATCGAGCTCTTCAATGGACAGTCGTTAACACTGGCCCAGTAGCAGGTCGGTGCGGTTTTAGACCAGCATAAGCCAACCTTCTCCGAATGGTATCTGCGCTTACTGCGACACCAGTTGCATTATGGAGGTCATTTCTTAATGCTTTAGCAGTACAAAATCGTCTTCCTCAATAATTGGTCTTCTGCGATCGTTGTCTTGCGTTTTCTACAATGGCCTGGCCGTCTGCGGTAGCTATCAATCTCTTGGTGTCGTCGCCAAGCTCTACTAATGACAGATTGTGTTGTATAAACACCCAGTCTTCGGCCAATTTCTTGTTGAGGGTACTCTTCTTCGATTAAGGTTACCAATTTTACAACTTCAACTTCCGATAAATGATGATGTTGCCGGTTACCGTTCATGGCGTGATTGACGTGTATATTTAATGACGTTTAAATTTTGTTTTAATAGATAAAATAATCAAAATTGGCACCAACATAATAATTTCAATAAATTCATGTTTTTTGGAAAAAATGAACACTTTAAAAACCAGATTTGTACAAAAAAAAACAAAAACAAAAGAATATTTAGCAAATAAAATTCCTTCATTAATTTTGCCAAAAACAAGTTTTTTTTTAAAAAAATTCATTATCCCTTAATTTTGCGGTGAAGTGTATATAACAATAATTAATTTTAATGTATTACCGGACTATTATATTACTATGCCTCATTTGTAATATATAATTGATTTGTGTGGATTGTTACATTAAATTTCGATTACTAATCAATAGGAGGTGTCTATTTTTGTATTGTAGTAATATGTATTAGTAATAGGGCTATAGAAGGGGTATAGCGATTATAACCAAGAGGTATATTTTCATCGTATTTTCAGTTTTTTACGTCAATTGTTTTTCATATTATGACGTCATCAGCTTTTTCTTAAATGAGAACTTAAATTTCAAATATTAAAAATTTGACGTCATAATATAAAAATTAAACATAAGAAACTGAAAATCCGATGAAAATATTCCCCTTAGGAATTTTAGTAGGAATTTTCAAAAAATTAATAAGAAGTTAATGCATTTATCCCTTTATTTATTTCCACACTGTATATATTTACATTATTTAGTTTCATTGTTATAGTATTACTCTTTTGTGTAACACTTTTTTTGTTTGTTTACTTTACCTCTTTTTCTTAATTTTGAATTGCTATTAATTATCAGGTTTTATAATTCCTGGACGAAATACTGATTATCTTATTTAATATTTATATAATCGACTTCCTGAGGATGTTAATGGATTAATATGATTAATATTTACTGATAGGGTAGGAAATTATAGGAATGTTACATATATTAATTTTCCCATTGATATTTGCTTATCAAATACAGCGCATTATCACGAACAAATCTATTGATGATTTTTTTCGGAAATTAGAGTGTGCTAGTTCGAGCAAAATTGGCATGTATGTAGTGTTCATAAACTGTTAGCAAACAATAAGCAAATAAACACATTCACTCCATTGGCTTACAGGATGTTCATTCAATATTTGGTTTGCTCGTCAACGCTCGAGGGGTTTTCCAAGATAAACAGATATACAAGTAACATATCGGATCAGTAATGAACTACATGTTACTAATGTTATCCTCAGTGGCTAAAGTAATTACAGAAATTGACTTCCGTATACTAAGCATTATTAGTTCTTCTATTTACGATCGAAGTTCTATTGAATTGCATATTCTGAATTTAGTTTGTAATATTGCAAACTATAAAGTCAATCAAATTAGAACACTCGAGTATTTAAATATATCTCTGTACGTTCATAAGCTTAATATCGGTAGCCTAGATATTTCAAATTTGCTTTATATTAAAGAAAATTGCATCATGTGGGGAAATATAAAAAATTGTTTGTATGTATGAATTATTATTATACGTCTGTGCTACGACTTAAGTTAGGTGCCTCTCCGCATTCACCAAGAAGTGTGGGAAACCACAGTAACTTATTAAATACGAAACTGAGATAATCTGTAACAGTCTATTGTAATAGAAGCCCAGAAGATGACTCTTAGGATAGGGGACGAAACGACGGCAGTAGCAGCAGAGACAATCCAGAGACCAAAAAGGTAAGGTTGTTACTTGTAAATATAAGAGGATAAGGTTTCGGGCACTCTGTAAATATTAAAAATTAGGTGTGGCCACCACAAGACTTTCTTATACGTATGAGCGTTTCAAACTATAGAGTTTTAAAATATGTTTATATAAAAATTATTTAAAATCCTATTATAAGTACTTCTATTCTCTGAATAAATCTATATGGAATGCATACTTTGCGAGATATTCGAAAGAAAGTGCTACTCGCTAAGAGTAAAAGTATTACTTCCGGTACAAATTTTGAAATTTCATTTATACAAAAAATATTTCAAAACCAACTCTAAATGCTTTTGTACTGTTGACAAATATTTGCAGAATGCATAATTTACGACATATTGGCAAAAAATTATTCGTTATTCGATAAGAGTAAAAGTGATACTTCCGGTCCGAATTTTGAAATTTTTTTATTCAAAAGATATTGAAAAGTAAATTGTAAATACTTTTATATTCACAGCGTACCTGTCTAAAGAGCATGACTTGCGAAATATTTGCAAAAAACTGATTTTTGATGATAGTAAAAGACGTATACTTCCGGTATCAATTTTGAAAAACTTTCATAATAAAATTCTTCTCAAATTCAATTTTGAGTACATATGAATTCTTTATAAATTTGTTTAAACTTACTAGTCGACAAAATATTGGCAAAACTCAATTTTTTCACTGAAGTAAACTACTACTTCCGGTCTGCCTATTTTACTGAAAATCTAAACAGATCTCAAGAGGGAGATTATACTTGTAAATATAAAATTTGGAATTGATACCTATAGCGGTTTGGTCATAGGCACACACACACACACTCACTGACACACAGACATTTTTTAAAAACCGCTTTTTCGGTATCAGGGGATCAAAACGTGGACATCTGAAAAATCTCGAGGTCATCACAATACTTCCTTCAACTACGTATAAGAACTCAGCGATTTGGTGATGTAGATATCAATATATGATGGTTCCACGAAATGAGGTAGGGGTGGTAGGGTGGTTTTTATGGGTAGGCGGTTCGTTTTAGACAAGTTGTGATAGACATAAGCACATGGTGTCCATAAAGGATTTCCACCTAACAAAATAATAATAATAATATTCTTTATCTAAAAGATTTGATCTCCACATTTACATTGTCAACACAAAAATATAACAATAGGAAACGTAAAAATATCATAAGTACACAGGGTTAAAATTATGAAAAGACATAACATTGAAAATAGACTATAAAGTAGTCAATAGCAATATAATATTGTCAAAAGATAAAAAATTATTTAAAACTTAAAAAATCTTGAATTGCATAGAACGTATATGCTCAAGTAAATATTCATGGACTTTTCTTTTAAATCAAAATATAAATAATCATCCAAATCTATTAGGGCAACGCAGATCGTCCTGGTACTTACAATTCAGAAAAGATGTCATTTAATAAATAGTGCTATTCAAGTAAACAAGGATCTAACTCATCTGTCTTATAACATAATTTAGAAAATACACTTTCCACGATAATAAACTGCTATTATCTGAATGGATGTCCGAGAGTATATAATTACGTCTGTGTAACTCCAAGATACTTTCACTTAAATAAATTAAGATCTGATTTTCGCTAAAATTGCTTTTGTATAATGAGGCGTGTAAAGAATTATTAACGTCCATTGCTTTTAACCATCTATTAGAATAATTTATATTATCCGGGTATTCAATCCTTCTATTATTATATTCCTTACTATTCTAATAGATTGCTATTTATTTACTCTTTCTATATACACGATTTGAGTTATATCTTAATATTTTCAAATATAGATATTGTACTGGTTGAGAAGTAATTCCTCCATTCCACACTTCACCTTTAAAGAGTTTAATGCTTGCAAATTATTATTATATGGGCTCCCAGATGACATCAAGAAAGAAAAAGATGACTTGCAAAGCAATATGGTATATATATTCTTAGAGCAGTGTTTAATATAAAAAAGTGTATGTTGTGGCGATAGTACATGCTTTATTGTTCAATGGTAGATGGGTCGGATAAATTAAAGGAACTTAATATATATGTTAAATAAAATAAATGTCAAATAACAAAGTGATACATTTAAATACAACATGCAGACATTGAAAAATATGCTTAAAAGAAAGTTACATAATTGGTTACTACATGTGGAAAACTATATACACTATACAGTGTGTAAAGATGTGGTTTTCTATAGAGAAAAATATTTTAATGTGGGTTTTAGGAGAAAAACTTATTCTTCATATTATTAAACAGAATCATTGGACCCTATTTTTTTAATGGAAATTTAAATCAACATAGTTACTTGGAAATGCTTCAGAATTTTTTATCGCCATCACTTGAGCCAGGGGAATTGTGACGCATCTACTTCAAATAAGATGAGTGTCAGCTCATGGTACCTTGATTGTAAGAGAATTCTTAAATTTAGACTTTCCTTATAAATGGATGATATGGGCCAATACATTGGCCAGTTCGGTCACCGAACTTAACTGCCATTGATTTTTTTCTTTGGCGTTACCTAAAGCAAAAAGTGTACAGAGAAAAAATGGGAAATGATTACGAATTACGGAGGCTGTTCGAGAAATTAATGTTGAACTGTTGAGCGAAGTTTACAAACAATATAGAAAAAGCGTTGAAAATTGCACTGGATGTGGAGCAAATTATGTGGAATAAAGCTAGAGTTTAGTGGTCATCCTTTTTTAAAAACACAAAAACAATAAGTTTGATTGAAATGACTTTTGCCTTTTGTCTAACATTAATAATGTAATATAACATTCGGACTTAGTCATATTTAAAATCAACAACTCGACATAATTTCAAGTTTTTTTTATCTTATCTTAAATGATTATTGGCGTTTTCTGTTTATCAAATTTTTTTATGAAGAATAAGTTTTTCTCCTAAAATCCATATTAAAATATTTTCCCTATAGGAAACCACATAACTTGACAACACTGTATATGTATATTTGCATAATAATAATGCAATGGTCTAGAGCAGGGGTCTCCAAACTTTCCAGCCTTAGGGCCATACTGATTACTCCAGTAAGTTCCGAGGGCCAAAACCATATTATCATTGTTGCCGGTGGTAAAAAGTGAAATAGTCCACTGATGAAAAAAAGTCCGAAAAAGTACGCAACGTTTAAAAAAGGCTGCAAAACGGCAACACTGCATATTATTAATTTTCCTGTCATTATCTGTAATTTCTAGATTAGTCGTAGAGTACGAGCCATGAGGAGTAACGTGACACGACATCTGGTGGACACAAGCGGAAATAGGTAGTACCTTCTATCGCTAACAGATGGCGCTAATAGCACGTACAGAATAATCTCGTTGGTTCGAGAAAGTTCTGGTGTCTTCCACTCACTTCTAGATGGCAGTAATTGGAATATATAAGAAGGCTAGTGGCGCAACCACAAGTCAGTTCCTATGACACTGTTGTGAAATAAAATAGTGCGTACCTCCTTAAAACGTGTTTGTGCGTGTTTAAGTTTAAGACATCTTTGTAACAGTATTTTGATTTGAATTGTTGCTTTTGTGTGTGATTTAGTAGTATGGAAAAGAAGCGAAAAATTGATAGTGAATGCAGAAAATTCAAAGATCAGTGGAACATTCAATATTTCGTAATTGAGTCCAGTAAGAAGGCGCTATGTGTGATTTGCAATGAAAGCATAGCCGTTCTCAAAGAATATAACATTAAACGTCATTATGAAACAAAACATTTTCAAAATTACTCAAAATATACGGGAAGTTTGCGGACAGAAAAATTCGAAGCTATGAAGCGCGGATTGACATCGCAGCAATCTTCATTTACAAAACTCAAAATTGAACAAGAGGCTGCAACGCGTGCCAGCTTTCGTGTGGCTCTTGAAATTGCAAAACGTGGAAAACCATTCACCAATGGAGAAATGATCAAAGAATGCATAATTGCAGTAGCCGAAGAAATGTGCCCTGAAAAGGTAAATTTATTAAAAAGTGTCAGTATGTCAGCAAACACTGTGGCTCGAAGGGTAGAAAACATCGCTGAAAATATATCCTCTCAACTGTTCGACAAAAATGGACATGTTGAGTGGTTTTCTTTGGCCTTGGATGAGTCAACGGATGTGTCAGATACTGCTCAGGTGTTGATTTATATTCGAGGAGTAGATAAAAGCTATGAAGTGCATGAAGAACTTCTTGATATGAATAGTATTCATGGCCCAACTACTGGTACAGATATTTTTAAAGGAGTTGAAATGGCCATTAATCAAAAGAACCTTCGATGGAAAAACTTGAAATGTATTACAACTGATGGAGGGAAGAACATGAGTGGGAAAGATAAAGGAGTGGTCGCTCTTGTGTCAAAGGCTGTAGAAAATGACGGTGGTTTAAAACCATTAGTCTTACATTGTATCATTCATCAACAGTCTTTGTGCGGAAAATGTTTGGATATGTCTGAAGTTCTGAAACCAGTCATATCAACTGTTAATTTTATCAGATCTTTTGGGCTGAATCACCGACAATTCCGACAATTTATTGAAGAGATTGGAGAAAATGACTTACCTTATCATACTGCCGTACGTTGGCTTAGTTGTGGGAAAGTCGTTCAGCGCTTTTTTGAACTTCGAGCAGTGATCGAAATTTTTTTGAATGAAAAGCATCGCCCTCTTACTGAATTACAAAACAACGCATGGCTGTGGAAGTTAGCATTCTATGTTGATTTGACAAAACATGTGAACGAACTGAATTTGAGATTGCAAGGAGAAAACCAGCATCTTCCTGATTTATACACTAATATCAAATCATTCCGGAAGAAATTGATACTGTTTCAATCACAACTACGAAGTAAATGTTTTTCACATTTTAAAACATGTGAAATATTCAGCCACACTACTGAGACTGAGTTTCCTATCGATTTTGCAATCGAAACTTTGAGTGCTTTGAAAATAAATTTTGATACTCGTTTCTCGGACTTTGATGCCATTGCGAATCAAATTAAGATTTTTCAGAATCCTTTTGATACTGACATTGAAACCCTAGCCCCGGAACTTCAAATGGAAATAATTGATCTACAGTGCAGTGATATAATTAAGAACAAATATCAAATCTCATCTTTGTTGGAATTTTATAAGAGTCTTCCACTGACACAATTTGATAATTTGCATAAATTTGCTCGTGGGCTGTTTTCTATTTTTGGTGCTACTTATTTGTGTGAGAAGACCTTCCCCAAAATGAAGTACACAAAAAATGTTTACAGATCTAAATTAACTGATGAGCATCTTAAATCTCTTTTAATAATTGGTACAAGTAAAATTAGTCCACAACTACAAACTATTGTCAGTGGAAAATCTCAATTACACAAATCTCATTAGTATTTCATATGTCATTATGCTTGTTATAAGTTATGTTTTTATTTAAAATGTATAAAATGTTAGTTGGATTCATTTCAATAATTTGTTAGTTATTATATACTGAAGTAAAATTTTCTGCATATTATATGTCTTTACTCATTACAATTCTGTGTTTCTTTATCCAACTTATCACAAAAACAATAACAATAAGCCTACAACAATGTTATGAGTAGTTAGCCCATGACCATATCAATGTAGATGTCATATTAATAATTATTCAACATAAAATTAGAATACTTCAGTAAACTAAATTTAATTTGCTATAAAAAATATGTTCTCTAAAAGGAGTTTTCAAGTATGCTAGCTCTCCGCGGGCCGGACAAAATCTGTCCGCGGGCCGGATGTGGCCCTCGGGCCGTAGTTTGGAGACCCCTGGTCTAGAGTGATGATAGTAGCACAACCCTGATGACACTCACTAACTAACCAAACCCACAACTGGCAACACACAGGTTATGCTTTTGTGCCATAAATTATATTTAGCAATTATACTATGGCTGATGTTTCGTTAGTAAACAAACGTTTCATCTTTTGCCACTTTGCGTGTTCTACAGCAGCAAATTATATTTTTGATAATTTCTTCGTCGTTTACACAAAAACGAGATTCTTTGAACAAAAACCAATTTCTTTTGTATGTTGTTCATCTGTCACATAAACTTCGGTGTTCCCTAACGTTTTAACGAAAAAATCCTTCTTCGTGTACATTCTTTTATATGGTTGTTCGTTGGTTACTTTTTCCTTTAGTTCAACAAATGTTTCAGTATCTTGTACTTCTCTTTTTGATTTGAGAAAATCCCATGTCTACTTAACTTCTAGAACTCATCAATGACAGAAATTATTAGAAACAATATTCGATTTAGAGCTTGCTTATGTTTGTATCAGACTCCACAATAAAGAACTCACACGCATAGAGCAAAAATCTGCTATAGAGATGTGCTTTCGGCAAGTCTTTAAGGAATAATGAAAAGAGCAGGGGTCCTAAGACTCTTTCCTGAGGGCATGCAGAGGTTAATGTTAAACTCCTTTGATCTATAACCGTCAATACTAACCATGATTTTTCTGTTTCAAATAAAAAATAGTCATGCATTCATTGAGTGTACCTCTAATTCCAAGATTCGGGATTTTGTTCGATATTAAAGATATATTGACTGTAGCGAAAGCTATTGTAAGATCAAACAAAAATAGAACTACGTAACCATCGGAGTTCATCATAAATGTATTATACATTGTCTACAGTTTCTTATTATTACTTGATATCAAAGTGATAAATTTTATTGCCGACAAATTTTTCAATAACTTTTGAAAAAATACTTAACAATGGGTTTATAATTTTTTACTTAAACTGGAACAATATATGTATAGGTGTTTAAAGTTGTAGGTAATATTCCGCTACTAACAGAAAAAATTAATAATATTAGCCAAATACTTTGAAACGTTGAAAGTACAACGTTTTAACAGATATGTAGGCATGTCTAATATGATTTTTCTGCTTTCCACGGTGGGCTTCGAATCCACTCTCCCAATTGCTAGTCAGGTGCGCTACCACTACGCCTCCTGGGCAGTAATTCGAGTCTTCTTCATCGTCTTGAAACATCTCAAGAAACAGACGGACAAATTTTGAATAATTTTAAAATTCAAGACATATTAGATATTTCTAGGCTGAGAAAACGAATTTTAAAATTATTTAAAATGTACAGAGATTAGGCATTTCATCAAATTCTGCTGACTTTGTATTAGTAAACTGCATAAGCGAAATTATTCATATTATTTTCAAACACATTGGAATAGTAGTCACCAAAAACATGGCAATAGTAGCGAGATCTGATTTTCATATTTTTCTTTTTATTTAGAAGAGGATGCTTCAACCGCAGTGATTTATGAGAAAATAGATGAGGGATTTCATAATATGAGCAGGCTTTTCCGCGTATGGGCTACTAGATAACATTAGGGCGGGCCAAAATCTTGAAGAGTTTGAAATTTGGGACGCATACCCACAATTTCTTTCATTAGAACGTAAAAACATCATACAAAAAATTTCAGGTAAATTTGAGAACATTAACCCATACCGATGTGCCATTTACCATACCGAGTAATATTCAATTTCACGTGTTTTTGCGGTTTTACGCTTAAAACAAAGCTATACGTGCATCTTAGCATAAAGTCAGATGTTGCTCTTGCGACGAGAACGAGAAGAAGGTTTCGACAGATCTTCACAATATCCACTCATCTACGTCTTCAGTCGACGATAAGGTTACATTCCAATAGCATTGAAATTCATTTCTTTAATAATTTGATAGTACGCTTACAGGTACGTGCTTTATATTTTGCTGAAAGATGTTTCGAAAATTGAGAAGTGATGAGAATATTTTTCTTGTGGAAAAGATTTCTCATCAAATTCTAAGTGCAAGATTGCCATAAAATGGACAACTTTTAAGTGTTAATTTAGAATACGCGTCGTGTGAAGTTGAAAATTAGTAAAAGCGTCAATTTAGCAATTCGGGAATGCTTAATTTTTTGGGAGAAAGATCGAGTGCCCACTAGATCTGTTCCGCATTGCGTAAAGGAATTAATTGACGTGCAAACAGAATAAAGAGAACTTTAAAGAAATTCGACAAAGAACGAAGAAATGACCCAGTGAAAATGATCAAAAAAGTAAGATCAGGCGCTTTTAATTAATCAAAGACAACCAGATCATGTTGGGTGCTTAGCTAGAACAGCACCAATTTCATCTTGCATTCATTTGGTTGCAAATAGTAATAATTTGTTTGCGTTTTACTCTTCTTGTAGATAAAACAACACACGATTTCGTGGGTCCAGAAGGTATCAATTTATTGAAGCTTTTGGGAATTGATACAGGGTTTCTTCTAATAGATCTCTCAAAATGGGATGAAAATCAAACCTTCATCAAGGCCATAAAGATCGTGGGAACATTGGTTTGTGTTAACGACACTGCTGAGAGGGCGGTTAAATTCATGGAGGAGTATAATGGAGTACTTATCGAAAAACAATTTATTTTACAATGCGTTACACATGTGTTAAAGTTTGTACAAAAAATGTGTTTTCTTGAATATGTTGACCACTTACTTTTTATAACCTAAAGGGAAATATTATAAATATAATAAAATTAGGTGCATTTGTTTCACCCAACGTGTAAGATTAGTAAAAAAGTAATTCGATAAAAATCGGCATGTAAATTTGTACGCAAAAACACGTTAAACTGGGTGTCATTTGGAATGGTAAACGCTTAAGTCCAGATCGGCATGGGTTAATGTCCTCGAATTTGGCTGACTTTTTAGGTTCTAATGAAAAAAATTAGGGGATATGCGTTTCAAATTTCAAACTTTTCAAAATTTTACGCCACCCTAATACACATCCAAACTCACACACATACACAGGAATACTCTTTCTTTTATGAATATAATTAATAAAAAAAAAATTATATGTGTTATTATTACTGTACATCATGCCTCTAAATTAATTGTAGTTAACCTGTCTAACAACTATGAAAATGAAGTATCGTGTTTGCATTCATAATTGTTAGTGTATATTAATATGTAATTGCTAGTTCCTCATATTTGAGCAGTTGCGCTATAAACCTGTGAGGTCGAAATTATTCATTTTTAATTAACTAATTTTTATTCATAACCTAACTTGTATTTGTAATAGAGTGTATATACCACGACTTTATTATAATTATTCGAATAATGAATGTTTATTAATGAAACATTAATGATGTAATATACTCAAAATTATTCGTGCTAATGGACTATATAATTCGATTTGCTTGAATAAAAAAGTTCTTATTAATACACCACCAAAAACGCTAACACACGATAAGTAGTTACAAATTGAGAAAAATTATTATTGAGGCACACTGTACCCTAGACATATGCAGACGATCAAATATGAAAATGAGCTAACTATAACATTCATATCTTTATACGTGTTCCAGATATCATTTCCACCATGGGGATATCGCTTATTATAAAAGATACAGGTTTGGTTAAATTAGACGAATTATTCCTAAGAATTAGTGAAATTATACGATATACTCCAATTTCCAAATTTACATGTATTTTAGGATTATAGCAAGAAAAAGAAAATGCCAAATTTCTTTTCAATGTAATAACGTTTTCTTTTGATAGACACATATTTTTTATTTGCACTTTCTTGATGCTCTTTTTATGCCGATTTTAAATATCAACTTGGAACGATGGTCAATCTTTTATAATTATTTTCTTTTAATATTATTATCCTTATTATTCTTATTACATATTTTCTTTTATTGTTCTTATCTATTATTTGTCGATTTCTCAAGTATCACGGTTTACTTATTTACTGAGTGTTTAATAAAATATATTTTTTAATATTTTCTTTGTTGTTTTTAAATATAAATATATATATCATTGTGAAAAGAATAAAAAAAACACGTTCAATTCTTTCAATGTCGACTTGACGTTTCATAAGAAAAATTAAAGTTAAGGGTTCAAACTAAAAAATGGAAAGTATAAGAAAACATCCAGGTCGATATATAAATTCCGCATAAAAAGTGCTTCAAGAAAGAGCAGATAAAAATTATGTGTCTATTCAATAACTTTTCAATGGCTCAACCAATCTTCTTGATATTCTCAGACTATATTTATATAGCCATTGAGAGTAAAAGAGGCTATCAAACTTTCGACGCTGTAGTGAAGTTATTAACAAATTCTAATATTTATGGACCAAAACGACTCATATTCATAATAAATGTTAGTTTAGTGACAAAAAACAAAATCACAAAATTTGGACACGAATCATAAGGTAATGGTCCTGACTTCTTACAAAAGTCCTGTAGAAAAAAAAACACTTTCAATTTCCCCCGAATTTTCCAATTTTTCGGGCAACTTTTCCAATTTTGCTTTCTCTAAAACCCTAATTCGAACTACTACGAAAATTTACAAAAAATTAGCCAAATCAGCAAAGTCACTCTAAATTGGTGCGCTTACCAACAAACAGCATTTCATTTTTATGTATACAGATTAAAATCAATTTTTAGTTAGATGTGTGTGGATAACAAAGTAATAGATACGTATTGAGAAGTCTTTATTTGACGATTTAATCGATTCTTTCCACCTTAAATGATAAATATAATTGAAAATAATATTTGCCAGTCGAAACTTATAAAGTAATATAAAATGTGTTTAACAGGATTTATTACACTTTAGGCATTAAATTATCGCGCGATTAAAGATAAAATTAATTAAAGAGATTTAGGCAATTTTAATACTTTCGAACTTCCTTAACACTTGTCAAATAAAGTTAGAGTAATTAAATACCGAAGCGAACAGGAAATAATTGTAGCTACTTTATTATTTCAAAGTTTACCGTAGACATGTTTTAAGTAAAAGTGAACAGAAAATATTAGATTGTTATACCAAAAATCATATTTTTTAATATACAGGGTAAATTGCAGAGGAATGCATCCCACTTCAAGACTATGTTCTAGATATAATACGATATAATTCATTACTTCTTGTTAAAGTATTTGAAAATGTCGTTTCTTCCAGCTGACAACAAAATAAGCAACAACTCTAAATGTCTGGTAGGTAAATATCCGAAACAGCAATAGCAGAAGACGAGACGACAACATAGTTCTATCTTAGTTGGTAACTAATTCTTTATATATTTATAGAATTGAAAGAGATTTATACGCATTTGACTGTTTATTTTCCAATATCAGCCATTGCTACCAAAGATCCTCCTTTTTAGGTAAGCAGCGGCAGTCAAAATGCGTAGCATTAATACATCTCATATGCTTCAATCTTCAACCAATCTCTCTCCTTATCTACTTCTCTATAAAACCCTGATGAGGTGTAATCTAGGGCCAGTTAATTGGACCACCATCGCATAGTCATCATGTCGTAAAACGTGTAATTACTGTAAAATATGGAGAAACGCTAATACCCGGAAAGAACAGAGTATTGGAGCATCAAATCTCGCCCTACTTACATAACAGGAACAAACAGGAAGAATTTGGGATAGCAAGAGTTGATGTTCATAAGCAAAAATACATAAAGCTCGCAAAGATCTCCACAAGTTTAAAATTTCTACAGTTTAAATGTTATTTAAATGCAACTTCTTTTATTTTTCATGGGCTACTACTGCTCTGTTTTAATCTTCTATACCTAGCTGCCTTATACCTTTCATTTTGAGTTAATCTCCGGTTCTAATCCGTTCCGATTTCACCAGTGGCATTTGTTTAACATATCTGTATTTCGTGGTGTTCTGTTTATGACTTGATTAAGTGTTATTCGTTTTGCTTTATATATATGTAATTTCTTTTTTGATTATCTTTCCTGAATTCAGATGGGACGTAGGTTGACATTGTCTTCCTCGCGGCAATGTTGGTTGTTGTCTTCAAAACCGAGTTTCTTCTAACTGAAGCTACAAATGACGGTCTGTCACTAGATGGTCTTCCGTGTATGCTTACATTTCCAAGGTCATTCCACCTTATTCCTTGGTTACACCGTTGTGATGATGATTAATGAGTCAGAAACACGTGTCTACGGTTGCTCTACAACGGAATTTACCCGATTTTTTTTCATATTACTATGTTCGCCAGTAGCTTAAGATTGGAAAAGTAAAAGTAAGTGAGAATCTAAGAAATATCATTTTTAGATACTAATAATTCCTCATCAGAACTTGGCGATACTGAAGCTGTTCATTCTGTTTAATTTTTTTTGGCTATTAAATCAACTGAGGAATTTCTAACTGAGATATGTTACTTGTTTCTTCTCCTTGTCTCTTTGTCGTGGATTATTTGACCAACCAATGGTTGATAAAGCATTAATAACCTTTAAAACTCATAAACACCACCATAACAAATGTTATGTTTGACTGGTTTGAACCTGTTTCAAGTAGTGCGGAGTAGTCGGAGTGCTATTAAACGGATAACAGATTGCAAACTGTTTTTGTTACCTAAATACTTCGCTGTCTCCATCATTCTCATTTGGTCTGAATGAACAATTGCATTACTAAACAATACCAATTAACAATAGCCTCTTAGATCTGTTCATTTATTCTTGTGCTATTACTAAGGTTACTAGTTAGACCGAATAATTCAATAATTCGAATTAATTCGAAATTTTATGTCAGATATTTGCAATTAACATAAAATCATGAATTTTTAACGTAAATATTTGTAATACTTACTTATTTATATTACCACTAAATATCCCAGGTATTAAATGTATGTTAGGCACGATAACGCTTGTGCTTAGATATGTTGATAATGTAAGCATATATTTAGTAAGTAAGAATGATGAATATTTATAAAGAAATGTTATAACAGTTAACGATGTATATATCTATTATCGCTAAATACTCGCATACCTATGTACCAAACATTCTGTATAGAGGAGGCATTTAATTTAAGAAACGGAGAAATTATCGACTGATTAAAAATATGCGTTTGAGATGTTTTATTGACGGAATCGAGATTTTGCCCTGAGCTAAATAAAATATATGTGAATGCATTTTAAAAAGATAAAAACCCATCTGTGTTCTATATTAATTTTAATTTGTTGATAAGATAAAAAATTAAGTTCACTGTAAACAAGCAATTAGGCAGGTGTGATGTAAGATATTTGAAATGAAGGATATACGATCAATAAGTCGCATGTTATCTTCTACACCAACTATTAATATTTTTTTCTTCGATGAGTTAGTCTGAGCAAACTGGAGAATTGTAAAATAAAACAGGATTTATAAGATATATATTTATTATGTTGATATATACGGTTGTTCTAAAATAATGTTTAAAGATCTTAAGCGCACATGGTACGGTCGAAAATAAAGCAAATACTCTTAATAAATACAGTAGAACAGGTTATAGCGTCATCACTTGGACCGACATTGTGACGTTATAAAAGAGTGACGCTATTCACGAGATAGGCGCGTTTCAAAAAATTGTAATTTTACAATTTTTTGCGTAACTAATTCGATACGTAACATGCTTTATTACCTATTTTACATTACAACAAACACAAAACTGTGCAAATATCTCATTAGGAATTTCTTTAGCAGCTGTTTATGAATTACATATTCAGTCCGGTTTATGAATCGCGTATTCATTCAAATTGTGTTACATAGTATTGTATTGTTAGATGGTTTATAATTCTAATAAATGAGGTCATTGTTATTTCCTACAAAGTGCCTCTGTAAATACGGAAATTCCCAGTAATTATTGCCTATATATTGTACATACATATATATTTCAACTGACGTTAAACCCGAGGTTCACCAGAATATGCTGCCGCTATATGCAGTGTTTTAGTTTGTCGGCTATAGGTAATTCCAGGGACCAAGGCGATTATGGCGCTATATCAGAGTTACCGTTATAACCGACGGCGTTATAAGCAAGTTGTGTATATTCATATTTGCAAATCAACCATTTACGTGATAACACTTTCTTATAGTAGCAGACTAAATTTGTTTTCATGGTTTTTATTAAGATTTTTATTGTAGTTTTACCAACAATATTTCTTCTAACACTCCTAACACTAAATTTGCGTAGTTTAGGAACTACATTCCTTCAAGCTATAATAATGAAATTTTCTTTTATTATAAATTTAAAAGAATGCGAATTCGCTAAAGTTTTATAGGACAACAAAACAACTGAATTGTAATAATTTTCTTCTTCGAATAGGAACATTTTGCCGTTAACAACCTACAGTGAAAATTACCAACCACAGTTCGTCCCCTTGGAACAGAACTAGCGTAAGTCACAATAAACGAATTTTAAGGCAGATAGTTTTTTTAATACAATTTTTGCTTTTGAAAATTTTGTGACCACATTAAAGTGGTATAAAAGGGTTTTTAAAAATAGCAGTAAAGACAATTTAATCTAATTCATTAAATTACTTATTATCAGGAACGTACTATAGCAGGGAGAAGAACTTTTAGCTCTGTATTTAGAAATAGCCTTTGCCCAATCACTGTTTTGAATTAAACTAGTTCCGTTTTAAAGGAAACAACAAGAAATTGAGAAAATAGGAACATTATTATTGCTTTAACATACAAAATAAAAACTGTTTAGGTTCTCTGTTTTTTTGTAACAGGCAGGTTGCTGGCTGATGACAAGTTTGTTACACAAAAATTGCATATGATCAAGTTTTTCTTAGTTAGCGGAATCGGCTTAGAATACAAAACATTGAAACAATTGGTATTCACAGTAATCAAGACCTGTATTTGCCTTTTTGTATTAAATTAATTTTATCAAAAAAAAATTACTGTAGTCTCAAAAACTAATGCAAACAAAATATTAATCACAGAGCAGAACAAGTCTAAGTCCAGGCAATGTCAGTTGTGACATGCTCATTATAACAAGTGTGTCAGAAGTAGCTCATATTCATAACACAGTAAGACAAATTATTTTAAGAAAACATGTTACTTCTTCACTAAACATGGCAGCCTGGTGTTTATCGTATATTTTGATTCTGTTGTAATGCAACGTCAAAGAACACATAGGCTGCAAAAACCGTTTTTGCTAAACATTGAATATCGCTAGTTCTGCTCTAATGGGACGAGTTAATAACTGAAAAAGCGACAGTATACACATTTATTTCTTGAAAAATTTGCCGCCTTTAATCACATTATGTATGATTGAGGCATTAAACCTGACGAAAACAGCTATACTTTATGCAGATTAATTGCGTAACCTGAAACTAATATATTGATAAGCCTTTAGCAATTCGTTTCGGTGGAAACGAAGAACTTTTCGACCAATTTAACATCGTTTTGGATTGTTTAAGATAAAGACCCTTCAATTTGGATAGATTGTGACAAATTGTAAAGGGCGACTGGAAATCGTTGAATATTTGGAAGTCGTCAGTGATACGCCGGTTAAGCGACATGAAAAGTAAATGGAAGGTTTTAGTAAGATTTTCATGAAAAGAAAAAGGGAAAAAGGAAAGCGCTCTGTTTTATATCTCGTTACTTTATCATGTATTTATAAGAAAGCTCATAATAATAATAATAATATTTATTCTGCAATCGATTTACTTAAGCAAATATCTGCATTGTCACATATAAAGTAAGGAAGCATATTAAATTTGCACAAGGGTAAAAATATACATACATAAAATAATAATAATAAGATCACCTATTACAAATCACAATCTACATACAATACCACAAGTACAAAACATATCAGATGTCACTTCTCATTGAAATTGAAAAAGAAAATATTATGCGCAACCCAGTTGTTTCATATAAAATGTCAAAATGTCATTCGAAGTACTGCCCAACATTTAGAAAACAAAAAAAATTCATAATTTACTTAAGTATTATTCGCTAAGTTATAAGTATGTTTTCTATTGCTCTCGGTGCTTAAACAAATTGAAGATGTTAAGTCATAAATCAATGAACATACATTTACTATGTCAAGTTTTTACGTTATTATTAGGGATCGCAAGTCAGGGGTATACTTATATGTTATATGTATATACTAACTAAACAATAATAACTACAGTACAAGCTCGATAGTCTGAACAGAAAAATACTAAAGCCCATTCATACAATCGAAGGTATATAAAAGTAATCAAAAGCACCTTATTTCATGAAAAAGTAAAGAGGGCATATGTATACATACTATACATATTATTAAACAAACACTTATGTAATCAAAAAAAAATCTATTTATCTCCTGAAGAAAGAAAAGTTGTATGTATGTATATGAAGGGTACAGGTCCAAAAGGAGCCATGTCCAAAAATCACGTATACTGAACCACTGCTGCTATCCTGTAGCATTTTTCATGTACAATGTGCCAAAATATTCAAGCACGTCCAGAAGGCGACAAGCGCCTAGCAAATATAAGTTTTCGTTACTGCATACAGCGCCACAAGGTGCCAAGTCCATGTTAGCCATGTCCAAAAGGGGCCAAGTCCGCATAAATAAGGCGTAGTATAATCCGGTATCCCGCCTAAAGTGACAGTAGAGATTTCAGTGCAGCTGATAATCAGTTTGTGCCGTTTGTGTTTAGTATTGTGCAAGAAAATAAAATATTAATGGAACCTGAAAATAATTGTAATGGTAGTGACAGTCCGTCAGAAGAATTGATTGCTAAAAAGGGAACAAAAAAGAGGCAAATACATGGAAAATGAGAGACGTTATGAACAAAATTAGATTACAAAGCCATGAATTGGGGGAAAATTGCAATTGCCAAAAACAATATTTTCAAAAAGTGCCCATAGAAGCAAGGAATAATACACTTAAAAATTTTAACACACTAGCCTCTGTTAATGAGTAGAATTCGTATTTTTGTGGATGGATTGCAATACTACCTATTCGTCGAAGGAGACCTAAGAAAAATGAAGAAGAAGAAGCAAATCTAAGAAGTGCTACATTTGTTTATAAAGTTCGTTTTAGAATTGATGACAGACTCAAAGAAGTAGATGTTTGTAAACAATGAAATCTTGTTTACAAACATCTACTTCTTTGAGTCTGTCATCCATTCATGGTATAAAGAGAAAAAAGCTAGCAATAGTACAAAATTCTTTGAAAATGACTGGAATGGCTCCGAAAGATAGAAGAGGTGAAAACAAAAAACATCCCAGACAACTCGATAAAGAAATCCGTGAAGCCATACATGAATCCATCAAGTCATTCAATGGTAGAAATAGCCATTATAATGTAAATGACAGTAAGAGATCATACCTACCTGATCACTTTAACGTAAAAGATGTTTAAGATGTTTTGTGATTTGCATTCTCAGATGAAAGTATCTTACGAGTCATATAAAACAATCTTCAATACCAAATTTAATATAGTTTTTGGATATCCTAGAACTAATACATGTAGCTTATGCGACGAGTTTCTCGTTAAAATAAAATCTCTTCAATCTGATATTTCAAGAAGCCCTAGTATTGATGAAAATGAACGTTTACAAAATGAGATAGAGCAGTTGACAATACAAAATGATTTGCACAAAAGAAAGGCTGCGGTATTCTACAAAAGAAAAAGAGTTGGAAAGCAAAGGAGCCGAACTTCTGAGACTCTAGAAGCGATTTATTTAGGTTTTGGCAAAAACCTTAGTCTTCCAAACATTACAACAAAGGATGTTTATTACAAGAGTCAGTTGAACGTTTATGCTTTTAATATACACATTCTATCTACAACAAAAAGTGTATTGGTAAAAAGGGAAGCGACGATGTGTGTTCCATGCTGCATCATTTTTTATGAACAAAATGATTTGCGAGTAAGAGCTCTTGAAATTTTTTGCGACTCATGCGGAGGGCAAAATAAAAACTATACTACGTTTCGGTTTCTGCATTATGTTGTTCATAATGAGAGGCGACTGGATTACGTCAAAGTTATTTTTCCCATTCGTGGTCATTCCTATATGGAGCCAGCGAAAAATATGGGATTAGTAAATTCCAGACAAAGAGCTGAAATTCCGTCAGACTGGGTTAAAATATTCAAGAACGCCCGAATGAAACCGACTCCTTATGATGTTGTAGAAGTTGATCAGTCATGCTTTCGAGACTGAATCAATTTTTTTAATACCAGCTTAGATTATGCACAGAAATGCCCATTTAGTTCCCGTCCGATTCGAGAACTAGAAATTCGCCAGGAGCATTCCAGACTGCTATGGTAGAAAGCACCAAACAATCGACCTTCGTCATCAAAATCCATGATGTAACAGTTGTAGTACGTCAATGTTAGTATTGTGATCGACGAATAAAATTTACGATTTCTGAAGTTTACTTTGAGGTTATATTTGCATCAAAATTTACCAAATTTTCTGAATGTAAATTAAATACTTTTTGATAAAGTAAAACAATGTATTCTGTGAGTATAATGAAATAAAACTACATCTTGAATTCACCATTCCACTTAATAAATAGTAAAAATAAAAGTCAAACTCTCCGTACTTTTCTTCATAGTGATTATTTGTTAATACTGAAGACTTAAACAATGGTTATATAAAATGTATATTTTAGGAAGCAAACTTTTTCAATAATTCTTCATTGTTTAAAATATCTTTTTAAACCTGACTTCAATTTATATTAATGTCGTACTTTTCAATTAACTTGTTTCAAAGGATGGTACAGCTTAACACAAATTAACTCGCCACTTATCCAACTTTGTAATAAATTATATTATTAATGACAACCCTCTTCAACTTAGGACATACACAAAAAGAAAGTTGCAAATGTTACAGGCAAGTAGAGTGTACATATGTATTTTTATATTTGTTTTTTCTTATTATCGGTATAACATTAAGTACAAAATTTAAATCAGTATATGTAGTGAATTTATTATAACATATATTGTACATTTTCTGCTTACGTATTTTTATCATATAAATTTTATTATAAGTAACAATTAAATAAATTAATACATCTTTGACTTGAAACCAAAATTCTCGAAGTTGTAATGAAAATATACTCAAATATTTACATATTCTTATATATTTACCTGACATATTAAATATGCCCCTCACTGTCACATAAGCAAAGAAGAGCACATAAAATAATAAAACTAATGGTAATATGTAACTTTTTTCAGTATACCGCACAAAAATAAATACTAATTTTATGTTGTTCGTGCTATTTCCATCGCACAAACAATTTATCACATTATACTACATCATTAATAATTACATGTTATGTATAAACACTAAACTAACTCTAAACGTCAATAATTAGATCATTAACGTCTAAAGTACACTCACTCACTATTGTATAATAACTACATATGCCTAAAATATATTATTTCTGTAAAAAAGACACTATGTCTTTTTTATTTCAAGTTATGAATTTTCAATTTTACAAATTAATTGTAGTAATATATAAAAAATTTATCAAAAAAGAATAGTAGGTTTTACAGACATTCTTGTTTATTATCACTATTTCTACTGTCTTTAGATTCTGAACATTTATAATAAATGGTATAACTTCTTCTCTGCCAGGCAACAATTCTCGGTGCCATCATTTTCTGATTTCACTGCTAGTGTATCTAAGAGTATTCGTCTAAAATTCAGGTGTCCTCATTTCTGGGTCTGATTCCATATCTTAACTGCATTTTTCCTCATAACCCTGCTCTCCCATGTGCTTATTAAAGTATATTTTGGATATTCCCCAAATATGCTCTATCGGGTTGAATATGTAGTGATATAATCGTAGTTGTACAACTGTGTGCGTCTGGTATATTATGGCTCTTAACCATTCTCTTATTTGACCTTTGTTTCAAGAATTATTAGGACATTTATGATATAAATGCTATGATAACGTCTAGCGTACACAGCAGTTCATTTTCAAACTAATTTAAGAAATTGTTTCTATCTATTTCACGATGGTAATCAGGATTACTTACTAGTAGTTGAATAAAATACTAAAGAGGCACTGTTAATAAAACCATTACATGTACCTGCATAAATAACTATAAACCTAAAACCAAAGCAAAATTTGTATTACTCGACACGTGTCAATTTTAATGCAGAGTATTACCTCTTGCCGTCAACTTTCAAACACTCTTATGACTATCATCCTGCCATGATCTGGTTACAGTGCCATTTTCAAAAATCGAAGTCTCATCTAAATAGACACATTCCAGTGGACTTTCAGATTGTAAATTATTCATATATTTTTATAGAAAATTGGTTCGAGGAAGAATTACATGTGTTTTTTTCCTTAATCTTCTCTATGGGCAGTCTTTCTTATATTTGAAACCAATATCTGCTAGTACTCTACCAAAAGAATCAACAGAGCCATCAAAGATATGATGCTCCCCTAGCAGTGATAATAACGAGCTCATGTAAAGTGTTGTTCTAAAAATAACCATTAACATTATAATATTCTTTTTATTTTCAATGAGTTTTATAAGCAACTTGGCGTTTTTATACAGATCGTATCGCGTATTGTTGCTTTTATTGCAGGAGTAATCACATACAGTTTCCTGAAACGTTTTTTTTAGGACTTCGGTGAGCATCATTTTGTTTACGTGGCTTAAAAATACTACTCACAGATTCAACGGAAATATTTAAAGCTTGTGCAATTCTCTAAAATTGTAATATTAATATTTATTTGATGTCATTACAACAAATATGTAGGTATACATACCTCTCGCACACTTGTCAACGGTAATAGTTATTCAATTTACGTTTGTATGTATGTAATCAAAGAGCTAATGAGCTCCTTTGACTGACTACTGAATGACTTAAGCATCGTTAGTTCTAAAATGAACTTTGAAAGATAATACTACAATAAAATAATAAACATAAACAAGAGCAACCAAAACCTATAGTACTGTCAAACAATACTGTCAAATGACAGCAAGAAATTCAAAATTCAAAATGTGCTAGCGACGTGTAAACGATGTTTCATGTAAGCCAACATCCGATGTTAATATTTTTTGTAAAACTGGCTAAAATAACGCCAACATTATCATTTTTAATTAATATTAATAATTAAAATAATCCTGTAATTATTATTATATACATATAATATATTATATACCAATGAAATTCTAAATTTAGTAATATATAAAGTAATTATGTTCGTTGTTATGAAATTGGCAATGCAGACGTCATTATTTTTCCTTTATGACGGAAGTCGATTGATTGCTGCTTTCTGGTATATATTATAGAGATTCCTATAATGGACCATGGGACTCAGCAATAGTGAAGGATTAAAAAAAGAAAATGTAAGGGACCTCTTTTACTACCAAACGAATTTGTGTTGCCTCCATACTCCTATTCTGGTACAATATTTATATTATGCTGTTAAATTTTTAACCTTTTTAAAAATATATTTTTAGGTCTGATACCAATCACCGCCAAAAAAATTAAGTGCCCGCAAGACTTGAAGAAATTCTGCGGTGTTGAAGGACAATCATTTTTCGACAATATTTCCAAAAATTAGGAATATCTATTGTTATAAAATGTTTCATAATACAATAGTTTGTATTCACTTCTTTGGACTTAACTCCTTTTGAACATTTATTTTTGGTAGTTTCAAACTTAATTTCATAATTTTGTGTTCTTTTCTTCAAATACAAGTTTATATTTCATCTAGTGTTCTAAGTAAATACCCAGACTAAATCCTTGAATCACTAGAGTTTCTAAAATTTAAACCATTTTTTTAAAAAGCAGTTTTCAAATTTAAATTGAGTCTTACGCAAAACGAGTAATTTGTGACATAGCCCCTTATAGACCTGTACCTTTCATATGTATTACATATGTATTTATTTTAAGTCTAAAAAAATCTGTAATCTTTTTTTAACTGAAATATTTCTCTACGTTTTGAATAAGTAAATGAACTATGTTTAAATAAAACAATAAGACTATGCTATATAAAACTGTATAAGAAAGAAAAACTCCATCTTCATTCGGAAAGCCATGATTGAAAAACGTATTGTTTTCTAAATCTATTACAAATAAAGAACATGCCTTAAAGATAAAAGGATGTTGCAAATATACACTAGATATAAGTGTAATTAATAACGAAAATACAGAAAAGTCCCTAGAGTATACTGGTAATCACACAGTTCACGTAACAACTTAAGAAAAGGTACGTTACGACTCAAAGGAAGTACTTGATCTTTATGCCTGCTGTATTTATTATTGTATTACCTTATTATTAAAGTAATGTTTCCTAGTATTCTAGACTGTCAAGAGTTGATATATTAGATTAATGTAATTATTTGAATAGTTTGCAAATTCACTTTGTTCTTCTAGAATGTCAATATATCGCACTGTGCACCGTCAAGAATCACCCTCAAGCAAGAGCTACACTATGTGATGCATCATGATCCTGTAATGTGAAGAGCAATGATTGTTCTGTCAGTTCATTAATGCTTCATAAAATATTAATTCTTGAAGTTAGAAAAGCGTCAGTTAAATTTAAAATCATCAGCAAATACAATTAAATCGGAAGATGTACCACAACATTGAAGATTATTCAAGACGTAAATTGATTGTAAACAAAAGGTACATGAATTTCTTTCTGTTATCAAATTGATTGCTTTTGGTATGCACACTTGTAGATAATGGTTAGGTGTAATATCGAGAACATATCAAAAATATCGCAGATGCAGCATGGATGATATAAATAGCGCATTGTTTTAAAATCACAATAAGCTTCTGTCTAATAAATAAATGAGCATTCTGTACTTTATAATATCATTATTTATCTTTAAAGATAATAATTGCAAATATTATATCAGCCAGTTTACTTTTAGTTATTTTACTTCAGAAACATTTAAAATATTTCCTTCATTTTGTTCAATTAAATAACATATACTTACGAGATTATAATTTATAATTTTCTCAGCTTTAAGTAGCTAAGCCGCTTCTAAACTTACAGCATACATTTATTAAATCTTTGCAGAAGTTATTCGTGGTTTTCAATATACATACAAAGTTTCACTCTGAACACAAAAGTTA
Organism: Amphimallon solstitiale; assembly: GCA_963170755.1. Lineage (NCBI taxonomy): Eukaryota > Metazoa > Arthropoda > Insecta > Coleoptera > Scarabaeidae > Amphimallon > Amphimallon solstitiale. The sequence continues at coordinate 37,636,882 of OY720680.1, forward strand.
GGTATATAACTTTCTAATAGGACCTTTTCCTGAAATAGTACACACTTCAAGTTAATTTATATAGCAAGCAGTTCCTCGCACAGTGCCGTTATATCGCGTTCCACTCAAAAATAATTTTGTGACATTTTTTTTTTTAAATAATTTTAGTTTGTTAAAATTTAGTCTCTTTTTAAATGTTAAATGTTGCCATATAATTTTACTAATACTATACAATAAATAGTACATATAAAGGCTGCCATACACGTTACGGTCCACCGGAGAGGTTACCTGTGCAGGTATGCCTGCGCAGGTAACCTCCATGTACGGTCACCGGAGAGGTTACCTGTGCAAGTCAACCGCACGTCGGTAGCGTGTCAGTCAGTCAATATGCAGTCAGTGATGCGATGGCATCGATTGAGGACGTTGACGCACTGGCATTGTTAGGCCTTGCGTTAATTTTGAATAAAAGAGATACAAGAGCAGTGAAAAGAAAGCGAAAAAAGCGGTCTAAAGATTGGTTATTGAAAAGGAAAAGTTATAGTCATGTCAACTTATTGAACGAATTAAAATTTGAACCTGAAGATTTTAAAAACTATCTCAGAATGGACGAGAAAACATACCTAAAATTACTTGCAATGGTTACTCCTATGATAAAAAAAAATGATACACTTATGAGAAATAGTATTTCTGCACACGAAAGATTATCAGTTACTTTGAGATTTCTCGCAACCGGCAGAAGTTATGAGGACCTAAAATTTTCATCAATTATTTCACCTCAAGCGCTTGGAAAAATTATTCCTGAAACATGTGAGGCCTTGTATACAGTTCTTAGAAGAGATTATTTGAAGGTGAGGAATTAATACACTGTTATTTATTACTGATAATATTTATTAAGAATATTACAATTTTAATTAAAGAACTACAAAAATATAGGTAACTGTCGCGTAGAAATTATACATTATCATCAACATTGAATTTATTAAGGAGTGTCGGTGCAGAATCTGGAATCGATACAACTACCTCTGTTTCATTGGGCTGGTTTCCCGGAATTGTAGGTGTTTGCATTTGTGTAGAGTAGGGATTGGCTTGAGGATTGTTGAGTACATGGCTAGTTTGAAATGATTGAGAAAGATGCTCGGCATGTGGCTCGGCATGACTGGAGGGAAAAGGAAGGCTGGGTGGGCAAGGACTTCCTGATGAAACAAAACGTACAGGGGTATATGTCCTATTGGAAGTAGGAGAGGATTGATAAACCAGTTGTCTATATTGCTGAGCAGGAACATAGCTTTGTTGATTTTGTCTCAAAATATCACTCATGTTAATATAAGCGTGTTCGGGAGTGAGGTGACCTATTTCTGCTTCAAAAATTAAATCATTAATAAGTTTTTCTGCGACAGATATTAGTTTCGCATCTAAAGCCCTCAGTTTCATAGCCACATTTTTGCCAATAATATCACAGCGCCACCTGCGCAGGCGACGAGGCAGCCACACACGTTACGGTCTATCGGAGAGGTCTACCTGTGCAGGTACGCCCGCGCAGGTAGACCTGAGCGTGTGTGGGGCATTTTTTGAACCTGCACAGGCGACCGGTGAAAGAATTGATTTTCGATTCTTTCACCGGTCGCCTGCGCAGGTTCAAAAAATGTCCCACACACGCTCAGGTCACCTGCGCGGGCGTACCTGCACAGGTAGACCTCACCGGTAGACCGTAACGTGTGTGGCTGGCATCATTTTCGACCTTGCAGAGGTCGCCTGCACAGGTTCAAGAAACTGCACAGGTCTATTCCCACACACGCTCAGGTCTACCTGCGCAGGCGTACCTGCACAGGTAACCTCTCCGGTGGACCGTAACGTGTATGGCAGCCTTAACAGAGCGCAACTATAGTATGGAAAGAAATTCAGTAAACGTGGAATAAAATGTTGTTGGACGGAATTGGTTTTTCATTAGTTCTTGAGTAATATTATCAAATTTTTTTAAAGACCTCCATTATTTTCTTAGAATTATCTCATCTTTTCCTTGTCCAATTGACAGTACAAAAATATTGCCTTCTCTCATAATAAAATTTTTAGCGAAAACGACAATTGATTGTTAGAAATCAAATAGAATGATTTTATTTATTTTGCCTTAACAATACAATATAGTTAACATAAAGTAAATAAAAGCTTTTCAATTATTAAATTCTGTGGCCGAACTGCAGTCCGCCAAAATTCATGACATACACAAGCTCTTCTAAACACTTTATTGTGACTTGCGTTGCATTGACGCAGATTTTAGACTTTAAATAACTCCATAAAAGTAATCAATGGGTGTATGATTTGGGGAAATTGCGGACCATTCCATCAGCGTATCCTCGCGTATCCATTTATCTCTTCGTAAAAGCAATTGTCCAGAAAATATCTACGGCTTGCATAGTGCAGCGGAGCGCCGCACACTGAGTCAGTTTTGTTTTAAACCTCAATTTTTGATTTTTATCGTTTAAGCATACAATATCCGTAAAACAATAAAAATAGTGTCAAATATGAGATGTTTTACCTGTTAAACAATATAACCTACGTAAACCATGTGTATCATATATCAGAATAAGAACGAGAGATTCAAATATCGCGCCAAAATGATACATTTTTTTTGGACACTTATTTTTCGTACAATAGATGCACAAGCAATTCATGGTATCTTTATTTGAACACCGATTGTAATGAAAGTAGATGAATTTTATTCTGAACAAAAACAAAAAACCAACATCAAATGTATTCATTAATTTTCAGTTTTTTTCATTTTCCTTGCTTTGTGGATTTTCTTTCTTCACGGTTTGTTTTTTGATTTTTCAGATGCGTCAATATTAAAAATGTCATTCTTACATAGTACCCATTGATGAATAAAACACCTCTTGCTCAGATATCTAATACTAAATGCTTTAGCAATTTCTTCAGAAATCCAAACATCTGTCTCGTTTCATTGAATAATTTATTGCCGTTATTGAAAGAAAATGATCAACTGAGTTGGCTAAATTTTTGTCTTGTTTTATTACCTATAAAATTTCAGATGTATATTTATTCTTTACAACTGTTGACAGACACATCTTTCCTTTATTTTCCACATGACTTGTGGTTGCAGCTGTTTTTTTCCAATAGATTTTCTATATTTTCTTTCATAATACGCTTTTTCTTGCTAATCTCCCTCAATCAATGGCTGAGGTTGAGTAGCAGATAACACTGGGCAACAAATTTTCGAAAAGTTCATGCTTCCAAGCTGAAAATTGTCATTTCTTAATGAATTCAATGTGCTGAACACGAAAATGACTAAGAAAAAGCTGAATTGGCTACGGGTTTTCTGTAATATGTACGCATATTTCAGAAAAAGTGTACTTATGTCAATATTATAATACATGGTAAGAAAACATTTACGCATATTTCAGAAAAAGTGTACTTATGTCAATATTATAATACATGGTAAGAAAACATTTACGCATATTTCAGAAAAAGTGTACTTATGTCAATATTATAATACATGGTAAGAAAACATTAGTCTGCTTCCGGCTTTCGACTTCTTTTGCCCTGCCGTTTGTAGTGGACTTGTGGAGCATCTCTACTGATTGTCCAACAATAGTCAGCTAGCATTGACGTAGACCATTTGCCTTGGTACCGTTGCTCCATGGTGGCAATGTCCTGATGAAAGCGTTCGCCGTGCTCATCGCTGACCTGCCCGCAGTTATCAGGAAAGAAATCTAAGTGGGAATCAAGAAAGTGGATCTTTAAGGACATATTGCAGCCGAATTCATGAAACAAAGCCAACATATCCTCAACCAGACACTTGTAATTTTCTGCCTTGTCATTCCCCAGGAAGTTTGTTGCCACTTGATAGAATGCATTCCAAACCTGTTTTTCTTTACCTTGAAAAAGTTCCTCAAACTTGGGGTCTCGGAAGAGCTGTCTAATTTGAGGCCCCACAAAGATGCCCTCTTTAATTTTGGCTTCACTGAGTCGAGGGAATTTGTCATGCAGGTACTTGAATGCTGGTCCATTCTTATCCATGGCTTTTACCAAGTTTTTGACAAGACCGAGTTTGATGTGTAAAGGAGGAATGATGATTTTGTGTGGCTGTGCCAATGGTGGGTGCTGTACATTCGTTTCTCCAGGCTTAAAAAATGCTCTCGGAGGCCAGTCTTTCTTGATGTAGTGCAAATCGATTGCTCTGCTGTCCCACAGACAAAGAAAACAGCAGTACTTTGTATATCCCTGCTGCAAACCCATCAACAGAGATACTACCTTCAGGTCAGAACATATCTGCCAGCCATACTTGCTGTAGTTAATCGTCTCCAGTAGCTGCTTTAGATTGCCGTAAGTCTCCTTCATGTAGACCGCATGTGCAATAGGTATGGATGGAGGCTGGTTCCCATTATTCAACAAAACCGCCTTTAGGCTCAGTTTTGAAGCGTCTATAAACAGCCGCCATTCGTGGGGATCATGTGCAATATCGAAAGCTTGTAGTAGACCATCAATATCGCAGCAGAACACAAGGCTTTCTTCTTTCTTAAAGAAAGATTCGAAGAGCTGATGGCGAGTGCGAAATGAAGTCACTCGGACATTCTGTTCCAGAAGATTCCACTGTCGAAGTCTTGAGGCCAGTATCTCCGCTTTGCTTTTCGACAGATCCAAATCGCGAACAAGATCGTTCATTTCATCCTGGGTAATTTTATGTGGTGCAGATGTTTCGTCAAAGCATGAAAAGTCATCATCCTTACTGCCACGTTGAGGAGAACTCGCCGACGCATGGCCATCCTCATCGTCTGAACTGATAGAAAAATCTGTAGGAGGTTCTGGAATTGGGAGTCCTTCGCCATGAGAGACAGGTCGCAGAGCAGATGGTATGTTAGGGTATTCAACTGTCCACTTCTTCTTCTTGGTGATGCCTCCAGAAGCTGGTCGTACCATACAGAAATAACAGTCGTCAACGTGATTGGTGGGCTCCCTCCAAATCATGGGCACAGCAAATGGCATTGCCTTTCTTTTGCCATTAAGCCACTGTGAAAGATTTACGGCACAAGTGCGGCAGCATACGTGTGGGGCCCAGTCTTTGTCCTGGTCGCCTATCTTGCAACCAAAATACAAATGATACGCTTTCTTAACTGTTGCATTGATGTTCTTTTTCAGTGCAGCAAATGTCACTTCTCCGCAAATATAACAGAAGTTATTTGCACTATTAACACAGTTACGAGGCATTGCTACTGTTTAGTTACTTTACACTATAGCAATCACTTATGTATGCTAGAGCTTCGAAAAATATGCGCGAATGAACGGACATTGCACGAGTTAACTGTCACGTCGGCCATTTATAAATAAACTATAATTATCTATTGCTTGATATTGCGCAATCAATTTCGCAACACTCTCAATGGAAACTTACAGTAAATGCTGCATTAACTTCTTTGCATGAAGGGGTGATGCAATATGACGCAAAATTTCGTAATTTCTCACTAAATTGCATTACATTATGCAATAGCATCTATACAATGGACAAAACGTCAATATCTCTTGAACGTGAGCCAATCAACTTTTTTCAATGTGATATTCGTGTTCAGCACGTTGAATTCATTCAGGATTGGGTACTTTCACCTAAGAAGCAATTTCACTGTTGACCAGTGTAATTAGCGCAGGTGCAAAGTTGGGGCAGCTAGTGAATATTTGTATTTAAATTTACAATGAAATATATTTTGTCTTAAGATAGCTCGTAGATGGTAAAATATAGCGATAATATTCACTTTTGATTTTTCCAAGACAATTTGTGATAGGTTTTTTTTGAACTTTCGCGAATATTGTGAACATAAGTAGTGTAGTGTTATAAATGGTAGGGTAGGCATAACTTCAAAAAATATTTCTGTTTTTATGATATTGTTATACTCTATAAATCTTTTTTATCATTTTATAACTTATTTATATTTAAAATAAAATAGTTTTTTTTTGATCTAATTTCATGAAAGTACCTATATACAAAATGACTTCTGAAAATAAATGAAATAAAATTTATTTTTTTGCTGCGTATGCAGAAATTGAACTTTGCTCATTGATTTAATTATTGAATCAAATACAACATCAACATTCCTTTTTTACAAGAAATAATATAAATTATTTGCAGTCTCATTTTTACACATCTTAATTTATCAGCCATAAACATCAGTAAAAATTGATTGATTACGAATTTGCTTTTACATACACTAAAGAAATTCAACTGTATCATAGTAATTGATTGTTTATATTTTTTGCTAACATGTGAGCGTAAATAAGGCTTTAACACGTTTTTATTTTCATGAATGTCTTAACCATTCTAATTTTTTAAAAAAAGGTAACAGTAATAAAAATTGTAAGACGATTATTCCATCACAAAATTGTAATGCTGATTAATTCCACCGCTTTGCTAAAACATTCATGTTTCAGTGTATATCACGACATAGAATAAAATACAAAAACACAACAAGAATTTTATGTTTTCTACATTGTTGCTTATACTGAATAATGTGCCTAGACAAATATAAAATAAATGCTGATTTATTCCTTCGCAGAGCCAAAATATTAAATACAATATTCATATTTGCATTCTTAAGCTTAAATATACATAGCAAAACTATATGTCGAAATATAAAACAACCCAACATATATAAAACATACATGAATAGAATTAAATAATGCGTTTTCTGTAAGTCGAAATGAAACAAACAGAATTTGTATTCAATAATATAATTTCACATATACCAATAAGCAGTAACAGTAGGTATTATGTTCACAAGTTTTAATACGAAATGAAACAATCTGTATTTACATTTAATAATATAATTACACATATTCCAATAAGCACGTATAAATCATTGCAGAAGTTATAATTTCAGAAGTTTTTCTGTGAATAATCTACTGGAATCAGCCTTCATATTGTTTGTTTATGTCTTCAAGGGCTTTGACCGAGGAACTCATGATATCTTGTACAAAGCAGATGTCAATAAAAAGCAACTTTGCATATGTTATAAGTATAAGTATATCATTAAGTTATAGTTGCCACTTTAAATCAAAGGTTATTCTTATTCTGTATATCTGTCATTTCGTAACTTTCAAAATAGACATTTTGATTTAACGCATGTGCAGAACACACAATGTGACCAATTCTGTCTCTCTTAGATGGAACGAAAAATTTCACATTATCAAGATACAGCACACGGAATATAGTAATATTATACTGTATGACAAAAAAAACGAATGACATGCAAACGTGATTATTTTTTAATTAAATTTTGTACAGAAGTTTATGGTGTTGAAAGTAATAAATGATATAAAGAACATATAAAAAACAATGACATTTATGACGAATTCGATTTTTTTCTGCTTATTATTAATCGGTTTAATTGTGTTTTCTCGTTTGTGACAGTCTATACCTGACATTTAGTGTATTGAAATGGCAAGAGTTCGACGACAATCGAATTATCGCCAGCTAAGCTATTTTGAAAGGGGTCGCATCATTGGACTACATGAAGCAGGTATTGCATTTCGTGAAATCGCCAGGCGGATGCAAAGAAATGTTGCAACTGTTATTCGTTGTTGGAGAGATTGGTCTGAAGAAGGGAGACAACATCGTAGAAGAGGTTCTGGACGACCTAGAGGAACCACAGAACGAGAAGATAGGAGGCTAAGATTGCATGCCGTTAGAGATCGGTGTAGTACTTCAAGATCTATAGGAATGTTTTTTCGGCAGAGATAAACCACAGAGTAACAATGCGTATAATACATCGACGTATTCGTTCGTTTGGATTGATTTCCTATCCTTAGTTTAGAATGGTGTAATGTATGGACTCATTGGAATGAAGAGTGGCATAGTATCGTCTTTTCTGATGAATCTCGCTTTTGTTTGTGGGCCCATGATGGTCGCAGACGAGTTAGGTTTCGAAGAGGTGAAAGACAGTTTTGGGAATTTTGCTGTAGAAAGTGAGGTAGCTCTTACAAGAGGATTGATGGTATGGGCTGGAATTATCATAGGAAGTAGAACTCTTTTAGTATTCCTTAGAGGCCACTTAAATCCTCAAATGTACATTAACAAAGTTCTGGAACCAATTGCTTTACCATATATCCGAGGGCTAAATAATGCCAAATGCCCGTCTTCATGTAATAGCAGTTACGTTACGATTACGATTCCTACAAGACGCCAACATCAATATTCTTCATTGGCCTGCATGATAGAATATGTATGGGGTATGATGGGTCGCAGGATTGATATGTTACTTAACCCTCCTATGAACAGACAACAGCTACATGATGCCCTACAATTTGCTTGGAATGAGCTTCCACAGGAATCCATAGATCAACTAATTCGAAGTATGCCTAGGCGAACAGCAGAATGTGTTCGGTTACATGGAGCATCAACTCATTATTGAATTTTCATTATAACAAGTGCGATTTCTGCAATGAAACTTTAATCGTTGGTTACTCTCAACACCCTAATCAAATCTGTATAAAATTTGGCTAAGAAATAAAAACGTTTACAGGGTGATTCGTTTTTTTTTTTGTCATACAGTATATACTTTATTTTTTCTTTGAAATATTTTGGAACAATTTGTAACAAATCTAGAGCAATCTGGAACAACCGTCAGATTCTCGATTTTCGAAAAGAGAGGGGCTAACTTTACACACCGTGATTTTCTTCATCTGTATGTTATAAGCGTTTTCGGAAATGTATAGCATTTAACTGACCCGGTTAGACAGTACCTGATCATTTTCACAAATTTTACCGGCTTATTTAAAGCATTTCCGAACGCACATTGCGGCCATGTATAGTAACGTAACATAAACAGAACCTACATTCGTAGCTTAGATTCTGTACCAGCAAAATGAAATAAGAAATGAATACCACAATGAATATTCCAACTCCAGATACTCGTAAAATAGTTCTATTAGCAAGTTTATGTTTACTTCAATCTGACGATGATACTATAATCTGTACGCAAAGACGAATAAGAATGGAGTTTGCATAAAAACTATAAAGTAGTGTCGCAAAATACAATTTATGAAGGCTTTTTTAAATTTATTTCCTATAAAAGTAAATAAAAGAGTTTTGTGTATTGACACTAACGCTTTGTAAGCTTATATCCGGGGAGGGGGTAAAACAACCTACACCACCTTACTCACTTACCAGGGTTATGAAAACCGAACCGGGTTGTTGAACCCGGTTACTTTTTCGATTTTACGAACACGGTTGTTTTTACCCGACTGAATTACCGAACGCATTTGTGCTAACCGTGTTGTAACCGCAATGCCCGGGTTTAATTACCGAAAACGCCTTATGTTTATATATCTGAGGTAAAATGTGAATTAAATGATATTCTCAGACTCAAAATCTACGTCATTTTGCTTCTAATTCGTAAACTAGCGTAATTTATACATCCTATACAACACATTAGAATGGAATGTTTTTTTCTTTTAATTTGATGATTAGTGTAATTTTTAATTAACCTTTAACTACGCCGGTGTACAAAATACACCACTTGCGCTAAAAATGCTCTCATTCTTGTTAAATACAGACTCCGCCCATGTGCTCCCCACCTAACCTATAATTGAAGTGCCCACTAGAACCACCCTTAGTCTCGCTGCGATAGCTCTATTGATAACATTATTGTTTGGTGTGAAATCTACAGTCGGTCTGTTTGGTGTACGGAATACACCACGCGAGAAGTTATGTAAGTATATTTTAAAATATTTTAGTTTGGTTTCTTGGAGTAAATTATCTTATTTGTCATTTATTTTGTTTATAAAAACAACAACGCATTTTTTTAAATACATAAAATTAATTTTGTAGGGATAAGATACCAGTCAGAGATCCAAAATGTCTAACCCAAAATGAACTTGAGGCTATGGCTCGCGCTTTATTCGATGAAGAAAGTGAAGAAGAAGTTGGAGGAGAATCAGAGACGTCAGAAGATGAAGCTATAGAGGAGAGTGAGCACAACACACAATCGGAAGAAGAATTAACCCAGACAGATGATGAACAGGAAAATGCAGATCAAGAACTGAATAACTCAGATGTTGAAGAACATGCAAATACCACTAGTGAAGAAGACAATGAAGAACATTTTGTGGCTAGAGATAAGAAAAAAAGAATGGTGTGGAAGAAAAATCCAATTTTAAGTAAATTTAGCAAATTTAATAAAAAAAATATTGTTAAAATTTTTCCTGGACCTAAACAATGTGCACGAGATATTACCCATGAAAAAAGTGCTTTTGACAATTTTTTTACTAATGATATGATAGAAAATATTGTTGAATACACAAACCAAGAAATTGCAAGATTACGGACACATTATCACCGGCCAAGAGATGCTAAAAACACCACAAAATCGGAAATATTAGCTTTTATAGGATTGCTACTTCTAGCAGGAGTAAAAAAGCAAAATCATACACATTTTCTAGAGTTGTGGACAGATGATGGAACTGGATCGGAGATATTTAGAGCATGTATGAGTTATAACCGGTTTCTATTTTTGCTAACCGCAATTAGGTTTGACGACAAAAGTACTAGACGTGAACGAAAAGCCACTGATAAACTGGCCGCTATCCGATTTATTCTTGACCGTTTTGTAGACAACTGCAAAAACAATTATAATTTAGGCGAACATGTAACAATTGATGAAATGTTGATACCTTTTAGAGGCAGGTGCAGTTTTATACAATACATGCCCAATAAACCTGCCAAATATGGAATAAAAGTGTTTCTCTTATGTGACTCTAGAACATTCTATGTAAGCAACTTTGAGGTGTATTGTGGTCAACAACCAGAAGGGCAATACAGAAAATTAAATACACCAACTGCAATTACTCACCGTTTGCTTCAGCCGTGGAAAGGAAGAAATAGAAATTTAACTTGTGACAACTGGTACACAAGTTATCCTTTGGCAAAAGAGCATCTGGAAGATAAAGTCACAATTGTTGGAACATTAAGAAAAAACAAAAAGGAATTGCCGGCAGAATTTTTGCCAAATAAAACGAGGGCACCTGGGTCGTCCATTTTTGGATTTCAAAAAGATGTCACCATTGTGCCTCATGCTTCCAAAAAAAAATAAAGCTGTAATTTTGCTATCTATGATGCACAGTGATGCTGCAATTCACCCTGTAACCAATAAGCCGGAGATTATAATGGACTACAATAGTTATAAAGGAGGCGTTGATACTGTGGACAAAATGTGTAGCACGTACTCTGTTCTCAGAAGAACGAGAAGATGGCCTTTAGTCTTATTTTTTCAGCTGGCGAATATTGCAGGTATAAACAGTCAAATATTATATAACTCCATACACATCGAAGGTGGTCACAAATACAGAAGAGTTTTTCTAAAAGAATTGGCAATGTCGTTGATGAAGCCACACCTTTCTGAAAGAGCTACCATAAAGACATTACCTTCAGATATTCAACGTTTCCTAAATAAGTACAAACCTTCTCAAGAAGAGCATGAGGAAGAGCCTCCAGCAAAAATACGAGGAAGGTGCTTTTGTTGTGGAAGGCAGAAAAACAGAGTGACAACAATTTCGTGTCATACTTGTCACAAACCAGTATGCAAAGAACATGCGATTAGTATAATTACTTGTTCTGAGTGCAATAACATTTGCGATGATGAGGATGCTAGCGAGTAGCCCTTTGCACAAACTCTTACTTTTGTTTTGTTTTTTACATGTTTTGTGCTTCTTATTCAATAAACGTTTATGTAACAATTTTAGCATTTTTTTTAAAACATTAGAATTTTTTTACTGTTTTTTGAGCACTTTTTTGGTGATGGTGTACAAAATACACCGCGCGAGTACTAATGTTATATTTTAAGGCGCGAGTAGTTAAAGGTTAATAGCTTTGCTGTTTATGGGAACTATTGAATCTTTTCATCGTTCAACTTTCAGAGTAAACTGAATTAAAATTTGATTTTTATAATTAGTTTCATAAATTTTACGTTTTAAAATTACTCTTATAACAAAAACGACATAATTGATAAAATTCGTACCTTAGGCAGTCGCAGAATGGTTCCGTCTGTGACAGAAATAAAAATCATAATCCAACTTCTCCATTAAAAAAAAATAAAAACATCAGAGTAAAGCGACACACAAACACACACACATGCACGCAAAAACATTAATTAATTATGTAGCAGCACAACACAGATCACTCATAAATAATTTAATAGCGTCAACGCATTCACGGCTACCACACCGCATACATAATACATATCCTACGCGCATAAACATTGGGACTCACTCATAATTTACTAGAGTAATGTTGTATATATGTATTGCGTATATGTCGAACACTGATCTACTGCCCGAAAATATTTTGAATGGTACATAACACTACCACCACATGTGTATGTAAATGGAGATAAACGAAGCGACGCCTAGCTATCTGTGCATCGTAATTGACATGAAATTTTAAGATAAGATTATGGCAGTCTGCTAGGCGAGCACGTTTCGACTTGAACGTGTGCGACCTGTTCAATAAAGAATAGTCCAGGAGACACTGAATTAGCAATACCAGACGCTCTTGCTCCAAGGTTCATATTGACTTAGTTCATTAAGCATGATTGACAATTATGTAAAATAATATATCCTCCTCCTCTTTGAAAATTGATTCTCCGTGTTAACGTGTCCTATGAATTCCTTGGAATTATTTATGTTTATACAATACATTTACAGGTAAGTGGGCTTGTTTTTACGAATATGATGTAAATTTTCTGACTAAATTAAATCGAGCGTCACTAATGATTTATTTGAATCGTGCGTCGTTAATGATTTTAATTTGACTTGTTTAATATAAATACAGAGTGTTTCAGTCGTTATCGGTCAATTTCAATCTACACCATTCCCAGCTATAATTGAAGACATAAGTGGATAAAGGTGTCATGTCACATTTTTAAATTGAGTAAATTAGCATAACGCATCTTAAGCTGGAACTTTTTATTTTAGTTTTTGATTGAAATGATTTTAACTTCAAAAAATAGATACAAATGGCTTCTTTTCTTTCATGTATTTTCATATTAAACAAAAACATCCATTTGTGGAAAAATGAAGTTATAGTGTACATAACACCTTCTTCCACCAATTGTCAGCTCGAAGTATTATCTGTTTTATCATGAATGAAGGTGTCTTGTAACTTCTAATTGTAAGTATTTTTTGAGGATACAGAAAAAAAAGCAATAGAATAAAATGCAGCAGGTTTCACTTTCCAGTTCTAACTATTTTATTTATTGAAAAATCATATATTGATTACAAACTTGAAAGAAATATGAGCAAAATGAAGAATGTCAAAGTAAATAGGTATATGAAAACAACTTTAACGGAATCAACATGTTCTTCTTTTCTGCTTGGGATTACGACTAGTTTCATCCAAAACACCTTCATAGTACCATCTGTAATCATCTTCAACGAATTTTAGTTGCTCTCTCAAATTGGAAATTTTTTCTACTGTTAAACCCCCACATTTAGGTAATACGCTTGGAATAACTTCCTCAGTTCTAACTTCTCTTGTACCTTTCTTACGTAAATCAACCTGCAGAAATGGGGAATGAGAGTCTAAATTGGTCTTATATAAATATAATCCAAAACTGTCTACTCTAATCCATTTGACACTATCTCGTAGATTAATTTTCTCATTAATAGTATTGTTCATTTTTTTATATAAATGAAGTTTGGTTGGTAGTTCTTCGAAATTATAAAAAAAATGTTCCATATTCAAGCATAAACTATGGCTAGTCCTTGCAGATCTGATGATTTCCCGATATTGGTCTGGAGTGAAAATATTTTGGTGCTTCTTCAGTACTTTTTCGATACGACCAAAATCTCGATCGGAATCGAGGTAACTGTGGCCAGCCTCTGGAAATTTATGATCTATAACTCGAAAATACTTGTTTAGTATTAAATACTGGTAAAGACAAAGGATGAAGAAGTTCTTATTTTGGCCTCCGCATGAATCCGACCAAATTATTAAGTGATCGACATCAGGGTGCTCTTTTTTCAGTAACTTGCAGAATCGTAATAAACAACTTCCGATTTCATTACTGCCTCTATTGGCAATGTCTTCTCTCCAATTAAAAAAATACGACTTGTGGCCAGAATGAGTTATGCAGTGAATACCAAAGTTGTAAAACCACATTTGCCTTAAGTAAAAAGCCTTGGATGTCGATAACTTTGGTAGTGGCATGGTTTGTTGTAAATCCATTGTAATGTAACATTTTTTTCTATCACCTGTCGGTATTTGCCTATCTGCCTTTTGGGAATAAAATGCATATTCCCAGTTTTGTTTGTGTTCTGGTGTATTTGCTCCAGTATCGCATATGCTACAAGTGTCGCTTTTTGGGCTGCCAACAGACAAATTAAACTTCGTTTCAAAAATTTTCCTATAGAATGAAAGTTTGACCATGTATTTATCGTCCAAATTGTTCTCCTTGCAATGTTCTAAATAAAGCTGGTGAAGTCGATTCACATTAAGTAACGGAGACAGATATTTTTTGTTATGGTTTTTATTGCGCGAATAATGTGATTGTTCAGCAGGAAACATGCTAATGTGACTAGTGAAGCAGTTAACATCCTCACATATCTTGTGAGGGCGATTTACGTGACGTCCTCGCTTATCTGGAGACGGAGCAGACTGGCCAAGTTTTAACAGTTTTTGCGTTATTTCAATTTTTTTTCTTCCCACTTTATATAGAGAGCATAAAGCATCTCTACACACTGATATCAGCTGCTTGTCATAAGTAACCATATATTTAAATGTGTTTTGTTTCGATGTCTTTCTGCCTGATCGATGACGAAATACTGGCTGAATTTGAACACTCTTAAAAATCAGGGTATTCTTACTATTTACATCTAGCTTGTAAAATTTCTTTAAAATTGCTTCTCTGTCTCCGATGTTGAACTTACTAGAACACGTCATGCGACAATTCTCTTTGCAAAGTACTCCTTCTTTTATTGCCTTCTTTTCCATAACTTTTCCAGTTTGCGATACATATTCTTGACCCTTTTGCCTTAATAGCGCAACACTTTTCCGTTTCCATTTTTCTGGATTGCGAGTTCTCTTTTTGGAAACCTTAGGCTGTAGGTCAAATATCTTCCTTTTTTTTACAATTTTCAGTTTTGGGTCTTCAACAGTAACGCAAGCAGTAGTACTTGTTGGTTGTCTGTTGGGAGTTTCTACATCTCCCTTTTCTGTTTCACTGTTTTCTGTTTCACTAACCTCTGTAATATTTTTTAGTTCGCTTTCTGCGTGTAACAATTTTTTCTTAATATTTTTCTCTTCAGCAAAAACATTACGAGTAGGGTGCTTTGGACAATTCTGGGACCTCCTCCCCCTCTCACCCAGCTCCCCCTCACCCCCCTCGCCCTAGTGGCGCCCTCTGCCAACCCAACTGATGTGGCGCCCCCTCGCGGTCGCCAACCCAACTAAAAATTGCAGATTTCATCATAACCAACCCAACTAAAATTGCAGATTTCATCATTACCAACCCAACTAAAAATTGCAGATTTCACCATTACCAACCCAACTAAAAATTGCAGATTTCATCATTACCAACCCAACTAAAAATTGCAGATTTCATCATTACCAACCCAATGTGGCGCCCTCTGACGGCCACTAACCAAACTAAGAAATGGCAGATTTCATCATTACCAACCCAATGTGACGCCCTCTCACAGCCACTAACCAAGAAATGGCATCTCTCATGATTGCCTACCTAACTAATGCAGCATCCTCTCACGGTCACTAGCCAAACTAAGGTGACGTCAGACAAAATGGCGGACCATCAAGATGGTCTTTGCTTCTAGAGAATTCCTGAATAAATTACCAGGCTTGCTATCGCGCTTCTCAATGTACTTTAAACAGGTCTAAACATGTTTCCAGCGGAAACCGCAACGGCTGTCTGCTTCTGTGATAGCCGCATGCTTGAAATGTATATCTTACTTATAAAATAAAATAAAACAAACAATATATTTTTTAAGAAAAAACAATTTATTTATTATTATTTATAAATTAACAATATTATTTTAAATTAACAATATCTCCAAGCTTCATACCATCAAGATGGTCGATAAAAATATAAACTTTACATCTAAGATCGGCATACCATTTCAAAATTATAAAATAAATATACAGTATGCTACTGGACGAGATAGCAACCAAGTATGAATATACAGGACGTTTCAAAGGTAGGGATTTTTAGGAAAGCAAGATGGCGAATCCAAGATGGCCCCCAAAAATCTAATAAACTAAGGTGACGTCAGGCGAAATAGCCGACTACCAATATGATCGATAAAAATATAAACTGTACATCTAAGATCGGCATACCATTTCAAAATTATAAAATAAATATACAGTATGCTACTGGACGAGATAGCAACCAAGTATGAATATACAGGACGTTTCAAAGGTAGGGATTTTTAGAAAAGCAAGATGGCGAATCCAAGATGGCTGCCAAAAATCTAATAAACTAAGGTGACGTCAGGCGAAATGGCCGACTATCAATATGATCGATCAAAATATAAACTCAACTTCTATAAAATACCCAACTCCGTATCACACATCACAACAACAACCCAACACCAGATCAACTTAGGAAGATACATCTAGCTCAAACCCAACATACTTTCAAACACCACCACCGAGGATTTATATCTGACATCAGCATACCATCTCAAAATCATAAAATAAATATACAGTATGATACTGGATAACATAGCAACCAAGTATGAATATACAGGACGTTTCAAAGCTAGGGATTTTAGAAAAGCAAGATGGCGAATCCAAGATGGCCACCAGAAAATCTAATAAACTAAGGTGACGTCAGGCGAAATGGCTGACTATCAATATCATCGATCAAAATATAAACTCAACTTCTATAAAATACCCAACTCCGTATCACGCATCACAACAACAACCCAACATAGTTTCAAAACGCCACAACACCAGATCAACTTAGGAAGATACATCTAGCTCAAACCCAACATACTTTCAAACACCACCACCGAGGATTTATATTTGACATCAGCATACCATCTCAAAATCATAAAATAAATATACAGTATGATACTGGATAACATAGCAACCAAGTATGAATATACAGGACGTTTCAAAGTAGGGATTTTTAGAAAAGCAAGATGGCCGCCAAAAATCTAATAAACTTCGGTGACATCAGGCATCAATCTATTAAAGCCACTATCAAATCATTCTCTTTAAAAGCCATCATTCCAAAACAATACATTCAAATCATACATTCAGTGATAGACACATAAATGAAATGTATTTGTGCAGCCTAACAGTCAAAAAGCTTGATATCGAGCTTACCAGCATATTTCTAACAGATCTAAACACGTTTTCTAATGGAAACCACAACGTTTGATCGCTATCAACACCTCTATGATAGTAGCCTTATTTAATATATCTATATCATAAAATAAAAAGGAACAACATATTTTAAGAAAAACAATTTATTAAAAAATAATAACCACATTTTGTAGGTGAATTATGGCTAATATGTAGCATATCAATCATAGGGAAAAAACATTAAACGAATTACAACGATAAACAATTATGACATATAAATCCATAGGTAAAAGATATATAGCAATCAAAACCCTTCCTATATCTACCTCTCTTCATAGAAGACCTAGATATTTAATACCACATACATAAATACATAGACACTCTAATCCTCATATGAATAAATTGATAGACTTATAATAATTATTTTCATCCATAAGTATACATACATACTTTTATATATATCACTACAAGAAATAAGTCGACACCGCTGTGTTAGTCACCTTATTTAATATATCTATATTATAAAATAAAAAGGACCAACATATTTTTAAGAAAACAAGTTATTAAAAATAAAACAACTGCACACATCAAACAAACCTCAACCATACTTTCAATTTCACAAATATCAAAATTTAAACAAAACAATCAAATGCAAAGGCAAGGAATGTTCTCGAGATGATCCATATAGTGCAATATAACAATGCAGTAAAACGATAGAGGTGAGATACATGGTCTATCAAAAAATTTTTATTACCCACTTTTCTTCAGCAATCAAAACTTTTGACAAAACACTATACATATGAAAAATAGCCACAGCATTAAATATTTCCATTTTAGAGATACCCCAGTTTAATCCCAATTTTAAATAACATAAATTCTTAAATTGATTTAGTTAACTTTCTTATAATATTTAAAAAAGGTTGAAAAAGAAAACATACTAAGTCCCACAACAGATAAAATATGTACTATCTTTTCACACTTCATGTTTAGTACTGTCATTAGAAGAAATATGCCTGAGGTACAGCTTTTAATATGAAATTTAGGGGTTTTTTACACAAAAACATAGTTTATGCCTAATAAAACTAATTTTGAAACATAATGTGCACATAGTATTAAAAAAGAGAATAAAAACATTAAACAAGGTACGCTTCACACGAAACATTATTATAAATCACATTTTAAAAACATGGAATTCTATTTTATTTAGATGACATTGTATTTACAAATAGTTTTATATCATTACAAGAAATATGCTTTTCATTAAATATTAACCACTGAACAACAGCAGTATACACAAAAAAACTTGATAGTCACCTTATTTAATATATCTATATTATAAAATAAAAAGGAACAACATATTTTTAAGAAAACAATTTATTAAAAATAAAACAACTACACACATCAAACAAACCTCAACCATACTTTCAATTTCACAAATATCAAAATTTAAACAAAACAATCAAATGCAAAGGCAAGGAATGTTCTCGAGATGATCCATATAGTGCAATATAACAATGCAGTAAAACGATAGAGCTGAGATACATGGTCTATCAAAATTTTTATTACCCACTTTTTTTCAGCAATCAAAACTTTTTGACAAAACACTATACATATGAAAAATAGCCATAGCATTAAATATTTCCATTTTAGAGATACCCCAGCTTAATCCCAATTTTAAATAACATAAATTCTTAAATTGATTTAGTTAACTTTCTTATAATATTTAAAAAAGGTTGAAAAAGAAAACATACTAAGTCCCACAACAGATAAAATATGTACTATCTTTTTACACTTCATGTTTAGTACTGTCATTAGAAGAAATATGCCTGAGGTACAGCTTTTAATATGAAATTTAGGGGTTTTTTACACAAAAACATAGTTTATGCCTAATAAAACTAATTTTGAAACACAATGTGCACATAGTATTAAAAAAGAGAATAAAAACATTAAATAAGGTACGCTTCACACGAAACATTATTATAAATCACATTTTAAAAACATGGAATTCTATCTTATTTGGATGACATTGTATTTACAAATAGTTTTTATATCATTACAAGAAATATGCTTTTCATTAAATATTAACCACCGAACAACAGCAGTATACACAAAAAAACTAATATAAAGACAGTATTAACGTTCTAACCAAAAGATTTGCAAAATAATAAATATATACTTGTTCATCGCTTAAAAACAATTGAAAAATTGATGTTTGCCAAGCTATTTATCAATATTTAAGAGTTAAAAATTATCATCATTTTTACATTTACAGATACCCCATGTTTAATATCAATTTCAATTAACATAAATTCATAAAATGAGTCCATCTTTTCACACATCATGCATTTTTGTACAACAGCGAATGTATTACATTTTAAAGCACTTTATAATTTGAGAAAAATAGCAAAACCTATCACGAAACATTATTATAAATTCTATTTTATTTGGATGACATTGTATTTACCAATAGTTTTTATATCATTACAAGAAATATACTTTTCATTAAATATTAACCACTGAACAACAGTAGTATAATAAATACTCGTTTTCAATTATTTAATATTGAAATTACACAAAATTCAATGCAATACACTTAAAACATTTGAAAAATCATGTTTGGTAAGCCCAATATAAATTATTTTTAATTTGTTTTTCATAGAATGAATTGCATCATTTGCGGAAAATCCTTCACCCGGCGCGACAACATGAAGCAGCATGTGAATACCCTCCACCGCAATTTTATTTGCGGTATTTGTGGAGTGAGAAAGAAAACATACTAAGTCTCACAACAGATAAAATATATACTATCTTTTTACAGTTCATGTTTTTTTGTACTATCATTAGAAGAAATATGCTTGACGAGCGGCTTTTAATATGAAATTTAGAGGTTTTTACACAAAAACATAGTTTATGCCTAATAAAAACTAATTCATGTTTGGTAAGCCTACTATTTAAGACAAAAATTATTAGTTATTTCCATTTACAACAGATAGCCCACTATTTATCAATATTTAAGGCAAAAATTATTATTAATTCCCTCATTTACAACAGATTTCCTTGCTTAATCTCAATTTTTAAATAACATAAATTCTTAAATTGATTTAGTTAACTTTCTTATAATATTTGAAAAGGGTGAGAAAGAAAACATACTAAGTCTCACAACAGATAAATATTAAAACTAAAATAAATATATACTATTTCAAAATGTTTCTACCTTTTATAGCTGTGTTTTGTTATACACAATCCAAACCATTTTGCATGTAAATATCAGTCACCATTCCGACATGCTTCAGAACTAACCCCATCAGGTTAACTGAAAGAAGAAACACAATCCTATCAAGAATTTTATCTTATATGGTATATGTTTGAATATCTTTTTCGACCGCAATTATAGGAATACAATTAGTTTCACATACCTAATGCGGGTGACAGATTGGGCAAAGTATCGGGGGGATCACCAAACTAATCCTTTCAGAACATCGCTCGCATCTGATTATTTCATATTCTTAAAAAAAAATATATACCGAATAATATTTTACATCCCTTTTTTTTTCATAAAACTCACCTATCATGAGTAAATTAAGCACAAAATGGCTCAGCACCCTGTGTCGATATATTTCCCGCAGAGGTGCAGAATAATAGCACATCGTGCATAATATATCATCACCCCCTTCATGCACTCGCACGAAGCCAGCAGCAATCACGCACATATTATTAATAGGTATCAATTGATGTGGTCCATATTCGTCATCTCGGTACACATCAACCACAATGTCACCCGAACCACGAGATTCATAACCATTGTCTGTATCAACAGACGGCAAAGTTAATGTTGAATCTGAATTTTGATCATCCATCACCTTAAACAAAAATTAATCAATATTAAATTCTACACCCCCAACCATCTTTAAACATCAACAAAAATTATTTGATATTAAAATACCACTCACAAAAATAAACAAACTAAATAAACACAATTAATAGCCAACAATAAAAGATGCAGGGGAAAAACAAAATCTACTTCGAGGCACACTATCAAAACTAATATAAAAGATCTACTACACATCTATATATAACCAACCCCCACTAATGACCTTAAACGAAAAAAATTCTCACTGGAAATGGATAAAGAAAACACAGGATTACCTAAAACAATCTTCTCAACATCTTCAAACGATTTTTTTTATTATCATCATAAACATCCAAACAATTGCCAACCCAATTAAAACTAGGACCCTTTAACGATAGACGATTAGCATTAAATTAA
Organism: Amphimallon solstitiale; assembly: GCA_963170755.1. Classification (NCBI taxonomy): domain Eukaryota; kingdom Metazoa; phylum Arthropoda; class Insecta; order Coleoptera; family Scarabaeidae; genus Amphimallon; species Amphimallon solstitiale. The sequence goes on from OY720680.1 coordinate 37,658,445, forward strand.
AAAAATATAACCAAGTATCATAACTTTCAATACCATAAAAGCAAATTACCGACATCCGTTCCAGACAAAAAGCCCTAAAACTCGGCATTGGTCAAATAACTGATTACACCCCGTACCGTAAGAATTATTTACATAATGAACCCTTAGGGAAGAATGCGATATATATACATATTTAGTAGATAAATTAAGAACAAATTTAGTTTCACCAATTATAGGAACCCCCACATATCAGTCAGCAAATTAACAAAAAAGATTGATTTAACCAATTCCAACGTTCTAACAAAGAAACGCACTTTATGTATCTGGAGATGTCTTCAACATAATTGAAATTCCACTTAGTCCGAGCAGATCACAACCCCATCATACCGACAAAGGAATGAATACCAATAAACCTGTCACAATCAACAAACCCATTAGAAAACGACACAACCTCCCAGCAGCTGTAAATTAAATGCTAATGACGCAAAAATACCTAAAAATATTTCGTAAAACAAGAGTATTTTAGTTAAATATACAATAAATATTATTCAGTATTGGAATACACAATGAATAACACAAATTTGAGTAGAGAAAGATAAATATTTCTAATTACACATGTGTGAATTTGAATTTACATCACCTGCCCGAATAGAGTGTCTTATATATGGATAGTAAAGTCGTCGCGTCCATACAAATACATTTCTCACATACGTATGTATATAGTCACCGCGCTTATGTGCAAACTACTACGGCGGATACAGCCCTTCGCATACATACATAGGGTAGGTAGACAGGTAGTCATTTGCTGACCGTCATTATTTTTAGTCCCATCGCTTCGTATATATAATGCATCATTATTAGAGGTTCCTAATAGATGAATTTTATTCATAAATATGGGGATGTTTAAAATGAAAAATAGGAAGTATACATATTCTCTTTATTTATTAATGTATACAAGATATATTTATTTATAACATTTTTATATATTTATTTTAGCAATATTTATCACCAACGCATACTCTCTAAATCGGATTTTGATTTTTTCAATTTCGGATATAAACCTCATAATTCTAATGTTCAACAAGTCATTCTTCTGTCTAAGAACCCTCCGCCTGCTTTAGGAAATTGCCGCAAATGCCAACAAATTGACGAATAGCCTCATATCTTTTTATTTATACGTACATATATTGTGAATTATTACACTAATTATAAAACAAAATTAATTATAGATAGACAAACATTATACAGGTATATTGCAAACATGTAATGCTAAGATAATCAGAGTGATATATACATACATGTAAAGAAATTTATAATTTATTCAATCTCTTATTAAAAGAGTTATTAATATTTTTCAAATGAATACCTGACAGTGGTGGAAAACTGTTGAAATTTGGATAGATTAATAGTTACATATGCGAGCTTCAGAATAGCTTCTGAACATGTTGGGTTGTAATTTGGTATACAATAAAAGGCAGCGGGGAACTGAACCGCCTCCCAAAAAAAGGTATTTAATATTAAATCGTCGTTTTCCCATCACAGAAAAATAGTGTATTATACAATGGAAAAAATTAGATTTTAGCTCTCGGTAATTTATCTTACCTCGAGCTAAAATCTAATACTTTTTTCCCTTGTATGATACACTATTTTTCTGTGATGGGGAATCGACGATTTAATATTAAATACCTTTTTTTTGGGAGGCGGTTCAGTTCCCCGCTGCCTTTTATTGTATACCAAATTACAACCCAACATGTTCAGAAGCTATTCTGAAGCTCGCATATGTAACTATTAATCTATCCAAATTTCAACAGTTTTCCACCACTGTCAGGTATTCATTTGAAAAATATTAATAACTCTTTTAATAAGAGATTGAATAAATTATAAATTTCTTTACATGTATGTATATATCACTCTGATTATCTTAGCATTACATGTTTGCAATATACCTGTATAATGTTTGTCTATCTATAATTAATTTTGTTTTATAATTAGTGTAATAATTCACAATATATGTACGTATAAATAAAAAGATATGAGGCTATTCGTCAATTTGTTGGCATTTGCGGCAATTTCCTAAAGCAGGCGGAGGGTTCTTAGACAGAAGAATGACTTGTTGAACATTAGAATTATGAGGTTTATATCCGAAATTGAAAAAATCAAAATCCGATTTAGAGAGTATGCGTTGGTGATAAATATTGCTAAAATAAATATATAAAAATGTTATAAATAAATATATCTTGTATACATTAATAAATAAAGAGAATATGTATACTTCCTATTTTTCATTTTAAACATCCCCATATTTATGAATAAAATTCATCTATTAGGAACCTCTAATAATGATGCATTATATATACGAAGCGATGGGACTAAAAATAATGACGGTCAGCAAATGACTACCTGTCTACCTACCCTATGTATGTATGCGAAGGGCTGTATCCGCCGTAGTAGTTTGCACATAAGCGCGGTGACTATATACATACGTATGTGAGAAATGTATTTGTATGGACGCGACGACTTTACTATCCATATATAAGACACTCTATTCGGGCAGGTGATGTAAATTCAAATTCACACATGTGTAATTAGAAATATTTATCTTTCTCTACTCAAATTTGTGTTATTCATTGTGTATTCCAATACTGAATAATATTTATTGTATATTTAACTAAAATACTCTTGTTTTACGAAATATTTTTAGGTATTTTTGCGTCATTAGCATTTAATTTACAGCTGCTGGGAGGTTGTGTCGTTTTCTAATGGGTTTGTTGATTGTGACAGGTTTATTGGTATTCATTCCTTTGTCGGTATGATGGGGTTGTGATCTGCTCGGACTAAGTGGAATTTCAATTATGTTGAAGACATCTCCAGATACATAAAGTGCGTTTCTTTGTTAGAACGTTGGAATTGGTTAAATCAATCTTTTTTGTTAATTTGCTGACTGATATGTGGGGGTTCCTATAATTGGTGAAACTAAATTTGTTCTTAATTTATCTACTAAATATGTATATATATCGCATTCTTCCCTAAGGGTTCATTATGTAAATAATTCTTACGGTACGGGGTGTAATCAGTTATTTGACCAATGCCGAGTTTTAGGGCTTTTTGTCTGGAACGGATGTCGGTAATTTGCTTTTATGGTATTGAAAGTTTTGATACTTGGTTATATTTTTTTAATTTAATGCTAATCGTCTATCGTTAAAGGGTCCTAGTTTTAATTGGGTTGGCAATTGTTTGGATGTTTATGATGATAATAAAAAAAATCGTTTGAAGATGTTGAGAAGATTGTTTTAGGTAATCCTGTGTTTTCTTTATCCATTTCCAGTGAGAATTTTTTTCGTTTAAGGTCATTAGTGGGGGTTGGTTATATATAGATGTGTAGTAGATCATTTTATATTAGTTTTGATAGTGTGCCTCGAAGTAGATTTTGTTTTTCCCCTGCATCTTTTATTGTTGGCTATTAATTGTGTTTATTTAGTTTGTTTATTTTTGTGAGTGGTATTTTAATATCAAATAATTTTTGTTGATGTTTAAAGATGGTTGGGGGTGTAGAATTTAATATTGATTAATTTTTGTTTAAGGTGATGGATGATCAAAATTCAGATTCAACATTAACTTTGCCGTCTGTTGATACAGACAATGGTTATGAATCTCGTGGTTCGGGTGACATTGTGGTTGATGTGTACCGAGATGACGAATATGGACCACATCAATTGATACCTATTAATAATATGTGCGTGATTGCTGCTGGCTTCGTGCGAGTGCATGAAGGGGGTGATGATATATTATGCACGATGTGCTATTATTCTGCACCTCTGCGGGAAATATATCGACACAGGGTGCTGAGCCATTTTGTGCTTAATTTACTCATGATAGGTGAGTTTTATGAAAAAAAAAGGGATGTAAAATATTATTCGGTATATATTTTTTTTTAAGAATATGAAATAATCAGATGCGAGCGATGTTCTGAAAGGATTAGTTTGGTGATCCCCCCGATACTTTGCCCAATCTGTCACCCGCATTAGGTATGTGAAACTAATTGTATTCCTATAATTGCGGTCGAAAAAGATATTCAAACATATACCATATAAGATAAAATTCTTGATAGGATTGTGTTTCTTCTTTCAGTTAACCTGATGGGGTTAGTTCTGAAGCATGTCGGAATGGCGACTGATATTTACATGCAAAATGGTTTGGATTGTGTATAACAAAACACAGCTATAAAAGGTAGAAACATTTTGAAATAGTATATATTTATTTTAGTTTTAATATTTATCTGTTGTGAGACTTAGTATGTTTTCTTTCTCACCCTTTTCAAATATTATAAGAAAGTAAACTAAATCAATTTAAGAATTTATGTTATTTAAAAATTGAGATTAAGCAAGGAAATCTGTTGTAAATGAGGGAATTAATAATAATTTTTGCCTTAAATATTGATAAATAGTGGGCTATCTGTTGTAAATGGAAATAACTAATAATTTTTGTCTTAAATAGTAGGCTTACCAAACATGAATTAGTTTTTATTAGGCATAAACTATGTTTTTGTGTAAAAACCTCTAAATTTCATATTAAAAGCCGCTCGTCAAGCATATTTCTTCTAATGATAGTACAAAAAAACATGAACTGTAAAAAGATAGTATATATTTTATCTGTTGTGAGACTTAGTATGTTTTCTTTCTCACTCCACAAATACCGCAAATAAAATTGCGGTGGAGGGTATTCACATGCTGCTTCATGTTGTCGCGCCGGGTGAAGGATTTTCCGCAAATGATGCAATTCATTCTATGAAAAACAAATTAAAAATAATTTATATTGGGCTTACCAAACATGATTTTTCAAATGTTTTAAGTGTATTGCATTGAATTTTGTGTAATTTCAATATTAAATAATTGAAAACGAGTATTTATTATACTACTGTTGTTCAGTGGTTAATATTTAATGAAAAGTATATTTCTTGTAATGATATAAAAACTATTGGTAAATACAATGTCATCCAAATAAAATAGAATTTATAATAATGTTTCGTGATAGGTTTTGCTATTTTTCTCAAATTATAAAGTGCTTTAAAATGTAATACATTCGCTGTTGTACAAAAATGCATGATGTGTGAAAAGATGGACTCATTTTATGAATTTATGTTAATTGAAATTGATATTAAACATGGGGTATCTGTAAATGTAAAAATGATGATAATTTTTAACTCTTAAATATTGATAAATAGCTTGGCAAACATCAATTTTTCAATTGTTTTTAAGCGATGAACAAGTATATATTTATTATTTTGCAAATCTTTTGGTTAGAACGTTAATACTGTCTTTATATTAGTTTTTTTGTGTATACTGCTGTTGTTCGGTGGTTAATATTTAATGAAAAGCATATTTCTTGTAATGATATAAAAACTATTTGTAAATACAATGTCATCCAAATAAGATAGAATTCCATGTTTTTAAAATGTGATTTATAATAATGTTTCGTGTGAAGCGTACCTTATTTAATGTTTTTATTCTCTTTTTTAATACTATGTGCACATTGTGTTTCAAAATTAGTTTTATTAGGCATAAACTATGTTTTTGTGTAAAAAACCCCTAAATTTCATATTAAAAGCTGTACCTCAGGCATATTTCTTCTAATGACAGTACTAAACATGAAGTGTAAAAAGATAGTACATATTTTATCTGTTGTGGGACTTAGTATGTTTTCTTTTTCAACCTTTTTTAAATATTATAAGAAAGTTAACTAAATCAATTTAAGAATTTATGTTATTTAAAATTGGGATTAAGCTGGGGTATCTCTAAAATGGAAATATTTAATGCTATGGCTATTTTTCATATGTATAGTGTTTTGTCAAAAAGTTTTGATTGCTGAAAAAAAGTGGGTAATAAAAATTTTGATAGACCATGTATCTCAGCTCTATCGTTTTACTGCATTGTTATATTGCACTATATGGATCATCTCGAGAACATTCCTTGCCTTTGCATTTGATTGTTTTGTTTAAATTTTGATATTTGTGAAATTGAAAGTATGGTTGAGGTTTGTTTGATGTGTGTAGTTGTTTTATTTTTAATAAATTGTTTTCTTAAAAATATGTTGTTCCTTTTTATTTTATAATATAGATATATTAAATAAGGTGACTATCAAGTTTTTTTGTGTATACTGCTGTTGTTCAGTGGTTAATATTTAATGAAAAGCATATTTCTTGTAATGATATAAAACTATTTGTAAATACAATGTCATCTAAATAAAATAGAATTCCATGTTTTTAAAATGTGATTTATAATAATGTTTCGTGTGAAGCGTACCTTGTTTAATGTTTTTATTCTCTTTTTTAATACTATGTGCACATTATGTTTCAAAATTAGTTTTATTAGGCATAAACTATGTTTTTGTGTAAAAAACCCCTAAATTTCATATTAAAAGCTGTACCTCAGGCATATTTCTTCTAATGACAGTACTAAACATGAAGTGTGAAAAGATAGTACATATTTTATCTGTTGTGGGACTTAGTATGTTTTCTTTTTCAACCTTTTTTAAATATTATAAGAAAGTTAACTAAATCAATTTAAGAATTTATGTTATTTAAAATTGGGATTAAACTGGGGTATCTCTAAAATGGAAATATTTAATGCTGTGGCTATTTTTCATATGTATAGTGTTTTGTCAAAAGTTTTGATTGCTGAAGAAAAGTGGGTAATAAAAATTTTTTGATAGACCATGTATCTCACCTCTATCGTTTTACTGCATTGTTATATTGCACTATATGGATCATCTCGAGAACATTCCTTGCCTTTGCATTTGATTGTTTTGTTTAAATTTTGATATTTGTGAAATTGAAAGTATGGTTGAGGTTTGTTTGATGTGTGCAGTTGTTTTATTTTTAATAACTTGTTTTCTTAAAAATATGTTGGTCCTTTTTATTTTATAATATAGATATATTAAATAAGGTGACTAACACAGCGGTGTCGACTTATTTCTTGTAGTGATATATATAAAAGTATGTATGTATACTTATGGATGAAAATAATTATTATAAGTCTATCAATTTATTCATATGAGGATTAGAGTGTCTATGTATTTATGTATGTGGTATTAAATATCTAGGTCTTCTATGAAGAGAGGTAGATATAGGAAGGGTTTTGATTGCTATATATCTTTTACCTATGGATTTATATGTCATAATTGTTTATCGTTGTAATTCGTTTAATGTTTTTTCCCTATGATTGATATGCTACATATTAGCCATAATTCACCTACAAAATGTGGTTATTATTTTTTAATAAATTGTTTTTCTTAAAATATGTTGTTCCTTTTTATTTTATGATATAGATATATTAAATAAGGCTACTATCATAGAGGTGTTGATAGCGATCAAACGTTGTGGTTTCCATTAGAAAACGTGTTTAGATCTGTTAGAAATATGCTGGTAAGCTCGATATCAAGCTTTTTGACTGTTAGGCTGCACAAATACATTTCATTTATGTGTCTATCACTGAATGTATGATTTGAATGTATTGTTTTGGAATGATGGCTTTTAAAGAGAATGATTTGATAGTGGTTTTAATAGATTGATGCTTGATGTCACCGAAGTTTATTAGATTTTTGGCGGCCATCTTGCTTTTCTAAAAATCCCTACTTTGAAACGTCCTGTATATTCATACTTGGTTGCTATGTTATCCAGTATCATACTGTATATTTATTTTATGATTTTGAGATGGTATGCTGATGTCAAATATAAATCCTCGGTGGTGGTGTTTGAAAGTATGTTGGGTTTGAGCTAGATGTATCTTCCTAAGTTGATCTGGTGTTGTGGCGTTTTGAAACTATGTTGGGTTGTTGTTGTGATGCGTGATACGGAGTTGGGTATTTTATAGAAGTTGAGTTTATATTTTGATCGATGATATTGATAGTCAGCCATTTCGCCTGACGTCACCTTAGTTTATTAGATTTTCTGGTGGCCATCTTGGATTCGCCATCTTGCTTTTCTAAAATCCCTAGCTTTGAAACGTCCTGTATATTCATACTTGGTTGCTATGTTATCCAGTATCATACTGTATATTTATTTTATGATTTTGAGATGGTATGCTGATGTCAGATATAAATCCTCGGTGGTGGTGTTTGAAAGTATGTTGGGTTTGAGCTAGATGTATCTTCCTAAGTTGATCTGGTGTTGGGTTGTTGTTGTGATGTGTGATACGGAGTTGGGTATTTTATAGAAGTTGAGTTTATATTTTGATCGATCATATTGATAGTCGGCCATTTCGCCTGACGTCACCTTAGTTTATTAGATTTTTGGCAGCCATCTTGGATTCGCCATCTTGCTTTTCTAAAAATCCCTACCTTTGAAACGTCCTGTATATTCATACTTGGTTGCTATCTCGTCCAGTAGCATACTGTATATTTATTTTATAATTTTGAAATGGTATGCCGATCTTAGATGTACAGTTTATATTTTTATCGATCATATTGGTAGTCGGCTATTTCGCCTGACGTCACCTTAGTTTATTAGATTTTTGGGGGCCATCTTGGATTCGCCATCTTGCTTTCCTAAAAATCCCTACCTTTGAAACGTCCTGTATATTCATACTTGGTTGCTATCTCGTCCAGTAGCATACTGTATATTTATTTTATAATTTTGAAATGGTATGCCGATCTTAGATGTAAAGTTTATATTTTTATCGACCATCTTGATGGTATGAAGCTTGGAGATATTGTTAATTTAAAATAATATTGTTAATTTATAAATAATAATAAATAAATTGTTTTTTCTTAAAAAATATATTGTTTGTTTTATTTTATTTTATAAGTAAGATATACATTTCAAGCATGCGGCTATCACAGAAGCAGACAGCCGTTGCGGTTTCCGCTGGAAACATGTTTAGACCTGTTTAAAGTACATTGAGAAGCGCGATAGCAAGCCTGGTAATTTATTCAGGAATTCTCTAGAAGCAAAGACCATCTTGATGGTCCGCCATTTTGTCTGACGTCACCTTAGTTTGGCTAGTGACCGTGAGAGGATGCTGCATTAGTTAGGTAGGCAATCATGAGAGATGCCATTTCTTGGTTAGTGGCTGTGAGAGGGCGTCACATTGGGTTGGTAATGATGAAATCTGCCATTTCTTAGTTTGGTTAGTGGCCGTCAGAGGGCGCCACATTGGGTTGGTAATGATGAAATCTGCAATTTTTAGTTGGGTTGGTAATGATGAAATCTGCAATTTTTAGTTGGGTTGGTAATGGTGAAATCTGCAATTTTTAGTTGGGTTGGTAATGATGAAATCTGCAATTTTAGTTGGGTTGGTTATGATGAAATCTGCAATTTTTAGTTGGGTTGGCGACCGCGAGGGGGCGCCACATCAGTTGGGTTGGCAGAGGGCGCCACTAGGGCGAGGGGGGTGAGGGGGAGCTGGGTGAGAGGGGGAGGAGGTCCCAGAACTGTCCAAAGCACCCTACTATTACGCTTCACCCTCCCAAGATTTTGCAACTTACCACTAAATTTGTGGCTACATCATGGCTCATCAAAATCCACATCATTGCTAAATGGAACGTAATCGCTCTCTGATGTTATATATTCTTCGTCACTACTCTCCATCAAATCTGAAAAAAAAATATTATGACACAGATTAGCTTACTTGATTGATTTTTACAGACTTAAGGCACTTACTTTTACTACTGCGAATGGTATTCTTCCGCGACGAAATTCCACTGGTACTGGGGTTATATAAATGACAGGATACATCTGCTTTTTCGATATTTTCTTGAGTTAGTGATCCTGTGTCGATATCTAAGTCTGCTTTATTATAAGGAGTTACGTCTAAACTCGAAGATAGATCCGATATTATCCCTAAGTAATAATATTTGTAACATAAATGTTCACTGCAGTATACAAGTTAAATTACTTACTGTTATTTGAAGAGTCCGAGTTTTGATTATTTAATACTTGTACTAATTCCAGCATTTGTTTACCTCTACTTCCCATCGTGATATGTTTAATATTTCTGTCAAAAACCGATTTTTTACATGAACTATTGCGTAAACACTGTCGAATGAATGTAACACAGGCTGAATATAACCTCAAAATTTCACAAGATACATACATGACATTTCACTATTAACCTGCACCCTTCGATTTTTTAGTGAATAAAGGTGTCATGTAACAAAAATGTGACATAACACTTTTATCCACTGAATAATGTCTACAGAATGTGCGACATGACACCTTTATCACCCGAAAACTATCAGATAATAAAGTAAATATGGAATCCGTGTTTATTGAAGGTTAAATTTACACCAGAGATGCCCAAAAAATGCATTAATTCATTTTGTGAAAAAATGTGACATGACACCTTTATCCACTTATGTCTTCAATTCAGAACATATATATAGAGTCTAACGTTTCCTTAGGAATTGTGATGCACATTACTTGTTTGAGGTCTATCAACTCAGTTCCTCTGGTGAGTTACTCCACGTATTTCCATTCTTGCCTTACTCTAAACTGTTGTTCCGCTTTGTCTACTTAGTCATCCTTTTCCACGCATCTCGGTCCTGGATCCTGCTCCTCAAATCCCGTATCTTCAGTTGTTTAATATCCCTAATTCTACTTGTGTTTGGTTTCCATGTCGTGATTTTCTTTACTTCCCTGTTGTTTTTCATTCTTATTATGTGGGCATACACCATCGGAGTTTTTGTACTTTTATGTACTTTACGATATCTTCTCCATTCAAGTTGTTTTCTATTTCGAAGTTCATTAGCCTCTTGTATTCTCCATCTGCCACGTTCTTCGAAGCATATATTTTTCTTACGATTTTCCTCTCAAACCTTCTCAGTTTTTCCTGTTGCACATTCGCCAGGTTCATTGTCTCTGCCCCATAAGTCACTACTGGTCGGTTTGCTGCCCTGAATATACTCATTTTTGTATTTATGCTTACCCTCTTACTTTTCAGTATGTTTTTGTATTTATAATAAGCTCTATGTCCTCCCTGCGCTTTATGATCTATCTCTATGTTTCTGTCAATCTCACTGTTTATTATTACTCCTAAATACTTAAAGTTTTCAACTATTTCAAAATCATAATTTCCTATTTTTACTTCCTTGGTTGTTTTATCTCTATTTCCTCTACTTATCTACCTTTTATTTACTTTTTATTGGTTTATTGTTACGCCTCTTTTTTGCTGCTTGACCAATTTTTTGAAGTTTTTCTTGTCTCTCACTAGTATATATATAGCGAGATCGTTTGCGTACGTAATTACTTATATGGTCTACTTGATTATTCTTCAATGGAAATTGCATTCCTTGACCACTGCATCCAGTGCTAAAATAAGCAAAGTGATTGATAGTCCGTTACCCTGTCTTACCCTTAGGTTAATTTCGAAGTATTCAGTTGCACCTTCGTTCGTCATTACTGCTGCTTTTAACTGTTTCATCGTCATTTCTGTCAATCTCATTAGTATTCTTGGTATTTTTATTTCCGTCATCGCTTTTATTATCTGCTCTCGCTTCAGACTATCAACTGCTTGCTTAAAGTATATACTATTTGTAACCCGATACCTATATTCATAGAACTTCTCAGTTATTTGACTCACTATGTGTGCGTCTATGGTGGATCGTCCCCTTCTGAAGCCGTATTAGTAATCTCCCATTTGCGTTTCAGTGTACTTCATTAGTTTTTTTATTTACTGGCGTGGCTAGAATCATATAAGCAACGTTAAGCAGAATAATTTTTCTATAATTTGCTCATGCTTTTGGACTTTATTTCTTGTATATTGTCACTATTATTCCTTTTTCCCACTTACTTGGCATCCTTTCTTTTTTCCAAATTTGGATTAATAGTTTAAATACCCTTTGCCTTAATAGCTCTCCACCATACCTTATCAACTCGTTGACAATATTATCTCTTCCAACAGTTTTCTCCATTTTAAGCTGGCTATTACTTCGTTGAATTCTTCTTCTGTGTTATTTTCTAGGTTATCAGTTTCTGTCACCATATCCCTGTCTGTTAATAATTCCTTAAAATGATTTCTCTATTCCATGCCGCTTAGTTCTATTATATGTCTTTTCATATTGTTTACTCCCGAGAAAACTTTTAATTCACTCTTTGTTGTTGTACACTCTGTATATAATATTTGCATTAATCTTGGAACCGGAGCCTTGCTTGAATTGCATGTACCACATCTGCTCTTTGTTAGATTGTAAATTGTTCCCAATATGCACTCAACTTTTTCTTTATGGTACCTTATTTTGATACTTTATGTTACTCACCGAAACGAAAGGTCCACTTGACCTAGCCTTGTAATAAATCTTTTTAAGCATTTAGAAATATTTAAATATAATTCAAATTTTATGTATTTTAGTTTACTCAACTCTTTGTGGCAATAAATCATTATTTGTTTTCTAAAGGCTATATGACATGGGTTAGCAAGAAATTGTATTTTTATTTTACTTCTTAGAAACCTCAGTTAAATATCATGGGAACTCTTCTTGCAAGAAAAATTCATATTTGAAATCAGTTCGTTAAGATACCTCTAATCATTAACAAAGGCTCCGCATTTTCTGTAAAACCAATTCAACAATACAGTTTGTAGTGCGTAATTTCTTTCTATAATATTATTAGTGTGATACATGTTTATTTTAATAATTAAAAATTTATGTTAAACTTATGCATTTATCATTTTGATGAGCTATCTTCGACAAATATACAAAGTTTTGTAAGTTTGTGTCTTTTAATCCAACTAACTGTCGCCGATCAATTAACAAATAGAGCCTATACGGCCCTACAACCCATGGGTGGCGAGCTCATGAACATACCGCATTTGGCATAACAAGTTATCAGCGTCAAATAGTGCTACTGTTCGCGACAACACATATTTTGTATTTTGATGTGTTTATATAGTTTCGTGTTATTTTTATTATCATTCTCAATTGTATCTATTGCTTCCTCCAACCATCTTGTCCTTATGGATTTTATTAATTTCGTGCTATCTTTTCTGATTTCTTCGTATGTCTTCATTTCCTATTCTCAACCATTTTATTCTGGTGACCTTCTTGTTCTGTAATATTTTCTTGCAGTGTTAATTAAACCTTTCTTTTACTTTAGCTTTATCTTTTTTGCCTGAAACTTTGTCCGCCGCGTCTTCAATACCTCTTTTTACTTTCTTATACGTAGTATAAGGAAGTATTGTGATGATGAAAATTTTCGACCTCGAGATTTTTGCAGATGTCCACGTTTTGAAGTCCCCTGATACCGAAAAAGTGGTTTTTAAAAAATGTCTCTCTCTCTCTCTCTCACTCTCTCTCTCTCTCTCTCTCCCTCTCTCTCTCTCTCTCTCTCTCTCTGTCTGTGTGTGTCTGTGTGTGTGTGACCACGATAGCGGTCGAACCGCTGTAGATATCAATTCCAAATTTTGTATTTACCTGTATAATCTCCCTTTTGAGATCTGATTAGTTTTTCAATAAAATCGGTAGACCGGAAGTAGCAGTTTACTTCAGCAAAAAAATCAAATTTTGCCAATATTTCGTCAACTACTAAGTTTAAACAAATTTATAAGAATTCATATATACTTAAAATTAAAATTGAGAACAATTTTATTTAAAAAGTTTTTCGAAATTCCTACCGGAAGTAGGTCTTTTACTCTTATCGAAAATCAGTTTTTTGCGAATATTTCGCAAGTCATGCTTTTTAGACAAGTACGTTACGAGTATAAAAGTATTTAAAACATAATTTTCAATATCTTTTGTATAAAAAAAATATCAAAATTCAGACCGGAAGTACCACTTTTACCCTTATCGAATAGCGATTTTTTGCAAATATGTCGTAAGTTATGCATTCTATATATATTTATCAAGAGTACAAAAGTATTTAGAACTGGATTTTCAATATTTTTTTTATATATGAAATTTCAAAATTCGGACCGGAAGTAGCACTTTTACTCTTAGCGATGAGCACTTTTTTGATAATATCTTGCAAAGTATGCATTCTATAGAGATTTATTAAGAGAATAGAAGTACTTAGAATAGGATTTTGAATAATTTTTGTAAAAAAAATTCTTAAAATTCTGTAATTCGAAACGCTTATACGTATAAGAAAGTCGTGTGGTGGCCACACCTCATTTTTTCCGAAACATAACAACTGTAATTCAAACGTATGCAAAATTATGTCATCAAGTATGCTTATAAAATTACAAACGTCAGAATTTCTTTATTTACCTGCATAGTTAATACCAGTTATCGTAGTTACTACGAACTGTTTGCATTGTATTTCAGTGGGTATTCTTTAAATTTGGTGAAAATGAATGAATTTTAAAGACAATTGTGTTCTTTGTCGGATATAGCAATGACAAGGAATACATATAAGATTATTGCCTTGTATGCATCTGCTTTATACAAATGCTATAATTTGCTAACTACAGCTGCAAATGAAGAAGTAACTTGTCCTATATGCAAAGAAATATTAAGTGGAAGTGAATATGCTAAGAGAATAATTTACAACGAATTGTTGTATGTGCTAATAAAGGGAAAGATTGGACTACGTTGGCTACAGCATTAGAAATAAAGTATAAAACAGCGTTTCACTGGGGTCGTTTGGACGGACAAGAAATGTTACTAAAAAGATGTAAAAAATCCAGGTCATTAATTGTAAACCAAATTGATCAAATTATTTCATGGTTAGAAAAAGATTGTACATTAACGCTCAAGCAAATTTAAAACAAAGTATTCAGAGAATTTCATGAAGATATGTCTATTTCTACTGTGGGAAATTACTTAGAAGAAAGGTTGCTAATTTCAAAAAGTGTACATATTGTGCGTTTGAATATGAACAATAATGAGAATAAGAACAAAGCGCTCACATTATACAGAGTGTCCAGAAACTCTCCTGACAAACGAAGACCGGAGATTCCTCAGATAATTTTAAGACAATTTAACCCAATTCACCCTAGTCCGAAAATGCTTCCTAAAGTCATAGGCGTCCGTTTTGTGTAGGTAAACGGTTATTTTAACGCATAACTTTTTTGTCTTTAACTTTGAAGCATTTGTGACACTAGATTATTAAATTTTCAGGTATTCTAGTACTAAAAGGTACTCTTACTTTAAGTAGGTAGGATACACCGTTTTCTAGAAAAATCGATTTGAAAATTTTTCGTTTTTTCGTCATTAAAATTCAATTTATTATTTTTTGCACTAGTTCGCTCTGAACTGCCAACAGAAATAAAACCTACGTTTTTAATTGTCAAATTGTTGTCAGTTCGCGAAGTTGAAATGACGAAAGATGAAATGACGAAAAAACGAAAAATTTTCAAATCGATTTTTCTAGAAAACGGTGTATCCTACCGACTTAAAGTAAGAGTACCTTTTAGTACTAGAATACCTGAAAATTTAATAATCTAGTGTCACAAATGCTTAAAAGTTAAAAACAAAAAAGTTATGCGTTAAAATAACCGTTTACCTTCCCAAAACGGGCGCCTATGACCGGTACTAGAAATTCGCAATTGATGGAATCGATTCATCTCTGGAGGATAAATAAGCATACCAGTTTTTGTTTTTCTAAATAGAAGCGTTCGGGAGATATTAAAAAAAACTAATTACAAGGCGCCATCTTCAAAGAGTTCTAGCTCCCTAAGGAAGCATTTTCGGACTAGGGTGAATTGGGTTAAATTGTCTTAAAATTATCTGAGGAATCTCCGGTCTTCGTTTGTCAGGAGAGTTTCTGGGCACCCTGTATAAACATTCTAAACCAATACATCAAGCAGGAAAACAAACAGTTAGGATGGACGAGATAAACTTTAATCTATTTTGCCGTAGAACACGCGGTTGCTCGAAAGTTGGTAATAGAGCAGTAGAACTTCTTCCTGCATCGAGAGGTCTGAACGTGCATCATGCAGAAGCGATTTCTGCGGTTGGAATCATTTCTATAGAGCGTCGTCGGGGTTCTTTTACAGCAGAATGGCTAATTATTGGTTAACTACAATTTTTCAGCAGTGGCAAGACATGGGTACTCAACTAACAGACTTAATGGTCTAGTGACATGCTCATTATCACAATAAAATCTGCAGTTAATACCTAAAAACTTGTCCAATTTATTTCTTAGCTGTCTAAAATTTGGTATTCGTATTTGAATGTATAAAAAAAATAATTGGAGCGTTTTTTATATGTGCTTGTTCATCCACCCTGGAGATCAATCATCGTTAATATTTATGGATAGATACTCCAATCTTCGCATCTCGTTTGTAGATGGATTATATCGCGGAATTTTCAAATTTCTGATAAGAATCGAGCATTAGTTGTCATGATAAATTAAGAAGACACAATAATATATCGTCGAGATAGGTATATATTTTTTGTTAGAAATTACTTACAAGAGATAATATTGTCTGATAATATATCGCAATGTTTGTTTATGATATAGATTATTTGGTATACATATTTAATACGGGATGTCTTATTTAGTAGAGCATATTTGTAGTATTTGTTTTCTTGTGAATATTAATCCTCATGATACAATAGACTGCCATGCAAAAGCTAAAGCTACATACTTTTTTGTGATTATTGTTTATAAAAAAATTGCCGTAGTTAAGAAGCGTTATACAACACCCCCCATCAGTTTGTTGTAGACCAATAATTATAAGACAATCATTTTCTTTTCTCTGGAAATGGGGAAGTCCAATCTTTTGAAGGTTCTTTGCAATGCCATCTTCCTGAATATTCTTATTAACCCTGTTAATTGTTGATTGACTATGGGCTGATTCGGATACTTTTCTCTAAAAGGTTGAAACACTTCTTGATGTGTTCTAGCTCTATCGCCATGACCAATCATTAATAAGCAAAATAGTTTGAAAAGGTAAATTATTCTAATTTAGAAAAGGAAATAACACTATTATAACGCTAAAAAATTATTTTATTTTGACAATTATAATGTTTTTTGTTTTAGGCTCCGCCGCGCCGGTAACTAAATTGATTTTGTCAATGTAATGGATTTTTAATATTTGAACTTCAAAAGTCTTTTACCAATTTTTTTTCAAATTTAACCTATTAAAAATGTTATACTGTTGGATAGGGAATTGAAAGTGCTTACTATCGAAATCAAAACAATTATTGGTTGTCATTTAAAAAAATAATAGGTGACGTCATAAAATGAACAACAAATTACATAAGAAACTGAAAATGCAATGAAAATACATATTCCCCTCTGTTAAAATTAGAGAGCGGAATCGAGCGAGCTAAACTACCACGGAGCCACAACCGTTGAAAGAAATAATGGAAACAACTGCGTGTTGTTTAGATTATATCTGAATAGCACTAATTTATAGGGCGAACTGCAACATCTGTTTACGCCAGAGAATCAGAGAAAAAACTGCCATAAAATAAGGAATTTTATGAATAAAATCCTTTCTTCATCGGCGTGGGTACAAGGGTTACGGGTTTTTAAAATTTGTTATATTTACCTTATATTTCGCAATATAATATGTATGTTTCAATAACATACGCGTACATTTTTCGTTATCATTTATTTAGATCTAGAACGTTGTTTATGTTACTTTTTCTGAGACAAAAATTAATTGTCAGTGATTCCGAAATTTATTGCAAAGTCTGTAAAACCATCCAAAATGAAAAAATGGGACATTGTTATGGTGTCGTCGAAAAGCTTATGGAACCATATCTGAACAAGGGACATATTATTTTTCTTGATAATTTTTACACGAGTGTTCCTCTTGCCGAATCTATGCTAGAAAAAAACACACATATTGTGGACACTCTTAGAAAAAACAGAAAAGGTAATCCAAAAGATGTTGTAACAAAAAAGTTACCTAGAGGAGGAACAATATGGAGACGAAAACGTAGAGTTGTAGTGGGAAAATGGCGCGACAAGAGAGACGTTCTGATGATTTCCACTTGTCATAAATTTTCTATGGTGGAAACGACGAATAGAAGAGGTACAGATGTTTTAAATCCAAACATCATAGCTGACTACAACAAGTATATGTCAGGGATAGACAGAGCCGACCAAATATTGTCGTACTACACAACACCACGCAAAACCATAAGATGGTATTTGAAATTATTTTTTCATCTTCTGGACATTTGTATTTGGAACAGCAAATATATTTATGAGAAGAGCTCAAACAAGAAGATCAGTTATTTAGATTTCAGAGATGAAATAGTAACGTATCTTACTGAAGGAGTCAGGCCAAGCACTTCTCGCAACTCCACTGAAAAACACTTTCCTAAAAAATTAGCCAAGATGATTCGGCGCCGCATGTGCCAGAGGCGGGATAAAAAACGTGTACAAACGTGGTTTGTTTGCAATTTATGTCGTGATGAGCAGAAAAAAGAAGTTGGCCTCTGTCCTGACAAATGTTTTGCTCAATATCATATGTAATTTGTTATTGTCAATTGATTTTTTTTTTGTTTTCTATGTTAGACATACCAAAAAATAAATATTTTTTTTTTACAGAATAGATCTTTTTTTACAATTTGAAATTTATAACTTTGTTACTTTTGCAATAAAAACTTAAAATTGGTATTCTACCTTATTTATTTACTAGTCTTTGACAATTTGCGTGTAATTTCACTAGGCTCAAATAAGAGCCAAGCAGTCTAGTTTGATAAATTATTACTAGAGAGCGGAATCGAGCGACCTAAACTACCACGGAGCCACAACCGTGAAAGGAAATAATGTAAACAACTGCGTGTTGTTTACATTATATCTGAATAGCACTAATTTATAGGGCGAACTGTAACATCTGTTTACTCCAGAGAATCAGAGAAAAAACTGCCATAAAATAAGGAATTTTATGAATAAAATCCTTTCTTCATCGGCGTAGGTACAAGGGTGACGAGTTTTTAAAATTTATTATATTTACCTTATATTTCGCAATATAATATGTATGTTTCAATAACATAGGCGTACATTTTTAGTTATCATTTATTTAGATCTAGAACGTTGTTTATGTTACTTTTTCTGAGATAAAAATTAATTGTCAGTGATTCCGAAATTTATTGCAAAGTCTGAAAAATATCGTCACTTAGCTTTGCTAAAACATACACAGAAATAGTTTTCATGCAGAGAATTTCGATAGTTTACAAAATTTCGGTACATGTTTTAAATGACGATGCTCGAAGTATTTCTGAGTGCAAGGAACTAACACAAATCCCAAATTTAAAAAATCAGTTGTTATTCCTTCAGGAACACTTTGGAAATTTGCCTAAACTAATGACATATTTTGAAAATCGAATCTCAAATTAAAAAATGAGGTGTGGCCACCACACGACTTTCTTATACGTATGAGCGTTTCAAAATATAGTATATTTTTTTTACACAAAAATTATTCAAAATCCTATTCTACGTACTTCTGTTCTCTTAATACATCGCTATAGAATGCATACTTAGCAAGATATTCGAAAAAAGGACTACTCCCTAAGAGTAAAAGTGTTACTTCCGGTCCGAATTTTGAAATTTCATATATTCAAAAAATATTGCAAATCTAGCACTAAATACTTTTGTATTCTTGATAAATACATATAGAATGCATAATTTACGACATATTCGCAAAAAATCGCTATTCGATAAGAGTAAAAGTGGTAATTCCGGTCTGAATTTTGAAATTGTTTTTATGCAAAAGATATTGAAAATTACGTTTTAAATACTTTTATACCCGTAACGTACCTGTCTAAAAAGCATGACATGCGAAATATTCGCAAAAAAACTGATTTTCGATAGGAGTAAAAGACCTACTTCCGGTAGCTGCTTCGAAAAACTTTTTAAATAAAATTGCGCTCAATTTTAATTTCAAGTACATATGAATTCTTTATAAATTTGTTTAAATTTAGTAGCTGACGAAATATTGGCAAAATTTAATTTTTTCACTGAAGTAAAATGCTACTTCCGGTCTACCGATTTTACTGAAAAACTACTCAGATCTCAAGAGCGAGATTAGACACGTAAATACAAAATTTGGAATTGATATCTACAGCGGTTATCGTGGTCACATAGAGACACACAGACATTTTTTAAAAACATCTTTTTCGGTGTCAGGGGACTTCAAAACGTGAACATCTGCAAAAATCTTGAAGTCGAAAATTTCACATTACTTCCCTATACTACGTATAAGAAAGTAAAAATGGATTAACCACATTAGATGTTTTTAATAGAAATCCAGGTTTAATAACATTGCGGCAATTGTGTATGCTAAATACGCTGAAATAAACGAATATTTCCATTACGTAAATATAACCAGTTGCGATGTAGAAAAGACGTTTTCTATCTACAAGGATGTACTTAATTCAAAGAGAACAAGTCTTACAGAAGAGAAAATGAGCAAATAGTAGGGTATTTTGTATTTTATAATCACCGGCCACTTGTTATTCAATTATATAAATAAAATTAAAACCTCTTTAAAAATACAATATTTCAATAGCGCGCCCATGGGCGATGAGTTATGACTCGCTCGATTCCGCTCCCTAGTTAAAGTCGCTATATTCCTTCGAGATTTTTTTTCAAAAAATGGATATTAACGTATACAAAATTCGAAACGCGTATACATATAGGAAAGTCGTGTGGTGCCCACAGCACATTTTTGCTTAGTGTTTATAGTAGAGCGCACCTAAGATACATTATTTTACCGACTTTTTGATGTTTAAAATATGTCACCGCCTAAATCTTAACCCGATTATGAAAAATATCAAAACAAACAAATAATATTTACGTATAGATGAATTATTGTTTAACATGTTTGTTTACCTTTCTTTAGATATTTCGGCACTTTAACACAGGTCTTATATTTTTATACATTTTGTTTAGTTTGTAAACAAACACGTTTAAGTTTCGTGATTGTATCGAAAACACATGTGTCTCCTCTATTGAACTTGTAACAATCGTCCGGAAACATGTCCCTGTTATCCCATACGAGTAAACTTTGTTATCGATCAATTGGTTCAGATGTTACACTTTAAAGAACACTTATTTTAGACTGTCTTTTCATCGTGCAACAGAAGACAACTTAATAGAGGTAGTCTGTTAAATTTTAGAAGAACTTTATTTTCATTAGGCCTTGGACATTTAGTTTTCCGAGCAAGTGTTTTGTTTTGAAAAACAATAAAGGATGAATAAGTTATATTTAATGTTTAAATCTTGAATAATGTATATTTTATCTAAATTTACATTAGAGTTATGTGAGTTTATTTGTTTCTATTTGATTGCTTTTGTAATACTTCAACAAGTAAGCGATCGAAGTAAAGTAACGGCTACAAAGAGGGTGTAAAGAAGGGAGGGCTAACTTAATCTCATCAAAAATGCTAAGAGAGTCACATTCAAAGTAAGCCATTATTTTGTAGGCAATAAAGTATTAGTTAAGAATGAAATAGGTAATAAGTTACAAGCATTATATAAAGGCCCTTATACCATTATTGAAAATAGGAACCCACCAAACGTAACAATAGATGTAGATAATAAACTAGTAGAAATACACAAAAATAGAATTAGCCTTACTATCAATGTGTCACTTACTGGATAATAAGAGCAATATTTGAGCATGTACAGATGAAAGAAAATAAACAACAGCAACGTTCTTTATTTTCTTTCCCCGGCGAAGGGAGGTGTAATAAGTATTGAGGGCAATATTTTACAATGTGTTATACATCGCGGAAATTGCCGCATATGTCCTCATATCTAGTGCATCTTCTTATCGGTGTTTTGTAAATAGAATAATACACAATAATAACATGTTTAATAAATAAAGTAAGTAGGTTGAAAAGGAGAGAGTTAGTATAATGAGTGTTAATAATTATAACGTTAGTTGAATATTCACCTGTTATATTAGTACACAATAAAGTTGTTAATAATGTAAGTTGTGTGTTGTTCTTACAAGTTAGTGTCGGGTCCTTATTGCACTTTACTTACTATAGTTTTCCAACTTTCATTAAAAGAGATGTGGATTTAAATTACTTTAGTGTTTAAGGCGGGTTCTCACTAGTCGACTTCATTGAGGAAAATAGTTGAATCGGTGTCACTGAAATAAAATAGTGCATTGTGAACATAAATTCAACGATATTCGTCAGTAATATTGAGTTTCAACAAAAGTGATAGGAATTTCTACTTTGGTCAAGTTTTGTTCTTCTGAAAAGTGTCGAATTTTAAATGAAGAGATAATCGTGAGTCAAACTTTCTGGAATTGTACCAGAAGAGGAGTGCATATGGTATATTCAAATTGAGGAATATAGAAATATAACAATGCGGGAAAAAAGTTACGATAAAATTCGTTCTGAAATGGAAATAGAAGTTCTGACTAAAAATGATATAAAAAGTAAAATAAAGAATATCCACACAACCTATAAATGTGAACTGAATAAAGTAGTAAAAGCAAATAAAGTGCGTCATGAACAGAAAATCTGTATAAACCGAAACTGTTTTCGTTCAAGCTGATGTATTTTTAAGAGGTGTATATATCACAAAAGAAAGTCTGGATCTTTTTTCTATGTAAAAAGGGAAAAAGAAGTTCTTCAAATTTCTCTTCGTCCATTTTTAAATGGCTTTTGTAGGTGTCAAAGTCATCTTTAGCCAATTCAGCTAACAGCTTTACTGAAGCATCTTCTTGTCTCTGTATCAAGATCCATGGTCTGACCCACCAACGTCGACGTTTTTTTACTTTCCTGTTTCTGACTACGTTTTATAAACATTTACACAAAATGCGAACACCAGCACGCACAATTTTCTTATTTGCTTAAACCTGACACTTTCTAGATTGAACATTCGATGCTCTAGAGGCATGTGAACGAATTTTAAGTTCAATTCTATATTCAGTGGCATAGATTCAGCGATATTGATCAATCAATACTCTTTCATCTTGTTTAATATAATAAGAACCTGAACATCTTTCATAGTCAAAAAAAGTACGTCTTAAAATCCTCAAAAATTAGCCTTTTAAATCTCAGCAATATATATTCGATACACTCCAAATGATATTCTTAAAATTCTAGGCATTTTTCATTCTTAATTTGGGGGGCAGTGATAGTTTTAATCCGCATAAGTATATTAATAATAATAATAATAATAATTATATATAATAAAAGCCGAGTAGTCAATGGCAACCAAACCCGGTCAAAATCGACGAAAATTGGGTACGCGGGGCGCAGAACTCCTCTCTGGATACGCGAAATTGAAAGCTGCCCTTTGGCGTGAAGTTACCGACGACCTTGAATTGTTCCTCGTCGGAGAGTTTTTCTTCCCAAGTGGAGCGTGTGCAGAGATATGGGCTTTTAAAGAGGAGCCTGCACTCGATGTTTTAACAGAAAAATGGATTACGTCATGACCGATTCCCAGGACAACCGATCAAAATCGTAAAAATGTCAGGTATGACAGGCACGCGCGAAAGAATTGTAAAAGTTTCACATTGACGAAGAAATTTCAGGCCGTCGAGGTTTAGAGTGCGGAAAGAGGATTGGAAACCAAAAGAGTGGACTTTTCCGCGACGATTGAGTGCACTGTCCACGTGCCAAATCTATCGCTGTCCAAGGTGCGATTCATTTAAAGCTTTTCTGCAGGGTAAAAAAATCTCGCGATGACGAGTTTGCGTGTCTTTAATGACTATATATATTCACGTTCATCCATCGGTTGTCAAGTTTAAATGTCAGAAGGCCGACAAATAAGGACATTACGTAGAAGTGTATTTTTAATTAAAACGTGGTACCTTTCAGATACGTATTATTGTTATTATTATCAATCGTTACTATTTCCTTTCTATATGAATATACGAACAAAATGCCGACGGATATGATAAAATAAACTTAAAGTGTATTGTCGCACGTAAGTACAATAATAAATATAACGATTTTGCTATCTTTTATGAAGATATATTAATAAATACAATGACACTCTATTCATTATATATGTCATCAAAATGTAAATTTCATACAACGAAGAACTTGAAGCAAGCTTAAATAAAGAAGAACCGTCTGAGTTTTGCCATTTGGGCCTGTCAAATTACGTTAGATGCACACGAATTATACAAAACCTAAATGTCAACAGAATGTTGGAAATGTATCAGTGTTCAAGTTATAATTATATAAATTTAAGCCATTTTACGAATGGGATCATTTAATAACATTTCTCATCGATCTCTCTACATACAAATAATAGGGCGATTTTTCTTTATTTGTCAGATGTGTTCGAAGCACTTCGAAATAAAATAAATACATCAAATAAGATTCCCATAAGCATGTATGTCATTTCGTTTACCAATTCAGTTATAAAAGCAAGTATTTAAAGTGTGCGACTGCTGGTTGGCACCAACTAATCAGAAGTACATTTTTGGTTAAATGGTACGACAGTGTCTAGCATCAACCGTATAGGAGCTAGCAAGATTTTCGATTGCGTTTTAGAAAGTATATTACTAAAGCGTAATATGAAAATTAATTAATTCTCTCAATGACCTGTAAGTTTAAAACATGTTTTATTAAGTTAGCCTGACATTTCGTTCTCACAAGTTTATGTGTGAACAAATACAGTTCAACGAACTATTGTCACGATGACAGGTGGAACGACAATTTTGGTTAAACATCTTGATGTCAGCTCTCTGACTTTTCATTGTCATAGGTATGTGTCATCGAAATATCGTTACGATGACAGTCTGTCAGAAAATTTGAATTATACACTATTTCAATCGTAAACTTGACACAAAGCGTAGTACCAATTTTATAGAACCAATAACGTGAAACAACATTCAATTAATTTTTTTTTTTGATCTGTCGACGTTCACCATGGACTAGATGTACACAACTGATACAAAACCTGAATGTCAATAAAAAAATTTTAAATATCAGCGTTCATTAAATTATATAGGAATATTGTTCGCTTTGTGGGCAAAGTCTTAATAAATAAATTCATTTGCCACCATAATGTATAATCCATTTCTAGAGATATTTCTTTAAATTTAATCTTCATTCATTACAATAGCAAAGTTAACTACATAATTATTCTCCACTGTCATTCATTCATATAGAAATTAAAATACCGTAAATAGTATAGGTAATAGTGAATAGGTACAACCTAACCAACTAAAAAGAAGAAGCGTATGCGGTATCATAAAAATTAAATTAACATTATGAATGACATAGGTACTCCGAAAATTTTATGTATTATGGTTAGAGTTGTTGCCGATATGCCATACGATTTTTTAACACATACACATAATCTGACATTACGTCAAACCAGTGAGCTGTAGCAGTGAAATCAACTGTTCACAGGGACAAATATTATACGGATCTAAATTCTAATTAGCTCCCTTATTTTCAGAAATAGCGTACCGAAAATAGTTATACCGTATGTTTTTAGTTGTTTTTTAATGAAATCTGCCTTATGAATACAGGGTCACTAACTACATATGAATATATACCGTATAACATTTACAAATTACAGTTTTAAACGTTTGCAAGTTTTGTCATTAAATACTGGAAAAATCTAAGGCAAGTAAATTTCTAAAACAAACGACCCCTGTCGTAAATTAAGGTGGAAATAATTGACAATACAGGGTCACTAACTACATATGAATATATACCGTATAACATTTACAAATTACAGTTTTAAACGTTTGCAAGTTTTGTCATTAAATACTGGAAAAATCTAAGGCAAGTAAATATCTAGATCGAGGGAATCAAATACGTAAGCACTAAAGAATATACTAAACGGCATTAATTTAATCAAACATGAATTTACCTTTTATTTGAGAATATATACGGGAACTGATCCGAAGGAAATGATACAGGATACAGAATATGTTTATACACTTAGAAATGACAGTCTTAAAAGTTTGCAGGTTTCATTCATTAAATACTGGAAATATCCAAATAGAATTAAAGAATTTGAAGAGTATATATACTAAATTACATTAAATTCATCGATCACTAATTTAGCATCTTTTTTAAGAAAAGTGTATACTTAAAACCAGGAAATGAAACAGAAGTGATCCGTATTTTGAATTTTTCAGTACGCAATCCTATAATTTGACATGTTGATATGTAATTAAGTTTAAGTGTAAGAATATCCTTTAAAGTAACAGGAAACTTTAACACTTATATACAAAAAATCCATCTAACGTTTGACTTGCGATGAAACTTCAATTCGAGTTATGAACCATCAAGACGATCAATAGGCGATAACACTTACTGGGAAACGTCAGAATTCACTGCAATAATAGTCTCGGTGGTGCAATCGACTTGGTATGTCATCTCAAAAATACTGTGACCTGACCGGACTAAATACTGAAAACACCAAAGATGTGACGATAAAGAGATGTGCTATCGAAAAAATATCGAGGAAGAACAGTCACTATCATCGACGTGTTGTGAAACTTTAAAGCCATAAAGTCGGCAAATGTTGGACAGTTTGGTAATGAAAAGTGAATTTATTTGGCTAATCACCTGAGAACATACGCGAAGCGAAAAGAAGGGAACAATATTTTCTTTCCATTTACATGGGCGATATGAGCAGACACGATGTGAATATGTAATGTTAAGGAAATGAAAAAATGCAAAGTTCAAGAGTGGTTTTTGATTAATGAAATGTGAAACCTATTAGATATGTATTATTATTATTACCAACACATAATAAAATATCTCCATCCTTTCCGCTATATTACTATAAATTGTCAATAAAATTAAAATGTTAATCACAATAAAATTGATCTTTAATGCACAAAATATTAAATCCAATTGCCACATTTACATATTTCAACAATGATATTCAATTTGACAATTAGGTCTCGCAGATTTGAAGTTTATAGGAGGAACTGATATAAATATCAATTAACCTCTGACGCAGTGACGGTTTTCGAAAAAGTTTAAAGTTAATCCTTAAAGTGGCCAATCAATTTTAAATCACAATTACACTTGCCGGAAAACTTCAAAATTAACAAACCCAATAACACCGATTCTTATATATTCTATTGTCTATTTTGAACGAACGTCATAGAAATTTATTTCGGCACTGCTCTCAACATCAAGATGTCCGACGAACGCGGTACAGGAGCTCCAAACGCACCTAGACAACACGATAAAATGGTTCAAACAATGGAGGACAACAATAAACGAAGACAAATCCCAAGTAATAATCTTTCGAAAGGAATCGAAAAACATCAGACAACGAAATAACCATCAACAACAACACTACACCATGGAGTAGAGAAATTAAATACCTGGGAATATACCTGGATATAAAGCTCAATTATAACACACACATAGCAAAAACGATAACCAAAACCAAACAAACAAGATGTCAACTATGGCCTCTTATAGGCAGAAAAAGCCAGCTGAACACGAACAACAAAATTCTACTTTACAAACAAGTATTACGTCCAATAAATCAGATGGAAAACCACTCAAATCAAAATCTTAAAAGAGCACTTGCATATGATGGAAATGAAAATTTCAAACACAAAAGACCTAAAATGGTTCTACTTTAATTCTTAATCAAAATAAAGATAAACAATAGCTAATCAAATTCAACTCCAACATTCCAAGATTCACCGCTCTCAGATGAAGAGTAAAAGACTAAATAGTCTAACTCAAAGCCACAATAAAGAAGAAGAAGAAATTTATTTCTGTTGCCTATTGTCGTGAAAATCAATGTTAATTGTAACACTTTACTTTTCATAAATGCATAATACATACATATCACATTTAATTTAACGATTTAAAGAGTAAAATAGGCAATTACTATTTTAGTAATGGAACTATTACTACATATAAAGACAATACGATACAGAAACATCATATATGGTAATTTAATAATTATTAGTTACTCTAAGATCGCAAAGTACTTTAATACACAATAACATCACTTCTTCAGAAAAAATGAAGTAAGCATTACTATCCAGCTGATTTTTATATGTGCTGATCAGAATTAAGAATAATTGACGGGCACATCTATGCCACCAAGTTCATTTTTCTATTACCGTTTCTAACACCGATAAATTTAACTAGGGTCTACGCAAAATGTCTGTATTAAATATTAAAGTACGTCGGCATAGCTGACAATGACAACTTAACATCCACATTAGGTTGACTTAAATATTCTAGGAAACGTCACAATTGACAGGCAAAAATCCGTCTAACATTTAATTAACGTTGGCAGTCGCACGAAAATTCAATTGCAGGCTATCAAACGTCCAAACGATCGATCAATTTCAGTTCGTGATGACATCTGAACTGCTTTCATGATGACAATTATAACGCAAACATATATGTATATATAGGGGTTCGTCAAAAGTTTATGATAACGGACACTAGAAAAACTATCATGGCAGTGCTCGCGTTTTACAGGAAATTGGAAGAAAGATGTAACCGGATGTTATTTTGTTTAATAATAATTCTGTTATAAAAACAAGCACTTAAGGGATGCGACTGCTGGTTGTCATCAACCGATTAGAGGCACATTTTCTGTTAAATGGTACGACATAGCAGGATTTTCCATTGCGTTTGAAAAATAGAAGAGCGACAGTACCTATTTTTAAATGTTAGCAAATTTAAAAACACTTTCTGTCATCATGTTTTGTTAATTTCATACGACAATTGGAAAGATAATTTAGTTAAGCACTGTCACTGTGACATTTCGTTCTCGCATGTTATTATGAACGAACACACATCAACGAACTGCTGTCACGATGACAAGTGGAATGACAATAATTTACCTAAGCATCTTAACTTCAGTCTGACTTGACTATGACAGTCTTACGCTAATTGCACACGATTTATACAAAACCTGACTCAACGAAATGTTCTAAATGTCAACTCAACGTTCAGTAAATTATATAGAAATATTATATATTTTATGGGCAAATTCTTAATAAATAAATTCATTTGCCACAAATTATAAATGTCAAATAATGTATAATTCATTATTAGACATATATTGTTTAAATTCAATCTTTATTCATAAACAAAAGCAAAGCGAACTACAGTTGCAATTACTCTCCATTAACAGTAACTCAGATACAGATTCCAATATCATTGTTATATAAAATAAGGCAAAGGAGTCAAAAGCAATTAATAACATTTTACTTACATTAAAAAAATATATAAGTGTTAATATTCATGTACCCTTGCGTCTGGCAGTGATCACATTTCCAAAGAGGCACATTTATAGAGCAACTTATAGAGAAGAAGTGGACGCGAAGAAGCAATTCTAATTCGAAGAGTTTAATGAAACACTATAATAACAATAAGAGCGAGTGTTCAATAGAATAACTGTGTCTTAAATTAAAAAAAAAATAAAAACAAAATGAGTAATCAACATTACTTATACCAATATTGTATGACAAACATTATAGACCACCTATGATTTATGATGATCGTGTACCCGGTTGGTGTCGCGATCTTATTTCGATCGATTCAATTATTATTTGTAGTTTGGTTTTAATCATGAAATCCCCCCCCCCTTTTGTATTATTTTTTATAAAATATTTCATAAGAATCGCAAAATAACCCAACAAATATGAATTATAGAGGACTTTTTTGCAATGTATGTAAGCAGAATGTTAACACAGATATTTCCACGTCAGTCTGTATGAATGTTTTAGTGTCAAGTATTAGCTTTACGCTAAATAAAGCCCAAACTTAAAATTTCAACAATGAACAGTCAAATTGATGTAAATATGCTTAATTATATTGTCGTTCGTCCTGTCATCGTGACAGCAAAAAGTATGCGTCTATACAAGGTGTGTCAAAAGTTTAGAAAATCAGATTTTTTTTTAGCGTTTTACAGGAATCTCTAATAAACTGTAAGCGGACGCGAAAGGCGATTCAAGCTCGAAGAGATTGATGGACAGCTAGTTATATATACTAAAAGCCGAGTAGCCAATGGCAACCAAACCCGGTCAAAATCGACGAAAATTGGGTACGCGGGGGGAAGAACTCGTCTCTGGATACGCGAAATTGAAAGCTGCCCTTTGGCGTGAAGTTACCGACGACCTTAAATTGTTCCTCGACGGAGAGTTTTTCTTCCCAAGTGGAGCGTGTGCAGAGATATCGCCCGTTGAAGAGGAGCGTGCATTCGGTGTTTTAACAGAAAAATGGCTTACGTCATGACGATTCACGTGACAACCGATCAAAATCGCAAAAATGTCAGGTATGACAGGCACGCGCGAAGGAATTGTAAAAGTTTCACATTGACGAAGAAATTTCAGGCCGTCGAGGTTTAGAGTGCGGAAAGAAGGTTGGAAACCAAAAGAGTGGACTTTTCCGCGACGATTGAGTGCACTGTCCACGTGCCAAGTCTGTCGCTGTCGAAGGTGCGATTCATTTAAAGCTTTTATGCAGAGGAATGCGGTAAAAAAAATTCACGATGACGAATTTGCGTGTCATTAATGACTATATATTCACGTTCATCGATCGGTTGTCAAGTTTAAGTGTCAGAAGGCCGACAAATAAAGATATTACGAAGAAGAGGTGTATTTTTAATTGAAACGTGGTACCTTTCAGATACGTATTAGTGTTATTATTATCAATCGTTATTATTTCTTTTCTATATGAATATATGAACAAAATGCCGACGGATATGATAAAATAAACTTAAAGTGTATTGTCGCACGTACATAAGTACAGTAATAAATATAACGATTTTGCTATTTTTTATTAAGATATATTAATAAATACAATGACACTCTATTCATTATATATGTCATCGAAATGTAAATTTCATACAACGAAGAACTTGAAGCAAGCTTAAATAAAGAAGAACCATCTGAGTTTTGCCATTTGGGCCTGTCAAATTACGTTAGATGCACATGAATGATACAAAACCTAAATGTCAACAGAATGTTGGAAATATATCAGTGTTCAAGATGTAGTCTTTATTTGTCAGATCAGATGTGTCCGAAGCACTTCGAAATAAAATAAATACATCAAATAAAATTCGCATAAGCATTTACGTAATTTCGTTTACCAATTTTCAGTTATAAAACCAAGCATTTAAAGTATGCGCCTGCGGGTAGGCACCAACTAATCAGAAGTACATTTTCGGTTAAATGGTATTAGGAGCCAGCAAGATTTTCGATTGGGTTTTACAAAGTATACTATTAAAGCGTAATATGAAAATTAATTAATTCTCTCAATGACCTGTAAGTTTAAAACATGTTTATTAAAGTTTATCATGTTATGTTGTTAATTTCATTTGACAATTGGAAAGACAATTTGGTTAAGCACTGCCAGTCTGACATTTCGTTCTCACAAGTTTATGTGTGAATGAATACACTCAACGAACTATTGTCACGATGACAGGTGGAACGACAATTTGGTTAAACATCTTGACGTCAAGAGTCTGACTTTTCATTGCCGTATAAGTGTCACGATGACAGTCTGTCAAAAAATTTGAGGTATACACTATTTTTATCGTAAATTTGATACAAAGCGAAGCATAGTACTACCAATTTTATAGAACGAATAACATGAAACAACATTTAATTGCCGAACCGTCTTGGTTTTTTTTTTGGTCTGTCTACGTTCACCTTGGGCTAGATGCACACAATTGATACAAAACCTGAATGTCAACAAAATTTTTCTAAATATTAGCGTTCAGTAAATTATATAGAAATGTTGTTCGGTTTGTGGGCAAAGTCTTAATAAATAAATTCATTTGCCACTAATTATAAATGTCACAATAATATTTAATTTATTTCTAAGAGACATTTTGTTTAATATGCGTCTTCATTCATAAACAAGAACAAACTGAACTGCGGTTGTAATTACTCTACATTGTCGGTCATTCAGGTACAGTTTCCAATATCGTAGTTATAAAAATTAAAGCAAAGGCGTGATTCATAACATTTGACGTCCACTGAAAGAAATATTATAACCGTTAATATTTACATTTTATTGCATTATCAATTATTATTATTATTACTATTGTATCGGTCATTTATCGTATCTTTAATGGCTTGGACACATCTCTGTCATCTTTCTACATACAAATACATATACTGCGTCTTTCATTTACATTTAGAGTAGCTTATGATATCAATATTAATTTGGGAACACTGTGCTACAGTAATGTTTTTCATTTTCACTACTGTCATAGTTAAGTCAATTTATTGAAAAGTTCCACAGTGTTCTCAAATTAATATTGAAATTGTAGGTTATTCTAAAAAAAATTAATTGAAGGCACGCTATGTCTACAATGACATTCAATTTGACAATTCATTCTCAAACTGTTGACAGTTTGCAAGAAAATTTAACGTAGGGGCAACTTTTATCATGAAACTTGAGACAAATAGAGTTAGAGTACTACCAAATTTAAAAAACAAAGAAATTTATATATGATTCAATAAATCTTGATCATACAACCATCTTAGGTTTACCTTTTCGGCCTACTTACATTCAACTTAGACTAGGTGCTCACGCATTATATCAAACCTAAATGTCAACGAAATGTTCCAAGTAATCAGCTTTCAGTAACTTCTATAGAAATGTTAAACATTTTATGGGAAATTTTTTAATTAATAAATCCATTTGTCTATAATTATAGATGCCACAATAATGTATAATTAATTTCTAGAGAGATTTTATTTCATTTGCATCTTCATTCATAAACTAATTAAAAGAAAATTTATAACCGTTAAAATTCAAGTGCTTCTGCGACTGGCAGTGGTCACGTTCCAAACAGGCACATTTATAGAGAAACTTACAGCGAAAAAGTGGACGCGGAGAGGCAATTCAAACTCGAAGAGTTTCATGGACCACTGTAATAACAAAAAGAGCAAGTATTCTATTAAATTAATGTGTCCTAAATTAAAAAAAAAGGGGGAAAGAGTAAATTGATTAGTCAGCATTTGATGACTGATATCGACATTTTATGACAAACATTATGGAGCACTGATGCTCTTGATTATTGGCAAACAACGTCATATAAATTTATTTCTATTGACTATTGTCCCGGAAGCCCTACGTTAATTGTAATTCAAAGAAACAAATACATCATGCATACATATCACCTTTAATTTAACGATTTAAAGGGTAATGTAACTGCTATTTCAAAAATGGATCCACTACTACATATAAAGACAATGCGATTTAAAAATTTATCATACATGGTAATTCACTAATTATCAGTTACTTTAAGATCGCGATCTACTTTATTACACAAAAGCATCCCCTCCTAAGAAAAAATAATTTAAGCATTACGCCCCAGATGCTGATCATAATTGGTGAACATAGTATATTATTAAAATAAAATTAAGTAATAGTTAAAGGGTGCAGCGAAAATAAAAAAAATAGTGCACATCTATGTCGCCATCTTTACCCATCTATTATCATTTTAACACCGATATATTTAACTAGAGCATACGCGCAATGTTGGTCAACTCAACATTCACGTTAGGTGGCTTAAATCTTACAGGAAACGTCAGAATTGTCAGAAAAAATCCATCTGACTTTTGATTAATGTTGGCAATTTCACAAAAATTTAATTGCAGGTTATAAAACGTCAAAACGATCAATCGATTTCAGTTCGTGATGAAATCTGAACTGCTTTCATGATGACAATTATTTAAGAAAAAAAGGTTAAACACCCTGACATCTGTCTGATATTTCATTGGTCATGGTTTTAAGCTCCATCGATATTTACTGTAGACCTTGGCACAAAAAGATATGAAATTACAAATTTTATACAGCGAAATGACTATAGTCTATTTTTAAAATAGCGAGACGAATTTCTGAACATACCCCTGTCCCAAATTACATGCACGAAAATCTTGAAAACAAACTTACGAGTATATCTGATAACTATTACTGTCGAGCTCTGAATAGAACTGGTAAAGTATATAATGAAATAACGGGGAAATAATAGAAACAACAACAAGGCTTAACAATAAACAATGTCAGTTGACAGAATGTGAGCAAGATTGATACGGTGTCATTTGGCCTTGCTTTCAACCAATGAGATTTCACTGTCAAAGTGTTCTGTTCAGAAATTCGTCTCGCTATTTTAAAAATGAGGTGTGGCCACCACACGACTTTCTTATACGTATGAGCGTTTCAAACTACACAATTTTAAGAATTTTTTTATACAAAACTTATTCAAATCCTATTCTAAGTACTTTCATGCTCTTAATAAATCGCTCTAGAATGCATACTTTGGAAGATATTCGAAGAAAAGTGCTACTCGCTAAGAATAAAAGTGATACTTCCGGTCCGAATTTTGAAATTTCATGTATACAAAAAATATTGCAAATCCAATTCTAAATACTTTTGTACTCTTAATAAATATATATAGAATGCATAATTTACGACATATTTGCAAAAAATCGTTATTCGGTAAGAGTAAAAGTGATACTTCCGGTCCGAATTTTGAATTTTTTTTATACAAAAGATATTGGAAATTAAGTTCTAAATACTTTTGTATTCGTCGCGTACCTGTCTAAAAAGCATGACTTGCAAAATATTGGCAAAAAACTGATTTTTGATAAGAGTAAAAGACCTACTTAAGGTAGTAATTTCGAAAAACTTTTTAAATAAAATGCTTCTCAATTTTAATTTTAACTACATATGAATTCTTTATAAATTTGTTTAAACTTAGTAGTTGACGAAATATTTGCAAAATTCGATTTTTTCACTGAAGTAAAGTACTACTTCCGGTCAACCGATTTTATTGAAAAACTAATCAGATCTCAAGAGGCAGATTATACACGTAAATATAAAATTTGGAATTGATATCTACAGCGGTTTGGCCGCTACCGTGGTGACACACACAGACACACACACACACACACACACAGAGAGAGAGAGAGAGAGAGATTTTTTAAAAACCACTTTTTTGGTATCAGGGGACTTCAAAACGTAGACATCTGCAAGAGAGAAGAAAGTAAAATAAACTTTAAAATATTAATGAGAAAAGTGTTATCAGATCCATTTTAGTTTTGCCTATATATTAGACAATTACCTTAAAATATGATTTATATTATTATTACTCGGTGACAGACGAATCAAATTTCAATGTAATGACAATTGTTTTCTAACTATTCAATTTATTAAAGTAAATATTCCAGCCTAATTCAACAACAACTACTACTAAATAATTTGATTGTCAGTAGAAAGTTTGAAGTATGGGCAGCGTTCAATCATTTAATGGGATATGTTTGAAAATACACCATTAAATCAAATTGTTAATCAAACATTCTGATGATGGTTCATGATGATCGTGTCCCAGGCTGGTGGCTCTTATTTCGATGGATTGGTTGTAATCATGAACTACCTTTTTGTGTTATTTTTCCTTAAATACGTAATAAGAATCACAAAATGATCCGACAATTACGAATTATATTCTTTCTACAGTGTGTGTAAGCAAAATGTTTACACAGATATTCCCACGTCGGTCTGTTTTATTTTTGGTTATTGTTTTTAGTTCAACTACCAGCGTCACTACTAAATATTTAAATTATAATAGGATCGTCTCAGCAACCGACATAGCCCGAGCACGATCTACAGGCGACGACTCAATGCCACTGCAAAATCACTTTGACAGGAACAATTTCAGAGCAGACAAGTGAAACTAATTTATTATTATGGAAACCAGTTATAAATTCACTATTATAAATAAAATTAATAAGTCATACTATTCTATACCAACATTTTATTTAAAACTTGATTCTTTTGTGTAATGGGCATGCATTGTTCACAAATTTGCATTATAACGAAACTCAGAAGGTATGTCAAAAGATGTATGACTGTTATTAAATATTATAGCCCAGAAATGACGTTTGTGGGCCATGATAATTGACAGGTCAAATTATGCAAAACTAAAATAAATCCGATATTACTTTTTTAATAATGATTTAGTCATTTCATAGTGTAAAACTAATAACACTATGAATCTTTTAGTGTCAAGTCTTAGTATTACGCTAAATAGCATCTAAATTACAAACTTCAACAACGAAAAGTCAGACTCACGTTAAGATGCTTTAAATTGTCGTTCCACCTGTCACCGTGACAGTAGTTCGTGGACAAAAATATTGATTTTTTTGACGTTTTACAGGGAACTGTAATAAAATTGTAAGCGGACGCGAAAGGCGATTCAAGCTCGAAGAGAGAAAATTTTAGTACGTGCAGAAAAAGAGTGTGCATTATAGCATTTTGCCATAAGGCCTACGTGTAAAATATAAAATATGGAATAGGTTCGATTTTAGAATGGCGGTGGATCGACACAGATAACAGTGACACCTCAAAGTTCGGATAAGGTTAAGTTAAACGCACAAAAAATTCAATTTCAGGTTATAAATTATCAAAACCGTCAAATCAGTTTGAGTTCGCAATATGGCATTTGCCGGGAAACGTCAAAATTGGCGGAAAGCACCAGTCGTGCAATACACACATAATGACTACATATTCACGTTCATCGATCGGTTGTCAAGTTTAAATGTCAGAAGGCCAACAAAAAAAGAGATTGCGAAGGAAAATTGCATTTTTAATTGAAATCTGGTACCTTTCAGATACGAATTAGTGTTATTATTATCAGTTGTTACTATTTCTTTTCTATACGAATATATGAAAAATGCCGACGGATATGATAAAATAAACTTAAAGTATATTATCGCACGTAAATACAGTAACAAATATGACGACACTATTTTTTTCTGTGATGGGAAAAACGACGATTTAATATTGAAAAAAACACGTAAATACTATATATTAAAGTCAGAAAATCAATCGCTGTGACATTTCAAGTGACATTACACCTGCGTTGCTAATGGAAACCTGTAAAATAATCAAATATCTGTGAATTTAAGCGGGCAAAAAGTGAGCACTTTTTTCCCTGGCATATAAAGTGAGATTTTATTATCTGTCAAGAAGGATAAAAAGTCAACTTTTTTTCCCGTCACAGAAAAAAATAATTTAAGCATTACGCCCCAGATGCTGATCAAAATTGGTGAACATAGTATATTATTAAAATAAAATAAAGTAATAGTTAAAGGGTGTAGCGAAAATAAAAAAAATAGTGCACATCTATGTCGCCATCTTTACTCATCTATTATCATTTTAACACCGATATATTTAACTAGAGCATACGCGAAATGTTGGTCGACTCAACATTCACGTTAGGTGGCTTAAATGTTACAGTAAACTTCAGAATTGTCAAAAAAAATCCATCTGACTTTTGATTAATGTTGGCAATTTCACAAAATTTAATTGCAGGTTATAAAACGTCAAAACGATCAATCGATTTCAGTTCGTGATGAATTCCGAACTGCTTTTATGATGACAATTATTTCACAAAAAAAAAGGTTAAACACCCTGACATCTGTCTGATATTTCATTGTTCATGTTTTTAAGCTTCATCGATATTTATTGTAGACCTTGACACAAAAAGATATGAAGTTTCAAATTTTATACAGCGAAATGACTAAAACATTAATGAGAAAAGTGCTATCAGATCCATTTTAGTTTTGCCTATATACCGTGCCTTCAAATACTTTCCGCATTAGAGACGGCCATGCTTTTTTTTAATGGTTGGTGACAGTGCATAATTTTAATAGTTTGGTTATGTCATATAAATAATAATAGGCGTCTATAATTTGAATTTAAGTATGACAACTGTCAGAATTTACAGTTTTCAAAAAATTAGCATGTACACCAACATTGATTACTTAAAAACTTCAAAAACAGTCTACTCTAATGCGGAAAGTATTTGAAGGCACGGTATTAGACAATTACCTTAAAATATGATTTATATTATTATTTCTAGGTGACAGACGAATCAAATTCCAATGTAATGACAAATGTTTTGAAACTATTCAATTTACTAAAGTAAATATTCCAGTCTAATTCAACAATTACTACTACTAAATAATTTGATTATCAGTAGAAAGTTTGAAGTATGGGCAGCGTTCAATCATTTAATGGGATATGTTTGAAAATACACCATTAAATCAAATTTTTAATCAAACATTCTGATAATGGTTCATGATGATCGTGTCCCAGGCTGGTGGCTCTTATTTCGATGGATTGGTTGTAATCATGAACTACCTTTTTGCGTTATTTTTTCTTAAATACTTAATAAGAATCACAAAATGATCCAACAATTACGAATTATATTCTTTTTACAGTGTGTGTAAGCAAAATGTTTACACAGATGTTCAACGTCGATCTGTATTATTTTTGGTTATTGTTTTTAGTTCAACTAACCAGAGTCACTACTAAATATTTAAATTATAATAGGATCGTCTCAGCAACCGACATAGCCAGAGCACGATCTACAGGCGACGACTCAATGCCACTGCAAACTCACTTTGACAGGAACAATTTCAGAGCAGACAAATGAAACTAATTTATTAATATGGAAGCCAGTTATAAATTCAC
This sequence comes from Amphimallon solstitiale, assembly GCA_963170755.1. Classification (NCBI taxonomy): domain Eukaryota; kingdom Metazoa; phylum Arthropoda; class Insecta; order Coleoptera; family Scarabaeidae; genus Amphimallon; species Amphimallon solstitiale. The sequence continues at coordinate 37,696,740 of OY720680.1, forward strand.
TATTATAAATAAAATTAATAAGTCATACTATTCTATACCAACATTTTATTTAAAACTTGATTCTTCTGTGTAATGGACATGCATTGTTCACAAATTTGCATTATAACAAAGTTCAAAAGGTATGTCAAAAGATGTATGATTATTATTAAATATTACGGCCCAGAAATAACGTTTGTGGGCCATGATAATTGACAGATTAAATTATGCAAAACTAAAATAAATCTGATATTACTTTTTTAATAATGATTTAGTCCTTTCATTGTGTAAAACTAATAACACTATGAATCTTTTAGTGTCAAGTATTGGTATTACGCTAAATAGCATCTAAATTTCAAACTTCAACAACGAAAAGTCAGACTGACGTTAAGATTCTTTAAATTGCCGTTCCACCTGTCACCGTGACAGTAGTTCGTGGACAAAAATATTACTTCTATACAAGGTGTGCCAATAGCTTAGAAAATCAAAAATGATTTTTTGGCGTATTACAGGGAACGGTAATACAACTGTAAGCGGACGTGAAATGTGATTCAAGCTCGAAGAGATTGATGGACAGCTAGTTTATTCACTATAAGACCACAATATTAGGGTATAAGTTTCGTCATCAAATTCAAACATTACTTACATAACAATAAATACAACAGATAAACAAATTAATTAAAATAATCCTTTACATCATAATAGCATTTGTTCACAAGATATTGTTTCAGTTTACCTTAAAGGTTTTCTGAGAATTCAGGGTTTTCAGATCTTCCGGAAGGCGGTCGTACACCCGAATGCATGAATACCGAGGAGACTTCTCATATGCGGCTGTTCGATGCAAGGGAACACACAAACACCACCGATTGCGAGTCTCATAATCATGATAGTGAGAGTTTGTAATCAAAGTTTGACGTCTCTCGTAAGCAAGAATTGCGCACTTATAAAGATATATACTAGGCAGGGTCAATATACTATATCGGCGAAAAGTATCACAACAAGTTTCTCTATGTTTCAAGTTAAAAATCAATCGGATTACTCTTTTTTGCACTATAAAATGTCTGTTGATCTCAGTTGCCCTGCCGCACACAACAATTTGATACTACAGATGACAGTATACCATGGCATAATAAATATGCAATAGGCCACTAGTATCAAGACAGTTTTTAATTTCATTATTGCGTAAAAACTTTTATTAATTTTAGAGATTATGTTTTGAACTTGAATGGACTAATTCATATTCGAATCCAAACATGTTCCCAGAAAGTTAGCACACTCGCCTCACCCGGAATTTTAATAGAGATATTGCCCCTAACAGGAAATTTCACAATTACAGTCTTTTTACTATTTAATATTATTCTGTTCTGCCTACACCATGTTTCTAATGTGCGCACTACACTTTCTATCTTCACCTGAAGATCGTTGTCATTCTCACCCACAACTACAATGGATGTGTCGTCTGCATAATTGATTAGGTGGCCATCATACAGTTCATTTTGAACCATTCACATCCACAACCATATGCCTGTGTTCCAAAAATGACAAAATTAACCTCAGCACATTGCCCCTGATGCCAATCGTGTTCAATTTTTCCTCAACAAAGCTGCTCCGTACCGAGTCAAACGCAGCAGTGAAGTCAAAAAACAACCCAACTACACATTTTTTCTTATCCTGATTCCTTCTAATATATTCCACAAACTCGATGCACGCCGTCTCTGTGGATCTTCCTGGACGAAATCCGTGCTGACAGTCACTAATAATATCGTTCTTCTCCAAGGGTATCTTCTCACAAGTATCACTCGCGCAGTCTTCAGTGCTGCCGGAAAAATCCCTGTTTCTACCGACATATTTATGAGGTTGGCCAATGGCGCACTAATAATGTCAACTATTTCTTTCAGTACTCTCACAGGTACTCCATCCAAGCCACACGACCGTCGATTCTTCAGACGAATGAGGGTATTTGTAATGTCGGTTTCGTTCACAGGATGGAAAAACATACTCTCACTATGTGGCGCACTCACTGTACAAGTGATACTCTCATCACTTCCAAACTCCTTAATTAATTTGGCTTCAGTGGCGAGGGAGAAATGTTTGCCAAAATGATTCGCAGTATCGATGTCATCGATCTCGCTTCCATCGTCATTTTTAAATTTGATTTGATTGGCTGATACTGTTTTAACCTTTTCTCCCTTAACAATTCCCCACACTGTCTTGCATTTATTTGCTATTGCCATAATTTTTCTATCATAAAACAAGAGCTTTTTTTCCTTGATAATTTGTTTGTGTTGACGCTTGTGCCTCCTGTAGAGGATAAAAATGTGTTCGTTAGAGTCAGTGTACCTTAGTATCGCCTGAAGGTCGAACTCTTGGAAATTTTCCTCGCCAGATCGGGATATTCTTGCGTATCTGTTAGAAGAAGTTAATAGTATCGCTATAGTCGGCCATATTGAGTTCTCAGTATCTTGGAGCGTGGTTTGTAAAGAACTGGTTGCGCCGCAAAAAATACTCATTTATTTATCTTTCATACATCTTGCATAAGCATTTTAGGTATAGAGCATCTAATTCAAATTCATCCTTATATAACAAAAACTCATTTTTTTTATTAAAATATCTTTAAAAAACACAAATTAAAAGAACCTATAGATTTTGTAGAAATATAATTTGTAAATTGTGTATATTGATAACATGATCAAAGGGGAAGTTAAGAAATATTGAGTTACGGTCTTCCTCATCTTCTTGGCCAATTTGCGTGCTGTTTCTTTACTTTGTCCTTTACCCACTCTCCCTTTTCTTTGAGAATTAAAATATTTGATTTTCATAAAAATTCTTTGTCGACTAAATGAAGTGATTAACTTCTTCTCATAATTTATGCAATTTTCGCTTTGTTGAATGACATCCTTCAACTCACTACGTAAAATATCCACTTTAGTAAAAGATATGTTTTCTATTTCAGGTGGTACTATGTGAGATGATTGGGGTTCTAAAGATATCATTAGTGTTTGTACACTTTCTTTGTTCTTTACTTTTAGCCCTTTGCATTCTTTTTCTAGGCAGTGCTTTTGATATAGAATTTGGCAATAACTGCAACGATAAAATGGCTAAGAGTAGCTTATTAACGCAAATTCTTTTCCAACTATTATATCTATATACTTACCCATTGCTTTAATTTTATGGTAGTAGCATTCAAATGTACACTGGAAATTCTTGACGTACATATATGGATTCCATTTTTTCTTTCTGTGACAACGCTTTATTTATTCGTTTCTCACTTCTGCATTTTTAGAAACATTCAAAAACCTTATTTCTTCTCCCGCTCTTTTGTTCCAGGCAACTAAATATTGAGAAACACGATTTTATTACCTATTGTCAACTAACTTTGGCAGTTCTTTCGACTCTTGCCAATGTATAAGAAACAAATAACCAAAAGGACTGACCAGAGATATAGAGAGGGGAGAATGCTCTTACAAATGCGCAGAAGATAGAATGATTGCAAATGATGATGTGCGCCATTTTGACCCAGGGTTGTCAAGGAGCACCAATCATAGGCATTCTTGAAAGAACGAATTTTGAAACAAAAGATGAGAAGGGAATGTGGAAAAAAACGTTCGGGTGATTGGTTTATGCATTTAAACCGCAAAGTAATCGCCTTTTGCTTATTTTGTCAAAGATTTATTTATTGTATTTTACATAGTTTATTGTTTATTATTAACATTCTCAAAAAAATAGTCCTTTTTAGAAGCTGCAAGTAAAATATGCCCTTTATGAAGGTATTTTGTCACTTTCTTCTTGTAATCGCTTATATATTACATATAGTATGGTGGGAGCGCTTTGCTGGGTCCTTCAAAAAATCGTAAAGGAAAACGTATAAGCGTATAAGGTATGGTCACACTATCGTATAAGGTTTGGACAAAGGCAAATGGCTTATAATGTGTATTTTAAGCATAAATATATAGTATGTCTAAAACAACTACTGTCCATCAAACAGCAGACAAAGTGGGTACTAGTAAGAATATTAAGGAAAAACAATAACTTGAATAAAGCATAAAAAAATCATTTGTACATGTGCAATCATTTTTCTTGAGGAATGAGTTACCAAATCATAGAAAAATGTGAGTTAATATATATGTACATATTCTGTGAGTTATCGTATAAATTACATATGAGTATTTTGATTCTTAGTTATTAATACCAATGGTGGCTTAGGGCCAATAAAACGAACATGTCAAAGGAAAGGTTGAATAACTTTTACCACGAGGAATTTTTGCTGATAGCAGTATACTAAAATCTGAATGACTGGAGCTTGCAAAAAAACAACCTTTCATTTACCTTTATATGGTGTTAATGAAACAGTATGAAAAAAAGGTTGTTCTTCTTTACGTTTACCTCCATATCACCTCATCAAACTTGTATGGGTTCAAGTTAAACATCATGTCACTGCCAATAAGAATTCATTTAAATTAGATACAGAGTCCAGAATTTGTTGTTAGGATTAAACATGGTTGAAGCTGATTTTATCATGTCAATATGGAAAAAGAAAAAGTGTAAGGTACTGAAATATTGTTGACAATATCCGATCTTGAAAACATGTAATTTTAATGATCAACATTCATGTTTTGACATTAAATTGGTGCAAATAACAGTAGTGTAAAATTGCAAGAGTTAATTTTAGTGTTCTTTTTCACTTATTGTAATAACAATTAGAAATGTACTTTTTATTCTCTTCCAGCTTTCTGTTATTCAGTGTAATGTTTTGTGAAATAAAAATACTTGTTCATGTGTACAAGTTTTTATTAATAACAATATGAAATGATGTGTATTGCTTTTATTATAGATATTATATTTATTAAAGATATTTCTTTCGAGGTATTAAACACTTTATCTTTACACTGCAATTAAATACTTCCTGCATATATCCACATACAATAGCTGCAATAATCTACAATAAAATAAGAAACTACAATATATTAATTGTAACACAGGTAAGAGTTTAGATTTTTCATAGTTCGTGTTATGCCATAAAGCTTCTTTCTTGATTTTGCTTGACTTTTTTTCCAAGCTTCATATTTTCTTTTATATTTACCAGAAGATACCATAAAAATAAATTGATTTTGTTTTACTAAATATTTCTTAAATACAATATAAAAACTTGCAAAATTATGAAGACTTTGTCAAATTTGCCTTTTTTTCCTGCAGCTCGTGTCAGAACAAGTCTCATAACCAGAAAACATTCTGAAAAAAGTGTGCTATTATATACTTAATCAGATAATTATTTTAATTAATTTATTACATTTTAGTGCTCCCAATTTTATATCTAATCTTGGTCTAATGGGATCATCCGATGAAGTTCTTTCCTTTTCAGAACTTAATGAAGGCACTTAATGTGTTCCTGCTAAGGATTCATCAGTTAGATTTTGTCCACTAACACCAGCAAAACTAATACTTGAAACTTCATCTACAGCAGATCTTTCCAGTATTATTTTCAATGATGCTATAGCATTGTTACACAATCGAAATCGCTGGTGTTCCATTGGCACATAATCTTCATCTATGAAATGTTCTAAACAAACATATTTATTCTCTGACCAATCAGTTGCTATATTCAAAGCTTTCAAGCATATTGGTAACAAGGCACCTTCTGAAAGTCTGAAATAATTTTGATATTTCAACAAATTTAAAATGATCTTGCCATCAAACCTGTGAAAACTTTATCCTTCTGGTTTAAACCTCTTAAGATTGGGACATCTTTTAGCACTGCACGACATGTTTATATGGATATTTATGTATTTAATATCTAAAAGATTTATACAATAATGAAACCACACACTTGAGCACATGAAACAAATATTGCTTCCACTGCTACTTTTTCCACACGATTCACCAGAAACAAGTATGTCTGAGAACTACATTTAAAAGTCAAAAACAAAAACACAATAATTTAGTAATACACCACAAACACAAACATAACCTAGATGAACATAAACAAAACCACTCATGACATACCTGGGTCAAAATGGCGGCGATCTCTGGGACTGACGTTTGTGGTTTCAATTAATTTTGCTTGTTAACCACAACACTGATATTTTAACTCACTCACTAATAAAGATCATAAAACTCCAAGAAAATACTGGTAAACTCTACAAACCATTATCTTGGCCAGCTGTATACTTAGTAACCTAATCAATTTATCTAACCTTTTAAATCATTTAAATATTTGATATTGCATTCAGTGATCGATAGCATAGTAAACAAGTAAGAAATGACTTCTCATCGTGTTTTATAGCACAAAGACAAACTGAAATTTACAAAAGAAAACAGTGACAAACGCTTCTTCAAGTAAGGCGGAGAATGTTGGAAACAATAAGATAGATCTGTCACTACTTGGTCATAGATGGCGTGAGTAACAAAGATACAAATTGAGATATTTGGGGATAGTCTACAAAAAATGGCTGCATGTCCTCTTCAGGGAATCCTGGGTTCAAACGTCGACACCTCCTCTCAAATTAAGTGTTTCCTTTGGTTTTAACACTCCTAAGTAAATACGGAGAAGTACTAACTTCAGCGCTTTATAATTGGCGAAAAGCTGTTGTGAAATATTGAGGCATACATTATCATTTTAACAATTATTAATGTTATTTATATGTACTAAAGGTGTATTGTTATATACATCTTTAGTACACATAAATAAAATTAATAATTGTTAAAATGATAGTGGTAACATTATTTCCTGTTGTTACCATAATTCAACGGCAAAATAAGAAGCGGATTTATGTCTTCTGTCGTGAAAGTTTCATCAGCGTTTGCATAAAGATGTGATTTTTACGAGACAGAAATGACAACCGTAATGCTTTCACATACTGTATTTACATAACGCTTCCTGAGAGTTAATATTTCTGCCTAACGCTGTAAAGATTGCATAAGTTATTTTCTTTTGCTTTTTCTTTCCAAATACCGAAACAACCATATTTAGATTAGTAAATTTTATGCAACTGAGTTGGGAATAGTAATTTACGGTACGTGCATTGTATGTACAACATATGTGATAAAATGTAGACTGTAATGGAAACGAGTTGTCCTACACCTACCTCACAATCACATCTTATATTAGCGGCAAACGCCAAAACAGCAGACTGAAAATAAAGAGCGGCACTGTTTAAATTTGATTCAAGCATTATAATTACGGATATTATTACATCGGAAACATGAAAATGTTTTTCTTCACTTCTTTTACCTCCAGAGTCGTGCTCAAATATTTCACTACAAAATAAACTAAACATCATTTTATTATTATGATATGAATTTGAGTAATAACCTGTAATTTTATACTCGTATCATGTTGAGCTTGATTAGTTTATGTCAGTAATTTCTTAAGTTGTTGCTAAAAAATTAACAATTATGTTGAAAATATCGACCAGCGGCAGTAATTATAAATAGTTAAATTTACCATTATGCATTTGGTCGCTCATTATATCAACTACAGACACCCATTACATTTAACCATGAATATAAGTTTAATGTTTGTAGTTGATATACGCAGCCGCCATTTGCATTTTAGCGATTTTTACGTTTTACAATTTTCACCCCTAGTTGAATTCAAATTAGAATCTTATAATTGCCAAAAAAAACACATACTTACCCAAGAAAGGAAAAAATGTTAATATAAATATCGCAGTCAAGAATAAAAAATTTCCATATATATATACGGGGTTAGTTTTAAATAGCGTCATTAAAAAAAGGGGGTGAAAGAAAAATATGAGTTACGCTCGTATAAAAAAAAATGCGGTACAATATGCACGCAGTGACGAGAAATTGATTTTTCTTTTCTGGAGTCCGATCCTGTCGCAGTTAATATACAAACATAATAATTTTCATATAGAGGAATTTAAGTTTCAAAATAATATACTTCTATTTAACGAAAAAAAGACATGGTAATGCACCGAGGTTGTCGACCTTTCCCACTTAAAGGCGTGCTAATGACAACATCGCCATAGAAAATCTTTTCAATTAACATTTATTCTCTAACAAAGGTTGTAACTAATTGCATTATTATTGTTTTTTTTGGAAGAACCTTAAACTGGAATTACTAGTGGTATTTACGTAAATGCATATGGGAAAAACAAAGTTATGGACCGACTTTAACCACATTTTGGCCCTAAAAATGTAGAAATTCTTGATGAGTTACAAATAAATTTCTTTTTTGATTTCCAATTAGGCATTTATACGTATTCTTCAGATTCGCATAGCCTGGTACCTATTAAATAACTTATTTAATAGGATTTCAAAATGAATCCTGCAAATCGTTATTACTTGACCGGGCATTCGTTTTTTTGATATTTTTTTTTTCAAATAAGACGGTATCCTGTATAAAATAAAGGATATTAAATATGAAAGAAGAGTACAAAAGGAATAGATAGTAGGTACAATGATCCAAGGAAAGTATAAAGTCAAAAACTGTTAAGCAAATGACGTTGATTTGGGATACAAAGGGATTTAGAAAACCAGCGAAGAGGGATCTGAACTTCAAGATATATATTCAAACGTAAATTCACGGCATACGTTTAACGTCAGTTAACCTTTTAATATATATTAAACATTCAAGGTGCACATCTAATATTTACATTGTAAAATGAAACTGTTTATTTACGTTTAAAATCTAGGCGTTAAGCAAATAAAAGTTCTATAGGAATTTAGAGTAGATATTTTGTTACAAAATAATATAACAATGTTGATCTGCTTTAATATATAATAAGGTATAATCTTACCAGATATGTATGTATATACATAAAATATTAGAATAGCATCTAGAATATATTAAAATTAGACGAAAATAAAATTAGAATTAGATTCAAAAAAATATTATTTCTGACACTTCAATGCTTAAAATCATTTTATTAAAATGATTTTAGTAATTTTTGTATGAGAGATATCTAATCAGAAATTTTTAAAGAAAATACGATATCCCTGTAAACCAGAACACTTTCGTTTCAAACTGTGGTAATATATCTTTCGTCTTTCATTCTTTTTCAACTTCCTTCTCTTGATTTTTTCCCACTAAACGTTCTTTGTAACTATAAACGAATCTGAAACACATTTTAGAGATAAAAGTATCTATATACCTATATTCTATTCCCGACAGTTAAGAGCTTTTAAAACATTAAGGTTTTGGATGAAGTTCAATTTTATTTTTAAATTAAAAATTGATTCAAGTAATAAGATTAAGTTTATTGAAAAGATATTTCTATAGTTTGTCAGTATTTTATATAATTAATAGAATGTTTAATATACAGGTTGATCTAGAAAAACATTTTCGGGAATTACAGAGGGTGTTAATATAATTATTTTCACATAACAAACAAGAAGGTTGTCCAGAGGTAAGCTTTTTTTCACAAATATACAAGAACGATATGATGTGCGTTGAACGTAAAGGAGGACACTTGGAACATGTTATTCGTAACGGTAATACTTAAGGGTCCTATATAGTGGATCGGAAATGTAATATTGGTTGCATAGCACATAATTTAATAAGCCAAGGATGTCCGAGTACTTATTACACACAGGGAATATATAATAAATATTTGAAATAATAATTCAATATCTAAGCGAATAAAAATTCATTTATGACCAAATATTTACACATTTGTAACCGCGGGAAAGATTTTTACTAGAATAACTATACATTGCAATGTGGGTTGCCTAATTTTAATTTATTTTATATTCATTTAAAACAAAGTAAAGAATAGTTGAACGAAAAATAAGTGCAGAGCGGGGTAGCTTTTTATTCAATTTATAACGTGAACCCAAGCAAACAAATCTCCTCCGAAGGATTTATGAGAAAACTTGTTCTTAATATTTTGACATATTAATTAATTTTCTTTAATCCGATAATTTTTTTTAAATTTGATTCTTCAGCGGGGTATATTACTAAATTCTTCATAAGTTGACGGTGAAATGTTTTCTCCAAATTTAAAATCAACAAAAATATCTTGCATCTAAAATCTGCTATTTTTCCGTTGTTGACAGATCCACTATATAGGACCCTTAATGTTAATTTATTATTGCATATTATTTCAATTGGATGAAGCTTGAGAGTTTAACTACTATAAATTAATAACCATACTGTATTTGTCATAACAAAATTTCTTCTTACCCAGTATCATCCAGACTTCTATAATGCTTAGGCGTATTTTAGTCGTTCCGACTTCGTCTTTTAAGAAAATACGAGTTATTTGAAGCGGTTTTGCAGGGGGTCCTGTAAAACAATGCATAAAGGGAGTTCTGTGGGAAAATTTTAAGGAAATACGTCGAAAGTTGAATAACATCAGATTTTAACAGGTGCACAGAACAGTTTCACAAGTTTTACTGCAATCATTTTATTTTCTACTAACGGAAGCTCCGAATCTACTAGAATGAACTTTTCTACAAAGGTCGGGCATATTTTCGGCGTGTCAAATGTTCCCCTACCAAAGATATAGCATTTTCAAATCAGTTTAACGCAGTGAAGAAACCAGCCTAAAGTATTCTTTACCGACAGACCAGTTCCTGACTGTATCTTTATAAGTGGCATTTCGTATTTGAGAAGGAATATTCGTAATTGCGCTCTGCTTGCAATAGCCGACCGATTCCGATAGATTTGCGTCTTTGCTAGGCACGATAGAGATACCGTAAAGGGGGGATAGACGATGCGATCGCTTCGAAAAACACTCGCTTGAAATATGTGTGACAATGTTTACTATTTCAAATTTTTTATCTTCAAATAAAATTAATCTACCTACATAAATTCGATTTTTGAAGTGTAAATTTCTTTAGGCGCGTTGCGCTGATTGTAGGCAGTGAACAAGACTGACCTGCAACGCTCGGATATGTAACGCTCTTCGGGTAAAGTCGGCTAAGGGAACAAGATAAATAAATATATCATATAGAGGTATTTAATTTCAATTAAATTGAAATTTAAATGAATAAATAAATTCATGTCCCAAAGCAGATGTGAACCGGATCCGCCTGGGTGAGAGGCCAGCACTTAACCATTAGACCAAGGCCGGGAGTCGAAAGCCAGTATTTATATCGTCTATTTATATATATATATATACATGCGTCCGAAAATCTCCTTAATAATGCTTGCGGCCGAGGCAAGACAATCTCGAGTACGTTAAAGTTTTTCGCGGACAAGATATACACACAATTTTTTGGACAACCGTTAAATTTTTCAATCGATTTAATTTAAATTGAGACACAATTTAATTTAATTCAGTTCTAAAGGTTCTAAATTAAAGTGGTTTACTTGCTTTACATGCGTTACCATGGAAATGAGACGAATATAATAAACTACAAATACTTGATAGTTGTCAAAATAAGTCGTAGAATGTGTGATTAAAAATGTGTCAAAATGTGTATTTACTTTAACAGCAGCTGCCATAGCAACGGCCGCGAAATTGTATTTCGCGAACTGTGTTGCGTTCGCGAATTGGTAACTTCGCGGACGATTATTTAAATGTAATATAGAACGAAAAAAAAAATTGTATTTTGTATTATTAGCCTCGCCTTGATGAAGTTTATACTTCTGCTGTGTGGTTTTAAGCACACCCATTTTCTTGTTTTTATATCGTTCATCAAGTGTGCAGCTGGCGCGTAGAGGTTGTTTTTTCCTTTGTGTACCAGCCTTAGTAGACATTAATCAAATGTTATGCATTTTTGTGGTTCTTTCTAAAACACATAACTTTTTTAAGAAACTAAATTAATACAAAAACTGACCTTGACATTGTAAATTTATGCCTTTTGCATCGCTAACCCAAATTTGAGATTCTAAAATTACAAAATAAATTTAAAAATAGGTAAACGCTCCTTTTAAACCACTTACTTATTTACATTTTGAATAATGAACGGCTGCTGTAAGAAAAAACCCCAGATCATCAATGTAAAAGCTGAAAGGTATCTCTGAAGGACATCAATATTCAAAGGCAGCTCAGCAGAATGGTGAGTGTTTCTGACATTGCTAGAGTGCGTATAGTTTAATTTGACAAATTGTGGTCCCTCCTTCAGATATGAGGAGATCCATTTAGCCGCTCTTTCTCTAATTCCATAACTATTAACCTTATCAAGAAGACGACAGTGTTGTACACAGTCAAAATCCATAGTAAGATCACTGTATAAGGATAGATGACTATGTTTTTCTTCAATTTCCCGAAGTATAAACTTGAAAAAGTCATATAGATTGTTGTGGTGGATTTATTTATTCGAAAAACATGTTGGTTCATTGAACTTTTGGATTATTTATATGAGTTAGCATCGCATATTAGAAAATTTTGAAAAAATACCCAGGAGAGTAGGTAATTAGTAATTATCGTCTTAAATTACTAATCAAAGTCTTTTTTTAATATCGGGCAATAGCTGCTTTCTTTAATCTTGACAGAAATTCTCCAACATGGAAGGAATCATTGACAAGGTATGTTAGCGGTATCACTAGAAAGTGACGTATATTTTTGATTATTTTTGTCACAACGTCATCCGGACCAGATGCAGAGTTGTTACGCAGTTTGCCTATAATTTGGTCTATCTTTACAACGGTAACAGGAATAGTGGTAGACTTTTTAGATTCTGGATCTCATGTCTGTCTGAAGGTAGTTATTAAATTTATTTGGTATATTACTTAGATCTTGTATGGTGGAACCATTGTTCATCGGAGTAATATTTTTGTGAAATTTGCCAGATGTAGTACATTCTTTCACTAAAAATTCAAATTATGCTTTTATAAAATAAGTAATTGAATAATATTATACCGTATGTGTTAATTTTCATTAGGTATAGGGATTCAATGTTTACGTGCGATTTATACGTATACAAGTAATACGTGGCAACGTGGCACCCCTACTGTCCGTCACCAATCCCGGCAACAATCGACATCACAACGATTTTCTTCGATCTTCTCACTTCTCCCCACCAAATTTTACATTCAATGTTTAGCTGCGAACACGTTGCGATCTAGTCTGCAATAAAAGCCGTCTTATTACTGGAACGGAAAAAATCAAATGGCCCCCGCGATCTCCTGATCTAGTAGTTTATTATTATTTTCAGAATCCTTTTTTATTTACCTTACTTTTAATTTTATTAGAATTACGCTTTTGTTTGTGTCTTGCAGCGTGAACGCAGCTTAATAATTCTCTGCATTTACTGAAAGGAATAAGAAAAACAAATGCTTGCAACTCGTAAATATTGTTTCTGAACGCATTACAAACATCCAAGTCAGTGGTCCAATAGTTACTGCTAACTTGTACTTTCGAGCATGTATCGGTCGCGCTGGCATTGGAGAGGAAAGTAGAGGTGCCACGTTGTCACGTATTGCATGAATTGATCGCCTATGGCTAATGAAAATTGACACATGCTGTATGTATACCCATCACTTTCTCACATTAAGTTAACGTAAAATATAACTTTAAATTTCAGCCGGAAGAGCTCAGGTTTTATTTTGTTGCGTCGTTGACAGTATGTAACACTTCAACGAGGGTAGGCTGAAAACAAATGCACACATGCTTGTATAGCGCAAACGAAATGAGCTTCAGAAGCGCGCCTGGTGGATCTACACTGAATAAATTTAATTCGAAAAAATTAACGATGATAGGACTCATAGCAGCGCGCCTGACTAGCAATTGGGAGGAGTGGGTTCGAAGCTCACCTTGGGTAAATTTTTCTAATTAAATTTACGTGATTAATTACTCAGTGCAAAGCAGAATCATATTTGATATTTCTACGCTGAAGAAATCGAATTTTAAAATTATTTAAAATTACACATTTGTCGGTATTGCCGGCAAAAATATATAATTACATCTGTTTCTTGAGATGTTTCAAGATGATTAAGATGACCCGAACACACAGCCCTATCTTGCTATTTATTTTTGGGTTAATTGAAACAGCACGACAAAATAGGCGTTTTGCACGACAAAAGTATAACGACAAAATAAATAGTTTGCCCGACAAAATTGGTAAATCACACGACAAAATATTAACGATAAAAAAGGGAAAAAGCACGATCAAAAAAGTAAATCTACGACAAAATAAACACTACAAACGACAAATTTAGTATCCTCAATTTGGCAGTACCTCACGATAAAATATGCAAAAATAAACGTAAACCCTAAAAAAAATAAATGGGACCCACCCAAAATAAATTGCACCATGGGGTTGGTTAGCTCTAAACTGACAATTGCAAAAAAACAATTATTTTCAAAAATATATATGTATTATTATTTAAGGGGTAAGTGGTAACAATAAATGAAAAAAGTACAGGAACACATCTTTAAATTCTAATAAAATCATTCGTAGTCTTAACTCTGCAGTATTACTGAATAATTAAAGCTTTTTTGGCGTGTGCAGGTCGGCCACGTTTTCGCTTTTGGCCTAAAGGAATTTTCTTGGCTTCTGCAGGAGTTTCCACCAAATGTAGTCTAATTTTCATGCCTATGACATGTTTGCATATCATTTTCTTTAAATAATAAGTGCAAGTACATGAACTTTTACTGTGATCTTCAGTAATTATACTGATCACATGCATACCGTATCTATATGTTTTAAATTCTTCAAAAGATTCCCAGCAGTTATCTTTTTTCATATAATTGTCAACAATATCTTTAGTGATACTACCGAATCTAGACTTTGTAGCTAATGTATAATACAAAGAATTACCATCTGGTCCTTCGACTTTTAAAACTTTTTGATTTGAAGCTGCCCATTGGTAACCCGTAACCCAGTCTTTATGTAAAACAGACACTTTTTGAGCAAACTCTTTAAAATTGATGCATTCTGGATCTCGATCTTTAGACCATTTGATTAAGAGATCCAAAACATGATTCAAAAATTGACCAACTGGTAGTCTCTCTCGAATGGTGTGTTCTTCTTTTATTACAGCATTGGTGGCTTCGATTCCATTATTCGTACTAGGATACCCAAGCGCAGCACCTTCATACCAATTTCGATATTTTTGAAGCCACTCTAATTCAAAATATTTCAGAAAGCTTTTAATATTGTTGTCTTGATAGGTGTTCCATTTTTCCAAAAAAAGACTGGAGGCTTTGGCAAAGCTGGTATCATTTCTACATGTTTGTAGTGCATAGATATCATCTTTTATTGCAGAATAATTTTCAATTTTCCGTAAATATTTATCCATATTCTTCAAAGCATGGAAAAAACACATCAGTCGTACTTTGGATTCACCAAAAGTTTTTACAAAGCCATTTGTTATTGCGTCGCTACCATCGGCAAGCAGGAGTTCAGGAATCCAATTTGCGTCATATTTTTGCAGGGTGGTAAAAATAAAAGTGAAATCATCTGATGTTTCTCCACTACATACTGATATTCCAAATGGATGGAATACTCGATCGTTGTCGCTAGTTCCTACTATCATGAGTGGATATCCTTGCCACATAAGTTTATATGTAGCATCTACCTGGACTAATTTTGAGTATTTCATGGTCTCCAGCAGTCTTGGTGTCGAAATGAAAATTTTGATGTCTTGGTCATCGACATTATATGATTCACATTTAATTATATAATCTAAAACAAAAGGACTATCCTGTGATTCTGCAACTCTGTGATCATCACACCAATTCTTAATTTCTGTTCCACAAATTGTGGGAGATCCATACTTCTTATTCCTTAATTGTCTTAAAAATGAAATAATTTTTGATTTTGGAGGCTCCGGTTCATTTCGTTTCCTAATTGCAGTTAAGATACCATTAGGTTTGGTAATCCCATCATCAAATAAATTTGTTATAAGACGCTTGGTGTTTTCGTTTAATCCTCTCTCTGATTCACGATGGCCATCATGGTCACAGTCAGTGGAATATCGCGACACTTTACTGTCTGATGTATGGTACAACAAATAAATTGCAGCCGGACATTCCTTTTCCCGATATCTACCTTTCGTGCACCGGAATTCAATTTTTTTACCATCTAAATTCTTCTTAGACGATGATTTTTTCCATATTTTTTCAGTTTCAATATATTTATCTGCTTGTGCAGGATTATCGAACTGCATAGTTTTAATCCAAATCCGATTTTGTTTTTACAGTCTGGGTCGAAGTTGAAGCTTCCGCAAAATCTTCCACAAATGTCACTTCGGATTCCATTACTCTAAAGATACTCTAAGACATGCTTTTATTTATATCAACTCAAAATACCTACTTACGATTTTTATGGTGACACACAACCTTGTTGAAGTTGAAGTTAAAACCTTAACCATTCTAAAGGTAACTACATGTTCGAATGGAAAGAACCAAATGTGTCGTGGAAACATCATTTTTTGAAGTGCACCGCAATTTTTTGTAGGGCAACACATTATTTTGTCGTGTAAAATATTTTTTTGCCGTGTAAAATATTTTTTTGCCGTGCAATATCTTTTTGGGACGTGCAGTTTCTTATTTGCTCGGGCAGTGTATTATTATGTAGTCCAATATTTTTTCTTATCGTGCAATATAATTTTTTGTCGTGCCATTTTGTATTCTGTCGTGCAATGTTCTTTTCTGTCGTGATTTATACCTATTTTACAGTGGAAAGCACCTTTTTTGTCGGTGTGAAAATTCCCACCCTTTATTTTTGTTCGTGTTCTACAAGCATCTGTGGATTACTTTTCAGTTCACCCTCGTATTTTTGAATGATGCAATAATTTTTGTGCACATTCATAAATAGCGGTAGCGGTTTTTACTTGCAAATCGTGTTAGCGCTCCGCAAAATTTATCCTTTTAATTAGGTATTTCGCTATAATAGATTCATAAAACACTTAAGCCTACTTCATATTAAATTTTAAACTTTAAAAATTACTTATAGAATAACCTACACAAAGTTGAACGAAATTCGGGCAATTTACCTCGAATCACAATATATTCCCCATTTCGGCATAGGTACCGCAGCAGACTACTTTGAATTATTCATCTAGCATTTAATAAACGTTTAATTAAATTTGTCATTTAGGAACGGCAATTATTTACTTTGTCTGCCAGAGAGTTCCACGACATGAATAACAGTATAAGTAAACTGAAGAATCAATATGCTGTCTTATTAAAGAACAACAAACGGTATTCAGAACAGTGGTGGAAGTAATATAGGTATAATCTTTACGACAATCCAGATTAATTGAATTAATTCCGTAAACTTTGTTGGAACAAGATTAAGATTATAATACAGTAAATTGTCGACGTCTAGAAAGCGAGTTATAAACATTAAATTACTGGGATATAAAGTTGATGTAATCGAATGGTATCATGTTTTTGAGGTAAAATTTCGACAATAGTTCCATGTATTAGTATATTATCTGGTGTAGAATATGTAGAATCAAGCATAGCTATAAATTCAAAAAAAAGTGTAATCAAAAAAAAAGTATATACGAGAGCAAGCTGAAATTATTGAGAATAAAAAACACGTGTAACATTTCCTAGAATTTTATTTTAAATATGCTCAATGTAATTGTCTTCAGTAACGATTAGGGACCGGAAATATTAAACCGAAACTACGACAGACAAAAAAATAGTCTATAACATCGCAAAGTACATCGTAACATCAATTAACATTACGCAGTTACTGAATAGCGCTGTTCATATGGTGAACTGCAACATCTGTTTTCGTTGAGGTAACGGACAACAAAAGAGTCGACTTCACTGTTAAATTTCTTTTTTCATCGGCGTAGGTAGAAGCGTGAGGAGTTTTTACAATTTATTCTATTTACCCTATATTTCTAAGATAAATAAAGTACCGAGAGTTAGTTTCGTTTTTTCATTGTTTTGACTGTTAATTAAATGCTTCGTAATTTTTGTAATAGTTCCTGTTTAATACCGTTTCAATGAATCTACTTCTCCCAATTATCTTGACGTAAGTGTGCACTGGATTTTGTTAAGTTAACATTTATTTAGATATAGAACATTGTTTATGTTACTATGATATGGAAGAACGTCGAGAATGGCATCGTGAAACAATAGCGAGTTAGATTAAGGGCAATCCTGATTGTATGTCCATTGTCAGTGATTCCGAAATTTATTGCAAAGTCCGTAAAATATCGTTGCAGAATGCCAAGAACTCGCACGTACAACGTCACTTAGCATCGCTAAAACATTCACAGTAATTGGACCCGTTGGAAGCTGACAATTTTAACGAAGAACGCTGTAAAACTTTAATGGCGACTAATATACTATTAAATAAACTTGACAATCCCACTTTGAAAACATTTCTCTAAAAATATACTGGTCGAAATGTTTCTGATGAATCCACCTTACGCAAATATTATGTGCCTAAGTGCTTAACGAAAGCAGTAGAATGCATTAGAAGATATCTTTCGAATCAGTACCTGTGGATAAGTGCCGACGAAACCGTTGACATATTAGGACGCTGTGTTGTAGCTGTTGTAGCTGGTGTACTACATCCAGCTATTCCATATGTTATAGCATCTAAAGTTATAAATACAGTTGATGCGGAAACAGTTGCTAAAACCATTGACGAGAATTTGCACAAAATGCTTCATTCGGACGACAGGTACAAAGAAAAAATACTTTTATTTGTTAGTGACAGTGCCGCATATATGTTAAAAACAGGCAGGCTATTAAAGGAAACACAACCTTCTATGCTGCATATTACTTGTGTAGCACATGCTCTCCACAAAATCTGTGAATATATCAGAGACACCTATCCGAAAGTTGATAGACTTGTATCCACTTTTAAAAAAGTTTTCAGAAAAGCACCACTGAGAGTAGCTCTTTACAGGGAAAAACTTCCATCTTTGTCATTGCATTCCTCGCCAGTTATAACTAGATGGGGAACATGGTTGGAGGCTAGTACTTTTTATGCAGAGAATTTCGATAGTTTATAAAATTTTGTTACATGTGTAAATGACGATGCTTAAAGTATTTTTGAGTGCAAGGAAGACAAACCGCAAATTTAAAAAATCAGTTATACTTTGTTCGGGAACGCTTTGGCAATATGCCGAAACTAACCACTTATTTTGAAAATCGAAATCTCAAATTAAATTATGGAGTAAACACATTAGATGTGGCTATTAATAATTTCGAAAGTAATTCCGAGTGACAAGTTAGACGCAATTTTTAATATAAATCCAGATTTAATAACATTTCGGCAATTACGTATGGGGTCAATGCCACAAAATGTAACTCAAATATTTTCAATATGCACCTATAACCAGTTGCGATATACGTTTTCTATCTTCATTCAAAGAGAACAAATCTTACAGAAGAGAACCATGAGAAAGTATTGCTAGTAAATATTAATACTCCTTTACTCGACTTGTACTACATAGTGAACAAATAATAAGGTATTTAGTATTTTATAGAACACCACCCACTTGTTATCCAATTATAAAAATAAAATTAAAACTCTTGAAAAATATAAAATTTCAATAGTGCGCCCATGGGCGATGAGTCATCAACCTTTGGTCTCCGGTCTATAGATATAACGAACGTATTCGTAACTTGAACAACTAAACGCTAAATGACAGTTACTTTAAATAAACACTCTATGACTGTTTTTCACAGTCTACTTATAGATTTTCTTATTTTCAATTAATTCAGCTTATTCCTTGTATTACATGCTAAGGCTTCAATAATTATATTGGTTTATACCAAACTTATAAATCTAAAGACAATTTCTGAGTCATCTGCTTTTAGTATATAGCGAACTTAGGGTTAAGTACTAGAAATTCATATAGAAATTTATATCAAAATGAAGTAAAACGTACTAAAATCGTCATGTCAAGCAAAGCTGCTACATCCATTTTAGAAAATTCTCATACGTTGCATAAAATGCTACTATAGTGGCGAATCGGTTAAAGCAAAAAGGGTTTTAAAGCTCAAACATTATGATTAGATTCATTTCGTGAATTTTACACCCTTATATACGGAATAAAAAATGAGGTGTGGTCACCACACGACTTTCTTATACGTATAAGCGTTTCAAATTATAGAAATTTAAGAATTTTTTTTACAAAAATTATTCAAAACCCTATTCTAAGTACTTCTATTCTCTTAATAAATCTCTATAGAATGCTTACTTTGCAAGATATTATCAAAAAAGTGCTCCTCGCTAAGAGTAAAAGTGCTACTTCCGGTCCGAATTTTAAAATTTCATATATACAAAAAATATTGCAAATCCAGTTTTAAATATTTTTGTACTCTTAATAAATATATATAGAACGCATAATTTACGACATATCTACAAAAAATCGATATTCGGTAAGAGTAAAAGTATTACTTCCGGTCCGAATTTTGAAATCTTTTTTATACAAAAGATATTGAAAACTGTGTTTTAAATACTTTTATACACGTAACGTACCTGTCTAAAAAGCTTGACTTGCGAAATATTCCCAAAAAACCGATTTTCGATAAGAGTAAAAGACCTACTTCCGGTAGGAATTTCGAAAAACTTTTTAAATAAAATTGTTCTCAATTTTAATTTTAAGTACATATGAATTCTTTATAAATTTGTATAAACTTAGTATTTAACGAAATATTGGCAAAATTCGATTTTTTCACTGAAGTAAACTGCTACTTCCGGTCTACCGATTTTACTGAAAAACTAATCAGATCTCAAGAGGGAGATTATACACGTAAATACAAAATTTGGAATTGATAGCTACAGCGGTTTGACCGCTATCGTGGTCACACACAGACACACAGACAGACATACACACAGACATTTTTTAAAAACCACTTTTTTGGTATCAGGGGACCTCAAAACGTGGACATCTGCAAAAATCTCGAGGTCGAACATTTTCATCATCACAATACTTCCTTATACTACGTATAAGAAAGTAAAAGTACCTACTATCGAAATGAATTAAAAAATTATAGGTTGTCATTAAAAAAAAAGTCGATGACATAACATAAAAAACAAATGACATAAGAAACTGAAAGTACCATGAAAATATAACCCTTAGTTAAAATCACTAAACCCCTTTCGACTTTATATACATTTGATATGTAAGTTGATGATTCAAATATTTATTGAGACCTCAAACTATAGGAGAGCTAATAAGCCAATACTATTATGTAATTATGGTAATGCTCAATATGCACTTAATTAGGCAAGGCTTTTGATAACCTACTTCGCTATATTTCAGCAATTATTGTAAATGTTTAATAATGTAAGATACTATGAGCCACTCTGTATACACGAAAACTGAATGACAATCTTGTTAATTTCAGTAGACTAAATCTCCAGTTATAGAATTAAAGATAGCTATAACAAAAGTTAATTTATATAAGTATCAGACGTGAGATGAAAATCATTAAACACGCATATAACTTTACGAATACCTCACAGTATGTTTATTTCAATAAAAATCTATTGGGTATAAAAACAACAGTAAAAGGAAATACAATATCATTCTTTTTCGGTATTATAGGACACACAGTTTTTACTGGCGTAATCTCTTGCAAAATACGTATTTGAATAAGTCTTGCATTTGGTTGTAAATTTTATGAGCGATATTTTATAATTCTACTTAAGCATCCGGTAGGTAGGAAAATTTGCATTGTAAATGACAGGACCAATCTGCTATTCATGATTTAAAACTTAATTTCGTTTCTTGACTACATTACGAAGACCTGCTTCTGTTCATTAGTAAATGAAATGCAATTACATGGAAATGTAAATAATCTAAAAAGAAAAAACAAAAAAAAGAGTTAAATAATGGAATATTTTACGAAAATCCTCTTGAAAGAGTTAAAGTAATTCTAACTATTATTGTCTGTTAAATTACTGTGAATATATATGGTTATTGCTTGATGCTATAAATTGTAAAGTATTGGAGTAAGAAGTCAATATTGACAAATCAAAACATACTTTTGTTAATCAAATAAATTAAATACCTAAAGAAACTCATCAATGCTACCGGTTAGACACAAGCTATTCTATCATCAACATATACAAATTCATATAACTTATTCTTAGAAAAATGGTGCATTGTTATATGCTGTCATCACACGTGTAGAAAATTAACACTATACCGGCTGTCCCAGAAATAAAAAGACAGAGTAGCAACAGGCCCAAATATACCGCAATAACAAAGAAATTTAATTTTCTATGTTGTTTTTTTAGATAAAAAATTACATTACGGACCTGGCACAGAATGTATGTTTATAAATACACGTAAGAATGCTCATTTGTAAATAGAAACGAACACGCATTCATAGAAAAATAGGCATTTATTTGTATAAAACGGGAAAAAAACGTTAAATCGTCCTCATTGTTGACCCAGATGGGCGACACACTTTATTGCAAACAATAAAAGATTGTTTTTATTTTTAAAATAGGAAGGTTGTTGCTCTTTATTGTGTTTGTAGTCGGAAACAGCTGATTATTATGATTTTAGAATATTCAATAAATCCTAGTTTTTCTAGCCTTTATTACAGTAAATATCAAGAATGTAATTCTTTTTTTCTAGCAGGTGTAAAATTAAAGTAATTAATGGTTTGATATTTATTATGAAAATCTATTCCTCCTCCTCTTTTTTAACACAAGTAATATGGTAGTCCTGAAAAGGACCGATTGTGAAAGTGAAGCAGGTGGATATTTAGTCCAGGGTCGGCGTAAGGCCAATTGAATTCGTTATTATTTTTTTTTCTGCCGTCTGCGCACGAATAAAGACTTGATACTTTGAGGGTACGTTTTTACACAATCTAGCTTCCGATTTCTGCTACTCCGTCTTTCTATTTCTGGGACAGGCTGTATATATATACATATATATATATATAATATATATAATGCTCGACGAAATTCAGTTTTTTAACTGATGACGTATATCACTATGTATGTAGCTTACTACCGCAATGGTAGAATTAGGGTTTAGGTAATTTTGTAAATAAAACTCGTATTTTCGGCTTTGTGACGTTTCGGTCCTCCTTCAGAACCTTCATCAGACCTTTATTAGGTGTAGATAAAAAAGAACATATTAAGTTTTGCTCATTGTAAGATAAAATCAATTAACAATGCTGAAAATCTATGTATACTTACATTTGCCGATGGCCTATGTATTTGTTCTAATACTTGCATCTTAATTTTATGACACTTTAAAATTTAACATTCACAAATATCAATTAAAAAGTTATTACGGCACATTTAAAATTAAAGTTCTCAAGAATTATGTACTTAATAATTACTATCTTGAAAGAAATTCCGAATGTAAAGTCTAGAGTCCCTCCTATACTTCTTTCATAGTCTCATGCACTCGCATGTTTGTCTCCATCGGCAAGAAAAACTTTTCGTCCGAAACACACAAAACAAGGAAAACAAAAAAGGGAATATCGTTTTATTTCTTACTGTTATTCTATGTATTTATGTACTCATATTGATAAATTTTGTATTTAACTTTATTATTTTCAAATATAATTATGAGGGAAAACACAAATCAAGAAATCACTGTGTTATGCCAATTTTAATTGTATTTTCCTCGCTAATTGTGGCAAAAACGCTCCATATATATTACTGAAATTCTGTGAGTCCGACTTACAATTTATACCGTGCGTATAATAATATAAATAATATATATATATATATATTAAAATGTGTGTGTGTTATACAAGGTAGGAAATAATTAAAATTACTGTGTTTTTAGAATCAGAGCAATTAATTTAAAAATCTTGTTTGTTTGTATGATATATGACATTTTAAATACAACAAGAGAAATGTAACCATAAAAAAATGACTTCAGAAAGAAAGACACACACATTTCACATAAACTCTTCGTAACAAAATTTTAAAATTATAATTAACTAATTTGACTTGCATTGCTACTTGAAAATTTAAAGTACACTAAATATATGACGTAATTTTGCATAATGATGTTATTTTATTTTCTTTCTTTCTGTACAAGATAGTAGGTTTGTTCGGGTTTAATATTACGAACGGTTCTAACACAGTTCTGTTACTGCGCAGAACTGTATGCGTCATAGTACACCGTTCGGAACGGTCTGGGAACGGTTCCGAACGATTCGATGCCTTTATCCCGAATTAGTTCTACAGTTCTAGAACGGTTCCAGAACTGACAATCAGAAACCAAAACACGAAATTTTTAGTTCCAGAACAGTTCCGGAAACCCGAACACTTAACATATTTCTGCGCATGACGTGAACTGTTCTGGAATCGTTCTTAGCGAAACAAAAACAAACCTAGTATTATACTAAAATACCACTGCAATATAGATATATGCATTGTATTATAAACAAAATGATAATTTCTATATAAAATGGGGTACCTATAAGAAAGGAAATTAAGAAAATTATGTTTTAATGAAAGAAAAAGAGATAACCATTCAGGTACGAAAAATTATTTGATTTGTTTACTCTTATCAAACAATCTGCCATGCTTATTAATTGAAAGTGTTAAAAGAGGAAAATAAGAGTCGCCATATTTATTACACAACAATTATTAATAGATATAGGTATTAGATAACATTTCACCGTTTTTATAAATTAACGTGCGTAAGTACCTTACGTCAACAAATTAAGTAGAAATATTGATTTGTTAAAAACAAGTTTTTTTTTTACAGACCATAATTCTGGAAAGGAAATGAAGTGCTCTTTGACTCCCGAAATATATAATATATGTAAGGATTACAGAAAAAAATTCTGCTACATACGACATTCGCGGTTAGAGTAGAATTAAATTACCATGATTTATGTACTGTTAGTGTTTTAAATATTTGTAATTTATGCATCACTTCTTTTATGGGAAAAATAGAAAAATCGATAACGAGTTTTGCTCTAATGCGGCTTGCTGCATCTGCAAGAACTTTACCATATGAATCGCTCCAGGCTAGGTACGTATTTATTTTTGAGATTTATGGGTTCTATTAAAAATTATTTATTGCTCCGTTTAATTTTAATGGAAAAACGTTAAAAGAGAAATTACTTCAAGAAGATAATTTTGGAAATTGTTATCCATTTCTTTAAAGCTTCTCGATTCGTAGAAAATACTTCAGAAAACAAATCGAGCTATGACAGATCAAGAACAAAATGGAACAAAAATAAACTATATATGTAAATATTTCACAAAAAATAATACTAATTATAGCTACTAATATAACGATAATATTATGCGATTTATAATAACATACAGACCGGACACGAAAGGTTGATGACTCATCGCCCATGGGCGCACTAATCAAATGTTGTATTTTTAAAGAGGTTTTAATTTTATTTATATAATTGGATAACAAGTGGGTGGTGATCTATAAAATACAAAATACATTATTATTTGTTCATTTTGTAGTTCAAGTCGAGTAAAAGAGTATTAATATTTACTAGCAATACTTTCTCAACGTTCTCTTCTGTAAGATTTGTTCTCTTTGAATGAAGTACATTCTTGTGTACCTACTACACAAATGTTTGACGATTTGTTCCTTGTTCTGACACCAGGGCAGCTGTTTGGCTTAGTAGCTCCGCAACCCTTGTTAGATTGCGAATACTTCCAAGAATTTTTATATATATTCTAATTATTCCAATCGTTGTTTTAACATAATGTAGTCTGCCTTGCATCGGGCGTGGCCCGTATTTATATTAATGTAATTCTGCTGACATGAGATTCTGTATTATATGATGAAATCATTGTATGTGAGGGTTGCAACAACATGCCGAAGGCCACATCCGAAGTTACTTGGAATACTTTTGAAATTATTAATAGCCACATCTATGTGGTTAATTCATCTTTTAATTTGAGATTTCGATTTTCTAAATATGTGATTAGTTTAGGCAAATTTTCAAAGCGTTCCTGAAGGAATAACAATTGATTTTTTAATTTTAATTTGCGTTAGTTGCTTGCACTCAGAAATACTTCGAGCATCGTCATTTAAGCATGTAACGAAATTTTGTAAACTATCGAATATCTCTGCATAAAAACTAGTAGCTTCCAACCATGGCCTCAATAATTATCAATAAATGTTTAACATAAAATGAACTTAGTAGATGATGATACGATAAATAAATAAAAATTACATGGACTCTTACCACTGTGGCAGTTTCAATTAGCTTATAGTACGTATACCTACAAACTGAGAGAATCTGCTAGCAACTATGTAGTAAAGTGTAGTGTTTTGTTTAATATTATAAACTTATAATTATCTGAAGATAGAATAACATAGAGGTTAAACTTTTGTATCTAACACATTTTTACAACTTGAAACAGTTTTTGAACGAATCTGGAACGTTTTCAAGTGAACGGCAAACTTGAAAGAAAAACCAAGTTACCAGCTAGATTTGGTTTTGTACAGTTGGTTTATAGCAAAAAGATCAGAGGTTAAACCCATAATTGGTCCTATGGTTGTTCAGAAAGCTACGCTGTTTCAACGAGTTTTGAACTATGATGCCGATTGCAAATGTTCTGTATGTGTAAGTATAGCTTAGGAACTTTAACACTCGACATAGTATCAGAAAACTAGATATTTTCGGCGATCTGAAATCTGTCGATGTTGTAGATAGTGAAGATTTCAAAATTAAATTCAAGTCTATTGCGTCTAAAACAGTTCTACTGTGCTCTATTCATATGATGGTCACAAATTAAAACCATTTATGGTAGGAAGGTCAAAGAAGCTTAGGGCATTAAAAGGCTTGAAAACTTTGCCTGTCATTTATGCGGCATTATCAAAAGCATGAATGAATCGAAGCCTCTGCTTTGGCTTGGGGTGAGGTAAAACAGGAAGCTTTAAACAAGTGGCGTAAACTTGGGCGTGAAGTAATGGACGAAAATGTCGAGTGATACAGATGACGATGAATTAGAAGTTGTTTTAGGTTATTTGTCTTTAGAGAACCCCATGCCACAGCTGAATTGGGGGCAAATACGAGAGTGGAGATTTTGATGAAATCATCATACAGAGTATTATCAATCCATAATACCCAAAGACGTGGGCAACATCACTAGGAATCAAGCAGCTGATACTTTGTATACTTTCAGTGATGCTTAAATTATGGAACTCCACATTATACGAAAAACGAAGAGAGGAGATTAAAAAACAAATCGATATTTAAGATTTGTTAAAATGACTTCTACCAAGCAGAAGAATTCCATAACCGTCTTGCTCAATGCGTTGAATTAAAATTTCTATTCTACATAAGCTGTTGTTGGTAATAAAAAAATATTTTCTATTATCATTTTTTGTTTAATTCACGTGTTTCCTGATATTCATCCTTTCACTCATAATATTTCTTTCTTGAATCCGTACGACTCAGAGACAAAATTAGTTTAAATTAATGAGGTTCTACAGTATTAACGTACGTTTAGGTGCTGATAATTTTCTTTTATACTTTTTAAACTATATATTTCAACTATCAACAGCAAATACAACAATACATACATACATAATCGTTATATTATTGATAGTGGGCCATTATCTTAGTTGGTCTTCAGTTTTCTTCTCATCCTCTGGGCAACAGCAGGATCAATTTCTAGCATTTTTTGAAAAATTTGATGTCGTAATTGGTCTTCATTTGCAGCTTCCCAACCATTTTCATACACTCCTCTGGTCAGTATTGACCAAAATTCGGCTATTGGCCGAGTCCGAGGTACATTAGGAAGATTGTCTAATTTAGTCGTAAGTTACTAGTGATTCTAGGGCATGAAGTTAGATCACATCAACACATGATATCATCATTGCCATGATGTGTATTCAAAAACTGAAGCAGTTTAGAAAGGCGTTTTTGAATGTAAATATTTGCAGTTAAGGCTTCCTCTCCAACACGACTAAAGAGATAAATCCGACCTCATATATGGCACACCACACTAAAATGTTGTCCTCAAATTTGAAATTGTCTGCTGTGTTTTCTATGTCGTCGGTATAAAAACCGTCGCTTCCCATCATCTCTGAATAGGACAAAGTCAAATATTTCTAATCATCCATTACAATCAGCTTATTGACAACATGGATGCGCCTTGTCGCACGACAACACCTGGGTATTCTTCCCAACTGGGCCGCGGTATATTTTGGTGCTGTCCTTCGTTTTCAAAACATCACTTTGTTTCGGAAAATTTTTCGAAAAACAGTGGTCTTTGAAAGGCCCAATCTTCAACCAATTTTTTTCCTTGTGAAACTCCAACCGTGTCCTTAAGGGCTTCAAGGATTCTTCGTACCCTCACTTGGCTCAAATTTCTTGGCCACCTTGGCCAAATTAAGGTAGGATCGCAGGATATTCCCTCTTCACATTTTTTTATGGTTTGATTAATTGTTGATAAAGAAATATCTTTTTCACGATAAATACCAACAATATCGCGCCTGGGCATTCGCCAAACTAGATTGTAATTTCCTTTATGAATATCTGGCTTATATGATATTTTGCTGAACGAAATCACGAAAACTAAACTGTCATAATTAAGACAAGTTAATTGTGACATATGACGTCCATCGACAATTTAACCAAATATCATTTAGTACAACAACTACAAATCATCTATAATTTTTCCGAAAACTCTGGTACTATACTTTATCGTTTCTTCATTGACTGTATATTCATTGGCGTTCTCATCCAGTTTATATGATGGATGATTATATGTTTATATTAATATTTATGGACTTTATGACTGTAACAGATAACAAACAAACTGAATAAATTCGTGTTTGGAATACACAACAGTATCTCTAAAGTTTTATTTTCAGGAACAGTGTAAATACTGCTGAAAAAGTAAACCCTTTATTTAATTTGAAACAATTGTTCAACTTCATAATTGAAAAAGCGAGTTAATTAATTCATATTTCTATTGAACCCTTTTTAGGCAATACTCTGACGAGGTTATATATTAGAGGACAAAAATATACATTTTTTATATCTCTTTGTTCTGCCTAAAGGGCAAATTTTGTTATATGTATACCGCCATGTTCTACTGCAATTGTAATTAAAAATTAGGATATATCAGGTGATTACACAGTTTAGTAAATTTATCAGAATTAATAAGCAAAACGAGTCAAGTTTTGTTTACATATTGTATTTACATATGTAAATGTTTTAAACATTTGTATGTCTGTTTACTACAGATACTAAAGTATACATATGCTAATAAACCGGTACAAAAATAAACATATCTAATGACATCTAATGAATCATCTTTGTCCTTGACGTTCTCTGTTCATTACATTAGGGTTTTAATTTCATTCATAACCACAACACATGAATCGTGTGACATATTTCGTTTTATGATTCCCTGCTTGAAAATTGAAAAGGATGATTTTCCAGCTTTCAATTCCGATGAAAAACGTGACCGCAATTTATTGTTGTGTGTAATACAGCTTGCTTTAAGTCATTATTTTAATTTGGCTAATTTTTATTATAAAAGTTTATTTTATCGCATTGCATTAAACTAACTTTTATACATGTAATAATGTGCAGTAAAATAAGTTTTATTAATCATTATGTTTTTGATGATAGTTCATTGCCAAGTTTAATTGTCGAATAAAATTAAACACAATTTATTTTAGTGCAGATTCTAGAGAAAATTTAATCAATAAGACTTTGCGTTGATTTAGGAGATATCGTTTTTTTTTGGTGGTAGTAGACTCCATTAAAGTTTCCTTTATGTGGTAATTTCAGGGTTGTTTAAGGAAAGAGCACAGCTTTTATTGCCGAGTCAAGACGAATTTGGCAATTCTTGTAAATAATTAGTTAGATGTGCGGTCTAAGAAAAGACGGACGTAATTTTAAAGGTTGGGGGAGGATTCTGCGGTGGATTTACTGTGACAAGCTGCATAAGAAAGGCCTATTAAATCAATTTTTTTTTTTTTTGAAATTTAAACGCAAATATCTCGGAAACCGTAAGAGATAGAGCGTTTTTGTCTGCACCAACGAGTTCGCCGTGATAAACTGCATAAGATAGGACTATTAAATTGATTTTTATTTTTTGAAACTGCAAACGCGAATATAACAACATTATTAAACACTCTACTCACGCTAGAGCTGCTATTGTTAAAATGTGACTGTATATGACGGGTATTTTTGATGATGAAGGGACGGTAATGCTGTCCTTGAATCTGGGGAAGGCATTTGACTTCGTGGAACACGCGACGTTATTGAATAAACTGAAGTCGTACGGTGTTTTATTTAATAAAATTCCTCCTTAAAGATTATCTCCTACTAGTATCTTAAAATATGTAATATCAATAACAAAAACTGAAGATTGCGTGGGCTAAATTTTTAAATTGGCAACATTCACCAGTTGGTAACATTGGGAAATATTTATGGATAGGCACTGTGTATAGCCCTAACAATGTGCACAATATAAGTTTGAACAAGTAAATAGCATAATATAGGGATTTTTACGGTACCACCACTCTTCACTTCAAATTGATCTCATTGTACATGATGAAATATCAATATTGTAGCACGACTAAATAAATAATATCTTATAAATTACAAATTAAATTCGCGGTAACACCAGCATGCCCCAAACAAAATACCTACTATCCAAGCATACACACGTTAAACTACAATACTTCCTATTACACGTCACGTGTTTTAAGAGTTATTCTTTTAACTCATTAAAAACGTACTTGATTAATGACGAATACGTGCTAATATCACAACAACTGTAGACCCTGTTTCACCACACATAAATCCAGTTAATCAAGTCCTTGTTCTAAATGTTTGTCTTTTAACTTATTGAGGACCTACTTGATCAGCTGTTATCTTTTATTTACACAGTTCGCGTCGTTATTATTTGTGTAGTGGAATTAAATGCTGTCCATGATAAATCAGGATCTTTTGTTGAAACAACAAAGATAATAGCGGCTGTTCTATGCGGTTGCAAGTTTTTATGTTTTGCCATTAAACTCGTAGAACGCTATTGTTGTTTGACGACGTTTTTGATTAATCAAAGATCTTCCAATGATTCAACCTAATTAATTTGCACTCCTAATTGTCACTTTTGTTATTAATTTACTCTTTAATCAATATAACCACTACGTCAAAACATTTCATATATATATATATATACATATATATATATATATATATATAGGTATGTAAATTTACTGAACCAGGAAGGTCAGAATGTGTGGGCTGGGTTAATTAAAACAATCTATTTGTGGCTGGTAACGTTTCGGAATAATTTATTCCATCATCAGACTTTGCCACTATGGACACCGAAAATTATCTTAACAGATCCAATCATAAACATAGAGAACTCATGTTGGTGGTACACTAAATTAAAATTTTTTTAATATATTATATAGGCCATTAAGGTGTCACATATTAAAATTACATTTAACAACTTCAAATCAATTACTCAGTAAAATTAAAACCAAAATTTTTGACGGACATTACTAGTTGCATTTTAAAAAACACCAACACGAAGATCACAACAACAATTAAAATGCATGACCTATCTGACAGATAGGTCATGCATTTTAATTGTTGTTGTGATCTTCGTGTTGGTGTTTTTTAAAATGCAACTAGTAATGTCCGTCAAAAATTTTGGTTTTAATTTTACTGAGTAATTGATTTGAAGTTGTTAAATGTAATTTTAATATGTGACACCTTAATGGCCTATATAATATATTAAAAAAATTTTAATTTAGTGTACCACCAACATGAGTTCTCTATGTTTATGATTGGATCTGTTAAGATAATTTTCGGTGTCCATAGTGGCAAAGTCTGATGATGGAATAAATTATTCCGAAACGTTACCAGCCACAAATAGATTGTTTTAATTAACCCAGCCCACACATTCTGACCTTCCTGGTTCAGTAAATTTACATACCAATACACCCTGAAAACAGTGTCTAACATCACAACTTCCAATATATATATATATATATATATATATAAATATGAAGAGAATTTTCTTGAATTAGCGGCATTTTAAATTAATTGATGACAATTACTTGCATTATTTTAATAATTAATGATTTTAAGGAAAAGAAACACACCACCCCAAGGACTAACACATATGCATCAGTTTCGTTAACCACTACAACGTGAACACTCGTCAGCCCGGTCTGTAATGTGTTCATTTTCCCATCCTCCGAAATTTGTATATATAGTTTCGGAAACGATCTATGCTTCATATTTAAATATATACGGCAAAGAAACAAGATTATATGTGTTTAATATATACATTAATCACATATAAAATATTAATTGTAATTATCCAGAATGAAATTTGGATTTCTGTGTTCCAACACAGAGTGCACTGAATGTGCAGTAATATCGTAGAAGGAAAACATAGTAATTAATATGGTTCCTTCATTAAATGAGAATGATAAGAAATTATCTCTCATGCTTGCATAGATCGTTTCCGAAACTATATATACAAATTTCGGAGGATGGGAAAATGAACACATTACAGACCGGGCTGACGAGTGTTCACGTTGTAGTGGTTAACGAAACTGATGCATATGTGTTAGTCCTCGGGGTGGTGTGTTTCTTTTCCTTAAAATCATTAATTATTAAAATAATGCAAGTAAACTGATGCATATTGCTGTGGCATATAAATATTTATTTTAAATAACAATATTGCCATACGTTGGGCATCGCCATTTAATTAATGCTGTAGCATATAAATATTTATTTTAAATAACAATATTGCCATATAATTTATATGCTGTAACAACATACTTTTGTGTGTATTACCACACGTAGGGTATAGTCTTTTGTACACATTATACTCTTTAAACTATTCTTTACACACCAAGAACTTATAATTGGTTTTGTGTTTTATCTTATATTGTTGTGTCATGTACCTTATAACTATTGTGGGTCCTGGCAATGTTTGTGGTTCCTTCTTATTTGCTGATGATTTTTCTCTTGCTCATTATAGGGAAAGAGGTAATAGTTTTGTTCAAAGAAAAAAAACTGTATGTCTATTCAACATAATCATGTATTTTTTTATTTTGTAATTTATGGATTCAAAAATATAGTTTCCTTTATATGCACACCTTTATGCTCTAAACAAGATACATAATTGAAAAATGCTCATATCATTTATACCTAATACCGGCTGTAATGTATGTAAATCTTTTGTTTATTTATTTATTCTACCAAACAAAATAAATATTTATCCTGCAAATAAACAAAAATAAACTTTTATTGTACGTTTATGAATATACTCATCGACGTTAAAAATATTTATGTATAGGCTTCAATTAATTGCTTTAGACAACCATTTGCACGTGTTGTATCGAGCTCTTAATCTATGCCTTGTGAAATTCTAATTTATTATTCGCTTAATTTGAAAGAAATTAATGATGTCTAGACAATACGATGAAGAAAATGCTCATTTTCACGTAACATCTCTCCAACTGACCAACACCATTAATCCTATTTGGTTGTAATTCCAACTATATAAATTCAAAATAAACCTTACAGGATAAATTATTTACTTGTTTATTTTTTTGTCCAACAATACATTGATTAATCATTCGCACGTAAAAATCAATGTCTGTCCAACAACTCGTATAACTTAATTTTCAAAAGAAATAATAAACTTACTTGTTATCAATAAATCTATTTTGAATGTCCATTATGAACGCTTCAAATGAATTCAAATGTATTAAATAAAATAAATTACTGTTACTATATGTGTTGAAGAAATAATGAAAAACTACAATATAACAATAAAAAAAAACTTATTCTTTAAGAGATCTTCCTTTTGTCAGTGTTCTGAGAAGTTCACCTCTCGGAGGTGTTATCAGAAAGTCTCTCCTCTCGGAAGTGTTATCAGAAAGTCTGTCTTGTCGAATCTTGTCTTCGTATTTATAGCGGCAAAAATAAACTATGTTGACCATTGCGCCCTCTAGTCCATGTTTAGGTTGGTACTGGAATACACTTTTCCCGTGAAATCGCTGCCCATATGTTGCCGCCTTGATTCACGCACACATACACATTTTGTTCTGACAGTTCACAATTCACTTAAACGTCAACATAACCTTTCAATTCAAAGGTCCCCTCTGCTTTGCACATGATTCCCAATGGTAGGTTTATTCTTGTTACTAATACCATCCTTCCTTGTGCTCGTCAATGAACCTATTACCTTGTTCATTGTTCGACACATATTTTTCTTTCCATTTATTTATGTTAGTTTTACTTTTCTTTTAGCCGGAGTTCGCCTTGGCAAAATGGGAAACATGTTGAAAACAACCATTATTCCGCACTGCCTGTCCTTGTAGAACACGTCCGCCTCTAGTCCCTGAAGTATTGTGTTACGAACAAGTCATGAACACAGATACCTTTTATTTACTTATAATGTCAGCTTTTGAATACAAAAATATGTCACTACTGATTGCTTCCACGTTTTACATATTTTTATATCCTTTTTTTATTAATCTAGTATTAAGCTAAGGTAAATTTTATTCTTTAATACTATCTAATTCTTAAACTCTCATCACATTTTATTGCCTTATGCATATAAATTTCATTTCTTTTCATGATTTATAACCCATACTTTTTGTGTATCTTTTCTACAAAAGAAATATATTACTTATATTTATTTTGTCTTTATTTCATATATTTCTTTATTTAATAAATTTTTATTCTACATCATTTGTTTTATATTTATTTAATAAACTTTACTTTGCATATTTCATTATTTACTGTTATAATAAAAATTTGACTATAAGTATGCAACTTTGTATACTTTCCTGTAGTTCTTGTTGCATAATTTTACTCAATAATATCTAAATAGGACTTTTTCTTATTTTTTACTTTTATTTCTAAGCTTAAACTAATTCTTAAATCAATCACTAAAACTATTCTTATTTTACAAATTTGCGAGGTCACAGCAATATGTGTTAGTCCTCGGGGTGGTGTGTTTCTTTTCCTTAAAATCATTAATTATTTGTCATCAATTACTTGCATTATTTTAATAATTAATGATTTTAAGGAAAAGAAACACACCACCCCGAGGACTAACACATATGCATCAGTTTACTTGCATTATTTTAATAATTAATGATTTTAAGGAAAAGAAACACACCACCCGAGGACAAACACATATGCATCAGTTTCGTTAACCACTACAACGTGAACACTCGTCAGCCCGGTCTGTAATGTGTTCATTTTACCATCCTCCGAAATTTGTATATATAGTTTCGGAAACGATCTATGCTTCATATTTAAATATATACGGCAAAGAAACAAGATTATATGTGTTTAATATATACATTAATCACATATAAAATATTAATTGTAATTATCCAGAATGAAATTTGGATTTCTGTGTTCCAACACAGAGTGCACTGAATGTGCAGTAATATCGTAGAAGGAAAACATAGTAATTAATATGGTTCCTTCATTAAATGAGAATGATAAGAAATTATCTCTCATGCTTGCATAGATCGTTTCCGAAACTATATATACAAATTTCGGAGGATGGGAAAATGAACACATTACAGACCGGGCTGACGAGTGTTCACGTTGTAGTGGTTAACGAAACTGATGCATATGTGTTAGTCCTCGGGGTGGTGTGTTTCTTTTCCTTAAAATCATTAATTATTAAAATAATGCAAGTAATTGTCATCAATTAATTTAAAATGCCGCTAATTCAAGAAAATTCTCTTCATATTTAAATATATACGGCAAAGAAACAAGATTATATGTGTTTAATATATACATTAATCACATATAAAATATTAATTATATATATATATATATATAGCAGTTTAAATAATATATGTCGACCGTACTTTGTATAAAAAGAAAAACACTGATATGATATGAACAAATGAGTTTCATTTAAATTACAGACCGATCACCCCGATAGTAACAGTTCTTATACTGTTTGTCTTTATATATATTGTAGTGAATAAATAAAACATTTAATTCAAGTACATTGTTGTTGTCTGAAATAAGTAAAAGAAAAGGTTTTGAATTAAGTACTTCCTTTAGTAACTATACGGGTTATGTTGGCATTTCATATAAATGCGTAGCTTAATTGGGTAATTAGACTATATTGCTTGGTATATCGATATAAAATCTTGTTGCCTGTCTTTATATGTTCTGGATTTCAATATTCATCTTTGTATTAAGGTACTGGAATTCTAAACATAAAAACAAATAGAATAGTTTTTATATGTAAAAGTCAAAAAATAAATGATAACTCATCTTTAAATATGCATGTGAGTGCCATCTCATGTTGGATAGTTTGTATCAGAATTCATGCCAAATAAGGTAGTTGTAAACGATCTGATCATCATAGCATCTGTGTGTAGGGGGTTGAAGCTGGCAGGAAGGTCAACATCTATACGTATAGATGTCATCTTGATAGAAATAGATCTATAGTATCATAGAACAATAAATGTAAAAGAAATTAAGCGGGTTGAGGGCTTTGTTTATAAAGAAATACGTATAAGGTCAGTGAATGACGTATGTAGTTGTAAATTTAACATCCCTAGATATAATTAAAAAGATTTTATTATGAAAAAAATATTTTAGCTGTGCTCTGAACCAACAGGTATGATATCCTACATTGTATAAGATTCTGTTTTTATACAAATATAGAAAGGTCAATAACATT
This sequence comes from Amphimallon solstitiale, assembly GCA_963170755.1. Taxonomy (NCBI): domain Eukaryota; kingdom Metazoa; phylum Arthropoda; class Insecta; order Coleoptera; family Scarabaeidae; genus Amphimallon; species Amphimallon solstitiale. The sequence continues at coordinate 37,733,184 of OY720680.1, forward strand.
AATTCTTAATCTTAAATCATATCATTCATTTTAAAGTTAAAATATGTTATTAAAATCGTTTAATTTATGGATATTACAATGATTTAAATACTGTTACTTAATAGAGTTAGATACAAGATATTACAAGGCTTTGGGAATATGATAATCGTGTGTTTATGAGATATGTAAGTAAAATTAGTTAAAAAAATGTAATTTTAAATAGGATTATTTTCATATTATATAAAAATTGGAGAGATATTTCTAGTGTGCCTAGGAAAAAGAAAAACAGGAGAGGGTAGAGAGATGCTACAAAATATAGAAGGAAGCAGAATTTTGATACATAAAGAATTCATATTTTATCATGAATAAATAAACAAATATATAAGTACCTTAGTGAATAATAAACCAGAAGTATCAGTGCCATATTCTGGAAGTAAAATAAAAGATATTCTCATCGTGGGGATTATACATGGAGTTCCATTTGTGAAATCATGAGCGATCTCATCGTACTTCTTAAGATTTGGATGGAAAACTTGTCTTTTTGTGCCAATTAAAGGATAAACAATATTCAGAAGCCACATCTATAAATATTCATTGGAATTTAGAGCTAATTTCCCGAACAAAGCTGCAAGGTGAAATAAAAATATACATGTATAAAATACTAAACCGATATAACATATAAGCTTATGAGAAAGATATAATTCTACATATTGATAAATAACTTAAGCCATACTTACAATCGTAGAAATGCAAGGAACCAAAAATATCCCTTCCAAATAATATTTCAAATTTAATTTAGTAGAATGTTGACCGTCATAGGGTTTATGAAGCCATGTTTGTTTTAAAATATCACTTTAAATAATTTAATTATGTAGTTATGTAGAATAGAATTTCTTAAAACGTTGAACTGTATTACTTACTGACCTTAAGTTAAGTAAATATGTCTATCGTTATTAATATAATTATCAAATTTAACATGTAACAAAATAAGTAATAATACTTTAACGTACTAAGAAATAAAATTGTATTTCAATATGATACCAATATGTAACCATTAAAGTCTTGAAACTTCAAGATATGAATGTTTCCTATGTAAATTATGAACATAGTGATTTTTATATTCCCAAGTTGTTTTGTATCTGACATTCATTTTCAAAATAAATAACCTATAATATTTTGAATTTAAAATTTTGAAGTTTAATTTTTAATAAATAAGATTATGGTAATAATTATAGCATAGCTAATATAATGCCTAAGATGAATCTATACTTTCATTCAGAGGATGCCTATTAATCGAAATTGAACCCCCCCCCCACACATATTGAGATTATTTTAAAAGACATATGCTAAATTAATTATTGTTATAAAATAGCATAATATGGTTTGCACTTGGTATATATTCTTGGTTACATCTAACAGAAAAGAAAAATCTGATAAATAACACTATAAATAATGACTCAGGATTATTAAAACTGGAAGAGGTGAATGGAACTGAAAGAATTAACATTCTACGCTGTAAAAAACATATACATAACAAACGGGATTACATTTAAATGATAAATTAATTATTTGTAAATTATCACTGGATTTTCTACGACGATAACCAGGAGACGCTCGGGTAAATATATTGTTGTGTCCCCTTGGAAAACAGACTCCACCTGTGTTTGTCACAACAAACAGCATTGCATTATGCTGATTTTCTATTTGCATTGAATCTAAAATAAATGTATGCGAAAAGTTAATAGTACCGAAAACTTTCAGAATTGCAAATTAGTGTGCTCAAGAATAGAAACATCTCGTTCGATATATGTAGTCGGAAAAGTTGTGGATGTCGCACGATTCTCGTTTGTTTGCGTTTTGTGTATATGCAATTTGTATGTGATTTACTTACTTTATTTGAAAGGAAATTCATAATTTGGTATGTTATTTACTGAGAAGTTATGACAGCACGAGAGTCAGTACAATGTGGACGGTAATAAATTAAAAATAACCATCAATATTTGACAGTTCCTTAAAATAAAATTGAAAAAATACAATGGGTCATAGCAAAGCTTTCCAATGCCGAAAGTGTGGTATGTATCAACATGAATGGTGTGCGGCTGCTCTATTTCTAAATTTTTACAATTAAATCACATATTGCTTAAACATCATAAGTCACTTTATGCAAGTTTTCAGAAGACGAAAAAAACGTTTCAATTTTACAAAAACAAAAAAACTGCAGGTGTTATTAGCAAACATCTTTAATATCATATTTGTTTACATTATAGAATACAAAATATGTTGTTAAACTTTAACTTTCGAAAAAAAAATGAAAATTCTGACTTAAGGTCTTTCTGCAATATATGAAAAAATTCAACTTTGCTAACACATGAGAAAGATTTTTTAATTACTCTGCTGAGGTTGAAGCATTTTTTTATGGGTTCTGGTCTTGTTAGAGTTGATTATAGACTCATAAAAGGGTCTATGTTCTTCATCTATCCATTGCAGTAATGTTTTAAGATGTTGAACCTTGCTCTCCAGTATTGAAACGTTTTCGCTATACGCCCTCACTTCTGGCCACTGGATTCTTATATTGTCTGTCCTGGGATTTCTTAATGAAGATGTATGCCATAACATTCCATCAATCAACTCGGAAGCTTTTACGCACCAGGTTTTGAATGTAAATGCACGAAATGATGTAATTTTGAAATGGACAATACACCCGCTCGTTTCTCGGAAATCTTTCTGTGTCAATGGAGATGCTCTCTTTTTTTTTAGTACGCTGGCCACCAAGCTTTAAAATCTAGAATTTCGTCATTTTGAACTTCTTTTACTGTAAACTTGTTCTGTGAGCTGGCTTGTAGAATAATTTCTGTGTAGGTATGTAAATTGTAAACTCGGTCAAATCTCCGTAGTTTTTTTTAATCATACCAAAATCCCTATCACAGGGTAGAAACGAATATCCTCTAATTGGGTAAAATTGCTGCACCTTTTTAAACCGACCCGTTTCTGCTAAAGAGATACATAATCTGACAATGCAATGATTTTTGTTCTGCCCAGGGTAGTTATCCGAAAAGAGCCGCAGTTCTTTAATTTCATCTGGTTCATAATTTTTAATGTAGTCCATTAAGAATGATGCTACTTCATTTGGACCCTTATTGGCAACATTTCTGGATATACGTAAAATAAAGCTTCGTTGGTTTTTAGATTATGAATACTAAATACCGAGACGCTTAACTGTGTTAGGTAGAACAAGAACTTACCTGCAAAGACTCATGTTAAGATTTGGAGATATGGCAGGTACCGTTTTGTTTTTGTAGTTCTTGTATTCTAATCCTTTGATTCTAGATGTTCGAATCACATTTCGTTTATAAACTGGGTCGTTGCGAATTCCTCTTTTGCGTTTCTGAGGATCTATTTGGTAATAACAATAACCAGTTTATACAAATTAACAATATTAATAACAATCACTCGCTTAGATACAGCAATACTAAATCTCGTTTAATTTTAAGGTTATGTTATTATTGTTATGGCGCTGCATAGTGTAGAAACAACCTAAGTCAGTCACTTGAGTTGTTTTAGCGCTACACAAACTATTTCCTGTGTAAGTTTCTAACATAAGCGATATGCTCACTTAAGTTCTTTTAGCACCAAACAACGCTGAACAGCCAATGTAACAGAAAATATGTGGAAACTCAATAATGAAATTAAATGCTGTCTAAGATAAATCTAGATCTTTTTTGATGAAACTATATAGAGGCTGCTGTTCTATGCTTATATGTTTACATTTTCAATTCTAATTATATAATTCGCGTTTGTATCTTTCTATGTTATGTGATTAAACAAATAAGACGGCATAGTTGCATAGTGCGGCACGATGTTAGATGTCGTTTTTCATAAATCAAAGATTTTCCAATGATTTTACTTAATTGAATTATTATTTATTAATCAACATGAAGTACAGCGCAACTATTTGGATAGCGGTTTGCATTTGACTGGTCCGAATGAAATAAACATGATGATGTTGTTTTTGTGCGTTGACATATTTTATAGAAAACTGTATAATGTTCTTAATAAGTCTGTTCCCTTATGTAGTCGTCTTCTTATAACTGTTATCCACATTGGTCTACCAATAAAATCAAACAGAATCTTAAGCTTAAAAGCTGTTTTCTTCTACCGTGAGTTCAGTAGGGTGAGGACTACCACTAAAAATCAGATTCATGAGTCTTGAATTACTTATAAAATTCTCCTATGAAGCTGAATCAAACCTAATGTGAAAAGCATTATTCGTATTTCGTCGGTAATGCATGACGGCGATCTCAGCCATGAAGACCCTGCCCGTATAGTTGAGGGATTTTCTTATGTGTTTTCCCAGGTTTATCGGTAAAACTCAAATTCCACTGGTTCTGACATCAAAAATCAGCTAAGAGTTTCTGATTAATCAGGTAACCAAATAAGTTCATGCGGTTTTTTATGGTAAAATATAAATATTTATTAAGAAACAATAGTACAATATTATTCATCAAAGTAATCACCATCACACTCAATGACCTTTTGCCAACGTGACACCAATTTTTTTATGCCGATATTGTAGAACTCTACGGATTTTGAATCAAAAAATTGACGGACTGCGTCTATTACATTAACTCGAGTTTTAAACTGCCTATGTCTCATACAGTTGTCAAGAGAAAAAAAAAAGATGGTAATCACTTGGTGAAATGTCAGGGGAATATGGAGGGTGTGGCAATATTTCCCAGCCAAGTTCACAAATTTTTTCCCGGGTCACTTTTGCAGTAGGCGGTTTGGCGTTATCTTGTAAGAATATCACTTTCTTTCGATTGATTAAAGAAGGCTGTTTTTGGATGAGTGCTGCTTTTACTCGCTGAAGTTGTTCACAATACAAGTTCGCAGTGATGGTTTGGCCCTTTCCCAAAAACCCAACCCAACCCAACCCAACCCAACCCAACCCATTTGCTCAACTTCCTCGTCTTTCCTAGCTGATGAAGATGCAAACGAATGGTTTCGTCACTCACATTGAACCTTTCTGCAAGCTCTAGGCACGTTGTACTGGAATTTGCCTCCACAACCTGTTGAAGATCCTCGTTGTTAATGATCTTCGGTCTTCCAGAGCGTGCTTCATCGGTTAAGTTGAAATCTCCCGAAGAAAATTTCTTGAACCACTTCTGTGCTGTTCGATCACTTACGACATCATCTCCGAATGTGGTACATATTTTTCGCGCCGCCACTGCAGCTTTAGTACCAAGTTTGTACTCATAGAGTAAACAACCTCGAATTAAAGTTTTATTCGTTTCCATTTTCAACTATTCAAATTAATAATTAAATAATTGTCACGAAATGTGTATGTATTAAATGAAAGAAGGATTGATACTAAAGTGGATGACAGATAACAGACAAGTGCTATCGATCAACAACTTAAAGAATATTCATGGCACTCTGCTGTATACAAAAACCGCATGAACTTATTTGGTTACCTATGATATTTAACAATAACAACTCTCAACGAGACCTCTTGGAATCGCTTTCTTGTGATGGGATGGCGTAAACTGATGACTTGAAAATTTATCCTCGTATTGATACTATCTCAGATGCTCTGGGTCTATAGTGTGATTTAGATACTCTCTATGAATGGTGTCAGCACAATGATCTGGCACTTACTATCAATAAATGTCATGTTATGAAGTATTCTATAAAGATGGAAATCATTCACTTCGATTATAGCTTATAGAATATGGGGACAGATATGGGCCTGCGTGCAGGAGGTAAAGGATTTGGGAGTGCTTTTTGATCGACTTTTATCCTTCGCCAAACATATCACTAATGTATGCACTTCTGCCTCTGGTGCACTCGGTTTTCTTCTTAGAAATAGTAGGCATTTTGCTAATGCAGCCACTATTGAACTTCTTTATTCTTCGCTCGTGCGTAGTAAGCTAGAATACGCTGCTGTTGTTTGGCATCCAATTGATACCTGTTATAAATTGGAGAGCATCCAGATACGGTTTTTAAAGTTCTTGAGCTATAAGGCTAGTGGAGTTTATCCCTGTAGAAATACTGACCATGCAGTTTTGTTGGAGGAGCATAATTTTGTTCTACTAGACACACGTCGTGAGATTGCTAGTGCCAACTTTTTACATGGTTTAGTGCATAACAGGATTGACTGTCCATATCTATTGGATTTGATTCATTTCAACGTGCTTTCTGCCAGAAGTCAAGTTACGTTTTTTACTTCCACGTGCAGGACAAATGTCATGCTGAGGAGTCCACTACATAAAATGTGCCGTAATGAAAACAAGTATTTTAATGATATTTTTTTGGAGCTCAAACTTGAATGATTTATGTGTAATTTATTGTTTGTAATGCACACATCTATTGTAAATTACAGTGTTCCCCTTGCTGCGTTTTTACTGTTGGGTACACAATAAAGTATTATTATTATTATTATTATTATTCCTATTTTTATTTTTGTTATTAATTACAATTTTAATCAATATAGCCAGTAAGTCATAATGACAGATTAATTTAATTATTATTATTTTTCGAAACACCCTTACATTATTCTTATTTCGTGAAAATATCTGAAGCAGTACTCGTTCTTATTTTTACTTTCTTATACGTAGTATAAGGAAGTATTGTGATGATGAAAATTTTCGACCTTGAGATTTTTGCAGATGTCCACGTTTTGAAGTCCCCTGATACCGAAAAAGTGGTTTTTAAAAAATGTCTGTCTCTGTGTGTGTGTGTGTCTGTCTGTGTGTGTGTGACCACGATTCCGGTCAAACCGCTATAGATATCAAATCCAAATTTTGTATTTACGTGTATAATCTCCCTCTTGACATCTGATTAGTTTTTCAGTAAAATCGGTAGACCGGAAGTAGCAGTTTACTTCAGCGCAAAAATCGAATTTTGCCAATATTTCGTTAACTACTAAGTTTATACAAATTTATAAAGAATTTATATATACTTAAAATTAAAATTGATAATAATTTTATTTAAAAAGTTTTTCGAAATTCCTACCGGAAGTAGGTCTTTTACTCTTATCGAAAATCTGTTTTTGCGAATATTTTGCAAGTCATGCTTTTTAGACAATTACGTTACATAATTTTCAATATCTTTTGTATAATAAAAATTTTAAAATTCAGACCGGAATTACTCTTATCGAATAGCGACTTTTTGCAAATATGTCGTAAGTTATGCATTCTATATATATTTATCAAGAGTACAAAAATATCTAGAACTGGATTTGCAATATTTTTTGTGTATATGAAATTTCAAAATTCGGACCGGAAGTAGCACTTTTATTCTTAGCGAGTAGCACTTTTTTGATAATATCTTGCAAAGTATGCATTCCATAGTGATTTATTAAGAGAATAGAAGTACTTAGAATAGGATTTTCAATAATTTTTGTATAAAAAAATTCTTAAAATTCTATAATTTGAAACGCTCATACGTATAAGAAAGTCGTGTGGTGGCCACACCTCATTTTTTCTTTACGATTTTATTAAAACTATATGCATGATAAAGACTCCTTTACTAACACAGCTGGTGGTACCAATTTAGAGTACATATTTATCTCTACATTAAATACATTTCGTTCGCCCTCATACGTATTGCCACCCCAAAATGTAATAAAATACTTATGTATATATACTGCACATACTTCAGGACACTATATTAAAAACCATTCATCATAATTACTATGTAATTCTAAATGTACTACAGTCTTGTTATGATTAATAATAAATAATTTTCGCAAACAATAAATGTGTTAAAATTATTAAATTATGAATCATACAATGTTGTTCTTTGTTTACCTACTTATATTTTCGATCGGACATTCAGTTTGTTGGATAAATAAATGCGATGGGAAGCCATATTGACATACAATATAAACTAAAGTACACATAGCCTATTTTTTGGTAGATCTCGACTTTGATTGTTTATTTAATAAGTATGATATTGTGTAGCATTCTTGCAATGTTTTCTTGTCTAACGAAAATGTAATAAATATGTCGGGATATTTCAAGAAATTCGTCTTTTATTTTAAAGTAAATATTTTGCTGCTTTAGAGTTCAATAAAACTCTTTGAACGATTAATCAGAACTTTTTGAGAAAAATCATAACTTTTCAGTAATTAGATATGGTGAATGTGTTTGACTTTGCATGGAATGGGGGTATTCTTAACTAATGGGTAAATATTTCGAAATTAGTTGCATTGGTGCTGATATAATGATATGCAGTCTCCTTATACTTAAACGATTTTGTTTGTGTTATTAACTGTTATAAAAAATAATCATAATACACAACGTGTCTCAAAATTCGCAGAACAGCTCCACACTACGGGTTGAAATAGCAATAAAGGAACACGGACAAATATTTAAAAAATTCTACATTTTTCATTCGAAAAGATATTAACCTTTTTATAAAGGTAAATTTGGCAACAAGTTTGATTTATCCTAATAATGGATAAGGTACTAGAGTTGCCCTTATCCACGGGAATAAGAGGGAAGACTGAATTAAAAATTTTAATGTCAATGGCAAATACGATAAATTTATAATAAATGTTCAAAGTTATGTCCGTGCTGATCTCTGTAAATTTCCTCTCTTAAATTATATTAAATAATTATATTCCCCTGCACTCTTGCAACTGCACTATAATGTTCGGAAAGTGCAAGTCATTCCGCCCATTTTAAAATAGTTTCTTCTTATTATGGCGGCCAATTTTGATTTTTTCTTTGAAATACTTTGGAACAATTTAAAACAAACCTAGAACTACCGTCAGAATTTCGATTTTCGAAAAAGGGGTGGTTGCGAAAAATTATTTTTTGCCATTTTTTCGATCAATTATGATTTATTTTTTGAACTACTTTGAAACAATTGAGCACAAACCTAGAATAGCCTGAAACAACGGTCACAATTTGGATTTTCAAAAAAGGGGTTCCAACTTCTCACTTTTGAATGTACTTTTACTTTCTTATACGTAGTATGAGGAAGTATTGTGATGATGACAATTTTAGACCTTGAGATTTTTGCAGATGTCCACGTTTTGAAGTCCCCTGATACCGAAAAAGTGGTTTTTAAAAAATGTCTCTCTCTCTCTCTCTCTCTCTCTCTCTCTCTCTCTCTCTCTCTCTCTCTCTCTCTCTCTCTCTCTCTCTCTCTCTCTCTCTCTCTCTCTCTCTCTCTCTCTCTCTCTCTCTCTCTCTCTCTCTCTCTCTCTCTCTCTCTCTCTCTCTCTCTCTCTCTCTCTCTCTCTCTGTGTGTGTGTGTATGTGGCCACGATAGCGGTCAAACCGCTGTAGATATCAATTCCAAATTTTGTATTTACGTGTATAATCTCCCTCCTGAGATCTGATTAGTTTTTCAGTAAAATCGCTAGACCGGAAGTAGCAGTTTACTTCAGCGCAAAAAACGAATTTTGCCAATATTTCGTCAACTACTAAGTGTATACAAATTTATAAAGAATTCATATATACTTAAAATTAAAATTAATAATAATTTTATTTAAAAAGTTTTTCGAAATTCCTACCGAAAGTAGGTCTTTTACTCTTATCGAAAATCATTTTTTTTGCAATATTTTTTGTATATTTGAAATTTCAAAATTCGGACCAGAAGTAGCACTTTTATTCTTACCGAGTAGCACTTTTTTGATAATATCTTGCAAAGTATGCATTCTATAGTGATTTATTAAGAGAATAGAAGTACTTAGAACAGGATTTTCAATAATTTTTGTATAAAAAAATGCTTAAAATTCTATAATTTGAAACACTCATACGTATAAGAAAGGCGGGTGGTGGCCACACCTCATTTTTTTTTGCTTTCGTCGTATTTGAATAATGTTTAGAACAAATCTAGAACTACATGGAATAACCGTCAGAATTTCTTTCGCAAAAGGGGGCTCTGTAACCGCCTCTTCCTATTAACTTTAAAACAAACCAAGAACAACCGTCAGAATTTTGATTTTCGAAAATAGAGGCGCTAGCGAAAACTTATTTTTTGCCATTTTCTCGGTCAATTACGATTTATTTTTTAAAATACTTTGGAACAATTTAGAATTAACCTAGAACGAGCTGGAACAACCGTCAGAAATCAGATTTTCGAAAAAAGGGAAACTAGGTAATTTCACACTTTTGGATGTAGTCTTTTTTGCAATATCTTTTGGTATATAAGAGATACGTTTTTGACGTATTAGAACAATGTTTAGAACAAACCTAGAACAACCTAGAACAATCGACCGATTTACAATTTTCAAGAAAAGGAGGGCTGGCAAAAACTCGTTTTTTTTTCCGATTATCTCGGTCAATTTTGAATTTTTTTGTAGATCCTTCGGAACAATATTTAAAACAACTAGAACAACCTTCAGAATTTCTATTTTCGAAAATGGGGGGCTGGGTGAAAAAGCCGTTTTTCTCAATTATCTCGGCCAATTTTGACTTTTTTTTGAAATACTTTGGAACAATTTAGGACAAACCGAGAATCACCTGGAAAAACCGTCAGATTTCCGATATTCGATGAAAGGGGTACTAACTTCACACACTCAAACAAGAGCGCTTAAAAATCAGTTGTGACAATTTAACGTCCATCGTAATAGAAATTGTAATCATTTGGCGTCCAACGTGTGGTTATTTACGACATGGTGAACAGGAGATTATTCACCGAATTATTTTTGCACTGTTTGCATTATGAAAGCCGGCAATTTCTCTAATTCAACAATTAGTAATTTCGTTATTATTTTAACTATGATTGCCGAGGATGAAATAATTATTGCAATGATATAGATGAAGTTAGTATATATTCTTATTAGTATTCTACCAAATTGTTATTGATCAATTTTCACAAAGGCAAAATGAGCTTTCAATAAAATTATATTTCTGTGATCCGTTTAAGTCTTAATTGCAAATAGACTTCGCACCAAAGGGCTCATTCTTTTAATTCAATATTTATTCAGAATTTCGAAAGTGAATGTTGTAGGCGCCAGTAAGTAAGAGGATTGAGGATTATTGTTTCGGAAAAAGCTTTTTCGAAATTGATGTCGCAAGATTACAGACATCGTTACTCTCTTTGCCGAAATCCAGTTCATTAGTCACAGAGGAATACAGAAAACTTAATTAAACAACGCGCATCAGGAAAATTGATGTAGAGCATATAATTATACTTCTCGTAGCGATTAGACAAAGTCAAAGCTATATAGTAAGATCAAGTATAAGATAAACGTTTATCTAATGTGTTTAGAGTCACATTTGTTGTATTTAGTCCCAAAATCTTTAATAATACATGAACGGAGTAAAGCTTTCAGTTAGTTTCAGGAATGCAAATATATCTTTGTTTCTTGTCGGGATTTATCGGTTTTACGCATGAGGTGTCTGATATAATCGTGATTATTATGATTATATACAGGAGTTAGCCGCTCTTTTGGTGTATGATGAAACTTATTTGTTGTTAATAATTAATGTTAGCAAAATTAATTTCAATTGTTATTAACATTTTTGTTTTATAGATATCGTCGTTGTTAGTTTAAGCGATACTTAGCCACGAGGGTGGTTTTTATATTCCGGACTAAATATTTTTCAATTTTAATATACTTTTTCATTATAGTATTTTATTATCATACATGCCTTATGGTAACGACTTTGACAATTTGAAAAACAATTGTAGCAGTATTAGTTTTAATATCTGTCAGTTTGTGTTGTCACGTATCAAAATGCACAAACTTGAATATATAAATATTATAAAATTCTTGACATAATAAGAACCAAAAATTATTCGTGAAGAAATGTTGGCTGTAACCGGGGATGATTGTCCTTGAAAGTCGACTATTTGTGATTGGTCAAAATTGTTTAAACATGTCCGAGCATCACTGGATGATGATCCACGTCCAGGTCGGCCTGTTGACCTGATCACCGTCGATGTTATTAAAAAAAACAAGTCTTTGGTGCTGGAGAATGCAAGATTAAAGATGTAACAATTAACAGCTTCATCAGGAGTTTCAGAAAGCACGGTTTTCACAATTCTACACAAATACCTTGGAATGATAAAAGTTAGTGCCAGATGGGTTCCGCGAATGTTTTCGCCAATCCAAATGCTTGTGCAGATAGAGACGTGTGAACAATTTTTGGCGCTTTGTGGAGACGAACCAGGTTTAATTATTACTCGACTTGTCACTGCAGATGAGACCTGAGTCCATCATTTTGACTCTGAGTCAAAACAAGAATCAATGCAGTGGCATGGTTTCTAGCCCTCTCAAGAAGTTTAAAGTCACACCTCTTGCAGAAAAAATAATGGCAACGATCTTTTGGGATTATCAAGGAATACCAATGCTGATTATCTACATAAGGGTAGTACGGTAACAGGATAGTATTACGCATCGCCTAAGAGATTCTAGTAAAGCGGAAAGGCCCAGACGCAAGGTGTCCTGGTGTTTCACGATAATGCACCAGTCCACAAATCAAGACTTGCAAAGCTGCCGTTGTCGAATGTGGCTTCACAGAAATAGACCAACCACCTTATATTCCAGACATCGCTCCGTGCGACTATTTCTTTCCTAATCTCAAAAGAACTCTAAAGGGAACAAAATTTACGGACGATGACGACCTTATAGCGGCTGTTGAGTCTGTATCTTGCAAACAAACCAAAGGTACAATGTAACAAGTAGTTCTTGGAGAGTAAGCGCTCTCACACTATTAAATCACTCAAGTATACTTACACGAAAAATTTTCGTATATGAATAAATGTATGAATGCACATCTACCCTAAGCTATGTAAGGTCGAAATAGCTGTCTGCACGTTGTTGTTCGCAATGCCAGCTTAGGGTAGATGTGCATTCATACATTTATTCATATACGAAAATTTTTCGTATATGTATACTTGAGTAAACCAAAGGTATTTCTTTATAATGGATTAGAGATGTTATTAAAGCGATGTAATATTTGCATCCAAAAGCAAGGGGGCTATATTAAAAAATAAATTTTTATTGCTGTTCCAAACATTTTTTTGGAGGTATAACTTCTAATGTGAGTGGTTATCGGGAAAATGCTATACGATACAATTGAGTACAACTGGAATGTTTTGCGAAGGCACCCAGTTTTAAGAAGAATTTCTAATTTTTGGGGGGTCCAATTGTCAAGTTAATTTTCGATTTTTTTAAAAAAAAACAGAAGAGCATAAATAAAACTAATAACGGCACAATTGAGCACAAATGGAGCACAAATGGAGCACAATTAACACCCATTTTATACGATATAAATTGTAGCTGAAGGGAACCAACTTGACAGAGCTATCAGATTCACAATTGGCAAACTTTGTATTCACATCGACATTGGTTACATATCAAGTTAATAATTAATTAACGCTTTTGAATATTTTGTGAAAAAATTACATGGGAGTATTGGAGAATTTATAGTGCAATATCTTCAATATTAAATTAAAGGGATAAATTTATTCATTTCACATTTCTGCGATATAGATTACAATGCAGTTTCAAATATTAAATTGCAAAGTATAATTCAACGTCCAACAGCATACATATAGATTCATGAATGAATGTATCTATTGTACGTCAAAACAACTCTCAACGCCAACGCTGCTGGCAAAGCGGTATATGTAGGGCATCTAGACAATTGCGGCTCAAAATTAAATTACAAGGATATATTTCACCGCTACGTTTATTGTCCTTTTGCCATTTTTAATATATAAAATTTTAGAAACGTTTTATTAAATGTTTAAATATATAAAGGATGGAATTCAAAATGACAAAAATAAGGCCTATTCTTCCTTTAAAAAAGTAAGGCGTGGGATATACTACTACATTTATATTCACATCACAGAGGTCGAAATTGTTAATTTATCTGAACAAAAGTACAATTTAAAATAATCAAAATTTTTAACAATTTCCATCACTTAAATAAATATGAAATACCGATAGAGCAATAAAAGAATTCTGGGAACTGTATAATAACCAGCTTCGGTATTATTTTATCTGTTACAGCAGGGGTACTCAACCTTTTAGTATTTGCGACCCAACTTTTCAGTTTTTCACAATTTTCATCGCCCATACAATAATTTTCACTGAAATCGTGTTGTAATTTTAATATTAGTTGCTATTTAATTTAATTGTATTTTGACGCTAAAGGTACAGTAGGACCTTGATAACGAAACTAAAAATTAATTACAAATTAGTTTTGTACTGAAACTTATTGCAATAATCGTACGCGTAAGCATACAAAATTCTCTCATTGTTTCGTCAATCATCATATCAATTCTACTCATCAATAATCGAAAAAAATATCTGCATAGCAATAAAGATGCACATTTAAAGCCTATGTTCGATTTTGTGACGGTATGTCAGCAGTAAAAGAACTACTATTCTGCAAACCAATAGAACTCAAAGCAACAGCACTTGCATTGTCTGCTATTCAGTGGGAATATGCAGCGGTGGTGCTCGTACAATGTCGGGAAGATTCCAAAGTGTACAATAGGGTGGTTTTAAAAAATCGATGTCGGATTTTCTTTGGGGGCACCCCCCTAAAATGTTACATTTTGTTAGATTTTAAGATTGCCAAAGTTTGAGCACAATTGGAAGATGTTAACCCGTGCCACTGGGGCCTCAAAGTTTTGAAAATCTCGATTTTTTGGCAGTTTGGCGACTTCGGCGACCCATATCTCTGGAACGGCTAAAGCTATTTGCCCGTGTCATACATCAAATTAAAGGCCATACTGTTTTTAACATTTTATATTCTACACAATAAATACGCAACTAGTACTGAAACCGAAAAAATAGAGCCAATGTCCCAAAAAACGTGACTAGGTACCCCTGAGAGCGAAGATGCGTTATTTGTATTATTATTGCTTATTATGGACAAATACTTGTACTTTGGAATCCCATTTCATTTAAATATGTTTGCTATGGTATACCGTTAATTTTAGACCCACAACAATGTTTTTTTTAATGTCAGGTATGTATCTATTTTTTCCTCATACTGGCGACCCCAAGCAGGTAAAACCAAACTAGTTTAAAAATGTATTGGGTTACCCTACTACCTATTGTTATATTGTAAGTAGAAGTCCACGGGTTCAGAGTCTGTTATTAAAAAAAGAAAAGGATAGCTGGTGGTTCTTGCTTTTATGATTTTGTTTCTTGGTTAGTTGAAAAGTATTCGCTGAACAGTGAAAGTCGTATTTTGTTCTACGTTCGTGTGATCGAGTTTAAAAAAACCCACTAAATATTAACTACAAAAGACATTTTTATTTTAATTAGGTCGGTACCTACTAACACGTACTCTTTGTTTTAGTTAATGTCATTCTGTGTCATTTATTCTTTCCTCTAGTGAACATTTTTATTTTTAGTAAGTGATGGCTTCTACATCTGGCATGAGAAGTAGAGGTAGAAACAAAATTTTTCTAATTGACTATCCAGCTCATCAGATAACTGGATGTAAGCTGCCCTCCAATCGACAAGTTCTACAATTTGCGTACTGTGAAGTTAAATGTGAGAGACTCTGCCACAACTACTGTTGACGAGGTTTTCGTTTTTTGGACAAAAGCTCGAATTCCTACAAAACTAAAGAAAAATGTCATAGTAAAGCTGGAAAAACTGTACGATGATTGGAGAAAAATGCAAAAGTACAAGGATAGAAAAACGGAAAGTGTAAAAAATGCTGTAAAAGAGTTTACCCTAAAGTTGGATGATCTCTTTGATATTGCCCACCAAGATGCCCTGACGATGATGACTTCAGAAGAAGACAAAGAGTTTCTGTTGAAACAAAGACAGAAAGGAAGACCAGGCTCCATGCTCGGAGTTGACCTGAAGTTGGCTCAAGCTGAAGAAAGACTACTACAGAAACAACGGAAGGTCTTGGACAAACAACTTGAAGCGGGAAAATATGTTCCTTGTAGCGAAACTTTATAAGATCTAGATCACTAGCTGAAATTTCCACCAATATTAACTTTATACTTATTGTCTCATCTCATTGTTCACAGAGACGGTGGAGCTCAGAGACGACGAGACAACAGAAGAGTCAGAAGGACGTAAAACGCCGTATGAAGAGCTCGAGATGAACGTAGAATCTGAAGGACCATCTGCCCCCAAGAGAATCAAGCGTGGCTTCAAAGAGGTCCTAACAACCATGAAATTGTCATTGTTGCTGGACCGCTGTAAGGTGTCCGATAGGAACGCTACTCGTATCATTTTGGCCACAGTAGAAGCTCTCGGAGAGGATCCCAAAGAATATAAGATCTCCAGAACCGTTATCCGTGAACAGCGTAGAATAAAACGTGAAAAATACACGGAACAAATTCAAGACAGACTTAAGATACCCCAAAACGAGTCTGTTTGCATGCACTGGGATGGAAAACTACTACCAGGTATCCTCAAAACAGCGCAGGAAGAACGGGTTGCTGTTCTGGTATCACATGGGACTAAAGGACAACTCCTGGGCGTTCCTGAAATTGACAGTAGCTCAGGGGAGGAACAAGCCCTAGCAGTGTACGAATGTCTAGAGGAATGGGGTCTCGCCAGCTCGGTCGTGGCTATGTGCTTTGATACAACAGCATCAAATACTGGGAGACTCAATGGAGCGTGCAATTTCCTGGAGCAGATGTTAGGTCGAGAGCTCCTGTACCTAACGTGCCGACACCACGTTTTAGAAGTCTTGTTGAGAGGGGTTTTTGACTGCAAGTTTGGAAGCACATCGGAACCTCAACCAGACATATTCAAGAGATTTCAAAAAGAATGGTCGGCGATTGATAAATCCAAGTTCGATGTAGGCGAGAATGTTTTGAAACTACTGCCCAAAGAAGAAGTAGAGAATATCAAAGAAGAACTGCAAAGAAAACTAATGGAATGCCAGCCAAGAGACGACTACAAAGAGCTGTTACAGTTGGCATTGATATATCTCGGCCATCTTGACGGAAAAGATGTGCGCTTCAGGTCTCCAGGTCCAGTACACCATGCCCGGTGGATGGCAAAAGCTATTTACTGTCTGAAAATACAACTCTTCCGTGACCAGTTTAAGCTGACTTCCCAAGAACAAGAGGCCCTAGAAGCACTTTGTGTTTTCATCGTTCGAGTCTACTGTAAAGCCGGGTTTAACGCCCCCAGAGCGTGTTTAGCACCAAAACAAGACCTAGACCTCATTGAAAATCTATTGAAATACGAAAGCATTGACAAAAAAATATCAGAAAAAGGAATTAACAAAATGATAAATCACCTGTGGTATCTTAGTCCTGAACTTGTTGCCCTGGCATTGTTTGACCCGACAGTGCAAAACACCGTAAAGAGCCAAATGGCGACAAAAATCTTAACAAATCAAGCAGAAAAAAATGAGAAGTGCTCCAGAAATATGCGACCCAAACTAAAAAAAGAACAACTGCCGAAATTCCTAGAAAAAGGTCTCCCAGCCCTAATTACAAGTGAGACTTACCTGTTGTTCAAGAGATTAAACATTAACACTGAGTTTCTGGAAAAAGATCCTGCAACTTGGCCGCAGAACATCAACTACTAGGAGGGGCAAAGGATGGTAAACAACTTGAAAGTTGTGAACGACATGGCAGAGCGAGGAGTCCAGCTCATCACAGATTACAACCAATTACTTACAAAGGACGAGCAACAAAAACAATACGTTCTCCAAGTAGTCAGCAGATGCCGTCAGCTGTATCCAGATAGCTCCAAAACCACATTATGTCAGTCCCTTGAATAAATTTAAATAAGAATAAAATGAAAAAGACATTTATTATACTTGATTTTTTAAATACATAATTGTTTTCATTCCAAAAATAGATAATATAGGAAGGAAAATGGATTTTTTCACAATAGGTTCCATCTTCGCTCTAAGGGGTACCTAGTCACGTTTTTAGGGACATTGGCTTCATTATCTCGAATTCAGTACTACTTACGTATTTTTTTATTGCATATAAAATATTGTAAACAGTATCGCCTTCAATTTGATGTATGGCACGGGCAAATATATTAAACCGTTCTAGAGATATGGGTCGGCAAAGTCGCCAAGCTGCCAAAAAATCGACATTTTCAAAACTTTGAGGCCCCAGTGGCACGTGTTAACATCTTTCAATCGTGCTCAAACTTTGGCAATCCTAAAATCTGACAGAAAGAAACATTTTAGGGGGGTGCCCCCAAAAAAAATCTGACATTTTTCTTTTACCCTATGAGATAAAACCACCGTAGTGTACAAGCAGTTATGAAACATAAGTATCCACAGTGTATCTGGACACATTGCATGATTCATCGAGGAGTTCTGGCTTTCAGAGAAAAGAGTCCTGCTCTGAATATTGTGCAAACGACGGTGGTAACCATTAAATAAAAATGAGACCCCTAAAATCAAGAATCTTTTCTGCACTTTGTAAAGACATGGCGTTACTATTTTATTGCGCAAGATAGTTATCACGCGGGAAATTTTTACAACGTGTTTACAAAGAGATGAAATCGCCATTTTTCTAGAAGAGGAAAACAGACCAGAAGCCGAGAAGTTTTGAGATGATTTATTTGTGATGATATTGAGCTATTTGGTCGACATATTCGAGAAATTAAATACCTTGAATCTTCAATTCCAAGGAGGAGCACACATATTGCCGTGGTCCCTTGCATATTTAAAAATAAGAATAGTATTAAGAACTAGTTTAAGTGTTAAAGAAAATATTCAGTTAAAAAAAAGAATGTATACTAAAAATTTCGACATCATGCAATACCAATAACACAAGTGGGTTACATATATTTGAATATGAAGAATTCAAATGCAAAATGATTTTATTATTACATTATAGGTTAGATAAGTATTAAAATTAAGTATTATATAAGTACAAAATAAAGATAAAAACGTACTTAAACCTAATAAAAGAGAGTGGGTCATTTAAACACTATAAAACTGTATGAATGAGTTCACATTCGTCTTTCACTAGACGAAAATATAATGAATTTGAAACGTGCATAATATAATAAATTTTATAAGAGGGATTTTTATAAATCATGCTTAAAAATTGTAAAAGTTACCTCAAACTTATGACTATAAATAAAAAAGGATATAAGTTAAAATATTCTAACACGATATGGTCAGCAATAATGTTTTATATAAACAACAGCTGAATGAATAAAAATCTACATTCATGAACTTGTACGTGTAAACACAGAAGTTTCATAGACTGTGGAAGACTTGTATGGTTTGGAGACCTACAAAGAGAAATATAGTATAAAATTTGTTTATAGTTTTTTGCAGGTAAATGTATTACTGTAGGAAAAGTCCTAGGTAGAAATGAAACTGACGTGGTGGAACTCACTAATCGTTGTAATACAAGTGATATGGGAAGAAGAATTCTTGTCATCTGCAATGTGATAAAGCTTACAAGGCTGAAGAACAACATGTGGAAGTTGTTATTGTAACCATTGAAAAATCATTTAACCATGCTGGCAAATCACTTTGAAGAGTATTTTCTTGCCGACTTCAACTTGATACCAAGTTACGAGTGGGTTAGGGACCCATTTCAAAATACTCCTCAAGGTTTTTCTACTGACAAAGAAGAATCTTTAGACTTCACGGCGAGTGTCGAAATCAAAAGACAATTTAGTAATAAATCACTCTTCGAATATTTGACAGGATTGGTTGATGAGTTTTCTACACTAAAAGCAAGAGCACTTCCTATACTATTACCATTTTTAACATCCTACCTTTGCGAAACCGGATTTGCTGCGGTGGCTGCTTTGAAGGCAAAATTTGCGTTTGCGGTACAAACAAGCTTACGTTTGGTTGGAAGAAAAGATGCAGCAAAACGTAGTCCACCAAGTTATGGAGACATCGCCAAAGAGTCCCACAAAAATTAAGAAGACCTGCGATTCTTCAACTATGGAACTTATAAAATATACACCTGTAAAAGCACTGGCACTATAATATATATTAACGGAGATTTTATATCCTTGATGCAATCTGGGGCAAACAAACGGCACGCAAATATATATCCACCATATGAAATAACTTTAAGAGCCAAAAAGTATTATACTAGAAAATTTTCTCGTGAACAAACGATAACAGATTTAATAGATACTCTCGTATATAGTCTTCAGATCATCTGACATCTTCCATTTCCCATACCACGAACATAGCTTGCTCATACAATGTTAAGGCAATTTATGAGGAAATAAAACGTTTATTGTTGGAGCGTGTTCTTGTTGATCAAGTTTCAGAATCACCGGATGAAGACCAAACTCAAGATGTTAGTAAATAAGAAAGTTTAAGATATATTTTTATTAAAAGCTAAACCATGGAAAAATATTTTAATTTCAAAGTATCGCTTATTTTTCAGCGAATTTCCTTATTTCTAATTCTCAATACATTCATGAACTATTATTAAGTTATTTTTCGTACTGCCATTGTATTGTTTCGTATTCTTGCATTAAAAGTATTATTGTATGTTATAATCTAAGAAATAGTATTTAAAATAAAATAATATTTTGTTGAGAAATATACGAAATACTTTTGCACTTGCAAACAATCAATACAGAATGCATAATTTCCGAAATATTTGCAAAAAAATGATGATATTCGATAGCGGTAGAATTGTTAGTTCCGGCTCGAATTTTGAAAGTTTTTTTTATTCATGAATCCTTCCAAGTCCAGCTCTAAATACTTTTGCATTTGAAATAAATTTATATAGAATACTTAATTTGCGTGATATTAGCAGACAACTTCTATTCGATAAGTGCGGGTACTTTTTGTAATTTAGTTTTGCTCTCTCTTAGTGTAACCCAATTATTATTTCAATTAGTTTAGGTCTTGTATTATAAAAGACATCGTGCTTAAAAAAAACTATTAATATGATAAATTCGAGCTGTTAATTTGGTATACTTTAAGGGTAACACAGAAGTAATACCATGTATTTGCAACTGTGTGGAATACATATAAGTATATCGAGCGTTGAGTATTAAATTTGTGAATTATCGCTAGTATTTTCCCATATTTTTATAATAAAACATGATTGCTAAGTTTATATTGTTTCCTATTTGATATACACACTGCTAAACTGACTTTCGGGTAATCCCGTAATATTGTAAAAAGAAATAGTCTAGTTTACGGATCTACGGAAATTATATATTATATTCAAGACCTTAGCCAACTTCTAAGGCCGGAGAAATATGTATTCCCCAAGTGATAATCACTTTGGATGAAACTTGGTCAGTTTGAACAACCCATCGATCATTATAAAATACTACCGAAGGGAAAGCCCAAGTTTCCTTGGAATTCATCCTTTAAGTTAAAAATAATTCTCGAAACTTCAACAATTATTCTACCTTTGCGAAATAACAAGTCACATTGAAATATAAATTTAAGTTATACGTACATAAAAATTATTGAGATGCTTGCTTATATAATATACAGGCTGTACCACTTAAAACTCCCAGGTCGAATATCTCGGAAACGGATAAAGATATTTGAATTTTGTAAAAAGTAGTTACTAAAGAATGTGATCGACTCTAGTTTGCTCTCACAATTGTGTTTTATTATGTGAAGATATAGATGGCGTTGTGATGAAAAGAATTTTTTTGATCGCCACAATCTTCATTTGTTTTTTATTTGAAAGAGTATTAAAATTAATGTAAATTTTATTATTTGTGTTAATTTCCAAAATTTAACGGTTTTATAGATATTCGTGTTTAAGGCTGGACGCCCGCTTCAAGCTGAGTTCGATTTGAAATAGGCGTACCACTGCTTTTCGTGCAAATATAAATAAAAGATAAATGTTTAAGGGTCCGCGTGCTCTTTCTGCTGAGGAAAAAGATAGAGAAAAGAACTTGTCACCTAATCTAATCTGCCTGTAATTTATGGCTGCGTTATGGTCTCAGATAATCGCCGGTTGGCCCACATGTTTGACAGTCGGGAAGCAACCGCCCCTAAATTATACATCTATATTTTCTCAAACACACAAAAAAGTGAAGCTGGATATGTAAAATCACCTGCCGGATTCAAATTTTGAGTTGGAAAGTAAAATCGAAATCGCAGAAAGGTCGAAAAATCGTTTTTTTGTGTAAATTTTAAAATTTTCATTTTCTTCAATTATTAATACTTATCTCGTGATATCTCAGCAATGCAGAGAGCTAGGGATCTGTTTTTTTTTAAGGTTATACCCTAAAGTATTTGGATGATACTAGTGTTTTCGATTTTTCTTTATGGTGTATAAATTTTATAAAAAAAAAAAAGTTTTAGTAGACCACCAATTTGTGTAAGATATTTTTCAGCTATCGAGTAACTAATCTTATTTTTCAGAATTTACCCATATATATATGTGAAACAAAATAAAGCCAACATTCCAAAATTATTTTTTGTGCAAGAAATAAATTTCTAGATCGTTTGCGAAGCAAATTATTGCGAGTCAAATATAATAATTATACTCCCTGCCCGCAGGCCGTGTGAGTCCTAGCATGCGCTTCTAGCAGGTATAGCGTTAGGGACGGCAAGAGATATTGCTTTTACTTTCTGATACGTAGTATAAGGAAGTATTGTGACGCTGGCACTGTATATGTACACTATATTGTAAAGAAAATATCAACGGTTTCGATAAAATAATGTCCGAGTAACGATTACTTTCTTAACATACACCGATCTCAGAAGTATTTTACAAACTGCGTAGAAACTGCCCGAAATGGTAGGCGGAGCTACCTCTCGACACAATGTGCGAGCGTACCACATACTCTATTTGATTTCAGTGAATTTCGCCCAAATTTCAAAATTTTGTTTTCCGTTTCGTGACCTTATTTTTAAAAATTAAGAAAAAATAAAATTTATGTATTGCTGTTGAGTGTTACATAATTTTAAATAAAGGCTTGTTTTTTGAAATTTCTTACATTTTTATTTTTATTTAGGGCCCTTTGGACAATTTCGAAGAAATTACGATTTATCCATTGAAAGGCATTTTTTTCTTAAATTAGCCTGTAAATTCGGTAAGGTTTTCATGAAAAATACGATTAGGAAATGGGAAGAACGATTTCGAGGCCGGGCGTATAGCCTTAAAGAAAGTAAGAGTAATTTCAAAGTTTTGTCGTTATTTTGTTTAAAAACTTAAAAGAATCAAATATAACTAACAAAGATGTTGCCTTTTTTATTGCTAGATAACGTAGTTCTCTTCCGCAAATTTAACAATGTATTTCTACTAATTTTTTGAAAACTTGCATAAATTTTATTATAAAGGTCGCCAATATCTGTTATGGGTTCCTTGTAAACTTCAGCTTTCGAGTAACCCCACAAGACAAAATCTAACGGGGTTAGATCCGGCCACCTAAGAACGCCATTAGTACCAATCGAACGACGTGGGAACATCTGATTAAAATAGTCAGTAACTATGTTGGCATTATGAGCAGGTGCCCCGTCTTGATGTAATCACATATTATTTCGCAGCTCTATAGGTACATCTTCCAAAAGTAGTGGTAACTCATTCTGCAGGAAATGCAAGTAGCGCACACCAATGAATGTTTCATGATAAAAGTGGGGGCCTAAGATATATCCGTTTAAAATTCCACACCAAACGTTAACGCCAAAAACTGTTTGATTTCTGGTTTGCCTTATCCGCCTAGGATTATCTTCTGACCAATATCGAGCATTATGCTTAATTAAAGTACTATTGTTGTGAAAACGACATTCGTCATTCCACATGATCTGATTCATAAAGTTGTTTTCCGCTAACATTACAGGAAATTCTGCCAGAAAATCGAGTCTGCGTTGATTATCTCCTATTCTTAAATGGTGCACTAAATGAACTTTATACGCAAAGTGAGTAAATGTTTGAATGAAGCTAATTATAAAGACAATTAATAATCAAGCAAATGTCACTAATGTGTGCTAATGTCAAAATATTACCTAAATAATCAAAGCAAGCATACATACATCTAACACAGACATGAATGCTTTTCTTCCTACATACCTATGGGTGCCTATGAAGTGGAATTTATGAAAAGGAACTAATTATAAAATTTAAATTGTGAAGTATTAACTATAATAGCAAGAATTGTGAATATGTTTACTGCTATTTTTCCTTACAAATTAAATATTTAAACAAAATAAAGACAAAAATTTAAAATTACTCTTACTTTCTTTAAACAAGAATATCTATGAAACCGTTAAATTTTGGAAACTAACACAAAAAATAAAATTTACATTAATTTTAATACTCTTTCAAATAAAAAACAAATGAAGATTGTGGCGATCAAAAAAATTCTTTTCATCGCAGCGCCATCTATATCGTCACATAATAAAACACAATTGTGAGAGCAAACTAGAGTCAATCTAGTAACTTAGTAACTACTTTTACAAAATTCATATATCTTTATCCGTTTCCGAGATATTTGACCTGGGAGTTTTAAGTGGTACAGCCTGTATATGTAAATCTAAAAATAAATACAAATGCCTAAAGAATAAATTTACCCTGGCCGGTCATTTGTTTCTTCACAATTGCAAACATTTAGGAAATAGGAATACTAAAAAAAAAATAAGTTAGAAGTTTTTGTCCAGTTGGAGATTTTAAAAAATTACCCATTTTTAACCAATTAATTAGGTATCCTTTGTCTTTTTTAAAATTTAAATT
Organism: Amphimallon solstitiale; assembly: GCA_963170755.1. Taxonomy (NCBI): domain Eukaryota; kingdom Metazoa; phylum Arthropoda; class Insecta; order Coleoptera; family Scarabaeidae; genus Amphimallon; species Amphimallon solstitiale. The sequence continues at coordinate 37,757,730 of OY720680.1, forward strand.
TTGTAATCTTATTGTAAATGATTTGTTATCTATCTAAAAACAATAGCAAAGCTGTGGCAAATTTAATTTCAAACAGCTTTGGTTATCACCATTTTTCGTGTGAAATTGAAAATAAACGAGTTACTCAATAAATAAATTTCATTCTTTATTTCATGTCTCAATCCAAAAATGTCGATTCTAGGAAAAAATGACGAGGGACAAAATTGTAGGAAACTTAATTCCAATCAACTTTTGTCATCATCATTTTTCGGGTAAAATTGAAAATAAATTGTGTTATTCAATAAATAAAAAATGCAAGCTGCATGTAATCCCTCCCAACGATTCGCGAAGGAAAATCACGAGTTTCATTTTTTCCGGGGCAAGTTCTTATTCAACTGGACTAATAGAACAAACAGACAGACAAAATTCATCATCACGTTATCTGTTTTTCAATAATATAAATTGCTCGAAGTACAGCACTGTGCTGCACCGGCTCACCAGTTGTCGTTTTCTTTTCTTTTTTTTTAATAAAAAAAAAAGATATTCAAAATAAAATATATAAATATGATCGCCTTCGAAAATCAAATCCAAAAAAAACTTCGTTTAATCATTTTTATAGTAAAAACCCGCTTTTTTCTGATGAGGACTATAAATACTGTTGAAACATTATCAAAATGTGTTTCATTTGATCACACCGATTCATTAATCACAGAGGATATAACTATGAATTTATTATATTTTTATAGATACATATACAACGTGTCCCAAAATTCGCGGTACAGCTCCACACTACGGTTTGATGCAGCGATAAGGAACACGGAAAAAATATTTAAAAAATTCCACATTGTTCATTCTCGAAAATATTGTAAAGGTAAATTGGGCAACACGTTTGAGTTATCCTAATAATGGATAGGGTACTAGAGTTAATTAATTAAAAATTTTAATGTCAGTCACATACAGGGTATCGCAGAAATAAAAGACGGAGTAGCAGAAATCGGAAGCTAGATTGTGTAAAAACGTACCCTCAAAATATCAAGTCTTTATTCGTGGGCAGACGGCAGAAAAAAAATAATCAAGAATTCAATTGGCCTTACGCCGACCCTGCACTAAATATCCACCTGCTTCACTTTCACAATCGGTGCTTTTCAGAACCACCATATTACTTGTGTTAAAAAAAAGGAGGAGGAATAGATACTTCATAATATATATCAAACCATTAATTACTTTCATTTTAAACCTGCTAGAAAAATACGATTTATTGAATATTCTAATAATCAGCTGTTTCCAACTACGAACACATTAAAGAGCAACAACCTTCCTATTTTAAAAATAAAAACAATCTTTTATTGCCTGCAAGAAAGTAGGTCAGCCATCTGGGTCAATAACCGACTACGTAGCTGCGTTATTTAGACACATCCCGCAAAAAATATGTTTTTACCATTTAACGTTTTATACAAATAAAAGCGTATTTTTCTCTATGAATGCGTCTTCGTTTAATTTACAAATGAAAATTCTTACGTGAATTATAAACATACATTCTGTGCCAGGTCCGTACTGTAATTTTTTTTATCTAAAAAACAACATAGAAAATTAAAATTTTAATTTTTTCGTTATTGCGGTATATTTGGGCCTGTTTCTGTTCGAACTTTACATATCTGCTACTCCGTCTTTTTATTTCTGGGACAGCCTGTATACGATAAATGTCAAAAGTCTCAACGAGATGAAATTATAATAATAAATTTATAATAAATGTTCCGAATTATGACAGTGCTGATCTCTGCATATTTCCGCTCTTTTAATTATTATCTATTGAACAAGCTGCTTCAAATATCTGGCTAGTTAAATCTGCATCATTTAAAAGTGGTGTTCTGTACACCAATTGTTTAATGTGACCCCAAAAGGAAAAGTTCAAAGGGGTGAGATCGGGAGATCTACCTGGTCCACCTTTTCCTATCCACCTTTCAGCAAATTGCTCATTTAACTAGTTTCTCACCGGTGCCGCATGATGAGCAGGAACACCATCCAATTCAAGCCACATATTATTAATTACCGCTAATGGAAGTTTATATACTAAATTTTGATAACCATTTACCAAACATTCTTAAAAGTTGGCCACGGCCAGCCTGTTAGGAATGATGCCTGGCTCGACTAACCGATGCCCGATAATACCTGCCCAGACATTTACGCTAAACCTATGCTGGTGGTTAGCTGGTCTAAATACCTGAGAATTTTCCAAAGGATAAAACTGTGAATTTCGCTTAACGTAAAGTCCATCTCGTGAAGAATTAGCTTTGTCCGTCCACAGAATATTTCTGCAAAATTGAAAATTTCTTCTGTATTTGTTCTAAAAATCAGTTACAGACATTCTTACGACGTGGAAACTCTTCAGGTAATAAAACTTGAACTTTTCTGTAAGGATAAGGGTGAAAACCCTCATCCTTAATAATTCGGCCAAGTGAACTGTGTGATATGTCAAGAGTCTAGTATATTACCGAGTTCACATGTTGATATTGTTATATTCATATTTTAATATTTTGAATGTGTTTAACCGAAGTTTTGGTTTATTTTGATTGACTATTTTGAATAATGAGTGTTACTTTCATTCGTTTGTATAAATTTGTTTCTATTATAGCTGAAGTTTATTAGTGTCAAGTTTAAGTAAGTGTCATGTAATATTATCCTTAAATGGAGAGTGTCACTTATTATATTTAAAAGCGGGCTTATTATCTTTAAAAGCTAGCTCTAATGGTGAATAACGTAAAAGAAAGAAACACAAAATATATATGTTAAGAAAATAAAACAAACGTAATGTTAATATATTTATTTTCCTGTAAAAGAATTGTAATTAGTACATGAAGAAAAAGATGAAGGGAAATAAAACAACAAGAGTGTCCTTAAGTTATTTAATAAATTATTACAAACAAAAAAATATTTAATTCACGTGTAGGAGTGAGCGAGAGGAAGGAAGAGAGAGAGAAAGGAACGGACTGGGTCGTTCAGGTAGGTATCTCGGTACGGGGGTTCGAGGGATCGTTAATCTCAAAGCCGTGATTTTTAGATATATTAAGAATGAATGGAGTAAAATTTAGTGTAGCGAATAGAATAATTAATAAACAAAATAACAAGTATGGATGAGGAATACTTATACTTTGTTGTCCACGAGTTCCGTGAGTCTGGAGTCGAAGCGTAGATTAATCGGCGAATCAGAATAGGGATCTGACAAGTACGCGAACGATTAACCGAACCGGCGAAGGAATTGCGGCACTAGAACTTGACTTTGTTATGTTAAAGCACAATGGGGGCACTAAAACAAATGTGACTTAGAACTGGGAGGGACGCGAACTTGGAACGATGTAAGCTATAAGAGGCGTAAGAGTAAAAAGAATTAAGAGAGAGAATTTTCTTCGATCGTGATTTATATAGGCCGTGGTTAGAAGCAGGAGAAACGGCATCGAAAATGGCAGAGTGGGGATGGTGAGGGCGCGAACTGTTTTAAGAGAATCAAGAAAAACGTAATTCGCGGACAATAAATCATGATTCAGCGAAACGAACATTATGATGAGATTCGTTATTAAATATAGAAAAGAGTGACACCTGACTCGAGGTAATTTGTCTTAGAATTACGGCATCTGCCTTTCAGGTAACAAAAACATTATGAAGGTGAGTCACAATAAGGTGTTTTCTATAGCAGGTTATGCGTATTTAATGCAATTGGAAAGCGGCGATGAAGAAATACATTACACCTTATATTAAGAACAATTAAATAAGAACAAATTACTGAATAACTCGTAAATTTTCGATCTGAGAGTAATAGGCTTCGAATGGGAAACAAAAGAGCGATCAGGGAACATCATGACGTGGGATCTGTTGTCGTCTGATAATTAGATCGCGAGGAATTAATAATTAAAGAAAAATTGCAATGCTAAGTATTTCGTGTTTAATATAAGCGAAAAGGCTTCATTTAGGTAAACGGTTAGGGATGACCTCCTGGGAAATGACCGTCGGAACGTGATCTTAACAAAGCGATTTTTATTTTGAAATTTCTCCTATCGTAAAGCCAAAGTTGTTTATGTAGGAAAGAAAGCGATGAGTAATTTTTTAGGCGGGAAAAAATGTATTTACATGACTACATAGATAAATTAATGATAATAGAAAAAAATCGAATTAAAGAAATTACGCGCTCCTTTCGTACATGAGGTTGTTAACAGTAATTGTAAATTAAGCTATATACTTTTTTATATTGTATTATATAGCTACATATTATACTTTTTAATATGTTTTAATGTGTATTTTTGTAAAATGTTCTGAGATATTATTTTCCCTTTCCAACGTGTATTGCAGATTTTTTTTACTTTGAGATGACATTTTATGCAACAAAATGTTCTTATAAAATAATTTGCAACAAAGTATTTTTTTGCGGTGGTGTGGCGATATAGTCAATGCTAACGTAGTCTAGTCGAACAAAATAATGCCAACCATTGTGCCAAGAACTTCACCACAAATTATTTTCTTAGAAAGTGTCATCTCATATTAAAAAATACGTGTTATTTTGCCATAATTTTTGTAGTTACATAATCCTAGCATTATCTAACATGTTCTTCATATTCCTCCTTTTTATTTTCAGCTTTACCATTCTGTGCCTTCTGAAATCATTATTGCGTATCGCTCATGTTATGTTCGGAATTGTATGGACAAGAAATCTCCCAGACACTCATTTCCTGATCCCTGTAGATTTATTTGTTAAATGGGTAAACATTTGTAGCTATAAAGGTATATCACATTTGTAGCATATATTGTAGAAATTGTAATTTAATGTATAGATACGGCAACCAAGATTTCAGCCAAAGCTTTTTGTAGTTTATATGTTCTTCCATATAGTCCTCAGCAACAGTTGAGAGTACATGAATGAAACACTTTGGAAATGATATTGCGACTAAGAAATCATAAGGAGAATAGAAAAGTCCAACTAATGAGGAACTAGAATGGAGTACCTACAAAGAACAAAATGGTGACAGAAAAGTGTATTTTATCTGTATTTTTGTTTGTTTGAATAAAGACTACTAAATTTTGTAAGTAATGTAGCTTTATGTTACTTTTCGATTACCTTTAAAACACATTGTTGGTTTATTGAATATCGTTTAATTATTTTTCAGAATACGTATGTGCATAATTGCCATATAAAAAAGTATTATCTCCAAACTGAAATAGAGCTTTGTATAAGACGTATATGAACTAACTCTAATATTTTAGTAACTAACTTTTTCTTAATTATAATAAGTAATTTTAGATAAAAGAAGTTAATTACAAAAATACTAGAATTTTGTTCACAAACTATAAAAATAAAGTCATTAATTTTGGATAAAAATTTACTATGCTTAATTTCAAAATTCGCCGCCATTTAATTTAGTACCTGAAAATTTCAATTATTACTATCAATCTAAATTGATAGTAATAAAATTGAGTCTATAAAATACTACTTCCCTCGACTATAAAGTTGGGGAAATAGGAGTAATAATTAAAAATTCTTCCAATAAATTTGTAGCGCCATCTATTTGACTACATCAGCATTCATATTGGCAGTTCATAAGAAATTGTAATTAAACCAAAAAAACGCAATAAGTGTACTATAAATTTATAAATATAAGAATAAATACCTCATGTTTGCCATGTGTAAGAATATAATAACTTAATTTTAGGGAAACGTGAGTAATAGTTACGTAGATGAAATGCTTATATTAAGTATGTAATCTATTTTAGGTTAGGTATGTATGATACTAATGACATTAATCAATAATATTTTTTTAATTTAATATTCGTACAAAAAATATTGTACAAACCACTTGCGTGAAGACATCTTCCACGCATTCGCGCAATTAAAAGCACTCGCTTCCTGTGATCGCTCGTGCTTTCAAAGTGAGCTCATGCGAGGAAACTATTACAGTAATTTAGACAAACGACATCCATATTTTTCTCATATAACAACGTACCAACGTTCGCGAATTTTGGGACACGTCGTATATGAAAATATATACCGATTTGACTTATAAGTATAAAACTCAGAATAGTAAAGAAATATTGAACAGACATATTTTTACTACTTTTTTATTGTCCTCGATTATACATAATATTGACATTAATAATTTAAATTTATCATTTGATTAAATTTTGTATTTAGATATACCAGAGTAATAACTAATAATCAATATATTAGACGGAAACTTTGATATAAAGTTATTAATATATTTTTCATAGTAAGTCGTATGGGACGATTTGAATTTCAATTTCGGTTTTGTTTGTGTCGGCGACATGAATCCAGATTAGATGTTTGTTCAGGTTGACAGGACGAATTTTTCAATTGCTCCAGGCGTTCCTTGCTTAATTCGGCGGGACACTTTGTAAACAAACACACCTGTATTAAAATAAATCGTTTGTTTTTCATACGTGCAAGGAACGAATTTATTTATAAAACACGTAATATAAATCAAAATTTACCTACAAGAGAAATTACTGGCGTATGATAATATCGATGGGTATAGTCTTCCATCCTCGGAGCATATATAAATACTTTTTTATACTCGTTTATCAAAACATGTCATTTCGCGGTTGCATTTACATAACAATGTGGGAAAGTCAATTTCCTACATTGTCATGTAAATTACACAAGTGCAGAAAATTGCATCAAAGAAATAAATCATTATTACAGTAATAAAGTATAACTGTGAAAATGTCCATTCAACTAAATTTGGTGTATTATAACTTTAAGTTTCATAAAGGTAATTAAAAACTATAAAAAAGTCAATGGCGCCATCTATTACATATCTATATTATTAATATAGTGGATCTGTCAACAATGGAAAAATAGCAGATGTTATGGTGGAATTCTGTAACTTCTCGGAAGCTCCGGCTATCGTAGGCCCTGGCAACGAAGTGACGTTGCGATGACGATTTCAGAATTTTTAGAGTTAGTGAAGTAGAACTGTCAATTTACGATTTTTTGTACATAACCTTTATGTTTAACATGTAAACAGACATCATCTCGTAAACATATACCAAAATATTTCAATTTAAAATTTTAACTAATAAGAAAATTGTTTGAAATATAATATAGCGATTGCTTTTTTGCATTGCATTTTTTTTTAAAGAAAATGTACGGAACATTTTGTAATGCCAAGACATAGTATAACCATATGTTTATACTGCTGCCAAGATAGCACGAAACACTTTGGAAAATTTCAACAAGAACTGCTATCATTAGGAGAGTTTCAAAGGACGTAGTATCGCACTAGTGTATAGTGAATTTGCAGATAAATGTCTTTTCAGGCACATTTATGGATGATGAAATGTGATTTTTTTATAAAGCCAACAAGAACAGATATCCCTATCAAGTGGACATTGTTTTTCTTACAAGAGTACCTAAACACAAAAAAATACATAAACCTAGCAGACAATATCCACACAACATAAAGCATATGAAATGTGCACAAACTAATTGTTCGAAAAAGTCTATTATGGTATCGTGTTCACAATAACTTCACAATTTAAAGTTGACTTTTTCATAAGATTTTCTAATAATAAAACTACATCAAATTGAGAGGATGTTTAACTTTATATTATGTTGAAGAAGATAAGAGGAAATTTACCTGTTTAGTCAATGAATTTGTTTATTTGTAAGTCAAACCGCAAAGATTTTATCAATATGTAACTATATTGAACGATTAATGTTTTAGGCTCCAAAAAGGTAACATTAAGTTTTAGTAGCATAGGCCAAAGTACATAAATGGTTGAAGGATATAGATGATTTTGTATTTAGAAAATCGACCAATCCTGTGCTGTATTGTTGTACTTGGTACATCAAATCATTCGATATTATTGCAGGATTTTGTTGTCGAGCCTCTGAAATTATAGTAATTGAAGGTTCTCTTTATTTGCAGCTTTTACAGAAGAGTAATATTCATTAGGCTGAAATTTGCACTTTGTCAACTCAAAAGAATGTAAAAAATTATTGTTTAATAAATTTACCAGCAAGTATTATAAAACAATAGAAGACATTTGACTCGTATAATTATACTAATATTGGATATGAATTATATGTTTACTATAAAATCTTAACAATAAAGATCAAAAAGAAAAATAATAATACTGAACTAGAAATGTGAACTTTGAATAATAGGTACTCAAATAGAAATTGTTTGTATAAATATTGAAAAATAAAACACATTTTATTGTCAAATATATTTTTTTTTATTAACCTTTCCATAAAAGTAGTGCTGAAATTTAAAAAAAAATTACAGTATGTGAATATAAAAAATATATATACAAAAGGAGGGTTCATCGGCTAAAGGTGGAGCAAGTATATCAACATGTGTGCCATCAATTATACCTACATCTCGTGCACCCCATTTTTCATAAAAACTAAACAAAACAATAATTTTTAGAGCGTTTAGAAAAGATATGATTGCCCTTGGTAAATATATGAACTGGGTGCTATCAATTAAACAAAATACATCTCCGGTCTCCCATTTCTTATCATAAAAACAAAATAAGGAATTATTTTTAGAATATTTTGATACAACATAATTACCCTTGCTTAACACGATTCTTCGATTCACAATCACTGCGAAATTTTATCCATTCAGGGAATACATTGTTTGATATTACAAGACAGGCCTGATGAACTATTCGACTTACTGAATTCTGACTGAGAGAAACAAGGCTCTTAATACCAACACTATTCTGATAGCTGCCTGATGCTATGAAATTTAATGTTGTTAAGACCTGTAACAAATATATAATGTGCACTATAAAGTTAATATGCATTTCAAGTGATGTTTATGATAATAACCTTCAAATGTAATGATATATTTGTTTGTTATATGTCCATCCAATAACTGGATCAGGTTTTGAACAGTGCCCTTATTCAGTCTAAACATTTGTTTAAAATGCCTGTTTGGTATTTGAAAAGGATTTCCGTGATCTCTTAAACGTTTTCGGAATATACGCATATAATTTCTAAAATAAAGAAAATAAGACACATATTATGTATACTCTATATATTTTATATTATCGATTACCTACCTGTTGTGATCTTCATCTAATAATAATGCTATAAAGCCATTCATATTTGCAAATATAAAACAATAATAAATATAACGAATAAACAAACAGGAACAATAATAGATATAACAAATAAACAAACAGGAACAATAATAATTATAACAAATAAAGTAACAGAAACTATAAATATAACAACAGGAATAGTATATTAACAATAATTATATAATAATAATATAACCACAATATAACCAACAAAATCTTTACTCACGAACGTTTTGACATTTCTACGTCACTAACTGTAAAAATTCTGAAATCGTCATCGCAACGTCACTTCGTTGCCAGGGCCTACGATAATCGGAGCTTCCGAGAAAGTTACAGAATTCCACCATAAGATGCAAAATATTTTTGTTGATTTTAAATTTGGAGAAAACCTGTCATTTCGCGCTTGCATTTACATAACAATGTCGGAAAGTCGATTTCCTACATTGTCATGTAAATTACACAAGTGCAGAAAATTGCATCAAAGAAATAAATCATTATTACAGTAATAAAGTATAACTGTGAAAATGTCCATTTCAACTAAATTTGGTGTATTATAACTTTAAGTTTCATAAAGGTAATTAAAAACTATAAAAAAAGTCAATGGCGCCACCTATTACATACCTATATTATTAATATAGCGGATCTGTCAACAATGGAAAAATAGCAGATGTTAGATGCAAGATATTTTTGTTGATTTTAAATTTGGAGAAAACCTTTCAACGTCAACTTATGAAGAATTTAGTAATCTACCCCGCTGAAGAATCAAATTTAGAAAAAAATTATCGGATTAAAGAAAATTAATTAATATGTCAAAATATTAAAAACAAGTTTTCTCAAAAATCCTTCGGATGAGATTTGTTTGCTTAGGTTCACGTTATAAGTTGAATAAAAAGCTACCCCGCTCTGCACTTATTTTTCGTTCAACTATTCTTTACTTTGTTTTAAATGAATATAAAATAAATTAAAATTGAGCAACCCACATTACAATGAATTGTTATTCTAGTAAAAATCTTTCCAGCGGTTACAAATGTGTAAATATTTGGTCATAAATGAATTTTTATTCGCTTAGATATTGAGATATATTTCAAATATTTATTGTATACGAGTATTCGCTATGTGTACTCAGACATCCCTGGCTTATTAAATTATGTGCTATGCAACTAATATTACATTTCCGATCCACTATATAGGACCCTAAGCCTAAAAAATAATGTATGTTCTGTACGTGCCTATAATCTTCAGATGATATGATAATAAATATTATGATATCGTCACTATCGTGTCAATTTCTACCTTATAGTAAAATGTAATAATCAGGGCAAATTAATAAATGAAGTAACTAAGGATAATAGGATAGGTAAATGCAACATAAAATCTATTAATTGATATCTATCTTAATTAGTTCTAGCGCTAACACTGCGGTAAACATTAATGGTAATTGAGCAGTGATTACACTGCATAATTGAAGTATTAAGAATTTTACTTCCTCCTCCAACAGAATGTGCAGAACTGGACACTTCTTAAGAATCTTTACTTGTTGACGCAACAATTTTCTCAGCCAGATGTATTTTGGCTTGAAGAGAATCTTCTACATATCCTGCCAAAGATGAAGATTTCCACCCTCCAAGTTGCTTAACAGATAATAAGGAATCATGATTTGCTGAACTTAATGGAGTATCTAATTTTAAAAACTTGGCAATTTTTGATGGAATTTTCTCTACTGTGTGTGGCATATTTACATGTTTACCATTGCGTAAGTTAAAAAAAAGTGTTTTTGGTTCTGTGCAATTTGCAACTGTAAAAATGTTTGTATTTATGAAATAACGACGCTAGGAGCTACTTTGATAAATTTATTTACTTCCTCATCGGAGTACACCTTTGATTTTTTTTGGTTGCAAATATTTTGTTTGTCTTTTAATCTTCGGATGCCAAGCTGGGGTCACATTTGACACCAATACTATATTTTTCATCAAAATTGAATAAATTTTGGTACGATAGTTTTCATTTTCACATTTGACCCCAATATTATATTTTTCATTTAAATTGAATACATTTTGATATGATAGTTTTCCTATTTTTACTATTTAACTTTTTTATTTTCTAAGATGTTTCTGTGTACCGACAATTGTCTAAAAACAAAGAATGCGAAAATATTATGATTTTTTAGCGTGGAGTCACATTTGACCCCATCTTGGACAGGTTTGTTAATATTTCATCTTGTGTTTGAATAATTATTTTCTGCTTCGCATATCGTTTCTAACCACAAAATTTCAATAGTGTTGCAGTAATTGTGTCATCCCGTCATTGTCAGTGTGTCTCGTAGATATTTGACGCAAGCTGAACTTGATGAAGAACCTGAGAGAAACGAACAGAAAAGCTGCCTCATTCTATGAACACAATAATAAAAATTGGAAGGACGTCGACATTGTTGAAATGCGAGCATTTATTGGTCTTCTGCTTCTGGCTGGACTTTGTCGAGGAAGAAGAGAGCCAATGCGAGAGATGTGGGAGTTTGATAATGCAGCCTTTCAAAGGCCAATTTTTCCAATAATAATGCCAAGAAATAGATTTGAAGAAATAATGAGATTCGACAATTTTGAAATCAGAGTAGTACGAAGAGAAGTGAACAAGTTAGCTGCAATTCAAGAAATTTTCGATATTTTCATAAGAAATTGTAAAAAAAGTTATAATCCAACTCCCAACTTGTGTTTAGATGAACAATTCGTACCATTTAGAGGGCGGTGTCCTTTCAGAGTTTACATAAAGTCTAAACCAGACAAGTATGGAAAAAATGAAAATTCGTATGCCGTTAACTTACAAGTTTATACGGGAATGAACAATGGGATTCGTGAAAAAGAACAAGGAAAGAGAGTCGTAAAAGACTTATTCCACCATTTGGGTTAAGGATATGGGATTACCATGGACAACTTTTTCACGTCCTTACAAATAGCCCGTGATTTATTGAAAGAAAAGAAAACTTAGTAGGTACAATGCGACAAAATCGTCGCGAAGTTCCGAAAGAAATGGTACCAAATAGAACATTCCAGTATGTTTTTGTTCACTGAGAATGTAACCAGGATATCTTACGTTCCCAAGAAGTACCGTGTTGTAGTACTTCTTTCCTCCCAGCATAAAGGAACTGCGGATACAATGGACAAGATGGTGAAAGAATATGCTTGTAACAGATCCACTAAACGATAGCCACTTGTAGTATTTATGAACTGTGTAGATACAGCTGCCATAAATGCATACGTTTTGTATAAACTCAAACTTCGAGACTGTGAAAAAGGAAAAAGCTGCACAAGAAGATTATTTCTAAAACAGCTTGGTCTTGAACTGGAACGTCCTCAAATCCAAAGACGTGCCGAAAAAGGTTTTGCTGGAGTCCATAAAAGCGAACAACTGTCAATCAGCGCCGTGATTGACATAAAATATGGATCAAATATCAGGCAACCAGCATATGATCGAAAACGAGGAAGATGCAACTCTTGCCCCAGGATCAGTGACAAAAAGTACTCAGACAAATGCCAATACTGCAGCCATTTTTTTTGTAATGAAGATGTAGTTATAAAAATGGAAAAAATCTGTAAAGAATGTTCAAATAACCTTTAAATATATACTTATGTAATTAGAAATATGTTTAATAAAGTAAAATTAAGTTGTTCAAGTAAATTTCTTCGACCTGTATGAATAATTTTCACAAAATAAGTGGGTTCAATTTTGTCTCCATCTTGGTAGTCAATGTAACAAAAAATAGGTTGGGCATTCGAAGGTTAATAAATGCTATAAGTTTATGGTATTTTGTTATATCAACATTATTATAAATTAATAAACAAGACTTCAACATTGAATAAATTGACTAAAGTGACTTTCTACTTGGTATTTCTTGAAAATATCCTCAGAAAAAGTTTTTTTTTTAATCTTTGCCCCATTCCATAAACTTTGTATATGTAACTTTCTTTCGATTTAGCTGGTAGCAAATTACTTATTACTCTGTTTGCAACATCCCGTATTTCAGGAGGCGTATAGGGCAAAAAGCGTTCGTCGTTTGACATTCTTTTATTGAAATAATACATAAGACAACAACTTAAAATTTAGAAACAGTGCGTATTCAATCCTAATATTCAGCGCTAAATGTGTAGTCAACTTTAAACAAATCACTTAACATTAATAATTTTCCATCTCAGAAATAATACACGGCAAGTAGGTATTAATTAACAAACCCCTCAACATTGACATTTTTGATTAATGGAGAAATGAATTTGAACTTCTCGCAAACAACCTCCAGCTACTAAAACATTAATAAATTATTCAGGGAAAAGTCGTTTCCTGTACGCAGGAGGGAGGTTTTCCGCACCATTAAATAAATTTTATTTTTCACTTCATTACTACATGTAAAGCTATTCGTTCTTTTTTTCACAGTTTCCGAAAATTTTCATTTCATAGCACTTGTTCGTATTACTTGTGTGGTTTTTTTTTTGGTGTGGCTTTTCTGTCGAACTTTCGTTTCGACTCTTTGTCAAGATATATGTCAAGGTTATGGGACACTGCCAAAAATGTTTCCTTTTTAGTCTCTGAATATTTATCTAAAAATATTGTTTATATATATATATTTTCAATTTACTTAAGTGTAATACGTTTCAGTTCTTGAGCGTTATTTGCGAGCGATATTATTGGATAAAGTTTGTGTTGTAGAGAAAAATGGCTTATTGATGAATGATGACAAAATAATGATATGAAACAAATGAATAATTTATTTATATTAGCAAAAACATAAACTATAATAAATAATAAAAATTTAAATTATTAAAACCATTATTAATCGGAATGTATAGACGTTTTATATATATATACATATTATATTTTTTTATTCAGTACCGGTAATTTTTCAACGGCAAGAATTTCAAATTCTGTTTTCCAGAAGAAATTTAAGAATTTAAAAAATATTTCAATTCCAAGAGGTTAGCCTTAATTCCATTAATTCCAAAAACAAGCAACTCCGAGCAGCGAAGGTTACGTTCTAACTTCTTCTTTTTCTTCTTCTTTCTCTTTTCTTAAGATTTAGTCCTGTTTCTACTACTCTTCCTAATCTCTTGAGAAGCATATGTCCAGTTCCCTCACCATCTTTTGGGAGGTCGACCGGGAGGTTTCCTAGAACTTGGCTGTTCATCCTTTGCCAATTTTGCCCATCGATTCTCTGTCAATTTGTCGATGTGATCTCTCAAATATCGTGGTCTCGATCTCGCAAACTGCACCACATCTTGCATTTTGAGATCTTCTCTTATATCTTTCCTTCTTATCTGGTCTCTCAAACTTACTTCCTTAATATTCCTCAATGTCTTCATCTCTGCTGCCCTCATCATGCTCCTCGCTGTTGTTGTATCCGCTCGAGTTTCTACTGCATATGTGAGTACAGGTCTCACGGCTGTTTTATATATGCGGACATGTATTTGTTCCTCAATATGAGGTCCCTCAGATAGCCAGAGATTCTTGAGGCTTTATTCACTCGAGTTTTGACATCCTGTTGTAAGTTTTTGCAGCTCGTTATCTCAGCTTTTAAGTACGTACATTGCATACATTGGTGGATTGGTTTGCCATTTACAGCCAGTTTAGATTGCTTAGTGGGCCCCTTTGCTATGACCATTGATTCTCCTATATAGTAGTCGCTCTAGATCGTCTTCGTTATACGCTATCAATTCTGGTCCTATTCTGTATCCTCCATGAACTTCCTTTACACTATTAATTATTTTATACATAATGAGGTTGAACAAGATTGGCCTGGCGGCTTCCAATTAGTACTGGTACTTGTTCTGTAAATCCTTGTGATGTTTTGATCTTTGCTGTTATTTTTATTGAGCTCTTTTATTACGTTAATGTAAGGTTACGGGGACCCTGTTTTCCTGGAGTATATCTATGATGTCGGCTATTTGTACTCTGTCGAACGCTTTCCTGAGACCTATTAGGCAGAGAAACAAAGGTTTTTTTTTTATATTTGAGAGATTTTTCAATCATGTTGTTTGTTTCTTTAATTAATCACATATTTATGTTATTTGAATTTTTTAGTTATCACATTTTAGCACATGAGCAATATGGTTTTCCGAAACGATGCAGTGCTACACATTGTAAATTATGTTACTGATGCTTTTGAGGATTCACGGACTGCAAAAGCACATAATGTGTTAAAATTGGAATTCAAAAGATTTCGTTTTAAATCCTTGAAATTGCTAGATTCTTATTCAGTGCATAAGGTTTAACAAGTTGAGGTACATTCTAAACAAAGTAAAATGAAGGTAGTTTCACACGATGTACCCCAAGGTTCCATATTGGGACCATTATTATTTATGACATAAATATGTGAACGATTTACCTAGTAATGTTCAATCACAAACAAAATACAAAGATCAACGTTTGCTCGAAGTAAAGGGTGTAAATTTACAACATGAAAGCAAACTATGGTTTAGCGCGAATCGTTTAACATTAAACATAAACAAGACAAAAACCATGAATTTTAGGAACAGAAAAGAGACACATCATAAACGATTATAATATCTAGGATTTCTTTTAGACCAAGGTTTAAATTGGCAAGCACAAGTGTATTCACTGTGCATAAAATTATCAAAGACGATATGTGCTAATCGTAAGTTGTCATATTGTGTTGGTAAGGAATCGCTAAGATTGTCATACTTTTCTATGTTCCATTCTGCAATGTCTTACTGCATAATAGCATGGGGAAATTCAATTAGACGAACCTCAATATAAATGCACTAAAAGTAAAAGAAATTATATACAAGTGAAGATTTTCAAGTTGCTTCAAGCTCGTAGGGGTGTATCGATCAATCCATTTCGAAGAATTATTAAAAAAAAGTTTGATAGTTAGATATTACTACTCAGTTCAAGAGTATTTGGGGATAATTGGCTGCATATTGTTGGAAAAATGTTATCATGTAAATTTTTCTCCTTCTGCTTGTAATACACATTGTGCTAGATATTACATTATCGATATATAATATATTGTAATTGTAATGTTGCATGTTTTTTATTTATATTCTATGTGTTACTTTCGTAAATTAGTGCAGCCCTGTTATTGACTTGTCATGTACTATTTGATGATCAAAATAAATAAACTAAACTAAATAAATTTATTTTACCCACGATTCTTCAGTTTAGCCGTCTGTCATAAATAATATAGGCAATACTTCAATTAAACACATTATCAATAACTACAAATTATTATAGCGTTTCCCGTTTTAATAGATGTGTTCACACACAGTACTTTCGATGAAGCAGCATACTTTAATAACAATATTCGGGGGCCGTTAAATTTATGTACATTTGCATTTAAATGTTGGTAATTCGCGTTTCAATTTTAAGCGTGTCCGGTTTGGCATTGGTATCACTGAAAAATGTTGAATCAATACGACAGGTTAGACTGACAAAAGTGCTTGAAACACATTAAAGCTTTGTTAATATACACACGCACCTAAAATACGAAGAATTGCATGCACGATTTTAATAATTAATGATGGCGAAAGGCTCTGTCGTAATCCATTAAAATAATTGGTAGTCGGGTACAAATAGCGCGTTGGTTTCTAGTGGAAAGTTCTGTCATCCTATGTAAATATTTTGTAACCCATCACTAATGAGATAGTTTCATATTGAGTGGATTAGAATATGTAGTTGCAGATACACGTATTTTAAAATTCATTTAAATTTGTATGTACAGGATTATTATAAATTATCGTTATTACTACATATAGGTACAAAAAAAAAATTCAAATAAAAGTTGTGTGGCTGAGACTGAATTTTATTTACCTACATGCTATCAAAAACACACAGTGGCGTGCAGATACAACGGTATAAAAAAAATGTTATTTTAATAAAATATCCTGTATATTATTAAATTTTTATAATGGCCTTTTTTTCTGGTTTCAAAAATATACCATATGTGAGCGGTATTTTAAACCTAGTTCGTGTTATTAAATGTCGGATATCGTAGTAGTAGATGACACATGCGGCTAAGGATCAAAGTAAGCAATGCACATATACTTCGTAGAGTTCAGTCAAAGATGGAGCCAAAGACTTCCATAACTATCACATACCCACGCCGACTGCGCCCCGCCCCTAAAACAGAAATGTCTTCAATTTATATTTCAGCCCAGGAAAACTCATGCTACTGAAATCATCAGACAATGAATTATAACAAACGTCAACACAGTACATGAAGCTACGCTCATTTAGAGTTGTTTTGTGAAATGGCGGCGAAATTAAGCTTCTCGTACTGGTGTACACGTTATGCACATCAGTTTGATATCTAATTTTTGCTGTCAAATAACTCGGACAACGCGATTGTATGATTTTGAGAAACAAATACAGTAGATTACAATCGTGTCCTACTCCCGAAACTCAACCAACCAGCATCATGTGGCATGCCCGAAATAGGTATGATCAAACTTACGGATTCCATATATGAACCGAAGACACGAATTCTGTACCAGCTAGACACGTCTCCTGTCAGAGCAATCAAGGCAAGGTGCTGTTACAAGAGATCAGAATTGAAACTGTGACAATACCAGGGAAACGCATAGCAACTTCTTAGTCCTTACAGTTAAATACAGTCAGTCTGTGCGGATAGAGTAGCTTAAGAGCTGAATAGCAACGCTTGAGGCACTGAGAGATATGCAATTTGAATCGTAGACAAGCGCACACATTTTCCGGAGTATACTAGAATCGCTCTCGCAACCGACATGCGCCACCAAAATTAAAATGGCGTCAAATTTGAGACGTTGCAAAATTTGATCTGTCAAGTAATATTAATTTTGACACTATAACCCTAAATGATCAATTAGACTTGTGGTTTTAGCACTACCGACAATAATTCTAATATGTAACTATTAATTTGATAATAATTTTGCTTAAGTACTATTGAAAAGAAGAATATAATGATTATTTTATACTTGTATGAACTTGTCTGCTGTTAGTAATTAGATATAAATATAAAAAAGGTTAGATTTTCAGAGAAAATTGAACTTTTGAAATTCATTTAAACATTCAGGAATGTATTTAATAATTATGTTCGAGTTAGTTTTACTACAGACAATAAAGATATTTAGTAGCAAAGACAGTTATACAGCAGTATCCTTACTAATAGTGCATAGTCCATTAAATGCATCAAAATTAACGTATTTTTACATGCAACAGCGAGAAGGTAAGAAAAATATTACACTAATTATAAAAACATTTGTTTGCCAGATTCTTACTGTACACAATGATTATTACCATTATCACTGCTGTACTAAAAGCAACTTGTTTGAAACATTTCTCGTAGGTATACCTATCATTCATTACAACATAATTTTTGCATGCTAATCAAACATTTTTGATTAACCTAAACACATCATTATTCTTTCCTTAAGCTTTAAACTAGTATAAATTTGTTGTTGTTAAAGATTATATTTAATGCAGAATTAAACAATTCAAACGTATTTTAAAGTATTTCAAATGTTGAGTATTCGTAAGCTGAATCTTTGCTACTGATCAGAATTTAACTTACCAAGCAACTTTAAATTATAATACAATAATGAACAAGTATTTTTACTATCCCAATTTTTACTATCCCAATTTATATTTAATTTCTAACTGACTTTCATGTAATAGTATTTTACTAGCCGTACCTATTTATCCTAAAATATTAATTAGTTGGTTAAATTTTATTGTTCTAAAATTGTTCCGGTTGATTGGAATTTGTAGTGGTATTGAATCAGCGTTTTTAGTTCGTACTTTTGCCGTGTCGGTTGCGAAAACGACCCGACTATAGTCAACATTATCTTAACGTTTTCAGCTTCGTTAGTTGAGATATAAAAATAGAAACAGGCAATATTAAATATTACGAAACGATGAAGACACTAACACTGACTGATTAAAATACTCTTAAACGCACTAAAAATATTTATTAAAACTGGTTTATATTTATGATTAAATTTATATTTATTAATTACTCATGTTTACATTACTTTACATTACTAACTGAACTACTAATAATCTCCTCTTGCATCTGCAAATCTTTTTTTATACACATCTTTATCTCCTCGATAATTCCCGTGGCTTCTGGAATAGCGGTGACCAATTCCCCATTAATCTTTCTGCGATTTTTACTTTCTTATACGTAGTATAAGGAAGTATTGTGATAATGAAAATTTTCGACCTCGCGATTTTTGCAGATGTCCACGTTTTGAGGTCCCTGATACAAAAAAAGTGGTTTTTAAAAAATGTCTGTGTGTCTGTCTGTCTGTCTGTGACCACGATAGCGGTCAAACTGCTACAGATATCAATTCCAAATTTTGTATTTACGAATACAATCTCCCTCTTGAGAACTGATTATTAAATTTGAGAAAAATTGTGTTAATAAAGTTTTTCGAAATTCCTACCGGAAGTAGGTCTTTTACTCTTATCGAAAATCATTTTTTTGCGAATATCTCGCAAGTCATGGTTTCTAGGCAGGTACATTACGAGTATAAAAGTATTTAGAACGTACTTTTAAATATCTTTTGTATAAAAAAAATTTCAAAATTCGGACCGGAAGTAACACTTTTACTGTTACCGAATAACGATTTTTTGGAAATATGTCGTAAATTATGCACTCTATATATATTTATGAAGAGTACAAAAGTATTTAGAGTTGGATGTGGAATATTTTTTGTATAAATGAAATTTCAAAATTCGGACCGGAAGTAACACTTCCATACGTATAAGAAAGTCGTGTGGTGGCCACACCTCATTTTTTTCTAGCACTCTAGTCTTGTAGAAAATGTTGGATGTATTACGTATTACTATTTACAAAATAACCGAATGAATATTAGAAACAGTATATCTTTTATATATGTGCACAGTGATTTTTTTTTTGTTAAAAATTTGTGCCATTTTAAGTTTTTCTGGTGTCTTTCAGTTTACTTAGATATTTTATTTTGTGTTTGCTTGAATGTACTCAGAAATCAAGAAAAAGAAAAAGCATTTTGTCTACTTTCGTACATAAATGACAATAAATTATAGCTTGGTAATTAAAGAGAACTGCAGTAAATTTTTAAATTAAGTATTTTTGCAAGACAAAATATTGCACCGGTGCGGTGTCTCATTAATCTAGCTTATATTGTGACATTTTTATGATCCTGCAAAATGCGAATTTAGAATTTTTAGTGTACCTGAAATTAATGAAAACCTGCATTATAAACATATATCAAGTGTAAGTACATAGGTAATATATTATTTCTCTTTAACGCAAATAGGTGTGTTTTCTAGAAGTAATTGTTCACGCTATATAGTTACTTTTGGCTTTTTTGTGCTACATAATGCACTATCCTTACAAATATTCATTTATGGGCTTGTCATTATGAATAATGAAAACCGTGACGTGCACCACGTGGGTCAACGGTCTGCACGATTAATCGATAGATAAAAAAGAAATGGAATTGTATAATTTTGTTAATAATAACGCATTATTAAGTAAATATTATACCTGTAAGTAGAATATCATTATAGTGGCAGTTATTGAAAATTAATATGACATGAAAAAATTATGATGGAGCAAATCGTTATTTGTTAGAATTTCTTTTATTAACATAACATACAGCACAGTCGAAATAAAACTAGTTTATAAAATATATTGATATCCAAAAGTCATCGTGGAAGAACAAACTCCAACCCTATTTACCTACAAACTTAGATAGGAGATAGGCAGGGAGACAGCTTAAGGACAGCACTATTTAATATAGAGTTTGGTGAAGTGGTTCCTGACGTAGGGATCAAGAAACCAATAGCGCAAAGCACGTCACATATACTATTGTATGCAAATAACGTACTACTAATACCTACCAGGCAAAAAAAAAATGCGAAAGGTGTAACGCCATATATAAAAGCCATATATAAAAAGGTCGAAATCCTAAACATTAAATGCTATTGTTAATTTTCGACATGACGTGTGTCTATTACCACGAGATGTTCACGTGTTCAATGCTTGTTTTCTAGCTAAACACAATTTATTATTATTATTTAAGTCGATATCTTCCTATAAAAGCCGAGGCATTTTCTATGTACAGCTAACTTGCTGAGCTGTTGTCTACTTGTTCGCATAATCACCTGATTACTTCTTCGGTCGAGCCATTACTAGCCGAGTAGTTATAAATCCCGGAATTACTTAAATGCTGTAGTAATTAATTATACTGCAACTAACCAATCCGTTAATTTTTACTTAATACTAGAGTATTAAGTAAAAATTGGAGGACTTTTCGTAAAATAAATCCGCTGAGTGATACTCATGAACTGTAGACGCCGTATTCTCTATTCATTTCTTACTTTCACTAACAACTGATTAAAATAATAGCAATTAGATCTCACAATAACATCTCGGCGATTACGGGTGACAGCTCAGAAAGATAGGAGTGGAGTATGTACATATCAAGCGTTCCAGACATGCGTGTTTTCTTCTGATATTTAAAAAAGTGCACGTAGGTCTGTGTATCTTTCAGGCGCGTGGACAACCAGACGTTTAACAAAGAGAGACACACGAGGCCAGTGAGCCACGGACACCTTATAATTTAAACATAATACAGATCTGTCTTAGGTTAACTCTGATATTTATTATATACATATTAATTTAACATAGCATCAAAAAAAGAAAATGTTGCAAGTAACAAGTTAACAAGTAATTATTATAGTGTCAGTTGTAAATACTATATATACAATGCAAAAGTATCCTATTTAATAATTTAAATCCTCTCAAAATTAACCAAGTCAAACATATCGTTTTATTAGTAAGCCACCAATAAGATATACCTATCCTCACTTTTAAATGTATTCAATGTTCTCAGAGCCTAACTCCATTAATTACAAACTGTAGTTGCTAGGTGTGTGTAGTGAGTATTGTTGCTTAACAAAACGTTATAAATATATTCTGGGATATTTCAAATATTAATTTTACTTTATGGTTTACGCATTTTATTTTATTAAAAGGAATTCAGATTTGCTTCTGATCTCTTCAAGGTTGAGTACTGGAAAAATTAATGCCATCCTTTAATTTAATACAAAAAATGCCGAGGAACACAAAAATTAGAATTTATGAAGCCGAAGAACAATACTTCAGCGTCTGACATGAATTCAAAGTGAAAGTAAACAAAGCACCGAGCAAATTAATCATAATAAGGAAACCGTATACATTTGAAAATAATTTAGGGAAACTCGGACATGGATTAATTAAACAATTTTTATGATAATTTGCCATGGCGGATGATAAAAATGAGAAAACAAACAAGCAAACAAAAAAAGAAGACAACGAATTAGCTGGAGTTCGGGAAATTTAAGCACGTGTACGTAATGATCCCAAATCTGTAATTTGAAAGAAATCAAATAAAATTACGAAAGTAAAATATCAAATAATTAGCTTAATAATGACAAACAATGATTGATGTCTTTTCAATATTTTCAAAACAGTCATTAACATATTTTGGAGCACATTCACATGGGGTATGCTTTATTTATTTATTAATTTATCATTTAAGGTACAATCAATAAAACAATAAGAGCACCGCATTCTATTTCGTCCCTTCTGGTCACGGTTTTGACGTAACAAATTTAATTGCTTAACGTATCATCCTTTCATGAGTAAATTTAACCAAATAACACTACAACGTATGAGAAATATTCTCCAACCGGCATCAAGTGTCTATAACGGCACCAGAACTGCTACTTCGGGTTAGCAAGTCAGCTTGAATATTTAAAACGGCGTTAACATGGAAAAAAGAAAAGAAACAGTTTAGATGGCGGTCGGCGAATCTTTGTTTTACGTTTTAGTGTTCTCTGACTGAATTGATTTGCAATGTTGTGTTGACGCCGCAAGCCCATAATAATGACCTCAAAATCAGGAAAAAAAACTTCATTCTTTCAAATCACAGACTTATAAGTCTACTATCATCAATAAGCAAAGTGGCTGACAAGTCTATACTCTTCAAAATTGCAGATTTCTAATTCAATAATAACATAATACCAGATGAACAGCAGGGATTCAGAAAAAATCATTTTACCATACCGAATGATCGAAGCTTACATTCACCGTAGATCATTCTCTGTCAAAATCCAAAATACATATTCTTCAACTAGACTTGTAACAGCTGGGCCCCCCAGGGATCAGCTCTCTCTCTCCTCACCTTTACGTCATATTCACTGCTGATATCCCGAAGATACAGAACACCATAATGGCTACCTATGCAGATGATACTGCCATTTTGGCCTCTTCAATAAATCCAGAAATAGCATTAAGAAACCTGGAAACTGCATTTAATAACGTCATAGCTTGGTGTCACACATGGAGCATAGACATGAACAAAAAGAAATCACAAGCAATAGCATTTAGAAGAAAACCCAAACCATTACACGGAAACATTTACATCAACCATACAGAACTTCCTTGATGCCCCAAATCAAATAGCTTGGAGTACATCTAGACAGGCGACTCACATAGTCACATCACATAAAAAGCACATGCAAAAAGACGAAAATGGCAAGAGGAAGGTTATGGCCCCTCCCAGGCTCGCCCAGCATACTATCTTCCAAAATGAAACTAGAATCTATTAAAAATAATGAGGCCCACGATGACATACGCTTCTCAGATATGGATTAACACAGCCCCTACCAACATCAAATAGTGCAAAATATATCACTCAGAATGGACCGCAAGACTCCTTGGTTCAGGAATAATCAATCCATGGCGAACACCTCATTAAAGATTTTATCCAGAAGAGCACCAAAACCTTCTATGAAAACATCGCTGATCATGAAAATACATCGCTTACAAAACCTCTAATTTATGACCCCCTGGACTACCTGTCATTCAAACGTCCCAGGTTGGCAAACCCCTAATGATTTCTCTCCAAGAGAATAGCCCCCATTAAATTCTTTTAAGATTTTTCTTAATAAGATTAAAAGTAAAATGCCGAAGGCCTAATTTTAAAAATACGACAAGATGATGAAGAAGAAGAGAAGACGCCGCAGTCAATGTCAACTCTTTCGTTAAACCGGTGATGACGACACCAAAAGTTCTATGGACGACATCGATTACTAATTGCTTGTGTTATGACGTTGAGGTGTGCTCTTTGCACATAAATCCACGAGTGGGTTTATTTTATTTAGTACATAAGTTAAAATTCATTTAATACTAAAACAAATTAAAAACACTTCTCCAAAGAATCATGAGATCACTTTTTTGCAATTCATAGCTTGATATTTGGGCTACTCAAAGAGGTAGTGAGGATGAAGGAACTTCGCTTCATATCGTCTTTTAGCTTTGACATGTAGAATATCTAAATGCATACATTTTTCCAAACAGTTAACTATTTCATAAGCCAAAAATTGCTCTGGAAGATGTATCTTGGACATCCAAAATTTGCTGTGTATGTGAGACTGATTCTCTGGGAATAAGTTAATTTGGAAGAAAACTTCTATCTTTATTGGAACGTCTCTGGTTTAAGGTGAGTAAATAGATCATACGATGAATTGCTGCAACAATATTTTGTGGTGGGTAGAAACCAGAATTTGCCTTCTGCTTTACTGGGACGGTATCTGATGCCGAAGCTGCTTCGGTACCAACATATTCAACTTTTCTCTCTTAATTTCTAATAAGAAATATTCTTAATTAATTATTCGAATAATTAATTAAGTTATTACAAAATGTTTCACCAAGAAATATCTGCGAGGTCAACCAATGAAAAGAAATATTCACTTGATCAGAAAAAAAAAGCGTTTGCTATATAATCCAATTAGATTTTTTTAAATCGAATTTTGGTTATGTTACTCATAAATATTCGTCAAAGACAGCACGTTACCAAGAGAGTGATGTGTGTTTAAAATTTGGTTGCTTCTAATAGGTGGAGATTTACAAAGAGATAAATATATTTGATACATCAGTGTTATGAAGAATTATTTACCAAAAGCTTATTTATGTTGATCAGCTGTTGATATTGAAATGAAAGTTTTGCGTTCAAATGGATAATCTAATCTAAATAATAATACGTTTGTTATACATAATATGAATGACAGTTTAATTAGTAAAACTAATAGTGCATTAGAATGCGTATGTACAATCTATACGTATAGTTTTACGTGTTTAATACATACTGTATCAGATTAAATAACATCACGTGCATGACAGAAAATTAATTTATTAATGACGGTGTTTTATACGTACGCTAGTAATTTCTAATATATGGATTATTCCAATTAATCGGTTTGCTGTTTTGGTATTGTGAAAGTATCACAATTTGACGTCATTATACACTTGACAGGTACAGGTAGTGTCAAGGAGGCATAACTTAAAATACACCATAACTGTGTATTTTACCTACATTTTTTGTTTCTTTTGTCGATTACCTTTAAGGAACATTGTTTGTTTATTGATAATTGTTCAATTATTCTTTAATATATGTTTGTGCATAATTACCAACAAAAAAAGAAAAATATATTCTCGAAATTCAAATCGAGACTTGGATGAGACATATATAAACAAACTGTAATATCTTAGTAAGTAACTTTTTATGATTATAAATAAAGTAATTGTAGATAAGAAGTAAATTACAAAAATATTAAGATTTTCTTAACAAACTATAAAAATAAAACCATTAATTTTGAATAAGTATGTATGTATAATTTCAAAATTTGCCGCCATTTAATTTAGTACCTAAAAACTACAAGAGAGTCTGATAGGGTTACAATAAATAGAATTAGTTACGCATCTACTATGTATTCTTAAGGCTGGCGTCTCGGTACGCTGCACCGGACAATATTCACGTTGAAAACATCCTCACATTTTTTTGATAAGAAATGGAAACTATTAATTTAATTGTTATAAAAAGTACACAGTTATGTTAAGGAAACTTGATTCGAGGTCGTAGGGGGTTTTTAAATGTCTAATTGGGCTGTTTTTACACTATATACTGTGAATAAAATACCCCTTTTAGAGGTAAAAATAAATATTTTTTATCTGTAATTTTCAAATAAAATATAGCATTCTTGCACCCCCCTTGACCTCAAAAAATTAGTTTGCATTGTAACAAAAAATACTGCAACGAAAATAATATCTTCGTTTGTAAATGGTATCCAAAATAAAAATGCGTGGACATTATATGAAATTAGGGTTACAATTCAACTATAGTGTGGAGAAAAACCGTCAAGATGCAGAATTATCACGCCAGGAACTTGAATATTAGTGTAGCTTCTGGGCATTAGGGGGCACTGGAAATTGTGCGTATATATGTACCTATTATTAATTAAAAATGTCAGGATAGGTACTTTTATTTACGCAAAAGTACAATTGCTCACAATACTTCGTCTAATAATAAAAACAGTTATATATTATTATTATTATATATTCAACAGTTTAACACTTTGCGGAATGTAATATAAAATATATACCTATAAAAAACAAAAACGATAATAAATTTGCTATAGGTATAATAATCTTACACAGTGTTTACTTTCGAGCGATGTATATTTATAGCAATTTTTGACAGTTTGACATTATTTGAAATATGTGTGTTGTGATAACTGGACGAAAAGGGAACACCTTTATTGATTTAATATACGATATAATTAACTTGTTATAATGTTATCTAATTACGATTACATGTGTATTGTATTGTACTGAAATAAGTAAAATCTGCAGTGGTACAGCTTATATCTTGATAATCTCGAAGACTTAAACAATGCTTCTGCTCGTACTATTATCAGAATATAATATCCAAACAATCACATAAACATGGATAAACTAGAAGATGGTATACCAACTCTAGGTATATTTTATTTAGTCTACTTCAGAAAATTAAATAATTCTTGATGCACAAATTTATTGAATTTTGCGACGGAACTACAAAGGCATTTTGATACCTATAAATATATATAGGTACATTTTTTACTTATTCAATAAATTTTGAGATTTACCGGTGCTTAACGCAAATTATCATTGTGTACATTACTCTAAATAAATACTAATTCATTTATTCATAGTGTATGATTAAATAATTAAAAAATATGTACCTATGTATTTATTAATAAGAGTCTATTTGAAATATGTAAATGTACAATAGCTTAAATTACATCAATAACTTACGAAAGTAATTTTTATATTATACACGTACACACAAACAAAGAAGCTGCAAAATTTACTGTTGCAGAGCATAACAAAATCTATATTATTCCTACTAATAATATTTATACGTCTAATTTGCTATGATTCCGATTGGTAATTGGTAGAAAGGATTAAATATAATACCTATACACGATAAATATAACAAGCTTTTTTGAAAACTTTTTGGCTTATGAGCCGCCATCTGAAAAAACCGCTAAATTTTTGCACTATACCAGTTTTTACAAAATATCTTCCAAAGTATTCCAATACTTCCCGAGATAGACCTCTTTGAATTTACAGATTTTTTCTTAAAAATGTAAAAATCACAAATGTTTAGTTGGTTTTTGCTCGATAGTAAGTATATAGTGAATCCTACGCTAAAGTTTGACACTGCATTTATAGTAGAGGTAAATAGCTAAAGTTCCGAAGCTCCAAATGTGGCTTGTCGTCCAGACACATTTTGTCTTATATAACAAAATATCACTATTTGGTTCTTATAATGTAAAGTTGTGGTATATCTGACACTTTTCTTGATGAAACTTATGTAGTATATAATTTATTTATAATTATTTATCAATTATTTATTTACTTACAAATTTATTGATATATAATTCACAGACCTATTGAATATATGAGATATACAAACATAGCAATAAATGAACTTTTTTTTGTTTTTAATAAATAGATACATTAATTTTGTCAGTATTAAGTTATTGCGTAACGTGTCTTCCTAAAAGACTACAAAAATATTCAAAAGAGAGTATCATAGTCTAAACGAGCTAGAAGAATCAGTTTGGTCTTAAACTTTAGCTACCTACCTCTACTATAAATGCTATGTCAGACTTTAGCGGAGAATACACCATTTACTTACTATCGAGCAAAAACCGATTATAAATCTTTATTTTGACATTTTTAAAAAAAAATTCTCTAATTTCAAAGAGGTCTATCTCGGGAAGTAATGAAGCTAAATATTCCGTTTTTGTATTAAATTGTAGAAAATTTTCTCTAGTTTAATAAGAACGTAAACGGCTTTTTTGCTCAAACTAATACTTTAGGAGATATTTTGTAAAATGAGGCTAAAAAATTTAGCGGTTTCTTCAAGATGGCGGCGTCTGCGGTAGTGGGGAAAATAAGAAAACTTGGAACTTTGCAACAGTGTACCAATCCATACACCATATCAAAATATCAAAGGTACCCTAATTAATTGAACCATGCGAGATTTTTTGGTATAGTTTGACTGGGCTATATGTATATTCTCCAAGGATATTACATCGGTGGTGTTTCTATCACAGAAAGTTAATATTCTACGTTTTAGATATCTCTTGAAGGTACTAGATTTGGTAGACCATATAAAAATATGGCACAAAAGGCTTAATTATGTGTTCTGCATGTTCAACCATTTCGTCAGGTAGATAGCTTCTTTTTCGGTGGTTTATACCAAAAATTCTTTATGTTGTCATTAATAGTGAAATATTAGGGAAGACTATTAAAAGAATATAATAGTTGATATGTCATCTTTGGATAATATGGAAAATCAAAACCTTATTTTGGCAAACTTACTTCAGTTCGGTAAAATATATTTAGGTACGTTTAACAACTAAAATAATTACTTTCACTTGTGAATGTTGCGCATCTCCAATATTATTTAAGAAGATAATAAAATATGAATAATGTTAAGTACAGAAGCGCAGTTGATTTTTGCCAAAAACACTAGTGTCACCTATAGACAACCTATAATTAAACAGATTTACTATGAAAATTAATTGTGGACTAAAATATAAACGTAAGTAATTAATACCTATTGATCTTTTCTGGTTACATTCTGAATCATATCTCCTAAACACACAGTTAAAGTTACGAAAATCACAATATAAGCTGTATGTTTTAGTTCACATGTTCAGAGACAGGACACGAGCGGCCGATGACTCATCACCCACGCGCACTATTGAAATTTTGTATTTTTAAAAAGTTTTTAATTTTATTTATATAATTGGATAACAAGTGGGTGGTGATCTATAAAATACAAAATACTTTTTTATTTGTTTATACTGTAGTTCAAATCGAGTAAATTCTCCGTACTTTATTAATCTCACGAAATATAAGGTAGGTAAATAGAAGAAAGGAATTTAACATTAAAATCGACTTTTTTGCTGGCCGTTTTCTCGACGAAACCAGATATTGCATCACCATACGAATAGTGCTATTCAATAACTGCGTGATGTTATACATTATTTCTTTTGTCATTCATTACACAATGTTTAGAATAAAACTGCAGTCTATGGTCGACTGTTCTACTTTTTCTACCCTTTGTAACACATCACACAAAATGTCACTCATAAATATTTTATTTTCATTACTTTTTAACAGTTTTTGTGCGGCAATAGAAGCTTGATGGCATTGTCCATCATTCTTTTTACGATGACCCATGTTTTAAATCCAAAATTCATTAAACACATTACAAATTAAGCGAGAAAGAATACTTCAAACTGACTTGTTCTTTACCATGTCTATAGTCACATGAATTACTAAATATTGTTATTATTATTACTTCAAAAAATATTTTTTCCAAACATAAATTGTTTTATTCCTATTTATTTTATAAGGTGTACCTACTTGAAATTTTATAAATTGCTATAAATGAATGCTTGTATTTATTGATGCTTGACTGTTGAGATTATTTCTATATAGTCAGGTTCGTAATAAATACTAGCATAAATTTAAAATACTATGTAGACAAAAACGTGTTCATGGTGTTTCTTTAATAATTTTTTGTGCCTGTTAGTTTTTTGTCTGTCTATGTTCGAGTTCATTTAAAAGCCCCAGATATAAATTTGTTGCTGTAATAGCAATCTACATTTCTATTGCTTCATCTCTCATCCTCAATTAAGTTCGTCTATTTGCCAACATGAACCGCCACCTTACCGACACCTAATCCTACCCCCCCACATTATATTCTTCATCACCTCCAAACTGAAAACTAAACGCCAGCCTTAAGTTATTTATGGGTAGTGTTTGGCAATCAGTCATAATAGAATATAAAGATATGGTATTAAGTTGGTGATCATCTATGTTTCTGTTAATAATAAGAATTATAATATAGATCTGTGATTAAAACAAAGTCGATTATTAAAAGTACAAAATGAACATATATTCCAACGTTCCAATTAACGCCTAGTTGGAACATTTGCTTTGTCAGGCCAGGAATAGGCGCTTTCGGTATATATAAATATATATATATATAGCATTTAACTGACCCGTTTAGACAGCACCTGATGACCTGACAGGTTCACAAATTTTACTCGGTTATTTAAAACATTTCCGTACGCAGTTTGCAGTCACATAATTAACGTAACATAAACATAACCTATACTCATAACTTATAAGCTACAGAACGAAATAAAAAATGGATACCACAGAAAATACTCCAACTCCAGATAATAGTAAAATAATTTTATTATTGATAAATTGTTAATAAAGAAAAATCTTTTGCACGATAAATGGTAACAATATCACGCTTGAGTATTCGCTGAACTAGATTGTAAATTTCTTTACGAATATCTAGCTTATAAGACGTTTTGCGTAGCCAGAACACAAACAATGAATTATCTTAATTAAAACAAGTTAATTGTGACACATGACTTCCAGCGACAACTTAACCAAACATCACTTAGTACAGATATAAATTATCTAAAATTTTTCCGAAAACTTTGGGACCATACGTTATTTATATAATAGAGCACATTTAACTAATAAAAGCAAGGAATAGATTTGGTTCGATACACACAGCAATTACGATTTAACTAAAATACTTTCGGCGCAAAAGTCTTTTCTTTTGCATCCCAAACATTTGCCGCCATAGATGCAACTATTTTTATGAATACATAACGTAAGGTGTAAACTTCTTTATTGACGAATCCGTGTTGGTAAAATTCTCACCTATTATTACATACATAATGTATAGCTTATTACTACAGAGCGGACGTCCCAGGTTTAAACTAGCACGGAGCAAAGAAATAATGTAAACAGCACGCAGTTACTGAATAGCACTATTCATATGGTGAACTGCAACATCTGTTTACGCCCGAGAATGAGAGCAAAAAAAGTCCATTTAACTCGTAAATTTCCTATCTTCATCGCATAGAGGGAGCGTGAGGGGTTTTTGAAAATTTATTATATTTCGTAAGATAAATAAAGTACGGAAAGTTTACTCGATTTGAACTACAAAATAAACAAATAATAACGTGTTTTGTATTTTATAGATCACCACTCACTTGTTATCCAATAATATAAATAAAATTAAACACTTTTCAAAAATATAAAATTTCAATAGTGCGCCCGTTGGTCGATGAGTCATCAATCTTTCGTGTCCGCTCTGTACTTATTACATATTATTCTGTGCTATTACTGTGCCTAATTTCGAATTTAAACCTGATCTCCGATCTCTAATTATTAATTATCCATGCACCTCTTTGACTTGAATAAAATAAACAGGTTAAAAATAAATCGTATTAATTACTTATTAGACAAAGCTTTTATGCATATTTATATGAAAGTATATTCGTGGGTAATACCATAAGAGTTTGTGTTTATCCGGACAAACTTTCATTTTGAACGAAAGCTTTGTTGCTTGGTGGTAAAACCGCGACACCGAAAGTGGAGCGGTTTTACCTTTTGCTATTTGTTTCGAGTCGTGTTACCTTTAAGCAACAAAGTTTTAGTTGTGTTGTCAAAATGAAAGTTTGTTCCTGAAATAAACACAAGCTCGAATGGTATTTGGTAAGACAATTTAATGAATCATTTAATTAACATTAATAACCAAACATATTTTTATTTAAACAATGCAAAAAAGAACATTTCATTCATACATACGTAAATAGTTAGCTTAATCGTTATTAAATGTACAGTTAGAAAACTTACAGTTATTATAAGTTATTTTATTCGTGGCCGACTGAACACTATTTAGGTTATTTTTGTTTCGCAGATCTGTTACAATTTCTGAGTGATGATTTGGATCAAACTGGAGTTAAGGTTTTATGGATTTTGTGTATGGATGGCCTGTTATTTTAGTGATTTGTAGATGATCAGTTACTCCCGCTTTGGCTAATGTTGAAGCAGCACTTGCTCGAGTTGAATGTTTCTTATATTTATTGTCAGCATTAAGGTGAATTTTGGTAGCTGAATCTCTGGTTCATTTAGAGACCAATAGACATATTTTTGTACCATCCCTTGCTGCCTTCTGTTTTATAATACTGATTCACTGTCAAAAACAATCGATCAGTAAACATTTTTGAGCCTCTTTTGCTTAGATTTTTATAAAACAATGTAACAGGACATAAATCAGGATTTTTATTATTTTCCGTGAGCCACTTACTATCGTTAAGTTTCTTATCTCCACCTTGGGCTGTTTTCGAAAATATCGGATTGTATTCGAGCCTACGTGTAGATGTTCCGTCATTATTTTTTTCTGTTCTAAAATAATGAATTTTACACTGTATAGCTTCTCCCCATCTACAAGCCAATTCAGCAATATGGAAAAATTACTTTTGCAATCCACTTGGTGTGTTTTCGTCCCATAAGTTATAATTTCTTCCTTAGTTAAAGCAGTAGAACTCCTTTTCCTTTTATTAGGATTGCTTTGCAGTCCTTTTCTTTTTGCGTTTTTAGCATTGCAAGCTGACTGAAAAATAATATCCTTAAACGGGTCAAAAATTATACCAAATTTACTGAAATATTGTTCTTGAATACATTTTGCAGTAGTGTTCCAGATAGTTGTGATAACATATTCTTTATAGGCTGTCCCATCTAGTAATTACATTAACTGGTGTATTGCCGTCAAATTTATAGTCTCTCTGTTTCCATATTGAGGCTTTCGTTTTTTTTTTGTATTATTAGGCATGGTATTCGATACGGTATCTTTTATTTTTTCTATAGTAGCACTGCCGAAACGATTCATTTTGGAAGAGAAAAATACAAATGACACGGCCAAAGTACGAACTAAAGACAACGATTCAATACCACTACAAATTTGATCGACCGGAACAATTTCAAAACAATAAAATTAAACTAATTAATTAATATTTCAGAATATATACCTTCCCATAGTAAAATACTATTGCATGAAAGCCAGTTACCAATTAAATATTATAAATAAAGCTATTAAATATCATTTTCTCTATACCTATATTTTATTCGACATTTGGCTATACTGTTTAGGAGGTAAGCATTGTTGACAAATTTAAAATGTTTAGATGACAAGTATAACAAACGTCAAACGATAATTATGACAAATGCCAAAAGATGTATGAATATTATTATTTATGACAGTCTAGAAATGGCTTTTGTAGGTTATATTACTTGACAGGTAAAATTTCGCAACATCTCAAATTTGACGCCATTTTAATTTAGTTGCGCATGTCGGTTGCGAGAGCGACTCAACTATAGCAGTTTATCCGATGGCAAACTAACATAACCTGTCTTAAAATGTCATGTTTTTGACAGATGAATTAATTTGTCATTTTAATTACCAAAATGGCAAATTAATCATTTAAAGGTTTATTTGTTAAATCATAATGTACAATTTATTGATTACTGAATTCATTATATATATTTAGTCAACCACTCAGTGTGTGATCTTTGTATGATTTAAATTAAAAGCTTGTGCGTGGACTGTTTTTTTTTTACATTATAGCGTCAGTCAAATGTAAATTATAAATGTATTCTAAATATAGATTGGAAAAAAGAAGCTGATGTCCTCGTTATTCCACGGCAAAATTAGCAGTAATTTTAATTATCGCCATTCTATTTAATAGTCCTACCGTAGAAACGCCCACTCCTCGCACTGTTTTCATTAATTACTCTGCTACATTCAAAACAAAATACGTTGACATTTAACTGATATAGAACACTGATAATATAATACAATAACGCCAATTATAAACCTAACCAACTGTTGAAACGAACGTATGAATAGAGAAAAAAATAGACGAACGAACAGAAACAATAAATATTTACTTTTTCCGCCCGTCAGCTTTCCCGTACAGGACGTGAAACTTCTGCATTTTCCCGCTTAATGTATTCCTAACGTGTAAGAAAAACTATCCTACACACGACGTGTGTTTTTTATAATAATGTCACTGACATGAAGTTTTGAAATACGAGCATCTGTTATATAGTCTATGAAATGAAGTCGACACTGCGTGAAAAAAAAATTCCCGAAACACAATCATTAGCTGTCTGTGCTATAGAAAAAATGAATCTCATTCGTAAGAAATATCTGTTATGACGGGTTACCCGGAATGTGAAAATGAATTAATTAACTGACAGGGAGTTTTTCTTTGATGTAAAAATTGTATCTTTTGTGAATAAAAGGCCAGCAATGCTTTGAATTACTAACTATTTTTGCAAAAAAGGTACATTTTGTTATACCAAATGGAGACAGTAGATATTTTTAAAGTATTATAATTAGAAATGGATATCTTTTCGGGAAAAAAGAGGAATCATGTACATTCTCCAAATGTTAGAGTAGCGGGAATTTGACGTAGTACAGAATAACAACAAAATTGTATGCCTTAAAAATTATTTCCGCCACAAATATCTTGTATAGTTTTTATATTGGGGTGTGCCAGCGAAGAGGTAAAGTCAATTATTATAAGAATAATAATAAGAATAATATACGTTTATTATCAATTTGCTTTAAATTTACATATAACAAATTGAACCTAAAAATTGACGTACGAAACTAATATTAGGTACATATTCATTGTCAGTATTTACGTTTTTTTACCCGTTAATGCAATAATGCAATAACCCACTAAATTGATGCAACTTGCTACAGTATTAAATTTCTGTTATCTAAAACCTACTTTTAAATATATTTACAACTACTTAAACTAGAATTTAAAATAGACTTACGGAAGTAATATTACACCTGTCTGTTAATGTAGCAACCCTTTAAATTCAAATATGTATATTGTGCAAAAAACAAGTGCATGAACACATATCAATAAAAATACCATTTTATATAAAAAATTGCTTATTTTTCTAGAATTATGAGTCTTGCACTAAATATACTTAATTTTAGACTTTTGTGTTTCTTGAATCCGTTTATAATTGGGGCAGTTTCTGATTAACAATTGCTCACATAATATTCGCTGGCTGCTTATCAATATATTCTTATTCCACTCCTACTATAGTAATCTGTGGATATTTAAGCTTAGGATCTAACACATCATATTTATTTCCCAATTCTTTTTTCATTTGATTTTTCAATTTTTCTCTGGAAGTACTATCACCGCAACTAGCCAAAATACCACCTTTGCTTATATTTTTAATTGTTTTTACACTTACAGACAATTTAGTAGGGTCAATTTTATTTCTGAATTCTGTATTTGCTACCTGGCTTTTCTGTGTTTCATTTTTGGTTTTATAATAACTTTATCCTTGCTTTTTTTTACAGTATCACGAAGCCTTTTCTTCCGTTTTATTTCCGGCTATGGAAATAGACCTTAAAATTTCAAGAATCAATATGTTTTGATCTAAAATTGTTTGAAGGCAATCACTAAGTTTTTTTTATCTATTTCATTCATTTTTTGGCCAACTTTTAGTTTACAGTCCTTTTGAATTCCAATTGGCAAGAATAACACTTATTGGCTGACATATTTTTCTGTTATTTTATATATCTTGACCTACGCAAACGGTTAATCATTAATTATCGATGAAATTTACTAATAGTTTCATCATCACAATTTCATGTTTAACAACGTACAATATTTTACTTTTCGACATTCCACTTTTGCAGAGCCGGTAGAAATACCTCCTCACTCCATAAATTCTAAACTACTACTTAAGTATATTGGTATATCTAATAATATATTTTCTATTCTTTGTTGCCGTATTTATATATTATTTAAACTCTTGATGAGCATATACTAATAATATAGATAGTCAACAAAATTTAATACAAAATTTGTAGATAATCATGAGCTCTAAAATTTTAACTTTTTTAATTTATACAGAGTGTTCAATAACGATGAACCAACACGCACATATATGCATTTTTTAAAAAATTCAGAATAATAGTTTAAGAGCTGATTATGCTCACATTGTTTTAGTCGATTTTCAACAGTTTATGAGACCTGGCAATTTCTATGAAATAATAATTGATGATTAAAGACGTATTATGAGCTCAATTAGTAGAGATTTAATTTCAGTACGTGAATTTTATGTTTATTTCGACATTTACATCTGCCACTGAAAAGTACTAAAAATTTACTATTTAAAAATACCTGCTTTCTTGCATCTGCTAGCGATATTGCAAAAGTTATAGAATGTTACATCCGAATAAACTCGATAATGACTTATTGGCTTATACTGACTTAAATATAAGTTGCTATGACTTACGTTACACATAACATATCTTAAAGTGGTCCAAACGAGTTACTTATAGTATTTTCTTTTTTACAAATAAATAATTTTCATTAAATGTTTTAAACTTTTCAAATGACAACAAATTAATTAATTTTTTGTACTCACCGCCTGTAAAGTCACATTTGGCGCATGTGTAGCTCGACTGGGAAATACGTTTTCCCGGTTGAGGCGACTGTAAAAATTGAAAAAAACACTGGCACTTTGCGGCATTTAAAAAAAAATCTAACTTGGTAGTACTAAAATTTAGTCTATAAAATACTACTTCCCTCCACTATTCTTCACTGAAAGTTGGGGAAATAGGAGTAATAATTAAAAATTCTTCCAAAAAAATTGTGGCGCCATCTATTTGACGATATTTTAAGTGACATCTTAAGCAAGATTCAAGCGCCATCTATTTGAACCACATCGAAATTCATATTGGCAGTTCGGAATTGTTTGTATTTAAACCAAAAAACGCAATAAATGTACTATAAATTTATAAATATAAGAATAAATACCTCATGTTTGCCATGTGTAAGAATATAATAACTTAATTTTAGGGAAAGGTGAGTAATAGTTACGTACATTAAATGCTTAAATTAATTAGGTAATCTATTTTAGGTTAGGTATGATACTAATGACATTAATCAATAATATTTCTTTAATTTAATGTTCGTACAAAAAATATTGTACAAACCACTTGCATGAAGACATCTTCCACGCATTCGCGCAATTAAAAGCACTCGCTTCCTGCGGTCGCTCGTGCTTACAATGTGCGCTCATGCGGGAAAGCAGTCTTCCCGCACTTGGTTCGTAAATAACTGTTTCGTTACCTACAATATTAGATGCCAATAGAAATGGACTTTACTGCTTCTTGAGACACCTGGTATATTGTAATAATTAGTATAATGTGATTTATTCAAGTTTACGAATTAAAACTAAATTTGCATTGAAATGGACATTTCTTATAATTAGATCAGCATATACACAACGTTTTTTCTTATAAAAAGATTTGAGGCTGAATTTGATCCACGAAGAGGAAGTCGAACTTCAGATTCATCTAGTTAGTTTTCTGTTTGGATAAATTGTAAACAATCTGAAAATATAATTTTTGTCATTTCAAAGAGATTTTAGTGCTTTTCGTGTTTTTTTATGCTGTGTAGAAATAAAGTCAATGCATTAACTTCGTTAATATTTATTTTTTGAAAAAAATCTCAAAGCAGTAACGATTTTAACTAAGGGGAATATTTTCGACGCGACATTAAATGAAGATGCACAATTTGAAGTGCTACTAGACATCAACAATCAAAATTCAACTAGTTCAAAAATTTCACCCTTATAAGCTGCAATTGGTTTATGAGTTAGCAGAAGATGATTATTATCATAAGCAAGAATTCTGTGAACAAATTATGGAGACTTGTCTCCGCGATCCATTGTTTTCCCAGCCTATTTTACTTTTGGATGAGGCAACATTTTATTTAAATGTAACGGTTAATATATATTGGGTTGGAGAAAATACCCATTACATGTAGGAAATTCATATACAATATCTTCAAAAAGTTAACGTATGGACAGGAATTATTTAATTTAAAAAGGTGTTATTTCTGTGCTTATTTTTGTGTTTGATGTTATTGTTAGTTGTTTTGCTGGTTAATTAATTTAATTTTAATGTAATTATTAACTTTGAATGGAGTAGATGGTAAATTTATAGTTTGATTTTTCAACATTTTTATAACTTTATAATAGAAACGAATGTGCCATCAACCTTTCCATCAAATGTATGTGACCATATTTGTTTAATAAATTTTTAATATTTGAACTTTAAGACTTTTTTTCTCAATTTTTTTCAAATGTAACTAATTTTTAATTTGATTTGAAAGTAGTATCAAAACCATTTAAAAAAATTATAGGTTGTATTTAAAAAAAAAGTGGGTGACATCATAACATGACATTTTTAAAAAAAATAAATATTAACGAAGTTAATGCCTTTATCCTTTACTTTATTTCCACACTGTATGTAAATCATATTCTCCCTTAAAATAATATTTCACTGGACGTTATCTTGAAACGAATACATTTTCTTATCACGTTTTCTATATTTTATATTCCATGCTATACTTAATCTTGTAGGTTTAATAAGACGCAAAATGTCGGTATCCCCTGAGTAACAGTTGAACTTTACACCAAACATAAATGAAATTAATTAGTTTTCCAAAATCTTTGTAACGAACTTTTTCAATTTAAGTCATATTTCAAAGATGTATCCGAGCGTTGTTGTTTTTTGTATCTCTCTTTTTTATCGTTGTTGCAGTAAAGCAATTTACCGAAATTGGATGTAATCAATTATTTCAATATCGTTAAACCAATTGCTCTTTCTAATGGTTAGCGTTGCTATTTGTAATCATTAAAGGGAAGTTACATACCGAAATTGCCTCGAATATTTTCCTTTTTGTGCCGTTGCTTTAGTGGGTTCCAAGCGCTCAATTCGGTTGTAACAATTATAAATTATACAGACACTGTACTGTTTAAAATTCAATGCGACACGTGACACGGAAACGATCTAGGCGTTAATTTTACCACACAACGGAAAACAGAATTAAACATTTTTTTTCGTTCACCAACATTGAAGATAGAGATCCTTTTAATAAACGAACACATTTAATATACAACATTTCATGTGGAGATTGTAATGGCGGATATGTAAGTCAAACCATGTAATATGTTATCAGGCAGACTAAATGACCGTTAATATTCTACAAACGATTTTGTTTTAAAATAATATAACTTTAAATTTGATGACAGCAAAATTTCATAAAAACAACAAAATAGAAAAACAAGAAATTCTGGAATTAATAGATATAAAAAAATAAGAGCGACCAGAAATTTAAAATTTAGCAATGATTTACCATTCCATACATATTGTTTTATATATTTGCTTGGTTGTCAAAAATGCACCAATTTTAATTTTTTGTGTACTGTGTATTTCACTTCAATATATTTTACAGTTTTAATAATAGTCTGTTAATATTTTAATGCTTATTAAGTGACAAAGATAATATCAAGGGCAAAATAGGTAAGCCATTCAGATAACTTTAATAGGACGCTAAGACGCTAAAATAAAAAGATAGCTATCTAACATGGCGATCCTCCATTTTCATATACAATGTATCTGTTAATGTTTCTACGCCAATTAAGTTGGTATGCCTTCAATTATATCAAGGTGTAGTCGTAATTCTGCCGCTTCAGCTGGGTTTATAGACGTAGAGAAATAATTTGTCATTAATTGTATTGTCGGTCTTGTTAACCACCATTTCAACTTTTTTTCAGTATTGACTAAAAAGCCAAAAATCTTTACGCCTGAAAAAGACGCACACATTCTTATGACTTATCTCGTGATTATCAACAACGTATACTGTACTGTCAATGGTTTAACGAGCCCCTTAATAATAATGATTTACTGGACCTAACCTTTTTCACTGACGAAGCATGGTTCTATATATCTGGTTATGTAAATAGGCAGAATTACGCTCACAAATTTGTTGAAAAAGATTTGCATCCATAAAAAGTTGGAATTTGGATTACAATTTCAAGACGGCCAATCTTCTTTAACGAAACAATTAAAGCAAAAAGATATCAAACTGTTATTTTGACAGAATTTATTAATCAACTGCATGATAATGAAATAACAAGGGGCTATTTCCAACAAGACGGGGGCCACAGCTTATAATGCACAGACCACCATAGATTATTTGTAACAATGTTATCGTAAATCGTATTATAAACCAAGGCCTGTAGCCACTGACGAGTGCAGATTTAACACTACTAGGTACAGGTAAAGAATAATGTCTATAAAAACTGCTTGCACAATTTGGACGAACTTCAGCAAGCGATTAGGCATGAAATTTAAAACATAACAGCTTTTCCATGTATTTGAAAACATGAAACGACGAATAATGTTGAGTGTACAAGCAAATGGAGAACATTTTCAACAATTTTTATAAATAAACTTATTTTTTACTTATCTTCTATGTTATTTTCATTTAATAATAGCGCTATTAATGTGTCTATTAACAAGTTTTTACAATATAACCTCAGTGTGCTTTAGTGCTTGTCATTATTCAGGACAATATGGTCATGCCGTGCTTCTATACTCCGCCACTGGATCCGCCACTAGATTTCACCAACTTTAGAAAAATAAAATCCATACTACCAACTTAATTGGCATACAAACATTTACAGACAGTC
This sequence comes from Amphimallon solstitiale, assembly GCA_963170755.1. NCBI lineage: Eukaryota > Metazoa > Arthropoda > Insecta > Coleoptera > Scarabaeidae > Amphimallon > Amphimallon solstitiale. The sequence continues at coordinate 37,798,618 of OY720680.1, forward strand.
AGTATAAATATCCTCAAGGAAAATTGGGCAGGCTGTCAGTCAAAGAGCAGTCCCAAGGAGAAGCAGAGTCAGTCAGTCACATTCAGAGAACAGCCATAAGCAAATACCCACAGAGTTACACCAAGATATACACACACTATTCGCAGGTATTAAAAGTAAGCTGTTATTTATTCAGTGTCCGTGCTGCCATCTGTACATAGAATTCAGAGTCAGCATAATTCAAACATGGCTAACTAAATCTGGCTATCTCTGAGCGGTATCAATCATATACATAATGAGATTTTGCTGATTTTGCTAACCTAGATATTCCGGCAGTTACCTGGCACCATTTTTCCAAAGAGTATAAATTACTTGGTAATCGCGGAGACGTTTAAAATCGTGTGCTGAAAATATGCAATATAATTGAATTATACCAAGCTCAGATAACAATTCAGTACCACTCATTACTCACTTATTGACATTTGACTTATTTACATTTATTTTGTATATTTAAGGACTTATTTTTCTTCTTAAATGCTTCTGATACTACAAACATTCAATCTACTACTGTACTATGTTCTGGTAGTTACGGCGTGTACCAATAGGAACCCTCCAAATCATATTAATTTGTATTAATTTTGCGCCTAAATCGTGGGGCCTAATAACAGTTCATAATATATTAAATATTTTTATATATTAATTTTCACTAATTATTTCTCAACCGTCCAAGCGATTACTAAATTTATTTAACACTCGTTTTTCTACAATCCCAAACAAGTTCTATATATACAGGGTTATCGCTAAGTAGGTACCAGGCTATGCAAATCTGAAGAATACATATAAATGTTTAACTGGAAATCAAAAAAGAAATGTATTTGTAACTCATCAAAAATTTCTAATTTTTAGGGCCAAAATGTAGTTAAAGTCGGTCCGTAACTTTGTTCATCTTATACGCATTTACGTAAATACCACTAGTTCAAGATTCTTCCAAAAAAACGATAAAATGCAAATAGTTACAACATTTGTTAGAAATGAATATCAATTGAAAAGATTTTCTATGGCGATGTTTTTTTTTTTTGTGAATAGTACGCTTGTACGTGGAAAAGGTCGACAACCTCGGTGCATTACCATGTTTTTTTTCGGTAAACAGAAGTGCATTATTTTGAAACTTAAATTCCTCTATATGAAAATTATTATGTTTGTATATTAACTGCGACAGACTCGGACTCGAGGAAAGAAAAATCAATTTCTCGTCACTGCGTGCACATTGGGCCGCGATTTTTTTTTTGTACGTCATTACTCATATTTTTCTTTCACCCCCTTTTTTTAATGACGCTATTTAAAACTAACTCTATATACCTACCTATACTGCAGTGGTAACAATAAATACAATAAATATCGATTTGTGATTTTCTTATAAGAAAATAGCTATACGTTTTCTTGCAAAACTTTATCACGGTTAATTGAACAAGCTAATTGTGAATAGAGAAAACACGAGAGACAATTGGAAACTTGGGAGATCTTCCGCGACGACTTAATGATTTGATATAAAAACAACAATCTAAGTTAGCATGGATGAATAAATAGAGTGAATACGTAAAGAAAAATACTCGCAATCGAAAATCATTCAACTAAAGAAACTATTTTTTGTAATTTCTTATTTACTATTTTGCCTCTCTTTTTCTTAACTGTAGGCTTCAGGATATTATTAATACTGTAATTGCAACAATAAATACAATTTTGGAAATTATGAATATGTTTTTATATACTTTAATAAATAGCTGTTACAGGTGAAAATGTTTAACAGAAACAAGATCGCAGTGTAGAAATGCCGGAATTGGTTGCACTAACATCACTGATTTAAAATAAATATATCTATAATAATATATTAAGGCTCCTCACTACTGCAACGGCAATCGCAATATTGGTTGCATAGCACATACTTTAATAACCGAAGGATTTCCGTGTACTTATTACACATAGGGAATATATAATAAATATTTGAACTAATAACTCAATATCTAAGCGAATAAAATTAATTTATGATCAAATATTTACACATTTGTAACCGCGGGAAATATTTTTACCAAAATAACATTCACTGTAATGCGGGTTGCCTAATTTTTATTTATTTTATATTCATTTAAAACAAAGTAAAGAATAGTTGAACGAAAAATAAGTGCAGAACGGGGTAACTTTTTATTCAATTTTTAACGTGAACTAAGGCAAACAAATCTGCTGTGAAGGATTTTTGAGAAAACTCGTTTTAAATATTTTGACATATTAATTAAATTTCTTTAATCAGATAATTTTTTTCTAAGTTTGATTATTCAACGGGGTAGGTTACTAAATTCTTCATAAGTTAACGATTAACGGTTTTCTCCAAATTTAAAATCAACAAAAATATCTTGCATAAAAATCTGCTATTTTTCAACTATTGACAATCCACTATCGAGGACTCTTAATGTTAACTTTTTAATTATAAGTACAATTTATTAATTTAAGATAAAGTAAATTGACTACCTATTATCTACTGAAGGTTAGGCATTTTAATACACAACTTATCTTACAATTGTATCATCACTCATAAGCAATTGGTTAACACCATGTGTCTTATATTTGTTAATTAATTATTCTTGAATGTTTTAATTTATATATTGTTTAGATTCATTGCCGCTAAACAATGAAAGGAAGTGTTTATGTATATATACATATATCGTATTTGTAAAAAGGGAAATTTTTTTAATAAAAGAATTTCTTCTTTTTAATTTTCTTGGCCGTAATATTGATAATTAGTAGACTAACACTGCAAATTTGTAAAAGAACTAGAATTGACACTTGATGGTACATATTTTCAATAAAACGATATTTTTTTTAAACAAATCCATGGTTGTGCGATGGGATCTATCATATCTAGTGTAATTGCACAACTTGTAATGGAACAAGTAGAACAAGGAATAATATCAAATCTTGATTTCGTGCTAGTATTTTACAAGAGATATGTGGATGATTGCATCGCTTGCATACCCATGGATAAAGCAGAATACACATTAAACAAATTCAAATCAATACACCCAAGGTTACAATTTGAACTAGAAAATAAACAATAATACAATTAATTTTTTAGATTTGACATTAATACATGCCAATAGTAGCATACACACAAAATTATATCACAAACCGACTTCTTCAGATAGATACCTTAACTACAATTCTTGCCAACCAACATCATTCAAAAAGAAATATAATATCAAATTTAATTAATAGAGCAATAACTTTAACCACCCCAAAATATAGACGGGAAATTTCAACAAAAATAAAAACATCACTAATGAAAAACAATTTCCCATTTACACAAATAAACAAAATTCTCAAACAACAGCTACACAAACATTATAATCATGATACACCCCACTAAAAACAAAAATACCCACCCTAAAAAAAACATGTAATATACAAAATTCCATGCAACAACTGTAAAGGAGTATACATAGGCCAAACCACACAATATTTAAAAGACAGAATAAACGGACATAAATATTCAAATGATAGTACCGCGCTTATAAAACTTATTCATACATCAAATCACACGTTCAATTATACAAATACTACAATTTTAGCAACAGAAACAAATAATAAGGGCCGAAGCATACTAGAAAGCATCCACATTCAAAAACACAAAACCTCTATTAATGACAGGACATATTAACAATTTATCAAATATTTATTTCTCAATTTTATAATAATCAAGGCGACAGCACACACGATGTTTCCTCGAACATAAATAAAATATAAGCAAAAAAATAACCACGAAAAACACTCACATATAAATTTAAATACAGGCATATGTTAGATACACATACATACTAAGAATAACAATAGATTCACAAGCAATTGTTTGAAACATTTTGAATATTAGAAGATTGAAAATTAATAAACATGAAAAGTATATGTATATTGTTAAACTCCAGGAAAAAAACTCAAAATGTAGGCGAGAAATCGTAAAAAGAAAAACTGTTTTAAGCAGAAACAACAATAATAGATATAAGTGTTATTCGAAAATATATAACGTAAGCGTATTTATTTTATATTTTAATTATTCATTTTGTATGACTGTTCCTTTTTTACACATTACAATTCTTTTGATAAAGATGCTATAAATAGCGTCGAAACGTTAAGAGGAAAAAAGAAAATGTGTTTTATTTCATCCTTATACAATTAAATTCAACAATTTTTTATTAAAAAAAAAGGCCGCTACACCCAATAATTTATCTACTAATTATATATATATATATATATATATATATATATATATATATATATCAAAAAAATAAATAAACTAGCTTTCTTGACAGTAGCGGCAAATGATTAGTAAATAAAGATAAAATGACTAATCGGCTGTCACCTAAAAAAATTACGAGTAGAGCTGTATACTATTATGCGAGTCAATTAGACAGCCAAGATAAACCTTTGACGAATGATTAATCTTGTCACACAACAATACTATGTATCTAAAATATAATATAGAATTATATAAGTAAATCAAAACATGAAAGTGTTAATTTGTGTTAGTAGCTACAAACGTATATTTTCTACCTTGTCTGGTTTTGTGTAGCATAACTAAGAAGGTGTATGTTAAAACAATAATATGTGTTGATTTAAAAAAAATATATGTAATAACACCTTAAAATGTAAATCCAAAGATGTCCAAGTCTAAAACAGATGTGATTAATAATGCACTGAATATTGTGCAACGCCTAATCTCAGCCAGGCATTTAGAAAATATATTAAAATTCTTAAATGTATATTTGCCGAATATAGAAATGTATTGTAAAAATAAGTGAACTAGTTTTGTTGGCAGTAGCGGCTGCTGCCCAGAAAGCTAGTTCATTAATTTTTGCATTACATTATATAACTGATAATACTACTTTGTTGGATAAGTTAATTAAGGTATTTATTTCTAGTTTTGAAATATTTACATGTATTCTCAGTTGGGATTCCTGACATGTTAAATAAACGGGTATGTCTTTATATTCAAAGGGGTAAATTGATTTCTATATGTAGTTAACATATTCTTATATATTAATTGAACAATTTTTAGAGGTTTTGTTTTATAATTTGGGGAATTTTTATTATCCTTCGCTATACGAGAGTTGCTTGTTAATTAACTGGGCATTTTTTTATACAAGGGTGCAAGCAATAAGTGGTATTGTCAGGACGTCAGGACCATGACAATATATATATATATATATATATATAAATGTATTGAAAAAATGAATATCTTCTTGGTAGTAGTGGCAAATCATGAGTAAAAGTAATAACAATATGATAACTGGTTGTCATTTAGAAATACATTAACAAATATAGAATGTAAATCAAATATGTATGAATGAAAATGTAAATAAATAAGTATAGGACTGTCGGTATTACTTATGAAGTTCCATTAAAAGGTTTACGTCTACCTTAAACTTTTCAATTAATGTAATTATACAAATAATAACGACGCAACTATTTAATTAAAAGAATTACGAGTAGAGTTGTTGATATTATGACAATATAGAATGTAAAATCAGTCATGTATAAATGAAAATGTAAGCAAATAAGCATAGGACAACCGGTATTACTTATGCAATCCCGTCAAAAGGTTTAGGTTTACCTAAAACATGTACATTTGATGGAAATACACAAACAATAAACGACGCAACTATGTATGTGTTAAGATGTGTTTGTAGCTACAGACATATATGTTTCTACCTTGTTTGGTTTCGTCAGTGCAGCATAACGAGGAAAGTGTATGTTAAGGAACTAATATGTGTTGATTAAAAAAATATATAGTATTACCTTAAAACGTACATCCAAAATGTCCAAGTGTAAAACAACAGTGCACTTACTTAATATTGTGTAATGCCTAATTTCAACCAGGCAGTAAATAAAATATATTAAAATTCTTTGCCAAATATACAAATGTATTGAAAAAATGAATATCTTCTTGGTAGTAGTGGCAATAATATGATGAGAAAAGTAATAACAATATGACAACTGGTTGTCATCTTTTAATCAACACATATTAGTTCTTTAACATACACTTTCCTCGTTATGCTGCACTGACGAAACCAAACAAAGTTGAAACATATATGTTTAATTTAATAGTAAGGTGTACAGTCAAATTAAATAATATCCCATATTATTGGTTTTCTTCATGTTCTTGCACCTATTAATTTTTTTTAATAGAAGAAAGAAAAATAACAAATATAAAACACAATGCACTTTGTCTATATTGCTTCTTTGTTCATTTTAGTTTATTTTAGATTGATTTCATAGTGGTAGGAAAACAATTATTCTTGTCCCTAAGTGCTGTACCGTTTGAGAAGAAGATTGTTGCTCACGTATGTTTGCTACCAAATTTAATTTTATTGATTTGGACCGTCAAACATAGAACTTTAGCGTAAAATTGTATCCATATTTAATAAATTCTTTACATAAGCTTCGTACAAAGGAAGTTTGCTCGCTATCAAATACTTTTAAACTAGTTAATATTTCGAAAGGAATGTTCTTGTGTGTACATTGCTCTCTGGTTGAAGTATGCAATAAAAATTTAATATAATACAAGGCCCTAAAGTTTTATATTCCAATATGTGCAAGTGAAACTTACTCGCGGCGCGCAAACTTTATAAATTTAGTATCTTTTGACATTCGGTAAAGAAAGATGTTTGATGTTATTGACTTATCCTTGGCAGAGGAAAATACAAGATAAGCAACAGATTGGCCATTGATTATGTCACTTTAATTTTATATTAGAGCAGATATGATGTTGATGCAATCCTTTAGGAAACGATACGGGTATTACAGGTTAAAAAGTTTTCCACGTTTACAATTATGTATTGTATTTAAAATTAAGCTAAGTTAGTACCTACACAAAAGGGATGATTGGTCAAACTGTTACACCCGCAACAACGTCGAAACTAAATTTTACTGACAAGGTGAGTCACAGTATAAGGAGATCACGATAGTGTAGTGATAGGAATTGAGAAACGCAGGGCCGAGCTAGCTCTAATCGCAGATGGCGTGACGGTTCAGATAACTAAACTTACGAAATGAGCGTCGGTCGACGACGACGCAAGCGACGTTGTCCGGGCACCATGACACTATGCTACCTTCCGGTAACCTACCTGCGTTCCCTACTGATCTGCCACTGGCTGTGTCCCTCCAGCGGGTTTCCTACGGATCACCCTGTATAGGTCGGCTGCGCCAAACCTTATTCAAATGCTTGTCACAATAATAATAAAGAAAAACAAGATATGTTGAGGTAAAATAAAAGAGAGATTACGATGTGTAGAAAGTTCTATATTAAATTGTTAGTTTTTTTTTGAAAATATATTAACAAGACAGAATGAAAAATTGAAAATATAGTGAACAAGTCTAAGTGAAATGGTGCAGATAAAAAAAAGTCGGATTTAATTATTATGAGATCTTGAATACTATTGACATAACCTCTGCGCATCGGCAGGGGATGGTCGGCAGCAGAAACGTTTCGTCGCCTCACAGGCTATTCTACTAATGTTATTATACAAGTGCCACCAACGGCGATGTTTTATGATTGGTGTAAAAAAATACGCAGTTATAAAGAAAGTTGATTTAAGATTAGCACTTAAGACTTAAAAAAAGATAATTAAGAGAAGGGAAAACGTTAAATTTACAAAATCATGGATTTTATTACAAAATCAAAATTAAGAATTAATTAAAGTAACTTGTTTACAAATGTTAAGTTATTAAATGACGCTTTGCAAAAAAAAACAAAGGAAAATTTAGTATTTAACACAAAAGAATCTACTGGGCTTACGGTATAGAATTTACAATTGCATAAATAATTTTAAACAGCTCAAAAATTTTAAAAAAACATACAAGAAAGTCAAGGTTTTAACGGTAATGAGTTTTCTAGAGTTTTTATTAAAATAAAAATTCAACACATCAACGAGAGCCCTAATCAACTCTTACTTAGGGTCACTCTGTATACAGCAATAACAATTTGCAATTTTAAACAGTAATTTAAATAGGATTTCACGTAACCTCGCAATTGATTAAGTGGTGCATTAGGTATCTTATAACCACCCAAATAGTCTTAGATCACAAAAAAGTAAGGTAAATGTCCAGCTCACTGGCACAAAATACGGTGCGGAGCAGTCTCCCTAGCTGGACGGAGAAATTCTACCCAAAATGCCCCTGAGATGGATGCGGAGGTACAACTATTAGAGCGACGATGTAGTCACTTTATTCATTTAACGGAAATGTGCGGCAGCCATGACAGCGTACTTCTACTGAAGGCTTAGCCCCGTACAAAAAATCCTATTAAATTAGAAAGGAAAAAAAACAGAGATAAAACCCCGAAAATTAACAAAAAATTTACCCCAAATTTATTGGAGATCCGCGAAATCGTCTCACAAGTCACACAAAAGTACAAAATTTAAATTCAAAATCCAACACGTGGTAAATCGCAAATTCGGAAGCGGTAATACGATAAAATTTACGATAATTCACCTATACTAAGGTATCGACACTCACTACTTATTTCTTCAAAGCCGCCTAAGCGTAATATCTACTAGACATAGTAATAAAAATTACCAAACAAAATAAGCATTCTGTACTGATGTTCTTTAAACAAGATGGACTTGGTAAGTGAAACGAGTACGTGTTTCCCTGGATAATGCGCTACAGCCAATCACGCACGCCCAAAATATGACGCAACTCGGAAATGGCTCAGAATAGAATGCGGGAGAATTCAAATAAAAGTAACGAACACAAGACTTAATTACAAAAGAGAGAGTCAATAACGTGACCTATATAATTAAACACAAACATCCTCGGAACTTAAGGTGATGGTAAAATTTATTAAAACACACCTATAATGTACGGAAGATTGAAAACGCTAGTCAAGACACAGGGCAATTTCGCGCTTAAGGTTGGTCACCTGTTTGACATCACACCAAGTTCATGACAACGACAGCGTATGGTGGCAATCAAAACAAACCTATGTTATAGCCAAAATTTATTACGGAAATAAGACCGGATCTTGCAGGTAATTATACAAGAATTACAAGCTATTAAAACGCTTCGATAAGGCGGTTGATAGAACCGACCTACCCATGTATTACAGGGTAAACAACGGAGATCTAACCTCGGTAACCTCTAAGAGATATCAACAGGTGTTCACATTGCCGTCGCAGGAATGTCGAGGGCTGCAGCAGACAAAACAAATCACGAGAACAATTAATAGTATGCCCATAATTCTACAAGATTTCCTTATTTAATATCTATAACGTTTTTAGGGAGATATTTACGATAGAAAAACATCAATCGGACGAAACATGTGTGTGTGTTTAGGAAGACGTATGAATACGAGGCGACAGCAAACACAACAAAGCCTGACTGTTGTCTCGAGGAATTTAAAGCAACATCAACTACAAATAATCCCATAAATGTCACATATTGGATACATTTCGAAGAGAACGGAAGGTATAATTAAGCAAGTGTAGACAAAGCTTAAACAAAGCATATAAAAGTAACTGCTAATGCAAATAACTGAGACTGCAGGTAGGTTAGAATAAGCTAAAAATAAGATAGGTAGTTTACATACAGAATTCCCTACTCGTAAAAAGTGTATTTGACCGAAACTGCACTAGACACATCTGTCAGTGCCATATTACATAACTCAAAGTTCCGAAAGCAAATAATTAGGTATAGGACACGCTCAGATAAACAACTAAAGGTCATTTCCATACAGTGTACCGAAAGATGTACAAGGTTCACTCGATTAGTCTCGCTCTCTAGTCAATTCCTTAAGAATTTCAATAATAACACATAACCTTACGAGACCCACATACAAAATGAAATTTAGGGCATAACAATACATAGAGAACGTAGTGGCAATTATACAAGGGCATATTGAAAACTAATGCGTCCATGGCAATAATTTTATTAATTATAGATATATGGTTTGCATATAAATGTGAAATAGTAGTATAAACTGTCCTCTACGCACTGATATTATCGACTTTTCCAAATAATTGCCGTTGACAGCAATACATTTACTTACTACGGGTTTTGCAAATCCGTCATGGAAAAAATCTGAAGACTTCCCCCGTACCATTTCCGCACATTTTTAGTTATCATTTATTTAGATCTAGAACGTTGTTTATGTTACTTTTCCTGATATGAAAATGAATTGTCCGTGATTCCGAAATTTATTACAAAGTCTGTAAAATATCGTTACAGAATGCTAAAATATCGCACGTTCGTCACTTAGCTTTGCTAAAACAAACACAGAAATAGTTTTTATGCAGAGAATATCGATAGATTACAAAATTTCGTTACATGTTTAAATGACGATGCTCGAAGTATTTCTGAGTACAAGGAACTAACACAAATCCCAAATTTAAAAAATCAGTTGTTATTCCTTCAGGAACACTTTGGATATTTGCCTAAACTAATCACATATTTTGAAAATAGATATCTCAAATTAAAAGATGGATTAACCACATTAGATGTGGCTATTAATAATTTTAAAAGTATTCCAACTGACTTCGAATGTGGCCTTCGGCAAAAGTTGGACGCAGTTTTTAATAGAAATCCAGATTTAATAAGATTGCGGCAATTGTGTATGCCAAATACGCTGAAATAAAAGAATATTTCCAGTACGCACCTATAACCAGTTGCGATGTCGAAAGGACGTTTTCTATCTACAAGGATGTACTTAATTCAAAGAGAAGAGAAGAGAAAATGAACAAATAATAAAGTATTTTGTATTTTATAGATCACCAGCCACTTGTTTAATAAAATTAAAACCTTTTTAAAAATACAACATTTCAATAGTGCGCCCTTGGGCGATGAGTCATCAACAGTTCGTGTCCGCGCCCTAATCATGACTTTCCCGACAGTTGAAAGTGCTTTCAATTTCGGTTGTGGCGAACCCTTATGTCTGTACTCGATGGACTGACGTTTCATTTCAAGGTCGTAATGATGCGCCCACGACTTATCACCGGTCACAATTCTGTGGAGAAAAGCATCACCTTCTGCTTCATATCGAGTCAAGGGTTGTTCGCAAATTTGTTTCCGATTGGCTTTCATTTCATCAGTAAACATTCGGGGAACCCAACGTGCGCATATCTCCTATACTACAGCACATTGCAGATAATGTGATGTACTCTTTCTTGTGAAACACCCACCCTAGTGGCAATGTCACTTTGTTTACACCGTCGATTCTTACGAACCAGTCCATTTACGAGAGCCACCTGCCTTTCACCACACACAGACACTGGTCCACCACTGCGTGCCCGATCATCGATATCCTTTTCAGCAGGATTTGCGTCTTTCACAGTCCTGACCTACTTTCTAACAGTACCTCGTAGAAATTAGACAATTGTCATTCATTACTAGAAACCTGACATGAGCGGCCGATGACTCATCGCCCACGGACGCACTATTGTGATTTTGTTTTTTTAAAGAGTTTTTAATTTTATTTCTATAATTGGATAACAAGTGGCTGGTGATCTAGCAAATACAAAATACATTATTATTTGTTCATTTTGTAGTTCAAATCGAGTAAACTCTCCGAACTTTATTTATCTTACGAAATATAATAGATTTTAAAAACTTCTCACACTTCTACCTACGCCCATGAAGAAAGGAATTTTAACAGTGAAATCGACTTTTTTTGCTGTCCGTTTTCTCGATGACAACAGATGTTGCAGTTCACCATATGAATAGTGCTATTCAGTAACTACGTGATGTTATACACTACAGTTCCTTTTGTCCGTCGTAGTTTCGGCCTGATACCTCCGGTCTATATTCATTACATTTATTTTATAGTTTTTACTTATATAATCACTAAGCACGGATGCATTATTACCTTAAAGAAGATGCCTAAACTTTCCCGCGCATTTTATCTACAAGAGAATTATTCAAATAAAAACATGTGTGTGCAATGAACAGTTTGAAACACGGTGCTTGAAAATATGAAATGACGTAATTTATAATTTTTCTAGATTTTCTAGTGAATGTATTCCAATCGTGTTTCTTTTGGATTTATTGGTGACTGCTTTTATATGTAGCAAATTTTTATTTTTATTAATGTTCAAAATTCGGTTTTGGTTACGTTTAACATTTATTATGCTAATAGTCGAACTTTTAATAGAGTAAAAGAAAGAAAAAGGTTCAGTTACTGCAAAAATACGTAATAGGAATTCCTTAATATATCAATTAAAAATTTAAAAGGTCTGTGACAAAATATAAGATAGATAAGAAAGATATTTTTTGTCACTCACGAGTCATTTAATTAATAAATCGGCAGTGTCTACTGTATTGTGAAGTTTTGTCGTTGTTCCAAACACATTAAGGCTCTTCTAATCGATGTATACTTAGTTGCAAAAACAGGTGTCCACAAAAAAATCGGTCGTCCCCATCTCTAATTTTCAGAAATAAAACGTCGACACATATTGAATAATGTAGATATTGTTTTATTTGTTTAGTTTCATATAAATTTCTACTGTCGAGACTGATATATACAATGTATAAGAGAATTTATATTTCCTTTTCTTAATTTACTGTTTCGCTGATATTTTTGCGTACGTAAGCATTTTATATTTTTGACAATTATTAGGAAATGAGAAAATGTATTTACACAAAACATAAAAAATAGGATAACAAAACAAAAGATAATAAAAAGTAAAGAAAAAGAATGCAAAGAAATTATAAATTTAATGTTTAAAATATATAAATTGTGACCCTCCGTTATTTTCTATTACTTCTGCTAAACGAGACGGCATGCTGTCGACAATTTTTTGGCAATAGTGCACGGTGAGATTTTCCCAGGTAGTTTCAATTTGATTCCATAATTGATTTGAATTGTATACAGTATCAGAGATTCTTTTTTTCATAAATCCCAGAGATTTTTCAGAGGATTTAAATGTGGGCAGTTAGGGGACCAGGGTAGAGTTTCAATATTTGCAGTTTCGATGCACTGTTGAACCACTCTGCGTTTATGTATCGATGAGTTATTGATTGAGTATACGGTTGAAAAGTTGATTTATCGGAGAAAATTACCGCCGCAGTATAACTTTTTAAGCCGATAGAGGTCAGTCTTTTTCGTGCAGTACTCGTACTAGCAGGAAAAACACGTTCGTTAACCGCCGAACGGAAGCTGGTAAATAGATCCTGGATATATTGTGATAAAGTTCTGTCCTCATCATCCGTGACAGCTCTTCGTCTACTTGATCCTGGTTGCCTTCGAATTGTATTCTCAACGGTCCATTTACGCAAGAATTTATTTATAGATCTATGGCTAACGTTTAATTCTCGAGCAACAGCTCTTGCGGACAATCCATTGTCGAACAAACTTATCGCGCGCACTTTTTCCGGAGTAGTCAACATTATTTTAATGTCTTTACCATCGTTAATTGGGATGTGTAAATAGTACCAGGCGATATTAAATATAAGAGTAACAAAACGATGAAGACGGATTGATTAAAATCCTCTTAAACGTACTAAAAATATTTATCGTATTAGAATTTATTTATATTTATGGTTAAATTTATATTTATTAGTTTATATCTAATGTTCACATTACTAACTGAATTAATAATAATCCCCTCCTACGTCTGGAAACCCTTTTTTATACACATTTTTATCTCCGCGATAATTCTCGTGGTTTCTGGCGTGAACGATTCTCCATTGATTCTGTTTGCGATTCTTTTCTAGTACTTAACGTCGAAAGAATTATCTGTTTACCCACAACTTCTTTGTTTGGTAACTAAAATTTAATCAGTTTAGTCTTGTAGAAAATGCTGTATGTATTATAATTTACTATTTACGAAAAAAAAAACACAATGAATATTAGAAACAGGTTTTTCTTTTATATATGTGAGTAGTTAATAATAATAGCATTCAAATATATTCTATCTTTCTTTTGTGTCTTTTATGTAGTCAATACTCTTTGGTCTTCACAAAAAGCCCTAGTGCAAGAGATTGGAGCGGTGATATTCGAAACATTTTTTTTAGAACTAAGTGTACCCCTGACTTCCGATTCCTAATACAACTTTTGATCTATATTAATTTCGAAACGCGAATTCCCTTTCAAATATGTATCAATCTTATTTTAATTGTCGCTATTTTAAATGCAAATATTGAAATACGAGCGGTATATTTAAAGATACTGAAGCCACCGCGCTGATTTCCTATTTTAAGTTCACTGTTCTGAATCGATTCCACGTAAAACCCTATCTCACCCATATCTACTACACGACCAGAACGTATACATACTACATCCATCCATATGTATGAACGAAACGTTCATATAATTTGAATTTTACCAAGCCACGACTTTTACAATTCGAAACGTAAATCACTTTAAATGTATTTTAGATTTACACGATTCCCATTATTTAAAACGTGATTTCGAATTTACTCCGAAATGTTCATTCTAAATATATAAACTTTAGGATAATCGATTGCTATGCACCGTCGCGCAGTGGACAAAACCGACAAAAACGTAATCGTAATTAAAAAAGTTTAATTTCTTTGATAATGCTGTAACTTATGTATTTGTTTGTACGTGTCATCATACAACTTTTGACCAAGAAATGCTGTTTTATATTTGTCAGAACCGGAGATAATATATACAAACTGCAAAATTAACAATATTTCTATAGGGTATATTTTGGTACCCGAAACTTAAGTTGTGTTTGTTATTACCTGAGCCAGCGATTTAAAAATAATTATTACAGGTGAAAGTACTTATTTTAAGGATTCAAATGGCATCATTAATTTCTTGGAAGCTGTTTTTATTTTCAGGTAACATCGGCTGCCTCTAATCCTATAAGAGCTATGTATAATTGAATTTTTAATGAGGGATAACGTTTATTGCTAGTACTTGCTAGTCGGTGAATATGTCATGAAATGAAAGATTATAGTGTCGGTAATTAAAACACTTATGGTTTTACCTGCGGAGTGGTGCGAAACATGATCTATATAAATGTGCGAGGAGTGCCGTATGTATCTAGTCTTTTATTAGAAGTTATGCAGTGCACTCGTAAGTATACTTTATTATTTTCTTGGTGTCCTAAGAAAACTTTTTAATTTCGCATATTTGTTTCTTCAATTAGTGCGTAATCACTTTTAATTAGTATTTACTGAGTGATTTTGGTGTTTAGTTAGTGTTTCTGGTGCATTTTTGGCGTTTTGCCACTATGACAATTACATATCTGGACCTACATCAGAAAATGATAGAAGTATCTGGTCAAGGGTTTTCTGTGAAAAAAAAACTCGTGTTTTGGACTATCTCAGAGAATATTTTCAAAGAGATGTGGATGAAATTGCAACTAGTGAGAATTTTACGATATAATCCTTTTTCCCGCAATACTTTACAAAGTGGTGCCATTTTGCTGGTTTTAAATAGTGACAAGTTTGACGAATATTGTAAGGGCACTGCAGAATTATATGTATCTTTGTACAATTGATACTCCATAATATCTACAGCACATAAAATGGTGCTGCAATTATTAATGAAGTTCTATTGCTTATGGCTGAATTACCAGAAGAAGCCCAAGAGTAAAAAAATGAGAAAATACGCAAAAAATCAACCCATGATTCTGTTGCTTGATCTTACAAACGAAGACGAACTTGAACTTAAGGAGTACGAGTATGATGACGAAAGCAAAATGTATAAGGAAGACGCAAGTGACGACTAGATTAGTCTTATATTTGTTTTGTCTGTGTCTTATATTGGCTATGTGTTTGTCAGAAATAGTTTCTTCAATATGTACGCTTAATAAAACAACTGACAACTCCTGTCTAAAAAACGTCAACGACCCCTTCCCCTTACAACAGCACCTCTAGCTCTTTATAACTAAATATTAGTGGTTATTTGTTAATAAACAAACACTTATGTGCTAAATATCATAGGAAGTAATTGTATTTATAGGCAACAATCCGTCCATGTGTCATCACTGTTATCAATTGCGTAGTGCAATATTGCATATGTTGAAAACCTGATTAAAAAAAAAATTCAAATTTCAATCAGAGCTCTTTCAGAAAATAGTTATGTGAACGTAGGACCTTCAATAGTATGGTACACAAGCTGGGCTGGGACTAAGATGGTGGACAATGTGTCCCCGTTTCTTGTCTGAGGATCCAAAATGCTTGGGAATGAGTTCCTTTACCGTTAGGTGCTAAATGAAGTAGTGTCGAAATAACAACCTGGATGTTGTGCTCTTGTAATTCTTATCAAAATACTAAACTGGGTTAAAACGCAAATAATTCTAGGCATTTCAGAAAAATAGAATTGATTATCTGAAATGTAGTATAAGGAAGATTCTATGCAAACAGACAGGTCTTTAGGTTAAAATTAGAAATATATTAATATCTGTAGATTTGCACAGCCAACATTTTTTAAATTATATTGGAAAAATTGCCGGGCTGAACTGTAGCAGTATTGGTAGACGTTATTTAGTTACTAATATTGGCAATAAGAAGTCTAAATATGTAAACCCTAAGTTTTTATACAGGATATCAGAAAAGTAGTAAACGTAGACTTGTATCTATGGGATAAATGAAGACGCTATAATTATTATTAAAATACTGTAGTTATCATCAATCATCCACCTTGTTATCATGGTACTGTCGAAAAGTGACAAGAAGAAAGTGATTAGTGCTGAAACATTTTTCTTCAGTGTTGAAATGTGTGCATAGAAATACAGTAACGAGGTAGGCGCCATAAATTCTCAGCCTGACAAGTTTATATAGGTTCAAACGTGTTCAAACTCCATCACGTCATGCATACACATACCCGAGGTGTACACTATAAATATGACGGTTCGAAGACTAGTAGTTTTTAGTAACCAGCCAACCAACGTGATTAGCGCACGAAAATGTCTGAAGGAACGAAAATTGAGTACTGTCCAGTCTTTAGTTTATAACAAAAGAAGGGCATACACCTTATGACATTAAAAAACGTTTAGACGGCGTTTACGGTGATTCATCTCCATCGTATTCAACTGTAAAAAAGTGGGCAAAATGTTTCCGTTTGGGACAAGAATCCCTGGAGGATGCTGATCGGTCGAGTCGACCAATTGAAGTGATAACGCCTCAACAAATTTAAATTATTGAACATTTAGTGCTAGAAGATCGCCGTTTGAAAGTGAAGGAATAAGCAGTGATAACAAACATCTCCAAGGCAAGTGTTCGCCGAATTCTCCATAACCATTTGGGTATGAATAAAATTAGTGCTAGATGGGTACCGACTTCTTTTTGCTCTCCAACGTGAACGTGGAGTCGAATGTGCGCAGTTGTTTTTAAGCACTACTAGACGGCGTTATATAAAAAGGGCGATATTCTGAAGTTAGCAGAATCAATTTCAATAATATAAAGCAAAGTTATGTTACGGCCTTAATATCGCGTAGCGATAACGAGATCCAGTTGTCCATGATCCATGATGACATATCTCAATAGCACCACCTAGTAGTAGTTTGTAGAAATTGAAATGGAAGGTAATTTGGAACAACATTTGTGCGTAATAATTTTTAAAATTCTAATATTAAGGAACGTTTATAATCTTACCGACGAAAGAAAGACAATTTTCATATCTTTTAATTCTTAACATTTTATTAAAATATTCTTGATATTTAGATTAATTGTATTACCTATATTTCACATAAATCACCTTTTCCCATTCAGGCAAAAACATGTTGCGGTCATTCTTCTCTTTAATATTACTACATGCAAGGGAAATAGAACAAATATATGTCTTATGTGTTTTCGCCCTAATCAATTTTATTACGCCTCCTCAATATGGCATGCATATATATAAAGAGAGAGACTTTACTAATTCATTAAAGAACTTGCGTAGGTGGTAGCTAAATCTAGAACCTACGTTCACGTACACTATTTTTTTACCATTTCGAAAACCATTGTAATATATTAGAAAACGTGTGTTTTCATGGACTTACCCTTTTGGAAGATTATAATTGATTTTCTGTAAGGAAACTTTTTACGAGAAGTCATATCCTTGGAAGTTTTATCAGCCCTGTATTTGTTCTAAGTTAAAAATAAAATCTCAATTAAGAGACTGAACTGGAAATCGTTTTTGTGAAGGAATCAATAACTTTAAAGAAAGTGAAAGTTATTCTGTGGTAACTATAATTCAGTTAAAGTTTAGTTCTACCAAAAACAGAGAGAGATACGGAGAGAGAGAGAGAGAGAGAGAGAGAGAGAGAGAGAGAGCGAGAGAGAGAAATATATTAAAAGATTTAAAAGTAATTTTCGATATCTTGGCGTAACAGCAATGTATAGATAGTTAACTAACATCTAAAAAGTTTCATCGACTAACAATATATAACGCAAACGAGATGACATCTTGATTTCAAATTGTCATTTTATTATTAATAATCAATACATTGCTGCTGCAACAAGATAACGAAAATTCCTATTCATACATTTCTTATATTACTAGTTTTCTTCTAAATTGGTTGGTCTTTGAAAAGACCGGTGCTGATTTCTGGACAACGTTTCGGTAAAATCATACTTGCTATCTTCAGGTCTACGATAACTGTCTGCTTCTGCTTCTTTTATTCGTAAACAAGAAGCCCATCGACAAGGAAATCCAGACAATACTCATTCCAAGGGAGAAGGCATCAAGATGCCCCAAATTCTACGGTTTACCTGAAGTCCACAAAGAAGGTGCACTCCTAAGACACATAGTTGGATTACCTCTTCAACAGTTGGAAGATGCCTAGCCCAACAACTATAACCTCATGTCGAAGAAGGCGAGTTTTACGTCAAGAACGCAAGCTACTTTATCGAGCTATTGAGAAGAGAGGAAGTAGAATCAAATTTACAAATATACCTGTTGCCGAAGCTCTAGAGACCATCAATGTCGAAGAAGCCGAGTTTTACGTCAAGAACGCAAGCTACTTTATCGAGCTATTGAGAAGATTTAAAAATTTACAAAAATTTACAAACATACCTGTTGCTGAAGCTCTAGAGACCATCAAACAAATATACCAACCTCCAGTACATATAACGCTGTCTGACAAACACCTACTTTATTTACGAAGATCAACGTTACATACAGAAATATAAGGCGCTCCGATGGGCTCCCCACTGTCACCAGTAATATCGAACCTCCTCATGGAAAACTTAGAGAAAATAGCACTAAGCCACCCACAAACCCAAACTCTGGCTACGCTACATCGATGACACTTTCGTGATCTAAACACATGGAGAAGATCACCTCGAGAGCTTGCTGGAACGTCTGAACAAAACCCTTCCAAAAATAAAATTAACGATGGAAATAGAATCGAACAACCAATTACCATTCCTCGACGTTTTGGTCAAGAAAAAAAAGTAAAATGGGAAATCAAGTCATACGGTATTCCGGAAATCTAGATCACAGAGATTAGTAGACGAAGATAACATCACCCAAGAAATAGACAAACCTGGACCCCAAAAAAATATGGAGCTATTAAGCTTCTTAGGTAGGTCTGGTAGTTTCATGCAATATTTTGCTCGATTTGATTAACTTTGAACGATTTTTATACTAAAATTTTATAACATAGCTTTTTAGGCATCGATAAAAACGTCATTTGAAAAGAAGTTTTGAGATTAGTGGAAAAACTAGGTATTTAATCATTGTTTTCTTTCAATTTTTTTTTGATACACTCTGTCTTTTTGGTATTATCCCCTTCGCCACACCTAACCCATACATACATGTATATGTCTACTGTAAATTTCAATAACGGATTTGGTAATGTATGTTTTGATAGTGTTTTTTCTACTTACAAACAATCACGTAGCATTTGCTGAAAGATTAAACGGTATTTCTGTGGATGTATGTAAAGTTTATAATAAGACTAAAAGGACGATTGAAGATCTAATAGAATCGTTTTAAAACGTTTGTTATTATAAGCCGTCTAATTACAGATTGCCTCACTCGCAGAGAATCTAAGTTTATGTATATCAAAATAAAGGAAATCTTCACCTTGTTCCTTAATGAAGTGTTTATTAGCGGATTTGGAAAGGAAATGTCTTATTATATTTATTAGTAAAACTAACTCAGACCTTTTTAATAATATACATATTTATTGCCCAACAGACATACATCCAAACAACAAAAATAAGAAAAGTCCGCAAGGAGAGTTATACTTTTTCTGTACCAAAATAAGTGTCCGACTTTTATGCAAATCGTAATTTAAACCTAACTTTAATTTTCATTAAGTATTACATCTATTGACACATACTTTTTATTGTGAAAAGGACTACTTAATAATTAATAGTTTACATATTATATTTATTACAGTTTTGATATTCCATTCTATTCATAGGCCGGTTGACTACATGACATCGACGAGGTCCACCAACTGTGAAACCTAAAATTCGGAAATATAGCACAAACTGTAAAGTTCTGGACCTGCCCTATTCCTCCTGCATCCCAAACTTCCCCACCCTCCCATAAATTTATATCATTATCATAATTAACTTTGATAATATTAGAAAATAGTTATTTATGTAACAAGTCAGTAAAGTGATACTTTATCGAACGAGTCTGATTTACGAGCCAAGCGAGTGAAGCGAGCGCGGCGAGTAACAGACGAGTTCAGTAAAGGTACTTTACTGACGTGGTGCATACAAAATTTTATCGCCAACCGTGAAAATTGTTAATTTAAGAAATAGAGATATAATAACTTATGGCAGTTTATGACAGTGACAAACGATTTATTTTTAAAGCCATCAGTCATGGCTACGCTGACAGATATTAGCGGCAGGTAAAGTACTTTATTGTACAGTACGATAAAGTGTTTCTTTACCTCCGTAAAACGCTATGGTAAAGCATCACTTTACTGACGGTTGGCGATAAACAATATTTTATAATACATCATAGAGGTTATAGTTCATTCACTTTAACAGACGAGATGGGGATGTTCTAGTAATTTCGAGCCTTGGAATATTGAATTACAAAAATACCTAAGAATTATTACCGTTTCTTATGACTTAGTGTACATATTATGTTGGATGCACTATATGGAATTTGTGCAGTGTTGCCTAATGTGTTTTGGTGTCTTTAGTCTCTGTCTTTAATTGTCAGATGTCGTGTATCATGTTCCAAAAGGAAATCTATTATATTTTTAAAAATATTTTTTTCAAATATGTGTCAATATAGATATCGCTCTGTAGTTTTCTAATTTTGTAATTTCGCCTTTCTTGTATATTGATCTAATAATAGATTTCTTCAATGATTTGGGAATATTTCTGGCGTTCAGGTGCACATTATTTTTACAGCATTTCATCACAACCCACGCAAGAGTTATCCCTTAACTGTGCGATAATGCTATGCACAATGAGTGGTTATTTTAAGGAATATTGTCCAGATCTAATTTCTTTATATCTTGGTTATATTGTTATACATTTCTATTAGTTGTCTGTTGATTGTAGACAACCTTTCTTTGAAGGAATAACAGTTGTCTGTTGTTCCTGTTACTTCAGTGCCATCAACAGAGATTTGCTCAGGTCTAACAGAGCCCGTGATTTTTCTTACCAGCTGCCAAGTAGCCTTAGTCTTATTGTGTTATTCATTGATGAAATTACTGTTAGCTTTGTCTTTTGCAATTTTTATCTCTTTGTTTCAATTATTGCGATAGTTGTTATAATCTTCTATATTTATTCTTTTGCTTAGCATGTCCTCCAATATTTGTCTTTTAATAATTGTTTTCACCTTGATTTCATCAGTGATCCACCTTTTTTAATTTTTGTTTTATTTTATGTTTACATAAGTCATTATATTTCGTTTTAAATTCATTAATAAAAGTCTCATACAAGACATCTAAAGTATCATTCAATAGATTCCAGCCATGTTCCATGAGCCATTGCTTAAAAACAGCAATATTTTCCTCATATATTATTTTTATATTAACTAGTTCCTGTGGTGTATGGACTATAACTAGGAATTTGGCATAAGAATATATTGTTTCCGTAAAGATCGTGTTTAAAAAAGTATTTTTTTTCACCATTATAAGGCGTTCATTAAAAAAAAAAACATCAAGATACTAATATCCGACATCTCAATATATACGCAAAACAATTTGTTGGGAAAAAACCTCTAAATGAAAATATCTATAATATAAAACAATTTGATATTTCCTCTTTCGTTTTTTTTCTTCTTTGGGCTGGATTAACTGTAATCCCAGGAATTAATCAAAGCTTTCAACAAAATTTATGGCCTCGTTTTATTTAAGCCACCATAAAATAAAAAAGATATCCACGGGGATATTTAGGCGTTAGAATTCAACTTTTATCAGCTTGTTTAGATTTAATTTATATCGGATATACGGGATTTAAAAATATAACGCTTAAATTGTTGACCTGCTCTGCATTGTTTGTAATTTAAAGGTCCTTTAATAACAAATTTTGCGTGAATCACACAAATTAATAATTTTATTGTACCACTTTTACTGAAATTAATCAATTACTAATTGCCCGTCATTAACACGAGGAAAATGTGATGTATATGTTCTATTATTTTTAAGGCTCATCATAATTAATAATAATAATAATAATGATAATAATAATAATAATTTATTCAGTGCACCAGTAAAAACCAATTACAGGACAAAGAATTAAACGTACATTAATAAAATACAAATTAATTTTATTCTTATATACATATATTTATTTATAGAGTTGCAGAATTATATATTACTTGTTGAATTGGAAACAAAAAATATATCATCATAATGTAGTTTGCAGCACGACACATGGTGACCAGTGGCGATCCCCGAAGAAGATTAGTCCTCGAAAAGGGCAACCAAAACGTGGAGGAGGAGCGAGAGGAAATTCTGGGAGTGTAGAAATTCAAACATGATAGGAGATGTGGGCAATCAATTGTGCCATTACACAGCTTCCATATGAAGCGAGCACCATGAAGCTCTCGGCGATCCCGCAGTGATTGGAGGTCATGTGCCTGCAGCAAAAGATTGTAATCGATGCCACGTTCCGGATAAATTCCCATATCCTTGAAAGATAAGTATTTCAGGAATCGCCGCTGCAGTCTCTCAATGGCTAGTTGTAGATATATGTACTGAGGTGACCATACTTGTGATGCATATTCCAGCTTACTGACGACAAAACTGAAATACAAAGCCTTCAGAAGCAGTGGATTTTTGAAAAACTCACAACTGCGCAAAACAAAACCCAAAGCCTTCGAAGCCGAATTGCAAACGAAATATATATGACTGGAAAAGTTCAAATGTGTGTCAAAAAACACGCTAAGGTCCTTTATGCTATCCACCCGCCTAAGCCGGTTGTCCTCAATAGAATAGGTAGATGGTATATTATTATTTTTGCGAGAGTAAGAGATGTAACAACATTTACTTACATTTAGTTTCAAATTGAAGTTGGAACACCAAGTCGATATACGATTCAAGTTTTCTTGAAGACGAAGTACATCGTTCCAAGTTCGTATAGAGCAGTCCCAAGCAACATTTTTAGTCGTAGGAACGTAACGGCGACCATCACAAGAACTTTAAAGTTTTCGCCACCAGTCGCCGGAACGTGGTGACTCCGGTCCTATTACGTGCCTGGGACCAAAATGGGGAATAATTATTCGGTAGTAGCTACGTTCCAGCGACGTCCCTGGAATTGCTTCCGCGACGTTTCCCGGACGTTACGGCTACGTAACAGCGACGTAGCAGGGTGCTTGCAGCAACTGTAATGGAACTTCTTAGGTTTCTGACACTCTCAGTCGCTCTCTGTCGCACACCTTCAGCAAAGCTTCAACTATATTCTTATCTCATTCCGTTGTCGAAGCTGGCTTGTAAACTGATGGTAGAATGTAATATAATACTACACGTTGATGGTGTGAGTAGTAACACACAATAATTAGAAATATTAAACACGCGTTGATCATTTTAAAGGATTTCTTGGGTATTAAAGTTATATGCGAATACAAGTTTTCTGACAAATATGATGATGGTACTTAGAAAAATGACAACGCGCCCTTAAAATATACGTTTTCTTAAAAAAATTTTTTTTTAAAAAATATACTACAATTTCGAAATTGTCCATCTAGGCATGTGTATCTGTTTTTAAATTATTCCTGAACATTCTAAACCAACAAATATTCATTGATTTGGTACTTTTAGTACAGCTCTCAAGAAAAATTAATTTTTAATCAGTATTGTGACGTCATTCAACGTTCATGAACAGCAATGGCGTCGCAATTCTGCTCGATAAATATGGCGTATTTTGCGCAAGAGAACTTACAAGTAGTAATTACTGAAATATGCGTCTTTAAAGTACATACTACTTGATAAAAGTAATCGTGTAGTAGCAGCCACTACAAATATTTCCTTTAAAGTTATAGTTGCTACAAAGTAGTACATGGGACCAATTGGTCCACACCCCTGTAACTTTAAAGTTGTGCAGGTTCGTTAAGACTACCATGAAGTAGCACACTACTGTAAGGTTCCCGGTGCCACTTCAAAGTTCCACGTAGAACTTAACCTAAAATTAACACATGATTGCGGTTAGTGGTAGTGAATTATTGTATAAATAGCTTTTTTCAAAGTTCTGGCTACGAAAGAAAAGAATGGAGAAATGGGAGAACGACAAAGTATTGTACTGGCCGCACAACTCAAATCATTCACATAGGGAGACTTTAAGATGCAATCCCGCCAATGCTCCAGAGGAGAGTAGGGTACATTATTCGTACATCTTCAAATTATCGAATATTAACAACTTTAAAGATGCCTTACAGATCGAAAAACAATTAATCGGTTTTAACATATGCAGTAGATCAATGATTAAACTGTCGATTAGTCTATGCATTAAAGACCATTCTCTAAACTGTTGCGAGAATGAAATTTTTGACGAATATACTATTATTTCGTCTTTATAATCATCATCAACGTCATATTTAGGAACAAATAACTCATCATAGCCCTAATAATTGTAGATTTTATCTTTAAAATTTTCAACAAATTTCACATCCTCTTACTTCTGGTTCTGCTTGACAGGCTTGTCCACTGTTAGTCGTTTGAACTGATGACACTGATGCTTTTGCAATAGTTATATTTTTCCTGTGGCCATAATGTAAGGAAATGTCGCCATTACAACTAAGAGCGTTCAGCTGAAGCCTCAGTGTTCGATAAAATATCGACGAATGTCTATAGGCTTTCTGTTGCGACGAATTTTGTTTTCAGACGCCATGAATTCGAACGCAGTTTCATTTCACAGACACGAGCGATACTTATTGGTGAGTGCCTTTGTTATTAAACTCGATGAAGTGAAACTTACCTCGTAGTAATTTTTTAAAAGTAACTGCAACTATGTAGTCGCTCTGAATTTATACGGAAAGTGAAAATTACCTGTAAGTAACATCTTGGAGTAGTAAGAACGTCGAAATTACTATAAATATTACTAAACAGTTCCGTAACTTTGTAGTAATTAATACATGTTCCGATAACGTAGCAAAAACTTTGAGCGTAACTTTCAAGGAATGCTAACTTTAAAGTCACACTTCAGTAATACAAGATGGTTATGGCCACTATCGTTTTCTACTTTAAAGTTCCAATAACTTTAAAGTAATCTTATTTAGTAGCCGTGTGGTTCCAAATACGTTAAGAGCGACTAAGAAGTTATGGGACCATAGAGGACCTACTAGTAGTAACAGTTATGTGACTGCTACTAATAAGATCTGAATTGGAGTAAATTTTACTGCTAAGTCAAATATTTAGTAGCAGTTACGTAACAGTTACCGAGTCCAAGTTCCGGTCTCAGTTCCCGTCACTTTGATGCTGCTTGGGGTAGATCTTTATATCATCCGCATATGCGAGTACATTGCATGTTATTGATTTAAGCAAATCGTTGGTATATAAAGTAAATAACAGAGGTCCCAAGTTAGAGACCTGTGGCACACCGGATGAAGGAGTAAACTCAAATGACCTAAATCCATTGTAAAAGACGTAATTGCGCCTATTTGACAAATATGAATGCAGAAGCTTGAGCAGGGACGGGTTGAATCCAATTGCTGCGAGCTTTTCTAGAAGGATACCATGATCTATCGTGTCAAACGCGCGACTAAAGTCAGTGTAAATCACGTCTAATTGGCCATAAGCATCCAGTTCATGAGAGACAGCCTGAGTTATAGTGAGTAGGTTCGTAACTGTAGACCGTCCACGAATGAAACCATGTTGACATTCAGAAATCAAAGATTTTGTATTGAAAGCTATGCAGGAATAAATTACATTTTCAAAAACCTTTGCAAAGTTGGGGTAGAATGGAAATTGGCCTGTACTTCTCAACTCTAGTTCTGTCATCTTTTTTAAAGATTGGGCTTATTCTTGCTCTTTGCCAGCGCCAAGGAAAAGTAGCTGTTCTTATTGACGTATTCATTATTATAGCCAGAGGGTCAGCTAAAGCAAGTCTGGCATTATGAACAAATATACTTGGGATTTGGTCATCGCCAGCTGTATAATCTTGATTGAAAGACGACATTATTCGTATTAGCTCGTCTTCTGTAACACTGGATGATGTAAATGGAACTTGATTTGGTTGAGAATCATCAAATGAGAATTGAGAGCAATGCTGATATGCGGATGAAAACATATTAGCAAAGGCGTTAACTATATCTTGTGGTAAGTCAATTTGTTGGTTGTTATGATATAGTATGTTCGGTATACGTGAAGTGCCACGCCTACTATGTATATACTTAATTAAATACTTTCTTAGGATTTTTTAAGATTGACGATTCCACCCCATCCATGTATGATTTATAAGACTCCGCAATCAACAATTTACATAGACCCCTTAATCTCTTAAATTCGGTGTGAAAATAATTGGTTTTTGTTGACTTCCATCGCCGCCTGTAGTAAGGCTTCAACTTAAGGTGACGTATGACGTGCTCAGTAAACCAAGACGGATAAGGGCATTTAGCAGCAGAAATTGTGTTAGGAACATGCAAATCAACAATATGATACAAAGCATCATAAAATTTTTCCAAAGCATCGTTTACGTTATTGCACTCGTAGAGGAAGGACCAGTCTTTATTCAGTACTTCGGTACATAAGTTTTGGTAATTGGCTCTGTGGAAATTATACCTCATATTACTATTAGAAGGAAAAATCACCTTTCCAGAACAATTAGATAAAGAAGACAAAGAAATACATAATTAACCCTAAGGGAATAGGTAGTTTGATTGTAACTATAATATTTTAAAATTGAATATGGAGTTAAACGATATTGTAGTGTAATATTGTAGATAACTATGCCCTCTACAATTTATAAATTTTTTTATTTATACAGGGTGCTCGAGAACGAAAATGATATAGTACATCCACGCAAATAACGCAATAAAACAGATTCACTTTTCTATGCGTAAAAATCTACAATTAAAGTACTCATCTATGCTATAGAAAGCTTCTTTGATGAGTATCTATCTCACACAATAGATTTCTTTGCCTTCTTTGACGTTTATATTTTATGTGTGAAGGTAAATGATTATACACTATTTGGGTGATACAACTCTTTTTCACAATATTTTTTCTTGTTTGTACAGGCACCAAATGTAAACATATTATACCTCTGGTCTCGTAATGATATCATAATTCTTGCACTTTGAAAAACTCATAGTTCTTCTTCACAAACTTCATACACTCAAGAACATATAAACCCGTCAACTAAATATTTTTGTCCCTTAAAAATATCTTTGCAGGAATAAGTCTCTCTCATACCAAAGACACTACGCAGGCATGACTTATGGAGGATGAACAACTTGGATGCATGAACTGATGTTCCCCACAACGTGATGCCATAACTAAATCCTGATTGCACATAAGGATAATATGCAGATAGACTTACCGACTCTTTCACATCTCCTGCTATGATACGTAATGCATAATTAAATGATGATATCTTTTCCGCCAAGTGGTCAGTGTTTCTTCCGGTTCAATTTTTTTAAATATTTTTGAGAAATGTGTCATTATAGATATCGGGTCAGTAGTTGTCTAGTTTTGTAATTTCACCTTTCTTGTATATTAATCTAATAATAGATTTCTTCGATTCATTTGGTAATATTCCTGATTCTATACATTACAACGTACAACTGTGCAATAATGCTACATATTTCTCCTATACTGCCGTCCTAAGGAAGATGGTCCCATCTGCAAAATTTGTGTTTTTCAGATTTTTATTGCTCTGTATATAGTGCAATGTGTTTTATCTATCTACTAAAGAAGATAGTCCTAACTACAGCCGATACCTTTCATAATTCACTAAAAAGTTTGTCCTATCTACAATAACTAATCGGGTTACTAAGTAAAAATGTACTATCTTTCATATGCTAAGCAAGTGTGTCCTATCTGTGAAATTATTTGCACTTCGGACTTTTTTCCTTAGTAGGCTAGTTATAATAATAGTGCAGTAAGGACAACTGAAACTGATATTGCGCTGTTGTTTAAAATTAACATAACCTAAAAACTCAAACCTCCTGTGTTTTTTCTTTGCGTCTGTAGTGTGAAGTTATTAAATGTTAATTGTGATAGTGCAAAAATAAGACAAGTGAGCTACAAAAACTAAATTCAAGTAATAAAAACATGTAAACTATTAATTTTTTTAGAATGTTTAACAGAGGCAAACATTTAGTCAGCCTTGCTTTAAATAAATCGTTCCAAGAAAAGGTATCTGCTGTTCGTAAATGCTCCAGTAACCGTAAAGAAGTAGAGGAAGACCCTGATTTTGTCTTAGAAAGTGAGGAACGTCAAGATACTGATTCCGATCCTGAAGTTGACGAGTTTGAGCATACAGACATAACCACAGATATTATAATAGAACGTGAAAATTGCGCAAGTATTGAATTCGTTGAAAGAGTTATTTTACCAATTTTACTTGAGAATGTTATGGTACACATTGAGCATAAACAAAAGTTGACATATACCAAAAAGGGCCAAATACGCAAGAGGAGGTGTTTTGACACCACACCTTCTGAAAGAAAAAAAAAGAAAACTAGCCAGTAAAATTGAAAAGTTTCAAGTAAAGGAACCTTGTAAAGATACCTGCAAATTCAAGTGTGCCTCACTTCTCAATAAAGACCGACAAACCGCCATTAACACTCAATTTTGGCAACTTAAGGAAGAAGCACGAAAAACATTTATCTTTAATTCAACTAAAAAAGAGAACAAAAAAAGACAAACAGCAGGACCAAACTCTGCAAGACAATTTTCATATAAATATTTTTTAAAAACCGCAAATGCTCTTGATGTTCAAGTGTGCAAGAGATTTTTTTTGGCAACTTTAGGATACACCTTTAATAACGACAGAGTTTTAAAAAACGTAAGAAAAACGAATTCGAAATTAATAACGCCCAAAGCAGATGGAAGGGGATGCCAGCCGTGTCCTCATAAAATTGATAGGCAAGTTATTGTGGAACATGTAAACTTATTCAATCCCGTTCAGTCGCACTATCGGAGGGAACATACTCCGAATACAAGGTATTTACCATCAGATATTACAATACGATTTATGTACAACGACTTCAAAGAAAAAAATAAGACCTTAAAAGTTTCCTATGAATTATATAGGAAAGTGGTATCAGATGCCCTTAAAATCTCTTTTGCAAAGTTAGGTCATGAGGAGTGTTGGCAGTGCGAAATTTATAATCTTCACAAGAAAGAAAATCATGAAGAGGGAACTTTGTGTGAAGAATGTCAAAAATGGAATGTGCATCATATGAAATATGTAACTGCTCGTGAGGAATATAAAAATGATGCCGACAAGAAGAATGGCCTCTTTTTTTCAGCAGACCTTGAAAAAGTATTTTTTCAAATTTGTAGTTATTTTTATAATTTTTTATTAATTAATTGAATTGTGCAGGTTATCATGATTCCGCGAGTAGATATGTTCAAAGAAGTTGTGTTTACAAAACGCATTATTGTATTTAATGAAAGCTTTGTCCCCATCGGAAAAAAACAAAAAAGAAAACCTTTAGCTATTCTTTGGCATGAGGCTTTAGCAGGAAGATCCAAAGAAGACTTAATTTCGACCTATTATGCGTTTTTTCAATTGTACAGAGACGAAACTGAAATAACACTGTGGCTAGATAACTGCTCTGCCCAAAACAAAAATTGGACCATTTTCAGTTTTTTTGTTTATCTTGTTAATTCGCCAGAAGTATCTTTAAACAAACTTAATATTAAGTATCTTGAGACAGGACACACTTTTATGTCTGCGGATTATTTCCACCACCAAGTGGAATTATCGCTAAAGCAAAAAGGTAAAATTTATGATTTTGGTGATTTTGCAGATGCCGTAAAATCAGCAAATTTGTCAAATGTTGATATTGTCGAAATGAAAATTGAACAGTTCTATGATTGGCCAGATTATTGTTCCAAATATAAATTGCAAAAATTGCAGCCACGTGTATATCTTCACGATATGGTTTGGGTGTCTTTTGAAAGAGGAAGTCAATTGTTAGAATATAAAATTGATTTTAAAGGCGATTTTGTTAAACTTAATTTTCTCACGGCAACAGCTATAAAAACAAATCCACCAAAACCACAACCTCGCACACAATATAGAGGCATATCGAAAGAAAGAAAAGAAGGACTTTTAGCAAAGTTGTCACAAATAATGCCCAAAAATCGTGTGCCTTTTTGGCAAAACTTACCAGTTGCAATAAATGTACCTGAAGAAATTTAATGCAATAATAATGTCTTTTCTATTTAAAAAAGAAGTTTTTTATTTTGTTGAATTTGTAGCGTTTAATTTAAATTTTGTACTTCAAGAAGTTTTTTTTGCATTTCTTAAATAAATACTTTCTATTAAAAAGCAGTTTTTTGTATTCTTTTTAGTCTTATCTACCACATGAAAAAGGTGATGATAAAAACTAATTACTTTACTAAGGATAAAAGTCCTATCTATCATAAAATGAAAATTCGGCAAATATTAGAAATGTAAATTATGTCGGGTGATAAAGCAACATGTTTTACAATGTTGTTCGAAATTTGGAATGTGTGCAGTAAAAACTGTGGACGCCATTGAAGAATTTATAAAAGTTAAAATAACTCAAAAAGAGGATTTTGCAGATAGGACCTTTTTCCTAAGGAGGGCAGTATATCAGTAGGATGCAACATCAGTGAGTGGTTGTTATAAGGAATATTGTCTAGATCTAACTATTTCATCTTGGTTATATTATTACACATTTATATCAGTTGTATGTTGATTGTAGACGAGCTTTCTTCAATTGTTAATTAACATTAAATGCATTTTCTTTACGTTTTATAACAGCCCCTTAAGAGATGATTTTGTCCTAAACGAAAAATTATAATTTTAGCCATAATATAAGATGGAAATTCCGAAGATAATTACGCATTTAATAATGAAAATTATTGCATTAGAAACACGAAATGGATATTAAAAAAATAAACCTGGTGGAATTTAACCCCTGACACTATTTATTTTGTTAAATGTTCATTTTTGAATGTACATTAAAATAAATATAGCATACATAATACTTATACTTATGGTGATATTAAAGGATACTATCGAACTCTCTGGGGAAATTTTAATAATTATGAATTCGACAAGCCGGGTTTGTAGATAATACTGTACAAGTTCTCGCAAATAAATTGGTGTATGTAGCGATTTCAATCCATTGTATATCTATACTGACACGACTCCCTAACTTTGTATGTTCAGATATTGGAACATACATATATACGAGAATATGTGCTACAATATTAATGAGATCTTGTGCTTATATTTAATGAACGGAATTAATGAGATGAGTATATAAGAAGATTTGCACATTCTCGTAGTCGTTCGATTGAATAATAAACATATATAGATGATGTTTCCAAATAAGTGCCAAAGTTTTCAGAAGCTGATTCCTTGTCAAAAATTAAATGGGATTACACGCTTCCAAAAATGAGATAAAAGAATTGTTTTTTTTTCTTCCTTAAAACTGCTGAGGAGTTAAAGAAATTGCATTTCGTGAGCGTGTTCGACCAATAAAAAGGCTACCTATAAATATCTTTTTAATTTTGTAGTGATCTTTTAGAGGGGTGAAACATGCGACCCCTATTCCTTCTTTTACCATACCTTTTTAACAAAATAAAATTTCTTGATTTAAAAATATAACTTTTTTAACTCTTGTGTTTTTTTTTCGTAAAAGCAATAGTTTCTTAATAAAAAAAATATATTACAATATCGTGCATGGATGTATCTTCTGTGAATGAAATCGAAAAAATCTAGTAGGTAGATGTCACGTTTTGTTTGCACAAATTATGACTTTAATCGTAGTATTTTATAATTACTCCGCTTCTTTTGACTTTAAATGTAGGCATGTACATTAACGGTCTACTTAAAGGCCGAGCTGATACACCGATGACCTATCTCTTCAAAGGCCCTCAGTCGACTTACATCTTTTTCCGAATTCACACTGCCTGAGACCCATACTCCCTTTTTTCCTCTGTCCATGTATCCTAGTTATAGTTTTCACACGCCAATGTCACGTATGACACGATAGACACACACACTCGGCGCCTTTAGTCTTATAAACGTTTCAACACAAACATTTGCTGATCTAATTAGCGCTTAATTTATCTTATATACATTTAGGATAAACAGTTCTAAGAAATATATCACTTTGATTTCTAATACATAACTTTAAAAATACATTTCATATGTGTATTTAAAATTTATAAAATCATTATATTATGCTGTACCGTTACAAATAACTTGCCTAATAAACGTATAAGAAGAAGAAGAAAAAGAAGAGACCTATAGTACCTCATCTGACTGATGTTATTCAAATTGTTGTAAATAAAGATGATTATGCAATATATGTTATGTTTAATAAAATTTTTATCGAAGTTAATAAATATACCAACAAATCTTGATATAAAATGTATATATTATGCTCTCATTTCGAACATGCTATGACACTATGCGTTGAATAGATGACACTCGTAAAAATTAAATAAAATTATGGTAAATAATTGAACTTCCATCATTCGCTCAACGTTCAACGATCTATCATTTAATATTTCTTAGTCTTTACTTATGTCGTATATGATAATTTAAGGATAAATTTCCGGGAAACGTTAACAGATGAAGTAAAACTCACTTGAGTTTAATTAATAAAAATGGTGCAGGCGCCGGTAATAACATTTAATATAATTAGACTTTTAAGATTGTCTATAAATAAAATTCATTTTACGAGTACATATAATTAAATTTCATTTTAATATTCAAGTACGCATAGCATTTGCAATAGAGTTTCACTTCAAGGAAGTTTATTTCGATTACGTATTCTGTATCGCAATATATTTGAAGAATTTCATTATACGCATGTACATCGTAATATTTCAAAAATGCATACGTATTGGATCTACAAGAAAAAATGTACGGAATTGGTATGCATTACAGTCGCTCCAGATTTATATGCATCCGCTAGGGTTTTTAAAAAATAATAAAATTACAACAAAACTATCTCAATACAACTTACCTATTCACGTGGAAGCTTCTTAAAAACTCATCTTCGGCCAACTGTAAATCTGCAATAGAAAAAAAGTTTCGTTAGATCCAAGAACGCGTTTACTAGATGTTAAAGAAAAAATAAAAGCTGCAGTAATTATTCCACAAAGAATTTTGAGGTTAATGTAATATATTTTATGAGCGGTTTTTAATACAAAAAAAATAATTGTTTAATACGGGGGATACGCTGAATTTATTAA
Organism: Amphimallon solstitiale; assembly: GCA_963170755.1. Taxonomy (NCBI): domain Eukaryota; kingdom Metazoa; phylum Arthropoda; class Insecta; order Coleoptera; family Scarabaeidae; genus Amphimallon; species Amphimallon solstitiale. The sequence goes on from OY720680.1 coordinate 37,832,364, forward strand.
TATATAAAATAATATGAAATTTGGTCTCAGTATGATGATAAACAATTTTATGACACAGAGAGACTGCGATATTTTAACTAGGTATTATTAATTCATGAACTTCCAAACTTTTCATTTTATGAGGTTTAAAATTTTAATAAAAACTACATATTTGTAAAAAGAAAATATTAGCAGTAACTCTTTTCGATTAATTATTAATTATTTTTTAATTATGCTATGTGTAATTAAGTCAAGGCAACTCATATTTTGTTGACTAATTCTCTCCTCGATATCTCATGGTTCAATTATACTGCCTGCTGTCTATCTTCAAGATAAGACCTAAACAGTTTGAGTGCGATACCTCGCACCCCATAGTAAGCCAATTTCTGCAGCAGCAGTCCATGCGACACCGAGTCAAATGCCTTGCTAAGATCACAGGCCACTATTTCCGGGGTTTCATCATTATCTCTAGCATCCATTATATCACTCAAAGTTCCTAGCATCGTTGTTATTGTTGACCTTCCAGATCTGTAGCCATGGTGTAATGGGGTAAAAATATTCTGTCTTTCGAGAAATGAAACCAATCTCGTGCGTATTACCATTTCCATAACCTTTGATATAGTTGGGAGAACAGATGCCTATAATTTTCTTCATTATCCCTTTCTCCTATTTTATATACAGGTGTAATTTTAGCAAGCTTCAATTGCTTTGGAAAGATTCCTTCTTTCAAGCAGCAGTTTATTATATATGTTAGTGGTTCTGCAATTTTCCTTGTTATTTCCTTTAACAAGGATACACTCATACCATATATATCTTTCGATTTTTTATTTTTTAAAGTTTTGATGATGTTGATCACTTCCTCAATATCAACATTTCCAATATAACACGAATCAACTAGTGATTTGTTAGTATTCTTGAGCATTTCATTCGAATCTTCCCGACGATCATCAATATGATTTCGTATATTATTTCCAACTTGAAGAAAGCAGCACGAAATCAAGAGGTACATCTCCTGTACGTAGATCTGAAAAAGGCCTACGACAGTGTGCCTTTAGTAAAACTATGGGAGGCTCTTCAACATAGCAACATAAACATGGAGATAATAAAAGCTGTGAGGTCTTTATACGCGGGCTCCACATCCAGAGTCAAAACCAACGAAGGATTAACATCTGGATTCACAATAACCAAGGGTCTTAAACAGGGTTGCTGTATATCTCCGACACTATTCAAAATATACTTGGAATATGCACTAAAGACATGGAAACGGAAATGCAATAGTATGGGAATGCCGGTGGATGCCGACACGACAGTATATACCCTCTCTTTCGCGGATGACCAAGTAGTTATTGCACAAGATATAGATGACATGGAATATATGAGCCGAAAGCTCATCGAGGAATACGGAAAATGGGGCCTGGATGTCAACATTACAAAAACGGAGTATATGTGCATAGGAGGACAGCAAGAAGACCTACATCTAGCAACGGGACAGATCATCAAACATTGCAATATATACAAATACCTAGGAATGAAAATAGCTAAGGATGGGACACTAGATGAGGCAATATCGGACAGAAACGTACAGGGAAGAAGAGCTACTTCCATGCTGAACAGTATTCTATGGGACAAGACCATTACAAAAGAAAATAAAAAAAGGATTTACAACTCCATCGTGAAAAGCATAATAACATATAGCTCGGAGGTGTGGCCGATAAAAGAAAAAACAAAAAGAAAGATAAAGGCAACAGAAATGGACTTCTGGAGAAGAGCGGCAGGAAAATCCAGAAGAGATAGAGTCCCAAATGAAACCATCAGACAAGAAATGGGAATACAACACGACATTATTGATGACATTATAACTAAACAGCTAACATGGTATGGGCACGTCCAAAGAATGCCAGAACACAGAATCCCAAAGAAAGTACTAAACTAGAACCCCCAAGGAAACCGAAAACGAGGAAGACCGCGCAGAAGCTGGAGAGACGGAGTGGATAAGGAAATTCGAGAGACGGATCTGGAGGAGGGCATGTGGATGAACAGAGGGGAATGGCGATTAGGAATCGGAAGACGTAAAACGTTGTAACCCGATATATATATATATATATATATATATACGTGTAGGTAAATTCTTGGTATTAGGCCTTTTTAACGAAATGCAATAAATACTAGGTTTTAACGTTTCGACATTTTTTAATATTAATGTCTTCTTCAGAAAACTGAAATTATAAGTATAAGTTACAATAATGGTTCAAAAAATTAATACAAAACAAGATTACTTACTTAAGAATAGGTATAACAGTTAAAATTGTATAAATAAAATGTTTCTCTTAAAATTTTGTCAAAAGACTTGACATACATCAAAATATAATTGTAAATGTCAGCATATGATTTCTAGATTAACAAATTAACATTGCTGACATATTCTAATAATAATGTCATTACAAAAATTTTTACAATGCAAGTATCAAATAAGCACTAAAAGAACTGATTTTTGAAAATATAGAGGGGAAATATTTGTTTATGTAAGTAATGAAAAATAAATTTTTGAAAGTGCATTAATTTCACTTCGGTCATTCACACAAACTGATTCATTTTTCTTAATTTGGATGAGTTCTAATATTGATCGAGATTTATTGTTAATTTCAATATTTAGAATTTTAGTGTTATCAAAATTGAAATTATGTTTAAATTGTTGACAATGTTTTTTTAAAGCCGTTGAATTTTTGCAATATTTATGACCTTTAATTCTTTCTTCTAAATATTGCATAGATTGTCCAATGTAAATTTTGTTACAATTATTACAAGGAATACTATAAACAGTGTGGGTTTTCTTTAAAAAAGGAGTTTTAGATTTAATATTAGTATTGATAAACTTTAAATTATTATAATTTGTATGTGCTACTTTAATATTAAATTTACTAAACATTTTAGTTAATTGTTCTGATAATTTTGGTACATATGGGATAGATAAATATTTAATTTGACTATTATTTACATTTTGATTGTTGTTTTGTTGTTGGTTGTAAAATTTATAAGTTCTTTTTTTAATGATACTTTTAATTAAATTTATTGGATAATTATTATTTGCTAAAGTTATGGTAATGTTTTCTAGAACTTCTTTTCTAAAATTTGGGCTTGTTAACTTAATTGCCCTATCAGTAAGATTTATGATAACACTTTTTTTAAAAGATAATGGTTGACATGATTTAAAATTCATTAATCTACCTGAAGATGTTGGTTTAGAATACCAACTCGTTAAAATTTTATTGTCTTTTCTTATTAAAGTCATATCTAAAAAGTTGATTTTATTATCAATTTCTATTTCTTTTGTAAATTGAATTTTTTTATGATAACTATTAAAGAATGTATCTATTAGATCTATTTTGTTTTCAGGTATTGCTAGAATACAGTCATCAACATATCTTTTATAAAATGGAATTTCAAAATTAATTTTTGATATAATTGTTTCTTCAAGATCTTCCATTACTAATTGTGCTATAACACTTGATATTGGAGCACCCACAGCACATCCATATATTTGTTTATAGTACTTATCTTTATATTAGAAGAACGTTGAAGTTAATGAAATATCTAAACCTTCTAAGAAAGAATTAAGATCTAAATAAGTGAATTCCTTTAATTTACACCAATGTTTCTTAATAATGTCTTTAGCTAAATCAATAGGAATATTTGTGTACATTGAAGTAACATCAAGAGAAATTAATCTGTGATCTTTGTTTAAATCTACTTTATCGATAAATTCTTTAAAACTGAATGAATTTTTTATATAATATTTATTTTTACCTGTAATATTAGATATGCAGTTAGCTAAATATTTTGATAATTTGTAAAAAGGATATTGAATGCATGAGACAATAGGCCTTAAGGGAATGTCTTTTTTATGTAATTTTGGTAAACCATAAATTTTAGGAGGATATGCATTATGTATTTTCAGAGATTTTGAAATTGTGGAAGAAATAAGATTTTTTTGTTCCCATTTATTAATTAGATCATTATTAAGTTTTTGGAATATAGTTGTTGGATTGTTTTTAATTTGTGTATAAGTTCTTTTATCATTTAATATAGTTTCCATTTTATTTTCATAATCATTAGTGTTCATTATAACGGTTGTGTTACTTTTATCAGCCTTTAATATTGTAATTTGCTTGTTTTCTTTAATAAAGGTTTTCGTTTTACTAATACTATGTTTACTAACAAAAGTGTTGGATTTTGTTACAGAATTTGAATTTTTAAAGTTTGTAATAATATTACAAGTTTTAGCTCTAATACTGGTTTTACTATGTTCATCCAAATGGTCTATATTAGATTCAATATTAGCAATAATATTAGGAATTGGAATATCTGAATTCTTGTTATATGGAATTGAGAAATTTGGGCCTAAATTTAATACTTGTTTAATTTCTGAATCAATTGTAGTGTTAGATAAATTAACTAACCAATTATAATTATTGAGACTCAAATTGTATACTTTTTTTGATTTCTGTTTTAAATTCTCTATTTTTTTACGTTGTTTCCTCTTAATGTTTTCAAAATTCAGTTCGTTTTTACATAGAAAACGTTCATTTTATTTATACAATTTTAACTGTTATACCTATTCTTAAGTAAGTAATCTTGTTTTGTATTAATTTTTTGAACCATTATTGTAACTTATACTTATAATTTCAGTTTTCTGAAGAAGACATTAATATTAAAAAATGTCGAAACGTTAAAACCTAGTATTTATTGCATTTCGTTAAAAAGGCCTAATACCAAGAATTTACCTACACGAATATAATAAAGGCCAAGAAATAATAGTATTATTAATATAATACTTATTTAAATACTACTATCTGCTATGGTTGAAAATTTAGCAAACATTTCTTCATATACAACACTACCTCAAGATTTCAAGATTATAAGAAAACTTCATTATAGAATAAACAAGTCGAAGAATAGAAGAATATTTTTATTACAATGTAAGCATAATGATTTAGAACCAGTTTTTCTAAATTTCAATTTAAAACATATAATTTTCACGAATGAAAATCTAAATAATAAATTTACAAATCTAGTAAAAAGATTTAAACATTCACTACTAAATCTTTTAATTACTGATACTTCTTATAATATTAACCAATTAGAAAGGTTAATTGCCAAAGAAAAAAGTAACATTCCAAATTTCTATAATTGTAATTTGAAAAAAAATTTTTATGAACGTTTTCTATGTAAAAACGAACTGAATTTTGAAAACATTAAGAGGAAACAACGTAAAAAAATAGAGAATTTAAAACAGAAATCAAAAAAAGTATACAATTTGAGTCTCAATAATTATAATTGGTTAGTTAATTTATCTAACACTACAATTGATTCAGAAATTAAACAAGTATTAAATTTAGGCCCAAATTTCTCAATTCCATATAACAAGAATTCAGATATTCCAATTCCTAATATTATTGCTAATATTGAATCTAATATAGACCATTTGGATGAACATAGTAAAACCAGTATTAGAGCTAAAACTTGTAATATTATTACAAACTTTAAAAATTCAAATTCTGTAACAAAATCCAACACTTTTGTTAGTAAACATAGTATTAGTAAAACGAAAACCTTTATTAAAGAAAACAAGCAAATTACAATATTAAAGGCTGATAAAAGTAACACAACCGTTATAATGAACACTAATGATTATGAAAATAAAATGGAAACTATATTAAATGATAAAAGAACTTATACACAAATTAAAAACAATCCAACAACTATATTCCAAAAACTTAATAATGATCTAATTAATAAATGGGAACAAAAAAATCTTATTTCTTCCACAATTTCAAAATCTCTGAAAATACATAATGCATATCCTCCTAAAATTTATGGTTTACCAAAATTACATAAAAAAGACATTCCCTTAAGGCCTATTGTCTCATGCATTCAATATCCTTTTTACAAATTATCAAAATATTTAGCTAACTGCATATCTAATATTACAGGTAAAAATAAATATTATATAAAAAATTCATTCAGTTTTAAAGAATTTATCGATAAAGTAGATTTAAACAAAGATCACAGATTAATTTCTCTTGATGTTACTTCAATGTACACAAATATTCCTATTGATTTAGCTAAAGACATTATTAAGAAACATTGGTGTAAATTAAAGGAATTCACTTATTTAGATCTTAATTCTTTCTTAGAAGGTTTAGATATTTCATTAACTTCAACGTTCTTCCAATATAAAGATAAGTACTATAAACAAATATATGGATGTGCTATGGGTGCTCCAATATCAAGTGTTATAGCACAATTAGTAATGGAAGATCTTGAAGAAACAATTATATCAAAAATTAATTTTGAAATTCCATTTTATAAAAGATATGTTGATGACTGTATTCTAGCAATACCTGAAAACAAAATAGATCTAATAGATACATTCTTTAATAGTTATCATAAAAAAATTCAATTTACAAAAGAAATAGAAATTGATAATAAAATCAACTTTTTAGATATGACTTTAATAAGAAAAGACAATAAAATTTTAACGAGTTGGTATTCTAAACCAACATCTTCAGGTAGATTAATGAATTTTAAATCATGTCAACCATTATCTTTTAAAAAAAGTGTTATCATAAATCTTACTGATAGGGCAATTAAGTTAACAAGCCCAAATTTTAGAAAAGAAGTTCTAGAAAACATTACCATAACTTTAGCAAATAATAATTATCCAATAAATTTAATTAAAAGTATCATTAAAAAAAGAACTTATAAATTTTACAACCAACAACAAAACAACAATCAAAATGTAAATAATAGTCAAATTAAATATTTATCTATCCCATATGTACCAAAATTATCAGAACAATTAACTAAAATGTTTAGTAAATTTAATATTAAAGTAGCACATACAAATTATAATAATTTAAAGTTTATCAATACTAATATTAAATCTAAAACTCCTTTTTTAAAGAAAACCCACACTGTTTATAGTATTCCTTGTAATAATTGTAACAAAATTTACATTGGACAATCTATGCAATATTTAGAAGAAAGAATTAAAGGTCATAAATATTGCAAAAATTCAACGGCTTTAAAAAAACATTGTCAACAATTTAAACATAATTTCAATTTTGATAACACTAAAATTCTAAATATTGAAATTAACAATAAATCTCGATCAATATTAGAACTCATCCAAATTAAGAAAAATGAATCAGTTTGTGTGAATGACCGAAGTGAAATTAATGCACTTTCAAAAATTTATTTTTCATTACTTACATAAACAAATATTTCCCCTCTATATTTTCAAAAATCAGTTCTTTTAGTGCTTATTTGATACTTGCATTGTAAAAATTTTTGTAATGACATTATTATTAGAATATGTCAGCAATGTTAATTTGTTAATCTAGAAATCATATGCTGACATTTACAATTATATTTTGATGTATGTCAAGTCTTTTGACAAAATTTTAAGAGAAACATTTTATTTATACAATTTTAACTGTTATACCTATTCTTAAGTAAGTAATCTTGTTTTGTATTAATTTTTTGAACCATTATTGTAACTTATACTTATAATTTCAGTTTTCTGAAGAAGACATTAATATTAAAAAATGTCGAAACGTTAAAACCTAGTATTTATTGCATTTCGTTAAAAAGGCCTAATACCAAGAATTTACCTACACGAATATAATAAAGGCCAAGAAATAATAGTATTATTAATATAATACTTATTTAAATATATATATATATATATTGTTTGACCTCTTGATGAGAAATAATTGGGATTTTTCGGCAAGTAATTTAATTAATTTAATAGTCAGTGGTAAAATTATAAAATTATAATTTTCAAACACTGCAAATTAGCGAGTTTTAAAAATTATTTAAAACTAGTATAACGACCTACAAATCGTCCAATAAAAATTAATATATATTTACTTATATGAGGTCAATAAAAATTTAATATCACATATATACAGCACATGGACGTTTAGTGCTTAATATATACATTCTCATTTCCATCTGTTACTTGATATACATATATCAGTACGATTTAGAAATTCGAATTCAGACGCCGACGGTAGCTCAGTTGGTAGAGCAACCGGCTAGTAATCGGTATGCCTGGGTTCGAATCCCAGCCGTGTCGGTAATTTTTAAAAAAAAATTACCTAATCAATTTAATAGTCAGTGGTAAAATTATAAAATTATAATTTTCAAACACTGCAAATTAGCGAGTTTTAAAAATTATTTAAAACTAGTATAACGACCTACAAATCGTCCAATAAAAATTAATATATATTTACTTATATGAGGTCAATAAAAATTTAATATCACATATATACAGCACATGGACGTTTAGTGCTTAATATATACATTCTCATTTCCATCTGTTACTTGATATACATATATCAGTACGATTTAGAAATTCGAATTCAGACGCCGACGGTAGCTCAGTTGGTAGAGCAACCGGCTAGTAATCGGTATGCCTGGGTTCGAATCCCAGCCGTGTCGGTAATTTTTAAAAAAAAAATTACCTAATTAATTTAATAGTCAGTGGTAAAATTATAAAATTATAATTTTCAAACAGTGCAAATTAGCGAGTTTTAAAAATTATTTAAAACTAGTATAACGACCTACAAATCGTCCAATAAAAATTAATATATATTTACTTATATGAGGTCAATAAAAATTTAATATCACATATATACAGCACATGGACGTTTAGTGCTTAATATATACATTCTCATTTCCATCTGTTACTTGATATACATATATCAGTACGATTTAGAAATTCGAATTCAGACGCCGACGGTAGCTCAGTTGGTAGAGCAACCGGCTAGTAATCGGTATGCCTGGGATCGAATCCCAGCCGTGTCGGTAATTTTTAAAAAAAAATTACCTAATTAATTTAATAGTCAGTGGTAAAATTATAAAATTATAATTTTCAAACACTGCAAATTAGCGAGTTTTAAAAATTATTTAAAACTAGTATAACGACCTACAAATCGTCCAATAAAAATTAATATATATATATATATATATATATGAAATATATTACAATTCTTTGCCAATTATACAAATGTATTGAAAAATTGAAAATCTTCTTGGTAGTAGTGGCATAAAATGAATTAAAAGTAATAACAATATGACAACTGGTTGTCAATTAGAAAACAATGACAAATATAAAATGTAAATCAAAATGTATAAATGAAAATGTAATCAATAAGCATAGGACAGTCGAGATTATTTCTATAATCACATTAAAAGGCTTGGGGTCTACCACAAACTGTTCAGTCAATCCAAATATACAAATAACAACGACGCAACTATGTAAAGAAAAATTAAGAGTAGAACTGTTGATAATATAACAATATAGAATGTAAAATAGTCAAGTATAAATGTAAATGAAAGCAAATAAGCATAGGACAATCGATAATTACTCATGTACATTTTGGATTGACATTTTAAGGTAATACTATATTTTTTATTCACATATTAATGCTTTAACATACACTTTCTTTGTTATGCTGCACTGACGAAACCAAACTAGGTAGAAACATATATGTCTGTAGCTACAAATACATCTTAACACATACATAGTTGCATCGTTAATTGTTTGTGTATTTCAATCAAAATTGTACATGTTTAGGTGAACCTAGGCCATTTTGATAGGATTACATGAGTAATTATCGATTGTCCTATGCTTATTTGCTTTCATTTACATTTATACTTGACTATTTTACATTCTATATTGTTATATTATCAACAGTTCTACTCTTAATTTTTCTTTACATAGTTGCGTCGTTGTTATTTGTATATTTGGATTGACTGAACAGTTTATGGTAGACCCCAAGCCTTTTAATGTGATTATAGAAATAATCTCGACTGTCCTATGCTTATTGATTACATTTTCATTTATACATTTTGATTTACATTTTATATTTGTCATTGTTTTCTAATTGACAACCAGTTGTCATATTGTTATTACTTTTAATTCATTTTATGCCACTACTACCAAGAAGATTTTCAATTTTTCAATACATATATATATATATGTATGTATTGAAAAATTCAAAAAATTCTTGGTAGTAGTGGCATACAATGAAGTAAAAGTAATAACAATATGACAACTGGTTGTCAATTAGAAAACAATGACAAATATAAAATGCAAATCACAATGTATAAATGAAAATGTAATCAAATAAGCAATAGGACAGTCGGGATTACTTATATAGCCACATCAAAAGGCTTGGGATTTACCACAAACTGTTCAGTCAATGCAATTATACAAATAACAACGACGCAACTATGTAATGAAAAATTAAGAGTAGAACTGTTGATATTATAACAATATAGAATGTAAAATCAGTCATGTATAAATGTAAATGAAAGCAAATAAGCATAGGACAATCGCCATTACCCATGTAATCCTATCAAATCGGATTAGGTTCACCTAAACATGTACAATCTGATTGAAATACATAGGCAATCAACGATGCAACTATGTATGTGTTAAGATGTATTTGTAGCTACAGACATATATAGTCGGATTCAAGAAAGATGATCCCTGCGTCATTTTTTAATATCGTATGATTCAAATCAATACTTCGCCATCATGATAAGTACTGTAAACTATAAAATGAACATGGAAATTATAATGATGACATCCTACGTTTTCCGGTTAGATTGATCGATCTAATTTTAGGTTATGTATAATTAGATAACTAAGTTAGATAATCGCCTTTATCGTTTATTAAAAATATGTAATATAAACTCAATAGTCTTTTAATGTACTAAATTTAACATATGCCAAAATACAAATGATAATAGAACTTTATTGAGAAATAACGTGGGTACAAAACAAACAATAAATACAATTTATTTACTTCAAATAAATGTGATCGAAATTGTATACATGTTTTACATGAAATGAAGTTACATCCTATAAATATAAGAGGTGGATTTTACTGTTTAGGTATAAAATATATGGAATATCCATTTTCAAAATATGAAGCAGAGAGTAAACACTTGTCGAGCTACACTTTAAAAAAATATATAAACAGATTAGATGAATTAAATACAACCGTAACAACTGAAATGGTAGAGCCTGGAAATCTCAGTATTATATAAGGATGTGATAGACTGTAACCAAATCAAAGATTTGTTTCTCAAAGCAATTAAGTTAAGACTGAATTTTAGTTATAATTTTCTGTTTGGCACATGATTATTTAAATATAATATATGAATCGACTATTGTCGGATTAAAATGTGTTTTCATTAATATTTTGTTAAACTATTTTATAACTGATTACTGTTCTTTTTCTGTGTAGTTGGAGGTAATTAATAATTATATAGTTTATAGATTCCATGTGAAGACATACAAAATAAGGACGTAACAATTTAAATTCAACACTAATTCTATGACTGCTTTTCAGTGATTATTTTAATTTTCTTTTGGATGTTTCTCAAAAATAAAATCTTATATCCAAATTCTTGTCTTTTTCTTTATATAACAATAGTTTTATTTACACTTCTTTTAATTTGTGCCTTACACATTCATAAGAATTTTGAGCGAACATTATCTCTGTAATACTAATAAAAATGTATTTCTTTCTTTTAACGAAGATTGAAATACATGTTGGTTTGAATGGCACCTGGATACAATTAGCAGAAGTTTTGTTTTTAATTTAAAATAAAATGTGCAGCCATATTTTATTTTTATAAATTTATTAACAAATATTTATATAAACTTATGATACAATAATTCATTAAATAGTAGGAAATACATAAAAAGGGGCGTATAATATATTTTTTCAAGTTAATTAATGAGTAAAAAATGTACATCAACACATGAACAACTAATCACATATTTATAAAGAGCACAATGTAATTTATGCAAAAATGACATTTTCTGTATATATATTTTCTTTAAGTGTACTGCTAACTTTTAATTTGCCTTTGTATCATTACAATATTTCAAGGTATAAATTTCTATAAAAAATGTGTGGCCACCAGTGTATTGTGAAGTATATGGGAAATAATTCAACATTTATTGAACTAGTAGGACAAAGATATAGTAACTCCACTGCTCTTCTCAAGAGTCAACATTTTAATATCAATATAAGAACGTCTATTAACCTCAGTTTTAAAATAAAAGTTCATTTAGACTGACAAATAATTGACTACATTTTTTCAACTATTAATACTCAATAGATAATTACATTACCAAATAGACTGTGAATTTATTAAACTTTGTTAATATTATGGTTAGGATAATACCGAAACCACAATATTATCTGCGAACTTCAAATGAATAAGATGTATTCCATTTAAAAAAAAAATAATTTTGCGAAACTAATTATGATCTACATTTATGTAAGAATAATATCCAACAAAATAATTCAATATATTCTCTATTTTATGTTAGGCCACACTACATTCGATTCTAATAGCAAAAATAAGGTAATTTTTAGAATCTTCAATCATTGTCAGAATGTAGACCTATTAAAGGTATTGTAAAAAACAGATGCATATAATTCTTAAAAAAATGATTACTGCAAATTTTCTGAAATAAATTGAATTAAAAAACCAAATAATACTAATTATTTTCACAAGCTTTTAAACAAGTGTAATTAGCTTTAGAGTTATAACTTTATAAACAATAACTATGTCATACTTTAACCTAAAAAATATTATCAACCAGCATGCCAACAAAAAGTTTGTAGTGTCTACCTCCATTATTGGGTTCGGTGTGTACAACTTATCGCAGAATCACAGGAGCGACCATGACAATCAATTTATATAACCCGTTATATGTGAATACAACATTACACTTTCTATATAAAACGTATTTTTATATGTCACTTGTGTCACTGTCTTCACTATCACTGCTGCTTGAAGAATCACTAACATTAATTACAAAGTCATCGATGTCACAATCTATACGGCTTTCTCTATCATACCAGTCTTGTATAAGTTTTTCAGTTTGATTGATACAGTTTTTCCAGATTTCTTCTGTACATTGGTCTAGTGATTCTTTCCACATAGCCTTCACTTTATCGTCTCCATATCCATCTCTACCGATATGTTTATTATAGTATTGTTTTCAGCAATTTCTGCATTTAAAGTTAGTACTGTAACATGCTTTTCTAAAATTAAAGATATTATTACTTCAATACTCAACATTTTTAAAGTCTTACTCTGTAAATACATCGTGTATAATGTATTTCGGATACTCATTTTAGAGCATTCTGCCAAACTGTCTGTTTTAGCTTTTATATGGGGCCTTTTCTTCCCTGGACTAGATAGAACAGGACTATTTAGTGATCGGGCTTTTATCCGTTTTACTGTAGCTACTCCTACCTTCAATGCATCTGCTACTCGCTAAAAGATATTCATTAGAATTTGTAAAATGTTAAATCTCACAATGTTTACCTGTTGTACAGATGTAAGGGATATTAGAGGATCACCATTAACCTTCTCTTGCTCGAAATATTGTAATAAATTTAAAACGAATCCTTGAGCTTGTGACCGTAATGTTTTCCGCGTCGTGACATTCTGGTTTAATAAAGATTGAAACAACAAACAAATTGTGAAACGAAATGAAACGATCAAACTACTAGAAATGTCAAAGTCAAAACGCTAAACGGAAGTGTATGAAATAATACAGCCCATGCAATCACTCCGTCTTTGTCTTGCTCAAATAAATTCTATAAAACGTATGTCGTGCTTGCATCGCACTGAAAACACATGCATTCGCTTATGCTATCCTTGTTATACAAGTTGATACTATTTCTTATTCGGATATAGACATAATTCTTTGATAGAATTATATAGTAGTGACGCAGGGATCATCTTTCTTGAATCCGAGTGTATGTTTCTACCTAGTTTGGTTTCGGCAGTGCAGCATAACAAAGTAGGTGTATGTTAAAGCATTAATATGTGTTGAATAAAAATTATATAGTATTACCTTAAAATGTCAATCCAAAATGTCCAAGTGTAAAACAACTGTGCACTTACTTAATACTGTGTAATGCCTTATTTCAACCAGGCAGTTAATAAAATATATTACAATTCTTTGCCAAATATACAAATGTATTGAAAAATTCAAAACATTCTTGGTAGTAGTGGCATACAATGAAGTAAAAGTAATAACAATATGACAACTGGTTGTCAATTAGAAAACAATGACAAATATAAAATGCAAATCACAATGTATAAATGAAAATGTAATCAAATAAGCAATAGGACAGTCGAGATTACTTATTATTGTATGCCACTACTACCAAGAATTTTTTGAATTTTTCAATACATTTGTATATTTGGCAAAGAATTGTAATATATTTTATTAACTGCCTGGTTGAAATAAGGCATTACACAGTATTAAGCACAGATCACTATACTAGAAGATAGTATAACTTAATAGTAAAAAGTTTAGACAATGTTTAGCGCCAACTGCAGGCAGTACTAAAATGGATCAAACCGATGAACCGGGAAATTTAAATATTATATATTTCTATTCCATTTTGTATTTACCTTAATAGTTTTTATTCTCCACTTTAAATGTTCGGAAGTAAAATAGTAGATGTATTTTAAAGAAAAATAAACTACACTTATTGCTATAATAACTTAGTAATAAATTAGAAACATATCTTTTTGGTAACGCTTTATTTTTATATGAAAATTTATTTCTATTTCAAAATATTAAGGAGAAAGCACTCTAAATTATTCTTACATTTGAACTTATTTATTCCTTAAATGGAAATCGTCGATCTTCTCTTATGTCATTGAATAAATTAGTAGCTTCCTACCGCTCATGAAAACGAATTGATGTTGGATGTGGAAAACTTTTACATTATGGTCACAATTTGACACATAACATTTTCTTGTCGGCATAATTACTAGGAAGTCTAGAAAAAAGTGCTAATAAATAAATAAATTACTCGAATTATGCAGAATAAATACTTACGTACATGCAATTTTAAGAAATAAGTTAATATTTTATAACTCTGATTAATAATTAGCGTATATATATAAATATTAATTAAAAACTGTCAACAGAAATATTTGAAAACTATACCACATGTAGTTGCCATAGTTACCAAACACAGTCAACAGCCTACAAGCAGCTAAGCCCGGAAGTATCACATGTGATCCTAAAATTTCGTCAACACATGCGCCACCTACCAACTGCAGGCAGAAGTAAAACGATGTCTACGCAATCTCAATTTAACATTTCCCCCCCTGGTATTAAGTAAGTGCACAGTTGTTTTACACTTGGACATTTTGGATTGACATTTTAAGGTAATACTATATAATTTTTATTCAACACATATTAATGCTTTAACATACATCTACTTTGTTATGCTGCACTGACGAAACCAAACTAGGTAGAAACATATACAGCAAGAGCGCGCGAGGTATGATCACCCGATGGTATACGTAAACTCGCATCTAAACGTGGTCCGATAATACATATTACAATTACGGCACAACATACTAGCATTGCCTGCTCATATTCGAACTCATAGTGATCTGATTATTTTTTCGCAGATTGACAAAAAGAACAAATTAAATTTTCTCTTTAAGTGATGACGATTGCTTAGATAACTAAGTCGATAATAACGCGAAGATTGTAATACTTATAACGTAATTATGATTATCCTTATGAAATTAAATAATAATGTAGTTGTGTAAAAAGTTATAGCAGTACAACTGGGTTTTAGAATGAAATAAAAACAACCCGCCTGAAACATCTGCAGAATAAACTAAGATGTCTAGAGAAAAATAAATAAATAGAAATTTCATGGTAAAAAAAACTATAAATAAGTATAACAGAAATACCATAAAATAACACAAAAACCTACGTGCATTCCTCTTTGCAGCCAGTACGCAACTGATGTAAATATCTATATCTGGCGAACACAGCTGGCGGAGATCAATTTTCCGAATATACGTCCGAAGAATATCGACTCGCATCGGGTGATCATACCCCGCGCGCTCAAGCTGTATGTCTGTAGCTACAAATACATCTTAACACATACATAGTTGCATCGTTGATTGTCTATGTATTTCAATCAGATTGTACATCTTTAGGTGAACCTAATCCGATTTGATAGGATTACATGGGTAATGGCGATTGTCCTATGCTCATTTGCTTTCATTTACATTTATACATGACTGATTTTACATTCTATATTGTTATAATATCAACAGTTCTACTCTTAATTTTTCATTACATAGTTGCGTCGTTGTTATTTGTATAATTGCATTGACTGAACAGTTTGTGGTAAATCCCAAGCCTTTTGATGTGGCTATATAAGTAATCCCGACTGTCCTATTGCTTATTTGATTAGATTTTCATTTATACATTGTGATTTGCATTTTATATTTGTCATTGTTTTCTAATTGACAACCAGTTGTCATATTGTTATTACTTTTACTTCATTGTATGCCACTACTACCAAGAATTTTTTGAATTTTTCAATACATTTGTATATTTGGCAAAGAATTGTAATATATTTTATTAACTGCCTGGTTGAAATAAGGCATTACACAGTATTAAGTAAGTGCACAGTTGTTTTACACTTGGACATTTTGGATTGACATTTTAAGGTAATACTATATAATTTTTATTCAACACATATTAATGCTTACACCTACTTTGTTATGCTGCACTGACGAAACCAAACTAGGTAGAAACATATATGTCTGTAGCTACAAATACATCTTAACACATACATAGTTGCATCGTTGATTGTCTATGTATTTCAATCAGATTGTACAGGTTTAGGTGAACCTAATCCGATTTGATAGGATTACATGGGTAATGGCGATTGTCCTATGCTTATTTGCTTTCATTTACATTTATCCATGACTGATTTTACATTCTATATTGTTATAATATCAACAGTTCTACTCTTAATTTTTCATTACATAGTTGCGTCGTTGTTATTTGTATAATTGCATTGACTGAACAGTTTGTGGTAAATCCCAAGCCTTTTGATGTAGCTATATAAGTAATCCCGACTGTCCTATTGCTTATTTGATTACATTTTCATTTATACATTGTGATTTGCATTTTATATTTGTCATTGTTTTCTAATTGACAACCAGTTTTCATATTGTTATTACTTTTACTTCATTGTATGCCACTACTACCAAGAATTTTTTGAATTTTTCAATACATTTGTATATTTGGCAAAGAATTGTAATATATTATATATATATATATATATATAGAAAGTAATTTGAAAAATCATCTGTAGTCAATTTTGTTTGATTTTTACATCTCCGAAACAGTTGAAAATCTACAAATACAAGTCAGTTTAATCAGCCTTTCAAGGGCTATCGTAAAATGTAAAAAAATGCATAACATTCTATTTAATAAAAAAAACATCAGTTCGTTGTCGAACACTCTGTATAAATGAAAATATTTTTATATTGAAGAGCTTATGATTATCTACATTATTAGATACCAATAATGGACTTTACCGCCCCGCTGGTACACCGGGTATATATAATAATTTAAATATAGTACTTCAACCCTACTTATACAGCATATCCCCAGATCGACTTCACAAGAGGAAAAAAAAATTTTTATTTCTCAGAAAATTTTACTGTTGATGATTTACTCTGCTTGTTCTCAAACCCCCAAAACACAAATAACTTTTTATTTAACTCGAACGGTTCTCGAAATAATATTAGTTTTCTTCAAAATTAGTACTTTTTATTCGTAATTTTTAGAAGTAACTCTAGTAGGTGGATTTCATTGAAAAATACAACTGACAGTAGTTGACAAATCTAATAAGTTAGTATAACTCTAAATTAAATCTTCGCTAATTTGAACAGTATTTATGCTATAATGTGTCTTTACAACAAAGAATTTATCTAGTTCAATATTAGGAAACTGGGTAAGAGCGCTACCGAGTTGTTTTTAGAAAATTCAACCAAAAATTCCCGGAAGTTATCATTTAAAATTCCGGAGCAAAAAACATGGTGACCGAATTCCTTAAAACAGGCTGGATTTCAAACATTAAGAAGTCATAGAAATTGTTCGATGAAGACGATGCTGCTTCAGTTCTCGCCGTTCATTCTGCAAGAGAAGCTCCAAGGTTGTCTTCAAGAAGGAGGGCAATAATAACAGGGATAAGTAAATCTCATTTACAAAGAATATTTGAGGAGAACAAAATTTTACCATTTAAACCGCAATTTAGGCAAACTTTAGAAAGTGGTGATGAAGCCAAACGTATGGATTTTTGTTTAGAAATGGGCTACAGAGTTTTGGAAGATTCAAATTTTCATAAACGAATTATGTTCTCCAACGAATCAACCTTTTCAACTAACGGATTCGTTTCGTGTCACCATTGCCGGTACTGGAGTGAGACGAATCCAAGCTTTAGAATTACTTGTCGGAAACAATATTTTAAAAAAATTAATGTGTGGTGTGCGGTTTCGTACCATGGCATTATTGGCCCATATTTTTTTGATCAAAATTTAAACCGTAATTCATATTTGGAAATGTTTTTAACTAATGAACTGGATGAATTGCCGTTAAACTACCGAATGGAAATGTTTTACTAGCACGATGAGTGCCCTGCTCACTGTGCCGGCATTGTTCGCCAGTGGCTCAATACAGAATTCCATGATAACTGGATAGGAAGAGATGATCCCATTTTATAACCATTGAGAAGTCATGATCTTACAATAATGGACTATTATCTGTGGGGTTGTTTAAAACAAATTGTGTACAGTGAGCCACTAGACTATGATAAAGAGCAATTAAAGAATAGGATACAAAATGCAGTCCAGTCCTTATCAATCTTAGAAATAAGAAATAGAATAAGTTTCAATAAATTTAGAGATCGCATTGAAATCTATGCAGAAAAAAGAGGAGCATTGTTTGAATAGAAAATTGATAGTTTAGTTTTTTGAGGGATTCTATTTTATTTTACCATAATCTGTTAAATTTATTAAATAAAACTTGAGTCCAGTTTGTATATTTTCTAGCAAAGAAATGATATTATCTCGAGAACCGTTCGAGCTAAATAAAAAGTAATTTGTGTTTTAGAGAGCAGATAAAACCATCAAGAGTGAAATTTTCTGAGAAATCAAAAATAATTTTTTTCCTCTTTTAAAGTCGATCCGGGGACATACTGTATAAGAAGTAGGGATAATTTGTGCATCACAGACCGCTTTCCCGACACAAATCATCCCTACTTCTTATATATGCACGATTTTGTTGGTTAAATATTACTGACGTTTGAAGCAAACATGAGACGAGGAAAATAAAAGTCGACAAACGAAAAAGGATTAAAATTTAATTTCGTTAATTAACAATTACCATTTTGCGAAGATTATAATTTTCAGCATTCACTTTCAAAGAAAAAAATATTCTTCTACTTGTAGGGAGCATTGACACTGTTTATTTTAATATAAACTTGTTTCTAAATTTACAAGGTATAGACAAATACAAATGATGAGTCTCATGTAAACAAGTATATTAAAGCAAAATTATACTATGCATTTTACTTCTGCGTAGTTTCGTATATGGATTAGCACCAATACTGTCACGACCCTGATTAGTTGGGGATTCGTGCGGAGCTTCGTTCTACCTGATAAATTGTTAGTATCATGACAGAAGAGCTAAAAATAAAACTATTACATCTATCGATTTTTTTTTTAATATCATGCAATATTCCTAAAATTTTGATTGTAAAAAAAAGATATTTCCAAGGTAGTATATTTATGTATGTGTGTGTACGTTTATTCTGGGTATGTAATATAGAAACATATTTCAATCACCATAAAATATTGAGGAATATCTCTGAAATTTTCTTTCGGTAATTTCAAGGAAAGGAATCGTCATACCTGTCGTCAAAACAATTTAGATAAACTTCGGCTAGCAGAGTGTGGGCGTCCGAACATAAACTATGTGTAGGTGTAATAAGCCGAGAAAACTCGGGAAAAGTTCTATCATCAAGTTTAGCAGCGATTTCTTTCGGTCAAACGTAGTAAAAGTCAAACTAAGTTTTCCAATTAAACTATTATGAGTGTATATACTATCTAGGCTAAGGTGTAAATAAATCGATATAGTAAATGATGAAATATAAACGCAAAGGGAACGTATTTTAAATAACAACACGAGGGTATAATCCTATAAGCTTTTATTAAAATTATTTTGTATTTGCCTTAATAATAATAATAATAATAATAATAATAATAAGCTATTATGGAGACATAGAAGTAATACACGTCTTATGAAAAATGCACCACGCTATAACTCTATTATAAATAATCCGATTTTAGTAATTCAAAAACCACATAAGAGAGGTGTATAAATACTACAAAATAGTACATTTTTTTAATATGTAATTTTTGACAAGCAATAGTCAATTTTGTGTTAAATAGCAGCACTTTATTTTTTTTTACAGTTTGGTAGAGATATTTTTTCTGAATACAGTGGTGCAATTCAACTTGATTCAAATCATCGTCAACGTTCCTAATCCATACTTTAGGGATATACTACAGGTTTCTACTGAAGATGGAAACTTAGTTGCTGAAATACATATATAGAATTTTTATATCTTTTTAATTTTTGTGTTAACGGATTTTTCCTGTTTTAATTCATAAAGAAAATAGATACTTAAACAATTTCTGTTGGTTAAACTTGAATAAGTTATAAGTTGATGTTCTATATATATATATATATAAAAATCCAAACTGTAAATTTCTTGGCATTTGCGACCATTTATTGATTTATTACCAATTATTCAAACATTTATGGTAAAATAAAAGTCAATTTTAAAAGACGTTTCGACAATTGTATATTGTCTTCCTCAGTTTTACATATACATAACATATTAAAATTCATTTTGTTTTAATACACACACATGTATTATGTCAGCACCGTATGAATATTTCCTTTTCAAAGGATCAATGTCGACATTGATCCTTTGAAAAGGAAATATTCATACGGTGCTAAAAATCATAATAGACACATAGTATACAGTCTGTAAATATAATTTGTACAACAATGAAGTTCTTTTGTACACAATTAAGCAACATAATGACATAATACATGTGTGTGTATTAAAACAAAATGAATTTTAATATGTTATGTATATGTAAAACTGAGGAAGACAATATACAATTGTCGAAACGTCTTTTAAAATTGACTTTTATTTTACCATAAATGTTTGAATAATTGGTAATAAATCAATAAATGGTCGCAAATGCCAAGAAATTTACAGTTTGGATTTTTATATAAAAGAAACGACCAAGAGCAAATAATTTTATTTATATATATATATATATATATACATATGAAACACACACATATATCTATATACGTGCGAGTAGATTTCTTGAAAATTTGCGGCTTATATTAAATTGAAAATTACTTGCTTTCTTTAAGTTAATTAATGAACTTAGGGAAAAGAGTAATTTCATTATCGAAGACTAACAATGTTAGTTTCGCCCAAATGCTCGTCAGTCCGATAATGAAATCAGACCTTTTACCTATTATTTTCGATTTGTATTTATACAAACTGAAGTGATCTTAGCAAGCATGAGAGAATTAATTACTTAATTCACTCTATGATACAGAGGAAACATATTTATATGTTTTGCCTCCTACCGACTTGAATTTTAATGCATATTAAATACATATTAA
Source organism: Amphimallon solstitiale (assembly GCA_963170755.1). Classification (NCBI taxonomy): domain Eukaryota; kingdom Metazoa; phylum Arthropoda; class Insecta; order Coleoptera; family Scarabaeidae; genus Amphimallon; species Amphimallon solstitiale. The sequence goes on from OY720680.1 coordinate 37,854,010, forward strand.
ATTAATACAATTATCCTGAATGAAATAAGGATTTTTCATTAATACCGACGTTACGTACACAATATGTGTTTCAAGTCGGTAGGAGGCAAAACATATAAATATGTTTCCTCTGTATCATAGAGTGAATTAAGTAATTAATTCTCTCATGCTTGCTAAGATCACTTCAGTTTGTATAAATACAAATCGAAAATAATAGGGAAAAGGTCTGATTTCATTATCGGACTGACGAGCATTTGGGCGAAACTAACATTGTTAGTCTTCGATAATGAAATTACTCTTTTCCCTAAGTTCATTAATTAACTTAAAGAAAGCAAGTAATTTTCAATTTAATATAAGCCGCAAATTTTCAAGAAATCTACTCGCACGTATATAGATATATGTGTGTGTTTCATATGTATTAACAGATACGGCTAAGAATTTGATATATGTGTTTAATGAATATTAAATACATATTAAATTAATACAATTATCCTGAATGAAATAAGGATTTTTCATTAATACCGTCGTTACGTACACAATATGTGTTTCAAGTCGGTAGGAGGCAAAACATATAAATATGTTTCCTCTGTATCATAGAGTGAATTAAGTAATTAATTCTCTCATGCTTGCTAAGATCACTTCAGTTTGTATAAATACAAATCGAAAATAATAGGGAAAAGGTCTGATTTCATTATCGGACTGACGAGCATTTGGGCGAAACTAACATTGTTAGTCTTCGATAATGAAATTACTCTTTTCCCTAAGTTCATTAATTAACTTAAAGAAAGCAAGTAATTTTCAATTTAATATAAGCCGCAAATTTTCAAGAAATCTACTCGCACGTATATAGATATATGTGTGTGTTTCATATGTATTAACAGATACGGCTAAGAATTTGATATATGTGTTTAATGCATATTAAATACATATTAAATTAATATATATATATATATATATATGTATATGGAAAGACCTAGGTTATCCGGACTATGGCTGACGCCCCTCTGCGCTCCCCAAACAACAACATCATGTCGAATACGAGATTTTATCTTGGCATGTTCTACAAAGCTTGATATTTCTTGGCACAGGACTTGTTTTATTGTTTCCTAAATCTTTTTACTTTTTTTTCACAGTGAAAATCGAAAAAAATATATAAACAAATCAGAATCACACTACATTAATAAAGAAAATAATCTACAGTTGTGAACTAACGTAATGAATTGTTAAAAAAAAAAAGTAAAACAACACAAATTTATTTCACAAGACCATCAGACAAGAAAGTTTCTATTCCGTAGGCCTAGTAGCAGGTCTAATTACTCCTAAACCTTGCATGCCAGCAGCAACAACGTGGATAACCCTTACAGTGGTCCCGTCCAAAAGCATCACACCCAATCTGGTTGGACTACTGCCACTTTGGGCCTCCGTTACAATTCTAGTGCTATTAAGTATGTGTAAAGTCCTTAATATAAAGGCCTGGAATTTTACCTGTGACTCGACCACTTCACAGAGGTCATCCTGAACATCTGGTCTTGAAATTAAAATATACGCTTACAATGATATCTATTGTTATTAATGCGAACAATGCACGTAAAGAGAAGAGAAATGATATAATAATACGTGAATAAAGCAATGTGCAGGTATTTTAATTAATTTCTACTTAGATTATATACAATAAAATAATAAATAATTGTGAAACACACATTTCAGACAACCCAACCCTTATGCACCTCAAACTATAGTACATATAACATGCATTACTGAATTATAAATAAAGCATTATGTAACATGTTGCTGTGAATTAGACAAGAATGGAAACAGAAATCAAAGATAATTTTTAAAATAAAACTTAAGCTTGCAAAACACATATTTGCACTTACGTTATGTTTTACATTAATATCATTAACTTCACAGCAATATGTATATGCTTAATTTATGCAGTAGCTCTCAAGCTGAGGTTTCATTTACATAATGTTAAATTGTAAATCAGTCAGAAAATCAATTGTTTACTCCAGCTGCTGAATTATTTTTTGCTCATAATTGAAATATATAACTAATTAATATAAATATAATAGTATTTTTATGAAACATAAAATGTAGCAATTTCGGACGAAGAAGTGGAAGGAAGAAACGCGGAAATTATGCGAGGCGCATTGACTGAATTTCATTTCAAAGTAAGCGTATGTGAAATGAAGTAAAATGATGATGTTATAATAACATTACAGTATAACATTTCCCGTGAAACAACAGTTGTTACGGCCATGATATACATATGTATATATATGCAGGCGCGGGTACAGAAAAAAAATTGACAGATAGGGCACAAAGTCATATAGCTAATTATGTGACTTTATATCGAATGTTGTTTTTATTTGTTGCTTACAGTTACAGGAAATAGGGAAATTTAAATTAAATATTTTTAACTTAACAGTAGACAATTAGATCTTGATTTTACTGTAAAGGAAAAGAGAAAAAAGGGAAGAAAAAATAAAATAAGATCAAAGTATCCCTGTCAGCGTAAAAAGGCAATATCCAACTACACTGTTTTCAATAATATTATTGTGTTTTATTATTGTGATATTTCGCCTGTTCGGGAAATTATAACAGTGGGGCACGTACCCCTGTGCCACCCCCCTAGATCCGCTCCTGTATATATGCCTATACCGTCGTCTAAAAAGCACATATCCATAAAAATTTTTGATATCACACAAGGTATACTATGCAAATAACGCTCAAAGAATATATTCTCCCAATCAGGATATGTATATATATCCTGATTGGAATGTAATTAAGGACTGGATAAACAAAGCTTTTGAGATACACGAGGTGATATATGAATGTGTCGGGACTAGTTTTATAAAACTCCGATAGAAAGGAACAAAAACTTGCACTGCAACGAAAATTTGTTTGGTATGAATTTTACAAGAACAAGTGAGTTCTACTTACAAATATGGCAGCCTATAGCCGTGTGAAAATAACTATATAGCAACTGGATAATACAGCCACTATTTTCAAGTTTCGGAAAATTTTTCCAGTCTACTAATTCAGTATTTATAGATTTCCAGTTTTTATTTTTCTATTAACAAGTTTTTTTTATGTTGTTTTGATAGAAATTAAGTTTGGTTTTTTATCTCTTATTTTAAGTTGGCATAATGGAGGAGTTGAATTGCAGTGGGAGAGTTCTTTCGTATCGTAACGTGTTTAGTGACTCATTACTAGTATAAACATAAAATTTTAACACAATCGAGTCAGTAGTCTTTTAACTATCGACGACCAAGCAACTTAATCACGTAGAAAAGGGGAAATATTGAGAAAAAACAAGGAAAGTCCATTGGTAGATATGTCATCGGTTAACGGGGATTCTTTCCCGTGAAAAACTATTGATTTAAAGTGGCATAGTCGCTTTAAGCAATGTAGGAAACCCCCTGATCCATAGCTCTAGTTCGTTTATATGATGTAATTTTTAGAAGCCTCTATAGGTTTTCATCTGTTGCTAGGATAGCTGTGTCGTCGGCGCAAAGGTAGCATGTAAATTTCTGCAGAACTGGCACACCAACGGTGTATAATAGAGACAAGTATCGTCCCATGGCACTACCCTGTAGTACTCCTGATTGTGTAAGTTGTACAATGGAGACAAGTATGGTCCCGCGACACTACCCTGTAGTACTCCTGATTGTATAAGTTGATATATTGATAATATGTTGTGAATTTTAATTTAAAAGTACCTTTCAGCAAGGTAAGGTTTTATTATTAAATATAGTTGATGTGGTAGCTTCTACTTTAACTCCGTCCGTCCTGCCATACTTTGTCGCAAGCCTGCTGGATGTCTAAGGAGGCAGCTGCACATACTTTCTTTACTTACAAGCTTTCCATGATCCTGTGGATATCCTATTACGGTGTTGAATGGTCGAGCGTTTTCCCTGAAATCCAAACTGGTGGTTTGGAATATCTATGGATGCATATTTAAGCTTTCTGAGCATGAGCCTTTCGAATGCTTTTACATAATTGACAATAAGCTTATCGGCCGAAAAGATCTGGGTTCGGATGGAGATTTACCAGGGTTTTGCAACATGGATAATCTGGACAAGTTTCCATTGTATAGGAAAGTAACATAATCTTAACATGGAGTTATAAATCATTGCTAGTAAAACTATAGCCTTTTTTGCGCTAAATGAAATCCAAATTGTCATGAGATTCCAACGTTAGGTTAGGTTGCTTACGTACTTGATGTTTCGGGTTTCGAATTTTCAACAATAATAATTGTACCATTAATGTTTATATGGAAAAAAAATAGCACTACCTGTTTGTTACTGTTGTAGGTAAATTTGTTGTTTCCTAGGCGATTTTAAAACACCACTGTGTTTTAAAGGACCGATTTCGCTCGTAAATGCGTTCGAGATACCCGGCTTATTATTCTGGTATAATAAAAATTAATTTTTATTAATCGTATAAGCTATTTTTTATTAGAATAATAGATATAATGTTTTTAATCCTCCGACATGCCTCGAACAACTATCTATCTTTTAAACAAACACTATCTTCCCCCCTTTAATGACCGCAACATTATTACGTATACTGAGCGCTGGTTAAAGGAGAGGAAAATATGCGGGTACTGCTATAATTGCTTGCATAACCCGGTATTTGCTATTCATACACTATTTCACATTTATGGTAATGAGAATTCCAGTAATATGATTTGAATTGAGTTGAAATCGATTTAGTGATTGACCTCATGCCTATATTCGACAAATATGTGTTCATCCAACATAGTAAATTATAGTTGCTGTAATGAATTGGATTTTCCTATATAATTTAATCCCTTGTATGCATAGTTATTTACAAACGCATCAAATCACTCGACACCTACATACGTTCTGAGCGGACGTTTAATGTTAATGATTTAAAATAGTAATGAAGCATTGCATCTTATTATTGATTGAATTAGTTCATCGTAAGTGATTAATGTGCTATATAGCCTGTGTATAAAATGCCGCAAAAACTACACGCAGCGACGTTCTCTCTTCGGTTCTGAATACAAAATCTTAATGTTAAATTGTCGTATCATGTTTCGTATGTGTTCAGGAACCATTAAAAATACATTTAGCAACACTGCAGCCGCATACTATTGTAATTGTAGATACCGCATTAATTTCTGTATTTCGAAAATATTTTACTCGTTATTAGTATATCAGTATAGATATATTAGTATATCCCAAGTATATTTGTTCACAATGCCAGAATTGCTTTAGCTGAGCCTCTGGCTATAATAATAAATACTTCAGTAAGGACAGCTAGTTTTCCTTGGCGCTGGCAAAGAGCAAGAATAAACCCAATATTTAAAAAAGATAACAGAAGCAGAATTGAACACTACAGGCCAATATCCATTCTACCCAACTTTGCAAAGGTTTTTGAAAACGTAATTTATTCCTGCATAGCTTTCAATACAAAATCTTTGATTTCTAAATGTCAACATGGTTTCATTCGTGGATGGTCTACAGTTACGAACCTACTCACTATAACTCAGACTGTCTCTCATGAACTGGATGCTAATGGCCAATTAGACGTGATCTACACTGACTTTAGTCGCGCGTTTGGCACGATATATCATGGTATCCTTCTGGAAAAGCTCGCAGCAATTGGATTCAGTCCGTCCCCGCTCAAAAACTGCTGCATCCTATTTGACAAATATGCGCAATTATGTCTTTTACATTGGATTCAGGTCATTTGAGTTTACTCCCTCGTCCGGGGTGCCACATGGCTCTAACTTATGGCCTCTGTTATTTACTCTATATACCAACGATTTGGTTCAATCAATAACATGCAATGTACTCGCATATGTGGATGATATAAAGATCTAGTGCTCTATACGAATTTGGACCGATGTACTTCATCTTCAAGAAAACTTGAATTGTTTCTTGGCGTTCCAACTTCAATTTGAAACTAAATGTAAGTAAATGTTGTCATATGTCCTACTCTCGCAAAAATAACAATATACCATCTACCTATTCTATTGAGGACAACCAGCTTAGGCTGGTGGATAGCATAAAGGACCTTGGCCTGTTCTTTGACACATATTTGAGCTTCCACAGTCATATATATTTCATTTGCAATTCAACTTCAAAGGCTTTGGGCTTTGTTTTGCGCAGTTGTAAGTTTTTTAAAAATCCACCGCTTCCGAAAACTTTGTATTTCAGTTTTGTCGTCAGTAAGCTAGAATATGCATCACAAGTTTGGTAACCTCAGTACATATATCTACAAGTAGCCATTGAGAGAGTGCAGCGGCGATTCCTGAAATACTTATCTTTCAAGGATACGGGAATTTATCCGGAACGTGGCATCGATTACAATCTCTTACTACAAGCACATGACCATGACACCATGACATTTATTATGCCCAGCCAATCGTTAATGGAAAACCTCTTTTCGTGACCATATTATCGAAATCCATGCGGATTTTCATCCACCCAATGGTGAAAATTATGGGTTTTAAATACACCATCTCTGGTAAACATACTCTCATCGCTCCAAAGAATGCGTCTTGAAAAAGTAGTCATCTTCTCGAATCCTATTTAAAATTTAATCGAAAAATGATTTTATTCCGTACTGTATTGACATCAATTTGATTTAAATATCAAGTCTAGTGTTGGTTTCTATTAGTTTGAAATAGAAATTTTATTGATCTCTATTTTAATCTTCTTAATGTGAACATAAGGGTCTCACGGATATTCTAAGTAACATTGATATATTTTGCCAGTGCCAACTTATTGTTGTGTTGTTTTTCCTACTGAGCAAATTTTAATTATTTTTACAGCACTCCTAATGAAGCCAATAAATATTGGCGAATTATAGAGATTAAATAAACGAATATTTATTTTAAATGGAATGCCTGATATTTTTTATAGAATCATTTTAAGCCCTTCAAGAACCACCTTTTTGTTAAGTGTCCTGTAAGTAACTTTAATATTTTAGAAGATATTTAAATTTACTTTAAAATCTTATCCATGATGAGGTAAAAAGTATACAAAATAGACATGGAAAAAATTTAAAATACTCTTGTTATATTTAGTAATTTATTTATTACTTTGCTTTAAGTATATGATTTTCACATAATTGTTATACGTATTAGCATTAGCAACTTTTTTTTATTACTTTAAACAAAATGTATTGAAGGGTGATTAAGTATTTTGATGAATATCACAGGGATGTGATGTAAATTATAATTAACAAAAAAATGATCTAGCCCCAGATGTACTAAATATGATTGAGTAAAAAATACATTTTTTCGGAGTAAAAATAAATAAAACAATTAAGAACAAGGCGCAAGAAACAACAACAACGACAATAAGTAATATTAATGGAAGTAAATACACACCAAAAAGGCTCCTGCGGTTATGACAAGCTTAAAGCTTATAACCCCGTTAAGCCGCCCACCACAAAACAAAACAAAACAAAAATAACACGACGATTGTTTTATTCTTTTACAAGTTTCTCAGAGTTTCAAAATTTTTGCATCAATATTTTTCAATAGCAACTATATTTTTCTATGACTACTGTGTGATTCATCGTGTGTAATATTTCAAAATAAATTTAAATATCTTCGAAAATGTTAAAGATAGAATCTACTTAACAAAAAAAGTGGCTTAATATCAATTTATAAAAAAATATTTCCATTAAAAAACAAATTTTTGTATTTAAAATTTCTTCATTATACAACACCTTCGCGAACATCCAGTATAAATTAAAACATGTTCTGCATATAAGTATCACTTGGCACACCTTGCGTTGCAAATATGAAATTATATATAGCGTGTTTAATTTAAAAAAATACATATTCTTTGTGTCAATAATTTATGGATCAGCCTGTATAAGCGTATATATTTTTCATTTATGATGCAATGACAGCCCTATCAACTACAGTACATGAAGTATACTGAGCATTACGAGTAAATTTACTTTGTCACATCGTTGACTCACCCTGTATATTAAAAAATTCCCTTTATAATGCAATGGAGGTTTTTAAGTCTTCCTGAATATAATGTGAACAGTCTGTGATGTAAATGAATTTAAATGACTAAATTAGAATTCTCTGCTCTGCGGATATTATCTCTTTAACAATGGGTGGAAAGAAACTCTTTTGGGAGATACTAAAAATTAAATTTTCAGCCGCTCGAGAAATTTGCAAATAAATAGAAATTTAATTTATATATGTCTGAAAACAAATCGAACAAAGGCATCGAGATAACACTTTGCTGACGGGAATTAATTCGCATGAATTAAGATTGAACAATAAAATTGGCACAGCTGAATTTAATTAATGCTTCATACTATCTAATAAAACTATATTGCCTGAGAGGATTGTTGTCTGCCTGAATCAATTTAATTCAATATTTCCAATATTCTCAGTAAAGCTAATAGACCGATTTTAAAAAAAAAGTAAGGGTGCTTGTCTTAAATGAGATGTAATAAGAAAATGTATATCAACATGTGTAAGAATTGTCGTAAAAGCTCTACGCAGCGACTTTCTTTGTTCGGTTCTGAATAAAAAATCTTAGGGCTGTTCATGTGGTCGGATTCGTGAAGATGTGCAAGAGTTATGCTGCCAATTGATTATGCCATTACTGCAGGATCTTTTTAAAGCAAATTTGTCTATAATAAAAGGAAAATTGGTTCTGTGCTTCTATAACATTACATTTTCAAAAACATTACTCATTTAAGAGAAATGCTAGTTTAAAAATATGCTGAAATATCTGATCTGCAACGTATCTCTATGAAAAACTTAACTTAGATCGAGAAAGTATTACTATAGAAGCATAGATTTGTCTTTTGTAAATATACTACAGAAGTCAGGAATAAAATACATCCCTCAATAAATGAATAATCAATTGGCACCTTAAACCTCACATTCAGCAATTGTCCTTATTTAACCCACTGGTAAGTGGCGCTGCATTGTGAATCTTAGCTTCAACTACCGAATGGCTGGAGACTCCTAACTGAACGTATTATAATTATTGTAGGCCTTGTGTTTCAACTGAAGCGTTTTCTTGTTATAACTACAGAGCGGACACGAAAGGTTGATGATTCATCGCCCACGGGCACACTATTGAAATTTTGTATTTTTAAAAAGTGTTTAATTTTATTTATATAATTGGATAACAAGTGGGTGGTAATCTATAAAATACAAAATACCTTATTATTTGTTTATTTTGCAGTACAAAATAAACAAATAAAAGTTCATTACTCACAAAATACAATGCCGTTCCTTACGATTAGCAAAATGATTAATTACTAATTCATTGAAGTTTGGTGTTCATGAGCTCATGTTTATTATAAAATTCATCTAGAAATGTTTTGTTTGCTGTAAAATTGTCAAATTGTATTGTATATTTAAAAAATGTGTTCCTAGTTGCTTTAACAAAAAAATAAAATATTTTATGTTCTAAGTAAAAGTATGGTGATTCTGGAGTAACTCCTTTTTCTTTTGAATATTTACAAAAATTTGATCCGACATCAGATACTAGTGCTCGGACAGAAAGCCCAACTGCAAATAACTTTAGTATTGTATTATCTAAAGCTTTACCACTACATGTACTGCTGACTAATACATAATCAACTGGCTGTTTCCAATTCATATGAATGCCCTTAGCAAAGAGAACCATAGCAAATTTTGCTGGTTTATATGTTGTTTGACCATTTATTTTATGAAAACCTACAATTTCGTCTTTAGTTATATTATAAAATAAATTAGCTTTTAGTCACATTTCATCAATGCGTAGAATGCATTCACATGCTTCTGGTGAAAAATGAGCAGTTTTCGTTTCAATTGCAGAATACACAATATCAACACTCGTGGAGTTATATTCCAATTCTGTGTTAATATTTGTATAATGTTCTTACGCTTGCCAATTGAAGTATTTTACTTAAGTATTTATAAACTCTTGATCCCAAAAAATAGATATTTAAAGCAAATTGTTTGTATTGTATGCTGTATCTTGGAATATTCTTATTTTTATTAACTGCATTAAATTTATCAACAGTTGCCAGTTCATTTGATAAATATCTGTCACAAAACCCTAGAAAATATTGTAAATTCTCCTGTTTAGGATAGGATTTCATTTTAGATTTAGTAGCTATAACTCGATGCTGTTTTAGAGATTTTCTCAGTCTTTCCTTTCTAGGTGTACGGGCAGAGAGATTTTTTTCTGTTTGAACTCCAACATAGGGTAGGAATTTCTATAACTGCTAAAATACAATTAAAAATTATACATCTCATTAAAACAAATTAATTGTATGTTTGTAACTGATATGTTCTAAATTATTCTACTTTATACTAGATTAAATACATATGCGTTGAATTTTTGTTAAAAAATGACTTCGAATTCTTCAGTTAACAACTAAATGTATTTTATGTTACTCTCATAATATAATTTTGTATTGTACATATTAATTGTCATTGTCATTCACTTTCTGCTAAATTTTGGGATTCAATATCACTTGTGCTAGGAACATTCATAGTTTCCGCGCATTCTAAAATGCATTTTGAAATTAGTATGCTTTTAAAATTTCAAATAATACTTAGTTCTTATAAAATAATATTTTATAATAAACATTTACCTTTAGCTCGCTGACATATACCGCTCTCGCCCCGCGCCATTTTTTATCCACTCGATTTTTAATACAAACGGTGCAGTCGCGCGAGATGCCCCGGAGCCTACGTCAGATTGTGATTTTTAAACGCGCTGAAGAGACGGACTGTTACTTCCGAAAAAATTCCAAGCAGCAAAATCACAATTTTAGAGAAGGATAAAAATATTTGCTAATGTAGGACAAGTGTGCATATAGTGATTTTGCTGCTAGGGATATTATTTGTTATCAAACAAATCAGAAAAATTACATACAAATTAGGTATTTATAATTAATTTATGTGTTCAAAGAAATTTATCACGGGGGGGGGGGGGGCAGTGCCCCGTTGCCCTCTCTGCAGCAGCCGCCACTGGACAGGGTTACCGCTAAATAGGTACCATCGAATCTGAAGAATACGTATAAATGTCTAACTGGAAATCAAAAATGAAATTTATTTGTAACTCATTAAAAATTTCTAAATTTTTAGGGCCAAAATGTTGTTAAAGTCGGTCCATAACTTTGTTTATCCTATACGCATTTACGTAAATACCACTACTGGTATTTATCCAGTTTAAGGTTCTTCCAAACGATAAAATGCAAATAGTTACAACCTTTGTTAGAAATGAATGGCAGTTGAAAAGATTTTCTCTGGCGATGTTTTATATTTTGTGAATAGCACGCCTTTATGTGGAAGAGGTCGACAACTTCGGTGCATTACCATGTTTCTTTTTTCGGTAAATAGAAGTATATTATTTTGAAATTTAAATTCCTCTATATGAAAATTATTATGTTTGTATATTAACTGCGACAGGCTCGAATTCGAGGAAAGAAAAATTAATTTCTCGTCACTGCGTGCACATTGGACCGCGATTTTTTTTGCATGGGGATTACTCATATTTTTCATTCACCCCCTTTTTTTAATGACGCTATTTGAAACTAACCCTGTATAGAAAATATTTTAAAATGTGTAAAGAAAAGTTAGGCTTACAATTAATAAACACTAGCCGACACGATTTTTATAACTGACTTAACAGTCTAAAATTTTAGTATTTTGCATTGTTTCAAACATAAATACTGCATTCTAACATATACTATAGTATAGTGTCACATTTTCAAAATAATTTTTTTATCTATTGTCACTAAGATTAGCGTAAAATTGAAAATGAAAAAAAGCATTGTAACAAGCTCAAGCATGTTCGCGACTATACCGTGAAGGAAAGCAGCAACTACAAAGGATACGACATCACGCATTCCAGAGAGAAGTACAGAATTCACGAAGTCAACGCCGATTATACTAAAATGAACACATTCCTTTGTCTTAAATTCCATTTCTAAACTATCAAGTTTCCTATAGGGCCGTCGTGAAATTTTTGTAGAGAATTTCACGATTAACAAAAAAAGGTACGACACAATTTTGCACTATCTAGCTTCGTTTTCAAGGCGGAGGAGTTATAATGTCTAAAAATGAGTAACTTTCACAACTTCAACCGTTTTTAGGAATTGTTTAGGCAATTACTTTACAGCAAAATTAGCCATATGCTCTATTCAGTCGATTTTCCTATACAGTGTGCACGCGATCTACCTGCGGATAATTATACTAGACAAGCTGGTCGACTATAAGTGGGAGAATAAGAGGGTAGCCTCTGTTACTAACATTAGAGCAACGTTAAAGTCGACACCGCAGAAACCGTTACTGCGTTAGTCCGTATAAATTGCTACTGTAACTGTTAATAACAAATTCTTTAACCAAGAATAAAGTCATTTACTGTACTGCTTTAGAGAAGATGGAAATAATATTAATCAATAAAAAATCACTACCTGGATAATTTATAAGTAGAAACTTGTTGAAGCATCAAATAATCGCAGTAAACAATTTTAGTAACGGATTTCATCACGCTTCCCAAATTGTATGAGTTAATAAAAGAAATGATCATTAATTCTAAAAACTTATAAATAATAATTTGGCGTGTAATTGTTCTAAATTCGATGGACGAAACGCAATTTTAAAATGTATTAGTCGACTAGAGATCGAGCGTGAACAAATTCAAATGAAATGGGCAAGTACAGCTGCTATTCTAAACGCGAGTCAGTCAAGGCCTCACTACACTCGACCAATAGAAAAGTTTGTATATTGCTTTCTCGCAGTGGCGGCTCTTTAATGAGAGCAAGTGAGCAATTGCACCCCCTGGAATTTTGAAACAAAACAAACCAAGCGGCGACTAACTGTGAAAGTATTTATTTATTACGTATTCATAGTAACAACCTACATGCACCGATCGTCGTCACAGATATAATGACGACTAACAGCGCACGGATGTAAACTATTCGAATGTTTACCCCTTCCACCGAGAGAAACATACCCATATGCAAAGCCCTACCGTTGCTCCGTTAAGCCATTAACATTACATTGAAGGTGGGGAGAACTGTATTTTGTTCTGCTTCCATATCGTATAATACATAACCTGTGAGCAGATCCCCAGTCTGCTCACCGCTGTTGGTTCTGCATCTCCACATAATACGTAACGGTCCCGCTTGATTTAATATTTTTATCTATGTACACGGGCCGATTAATATTTTAATAATGATTTGAATTAAAATACGATAATTCCAGAACGCGTATGCCCCGTTTCCTTAATGGGGAAAAGGATTGTTTTTAACATTGATGTGCCCTTATGTAATAATTTTATTTAAACAATTACGCATACATGCAGAGTGGGCGGAGCTAGCTGAAATTAATTTCTCTCTTCTGATTAAAGTAAAATTCGGCACTTGGGATTTTTTGTGGTGTCATTGATCACGTATCCAAAGTCGAAATGTCAAAAAAAAAAAAATGGCCGAAGGATTTTTTGAAAATTGACGTATAAATGTGAAATTTTAGATACGGGGGTGTTTTAGGTCGCCGATCACAAATTCAAAATCAAAATGTCAAAAAACAAAATGGCGGAAGATTTTTTGAAAATTGACGTATAAATGTGAAAATTTAGATACGGGGGTGTCTTAGGTCACCGATCACGAATCCATAATCAAAATGTCAAAAAAAACAAAATGGCGGAAGATTGTTTGAAAATTGACGTATAAATGCGAAATTTCAGATACGGGGGTGTGTTAGGTCGCCGATCACGATTCCAAAGTCAAAATGTCAAAAATAGACAAAATGGCGGACGAGTTTTTTGAAAATTGACGTATGGATGTGAAATTTTAGATACGGGGGCTTTGGATGTTAAGCTTTTAAAAATTGTCATTACAATCCCAATGACAACGTCTGAAGCGGAACGCCAGTTTTCACGGCTGAAGAGAATAAAAACTTTCCTGAGAAATACAATGAAAGAAGACAGATTAAGTGCCCTTACTATGTTATCTTGTGAAAAAGAATTTATAGATGATTTCCCAAATTTTAATGAAAAAGTGATAGAACTGTTCTGCAAGTCAAAGACACGCAAAATAGACTTCGTTTATCGTCAGATGTAATCAAACTGTAGTGTTATATTTACTATTCCCTCAAAACAAATTGTACAGTGAACAGTACCTGTCTGGAACAGTATGTCGGTGAAACTTATAAAGATTGGGTAAGCGTTCTTGTATTACACATTTTAATTTTGAAATTATGCACTCCCTATGTGAACCACCCCGAGCCGCCACTGCTTTCTCGTACTAACTCGTACGATGTCGTCGTTTTATCTTACAGTAAACAGTATCCGCAGGTCGCCGGCAAGCACATGGTATAATTCCTATTTCTTGATTGTTCGTGAAGTGATCAAAATCTTAGTTTGACCGATTCGTGCTTGATTCAATTCACCCAGATTTTGCGGGTTGCCATTTACCTGTGTGTGTGTATGTATTTAAACCGACGATCGTGTTTCATGTTGTGTAAACTCTGCTTCTTCGTGGTTATTTGTACTGTTTTGATTAGTTGTGCTACAGTGTTGTCTCGTTTCTTTATTATTTTATTATTGAACTTTTCTAATCAAGTCTATGTGAATAACGCTGTGCATATTTCTATATAATTAAGGCATTATAGGAATTAATTGGTCATGCCTTGTTACCTCGTTACAATCGAGAAAAAAGATCGGCCTATTATTTTGTCGTTTCGATTTATTCTAAAATTCGAACCATTGTAGCGCTTTAAAAACAGATGGACTTACTCGCTAAATCCCACTAAAAAACCAATTCTGTATTTTCGAATTACGCAGCTTTCGACATCTAAACATCATAAATGGAAAACCACCTAGAGTGAATGTGTAGTATCTCTCTTTTTTGCAGTGTCCACATCTGCTTAATTATAACTGGGTAATTCCTGTTTCGTTAGTTTTTGTTTACCGGCACGAAAAAAAAGTTAATAGCACTTAAATCGGGGATGAGTACACCCCAGGCGAATTTTGCGTTATGGAAATATCGAATTTCTGCTGGCGACCCTGAAATATTAAGCTCATAAAAGAGGTCATCTACTGTAGATATTGCTTTTTTTTTTCATAATTCTGGTAACACGAAATATTACTCTGAATAAATAAGTACGTCTGGTGTCTAATATGAATCGAAACAATATACCCCATTAACTTCAAAATGTAAACAATACTGAATTAACAGACATAACCTAAAAATGCGCAAGCTTAAATAGAAATAAAATGAATGAATAGAGTACTTATAGTGACAAGAAAATTGAATTTCACGGGCGGTTTAAGAGGCTAAAGAAATAAAAATACGGGCTCTGCTTTTGTACAGAATTCTCTAAATTTTCATCTGAAACACCTACACTTCTTAGAGAAAGTCTCAATTCTTTTGTAGAGCGCTACTCGTCTACTTGATATTTAAGTGCTGCTGAACTAATACCCGGTTTTACTAACATGCTTATTTAAATTTGTTAATTTGAGTTACAAAAATGACAGAATTTTAACATAGCGCTTGAAATGTGACACTATTGACTTTACTAAATTTTGTGACGTGTCATGCTATTATTGGACAATGGATTTTAAATGTTTCAACTGTAATTCTAAATAGACAATATTATTAAATATGTACAGTTCTCTCAACGAAAAGGTTGCCAATCTACAGGAGCCGAGCGCATTTAGGACGGACTTTAACTTGAATGCATAGGCATCATATTCATTCGTAAATTAATAACTCAAAACATATAACGAATGACCCATGTAAAGCACGTTACAAACACACACAATAACGCGCTTGTTAAACTACATGAAATACATAAAAAACAAAGACTCTGAGTTATTCAAACCATGTATGAAATGTATAAAAAAAATTACGATATACAATTTTGTGTGTATATATGTATAATTTGAATTCGTTTTGAAATGCTGAGTTGGAGTAAAACACTCATTTACCGAATTATAGTGGTATAAAAAAGTATAAAAGCTGTTCTATTTATATGTAATAGGGAATATCATAAAGTAACGGCTTCCAGTATTAATTTTTATATATGTATACAGCGTCAGTGTTTTCCGATGTTTATTTAGTACGAAGATCTCGGAAACTACAACAGATAGAGATTCGGTAGAATGGGAAAAGAATTGCCTGTGGTTCTGTTATTGTTGACTTTAGAAGAAATTGTAGAGGAAAAAGTTGTAGAAAATTATATGGTAAATAATTCACTTTAAATGGGCTGTAAAATGAACTGATAAAATTATTATTAATTAGAAGCAATCTATCGATAATGCTGCATATTTTATTATACTTCATTTATTATTTTTTTTGTTTTATAGTCTGTTTTCACCCATTTTATTTGGGGTATCAGATTTGGATAACTTTGTTAATATTGTAGATACAGGATCTGTTATATTAGCCAAGTTGTTAAGAAATTTGAGCAGTATTTGATAGGTTTTTCAAATTCAGATTTAACATTTGTTGTCAACTTTTGAAGGTGTTGAAAAATGTTCAACCATACTTATCTTCGTAACCATTAAAGGTAGAACAAAACTAAAAATTGCAACTTGTAGTAATTTTTACGTAGAATTTAATAATCTGAATCAAAGATTCATGACCAACTGAATTATCAGGTTTCTTTTTAATAGCAATTATAGTGAGCTATGACTTTATAATATTATTTTTTTCTGATTACATAGATATAAGGTTTGGTATGATAATCTATTTGAAAAATTTATTATGTTATATCTTGATAATTAAGTTGGCCATGAATTATTAATTGAGATTATAAAAATCTACGGAGAAAATACTACAAGGTGCCATTTAGAGTATTGTTCAATCTCTAATGGGAAGTTTTGTATAATTGAAAATTTCGGCAATTTTCATTTTCTTAAAATATCTTCAAAAGTTGACAACAAATGTTAATTAAATCTGAATTTGAAAATACTATCAAATACTCCTCAAATTTCTTAACAACTATATTAATTTAACTGATACTGTATCTTCAATACTTTTACAATTTGAATGTGAATGTAACAAATTGCATGATGGGGAGTTTCTCATATGCCACAATTATTTCCACATATAATTTAAAAAAATACCTCTGTCCGCGGAGTTTTCGTGAAGAAAATAAGATTTGCTTTACGAAATTTATCTTATTGATATTAATACATTATGCGTTAGAGTGTATAAATGTATAAAAAACGATAAATATATTTTGGTTTATGATAAAATAATTCTTTGTTATTGTATCCATATTAGTGTCTTGATCATAAAAGAAAATAAACTCTAAAATCATCAGAGTATTTCAGTTATACTTACAATGCGAGTAAAAAGCCCACATAAACTCGATAGAATTGCAATAACATCCCAAATAAAAACCCTGTGATGTAAACAGGGCACACTGCGATTCGTTGTTCTTTATTATGTTTACATTAAGGCTGGACGCCCGCTTCAAGCTGAGTTCGATTTGAAAGAGGCGTACCACTGTTTTCTTCGTGCAAATGTAATAAAAGACAAATGTTTAAGGGTCCGCGTGCTCTGTCTTATGCTGAGGAAAAAGATAGAGAAAAGAACTTGTCACCTAATCTAATCTGCCTGTAATTTATGGCTGCGTTGTGGTCTCAGATAATCGCCGGTTGGCCGACACGTTTGCAGTCGGGAAGCAACCCCCCCTAAATTAGACAATCTATATTTTCTCAAAAACACAAAAAAGGTGAAGCTGAATATGTAAAATCACCTGCCGGATTCAAATTTTGAGTTGGAAAATAAAATCGAAATCGCAAAAAGGTCGAAAAATCGTTTTTTTGTGTTAATTTTAAAATTTTCATTTTCTTCAATTTTTAATACTTATCTCGTGATATCTTAGCAATGCAGAGAGCTAGGGATCTGTTTTTTTTAAAAGTTATACCCTAAAGTATTTGGATGATACTAGTGTTTTCGATTTTTCTTTATGGTGTGTAAATTTTATAAAAAAAAAAAAAGTTTTAGTAGACGACCAATTTGTGTAACGTATATTTCAGCTATCGAGTAACTAATCTTATTTTTCAGAATTTACCCATATATATGTGAAACAAAATAAAGCCAACATTCCAAAATTATTTTTTGTGCAAGAAATAAATTTCTAGATCGTTCCAGAAGCAAATTATATTGCGAGTCAAATATAATAATTATAATCACTGCGCGCAAGCCGTATGAGTCCTAGCATGCGCTTCTAGCAGGTATACCGTTAGGGACGGGAAGAGATGATATTGCTTTTACTTTCTGATACGTAGTATAAGGAAGTATTGTGACGCTGAAAATGTTCGACCTCCAGATTTTTGTATTTTGCAAACAATGGCTCTCTGTGTCTGTGTGTGATCACGACAGCGATTTTTTTGTATTATCAAAAAACAGTTTTTTGCTAATATCTCGCAAATTATGCATTCTATACAGATGTATTAGTACAAAAGTATTTAGAGCTCGAATTGGAACAATATTTTAAATACAAAATTTCAAAATTCGGACCGGTTACACTTCTACTCACATGTTTATTAAGGTTATGAAAATATTTAAAATTTAATTTGGAGTAAATTACTTTTGTATAACTAATTCGAAATATACATACGTATAATATGGTCGTGTGGTGCCCACGGCCCAAATTTTATACTTATGCAAATATTCTTTTTGATTTGATGCTATTTCTTCTTTACGCAATGATTTACTTTACTTCTACTTTAAACAAATTATTTATTTTTTGTAATTATATTATTTTGCATAATAATAATAGTTTTTTGTTTGCATCGTAGAAGAGGCTTGTTTGTTTCCAGATTCACGTGGAGTATATATTTTTATAACTCACACCTTTGGTAATCGTCAATATAATAATGAGATGTGGCCACCACACGACTTTCTTGTACGTATGTGCATTCCGAAATGTGTATACAAAAGTTGTTACAAATAAATACATAAATTTTTTAAGTCTGTATAAGTAAGTGTTTCTTCTGGTCCGAATTTTGCAACATTTTTTATACAGATATTATCCTAAATACAACTAAAAATTATTTTATTCTCTTAATAAATCTCTATAGAATTCATAATTTGAGAAATATTTGCAAAAAACTGTTATTCGATAAAAGTAAAAGTATTATTTCCAGTCCAAATTTTAATTTTTTTTATATACAAAAATTATTCCATATACAGCTCTAAACAATTTTGGGTTCTTAATAAATCTGAATAGAATGCAAAATTTGCGAAATATTTCAAAAAACTGCTATTTGATGGTCCAAATATTAAAATTTGCCTTATACAAAAATTGTTCCAAATCTAGATCTAAATACTGTTGTACTTATAATAAATTTATATAGAATGCATAATTTGCGAGATATTCGCAAAAAATATTATTCAAAAAGAGTAAAAGTGTTACTTCAGGTTCGAATTTTGAAATTTTATATTAACAAAAATTGTTCCAATTCGGGCTCTAAATACCTTTGTATTCTAGATAAGTCTGTATAGAATGCTTAATTTGTAAGAAATTTGCAAAAAACTGATGTTCGCTAAGATAAAAAGACTTACTTCCGGTAGAAATTTCGAATTTTTTTTTTATAAAATTCAATTTTTGGAACTTTTGTATTCTTTAGAAATTTATCTAATCTTAGTAGTAGACGAGATATCAGTAAATTTTCTTTTTTTTTCTGAAGTAAACTTCCGGTCTGCCGATTTCACTGAAAATCTAATAAGTTCTCGAGAAAGAGATTATATTCATAAATATGAAGTTTAGTATTAATAAGTATAGCTGTTTGGACGGTATCGTGGACACAGACAGAGACAGACACACAGAGAGAGACATTTTTTAAAAACCACTTTTTTGGTATCAGGGGACCTCAAAACGTAGACATCTGCAAAAATCTCAAAGCCGAAAATTTTCGTCATCACTATAATTCCTTATACTACGTATAAGAAAGTAAAAAGCATATGTAAAAAAACATAGAATTATGTATGTTTATGTTTGTGTTGCATCACGACACTAAATGAAGTAGTAGTTTTGTTATTAGTGAACCAAATTTTAAAGTAATGTTTCATAAGTAAAAACATTCGAAAAGTAAAAATTAATTTTTAAACAAAATTATTTATTTTTCTTTTAATGCTAATAAAGGTAACATGTAATTAAAATAAAACACTTCTAGTTTTGGTTTTATGTTGTGCCAAAAGTTCTCGTCTTTTTCAATCTGAAAAAAGAAAACATTGTATAAAATAATATCCATACGGTCATACGGTGAATAAATGGCATACAATAAAGGACAGGTATGTTTTACCTTTTGGCAAATCATTCCCAGGGGAGTCCACACGACGAAATAGCAGAGTCTTCTCCCTGTTATTGCTAGCTGACCCTGAATCTGATAAAAGTAGTCGTGAGTCTTTCTTAATTTTAGATTATTTTCCTCCAGCAATAAATACGGCACAAGTTTCTTTTCCGCTGCCTCTTTTGGAGAAAGTTTCAATTTAGCTATTTTGTGAGGACATTTTATTTCAACTATGGCGTCTGCGCCAACTAGGCCGTCAGGACTAGCTCCCAGATAAGGAGTTTCGGCAGACACAAAGAGTCCGCAATTTTGAACTTCGAGTCCATATTCTTCTGAGAACTGCTTCTTTGCCAGCTCCTCGTGATCTTGGCCCCAACTTGTTGCCACACTGCCGATAAAATTTGAATAAATTAATCTTTGTGCTACTTTTTTAGCGTCTGTTGTCTGTCGTCTCTTGCACACCGTGCCGAAATTTGATGCTGTTAGCCGTAAACTTCGTTCTCTTTTCCATATTCCGTTGCTACTTTGGCCAATAGTTTGTTTCTGTAAAAGTACAAAATCTTCCCGAGTCCTATTCAAATATTTAATTAGTGACGATTTCTTTTCCTCTAGTATTGCAGCCGGAATTATGTCTTCAACCAATCCGTAGTCTTCGTCGGCTTCTGCTCTTGTTCGTTTTCTCCTTCGACCAGAAAATAGCTGTACTCGGTTCTTCAAGTAGAGTCTTCTTCTCCGCAATTTTGATATGTACAATTTACTGTGTTTGCCAGGGCTCCTCTGTACCAGTTTTTTGTGAATAAGTCGATGATATTCTTCCCTCCGATTGTAGGAAATGCATGCAGCATGACACCTCACTTCGTAACTGTTCTTCAAAGCAAAGTTGACCCTTTTACCGCCAACAAATTTCGCCACCACGGAGTTATAGCTCTCCGCCGCATTGTTATTCATGTTTAAAATTAAACTATGTGCATTATGAGTTAAACGGTTACAGCACGCGATAATATCATCAAATAATCCACATTCTACGAAATTGGGACATTCATTGACTTCGTTTTGTTTGGATCCATTGCAAAAATAGGGTTCACAATCGGAATGTTCTCCAAACATATGCTTAGGACAATTTATAATGTCCTTCTTGAGAGCAGATAGTTGGTCTGTCAACGTTATTTCTTGCTTTCGTCGGTACGTTACAGCAGCATTGATCCCTTTTCTGAGTCTTTCAATATTTGCTTTTAGTAAGGTTCTTAGTCGTGGGCTTACTTTTTTTAACTTGGAGCTGACATTTTTGGTTGTTAGCTCTCGGAGTTTTGTACAGAAATTCCGCAAGAGATGATTTTTACATTCCACTTTTTCTATCAAAATTTCATTGCCATACGGTTTTTCTGTACACAACTTCTTGTATACACTGCTGTCGCCATCCCCTACAAGTCGGGTGTACTTTAAACCGTGCATTTCCATACTTCTTTTGAATCCCTCTGATATAATATGGGATTCCATAGCGGTAGACGTCCCCGACCAATTTTTGTAGCATCTGTGTTCGCTAACTGCAATATTTTTAGCTTTACTTCGTTCGCATATTGGGCAGTACTTGTTCCTAACGGCAACGAATAACAATTTGCCTGTTTTAACACCAACAATGCAGGCTACTCCAGAGGAGGCATCATACTTCGTCTTGTACGACCGTTTCGACCATGCTCCATCAGCAATAACGCTGATAAGAGGACAACCGTCCTTGTCGACATCCCCAATTTCCCGAGCTATGCGTCCTTCTTCGACGCCTGCTTCCTCCATGGCTTCCCATGATGTTGCCAAAATTGTCTCTGAGACTTTTGCGAAATGTTTGTCAAACTGCCTCCTAGACAGATGAGGCATATTCATCGTACTGACAATTTGCGTAGTTTGGGCGTAACACAATCCTGTCGATATGGTGGCCAAAACTAATGCCGAATTAACATTTAGTTTGTCACCTGGCGCTTCAGTTCTTACACTCTTTTCCGTTTGACACATTCGACACTTTAGTTTTATGGAACATATGAGACCATCGTATGATTCTGAACACATGTCCATATGGTCCAAATTACAGGTGTAAGGAGAATGATCATTTGCTTTCTGCATGTCAGTAAAAAAATCCTGAATATCCACGATTCGTCGGCCATTTATCTGATGGTCAATGTTTTTGGTTAGATGAGTGTCAGATGTGACGATCTCAACAGAATCGCCTAGGTGACTGCAAATTTTTAAAATTTGTAATAAACAATTTCTGTTTAACATTACGACATTACCTTGAGCAATTCTTTAATTCAGTGGAAGTGGATGGTGTGGGAGTCACTAATTCGACCCTCAGTGGACTAGAGTCAGACCTGTGCGAAATGAAAATATAACTAAGTTTCTATAACGCCTACAGTATAATATGTTATATCTAGAGTTCGGATTTTTATGCACAGGAAATGCATCAAACTGCACATAAATATGTCACGTCATATAATTTTCTAAGTTCTACTTGGAACCTCAGTAATAATGTTCGCAGTTTTCTACAATTGAAATGGACTGTAATAAAGACATTTAATAATTGCCATTTGGTAATTATCCGAATAGTTAGTTAAAATGAAATTGTTAAAAATGTATATAGGAAAAAAACAAATTTCGCTTCCGGCTTAAATCATATGCCAGAAAAAACTAATAAAATAATTAATGAAAATATTCTCTTTATGCACCAAAACTAAAAATATGCACTAATGCTTTTTTATGCAAAATATGTTATTTTTTTATGCCACTAATCTCATTAATTCGGTGTAACATGGATATATTCTAAATATTTGGTTGATACTCGTAATAATTTAGAGAGCGGAATCGACCGAGCGGAGCCACAACCGTGAAAAGAAATAATGTAAACAATTGCGTGTTGTTTACATTATATCTGAATAGCACTAATTCATAGGGCGAACTGTAACATCTGTTTACTCCAGAGAATCAGAGAAAAAACTGCCATAAAATAAGGAATTTTATGAATAAAATCCTTTCTTCATCGGCGTAGGTACAAGGGTGACGAATTTTTAAAACTTATTATATTTACCTTATATTTCGCAATATAATATGTATGTTTCAATAACATACGCGTACATTTTTAGTTATCATTTATTTAGATCTAGAACGTTGTTTATGTTACTTTTTCTGAAATAAAAATTAATTGTCAGTGATTCCGAAATTTATTGCAAAGTCTGTAAAATATCGTCACTTAGCTTTGCTAAAACATACACAGAAATAGTTGTCATGCAGACAATTTCGATAGTTTACAAAATTTCGTTACATGTTTAAATGACGATGCTCGAAGTATTTCTGAGTGCAAGGAACTAACACAAATCCCAAATTTAAAAAATCAGTTGTTATTCCTTCAGGAACACTTTGCAAATTTGCCTAAACTAATGACATATTTTGAAAATCGAATCTCAAATTAAAAAATTAGATGTTAGCAAGATATTCGAAAAGAGTGTTACTTCCGGTCCGAATTTTGACATTTCATATATTCAAAAAATATTGCAAATCTAGCACTAAATACTTTTGTATTCTTGATAAATACATATAGAATGCATAATTTACGACATATTCGCAAAAAATCGCTATTCGATAAGAGTAAAAGTGGTAATTCCGGTCTGAATTTGGAAATTGTTTTTATGCAAAAGATATTGAAAATTACGTTTTAAATACTTTTATACCCGTAACGTACCTGTCTAAAAAGCATGACATGCGAAATATTCGCAAAAAAATTATTTTCGATAGGAGTAAAAGACCTACTTCCGGTAGCAGCTTCCAAAAACTTTTGAAATAAAATTGTTCTCAATTTTAATTTCAAGTACATATGAATTCTTTATAAATTTGTTTAAATTTAGTAGTTGACGAAATATTGGCAAAATTTAATTTTTTCACTTAAGTAAACTGCTACTAGTTTTTCAGTAAAATCAGTAGACCGATTTTACTGAAAAACTACTCAGATCTCAAGAGGGAGATTAGACACGTAAATACAAAATTTGGAATTGATATCTACAGCGGTTATCGTGGTCACATAGAGACACACAGACATTTTTTAAAAACCACTTTTTCGGTATCAGGGGACTTCAAAACGTGGACATCTACAAAAATCTCGAAGTCGAAAACTTCACATTACTTCCTTATACTACGTATAAGATAGTAAAAATGGATTAACCACATTAGATGTGGCTATTAATAATTCCAAGTGACTTAGACGCACTTTTTAATAGAAATCCAGGTTTAATAACATTGCGGCAATTGTGTATGCTAAATACGCTGAAATAAAAAAAATATTTCCATTACGTAAATATAACCAGTTGCGATGTAGAAAAGACGTTTTCTATCTACAAGGATGTACTTAATTCAAAGAGAACAAGTCTTACAGAAGAGAAAATGAACAAATAGTAGGGTATTTTGTATTTTATAATCACCAGCCACTTGTTATTCAATTATATAAATAAAATTAAAACCTCTTTAAAAATACAACATTTCAATAGCGCGCCCATGGGTGATGAGTCATGACTCGCTCGATTCCGCTTTCTAAGTAATAATAAAACAGATGTTTTTTTTACATAAAATCCGAACCTTATTAGTCGTGTTTGTGATCACGTTTGTACCTATTATAAATAACTATTATTATTGCTCTACGATGTTCTTTATTTCTCATCAATGATTCTGTACATACCTGGGAATTTTACATCTTTGGGCATCTGTGGTCGGTGGTTCATCAGGTGCAGAACTAGATTTTGAACGTATCCTGAAAAAATAAATTATTTGTTACGACAGATAGATACTACATAATTATTCACTATAGCTCTGAAATTCTATAGCGTATTCTCACAATATGGATCATTATTAGATACAATTTTAATAAACGCTAGCCTTTTGTGTTGCAATCAGACAAAATTTCATCTGCAACAGCATAAAAAATAAACTTTGCTTTTCTTTAAAAATATGCAAATTTATAATTTTAATTTTAGAAACTGGCTATTGATTGGTAAATAAAGGAGTAGCTAGCGATTTTGATCCAATTGCCTTCCTATCACACATGTCGGTAACTTACCTTTTCATCTTCAGGCGAACACTTCTTTTTTTATAACACTTTTTCCTCTGTTTCGTTATGTTATCACTCATAGTAATTGTTTATGTTCACACCCACTCACACTGTATATGTACACTATATTCATACACCGATCTCAGAAGTATTTTACAAACTGCGTGGAAACTGCCCGAAATGGTAGGCGGAGCTACCTCTCGACACAATGTGCGAGCGTACCACATACTCTATTTAATTTCAGTGAATTTCGCCCAAATTTCAAAATTTTGTTTTCCGTTTCGTGACCTTATTTTTAAAAATTAAGAAAAAATAAAATTTATGTATTGCTGTTGAGTGTTACATAATTTTAAATAAAGGCTTGTTTTTTGAAATTTCTTACATTTTTATTTTTATTTAGGGCCCTTTGGACAATTTCGAAGAAATTACGATTTATCCACCGAAAGGCATTGTTTTCTTAAATTAGCGTGTAAATTCGGTAAGGTTTTCATGAAAAATACGATTAGGAAATGGGAAAAACGATTTCGAGGCCGGGCGTACAGCCTTAAGTGTATTTTTATGAATGTGTAGAATCCGATCCAAACCTGATGGGACTTGAGATGCGCGAGACGTGGTTTAAACTCTGTACTATCCGTGCTAAAAATATCGACACCAAAACGATCGTCGTGTATATTTCCCGCTACTTTTGAATACAAACATCATGGAATAAAATCTGCAATCTACAAGTTTTATTATTATTATATACATGGCAAAAGCAAATGAAAAATTAAACCTCAACACTAGATAAATAAATTGAAAATAAAAATAAAGATTAAATTAAATTAAAAAACCAGACTTTTATAAAATTTTAATAATCGTTTTTATCTGACGAATAGTCAAATACAGAATCAGTATTATTGTCGCAATGTACATTATTACTCCACTCTTTTGTTTTATTATTAACAACCACATGGCAAAAACAAATGAAAAATAAACCTCAACACTAGATAAATAAATTTAAAATAAAAATAAAGATTAATTTAAATTAAGAAACTAGACTTTTATAAAATTTTAATAACCGTTTTCATCTGACGAAAAGTCAAATACAGAATCAGTTTCATTGTCACAATGTACATTAATAATAAATTCTTTGTGGAAATCAATGGAATGTTCTTTAACAATATAATCTTTAATTTTCTTAACATGGACACAAATATTACTCCACTCTTTTGTGTTTTATTATTAATAAAAAAAACTGATTTTATAATGTATATAAATGATGTAAATGTATCGGAGCAGAGTACGAAGCAAAGACTAAACGACAAATGATCAAAGAGTAGACTAATGTTTTCATGCCCGACTGTGTACAGCGCTCCCCATAGATATCTCTCTCATTTTATACTGCTTGCTCACTCTAACACCGAAAATCGTTTTCTACGCAGGTACCATCAGGTTTGGATCGGACTCTATATACCTATTCATCCATATATTTTACGTCAAAATTCTGTTGCTGGAAAGATTGACTAATCATTCATAATGAAGTTATAGCTCGACCTACAAATATTAAACAAAATTTATACTTTAGATTGGCAACCTTTTTGTTAAGATGATCACAACAAACGGAAATTTACATTTATCTATACAATAATTAATTATTTTAGTATATCAATGTCAACTGCTTTACCTAAGGTCCATCTTTTAAATGTAAGCATTGCTTGTTTTAACATTAGCAGCTTTCACTATAATATAGACTATGACTTCTGCCTAATTAACTAATTAACTACATAATCCAAAACTCTAAACGCAAAATTAAGATTCTAATTTAAAATGACCATACACGGGTTTCCAAAATATTGAAGAAGAAATTACTCCCTAAGAAAAACAAAACAAAATTTAAAATGCAATTACTTTTGATTTTAAAATACACAAAAATTGCAAAATATTCAAATTTCATATGTACAGGAGCTATTCAAAGTTATAACTCGACTACAATTCAGTTCATTAGAGATCGTGCATTTCGAAAGAAGAGGCGCGATTGAATAATAAAAAATGTTACACGGTGAGCATAAATGTTGTGATTCCAGGCAGTGATGGAGATGTACATTACTTTCTTTAGAAATGACCGGTGTGAGTTTAAAAACGCTGCGCGTATCTGTCGATAGTCACATTCTAATTGTATGGATGTCTGGACTTGAAAACATACTAAATAAATATCTCCACAGAATATTTATATTTGTTTGAATGCTGCTCATTGTATAATTTCTTATTTACATTCCTTTTCTCCACTTCCATATTATTTCTTAAAATATATTCTGGATTATAAAACGAACTAGTTTATCTTCCAAAAATAATTTAAATAACAAGGTGACTATGATTTACTAAATTTATTTCTATTTGCTTAGTTCAACAGATAATATACCCAAATGCTTTTGAAAAATATCTTTAGTTTTATTATTATAACTCATACCTTATTTTTCAATTAATTCAAATAAAAAAAATGAGGTGTGGCCACCACACGACTTTCTTATACGTATGAGCGTTTCAAATCATACAATTTTAAAAATTATTTTATACAAAAATTATTCGAAATCCTATTCTAAGTACTTCCAGTCTCTTAGTAAATCTCTACAGGATACATACTCTGTGAGATATTTGCAAAAAAATGCTACTCGCTAAGAGTAAAAGTATTATTTCCGGTCCGAATTTTGAATTTTCATCTATACAAAAACTATTTCAAATCCAACTCTAAATACTTTTATACTCTTGATAAATATATATAGAATGCATAATTTACGAAATATTTGCAAAAATCGCTATTCGATAAGAGTAAAAGTGTTACTTCCGGTCCGAATTTTAAAATTTTTCCTATACAAAAGGTATTGAAAATTAAGTTCTAAATACTTTTATACTCGGAACGCACCTGTCTAAAAAGCATGACTTGCGAAATATTCGCAAAAAACTGATTTTCGATACGAGTAAAAGACCTACTTCCGGTAGGAATTTCGAAAAACTTTTTTAATAAAATTCTTCTTAAATTTAATTATGAGTACATATGAATTCTTTACAAATTTGTTTAAACTTAGTAGTTGACGAATAATTGGCAAAATTCGATTTTTTCACTGAAACTACTACTTCCGGTCTGCCGATTTTACTGAAAATCTAATCAAATCTCAAGAGGGAGATTAAATTGAAATTTTCATCATCACAATACTTCCTT
Source organism: Amphimallon solstitiale (assembly GCA_963170755.1). Classification (NCBI taxonomy): domain Eukaryota; kingdom Metazoa; phylum Arthropoda; class Insecta; order Coleoptera; family Scarabaeidae; genus Amphimallon; species Amphimallon solstitiale. Next base: position 37,882,538 of record OY720680.1, read on the forward strand.
ATATTACGTATAAAAAAATAAAAATAATGAGTTTAACACCTTGTCTTGTGGGTTATTAATGAAAGCAATATTTGCATTTATACTTTCTTATACGTAGTAAGGAATTATGATGCAGATGTCCACGTTTTAAGGTCGCCTGATACCGAAAAAGTGATTTTTGGCAAACGTCTCTCTCGCCCCCCCCTCTCTCTCTCTCTTGGTGCGCATGCGCTAAGTATCCATAACTTTCGGTTTGTAAAAGATCAGCAAACCGCTCGGACTATGTTTTGACAGTTCTCAAACTAGATCATGTTATGTTGGAACAGATTGCAATTGATCCCGGATTTGTCAGTTCGCGTTGTTGGAACAGTGATTATTCACTGCGCTTGCTCCGTACAATCACGGATTTATTCAAACGTATGTTGGAACAAACCTGTTCAAAAAATAATACATATATACATATAAGGTCTCATACTTGAACTTCTGTGTTCAATTTCTCACAAACTCTCAAAACGAAAAGTTTTAATTCAAAATAAAATTAACGTAGACGGGAGAGGACATTTAATAAAATTGTGAAAATGTGCGGTCACGTCACAATTTTTTAAATGGATTGTTACATTGTAATATGATGAATATCCATATCCATAGTATCATCGCAAATTTTTTCTGCAAATGATTAGCCGAAATAAATAGTTCTTTTAAAGTATGATATTCGTTAAAGAAATCGCTGCAATCGTAAATATTATATCGTGAAATTAATAATCATACATCTTTTATCGAAAATTTAGAAGTAAGAATACCTTAGACAAAATTTGATTAATTAAAATTAAAGTCTGGTATAGTTGGAACTATGCAATTAATGGGTAACATGTAATAATATTTTATTAGGATTGTAATATTAATTTCTCTAACCTTTACCAGAAAAAATTAAAACAAAAATTGTAGCAGATATCAAGTTTTTAATAATTAATATATAATAGTAATTAATTAATAAAGAAATTAAAGAAAATGGTTATGTGATTTTGGTCTTATAGTTTGTTTCCTTTTCGCAATATAAAAACCTTAGTACGACATATAAAATCCATTATCGTCCATATACTCTTGCATTCTTCATTACATAGAATTTATTAAAGTTTCACATAAGTTTCTTCCTCTGAAATGCTCCCATACAGATTGTGCATAGCACTCCACATATTTTCAATGGGATTAGGATATGGAGATTTTGCCGCCCAATCAAATACTTCTACGTTATTTTCGTTAAATGAATAAAAAAAATAAAAGAAAGTAAGAGTGTTACTTCCGGTCCGAATTTTGATTTTTCCTTTATATAAAAATTATTCCAAATGTGGCTCAAACAATTTTGTGTTCTTAATAAATCTGACTAGAATGCAAAATTTGTGAGATTTTCCATAAAACCGCTATTTGATGAGAGTAGAAGCATTACTTCCGGTCCAAATTTTAAAATTTATTTTATAGAAAAATTGTTCCAAATGTAGCTCTCATTATTTTTGCACTTATAATACATGTAGGTATATAGAATGTATAAAAAAAACTGCTATTCGATAAGAGTTGTCTTACGTCCGGTCCGAATTTTCAAATTTCTTTTATACAAAGTTGTTCCAATTCGGGCTCTAAATATTTTTGTATTCTAGATAAATCTGTAAAGAATCAATAATTTGTAAGATATTTGCTAAAAACCGGTTTTTGCTAAGATATTAAGGCCTACTTCCGGTAGAAATTTCAAAAAAAGTCTTTCTAAAATTCACATCTTAGTACTTTTGTATTCTTTAGAAATTTCTCTAAACTTAGTAGTTGACGACGAATTAGTAAATTTTGATTTTGTTAGTGAAGTAAACTCATTCAAAATATCAGTGTTGATCGGGAAAAATATAATTTTTAATAATTCTAAACATTCCCTTATTAGAGAATATAACAATTTTTACTTTTTACAAGAAAAACATGGATTGTTATAATACCAAATTGTTTAAGTAATATTTTAGTTTTCAGTTAAACGTTGTTATTTTATATAAAAAGCTTCAACATCTAAAATAAATACAAAGCACTCCCAGAAAGAATAGTAGCAAGTCCAAAATTCCATAAAACCAAGATTTGAATGAAAAACAGTGGATCTCCCTGTAGAAATTAAAATAAAAGGCTATTATCAAAAAGCCAGAAAGATATTTAGGAACATAAAAACGGTTTTTTCTAATAAAGTACCTAGCATGAACGTTAACAGACAATAAATTATTATAAATAAACACAAATATTTCAAAGATATTGGCTTATAGTATATGGCCGATGTAGTTTCTTTTACAAAGCAATTTAATACATAACGTAATACAATCTTTTTCTTTTAATTGTATTTAACATTTAATTATATATAATTTTAAAAGCAAGGCATTCAAAATATGTGTTTCATTCGTTACTATATATGACATGTATATTTCGTGCAGATAAATTATTTAAAAACTTGAGAAAATATAAACCACACTCATATTAAGTACAATGGCTTATTCATGCTATATAAGATTTACGACGCATGTTTTTTGCTTGTCCCGTTCTTAACTCGAACATTAGAATGTTACTATCGTAGAACTTGGGGATCTATTTTCAATTTACACCGGCCATTTCAAAAGAAAGCAATTGTACATACAAGGAAAAGGGATATAAAATTGTACACTGAAAGCGAAGAACTGAAATGAATGAGGTGTCTATTAACACTTCACACAAAGAAAATAAAGCTCCCATAATCACTCGACATATACTCGACTTTATACGAACTAAATACTAGGTGTGATGTAGGTTATACATAATTTGTCTCGTGTTCTGATCCTTTTGATATCTAGCAATTAATACTACGGCATAATGATGCCATATGTACCTATACAATAAATGAAGAATACATTATGTTCAAGTCTATTTTCTCTCTCTCTCTCTTTTACATCCTGAAAATCAACTAATATTTTATTTGATCGTATTGAAAATTTCAAAGCTATTCTTGTATTTAGTAGAGAACCGGGGGCGTTTGTCTCAGCGAAGCAATTTCGGCGTTAATTGGACGCTGTACTCCTAAAAACACATAAGCCCTCAAAAACTACAGCTTATAGCGAACGTGTCTTGACAGATTTACACATTATACTATTAGGATTTCACCAAAGGAATTATGACTAATGAATTTAACAGCCCATTTATTTTTTTCTTTTTCATTATACCAACGTCTATACAGTTATTTCAGGGTACATTTTGTTATAAGTAATTTTCTTCATTTAATAATCAGTTTTTGCAGCTTTTATCAAACTAATATTATGACGTCAGCTACCCCTACTTTTATTTTACTACTACAAGTGATGATGAAATCATTTGATGTTATTAACGCAATCACTTCAAAATCTATTGATGTGGACAACATTAATTAATATAACATTTCTGAAATTATGCTGTCCTTCAATTATTCCTATATTGAGTCATACTTATAACTTTTGTTTGCTTAATAATGTGTTTCCTGTTTGTTGGAAGACTGGTAGAGTACTTCCATTACCAAAAAAAAAGTAGCCCACAACAACTAAATGACCTTAGACCAATTAGTATCCTGCCTACACTTTCTAAAATATTTGCAAAAATAATTCTTAAACAGATTAAGGTCCATTTAAATCAATTTAACTTTTTTCCCGAATATCGGTCAGAATTTAATACAATAGATGATATTTTGCATGCATCTGATGATAGTAAAATCACGTGTCTGATTTTACTTGACTACTCCAATGTTTTCGATACCATAAGTCATAAGTTTTGCATGCAATTTTGCATTTTATTGGTTTTGGTGAAAATGTATCTGCATTGATTCTCGACTATGTAAGTAATAGATGACAGATGGTTGTTTTAAATAGTTTGGATTCAGATTCGATCGAGATCACTGCAGGTGTTCTGCGAGGGTATATTGGGTCTATTATTTTTTATAATATACACATGCAATTTGTACAAAGCACTGATTGACTCATCTCATCAATTATTTGCTGATGACACACAAGTATACTTTTCTTTTCTGCTAGATGATACATACACAGCTGCTATAAAAATAAATGAGCATCTGGCGAACTTAGTTGCGTATTCTGATGGTCATAATTTAAGACTAAATCCTATTATTAAATCTAAAGCTATTTTGTTCGGCAAAACAAAAATGCTCAACGCTGTAAAACCTTTACTAAACATTAATATTGTTAACTTTCATCTTGAGATACTGATGTCATTCGTGACCTTGGTGTGTTGATTGATACCGGTTTGCGTTTTACAGAACACGTTGCTCTTTGCGTTAGACGTAGCTATGGAAACTTAATATTACTTTATATCAATTATCATATCTTGAATAAAACCACAAAAATTTTGTCGAGCAACTCACTGGTTTTATCGCATTTAAATTTTTGAGATGTTGTTTATGGAACTTGTATAGACAAAGCAACATGTTACCGAATTCAAAAGTTAGAGAATAGTTGTATAAGATTTATTTATAAATTACGCAAAAGCGTGTTCCATCCAAGCAAAATGTTCTGCATTGGTTGAATAAGGACAACAGACGAAGTCTGCATAGATACTGCTTTTACTACAACATTCTTACGCAGAGGACTCTGGCCATATTTAACATATAGAATTACATTCAGATCTGATGTTCATAATGTGAATGTTCGCCACCAACATTTCACTAAATTGCATAAATCGAAGTTGTTCGAGAGATCTTTTTCTTATAACTAGGGCGCGGGCACGAAAAACTGATGACTCATCACCCATGGGCGCACTATTGAAATGTTATATTTTTAAAGAGGTTTTGATTTTATTTATATAATTAGATAACAAGTGGCTGGTGATCTATAAAATACAAAATACCTTATTATTTGTTCATTTTCTCATCTGTAAGACCTGTTTTCTTTGAATTAAGTACATCCTTGTAGATAGAAAACGTCCTTTCTACATCGCATCTGGTTATACGTGCGTACTGGAAATATTCCTTTATTTCAGCGTATTTAGCAATTAGATTTTGTGTCATTGTCCCCATACACAATTGCCGCAATGTTATTAAATCTGGATTTCTATTAAAACCTGCGTGTAACTTTTGCCAAGGGCCACATCCGACGTCACTTGGAATAGTTTTGAAATTATTACTAGCCACATTTAATGTGGTTAATCCGTCTTTCAATTTGAGATGTCGGTTTTCAAGATAAGTGATTAGTTTAGGCAAATTTCCAAAGTGTTCCTGAAGCAATAACAACTGATGTTTTAACTTTAAAACATGCAACGAAATTTTGTAAACTATCGAGATTTTCTGCATAAAAACTAGTAGCTTCCAACCAAGTCCCCCATCTAGTTATTACTGGTAACGGAGGCATTGACAAAAATGGAAGTTTTTCCCTGTAAAGAGCTCCTCTCGATGGTGCTTTTCTGAAAACTTTTTTAAAAGCGGATACAAGTCTATCAATATCCGGATACCTGTCTCTGATATATTCACAGATTCTGTGGAGAGTATGTGCTACATAAGTAATATGCAGCAGATAAGGATATGTTTCCTTTAATAGTCTGTCTGTTTTTAACATATATGCGGCACTGTCACTAACAAATAAAAGTATTTTTGCCCTGGAGCTGTCCGAATGAAGCATTTTGTGCAAATTCTCGTCAATAGTTATAGCAACTGTTTCCGCATCAACTGTATTTATAAATTTAGATGCTATTACATATGCTTTATATGGAATAGTTGGATGTAGTACATCAGCTACAACATTTACCACACAGCGTCCTAATATATCGACAGTTTCGTCGACATTTATCCATAGGTACTGATTTGAAAGATGTCTTCTAATGCCTTCTACTGTTGTCGTGAAGCACATAGAAACATAATATTTGCGTAATGTGGATTTATCAGGAACATTTCGACCAGTATAATTGAGGAGCAACCATGCAAAACGTGTTAAATCCACTTTAGCATATTTCGAGATAAATGCAAAAATGTTGTCACATAAAATCTGTGTAAGATAACTGGATTTTTATTAACCTATATCAATGAGGTATCTTCTTAGAGTTCATAAGTTAAAATTTGCAACGCTACATATTTTGCTTTTAAGATTACTAAGGAAAACATTTTGGATTCAACACGTTTTGATTGACTGAAGCGGATTTAATACGATTTGCTTGATTAGTCTTCGATTTAGATCAGTTTGCTTGAACATTATTTATTAGTATAGTATTGATACATATAACTATCAATTATTAACTTTATAACAAGTACAACTATTACAAAAAAAAAACACAAAAATTAACGTTAACTCTACACCAACAGAAAAAAAAACTAAAGCAAAATTATTTTGAATATTTAAAACAAATTTAAATATGGACCACAACATCATCTTCTAGACAATCACAGTGCTCTTCAGTTGCTTCATTTTCTTCCTCTTCTGTATCTTGCTGATTTTCTGTAGTTAGAATTTCTTTGTACCATTGTAGAGCTTCATCACTTTCCCAGTCTTCCCCAAATTGTTGTGAAAGTAAATATGACAACGATTTTTTTTTCTTTTCGGGAAATGGTCGGCCAAGGGAAACTTTATTTAGGTTTAGATTTTTATCACTTCTCCTCTTCTTTACTACGCTTTGTTCTACTTCCTCTAAACCATTATATCTAAAGTTTTTGTGACACTTAAGAACTACTGACGTATTTTTTTGACTATTGCTTATTTTTTTCTTTTGTAAGTATATGCGTTTATATTCTGATATACCAACAACTTTTTTCAGGTTTTGTTCCAAATTTTTAATATCAAAGATGTCCCAGTCTTTCCCTAACTCTTTAACAGTACCAAACTGTCGATATAGATCGGCGTACGCTTCTCTGCTTAAAACTGTAGGATTTTTTTTTAAACATTTCTCTACACGACCAAACACTCGGTCAGCCGGTAAGAAGCTGTGACCCCGAACTGGAAAGAAAATTCTAATTTCTGACAGATGCGTGGGGGCTTTCATTTTCAGCCAATAATATAAAGCATGAATTACGTGCGAATTGCGATTTTGACCGCCACATCCGTCACAGAATAACCTTAAAATTTCTATTTCTGCGAGGTCTATCGAATCCAAGTAATTGAGAAGAGCTGACCCAATTTGTTCAGAGCCACGACCAGCTTGGTCTTCTGTCCAAAGGTAGAAAGTGGGATTTTTTGACTTCATGTCTACACAACAAAAAGAGTATAAACTTATTTGATGGGAATAAAATGCGTCGTTCACTGGTGTTCTTGGTAATGGTTGAACCTGTTGCATATCAAAGCAAAAGGTAAAAGACTGTTGAGGTTCCTCTTTGGCTAATTCGTAAAATGCTGCTGCTCTTTTTTTATGAATTCTGAGTTCTGTCATTGCATTACGCTTTTCTTCATCATTTCTCACCTGCTTAATTTTGTGACGTAATCTGGTACACAGTGCACAGCAATCTGAAGCTGGGCTGGAAAAACCAATATTAAATTCATTTCGGAAAATTCTTGTGAACATTGATAAACTTGTTCTGAATTTATTCTCGTTTTCCAAGTTATACTTTTTGTGTAATTTTGCAATGTTGAGATCAGCTGATAGATAAATCCTTTTTGATTTGCTACGATTGTAATGGCTCTCTCTTCCTCGCAAATTGCCAAGAAATTCTCTAATTTTTCCTTTTTTTGCTTCCGACTTTTTAGAAACCTTGTCACCACCTCTGCGCTCTTTAGGCACTTTACCTTCATTAATTATGTTGGCAACATGACGAACACGTCTGTTTGATATTCCCAGAACAGTAACAAAAAATTGCAGACAAACCCGCACTGGATGTCTAAGATTTTTACTTTTAAAAAAATATGTGACGTTAAATAATCGATTTCGAGGCGTATTTTTTACTGGACGTTTTCTTTTTATAGCAGTAACTGACATTAAATGACAAAGTTTAATTTCTTGGTCGATTTTGCTTGAGGTTGAATAAAACCGTTTACGGATCGTTTCAATATCTGCCAGCGTGATTAAATTACATTTGTACGATTTTCCGTTATGACTACATGGTCTTACAAATTCTTTCACTTCAAAACTTCTACCAGAATATCTGACAAAAATAAAAAAACACGTAAAATTTTACGGTGAACAGTTAACCTAACCTAACCTTTTATCTGTAGCCAAACTCCGTTTAGTTGGACGCACACCTCGCACTCTAGTTCCTGAATTACAATCTTTCACCAAGCAGTCCATTGTTTTATTTGAATTAATAAAATTATAAACGAATAAGCGAACCTGCATGCACTTAACACAAAATCGAGAAAGCAGCAACATCCGTTTCAAAACTCAAACAAATTTGTGTTTAACAGCTCCTAGAATGCCATCTAACAGCCAGAGTTTTAAATTAATTGTAGAATAAAACAGAACACTGCTTGATTTACTAGAGGTGGATTTAATACGGTTTGCTTGAGTCTACTGACAAATTTGGATTTAATGCGTTTTGCTTGATTTGCTCATATTTGGCACGCTATTTGAGAAGGATATAAGACAGTTAGAGTGATTCTCAGGTTGCCAATGGATTTAACTCATCCCCAAAATATATAAAATCAAATAAAACCCAATTTGTGAAAAAGTGGATTTAATACGTTTTGCATGGTTGCTCCTCAATTGGAAGAAATATTTTGAAAGTGGGATCGTCAAGTTTTTTTAATGGGATATTAGCCGCCACTAAAACTTCACAGAGTTCTTCGTTAAAATTGTCAGCTTCCAACGGGTTCAATTTCTGTGTATGTTTTAGCGATGCTAAGTGACGTTGTACGTGGCCTTTTTGGATATTCTGTAACGATATTTTACAGACTACGCAATAAATTGCGGAATCACTGACAATGGAGGACATATAATCCAACTTGCCATTGTTTTACGATGCTATTCTCGATGTTCTTCCGTATCATAGTAATATAAACAATGTTCTAGATCTAAAAAATGATAACTAAAAATGTATACGTATGTTACTGAAAGTTAACAAAATCCAATACACACTTACGTCGATATAAATGGAAGAAGTAGATGCAATCAACCGGTATCAAACAGGGACTATTACAAAAATTACGAAGTACGTAATTAGCAGTCAAAACAATGAAAAAATGAAACTAACGTAAGTATGAATAGGTATACACATATATAACATTATTTATTTTACGAAATAAAAGGTAAATATAATAAATTTTAAAAACTCGTCAGCCTTCTAGCTACGCCGATGACGAAAGGATTTTACTTATAAATTCCTTTTTTGATGGGCATTTCATAAATACCAGATTTTTGATCTACCTCAATTTTATCTTTAGCGTTCCTTAAGAGTGATTTTAATGAATTGCCCGATTTAATTAAACGCGATTTAAAGATCCTGTTCTTTAAAAATGCTGTTCAAATTTCATGTGACTGAATGATACGGCAAAGAAACAAACTTATTACCAAAAGTTTTTTGAGGTAGCAAACATGTAGTATCCTGAATTTGTTTCTTAAATTTATGTCTCCTAAGTAAACTTAGTTACTATTTTTGAATCAAAACCATTGTACTTCGCGATCTTTTTAATTAAACTGAGTTCTTTTTCATATCTGTCTTTTGTAAGCGGAAAACTTAACAACCGATAGAAAAGAAAATTAAAAGAAGCCATCTTTTGCTGAAAACTATGATTTGAATCCGCTGTTATAAACTTGTTGACGTTGGTGTTTTTTTGGAAGATATCTATTTCTATATTATTATTATTCTTTATTACCGAAACATCTAAAAATGGTAGTTGATCATTGTTTTCCCTTTCGATTGTGACATTAATTGTAGTGAATTTCCAGTTTAATTCAAATAAAAAGTCATCCAAATCACACAAGTTTGTATTAAAAATCGCAAAAATATCGTCAACGTACCTAATACATTTAGGGAAATACTTAGAGTTTCTTTAAATTCGGTTTCAAAGTGACTCATGAAAAAATTCGCTATAAATAGAGACAAGCTGTTGCCCATTGCCGTTCCCTGTAACTGTTCGTAGAAATTGCCTTCAAACTGAAAGCAATTCTGGGACATGCAAAGAGTTGTCAACTTCAAGTATTCATCTTTTTAATTTTTGTAGAAAGGGATTTTTCCCTTTGCATTTTGTTTCAAATCAGTTAGCTATGTATGACATTTGTCAGTAATTTAGTTTCTAGATTAATTGTCTTACTTAAACTTACCATATTGAACTCCAGTAGAACAAGCACTCGGTCATTAATATCTTATAAAGACAAATCACTAATTTATAACTTGAAAAGGTCGTACGAAAGGTCTATATCATTAAAATAAGAATAGTGATTCATTAAAATAAAGGCTTATTTATAAACTTCCGATAAAAAGGTTCGCGACCAGATGTTATTTTTCAACCTTACATTTCCCATTTTACTATTGTCATACCATCGTTCACCTTGGCTGGCTGCAATATTTTTGGGGTAATGTAGAGGTGCGGCGACAATTTCGTTGATTGACGCGTTTTCTCCGAATTTTTTTTTAATAGCATTTGCAAATAAACACAATTACTTACAGAGCCAGTATTCATATTCGTGAACTCTTCTTCCTCCTAAATAAATGGTTGGCAACATTAATATTTCCGGGAAAGTAAAAAAAAAAGGCGCAAACAAAAATTGTTTTGCTTCCAGTCGCCCTGTCATTGAAAAATGTAAATACATTATTTTGATAAAAGATTTCCGGGAACACACGCGATTTAATGTTTTATTGTATATAGAAGGTAAGGTCATTTGTTTCATTCTTAGTATTAATGTAATTGCAAGTCTTTTGATTATTCAAAATTAGAATTAAAAGAACCCTTAAACCGTCTTTTGATATTGCGTGTGTGGAGGACATAATTAATGAAAAAGCTTTTAAGACTGCTTTCAAATTTTAACAAACAGTGATTATAACTACGAGGGTGGATCAAATATAAACAGACTTTTGCTAATAACTTTTTGTTGAACTGTAATTACAATAAATGAAAAATATTTTATTTTCTATATACATTCCTTCCTTCTGAATACATCGTCACCAGTGGCGTGGTAGAATCTACGAGTATGGTTCGGAAACTACGAACAGTGTTCAAAATGAAAGAATTCGTAATCTAAATTAATCACTCTGTCAAAGTAGGTTAATAATTAAATCTTGTTGAATTATTTTATGCCGTACAAATATCTACAAACAATGGAGAACTACTCATACACCTTAGGGAATGAAATAAGTAGGGGAGAGCGGGTCACAGTGGTCACTTTTTGCAATTTAATTTTTTATTTTGAAAGACCATAAAGTTTTCTCGAAACTTACACTACAAGTAAAATTGATACACATTTTGAAATATTACAAAATTTTGTTACCTAGGTATTATTAATACTGAACAAGAAGAACACGAATTTACATGATGTTGAAAACATGGCGCAGTGGCCACAGTGATGGATAGCAGTGGTCAGCACTTTAAAGTAAAACTTTGTAATTCTAATATTAATTTATAAATATAAAATTTTGAAAAAACTTAAAAAGACATTATGTTATAATTATTGAAATCGACATTAAATTGTTATGTACTTTGTGAAAAACTCTAACAATATCTTCTCTGGTTATTGCTGTTTCATTTTTGACATGTTTGACTGTCTTTTTAGTCGCAAACTTTACTAAAACAAACCTTTTAACTTCAACTTTTTGAGAATTGGTGTCGTCTTCAGACGGATCCAACTTCGTCGGAGTCTGTTAAATCTGACATATCACACTCACTTTCACTGGTACACTGATAAATAGTTTCCTTTTCTGCTGTGTCTTCTTTTTTTTTCATTTTTCTTTTGTTTTAAACTCTCCTTTCTTAGTTTTTCCGTATGTGCTCCTTTTATTTTGTTTATCACTGGCGAGTTTGTTAAAACTTCAGATTGTTTCTTTTTTCGTCCACTTTTCTTCGTAACATTTCCAGATATTTGAACTTTTGGGTATGGTCTCGTCACTTCCGGTGATAGAAAGGGAAAAGGTAGATCACTCTGTATTGGAGAAGGAGTTTGTTATTTACGAGCAATATGTTGTAGTGTGCTGGTTGATGGGAGGTCTTCGTTTGGAGGTGTCGTAGGTTGTGCAATGAACCTGTAACGTCCGCTCGATCTGTAAGCTCCGCTCTATTTGTAACTCCAAATATGGGACTCCCATCGATGACTGCTTTTCAAAAATTGTTAACGACTTGAAGAAACTGGCAGTATTCTGTATGAAAAAGGAGCCATGTTACTGCTGCCGTAGAAAACGCCGATGCACAAAAGGTTCTTTTGTTAGGGTCAGTATGCCGAATATGAGACCCCTGCCTAATATGAGACCCCAACCTACATGACGTAGAAAGTGCCGCCGCCTGGTGACTAGACCGTAAAACAATCGTTTATAGCATCATTGGTAATCAGTCAAACAGTCGAGTGTTTTTAAGTGCAAACAAAGGTACAGTGATTTTTCTTCGAATTTTGTGCTTGCCTACTTTTTTACATCAACAACTTTACCGGCTGTTTTCACTTTCAAGGTAAGACTTTGTTTAAAACGTAAGTATTAGATAGACAGCTATAAATGTGAAGTGTAAATATACTACTTTGTTTTTAAGTTAACTTAAATCCTAACCTAAAAAATTCGCTGGAGTATATAACAACGTGGTCGTGCCCAATATGAGACCCTGACCTAAGCCTAATATGAGATAGGGTCTCATATTAGGCATACTAGTTTTTATGTTCAATTTTATTTTTGACCTAGTTTTTATTTAGTAGGTAATTATTATTTATAGTTGTGAAATAGGGGTCTCATAATACGACCACTTTTTTTCAGACGCCAAAAATGTAACACTTATTTTTATAATTAATACAAGGTAACCTGCTTAGCGTTTTTTCGATTTTTGTCATTGCTATGTGTAGTAAAATATATGCATTAAAAGAATATCACGTTGACATTGTAATTTCTTACTTACCTAGTTATAAAACGATGAAAACCAAAAGGGGTCTCATATTCGGCATACTGACCCTATGCGTTCAAGAAAATCCTCATACAAGCGTGCGTAAACTGTCTAGAGACCTTGATGTTAGCAAAAACTTTATTAAGAGAAGCTTAAAGAATATTCTTTAATTTGTTATATGATAACTTATAATTACTGTGATGCTTCATGATATTGCGAAAGTTATAGAAGTTTTCAATAACGTAAATTTAAATATTTGCATTTTAATTTTAAAGTAATTTAAAATTCAGTCTAGGTATGACAATAAACAATTTTATGACACAGAGCGACTGCGATGTTTTAACTATTGTTAATTCATGAACTTCCAAACTTTTCATTTTATGTGCTTTAAAATTTCAATAAAAATTACTTATTTGTAAATTGGAAATATTAGAAGTATCTCTTTTCGATTAATTTTAGTTATGCTATGTGTAATTAAGTCAAGGCAACTCATACTTTTAAATCGTAATCGGGTTTATTCAGATATAATATCCTATAACTATTGCAATATGGCCCACAGGCACTAGAAAGTATATATTTTTAAATATAAATATACAGGCTGTTCCATTAATTTTTTTTTTAGAATTCTTCACTTTAGCGAATGGTATGTAATTCTAAAGAACATGGGTAGATATGTCGAAGTAAACATTAATTTCACTTACTGAAAAGATATCTCTACTAATTGAGCCCATAATAGCTATTTCATCATCAATCGTTACAACTTTTCAAATGTTATAAAAATTTTAACGAAAAATCTCCATATCTCAGAAACTGTTGAAAATCGACAAATACAAATCCATGTCAGTTTAATCAGCCCTTCAAGGGCTCTCATAAAATGTTAAAAAATGCATAGCATTCTATATAAAAAAAACATAAGTTTGTGTTAGTTCGTCGTTGTCGAATACTCCGTATAAATGAAAATATTTTTAAATTGTGGAGCTTATGATTATCTACAATCTTTGTATTAAAGATTATTCGCTATCTACATTATTACATACCAATAATGAAATTTACCGCTCCTCTGGAACAGCCTGTATATTGAGTTCTTAACAAAACTATTTTCGCAACTTTATTGTGCTTTTGCATAAATTTCCATACCCATTCGCTTTCAGAATTATTTAAATTCAATTTAAATACCATACTTCGTGATTGTATAACTCAGTGAAGTTAGATGATCATAATCCACTTTAGCCGTACATACGTCGTATGGGCATTAAAGTACCCAGATTCCAACAAGCAAGCAGCCGAACACAATCGAATCATTTACTGTAATCCGATGTAGTTAAGCCTCGCCAAAACGTAGGCGTTTGCGTAACATCAGGGGGAATCTATTATTAATTAGTAACCGCAATCATTAGTAATTCCAATCTACCGTAAAACTGGATGTTTAAGACATGTGTTGTAGATCGGGAAATTCGAGTTTCGTAAGCATCTGGGGGAATAAATGATTTCTGATGTTTAAAGCTAAATTTATTGTTATTGACTTAGTATTTAATATCATCTAAAACAATTAATATTAATTATACCGGGTGTCCCAGCGGAGCGGTAAAGTCCATTAGTGGTATCTAATAATGTAGATAGCGAATAAGAATTGTAGATAATCATAAGCTCTACAATTTAATAGTTATTTACGAACCAAGTGCGGGAAAACATATTTCGCGAATGAGTGGCCATTTTTAAAGCGCGAGCCGAAAGGCGAGGCAAATTACAGCCTCCTTATATTCCTTCATTATCCGATAAACAGTTGACTTTGCCAACTCTAAAATACATATTTATAATACATTGTTTTACTTAGTGTTCTGGAGATGTTTATTACCATTTCTGTTGTTCCCATTTTGGGAATTTGTAATGTTAATATTTTATACATATTTAAAACTGTTTTTCGTTATGTGCTAGATGTACTAATCGATCACGCCGTTTGGGTGGCGAGACTAACGCTTTGCTGGAACCTGGCAGATCACTCATGTTCATTTTGTACTTAAAAGTACAGATTTTATTTCATAACAGTTAAATGTAATATATCAAACCAAAAATGTAAGAGAGCAAAATCACAGGTTATAAACATAAAATGGCGGAATGGGCGTACTTATTTTTGCATATTAAACTTGCTTGCGAAAGAACCAATGAAATCTCAGGAAAAAATGTACCATTTTGGCGCGATATTTGAATCACTCCTTTTTATTCTGACGCAGGGTACACGGTAAAAAATTTTGAGTTAAATTGAACTCAAATTGGGTGTCCAGAGGAGTCCACACAATATTGAGTGAAAAATTAACACAATAATTTTGATTAAACCTTAATATATTCTTGAGTAAAAAATGACACACTGAATGAGTACAAACACTCATTACAAAAATCCACTATTAACACCAACAATAACTCAGATGTGAGTTTCTCTTAACGAAATATTGAGTTGAATAATAATAATAATAATAATAATAATAATATTAATAATAATATGCCGGTTCAGATGTGGATCCTTATATAATAATAAAACATCACTAAACATGTTTAACATTTTATATTAGATATAAAGGTTATAGAAAAATATTTTGTTTTTCTAAATAAATATAATGCATTTAACAAATAAATAAAAATAAATTCTCTTATTTTATTCTAACACATACTTTGGTGTAATATAAAGCTGTGAATCATTATAATTTTGATGTGTTTCGTAGGGTTCTTTATAAAACATTGTACGTAGGTCTAAAACATCCAAATTCCCTTCAGATTTGTTAACAGGATAACTGTTTAACTTTTTATTAAAACATGAAGATTTCCACTCTTGAGTTATAAAGAAAAAAACAGAATGTATTATAACAATGTCCAAGATTTCATGAAAGTAAAACATTTTTTTGTTAGGATGGTAATATTTATATAAAAAATAAAATGGCTGATACTTATATCCTTTTTTTACCCACTCTACATGTGTTACCATTTGGTCTAAACAAAATTCTTCAATGCAATTTAAAATGACATTTTTATATTTATAATTTTGTAAAATAATTTCATTTGCTGGCCCAAACTCAATATTAATGTCTAACAAAAAATCCTTAGAAAATGCCTGCTGATGCCTCCAAGCCAATGTTTTTGCTAAATTTTTAAATTTTTTTAATTTAATTGTTAAATTCTTAAAAAACGAATGTTTGCCCTCAAAACGCATTGACCACAAATTGATAATAGGTCCCATCAGTTTTAATGCTCTTGGATAGTGCACCATAAAATGATGTTTAGGAATTGAATTTACCTGAAACTGCTCTTTAAAGAGTATATGATGACGTTCTATTAATACTGTCAGTTGGTTAATCATTGAAGGCATTATTTTGGGGGCAAAAATTATGTTCATTATAGAGAGAAGTAGAAGTATTACTTTAAAAGACATATAGTTTCCTTCATCAATTAAATCACTAATGAGAAGAGGAAAAAATCTTATTAAAACCCATGTCTGCGCAGCTCTTTGTCCTATCAAGTGTCCGGACTTTTCTATATTGATATTACTAGGTTTGTCTGCCGAGTGAATAAGACCAAAATTAAAAGCGCGGATTCTATTATTAAGGTTTTCGATGGAAATTTTTCTTGAGTCTATCAGCTTTTGAACAAATAATTTTATTTCTAGCTGTGCGACACCTTCCAAAACATCATGCATTATGTCTACCGAAACACTATTGCATAATTTAAAATAAGTTAAATCGTTTAAAATACTTCTTCTTTTAATTCCAAAAACTATATTGTTACTGTCTTTAGCTTGATTACAGTGATTTTCATAAGTATCATTATTACGTAAAACACATTCGTTTTCATTGTAGATGTTTTGGATGTTTGACTTTTCCACTAAACAGATTCTGCAAAAATGTTTAGCACTGAACGATTCGACCATTCCGAACATTATATTTGCCCCTAAATTGTCATGACATAAGGCTACTAGAGTACCATAAACTTTTTCTGTTAGTAATGCTGTTTCAATGCCGACTGATTCTAAAATTTTAAGATCCTGAACCAAAGGTGCAAAAATTGTATTGAAGTTTATAGTTTTTAGATCCGCGCAGAATAAAAGAGCGCAGCAAGATGTATATTATGCAATAACGAATTCAGATAAGGGGGAAGATTTTGTAATGTAAAATATATTCCTCCAAGTTTGTGGATTCCTGTTTTGGAACCCAAAGGATTGACTGTTTCAAACTCGTCATAGTAAAGTTGAATTTTAAAAGTGTATTTATGATCAATAAAAAAGAAATGATTTTTTATGTACTCTCCATCATTTATATTTGTTAGGTTTGTAGAACATTCATGTTTTTTATCTAAAAAGCTTATGAATTTAGGACACGAAAGTAGTTTTTTTAATGTGTCAATAATCGGGACATACATCATTGTACTAGGTACTTTACGTTCCACATAGATTCTTTGTTTAGAGTCAAATACCTGTCCGATTCTGTCACCTATTATTATTTCTTTGGGTTGAATAATGTTATCTGACATTGCTTTATTTAATTTATATATTGTATTATATCGTTGTAAAGAATTGTGAACATAATCACTGACTTTGTTAAGACCGTACTGAACATCTACTGAATTTGGATATGTATTTGTGACAAATTGCTTTATATTTGTAAGTATTGCTTCGGTAAATTCGCAAGAGAATTCAAAGATTTGTTGCATATGTGTTTTAGGAATTGATAATGATGTTATCTGATTTACCAAAGTGGATACACTGTAATCCGTTTCTTCGTTAAATTCAAAAATTTCATTAGACTCTTGGTTAGGCAATGAATATGATGTTATATTTCCATCATCATCAGTGTCCGAAATTATTTCATTTGAACAATTGTAGTTATCTAAGCCTGATAGGGAACTTTCTTCTTTTGGTAGTATACAATTTGAATTTTCATGTTTTAATAAATGTTTTCGTAAACCACTGAATGTTCTAAAAGTTAAACTACAAGTCTGCACAGGACATGTAATACTCAAACAAGGATTATCAACTAATCCATGGAATTTTCGTAAATGTTTTATAATATCCCTACATTCAATAAATGCCTTACATGTGTCACAAATAGAAGACATTACAAAAAAAGCAGTATAATAAACGGTATATGGTAAAAAACTCATTCAAAAAATAACAACTTCTTAAAACTTTTAAATAACAAATAGGGAATGTTCAGTAAAGGTAACTATGTACGTAAATAATACAAATTATTTAAATTAATTTAGATCTGAGTTCTCTCATTTTTGGGGTGTAAGTCACGTCATCTTCGATTTTATAAAAAAATGATTGAACAAACTGCCAAAAGGAGGTCAGTGAGACAGCATATTTTACGTTAAAAACAAAATGGGTCATGAACAGTAAGTCAAATGCTTCCAGTGCTGTACATTCAGAAGACGTAGGAAGTAGTTTTCCATCTATACATACGTGGAAAGCACTTAATTCACTTTTATATTGTCCTTCCGCTATTAAGTAGGGTTGACGTGAACATCCGTCACTTTTTAATATATCGTGCATCGGTACATTGTTCTGAAAAATAAATTAAAAAATAAGTAGACGCTTCTTATTGCTATGGATATCTTACCTTTTTAAATACTATAAGATCCTTAATAGCGCTTGAACTGTTTTGCCGTCCTCCTTTACGACCCTGTGCCGTAGAAGGCAGCATTTGTTGGATGGCTAGTAAGGCACGAACATCGTCTTGATAAACTAAAATATTTTCACTGTAAACTACAAAGCGACACATACATATCTGCAGAATTACCATCAACATCATTTTCATCGTCAGGGAGTATGAAGTCAAGTTTTTTTTGCACAGTTTGTTCATAAATAATTAGAATTTTGTCAACTTCAGCAGGAAAGCATTCAGCCAAGGTTGCTTTGTTAGGGAACATTAACGAGAACTCCTGTTCAATCTGCAAAGAAAACAATTCGTACTGTAGACACTTTAAAAACTAGATATAAATTCATGATAAGTATTATACACAATTGTCCTATTTCACAAATTTTCAAAATCAACATTATAGTATAGTCCCCCTAATAATCAATCAATAAATAATTAATATTTTCAGCAGTTTTTAAATATATACGACCATTATTTTTTTTTTTAATAACATATTATTATAAAAACCTTACTAGTCCTGGGGTATCCAACAGTCGCGGAAATTCTTCAAATATTTTATCTACATTCTCCCTACGATACATAAAAGTCTGATGCATATTGCTGAGAATTATATCAATCCCAGTTTTGGGATCAGCCATTTTCATCGCAGCAATTGCTCTATCAATGTTTTCTGTACGTGGATGCTTAGAACATGATGGTTTTTCCTCGTTCAATTCTCGTTTACGTTTTTGGCCTTTCTGTTTTTTTTCAGGACTGTTTCTGACTACAGTTTTCAAACGCCAAGCCAGGAAACCATCATGTTTTTCTGGGTTGAAATAAGCTTCCTATATAACATAATAGCCATCAGCTGATATACCAACCGGATTTTATTCAGAAATTTACTTACGTAACCTTTAGGACTACAGGGATCTCTCAGTTTAGGAAACACTGAAATAATGGCTAGTGCAAATTCTTCTTTAACATGTGTCGGTATGCTGAACCCATATCTTTCTACCATTAAGTCGACCGTTAAATTTACCAAAATTTTCCTTTTCTGCGTTGTTAGGCACCCCAGTTTTTCATATTCTTCAAAAAGTCCGGTCTGTCGAACTTGCAATATGTTACGAAATTCCTACGTAGGTATAGGTATAATAATTTACATTTATTGTGAAAATTTATACATCATTCTATTGCTTTTACCTCTGGGGTTATATTTTCTCCTCGTTTGTAAATCTTTTTAGGTGTTGTTTCATCACTCTGTATGTATTCTTCTGGTAAAGGGTCACTTCAGCACAATGTTATATTATTGTTATTACTATTGTTTGTTACAGTGGATGCCGTGTCCGTATTTGCTGATGGAGTGTCGATGGGAGAAGTCATCACGCAAATAACACTGTCATTTATATCTTGATTTGGAAACTCAATATTGAGATATTTATTTGTTTTCAAATATTCTTCCATATAATCATTTTCGATTGTTATTTTGTTAACGTCCGTAAAACAAATGCTTCTGTCTAGCAACTCTGGATATTTCATCCGGGCTAAAATCAAACATCATATGTTTTTTTTTTCTTCTTAATAATTGCTGATAGCGTGCGAATTAAAATATAAATATCAGTGTTTAAAATTTTGTTTAAATCCCATAAAATTAACTCACGATGGTGTTACTTAACTCATGTGTGTGTGTTTATCTACTCACATTTGAGTAGATTTCTACTCACATTTGAGTAGATTTCTACTCACATTTGAGTAGAATTCTACTCACATTTGAGTAAATTTTTTCTTGCCGTCGCCATTTTTTCTCAACAGTTTATCTTATAAGTTTAAAAATAAGAATTACAAAAGTTTAAATATCTAAAGAGCGTAGGCAAGAAGAAACTCATATTATAAAATTTGTGCTTAAAAATTGCATAGTTTTTGCTACACCTTGACACACTACTTCAGACAAGTTATAATATAACATTAGGCAATTAAATAGCTACCGATAAATGAAAAATTACATTTAATAAAATGATCAATTATTGAGTAGGTAAATAACAATAATGTATATCTCAATAGAGAACAAAATCTGATTAAACAGGAAAACAAGTAAGAAGGTGCATGTTATACAGACTGGAAACCGGTATTGGTTTGTTTAAAATGATGTAATTAATTTTGGTTACCTACCGAGTGCAGTTAACTCCTCTACTGTGGCATTTTGTACTGCTGCCCACTTCTTCTGCCCTTTTAATTCAATTATGATGTAATTATTCATTTTTTTAACTGCTCATACATGTACACGCACTGGAAGATGTGATCAGTGATGCATACACCTAACAGGAACTAACCGGCAAGCGTGCAGAATGATCACTGCGCACGCGCTTCAATCTCAGAGCACAAATAAGTGTTCTTTTTGAGCGAATTTCGAGAATATACTAATTAATGAGTTTTTTAACGCAGAACTGTGGTTTAAAGTCTCAAAGATGAGTGAAAATTACTCATTATTTTACACCGTAGATAATAAAACCATGAAAAAAGCAATAGTGAGTAAAAAAGTGCGCTCATGCGAGAAAATAGTCTTCCCGCATTTGGTTCGTAAATAACTATAGTGTCATGCCTTCAACCTTCTATTTCATAAATTGACGATGTGTTATTGCATCAACACCGATTTTATACAACTGACGTTCCGAAAATTTTGAATAAAATCGCTTCTATTGAAGATTTTTCAAAACGGAAAAAACTGTAATTTGTAGGACATGTTGTGATATAACTATGCAAAATTCCAGCCTTTTACCATGAAAATATACGATTTGCTCAAGAGGGTCACCTTCATTTTATGCAAATTTTGCATTTTTAGGCACTTTGCCAAGCCTCGGTTTGGTTTCGTGAATACTATTTTGATACAGATCCTAGACTCGTACCAGCTTGCAGCGGTCATTAAAAAAAAATCAAGTAAATCGGCCCAGTACTTGCTGAGAAATATATGGGTAGACAGCCGCTCTAATGTTAAATGAGGGTGTCAAGTATATTAGTTAGTTAGGATTATTATCTGATAAAATCAACTGTTATTTTTTATTACGAAGACGCGTAAAAGTATGTAATAGATCACACTAACGTTAACTATAGAACCTTGAAAAAACAGAACAAAATAAAAACGGCAAAAGTAACATAAGTATACATAAAGAAAAAAAATACGAACAAAAACAATTTGAATGTATGTTTGCCATATAATAGCTAAAAATTATTTTTTGCTGCAAAGACGTAGGTACCTATGTATCTGATATATATTAAAGAAACCAGAATTTGTTCAGTGAATACAATAGATGCTCCTTGAGAAATTTCTTTAGTTTAAGCTTGAATAAGTGAAAGTTGATGTTCTTTTTATATATGGTGGTTATTTGTTAAATATGCAACACCCAGGTTATTTGGACTACCAGAAAATACTTTTTGTAAATAAATTTGACTAGCTAATATGAATAATTTGAGAATTACCAAGAATTTAAATATACACTAAAATAAATTTAAATAAATATATAATTTTCTTTATGTCTGAATTTTTTCATGTACGTCTATGATTTTGAAGTTGTACAGTTTTCCCACTTTTTTTTACTCGTATGTCTAGTAATTTGCAAGGTGATTCATTTGATTTTTTATCAGAGCCATATTTTTTCCTGGAAGATAGAGTCAAGTCTGTTCTTATGCGACTTTTTTATGCCGGTTTGAATGTATACGGTTTTTTTATACGATTTTTATTTGGATTTTCTGATGTAGGTATGTGATTTTGAAGTTATACGATTTTCCGCATTTTTTTCTAGATATCTAATTTATATAAGGATTCCCGTTGTACCTATATATGTAGTTTTTATTTATTTCTTGCAAAATATATTCCTGAAGATTATATGAAAAAATCTCATTTTCTTTCTTTATAGAAAAAGTTTATAGCGTCCTTCCAGTTTTAAAATATAAATTTCATGGTATCCAATGGAGAAAAAAAAAGACGCAGCAACACAAAGAAAATTGTTTGAAAATAAAAATTGCAATTTTAAATGGCTTAGCGAAAGGTAAAATATCTACAGATGTTGGTAAGCATTTTGATTCGGCGAGTCGACTAGAAGAGGGGTGTGTGAGGTTAACCCTTTTTTTTTTAAATCGAAAATCCGACGGTTGTTCCAGATTGTTCTAGGTTTGTTCTAAATTGTTCCAAAGTATTGAAAAAAAAAAGGCAAAATTGAGCGAGATAATTGAAGACAACGACTTTTTCACCCAGCCCCCGTTTTTCGAAAATTGAAATTCTGAAGGTTGTTCTCGGTTGTTCTAGTTGTTCTACATATTGTTCCAAAGTTTAATGCCCCCCCCCCCGCCGATTAACATAGCTAGAAGCACATGCAGTGATAACTCTCTAGCGTTTAAGTTTCCGAAATAATCTTGCGAAATTTTTCGATTTTACCTCTGAAACTATGCATTCAAATGGGAAATTGTGTGCGTATTGTACTGCCAATTAACGTGGCTAGAAGCACATGCAGTGACAACTCTCTAGCGTTTAAAGTATCCGAAATAATCTTGCGAAATTTTTCGATATTATTTCGGAAAGTATGCATCCAAATGGAAAACTGTGTGCGTATTGTACTACCAAGTAACGTGGCTAGAAGCAAATTAAACCAGAACTTCCTAACGTTTAAAGTTTCCGAAATAAACTTGCGAAATTTAACAAACTTTCAGGAAATTTTTCGATTTTATTTCTGAAACTATGCATGCAAATGGGAAATTGTATGCGTATTGTACTACCACGTAACGTGGCTAAAAGTATATGCAACCAGAATTTCCTAACGTTTTAATATGATTTCGGGCATATATTGGGTTGGGTTGGGTTGCGTTGGGTTGCGTTGAAGATTTTTTTTTAAGGTATAACTTCGAAAGTGAGTGGCTGGGAGCACAATTGGCGTGCTTTGCGATGCCACCGAGTGTTGGAAAGAAATTCAGCTTTTTGGGGGGAACAGTAGACTTTCATCAACTTTGGAATTTTTTTTCGGTATAACTTCGAAAGTGAGTAATAATAATAATAATAATCTTTATTAAATTCAGTAGTGTAAACATACATAGAATACGTCAAATATCTGTCACATAAATTCAAAAGACATACATACATAAAAATATATAAAGAAAAATATATGGTAAATCCATACAAGCTTATACCTGATACGGTACAGTTAAAAACTCCTGAATGAAGTAAAAGGCTTTGATTAAGGTGTAATTCGTCAAGTTTCGTTCCAGTTGGCTGTTAGTAATTCTTTTCACAGTGTTCGGGACATGATTGCATATTTTCATACACTGCGTCAGGATTTGTCTCTGCACCCTAGCCAGATGCGTTCGCAGCTGCAACATGTCATTGCGTTCATTTGTCCTAGTATGCTGTGCATGATTCACCTCATATTTCTTAAAAAAATCATTGTGGTTCACCTTCACAAAAATTAGTAGTTGGCGGAAAAATGCTATACGGCACAATTGAGCACAATTGGAGTGCATTGCGAAGGCATCGAGTTTTAATCAGATTTTAAAATTTTTGGGCAGCCAACCGTCAAGTTAGCCCCCCCCCCTCCTCGAGTTTTTTAAAAATTTCAGAAAACAGAAGAGCGCAAATGGAACTAATAACGGCACAATTGAGAACAAACGAAGCACAATTGAGATACATTTTATATTACATACATTATAACAAAGGTGGGGCAACAGTAGACCTTCGTCAATTGCGGAATTTTTTTTAGGTATAAATTTTCTGCTTTTATAAGTAAAGTTGACTATTTCATCTTATTTCTTTTTGAAGAGATTGATAATTTCCATAATAGCCCCTCTAAGTAATTCTATAAGTTAGCTGTTTATCGAGGACACTAGAGAAAAAAATTAATATTCTTCGTACGAACTGAATATGTACAGGATGAAGTAATAGACAGCCCATCTCAAACTTGGAACATTTTTATGTATATAAATACTGATTCATAGATATATGATATTAAGTCAATGTCTATCATGTTTGACAGACGTAGAGATGTTCGGATAAATACATTATATACTTCGCGTGAATACAGAACGTGTCGTTTTTGGTAAGGCCATATACGATTAAGTGTCAGGCTTTCGTATAATATAATGTAGTAGATGTTCACGCATATAGAGAGACGAGTGAAAACGAAATATACGTAATCATGAACGTCAAAGGGAATACGCTTCTGCTTAAGGGGACATTCACGTCTCCAAAGAAGTCATTTATAATCCTTAGGGACTACATCCTCGTATAGTTGTTAGAAATGTTCATCTTTTTTTTTTTTTTTTATTTCAAAAAGACCGACATTGACGTATAAAATATACAAACAAATACCATTCAAATGAGAGATATTTTTACACTGATGCGTAATGAGAGTAAAACAACGAGAAACATTAAAATTATAAGTAATGATACAGTAAGTAGCCAAGAATTAGTATCTTTCCTAATAGTTTCAAAGTTATTTTCCTAATACATATTAATAGTAAAATTAAATTTATAATGGAAGGTATTTTACGCAATACAAATACGTCTAAGAAATGTTTGCTTATTTTGGTTTACAGAAGACGTGCAAAATAAATGCAAAGAAAAGAAGCGTTTTTTTTTGAAATACAGAACACTAGGAACCCAAGAATCTCAGAAGAAATACAGGTTGATATGGAATAAAACCATGATACATTTTTAAGTTTTGATGTGATATTTTTACGACGTAATTTATTGTCCTTTTATTTTTGGAAGCCGTTGAGTTTAGAATTTTGCTTTATGTAGTTGATTTATTATTTATTATTAATTGAAACGGCCGATAATTGCTGGAAATCCATAATAATTAGAGTTGAAGTAAAACACAATTCACAACTAATTTCCTGTATAATTACAATTTATTCAAAAATATGACATGTTTCACTGCGATGTAGCTTCTTCATAAGTTTTCAACCCTAGTTCATACCTAATTATTATAATCGCCTAATAACTAAATAATGTACTCTAAGTGCATGTTTATCGACTATGTCTTTAACGGTATCACTTCAAAAGCGTTCAACAATGCAACCATATATTTAAGTTTGCTTATTTCTAAGGCTTCAAGTAAATTTGATTTTAAACTTTTTAATTGTGAATGTAGAATCTCAAATTTATTGTTGAATTTTTTTTTATATATTTTCCTAAATAATTATTAGTTTTATATGCTACATTTATATCTAATTTATGTAAAAAAGATTTTCCTATTTTTTCGCTTGTTGATCCTATGTAAGTTAATACTTCCTATTGCCTTATTACATTCCTTTTTTCTCAAGATTTGATCTACTATATTTTAGGTTATCCATTGTTTTATGCTTTTTCTTTTATTATGTTTAATTCGTTAAGAAAATTTTCTTTATTTAACATCGGTATGTGATGGTTTGTGGAATAATGATTAAACATGTCTGTCGTGTTCTCTTGAAATTGTAAGATCTAAGAAATTTAAACTGTTATTTAATTCTTTTTCTATCCTGAATTTAATATTTTTGTCGAGATTATTTATATATTCTATATATAAATAATAATTAGGGAGCGGACACTAAAGGTTGATGACTCATCGCCCATGGGCGCATTATTGAAATGTTGTATTTTTAAAGAGGTTTTAATTTTATTTATATAACTGGATAACAATTGGCTTGTGATTTATAAAATACAAAATACCTTATTCTTTGTTCATTTTGTAGTTTCTTTAATGGGATATTGGCCGCCATTAAAGCTTCACAGAGTTCTTCAGTTCTTCGTTAAAATTGTCAGCTTTCAACGGGTCCAATTTCTGTGTATGTTTTAGCGATGCTAAGTGACATTGTACGTGGCCTTTTTGGGCATTCTGTAAAGATATTTTACAGACTATGCAATAAATTTCGGAATCACTGACAATGGAGGACATACAATCATGACCCTTAATCCAACTTGCCATTGTTTTACGATGCCATTCTCGACGTTCTTCCATATCATAGTAACATAAACAATGTTCTAGATCTAAATAAATGTATGCGTATGTTATTGAAACTTAACAAAATCCAATGCACACTTACGTCGAGATAATTGGGAGAAATAGATTCAATGAAACTATATAAAACAGGAACTATTAAAAAATTACCAAGTACGTAATTAACAGTCAAAACAATGAAAAACGAAACTAACGTACTGCTATGGTTTTTTTATATATTATGAATAAGTTAAAGTAAATAAATTGATTTCTTTCAAATTTATTTTTCTGTGGGGCAAATGTTTTGGTACACACTGTATTTTGGTTTGTCTTTAAGAATTTGGGAGGTATAGTAGTCTTTTGGTAATCTGTGTATATTAATATTTATTTTGTTGTTATTTGAATTTAAAAGAGAAGATGCCAGGAAGATTATTTACGCTCCTCAACTTGATATTTTAATATAGTATAGATGTGCGAATTTTATATTAATGTGGAAGGGATGCGTGACTTTCACTGGCCGTGGTTTATATATTGAAGGACATTAGATCTTGGTCTCCTGTTAAAGGCAGTTCTTTTAGTAGAGATATATTATGTTTGAATAAAAATTGTTATAATTTTCATTTGATTTTAAGGAGCCGAGATTTAATCAAGTTTGTGTATTAGTTTTATTGCTGTTATACAAGTTAAGTATTTACTTTTAAGAAAGAGAATGCATTCTTTATTATAATAAGAGAAAATTTTAATATTGTAAAAGTAGACTCATATCCGTCATTTTGTTTTTCCTGCAATTGTTTGAAAATATTTTATATTTATTAAGAAGCTATTAAATTAGATAATTTTCTTTACTGTATCAGTTTGCTATAATTTGATGTATTTTAATCATAGGTATTTTATTTATTCATTTTAAGTAATTATTATTTTGTATGGACTTTGTGAATTATTTTCAGTAATTAATTAGGTAAATTTTGTCGCGTTTGTCAGTACAAGTTTTTTTTATCCTATCTGGTCAATTAGTGGGTAGGGTTTTTTCTTGAGAATTTGTTAATTAAAGTAAGTGTTTTTTTATAATAAATAATTATATCTGATCTGTTTTTCAATTTTATTAAAAATTTTAGAAAAGATTAAATAATTATTTCATTTTTTTGTCTTCAAGTAATTTGTTGTTTTTTTATACTGTTTCCTAAGATCACGATTCCTGACGTGAACATTGTACTGTTTCGCCGAGGGATCCTGAGAGAGAGAGAGAATTTTGTTTTCTGAGCTATATCGCGGCAACCCTAGAACAATTGTACTATCATAGCACAATTATTTTGGCGGCAACCAACGTGGGGCAGAAAAGCAATTATTTTGGCGGCAACCAACGTGTGGCAGAAAAGAAATTATTTTGGCTGATACAACGTGGTTTGAAAATGGAAGGAAGTGGAAATTTACAGGGCGCTCAACAAAATTTGGATGTGTTAAACAAAATGGAGGGAGAAAAGAAAATGGAATGGAGGCAACCAGCAGGGTATGAGAGTGATGAGTCGCAGGAGCAGAGTCAGGGTATGGAGTCTATCTTAAAGAAAAAAGAAGAAGGAGAAAATAAAATGTTGATGGAAATGATATTGGAAATGGGAGAAAGAATGGACAAGATGGAAGAAAGGATGCAAAGAAATTTTGAGGTATTTATGGCAAAGTTTGGACAGGTGGATGGTCAAATAAAGAAAATAGAAGAAAATAAACAAGATATTGAAGAATTAACAATTAAAGTTGATGAAATGAAAGATGAAATGTTAAATGAGAAGAATTTTGGCAGATAATGC
Source organism: Amphimallon solstitiale (assembly GCA_963170755.1). NCBI lineage: Eukaryota > Metazoa > Arthropoda > Insecta > Coleoptera > Scarabaeidae > Amphimallon > Amphimallon solstitiale. The sequence goes on from OY720680.1 coordinate 37,910,848, forward strand.
TAGTTACTTTACTAATGATAGATTTATAAATGCTTTAAATGAACAAAATATTAATGTATGTTTTTCTTCGATACGCCATCCATGTGCCAATCCATGTGAGCGGTATATTCAAGAGGTAATCAAATGTTTGAGGATGAAAACCCATGAACACCATGTAGGCTGGGTCCAGTATGTCCAACAGATAGAAGATTCCATGAACAATTCACCCAATACCCTTACTGAAGAGTGTCCAGCGACTTTGATGAATGGAATGACTCCTAGTCGGCCCTGGGATTTGCATGGAGAAGTTGTTCATAATCTAGAAGAGAGAAATAATTTTGTTCGAGGAAGACTACAAAGGCAAGGGGAGATGTATGTGCGCCGAGAAAATGAAAAAATCAAAGAAAGAACTAGGTTTAATATTGGTGATACAGTTATTGTTAGAAGATACAGGGTTGCCAGAAGAAATCAACAAAAGTGTGCTAAATTGGATCTTCCTTATTGTGGTCCGTATATTGTAACAAGAATATTTAATAACGTCACATATGAGCTTTATTCAATGGATGGACGCATTAAGAAGGGACGATATCACATTAGTATGCTTCATCCATACTTGAACAATCCTTAAGAAGATTGTAATTGTTGTAATTATATTCTGTGTGCGGAGAAGGGTTTTAATTTTTACATTATATTGTATTTGGAGAAAACATTAGAGATAGTAAGATGTGTGCGGAAAATAAAAATTTCTGAAATCTTTGCTTTGCACAGATTTAATAAATTGTTATTTTGGAGATATGCTATGGTTTTTTATATATTATGGATAAGTAAAATTAAATAAATTGATTTATTTCAAATTTATTTTTCTGTGGGGCAAATGTTTTGGTACACACTGTATTTTGGTTTCTCTTTAAGAATTTGGGAGGTATAGTAGTCTTTTGGTAATCTGTGTATATTAATATTTATTTTGTTGTTATTTGAATTTAAAAGAGAAGATGCCAGGAAGATTATTTACGCTCCTCAACTTGATATTTTAATATAGTATAGATGTGCGAATTTTATTTTAATGTGGAAGGGATGCGTGACTTTCACTGGCCGTGGTTTATATATTGAAGGACATTAGATCTTGGTCTCCTGTTAAAGGCAGTTCTTTTAGTAGAGATATATTATGTTTGAATAAAAATTGTTATAATTTTCATTTGATTTTAAGGAGCCGAGATTTAATCAAGTTTGTGTATTAGTTTTATTGCTGTTATACAAGTTAAGTATTTACTTTTAAGAAAGAGAATGCATTCTTTATTATAATAAGAGAAAATTTTAATATTGTAAAAGTAGACTCATATCCGTCATTTTGTTTTTCCTGCACGTGTTTGAAAATATTTTATATTTATTAAGAAGCTATTAAATTAGATAATTTTCTTTACTGTATCAGTTTGCTATAATTTGATGTATTTTAATCATAGGTATTTTATTTATTCATTTTAAGTTATTATTATTTTGTATGGACTTTGTGAATTATTTTCAGTAATTAATTAGGTAAATTTTGTCGCGTTTGTCAGTACAAGTTTTTTTATCCTATCTGGTCAATTAGTGGGTAGGGTTTTTTCTTGAGAATTTGTTAATTAAAGTTTCTTTTTTTTTTGTTTTTTTATAATAAATAATTATATCTGATCTGTTTTTCAATTTTATTAAAAATTTTAGAAAAAATAATTAAATAATTATTTCATTTTTTTGTCTTCAAGTAATTTGTTGTTTTTTTATACTGTTTCCTAAGATCACGATTCCTGACGTGAACATTGTATTGTTTCGCCGAGGGAACCTGAGAGAGAGAGAGAATTTTGTTTTCTGAGCTATACCGCGGCAACCCTAGAACAATTATACTAATATCATAGCAGTACGTATGAATAGGTATATACAGATATAACTTTATTTATCATGCGAAATATAAGGTAAATATAATAATTTTTTAAAACCCCTCACGCTATTACCTAGGCCGATGAAGAAACGGATTTTATGAGATAAGACGACTTTTTTTACTCACATTCTCGTGAGTAAACAGATCTTGCAGTTCACCATATGAATTGTGCTGTTCAGTAACTGCGTGTTGTTTACATTATTTCTTTGCTCTGTCGTAACTTAAACCGGGCACGTCCGCTGTCTAATAATATTAAACAAAAATTAAAAGGTGGACGGTTGTTTTAGGTTATTCTAGATTTTATTAATTGAGTTAGCAGACGGTTCTTGGTGGAACATTTTATTAATAACTATTTTAATTAAAAATGAAAATAAAACTCTTGAAAACTTTCCACAATTTTTATTTAGTCTATGCGACATATTGCAGTGATCTTGAGTTTGGTGGTAAATTGTAAATAAGCGTAATCAAGATCACTTCCAGTTTTAATTTAATTAATTACTGTTTTATTTATTTTATCATGATGTGTATATAGATATTCATTAAGTTAATATTTTGGCAAATTTAATTTTTATTTACGTAAAATAATATTAGAATAAGCCTAAAATATTAAGTGAATTATAGCAAGAAAGTGTTTCCCGCACAAAAAAACTGTGACCGGGAGAGATCGACAGATTGGCCCGGTGAAAACGATATTCTCCGCTAGATGAAATTGACAAATCACGAACATGTAAACAAATCGATGCTTAGATGTTTGTTTACGTTTTTTGAAAGCTAGTAATACATCGATTGACCGAAAGGTGCAGCACTATAGAAATGCAATTGAAGAGGTGGAATCGGTATCGTACCGAGGATAACCGTACGTTTTTGTGAAGAAAAATATGCATATAAGTCGGGACACGATGAAAAAACGTTAGATGCTTGGTGAAAACCAGCTCTCTAAAAAGAAAAGACTTTTGAAGCAGGTGGGAAACGCTTAAACTTAAAAATACCTACACGGGTGCTTATACTTTGAAATGTTAATTTAACTTAAAAGATTTATTCATGAATCGGAACTTAGAATAAATTTTCAAAAGGAATTTATTATACTTAGAAAAATTTTCGATAAAATTGAACTTATAATATTTTATGGATTAAATATTATTCTGACTTAGAAAATTCTTTACGTATCGGAACTTATAATATTTTCTTAAAGATTTTATTGTACTTATAAAATTTTCAATCGAAGTGGGACTTAGAATATCTTTATGAATTAGATATCAATTTTAATTCAAAGAGTCGTATACATTGGGACTTGTAATTATTTTTTTTTGGAAATAATTATTTGTATTTGGAACAGTTTTATTTAATTAGAACTTTTTTTTTATTTTTTTTATCTACTAGAATGTTTTATTTTTATATGCAGGGTTATTACACCGTGTGTTATGGTAAAGCATTTTTAGTGTTTGTAATGATCTAATTTAATAGCCTAATAATTTTTTTTTCTTGAATTAAGTATAAACACTCTGCGTTTTTAAAATTTTCTTTATTATTTATTTATAAGATTAGAAGGGTTACAGTATAATAATTTTTGTTTTATGTACATGTAGGATATTTAGACTTTGAGGAAAATTTAGTTTTGAAATGGATGAGTTTGAAATGTTACATGAAGAATTAAGGTGATTCATTAATGTTCTTTATAAATGTGTATATAGTGTTGTACAAATTTTTTATGTGGTGTCTTATACTGAAACCCTAGAACGAGGTTGTTTTTTTTTGTTTTGTATATACTTTCTTTATATTGATTACACTTTATTGTGTTTGTGGATTTGATATTGACGTGTTGGGTAATAGATTAGGGATGTGTGCAATGAATTAAGTAGATGTTTAATTCATAGCATGGAGCCTTGGTGAATCCTTAAAGCACGAATTGGTCTTGGTGGTAGGTACTGTCTTGGGAGCAGAACTAATCAGGGCTGAGTTAATTGTTTGAATGCACAAAGACATTTTTAAATTAAACTCATATATATTAAGGGGTGAGCACATAGTGGTGTATGTTAGGGTCGTGTCCAACGAGTTGAAAATCATACTCGTAGGATGGAACTTTGGAGTACCTACCAGTGCGGATTTGCTTTCTGATGGTACTGTCTTGGGAGCGAGCAAAGGCGCCAGGCAGAACTAATTAGCGCAGAGCCATTACCTTAATGTTTATATACAAGCAAACGATAAGTCACATAATTTCTTTTATTTATTTATATTCCAGTACAATTCACAACATACAATAAAATTTTGTTTGAGATGTTGATTGTTTACATGTATCATTGATGAATAAAGAAAATCATAAAATTTTAAAAAATAAAATTTGCATTCGATATTATTCTTTGTATTAATTATGATTTATTTATTGATTTGACTATTTAATCATGGCATGCATGAATTTCTGTAATATTTAAGACATTTATTTTTGTAAATATACTTGTATAATTTTAAAATTTTCTTTAATATCCTTAATAAATTATATTATAAGGTTTGTTTTGCATTTTATTTTCTTTATCTGACCTGGTAATAATTGAAGAGCATTCAATTTTATTGGAGAGTTTCTTTATATTTTCTGCTCCTGAGAGAACATTTTCTTTAGTCATTTTAAACTGAGCTAGTTAAATGTAAAATTGCCTAACCTACTATTTTGCAGAAAATTTATTGAATCTTAGTCTAGCATAAGGCCCAGCACTAAGATGTATGCTTAATTCTGTTCTTACTTATTGATTGAACGGTTTAAACTATTTTTATATAAACCTGAATTTGCAAGAGTCACAGCAATATGTTTCGGTAAAAACATATGTCGCAAAGACTAAATAAAAATTGTGGAAAGTTTTCAAGAGTTTTATTTTTATTTTTATTTAAAATAGTTATTATTCTAGATTTGTATTAAAATGTAGTGAAAATCTATTTTTAACCGGACCGCTTTTTTCTTTTTAAATATAGAAAATTTGACGGTTTTTCTTTGTTGTTTTAGGCTTGTTCCAAATTGTCGCAAATTATTTCAAAGAAGAAAACATAATTGGTTGAGATACTACGAAAACACGATTTTCTCGTAGTAAAAAACTATCAAAATAATATTAAATATTAATTAATGTGACTACACTCAATTATGTACAACATTCTGAGTCTGATTGATCTAAGTACTAAATGAAATTCAAATTACCAAGTCTTGTAGTGTTTAATACTCTCCAAGAGTAATTAAGAGTATACCAATAGTAATTGAAGTAAAGGGGCTCATTCTGACCATTCAAAATGCATTGCAATATTATTTGTTTGATTCATTACGATTGTTGATTTTTATTGTCATGTAGTATTTATTAAGATTTTTGCATTTGATATACGTGTGAATTATTAATAAGAGCTTGTATAAAGCATACTTGTCTTAATTACCTTTTTTTTTATAAAAACATCCAATACAAATTTTTTATTTATTATTTAGTTATCTTAATTCATATTAATAAATGTGGTAACAATATAAAATTATTAAATTAGTATAAATTAACAGTCACATTAGAAACATTTTGATAATTACTGAAAGAAATCATAGGTTTTCTTAAATTTGTTCCATCAAATTTTGTTTTATTTTGTTGATTTAGAATTGACGCTATTTCTTGTTACATTTTCATTTTCAATAAAATTAAATCCTGACCTTTCAGATATTGCGATATCAATATTCTCGACATTCTCTTGCACAGTACTATCTTGAACACTATTCAAGATTTTACTGGCTGTCTCAATTTTGTTGTTTAATGAGTAATGATAATGGTCAATATAAGTCTACGCAACTGCTGTTGGTCGCCGACCTCCATGACGTTTTAAAGCTGTAATATCCACATCCGAGTCCACCAAAATTGCCGTTGAAGACCTTCTTAAACAATGCCCGATGCAATGAGCTGCTTCAGATATCTTTAAATATTTGCTACTACACTAGCGATGCTGTGAAATTTATTTATTCCAATGGGCTGTTTTTTACATTTTCCTTGTTGGTAATTTAAGAAAAATCGAGTAATGCTTGTTCGGTTTGGTGGTCGAAGTATTTCTTGCAACTATGGTAAAAATTACCTCCAATAACAAACTGACGTTCTGTTTTTGTTTTAGAATAAGGAATGGGAACTAGAAGATCAGTTCTGAGGTCTTCAACACGGCTTGTTTTAATTTTTCCCAAAGCTCGCATTATGCCAAAAAATAACCCAACCTAAAATATTTATAAATCTTGTATTTTTCTTTCATTTGGTTTTAAACTTTACCTTAGTAAATAAATATTCTTTATCTGGAGCAGATGATGAGAATTCTTTTTTGTACTCACCGCCTGTAAAGTGACATTTGGCGCATGTGTAGCTCGACTGGGAAACACGTTTTCCCGGTTGAGGCGACTGTAAATATTGAAAAAAACACTGGCACTTTGGGACATTTAAAAAAAAATCTAATAAGTAATAAAATATAGTCTATAAAATACTACTTACCTCCACTATTCTTCACTAAAAGTTGGGGAAATAGGAGTATTAATTAAAAATTCTTCCAAAAAAATTGTGGCGCCATCTATTTGATGAAATTTTAAGCGACATCTTAAGCAAGTTTCAAGGCCATCTATTTGAACCACATCGACATTCATATTGGCAGTTCGGAATTGTTTGTATTTAAACCAAAAAACGCAATAAATGTACTATAAATTTATAGATATAAGAATAAATACTTCATGTTTGCCATGTGTAAGAATATAATAACTTAATTTTAGGGAAAGATGAGTAATAGTTACGTACATGAAATTCTTAAATTAATTAGGTAATCTATTTTAGGTTAGGTATGATACTAATGACATTAATCAATAATATTTCTTTAATTTAATATTCGTACAAAAAATATTGTACAAACCACTTGCATGAAGACATCTTCCATGCATTCGCGCAATTAAAAGCACTCGCTTCCTGCGGTCGCTCGTGCTTACAATGTGCGCTCATGCGGGAAAACAGTCTTCCCGCACTTGGTTCGTAAATAACTATAATTTGCTGGGCTGTCAGAAGTTTCGATTTTTAGGTATATAACCGTCTGATTTACGCTTTAGAAACGCGCACAATTTGAGGAACTTGCTTATGTCAACATTGTTTTTTAAATTAATTGTCATCCGCAGCATTGAGTAAATCGCCCACAAAGAAGACGGTTTCATCGGCATTTCGAAAGTTTTTGGAAATAAGCAAGTGGCACATTCAATGAAATTGCTTGGCTTTCTTGACGCCAATCTTGGAACAGTCTATATGCACGTTCGTATTGATTTTTCCGGCAGCAAACTAGCTGTTGCCGATGCCGCTGCTGGAGTAAACGCAAACATCTTCACTTCCACTTCGGTTCATTCTTCAAAAGGACACTTTATTTTTATTAATGACAAGTGTTTCAATTGACTTTTGCAATTTAAAAACCTAGAGCTAACTTCAGTCGTGACTAAAGTGCCCGTTGCTTAGTTCAGCCCGTGACTAAAGTATCCGAAGCCACAGCTTGTCAAGTTGTGTTTTAAAAGGTGACCTAGCGTCATGGAAACATATGCGATAAATGACATTTTAAACACGGGAGTAGAAAAATATATTTGCTTGTATATACCATATGTAGTTTCTTCTAAAAATCAATGTGGTACATAATCAAACCTATCTTTTAAAAAATTTAATGTCTCTTTCTTTGGTGTTAAAAATTACTACAGTTGACCAGATGTGCATTTATTAATATTCCTAGTTTTAAAACCCGACGAAATGTGTGAAATGTGATTTTAAAAGTAAAGTTGCGGCAAAAAAACTTTACTTTTAAAGTCACCTTACAATTTTCAATACTATTTCTTTTTACATAGTCATACCAAGAATAGAGGCCGACAATACATATCTAACTTCAGTCTTCTAAGTTGAAAGCTTTTACAATTATGTATAGGCGATGTCGTGCAAAAAGTAATATGGGTCACAAGTGTATGTATAACTTGTTGATCCGTGGGTGTGTTGTTGTTTTTAGTAATTGGATCAATATACACACATGTAAGTGTCTATTTTGGAACACATGCACTCTTTAACAGTTTAGTTTTACTTTGTACAGTCTTATTTATTATCGAGGAAAATGTTGCTTTATTCATGAAGATATACATAGATATAACCAGCACTGTGGATTATTATAAAAAGTATTGGAGTAATGGATTCATGAGTAGGTATCTATATGTACAAACCAGATCTCTTGATAAGGCCAGTTACTATTTATTAATTTAAAAATATGAATTGCGTTACACATACCGCAACTAAAATTATTTGAAAAAAGTTACATATAAAATACGGATATAGATTAAATAGTATAAAGGTTATACACCTGTCACTGTCAAAATTTATCATTGAGCAATATTATTATGAAATTAATTGGTACAATTGGATTATTAATGTATTTAATAAGATCACTTTCAATATGGGGTATTAATCAAACAACTAAGGTAAATAACTTATCTGTAAAAATTTTAATTAATAATAATTTATAAAAAGTGTTCAAAATGGTCACCATTGAATGCATAATGCAATACGACGTTTCATGTTATCAAAAATATTCTGCAATACCCTCGGTGTTATTTTATTACATTTAACTGTAATTGTATTTATCAGGTCATTCAAGTTATTAATTCTTGTCGTATACAGCGTGAGTCAGTAGTAGCCGCTTCTTCGATTGCTCTTTTGTGTTTTAAATAAAAGATAAAACAATTAGTGGGAGATCCATGGTTGCTTGTGGCGCATATTGTAAAAATACTTTAAGCTTTGACGCACTTGCGGTTCCACCGGAAATGCACGGAACTGTTCAACTGTTTTTTTTGCTAATAGTTTTTCAATTATTAATTTTTTTTTTAATAATTGTCCAAAACACGTGTTCAGAAAAAATCTTTTTCGCATTGTTTTTAAAAGCAAAAATTTTAACTTTGGTGGCGCTTGTAGCCAAGAAAACTCTGCATCCTTTGGTATAAGTTGCACTCGACAATACCTCAATAAACATTGTTTTTTCAAAGCCTTCTTCCTGAAATTTACACGTACCAAAACCTTATTTTTTTTAATGGAACACCCAGTATTTTATTGAAGCATTTTGTTCCTTTCTTATACTCTTTCATTTTTGTTAACGATGTCCTATACCTATCTTTTGTAATTATTGAGATAATCACTATAGGAGCAATTAGCGGTCAATTAAAGAACTACGAGTGCTGTTGTTCTATGCACCAAAATATTCGTTCAACCAATGGAAGGCAGAAATGGAGCCCGACCTGCCAAACAAAGTAAATGTTAAATCCAACTATCCCAAAAGTAATAATTTTACAGAATGAAGAGCATCGCATTTCAATTTTTTAATTCCGGCAATGTCCAGTTGTAGTATTTCATTTTTTACACCGTTGGTTAACAACGAAATAAAATAAAGGTTATATTTACTGATATATTTGAAGATGTCTTCAAAAAGTTTTGAAAATCCGTCCGTAGAAAATGAAGATACTCTTCTCCATTAACATTTCCATCAAAGAAATAAGATCCAATTATGTAACTACCCACTATTTCTCCCCACACATTTAATTACCAACGATTTTGAAGTTTGCAGGTGTGATAAAGGGAGGGTTTTTATGTGTTGTAATAAAGAAAATTGTGACGATGAACGTATCCACTTTAATAGAAGAGGGCTTCGTCGGTAAACAACAAAAAATTGAGAAAGCCAGGATAATTTATCTGCTGCCCATTGACAAAAATGTAAGCGATTCTGAAAATTTCTTTCATCTAACCCTGTATATGAATATGCTACGTATGAATTACATATTTCCTAATTATTTTGGATTCTCAAATTTGACTTAAACTGACGACTAATTTTCGGAGTACTAGTATGCGGCTGTTCGAATACACTCGCAAGTACCATAAACGTCTTATCCTCACCAGTTATAGTTCATTTACGGAAATTCATGTTTTTTTGTAACTACCATTCCTTTGCTCCCTTTATCATTTTGTTGCCTTCTTTTCTATTTTGTTATGTTGCTTTATCTTCCTCTTTATTGCTTTGGAGCCATATTTTTCCTAATTTTATTTTCTCCTTTACATTCATCATGTATTTCTGATAGCACCATTTATTTTGGTGCTGTTCTTGGCTTGTTCCTATTTCTGATTTAGCTATTTCATTAATGACATCTCTTAATTCTTTCCATTTTTCATTTATGTCTGCATCTCATGTTAGACTATTTTCTATTTCCATCTAATACTACTGTCATACTCCTGCAGTTTCTTCATGCTTTTCAAATTTTCAATATTTTTTTTTTGCTTTCCTAATTTTAATTAATTTTTCGTCCCTTTTATCCCAACTAATGTTGACAAATAGCTTGTTTCATGCAAAGTGTCTATGCATCATTCCTCAATGCTACTCTTCTAAAATATTCTTCTTTACCTATCTGGTAGTTAAAGTCTCCCGCTACTATTATTGTGTCTTGTTTAGATATCTTTTCATAGAATTTTTCAGTTTCCTCATAAAACACATCTTTTTCTTTTTTTTTCGTCCATCTTTTTTGGCGCATATGCTTTTATTATTGACGTGATGCAGAGTTTCTTTTTACTCTTAAAGATGCTAATCGTCCACTGATTGGTTTGTATTCTATAACTCTATTTCTCATTTTCCCTGCAATTCTGAAAGTTACTCCATTTTTCCTTGTTATTTTTCGCATGCAGTATAGCGTGTTGACCTTTAATTGTTTATCTACTTTTATTTAATTTTTCTATAAGCAATAACAATACTTGTACATAAAATGTAGCAAAATATAGCAAGAGTAAAATAAATACGTCACAGTTATTTAAAATAATTAATAAAATCTCCTGTACACTATAACGTCAGATTTGAAGAATATAGCCCTTCAATTTCATTTTAGAAACTCGTAATGAAGTCAAAGCGTGTCCCCTTTGACTTCATTTGGAAAAACATTAAATAATTTACAACCCACAAAACCCAGGGTCTTCTGAAAGGAAGTCGTTCTATGTACAGGAGGCAAAACACTGATTACACCGTTCACCTAAAGCTGATTTGACAATAGGTAAATCAGGGAAAGTCTATTTCTTTCTACTGTTAATAAAACGCCACCCAGCCTTGGTTTTATTATTGGCTGCCATAACAAACAGATTGTTAAGATCAAGCAATCTAACCCGTAAGCCTCTCTTAAACATGTAAAACTTTCAGCGAGATCTTTTAAACATAACATTTTACGGTTTTATGATCAAAAAATGTTCAAAGGCAAGTTCTGGGCAGTTACACTCAAAAACCGATAGTCATGTCTCGACCTCTAAATGGTTAAGAAATAAAATCATCCCACCACTACAAAATCTATATCTCCAGATAAAGCTATCACGATGAGTAGTAGTCCCAGAATGTATGTCAAAACAGAAAAATTGGGAAAAATGGTTCGAAATAGTCAAGTCAAGACAAGATGATTCATATTCAGCTGCCGACAGATTCGTAATAAAATTATCAATGCAAGAGGAAGATGTTTTAATAAAGTATATTCATATTATTCTTGTAATAGAATTGACATGAGCAAACTTCCAACATGACGGATGCGTACTTCCTAACTAACCCCATAACAACAGATGTAATGGTACAGCCACAGCCGTCTCTACTTACAAGCCATGAAGTTGGAGATTTGGCAACTGCCCGTGTGGGTCTCATTCTATGTAAGACCATGTGCATATGATATGCATGTCACGTTTATTAGCTAAAGTTTACGTGAGTTTGAATCAAAAACATTTGAGAAGAAGTATTTACAAAGTTAAAATCAATCTCGGGAAGTACCTATGGGTAAACAATTCATATTTTCGTAAATGTGGCCGATAACAGTATTAAAGATAAACTCAAAGTGTCAATACGTTCTTTGCAATCATTTGTTTGCTGTTTATAAGTTTGATTAACAAATACATTTGGAGAAGGTAAGAACAATATACATTTACTAGTTTTGTTCATTTTTTTACAAGTGTGTGATGTTTTAGATGCCATGATTGTGCTGTTTCTCATTGTGTAAATCGAACTACAACATACACTTGAACAGGAAGATCTACAAACAACCTTTTCATTTTCAAAGGAAAATTACTTACGTAAAAAGTGGTTACGAGCAATTAATAGAGAAAATTTCGTCACCACAGGGAATTTAGTGGTTTGCTGTAAACATTTTGATGAAGGTGAAATTCAACGGTTTGAGTCATATAAAGACAAGGAAGGTGAAAGTGGAAAAATGGTTTTAAATATCGTTATTAATAAATAGTGTATAGGTACAGTTTACGTTAATAATACTGAATTAGCATCAAATAATCTTATGTGGGTGTTACCTGAAACCCGTAAGTTGACTGGTTGGTCTCTATTACAAAATTTGTTAGCAAGATATATCTAGGTAGTTTATGCAGTGATTTATGTATAAACGCTGAATGTTACAAGCATACATAGTGGTTATGCTGTTTATTCAATTAAAATTAATATTAAGTGTGTGAATAGTACAAATTTGGCAGTGAAAAGTAATGGTGCTTTGTTTGGTGATGCTTATTGTGGTTATCTGCAGAGAGGAGGACTGATGAAGTAGGTTATTTGTATTTTCACTTATGTGCAATATTTGCTTTTATAACAAAAAATATAAAAATTGAAAAACAATTCTTGAGCAAAAATAATCATCAAAAGATATTAACCTCATTAGCAATTAAAAGTGTATAAAGTCTGATAACTTTTATATTGATTTTAATGTTGTATGTGAATGTGGAACACCAATGAGCAATATAGTGTTAAATAATTATAGCAGAAATAAAAATAGTGTATGTCACCAAAAAAAGTGGTCAAACGAGAAAATTATCACTTAGAACAATTAGCCAATATTATTAAAAATGTTGAAATATTAATAATGTTTTTTATACGTTTCCCTTTTATACATCCTTTCTTCGTCACATTATACCTACCTACCTAAATTTAAAGAAAGAATTACCTACCAAAAAACCTATTTTAGATTAGGTACGCGGTTAATCTATCTCACTTTCAGCACCTGCTAAAGTCCACAAGTAGACCCACTTGAGGGCAACTAGGCGGTGTTGCCAAATTTAACTTCATGGCTTGTAAGTAAAGACGGCTGTGGTACAGCCCATTTCACTTTATTAATTTTATAATTTTTATTATTTTTTTAAGGATTTAATTAGGTATATTTTTTATTAATATTTTGAAGGGAAATAATATTTAAAATCAATAAATGTGTTATTGTATTATTAAGTAGATATTAGTCATAGGTTTTGTATATATGAGTAAAAAAGGGTGACACCGAAAGTTTATATTACCGTGATAAACACTCCAATAGCAATATACAATCGCGCGGCTAAAAGAACGTGTATGTGCGTGTAAATGTGAATGGGAACCCCTGAACTTTGTGTAAAGCGGGGAATCCCAGACATTCTGATATAAAAGGGAAATACGCCTGAGAAACGAGGGAGTCGGCGGTTAGACTTCGAGTCAGAAAGTGAACTGCAAAGAAAGACTCCAAGGAAAGAGTCGAACGGCCAGTAGAGTCGGTTAACAGTGAATTGAGGGTGTCGACTGCAAGATACGTTAAAGATCGTATCAGAAGGCTAACTCCTAACATTAGACTAACATAAGAGTCATTGTTAATATAACTTCAAGTGGCAGAACAAACTGATGATGCCGTTGAAAACATCGTAGAAATAAAAAAGATTTCATCGATAATAAGCAGCCCGAAGTTCCTGCTGGAAACAGTACAAAAAAGAAGATGAAGAAGAAGAATTTAGATAAGGTATAATTTAAATTATTATTGACTGTAATGTTTTATGTAATAAAGGAAGAGAGACTGTAAAAATAAAAGTTCAAACAAAAAGTAATTAAATAAATATCGTCTAACAAATATATATGTAAAGTAACTTGATATGTTCACAAGTATCGATATAAACACGTATAATATAGAATATGCATTGTATGTAATAAATTCTGGCGTTGATAGCTTACGATTGAATCGAACAAAGGACCTACGGAAATGGTTGTGTTAGTTTAATGTTTGAAAAAAAATGTATTATAATTGCTTTTTAAATATATGTTACTTCTTGTGTTGTTTGTAAAATTATAGACACACGATTCATTGATTTTAATATAAGAATTATTAAAATTTTTAAATGGTATTTTTTTTATTAATGTACAGGAACCCCTTTTACTTAATCATTTCAATTAACTAACTCGACTCGCCCTGAGATAATTTGAGTTTAGCCGGCAAAATAAATAATTTTACATTTTATTTCTAAAGTGTAACTTTAAATTAAATATCTTAATTTAGAGATAGGGGTTTCTCTACATTGTGTCACCCAATTTTTTGGGTGGTACCTTTACACAGAACAAAAACTTGTTCAAATTAATTTGTGTAGCGACACGCAAATATACCTCCATATACATGTAAACGCACTTAGTAGCTATCGGTCCATGATATAAAAATACCACACCATATGTTTGATCCCAATTTTTAATCGGTATATTAACCTATTAACAGTTGATGAGCTTCGGTAAATAATTTCGTGTCGCTTATCTTCTCTCCTGTTCAAATTAATAGTGGATGTTTCATTGTAATCATTTAATATATGGCTCACAGTTGCGGATATAGGAGTGAGCGCAACCAGTGTGACGCGTAACAAGAACTTTTTAATTAGCCCGAAAGGAAGGTGCGTCATAATGAATGTTTACTTAACCGATCAATCATAAATGTTTGGACAGAAAAAGTAAATAAAAAATCTCCACGGGATAAATGGAATTTGATGTAATTTACATTATCCACTATAGAGAGAGGGTGCGTATCGTTCTTTGATACGAGTCGGGCGAGTGTATTGGAATGATGAGCCTGTGGTATCGTAATGTAACAACAACATGAATCATTCGGCATATTGCACTGAATTTTAGTCACGCCTGAAAGTTTGGTATTGCGACGAAGATGTAAGAATTTGTATGATAAATATTTACTTAAGATGTTTTAATGCAGCTTTCCCGATTAAAAAGCTGGCTATTGGGCGTTATAATATACATATTCCAGAGAATCTGCTTAAACTTCGAAACACAATAAAAGCTTTACAAACTATCAACTCCGATGACGTGAATGTGGGTTTGTAAGTACCAACATTTCACTATTATAAAAAGGCTTACTTCTATCCACAAACAAAAACATGACCAAGAGACAAATTATAAATGCCCATATTAGCAAAAGCACGTCGAATGTTGTGCTTAATGCCTTCGATATATAATCGGCCGCTAACCAATTCAACGAACTATTTACCAACGCTCAAACTACGACTACTGTAAATAATGATATAATCTCGCAATTCTTGTTCCAAATGGTATTCTAAGAACTTTTGTATTCTCTGTCAAAACTAACGGTTTACGAGATAAAGGAGATATTTCGAATGTTATGATTTCTGATAAAATTTTATTTTTAACAAACTTGAAATTAATGCGAAATCTCAATAAACAAATACACTTGTCACAAAAAGTATCGCATCATGTAAAAAAGTAAGATTTTTTTTGAATTATGGAATAAATCTCAACTGAAAATATTGTACTTATTTCGTAAATGGCATACTTTACTTATTTTATCTGACAGTTAATTTTTATCAGATGTTTTTTCTTTGTTAATGTCAAAAAACGTAAAAAGTGGAAAGTGTGAGAAAAGGCGTAGTTCATTAATTCTGTTAAAAAGTAAATTTGCTTAGGCATTTGTTAACTGGCTTTTTATTAAACAGATTTTGGACAAAAATGAGTAATTTGACACCAGTACAAGCAGCCCAAATTTTGGCCTTAAGTGAGGATGGAAGATCGCAGCGATATATAGCCCAACTTATGAATATCAACCAATCGAGCGTATCCAGAATATTAATAAGGTTCAGAGAAACGGGAGTTTGCCATAGAAGACCAGTTCCAGGACGTCCAAGATGTACCATCCCTGTAGATGACCGTTTTCTACGTCTACAAGCCCTACGGGAACGTCATATTACTGCACGAAAACTGCGCAATGATCTTTCCAGAGTCCGTAATGTCCAAATAAGCATTAATTCTGTTAGAAACAGATTAAGGGCAGTTGGAATTAGAGCTAGAATGCCTGTTACTGCACCATTGCTAACCAGAGCATACCCTGTAGCACGTTTGAGATTCGCAAGACAACATGTAAATTGGAATGTAAACGACTGGGCTAATATCCTGTTTACAGATGAGTCCAGATTCTCAATTTTCGGGTCAGATAGACGTATTCCAGTTTACAGAGGCGAAGGCGAGCGATTTGCACAGTGCAACATAAGATCAGCAAGGAATTTTGGCGGTGGCTCTATTATGGTATGGGGAGGCATTTGTTTAGAAGGTCGCACAGAGTTAGCTGTATTTCGCAGGGGATCTTTGACAGCTGATCGGTATATAAGAGACGTTCTAGAAGAACATGTGGTACCATTTGCTCCTGTTATTGGAATATATTTTGTTCTAATGCATGATAACGCACGTCCGCACGCTGCAAGAATAACAACCGATTATCTTCGAGAAGTAGGTATTCAAGCTTTAGCATGGCCAGCAGTAAGCCCAGACTTGAATCCAATAGAGCACGTTTGGGACAAGCTAGAACGCCGCATAAGATCTCGTAATATCGCTCCAGACAGCTTAGATGACCTTGAACACGCATTATTAGAATAATGGGAAACTTTTGATATGGAGTTTGTAAGGAATTTGATAAGAAGCCTTCCACAGCGGATGCGAGCTGTTATTAGGGCCAGAGGTGGCAATACTAGATACTGAAAATCGTTTACTTTACTTTAAGACATTTTTTGTTACTTTAAAATTTTCTTGTTTTGGAGAATAAAAATTATCTTTGCAATTTCCTCAAAAATTTTCAAATAAAAAAAACCAAACATCTTTTAAACGGAACGAAAAATCATTATCATTTTTTAAAAGAATGTATACAGTGTGTATAAGCCAAATGGAATAAATTCATTATTTCGGTTACTGTACATATTTATAAAAAATCCCGAAACATGTCATATTTAATTTATAAATTAACATTCTTCAACGTGAAAATGCGATCCCTACCTTCAACCCCCTTCGAATGACAGGTACAATCCCCATTTTTTTAAATGGGAAATATAGGCTTGTGATATATCGTTGTAAAGGTCTCTTTATTCTCTATTCAAAAATGTTATAATTTTCATATTTGTTGCAACAATTAAGATAGAATAAAATAAAATCATGTTGTTATCGAAATTAGCTACAATATACTCAAAAAATAAAATTTAATGCAAAATGTAAAGAAAAATTTAAAACGTCAAAAAAAATATGAATGTCAATGAAGTAGATGTTCAAAATGTTCACCATGAACGTCTTGGCAACATCCTAATCTTAAATAAAACTGTCTTCTAACATTATTTAACATATCAGGCGTGATCGACCTAATCGCAAGCGTTATTCGTTCTCTTAAGTCATTTAAATCCAGAGGTTTAGTTTTGTACACAATGCTCTTCAAATATCCCCATAAAAAAATCAAGTAAGGTCAGATCAGGTGATCGCGCTGGCCATTCTATCGATCCTCGCCTTCCTATCCACCGATTGGGAAATATTGCATCGAGGACATTGCGTTGGTAATGTGGTGGTGCTCCATCCTGCTGAAACCATATCGTATTCATTGGAACTTGAGGGTTTCCTGGATCAGGATATAAATTTGCCAAAGTTGGAATGACATCATTTTGAAGTAGTGCCAAATAACGATCGCCATTCAAATTGCCCTCAATGAAAAAGGGACCAATGATATGGTCTCCAACAATACCTGCCCAAACATTAACTTTTACTGGGTATTGTGTGTGTTCTTCCCTCATCCAGTGAGGATTTTCCGTAGACCAGTAGCGGCAATTTTGCCGATTAGCATGACCGCTAAGAGAAAAAGTGCACTCATCAGAAAACATAACGTCTTCTAAATTGATAATATTGTTATCCAGCATGTCCATCATTAGCTCACAAAAATAAGTTCTTCTATCAAAATCGTCTTCCATAAGCTCCTGAGTAGATATCATTTTATAGGGATGCATTTTATTTTCTTTTAATATGTTTACTATCGATGTATGGCTAACATTTAATGTTGTGGATGCATGTCTACTCGATGTATGTGGGTTTTCCATAAACTCAAGCATCACATCTACTTTGATTTCATCACTCACTGCATTGGCAGCTGGTTTTTTTTTATCTGCCTTACATGACCAAACTCTCGAAACTGCTTCTCTATCTTACTTATTGTTCCTTGAGATATAGGCGGTAAATCAGCAAATTTCTCATGAAATAGGCGGGTTACTTCTTGTTGTGTTCGGGTTCTATCTCCGTAACCAATCATTTGTATGACTGTTATTTTATGCATTTCCGTTAATCTAACCATTTCCCAGAATTGTATTTTACGAAATTCAAACTAAAATTATCAAACTGTCAATTTAAATGACAACTTTTAAATACAAAACTATTTACTAAGGCGTTTTAAACAAACTAATGTTGCCACGGAAACTTTTTAAAGTATTTTTAATGGATACCATCTTAAAAGCACATTGGTATGGTTTTTACTCACTTTCTTATTATGAATATTTTTTTATTTTTTAAGTATATTGTAGCGAATTTCGATAACAACATGGTTTTATTTTATTCTATCTTAATTGTTGCAACAAACATGAAAATTATAACATTTTTGAATAGAGAATAAAGAGACCTTTACAACGATATATCACAAGCCTATATTTCCCATTTAAAAAAATGGGGGTTGTACCTGTCATTCGAAGGGGGTTGAAGGTAGGGATCGCATTTTCACGTTGAAGAATGTTAATTTATAAATTAAATATGACATGTTTCGGGATTTTTTATAAATATGTACAGTAACCGAAATAATGAATTTATTCCATTTGGCTTATACACACTGTATATGTATATCGTGAGAAGCATTTTGTCGAAATTCATTTATTTTCAAATGATGCGATACTTTTTGCGACAAGTGTATTTTAATAAATTTCCATAATTTATTCAACCGCTAGCTTTATAGCGTTATTGATATAGATATTTCTTGAAAATGATAAGCGGAAATGATACTTTTATTCTTAGCGACGGCACTTCTGGTTCGGATTTTGAAGAATATTTCTCACAATTCTTGTTCCAAATGGTATTCTAAGAACTTTTGTATTATTTATTGAGTTCATTCCTGTTTTTATTTTGTCTTTGGTAAATTATGCATACGTTCATTACAATTATGTATCTGCAACGTCAATATCTTCCTACATGGTGGAGGGAGTTCGTCTAGTCGTTTTGACATATAGCTTTCAAATCCATATTATTTGGTGATAGCTGTTGTAAGTAATCAAGGAAAAATTATATTTTTAGATTCATGGGTTTTTCTGTAACAATTTTGTATTGGTAATTGGTTTGCTATTCAAGGATGAATATGCACAGCTCAGTATCATTTATGGATTTGATAAGTTTCATTGGTCTTTGATAATCGCTACTTAGGATGAACACAGATTTATTGTGGATTTAGAGATTTAACACTTCTGGTGAGTTTTTGTTAATTACAAGGCATAGTTCAAGTCGGTATTCCCTCCTTGCTAATTATTGTCTTTTCCTTCTTAGCGTACTAGTAAACGTTCATTTTCATACGCCTTTTGTGTTCTTCCCGTTTTAAAAATTTGTCTTACATTCATGTAACCCAACGTGCAAAATTTAAAATAGTGTTTGGTTAATTTACTATATCAACTTTTAAATCATACTCGAAGTGTTTGCGTCTATAAAAGAGCACAAATACGTGATACATCTCACTGACAGACAACAATTCATTTAATGCGGACGAATGAAAGTTTGAATTGATATATTGAAGCGGTTAAACGGAGGCGCCGCGCATAATTCCACAAAGAAGCGCAAATTATTGTTTTATTTCATTATCCCTTCCGCACTTGATAATTTATTAGAAGCACTGAAGGGTAAAAGCGTATCGATTTTATGCAAAATATATATCTATTTCGACGTGTAACGCACCTCCGATATGTGCGAACGAGTGATGTGTAGTTGATATATCGAGGATCGTATCCGCTGCCAATCAAAAATTAATTTTAACACTCGACTGCGTAAACAAATAACTCAACAACGAACCGCACCGGCTGAATGTTTAATCGGGCGATTTTTGAAAAGAAAATTGACTGAGCGAAACTTTCATTTCGTCGGTAATATTAATATACACTTAACCAATTGTAATGGTACATACCAGTTCGTTTACGAATTGGTAATTTTTTATATTTTTAGAAGTTAATTAAGTACATTTCATTATTAATATTTTAAAGAAAAATAAGAATTAAAATCAATGAATATGTTATGGTATTATTAAGTAAATATTAGTCATAAGATAAGTTTAGTTCTAAGAATTGTGGCGCCGAATGTTTACAACAGTGAAATAAACGCTACAGTTGTGATAAACATTCGCCGACGTAAAAGAGTGTGTGTGAGAAACTTAAGTGGGAACAACCTAACTATATGGAAAGCGGGGAACCACCGGTGGTTCAACATAAAAATGCAAACACGCACTGGGAACGAGAGAGTCGACAGCTAGACCTAGAGTCGAATGGTTAACTTCAAAGTCGGGAAGGTTTCGACTGACTGATTTCATAAAGAAATCGTCGAACCCCGACTAGAAAACAGTTAAGTAATATTTGTTAAATGTTATATGAAAATAAAGGAGAACCTCCACTCCTATAACAAATTGGATAACAATAATAAGAATTGTTATTACAATAATAGTGATTTAAGTAGCACGTAAAGAGTAAATGTGCACGGTGTTAAAAGTTTAATCAAAGAATATATTGTGCTCCTGTAAACAAAGCAAGGGGATTCGTCACCATAGGATCGTGACCACTGATGCCGATGAAAACATCGAAAGAAAAAGAAGATTTGTTATAAGGTATTTTATAAAGATTATAAAATAACTGTTAAATTGATGTTAATATAATAAAGTTATCAAATAACTATCATCTCCGTTCTAATAAGGAGAATGTAATTTAATCTGTATTAGCCGCATTGTATGTTTATATAATGATACACAAAACGTGTATAAAGCATACGTAGTAAATGCTAGCATTCGTTGTTTTGTTTGACTATATGGAAAAATATATATAAAGAATTGTATCTGTTTGGTATTTATAAAATTGTATTCAAATTGTCTTTTAAATAAATTTGATCTCCTTCATGTCCATATGAGATTGTTTCGTTATCTATTAAAATTATATGTGTGATTCATTGATTTTAATATAAGTATTATTTAAAGTTTCAATAGTGTTTTTCTTTTAATCAATTTTAATTAATGTTTAGGAACCCTCTTTATTAAGCATTTCTGATAAACCCAAACCGCCCTGAGAGAAATTGAGTTATAGTCGGTAGTAAAGTAGGGGTTCCGTTGCACAATGTGTGTGTGTTTGGGTATTTTTATGGAGTATTTTATTTCGCTTCGTACCGTGCCCCTCGTGATATTTACTAATTGCAAATTGTTTTCTTCACAATTTTGATATGTGTCGCACCACTTCACTATTAAATTTTCTCGCTAATATGTACAAATTTTTCAATAAAAATTTAAACAATTACTCAAGCCGATAATTTAATTCTTTTTTAATAACTGTTGTAAAAATAGGCGTACAATTCTTACAGTGTTTAACTAAATGCATAATCGAAACCCAAATCTTTCCACCGCGTCTAGCTATAATCATACTCCGCTAGTAGATAAACAATAATATTGTATTTAGAAAATTTGTTATAAGGTCAATTGGGGTAAATGTGATATCGGTGCAAGTGTAATAACGACGTGCGCTGTGATTGAAAACAACAATAATAGGAATGTAACATCACAGTACTGCGGTTCATGCAATTCTGAACGCTCCCCGACCTTGACGCTTGTAAACAAAAATTTGTTTTGACTTTTAACTAACGGTCATTTTAAGTGTGAGGTTGAGTGTTGCAAAAAATTTTTCGTGCGACGATATTTTCTGTAAAAATTGAGGTATGTATGTGATTTTTATAGTGATGTAAAACATAAAGTTCATATTTACACTGAATAATAGATTTTAATTATTCATGATATAGGTATATCTTTTCATACGCATGTAACACTCTTGCCCCTTGAAAATTCAAATGCAGTGTAAATGTGTTATATCACACTTGCCCCCATTGTTGATCAGATATCACACTTGCCCCTTTTGGGTTTCAAGTGGAATGGTGCGCAATTATGAACGCAAAAGACCGCCAAACAAAAACTATGATATGGACAGTTTACAACAAGCGATGTGAGAAGTATGTGCCAAAAGAATGACGATGTATAGAGCTTCAAAAATATTCAAAATACCGTTCAGTACCCTATATAACCATGTAAAAGGTTTACGTGGGGTAAAAAGCTCCACCAAAGGTCGAACAACTGCGCTTTCGCAGTTAGAAGAACGTAAGCTAGTATTAGGATTCACAACACTAGAAAAATGGGGTTTTGGGTGGAGCCGCTAGGAGACCTTAGAACTAGTGGCAAAATATGTCAAACAAAATAATATCAAAACTCTATTCAAAGATAATGTACCAGGTCCCGATTGGTTCTTAAATTTTAAAAAACGGCACAGGCTCAGCTTAAAGGTTCCACAAGCTGTCGAATTTGCGAGGGAAAAAGCAATAGCTCTTGCCAACAAAAGAGAAGGCGATGCTTCTCCTTCTACCAATGATGTGGTATCATTTGAGTCTCTTCTACTTTTCACGGTTAAACAAAAGAAACCTTGTGAGAAGCATCCAAAGAAGAGAGTAGCGGCAGGTGCTGAGATCATAAGTCGAGAAATTCTTTGCATGAAGACCGATATCGTTGCATCCTCAAAGAAAAGAAGACAAAAGGCAGCTAGTTCTTTTGGAGATGAGGGGGTCAGTAATTTTGTCAGTTCGCGATACTAACAGTGACAATGAGTTTCAAGAAAACTTAAGAAATCCGTATCCAGAAATTAGTGATGTTGAACTGGTTTCAGAAGTCGGCAAATGGGCATTGGTTGAATACAGAACAAAAAAACGAAGAAGCATTTCATTAGCCAAAGCACGGGCCGAGAGGGAGATGGCTGGATAACAAAGTTTTTAAGACTGAAAGGTGACAAGTTTATCTCACCTCAAGTGGATGACATAGATCCAGTAGATGCAGATAATATAATTAAACTTCTTCCAGAACCAATCAATGATCGAAGAGGTCTTACTTCAATCAGTATGACATTTTCTAGCTCTTTAATTTAAAATAATTGCTTAATATTTAGTTTCATGCGTATAATAGTGAGTTTGCGCCCTGGCATTTTCCCTTACGATATAAGCTTATACCGTACCTTACAAGAGTGTTTCCTAGGCTATTTTGAAATTCTACGAATTCTATTGGAGGAACATAACGTTTATTTTTATAATGTACTTAAGTGAAAATGCCCATGGCGCAAACTCCCTAATAAAGAAGAATCAATATTTTTTATACCCAACACTTGATTGTGATGTAAGTATTTTTGAAACGTTTAGAATAAAACATTTCATTTCTTTAAAATATGGAGAAAATTCTATCCTAAGTAAAGACTGTTCTTTCACATTAACCAAGTACCAATACTATATGTTTGACATATGCAAGCGTAGAGAACATTATTACGTTTGCCCCATAGTATGGGGCAAGTGTGATATAGCCACATATTTTTAAAAAAATATGGCCAAAAAACAAAAAATACTAATAAAATACTGCTTCACGCACTTATATGCGCTAAGAGAATAGCGCAAGCAGTATGCCACATTTTTTTTGGGAATTTTGTAGGCATCTGATTTTGAAATATTATCGATTGAAGTGCCACTATTAAAAAACTATAACGCACTTACCCCAACTGACCTTACAGAAGTTATAAAAAGAAGTAGATAAGTACAAAAGTCTTGACATAACAAATACTTGAATGTTTAATTAGTATCCACAGATTTTCCAAAGATGATTTGAATAGTGAATGAAATTTAATATAGTTCACATACTGCCGTACGTTTCTTTTGTGTTTGTAGAATGAGCCTTTGGAATTGATGGTTTCGAGTTACCATTATAAAGTAAAAGGGCTTTAAGATTTGTCTTCGACGGGTCGATAAATTATCGCTGTTCTGCAGGATTATGTTCAATACCCATTTCATACAAAAGTTGATTTACATTAGTACAGTAACAGAAATTTTTTTCAACTTTGTAAAATGAACTGAATTTTTCTTGACGATTCTTCAATACTGAGATTCTTGTAGTGGAATGTAAAAGATTCTATTCTTTTAATCGATATTCCAATATTTCTGATATTCCTTTGGTTAAATCCAAATGCCGTATCAAATCATTCACATCTGGTTGAATAATGAAATATGGTTGTCAGAAGAAACATACATCAGATCACTGAAAATGCCACACTCAAAACATCGTTAATATCTTCCACGTTCGTGGAATTTGCAGAAGAATTCAATGCATTGGAGTTGAAAGCTCACAATCAGTTCTTTTCAACAGTTTGCTTACAAATGGAAAGTCTGGATACATTACTTTGTGTTTATTTCTTTTTGAAAACCCTCGAATTTTTACAAGACGTAACACTCCGTGACGTGATCTGCTGGTTCACGAAAATCATTGACCTTTTTGACAGGACTTCACAAGAATTCTTGTTTTTGTTCCACTGAGTTAATTTGACAAACACTAAATACAGCAAATATGTGGTATCCATGTTTGGTCTTTATTTTTAATTATGAAGCCAAAATATTGTTCATAACATCTTTGAATTAACTCATTTAAGGGCTTCTTTTGCGATATTGTAACATATAATCCACAAACATAACAAAAACTGTCCGAAGAATTTTTACAGCCTCTTGCACGGTTTTCCATTCTTGAAAATCACAGGCAACACAATTTGTGGAACACTGCTTTAAAGTTTTTTTTAACTAAGTGACAATTCTGTTACATTCCGTTTGTCTCTTACCAGACCGCGTCAATAATTAAACAATAAATGAATCACTACGTCGGCTGTAACCTTCATATATGCACGTATCGATTCCAAAAGTTTCCATTTTAGTATATTCCGCGATGACTAATATAATAGCATGCTCTATTTCGCTCTGGAATGCGTGACGTCGTATCGTTTGTAGTTGCCGCTACCCTTCACGGTATAGCCGCAAACATATTAGAGCTTGTTACAATAAACAGAGAAGGTGATGTGATATTAGAGATTCTTAGAATACAGTTTTTATGTTTAAAACAATGCAAAATACTAAAATTTTAGAGTGTTAAGGCAGTTATAAAAACCATATCGGCTAGTATAATTGATAAAGTTGCATTTCTTTTAGACTGTAAGTTTATGAGTTAGTAGTTATATGTTACGTTTAATTTTACTATTGAATATTATATAAACAATGTATCTGCTATTGTAACAAAAATGATAGCATTCACTAAATAAATATGTATTAACTTAGGTCTACAAAAAGTGTTCATGGTGCCATGTTTATTCAACTAAAAATAATATACATCTTGTATCGGCTAGCTGGGAAGCAAAAGGATTAAAAGTTTAATATTCTCTTACCAATTTAATAGAAAACAAACAACTGGCGCATTATTTTAATCTTTCAGGCCTACAAGGATATTCTGATTGAATGTATATAAAGGAATTAATTCAATGTCTCCCTTGTATCTAAACTATTTGTTATGAATTTGTATAGATTCTTGAGTGATTTTAATTTTGTTCTGTATTATTAATAATCACATAAGATCAAGTAAAATTCCTTTATTTACAAATCTTAACTCATGGCAGAAATAAATTATTTCGAAAGTTTCTCGAACATTAAAAGAAAAAATGAGCTGTGGTCACCGCACTACTTTCTCATACGTATGTATATATACGTTGCAAATTTGGTATACAACAGTTATTCTAAATTAAATTTCAAATTTTGAATTCTTTCGACCTTTACTTGATGTAAATTCATGATATCCAATTAAATTAAAATAAAACAAAAATATGAAGTTTTGAAATTTACACTAAATTATTAAAACACAGTACAGCTGTTGCGCTATACATTAGGTTTACCAAGTGATAACTATAAACTGATATTACATACAAACTTCTACATTTATATGAGGTGTTACCCCCATATTGTATTACTAAGAAATATTACCTTAACTGCTGCTGTTTGTGATCTCTAATAATACCTACTTTGTGGAAGTACAAATTTACTAAAGTAATAGTAAACACTTAGGGAAAACCTTCATTTCTATTATTTAAACAGATTTAATAACGGTGACGAATTAAGGTCCAATTTATCATATAGTAATAATTCTGATTGTTTTAATTTGTTAATTTTCAAAGACTCTAAGAGTTTTAGCTTTTTGCTTTTATTTTCTTCATGAAACATATCAAATTGTAAATTAAATTCGGCTACCACTTAAGGAACTGTTTATTTATTTCTTATATTTACTTCTGCTTTGGTTTGTTCCGCGTGTCGACTACTTATGGAACTTCTTATTCCGGAATTAGGTATTCATCCATCGGTGACCCAGCCGCCTTATATACACATACGAAACATCTGGAAGCATTCGCGTACACTCCATCTTCTTCTCGATGTTTGTAGAACATTCGATAGACATTCTGTCTCTTCTCAGTACATGTTTATTGCTTTATGATGTTTACCAGTCGCGTCGAGATGATTTACAACCTCTTCTTATTGTGCCTTTCTTTTGTTGTCGCCCGGATGTCTACTGGTTTCGTTACAATATGATTTAGTACATGATCCACACCTTTAGTTTATACATTTCCAATTTGTTGTCTTTAATCGTTTCTCTTTATAATTTTTGATAAACTTGTCTAAGTTGTTACTCGTTTTGTATGCTACGTTAAGGTTTTCTTTTTATAGGAATTTTGACAGTATTTCTTGTTCTTGACCTAAATATGTAAACGAATTGAATTTTTTAACTAATTTCTCATTAATAGTAGGATACATCTCATTTAATACCTTATTGAAAGATTTACTTGAAATTAATTAATCTATTAAGTTCGGATCGTAGGCGTTGTTGTACGCAATTTGTTTAATGATATTATATTCCTTATTGAAATCTTCCCTGGACATCTCTATGTTAACTATCTGACTTATGTTTATAATGGTGGTTTGATTTGTTGTTTATATTAGTGTCCGTGTGCGATTGTTTGTGGTAAATAGAGAAACATACGGTCTTTTTCTAAGATTTTATTCTGAGAAAAGGTTTACTTAGAAAGATATTACTAATTTGTAAACGAAGATTTCGATATTTGTCGAGTTGTTAAAAAGCTACAATAAGCTATTCAATTTATATTTACCATATGCTCCATATTGTTATGAACACGAATTCAAAATTATTTTTTTAATAACAATTGTTTACTCTTTACTTGGCTTTGAAAATATAATAAAGTTCGAGACATGAAACTTCTTTAATTTCAGAACTTTTCGAGTGCATTCTAACATACATCACACGCTATTGAGCATATATGCATGCTACGTATATATATACGATTTCATAAAATAAGGGTTGTGTTGGGTTCACTACACACATAAAACTTCGAAATTCATTGAATGTGGAAATCGACTTGAAATAAAAGTTTATTTCATTGAATAACTGAATCCCTGGATAGTCGGAGATCTCAGCGGGTACTTTCAAAAACTATGCTCGTCTAAAAGTTTCTCTTCCTACACTGATTTATACCCATTAGAATTCAAAAGGAATTGTCGAGCTGATACAAGCGAAAAAAGTAAAACTTGTTGACTTCTAAAACTCTGCAAATCATCGCATTCTATTCTTCTTCTTTATTTTGTACTACGTGAATAGTGTCACTATATATTTTTCTAATCTGATGCCATAATAACGCTATATAAACGCATCGAAAATGATGTGTTTATAACCTATAAACACACTGTTTGCGTTTATAGATGCTAGTTCAATTTAGTTTTTCGAGGGTAGACCTTGTATATGAATGAGATGGATTTTATTTAGTCAAAATACAAGGACAAAAATCAGTCTTCTCCAAATGGGATGACAATGTCGTACAAGCAGTTTACCTTCTTTAAAGAGTATAATGCACTCTTTAACAAATGTTGCATGTCTTTTCATGTTTTGATTACACGAAACTAATACGCAAACAAAAAGTTTTTAACGAAAATTAAGAAAGTTTTTCCATTAGAAAGGAAAGAAAAATCTTACGTATACACCATCTAAAAGAAAAGGACAAAAATCGAGATGGAAAATTGTGTACAACACGTGGAAAATTAGTCCAAAATATATAGACATTGTCGGGTAAAATTGAGAGAAATGAGCTTGTAAACTGAGCGGTAAGGAAACGTAAGCAGTTTTAAGAAAAGAAAACCGTTTACTGTTTTTCTGTTTCTCATAAAATGTATTTGGAACATATATTCGTAATTTCGTTATTACTACGATAATGTTTTCGTTATATTTAGGCGTTTCCTTTTTATATTTATTTCCTTACACGAGGAAGAAATTCTAATGAATAGAAATTAGGTCACTTGGTTGTTCCCAATCCGTTTGTTTACACGTGTATTGCTATGAGATTGATAAAAATAACGGAAAACATTTCCAAAGCGTGACAGAAATTTTCACGATGAATTTTAAAACTAATATTTCCTCAATTGTAATAACCAAGAGGAATAATTTATGTCTATAATAATCTATATTAATAAAATACAACCTCTAATGATTGTATTAATATCCCTTTTAAATAAGTCTTCCGGCTAACTCCAAATTTAAATTTTTAATAACTAAGAACATGAGAGTTTTCTTTTAAATCAACTTCAAATATTTTCCTGTAGTTTATACTACCAGTCATACATTGACTCTAGTAATTTCTTATTTACGGTTGGTATAACATTCTATTATATGCTATTCTCATTGATGTTGGATTTTAAGAAACTATTTTTAATTAAATAATGTTAGTATTTCTCAGGTCATGTAATGTAGTCCGTTTATTAAAATATGATATTTAATAAATTCAAACACTATCTTTTACATATGAATTGGGTAAGTAATCTATAAATTTCCAATATTCTTAAATAATTTTACGTGTCACTTTTGTCCTTTCAAGGTTATCGACTGTGTCAATGGATTATAACTCCATAGATATAATGAGATGTTATTAATGAACTCCAATAAAAGAAACTATTCAAATCTGATACAATTTAATACATGGAATAGATATCAATATAAAAAAATGTCTTCTTTATATGACATGAAAATAAACTTCAATTTAGTAAAGATCATAAACAGATTTACTTGACGTTTAAGATAATAATAATATGGTTCTATGTCAGTGAAATTCCTCAATTACAAAGGTAAATATTTTACTGTACTTATAAAACACCTTTAAGTATACAAATATACAATGTTATAAATGTGTTTGGATAGATCTATGCATGATAAATATTTATTTAGTATGGAAGATTTGTATATTAAAATTCAATGACTCTATTACGTTGAAATTTAAATGTTAATATTTTTAAAATAATCTAACCTTATTTAAAACATGAACAAGATAACTATAATATCAATTATGAGCTTCTATAAGCTTCAATAAATTTCGTATTAATACAATAACATATACAACCTTGGTCAAAATAAATGCATGTATGTTTCTTGTTTTCCAATAATGTTAATATAATCCTTTCGATCCTAAAACTCTCTTATACTGGATGGTATTCTCAAACTGGATATTCTACTGAATACTTCGGTTAAAAAATGGCTAATCTCTTCGGAATAATGACACACACTATGGAATTTAGGCTTATGACTGCTACTACTCGCAGGACAAACACTCTCTTGAACTCCTCTGACTTCACTGGATTTATGAACCCTGGATTTTCAATTAATATCCTAAATCAGGAACTGGATCGTCTAATGGAACTTCTGTACCTCGTATTTAATTTCTATCTTCTTGTATACTTTTAAATATTACTGAAATAAAACACTAATTCCTGGATACTGGATTTAAAAGGAACTTCTGTAACTTCTCTTCGCAATGGATTCTCTTATTATCGATGTACGACTTTCAAAATCGTAAGTATTCTTTAATTATTAATGATTTTAACCAGCTTAAGTTCTTATAAAATTTTCAATTCTCCTTCTTTTAATTTTATTCACTATTTATTTGCATGTATGAATATTTAATACGTACGCTATACGAAATAATTCTGGTTTATTTTAACCATTTATATTCATAAAAACTATAATTCTTTCTAAAGGCACACGCGTCTGTTAAGAATTATTAAAATTCTCTCTTTCTACTGTTTCAACAAAATCTCCTTAGTGATCTTTTTAAATTTTCAAATTAGCCAATCAATTTCTTTTCTTACTTTGCCCAGACAATATAGTTTTTTAAATTTGTTCGACTATTTCTTTATACTAACTGACTTTATAAATTTCATTATTTTAAAACATTTTGAATTTTAATTAAACCTTCCCATACTTTTAATATTCAAAAATGAAACACTTTCAGTAAAATTATATATCAGATGTCACTTTTGACATTTTACTCTCCATCCGGTTGTACGATATTTAAACTGTACTTTTAATTCAATATCAATTATTTACCTTTCAATATTTAATTTTAATCATCTTTTACCTCCTTAAACGTCACTTAAATGAGTTTTTACAAAATAATAATATTTCTTATAGTACAATAATTAGCATTTAAATCTCTTCTTTACAGATATGGTAAATTCTAATGAAAAGAAGAAAATAGTCATTCAGAAAATATACTGGTCGGTTCACCAAGTAACGTACCATACTTAACAAATATTTCTGTACAACAAATTAATAAATTTATACGTCTAATTCAATTACATATTGCAGTGATCTTGAATAAATAATAATATGTAAATAAATAAGTATAATCAAGATCACTTCAAGTTTTATTTAAATTAATTTTACTTTATTCATTTTTACCATAATGTGTATATAAATATTCACTATATCAATAATTTACGAAAACTTTATTTTTATTTAAGTAAAACAATAAAAGAATCTTAGTAAATTTTTATAAGGTCATAATATTAAGACGTATTAAATGTTACGTGAAAGGGAACGAGCAAGTGTTCCCCGCACAAAGATTTCTGGCATTGGCAAAGATCGACTGTGTAGACCGGCGCAAAAAGTATTGTTCGTCAGGTGCACGGCTGAGTCATAAACATATAGACGAATTTATATTCACATGTTTGTTTACCTTTTTCAAGGATTATTAATACGTTGTTTCCCCAAGTGACCGATAAGAGCAGCACCGTCGATATACAATTTTGGAGGTGGATTCGCGTTTGCCGAAAGTTGCCGTATGTTTTTATAAAGAAAATTAAGCATAAAAGAGCGGACGGATAAAATTTCCGGGATTGCTTGGTGAAAACCGCAACTTTTAACTAGTCTAAAAGTAGGTGATAAACCACTCCCTCCTTCTTTTAAAAAAGGATTACTCCTAAATCCGGACTTAGAATAATTTTTGAGAATTTCGACACTTATAAAATTTTTAACAAGATTCAACACTTATAATATTTTTATTTTTAACATGCAGCGCGTATCACATTGAGATGTCTAGATATATTTGAATAATTACTTATGTATGAGATACTTTATTTACGAACTCAGTTTTTGAATTTATTTAATTTCATTTTATTTTCTTTTCTAGAGTGTTTTGTTTTGCATGTAGGAGTACTATGCCATACATTATGACAAAACTTTCTAGTAATTGTAATAATAACTTTGGATAACACAATCATTTCATTTTCGCATAATTTACTTTTCTTTTAAATTTATTTATTCTACAAAAAGGTATTTAAAATTAATAATTTCGTTTTATGTGTATATAGGTTATATATAAGTGAATCAAATTTTCATTGAAAATTTATTATGGATGAGTTTGAAACGATGTATGAAGAGTTAAGGTGATTAAACAATATTTGTTATAAATGTGTGTATTGTGGCGTACCAAATTCTTTGTTTGTAGTGGTGTTTTTGTATTGGAATTTCACGAGAAAGGTAAAATTTATTTTTAATGTATATATTATTTCTTTTGATATGTGTATTAAGTATATTTTTGTTGTATTTGGGTGTTCAATATTAACGTGTTGAATAATACATCAGGAATGTGTGAAATGAATTATGTCATTATTTAATTCATAGCATGGAGTCCTGGTGAATTTGAAAGACACGAATTGGTCTTGGTGGTACTGCGTTTGGGAGCGAGAAAAGGCACCAGGCAGAACTAATCAGGGCTGAGTTAATTTATTGAATACGCAGAGACATTATTTTATTTCATTTTATTTATTTAATTTAAAATTTATATATTCCTTAAGGAATGTGCACATTGTGATGTATGTTCGGGTTGCGTCCGACGAGTTGAAAAAGACATACTCGTAGGGTGGAACTTTGGGATACTCATCTGTGTGAATTTGTTATCTGATGGTACTGTGTTGGGAGCGAGAAAAGGCGCCGGACAGGACTAATTAGGGCAAAGCCATATCCTTAATGTTTATATTTTGTTAGCAAATAATAGACCGCACAATTTTTTATATATATATATATATATTCCAATACAATTCATCACGGGTAATTTATTTTATTTTTGATTGTTTACATGTATCTATAACAAATATAAATCATAATAATCACGTTCACATTTTTAGACATACGTTTTTTTTCACGATATTATGACTTCATTTATTTTATCTTTTATAATATTTTATTGATTATGTTGTATAGATTTGAATTATGACTGAATATTGATTTTGTGTGTAAATATTTGTAGATTAAAACTTTTGAATTCGTTTAAAATTATTTTATTTTAATAAATTAGATGTTAAGATTTATTTTGTATTTTATTTTCTTTACCTGACCTGGAGATAATTAAAGAGCAGGAGAATCAACTCATATTTTCTGCCCCTGAGAGAACTATTTATTTTCAAACTGAGCTAGTTGCATGTAAATGTTTTGCTTAACCTACCTTTTTAGCAGAAAATTCACCGTATCTTAGTCTAGCATAAGGCCTAGCACTAGGATGCGTGCTTGACTCTCAGTTATTCATTAGTTAAGTAAATTAAATTTATTTCATTTATATATAAATTTGTAAGAGTCACAGCAATATGTCCATATTATTATCATATACTTCTTCAATAACTAATTAAATTATTATATAAATGATTTTTTTAGAAAAATATTGTTAGAGTCAATAATAGACCTTTAACAATTGCCCCTTTTTAATAAATATAAATTTCAACTTCGATATAAATTTATATTTATTAAACAACCTTTATAAAAGTATTCCATGTAAAACTATTTTTTTTTAATTATCATAAATACGTTCAACTGTTACTATACCTAATTTCAATTATTCTAGTTCATTACAACAAAACCTTATTTAAATTTACTTTTCACAAGACGAACCAAATAACTTAATGATATTACTATATTTATGTATTTTCAAAACTTATATACATTCAATTAATCAACCCAATGTATTTCTGTAAATTAATATTCTAATCAAAATTCCTATTTATAATACTTTAAGTGTGTACCTGGTACCAGTTTTATTCATTCATTTCTATTGTCTATATCTTTAAAATAATCTTGTAGCATAGATATATGATATCTACCTCTAATGTAATTTGTATTTGGTTCTATTAATTCATAAGTATTTTCTCCTAACTTTAGATTAACTTTATATGGTCCAATATAGGGCCTTAACAACTTCCCCATAATGTTTTTCTTTCGATCAGTAACCCTCAAATTCTTCACAATAACTAAATCTCCTATTTCGTAACTTTTAAACTTCTTCTGTTTCTCCATTTGTTTTTGTTCCCATATCTTTTTTTTACGTTTTGATCTTTCCCTCACCAATTCATACCTTTCACTTAAATCGATTGTTTCTTGATTATCCCATGAAATACCAGAAAGACCATTATTTAATACAAGATTCTTCTAAACGTTTCAACTCCTTATTTACTTGTTCTTGATAGTAGTATAGTATAGGATAATTTTTACAAGTCAATGGTGAATCATCAGTAACCACTAGTTTATGTTCATAATTTCTTGCGAAAACAATTTCTTCATTAATTAACGATATATTCCTATATAAAATCTCTATTAACTTATGCTCCATAACTTTATCCTTTATGTCCTGTAATTTAATTTTTCTTTCAATATCTTCATAATTATTTATCGTATCATTTATACATTCCTCTTCCATCTCTTCATCATAATTCTCATTCCATTCTTCATTATAAATATTATCATGTACATTATCATTTTCAATTATTAAATTATTCATTTCTATACTTAATATATTCTTCTTATAATCATTATAAACATTTTTCTCTTCTTCACTTACTTCTTTTACTATTTTGCATATATTCTCTTTTATATAAATATTACCTTCTTCAAAATTCATAACCATTCCTAACTTTCTAATATTATCTATACCAATTATACAATTATAAAATAAATTTTTCAGGACATAAAATTGCATAAAATAACTTTCTTTACTTATAGTCACTTCTGTATAAAAGCATTGTTTTATTGTTCCCATCTTCTTTCTATTCGCTGTTATAATATCAGTTCCTTTTATCTTAACTACACTATTTAAATACCCTTTGACTTGTTTAACTTTACTCTCTTGTATTAATGTAATCTCTGAACCACTATCTATTAAACATGTGAATACAATATTCTCAATTTCTATTTTAATAAATGGCAAACCAAAATCTTGTACTATAGATACTTCTTCATTATTTTTAAATATACTCTCAGGTCTTTGATAAAATTTAATTGTTTGTAAAGTAATAAAATTGGGTTGATTAATTATATCTTCTTTTACAATTGTGACGTGCTCGGTTTTGAATTTAGATAGGCATCCTCCTTCAAAATCGGCGTTTTTTTTAACTCATCATTTTCATTTCTAGCAATATTCCTATCACTATCTACCCACCTAATATTATGTATTGGTTTAGGTCTATTTTCTCCTTCCTTAAATTTATTTCCATAGTTTAGTCTATTTTGTGTATTGTAATCGTTTCCAGGAAATGGTGTATATCTTTTATCATTATTATTATTCCTCGGATCTGATTGATAATTATTACCATTCCTGTAGCTAAAATTATTGTAACCTCCTCGTAATTGGGTATTCTGATTATAGGTATTTGGTGATGATCTATTATAATTTTGGTTTCTATAATTTCCATTATAATTATTCTGATCTCGTTGATTACCATTTTTAAAATCAGTATTATTAAAATAATTTGACCTACCATTATTATTTATGCGTTGATTACCATTATTGAAATTGTTTCTAGGTAAAGAAGAATAACTATTCGCATTAACATCATTAAAATCATCTAGTCTACGTAATATTTCAATTAAAGAATCCATACCATTCACCTTCTGGCAAATTATAGCTTGTGTATCAGTAAAAATAAAGTGATTTAACAATTGACTAGCAATCATGTATTCATTAAGATCGCTAACATACTTGCACTGATTATATATCCTAGAAGCATAAGCCTCTCTTGTCAAATTACCATGTCTATATTTAGCTGTTAATAGTCTTATTTTCGCTTTATTCTGATGAGACTCATTCCAGAAATTTTTTTTGAACATAATTTCAAATTGATTTATATCTTGACAGTTATCCTCTATTCTCTGAAACCATTCCAACGCACTATTATTCAACGTAGATCTTATTACCTCCATTTGATGCTTTAAAGATGGAATATCTTCTAAATACTTCATAATATTCCTTAAATACGTCATCGGATGTATCCCTGTTTTATCTGCCCCAAATTGAGCTATGTTCTCCACTTTAGTATAATTAGAACATTGATGTGCTACTGTAGAACTTGATCCTATGTTTTTCATGTTAACCGACATCTTTTTAATTTCATCTTCTAATAACTTTCTTTTAACTTCCTGTTGCTGTAAATTCTCTTGTAACATTTTAACCTCTTCTGTCTTATGTTGATTTAAATTTGCAACTTCATTAATAAATGTATTTTCATAAATTCCCAATTTCTTTTCTAATTCCTTTTCACAATTAACTAATAACTCTTCCTTCCTTTTCTTACAAACCTCTTCATTCCTGGTTATTGCCTCTTGTAATACTTTTCCTGCATTTTCGCATTTGTTCTTATCTGTTTTCAACACCTCGTATACAGTATCTAATTTTGTGTTTACTATATTAATAACTTCTTTATTTATATCAGCTTTTGCTTGTAACATTTGTTCTTCTGTTTGCTTAACTATGTCAGAGACTAATCTACTTTCCATTTCTTTAAATTCATTTTTCAATTGAATAATTGTCTCTACATTCCTTTTCTCTAAATCATCCATATTCTTCTTGATAACTTCTTCTGAATCTTTCCTTATATCATCTCTTAAATTTTTCATGTTTAAATCATGTTTCTCTTGTAAATTCTTCATATTCGTATCCTGTTTTTCTTGTGAGGTCTTACTATTTTCTTCCAAATCTTTCTTCATATCCTCTCTTAAATTTTTCATATTCAAATCCTGTGTCTCTTGTGAATTTTTCATATCTTCTCTCATCTTTAACAGCAAATCCATCACTGGATTGTGTTCACTCTGATAAGTTTCATCTCCACTCTCTGAACCTTCCTCATCTCCTTTATCCCCTTTCCTGCTACGTGTCTGCATCATTATAAAAGTCTCTTAATAATACCCCTAATAACACTCTGTATTTAAATAAAAACTTACACACTTTTTATACTGTGTTGTATTATATCACTTATTTACTATTAACCATTCTTTAATAATGTAAGGCACATAAATGTATAAAACTGTACCAAAATAAAGAAATCACACTGTATAGTTATTATTATTTGTATGATTACCCTCTACTATCCCAACAATTATGTTAAATGTTGTCAATCACCTAAAGAAACTAATACCTTTATACTTTTCTTTTAACAAATACCTTTTACAATTTTTTTAAATAATTACCCTTCGTTTTTAAGTATTAATAACTATAATATTGGTGATAGATGTGCTATCTCCAATATCGCCCTACGTTGCTATGCGCCAATAATTAATAAAATACAACCTCTAATGATTGTATTAATATCCCTTTTAAATAAGTCTTCCGGCTAACTCCAAATTTAAATTTTTAATAACTAAGAACATGAGAGTTTTCTTTTAAATCAACTTCAAATATTTTCCTGTAGTTTATACTACCAGTCATACATTGACTCTAGTAATTTCTTATTTACGGTTGGTATAACATTCTATTATATGCTATTCTCATTGATGTTGGATTTTAAGAAACTATTTTTAATTAAATAATGTTAGTATTTCTCAGGTCATGTAATGTAGTCCGTTTATTAAAATATGATATTTAATAAATTCAAACACTATCTTTTACATATGAATTGGGTAAGTAATCTATAAATTTCCAATATTCTTAAATAATTTTACGTGTCACTTTTGTCCTTTCAAGGTTATCGACTGTGTCAATGGATTATAACTCCATAGATATAATGAGATGTTATTAATGAACTCCAATAAAAGAAACTATTCAAATCTGATACAATTTAATACATGGAATAGATATCAATATAAAAAAATGTCTTCTTTATATGACATGAAAATAAACTTCAATTTAGTAAAGATCATAAACAGATTTACTTGACGTTTAAGATAATAATAATATGGTTCTATGTCAGTGAAATTCCTCAATTACAAAGGTAAATATTTTACTGTACTTATAAAACACCTTTAAGTATACAAATATACAATGTTATAAATGTGTTTGGATAGATCTATGCATGATAAATATTTATTTAGTATGGAAGATTTGTATATTAAAATTCAATGACTCTATTACGTTGAAATTTAAATGTTAATATTTTTAAAATAATCTAACCTTATTTAAAACATGAACAAGATAACTATAATATCAATTATGAGCTTCTATAAGCTTCAATAAATTTCGTATTAATACAATAACATATACAACCTTGGTCAAAATAAATGCATGTATGTTTCTTGTTTTCCAATAATGTTAATATAATCCTTTCGATCCTAAAACTCTCTTATACTGGATGGTATTCTCAAACTGGATATTCTACTGAATACTTCGGTTAAAAAATGGCTAATCTCTTCGGAATAATGACACACACTATGGAATTTAGGCTTATGACTGCTACTACTCGCAGGACAAACACTCTCTTGAACTCCTCTGACTTCACTGGATTTATGAACCCTGGATTTTCAATTAATATCCTAAATCAGGAACTGGATCGTCTAATGGAACTTCTGTACCTTGTATTTAATTTCTATCTTCTTGTATACTTTTAAATATTACTGAAATAAAACACTAATTCCTGGATACTGGATTTAAAAGGAACTTCTGTAACTTCTCTTCGCAATGGATTCTCTTATTATCGATGTACGACTTTCAAAATCGTAAGTATTCTTTAATTATTAATGATTTTAACCAGCTTAAGTTCTTATAAAATTTTCAATTCTCCTTCTTTTAATTTTATTCACTATTTATTTGCATGTATGAATATTTAATACGTACGCTATACGAAATAATTCTGGTTTATTTTAACCATTTATATTCATAAAAACTATAATTCTTTCTAAAGGCACACGCGTCTGTTAAGAATTATTAAAATTCTCTCTTTCTACTGTTTCAACAAAATCTCCTTAGTGATCTTTTTAAATTTTCAAATTAGCCAATCAATTTCTTTTCTTACTTTGCCCAGACAATATAGTTTTTTAAATTTGTTCGACTATTTCTTTATACTAACTGACTTTATGAATTTCATTATTTTAAAACATTTTGAATTTTAATTAAACCTTCCCATACTTTTAATATTCAAAAATGAAACACTTTCAGTAAAATTATATATCAGATGTCACTTTTGACATTTTACTCTCCATCCGGTTGTACGATATTTAAACTGTACTTTTAATTCAATATCAATTATTTACCTTTCAATATTTAATTTTAATCATCTTTTACCTCCTTAAACGTCACTTAAATGAGTTTTTACAAAATAATAATATTTCTTATAGTACAATAATTAGCATTTAAATCTCTTCTTTACAGATATGGTAAATTCTAATGAAAAGAAGAAAATAGTCATTCAGAAAATATACTGGTCGGTTCACCAAGTAACGTACCATACTTAACAAATATTTCTGTACAACAAATTAATAAATTTATACGTCTAATTCAATTACATATGTCCATATTATTATCATATACTTCTTCAATAACTAATTAAATTATTATATAAATGATTTTTTTAGAAAAATATTGTTAGAGTCAATAATAGACCTTTAACAATATCTATAGTAGTCATTTATAGCTGGATAATTACCCATGACCCGCTACATAAAAAGTGTGTAAGTACAATATACCTATAGATTGCGCTGCGATGAAAAGAATTTTTTTGATCGCCATAATCTTCATTTGGTTTTTATTTCAAAGAGTATTAAAATTAATGTAAAATTTAACGGTTTAATAGATATTTGTGTTTAAAGAAAGAAGAATTTGTTTAAATATTTATAAGGATGAAATATAACTAACAAAGATGTTCAAAATTGTTGCCTCTTGATTGCTACATAACGTATATCTTATTAGTTTTCTTCCACAAACATTTAACAATGTATTTCTACTAATTTTTTGAACACTTGCATAAATTTTATTATTAAGGTCGCTCATATCTGTTATGGGTTCCTCGTAAACTTCAGCTTTCAAATAACCCCACAAGAAAAAATCTAACGGGGTTAGATCCGGCGAACGAGCCGGTCACCTGACTACATCATTAGCACCAATCCAACGACGTAGTAACGTTTGATTAAAATAGTCCGTAACTATGTTGGCATTATGAGCAGCTAACCACATATTATTTCGCAGCTCTATTGGTACATCTTCCAAAAGTAGTGGTAACTCATTCTGCAGGTATTGTAAGTAGCGCACAGAAGTTAATGTTTCATGACAAAAGTGGGGGCCTATGACATATCCGTTTAAAATTACACACCAAACGTTAACGCCAAAAACTGTTTGATTTCTTGTTTGCCTAAAATTTCTAGGATTATCTTCTTACCAATAACGAACATTATGCTTAACTAAAGTACCATTGTTGTGAAAACGGCATTCGTCACTCCACATGATTTGATTTATAAAGTTATTGTTTTCCGCTTACATTAGAGAAAATTCTGCCAGCAAATCGAATCTGCTTTGATTATCTCCTATATTCTTAAATGGTACACTAAATGGACTTCATACGGAAAGTATTTATTTTCTTTTAGAAGCCTACGGCAAGAGGTTACAGATAAATCATGTTCTTTTAATTGTCGTAATGATGTATGTGGAGTTATTATTAACTGTTTGTAGTACCGCTGCCGTAATTTCATCATCTCTTACAGGCTTCCTGCCTTAATTGTGTTTGTTCTTTGAAGCTACCGTAATTTCCGAGATTTGCACACAGACTTATAAATGTTTTGTGATCTGGTAAAAGCCCGTTTGAAAAGCGTAGAACATATAATCGCACTGCTTCAGATGCATTTCTAGGGGATTCTCCATAAATTAAAGCCATGTTTAGTTTGTCTTCATTTGTGTGTAAAACCATATCTTTAATACAATCTCAACGCAAAGTGAGTAAATGTTTGAATGATGCTAATTAGGTAGGATAGAGAGGTAGGTACCAAAAGACGAGATATATGGCCTTTTATAATTAAGTGTGTTATTTTATCATATGCTTACCCCAATATAATGAGCTTTTTTAATGTGTAATAATAGGTATATAGATTTTCTGTATATTATTTTTGTGAATGTAGTATAAAATAAATGAACTCACATGTATTTAGAATTTGTTTGTATTTTTTGTAGACATAGTCCTAATAATTTAAAGCATATTAATGATATTTGTTAATATTTTAAAATGTCAATCTAATCCTAACCTCAGATTATTTTTAAAGTACAGCTTCCTCAAAGCAATGTAACTTTGACTTGTTGCTGCACGGTGTTCTCTAAACTTTGCAATGAAATTTTTTACAGGTTTTTAATATTTTAAGAATTTAGTGACACGAAAGTTTACGTATTATCTATACGTCAATGAAAAAAAACGTTTACTTCATTGTCATTTTTAGGTAAAAGACAGAATATTTCCTTTAAATAACTTAACGCTTAATATTTTTTGTATTTCGAACACAAACTTTCGTGGCTACCGGATCGGAAGGACGAATGCCGAATATGAATATAATATAATCTGACTTCCTCCGACTGAATACGTGTTCGCCGAGGAATCCCTGCAAGAAAGAATCAACGAACATGTCAGAAATATATGTACGAAACAAGAATATTAATAATTTAGAATTGTTAAGCACGCATCCACTAAAACTATTAATCAGCAGCAACATAATAATTCAGTTTCCATTAGTATAATTAAGAGCCCAGTGGAGACTACTTTCATTACCTCAACTCGTAAAATTGGAGATGTATCTACTTGACTGGATTATAGATACTGTGTATGTACGAGTTAGGCGCTAAAATTTTCGGCCTGATATACAAAAAAAAAAACTTGGAACAATATAAGAATTTTTATTTTTCAATGTAATCTCCCCTAACTTCTATACATTTATTACAACGATTAATTAATAATTCCATACCCTTGTAAAAATAATCTGAAGTTTTTCCGTCAAAATGTTCTATAACAGCTGCTTGCAGCTTCCTGTCGTCCTTAAAACTACGTCCCCTAAGGTCTTTTTTTAGATTAGAAAACAAAAAAAAATCACAAGGAGCCATATCCGGACAATACGGTGGATGCTCCAATTCGTGAAAGCCGCATTCGCGGATGGCAGCTTGTGAAATGGCGGCAGTATGGACGGAAACATTGTCGTGCAATAATCGCACACCTTTTGTCAATTTTCCACGACGTTTTGCACGAATACTATCCCTTAATTTATGCAATAAAGACGAATAATATGTGCCGTTTACACTTGTATTGCGCTCTTTAAAGTCAATTAGCAATCTGCCCTCACAATCCCAGAATATTGGGGCCATCACCCTTTTCGTTGATTGAACGACTTTCGCCTTTCTGGGACGAGGTTCATCAGGTCGCCGCCATTCCATGGACTCCCTTTTCGATAGAGGATCGTAAAACAGAAATATTGTTTCATCCCCTGTGACAATGGACTCCAAAATCGGTTTTAGGTCGTCTCCACACATGTTTAAAAACGACTGCGCACATTCGAGTAGACGTTCACGTTGGAGAGCATCTAGCATTAATTTTATTCATATCCAAATGGTCATGGAGAATTCGGCGAACACTTGTTTCGGAAATGTTTGTTATCACTGCTAATTCCTTCACTTTCAAACGGCGATCTTCTAGAACTAAATGTTCAATAATTGAAATATGTTGAGGTGTTATCACTGCAATTGGTCGAAACGACCGATCAGCATCTTCCAGGTATTCTTGTCCCAAACATTTTGCCCATTTTTTACAGTTGAATACGAAGGAGATGAATCACCGTAAATACCGTCTAAACGTTGTTTAATGTGATAAGGTGTATGCCCTTCTTTTTTTAAAAATTTAATGACCGCGCGGTACTCAATTTTCGTTACTTCAGACATTTTCGTGCGCTACTCACGTTGGTTGGCTGGTTACTAAAAACTACTAGGCTTCGAACCGTCATATTAATAGTGTACACCTCG
The DNA here is from genome assembly GCA_963170755.1 of Amphimallon solstitiale. Classification (NCBI taxonomy): domain Eukaryota; kingdom Metazoa; phylum Arthropoda; class Insecta; order Coleoptera; family Scarabaeidae; genus Amphimallon; species Amphimallon solstitiale. Next base: position 37,953,550 of record OY720680.1, read on the forward strand.
CGTATGTGCATGCATGACGTGACGGAGTTTGAACACGTTTGAACCTGTATAAGTCTGTCAGGCCGAGAATTCATGACGCCTACCTCGTATGTATGTACAACAAAAGCGATTACTGAGTTAACTATTTAAGTATTTGCACATTGTGACGAAAAGTAATTGAAGTCTGAACGGATAACAATTAGAAGATGGAAAAGTAACTCAAATATAATTTAGTAAAGAATTACACACTAAAAATTACATTACACTAGATATGAAGTAAATCATGGTTTAAGGGGGGTTTTAGTTGATCGACGTATGCCACAAAATGGCATTTTTCACGCAAAAAATCACAAAAATTAAGGCATTTGCAAAAATTGCCACTACACGAAAGAAATAACCAATATTTGTTCTAGTAACTCACGATTTGTAATTATATTAAAACATAGTTAGAAAGAATACAGCACTTTAGATTTTTTTCGATAAAATTCTATCTAAAGCTTACAGGTATAAGGTATTTTTTAAATCGAGAGACGCTAGATATTTTCATTCTGAACACGACAATGTATTTACTTTACTTTCAAAGTAACCCAACTCTAGAACAAAATACTTTTAAAGTAATGAGATTGATCACAAATTGCGTACTGATTAATGACAGATAGGCAACACACAATTCAAACCTCTACTCATAGTTTTGTAATGTCTAAGATCAGTGACATGGAAGGTATACCTGGTCAACTGCAAAAAGCTGAACACCAAATAAACAGAGATTGTATTCAACTTTTTTTATTCCATTAGTGTAAGGGAATATGTTAAAATAATTTATTCAAGGAACATTCAGGCAAATATATTTTAAATTTTCCACTTATTTATGATTTATAACATGAAAACATTGAGTTATTGCGGCTTTTATCCTTTTGTTTTTTATTTGAAAGGTGAACGAATGTTTCATTATCGGCTTTATTTTGTAATTATTTTAAGGGATATTTGCGGGAATATATTAGATATTAATTCTTCGTCTGGAATAAATATATGTTATTATTATAATTATGAAATTTTACTTGTTACTGATTATTTCTCGCGGTGATTTATATGTACTTTAGATGTTGAAGCTTTTTAATCTTAATAATAAGAGCAATGTCGTAGTCAAATAAAATATTACAAAAACAATTCTGTGTTCAAACAGTACCCGTGCCTGTTATTTTTTATAAAATGTAAAAATACGTATATTATCTAATATGTTTAACCTTTTTTTAATAATACGGAAATGTTTACAGAAAACTAAAATCTGAGAAAAACAATTTTCCGTTATGTAATAACAGTGCCTGTTTTTCTTAAAACATATAAAAATATATAAACTCCCCTGAACTTATAATAAGTAAGACATGCAGAGAGATTATAATGTCAGTTTGTAGACAAATAAAGTAAAGCCTAGTGGGGTTGTGGGAGGGTAAAAATGGTGCAACTTTGGAGGGTTGCATATCGTTAAGTTACTTCTCTAATAATTATACTTTAGAAAAACAAAATTATAAATTTTTCTGAAAATAAATACAAAATAACTATTATAATTAACATATCATTATCGATTATTAAAACATAATATATGTGTATTATGAAAGTAATTTATTAGACGATGTAATAATATTCAAAATTATTAATAAAATCACGACCGAACAAATATATATAAACTGAACATTTTGCAAAATTTTAGCTTTGTCCGCATGCATCGTTGCGACATTTTCCAATATAATGTTAAACTTTTAGTGTAATTTTATTTGGGCGCGCATAACAAACATTATCCAAACCGTGCCGAACACAGCATGTAAATTTTAACATATTTATTTTGAATAATATTCATCCCCCATTCTATTCACTGCGCGCTCAAACTTTATTCACAATCAATCTAATTTGGATTGTATTTTTAATAGAACAGGTGTGCACTTTATTTATTTTTCCTGGTGGTATTTTGTGTATTTATCCTAAAACCGACTATAATTATATACCTAGAACAGCTATTAAGTACTTATGTACAAATATACGATAAAAATAAAATATTAATAGTGATAGATTGTTGATTCATACCGTGGTTATTTCACCTTATTCCTTAGTTACACCGTACAGATGATGACCAATGAGACAAGAAATAAAAGACTATCGGAAATTTCTTGGAACAGAATGTGGACAGAAAGTATTCATCATAGAGAAAGAAATAATAGAGCTTTTTGTTGAAAATTGATGTAGTTTAATTTGGTAGTTTTTCCGCTAGCGAATATGGACGATATGCCTTGCGGATGATGCTGCACTTACATCAGAAATCGAGTACGACAATCGTCATAACAAATCCTAAATTTAGGTTTAGAATTTGTTATCACCTGAAGAAGCTACAGTGTAGCGAAACAGCTGTTGTGTTTTTTATTTAAATATAGTGTAAATCTGAAACAATTGTTTGTGTTTTATTTCTATTCATTAATTGACTGCCTGTCGACAGTCTGTGTATGTTTGTGTTATACAGTAGCTGTGTTTTCATTCATATATATATTTTTTACTATTACTTATACAATTAAATTAGTTCTTGTGCGTTTTGATTGCTATTGCTATAAGTCCTAATCCTAGTTTTCATGTTTTTGTTCTTAAAAACATGTGGCTCTTATTATAATAATAACACATATTATTATTATTGTTATTATTATTATTATGATTATTATTATTATTATTATTATTATTATTGACCCACGGCCTTTTGCACCGACTAATGAATTACAGGGGCAACGTTTTTGATTTTTGCTTTAATTATTGAGCAAGTTCAATGACATGTTAAAAAGTGACATCCTTTTATTGGACCAAAACATCTAGTCAATAATAGGGGGGTCGCAATATATTCAGTATCCAGTACACGACGTCAATATAATTAAAACATAATAGTATCAAGGAATATTAGGGTATTTCTCAATTTTAATTGTATTGGTTCAAGTTCTCAATTTCTTAATGTTTGTGTGTAGTCAATTACTGTACAAAGACATCATTAGAGATTTAAAATTAAGGAAATTAAAATTTCAAACAATTTCACTAATTCAATTTTATGTACAATTTAAATATTGTTCAACATGAAGGAGTTCAGCGTGCCTTTGTTTAAACTTAACCCGAAACTGTTTTAAGTAAATCGTACTAATTGTGGAAGTTCGCATGTTTGTTTGAATTTTGCTTATGCATTCTCAGACACCATTGAATTCGTAACACAAGCTTGCTTAAAGCACGCCATAAACCCACGTACGTTGTTCTTGCGGTCACTTATTCGTTCGTATATGATAATAATTTACGACCTCTCTGTTTATTATATACTGGCTGTTCATTTCAAAACTTACGATATCAAATTTTTGCAAATCTGGAAACCAATAAAAAAAATTTCTGAAACACGTATTATCGTGGGGGCCATTTCTTGATGCAAAACTTGACTCACTCACTTTAACCATCTGTCCCCGGGAGCTACCCCCTTAAAAACTTAAATGGAAAGCGGTATCATGTAATACGTAATTTTAAAGGTCTTCTGAAACAGTACATTTTGGCATTAACTTTTTTTAAATTGATCGATTCGTTTTGATGATTTAAAAAAAATCTTTTAGTTTGTTTAATTTTGTGTTTTTTATTTTAGGCTTAAATATCTATTACTCAAACACACTTTATCTCCTTAAAATGTTTCATTTTTGTTTTAAAAGTTATTTAAGAATTCAAATATTTTTTTGCAGAAAAATTCAGTCCAATAATTGTTCAAAATGTTGTCCGTTGATCGCTAAGCAATGGTATAACCATTGTTCAAAAGTGCGGCCTACATTTTCAAAAATATCTCTTTGAATTCTACGGCAGGTTGCATTAATCCTTTGCGAAGTTCTTGCAAATTTTGAGGTGGAAGGGTAAATACAACAGACTTTAAATAACCCCATAGAAAAAAGTCAAGTGGTGTGAAATCAGGCGATCTGAATGGTCATTCTATAGGCTCTCTTAGTCCTATCCATTTATTTGGAAATACATTGTCTTACCACCGCCGTAATGGAAGAACATAGTGAGGAGAAGCTCCATATTGTTGAAAATCTAATTCGTCTTCATCAAGTAGGTATTTCCATCTCTATCCAGTTGATTTTCGAAAGCAGCAATAATTTGCGGATTGTTAGTATATTCCAACATATCCAAATATGATTTGGCATTTAGATTTCCAATGTCTCTTATGCCATAATAGTCGTCACTTAGCTCTTGACATATTTTCAATTTCTAAGGATGGAATTTATAAAGCTTTGTAATTTTATGAACCGAACCCAAGGAAACTTCAACTCTTCTAATTGAGCGCCTTCATTTCTGATTATGTTTTACATTTGCAACAGATCCAGACTCAGTAAATTTGTCAATACGATTTAGGACATATCTACAAGATGTGATCTTATTGGAATGCCTTTCGTTAAATGTTGTGGCAGTTCGTCGAGCTCATTGATTTACGACTCCATAAATTAATACAATTTCAACCATTTCTTGCAAACTGTAAACCATTATTGTTATTTTATTTAAATAACTTTGGGTTGATAACACTAAATCACAATTTAGACTAAAGCAACATACAATGTATTTGCATACTAGGAGCACCAGAACAAGAAAATGATATATCCGCATTTTATGCTATAGCCTGTTTTTCGTTTAGAACATTATTTTATTGTGCTATTACAAAAATTGATTTAATGTATGCAAAATCGGTATAAAAACGTTCCTAAAACATAAATTTTTGTTTAATAAGTAACTACAAAACGTAGGAAAAGTATTATGCATTAAACATAACTAAAAAGTTAAAGAATCATAAGATTTATAAAAGTTTCTAATATTGACTTTGTTCCGATGCATCTCAAATAATTTTAAAAAGGAATCAACAATTTTAAAAAGTAACGCCAAAATCTACTGTTTCAAAAGACCTTTAAAATGACGTATTACTCCATACCCCTTTCCATACAAGATTTTTAAGGCTAACCCCCTGCCCGGGGGCAGGGGGGGTTAAAGTGGGTGAATCAATTTTTTAATCAAACAATGGCCCTCACGTTAATACTTCTTAAGTGTTTCAGGGAATTTTTCATAGATTTCCAGATTTCTAGAAATTTAGGGTGGGAAATTTTGAAATGATCAGCCTATATGACATTTCAAGATCAGTATAAGTTCATTAACTTTTATATGTATTACAGTTCCTGATGAATGAATAAATATATACACTTAAATCACGGTATATTTAAGTTTACATTCGGTCTGACTTTTTAAGCAATTTGCGTTTCTTTATAAATGTAACTTCAAAATAACTTTTTTGAGCAATTACTCCGAAAATGTTTGTTTTTCTTCAGGAACGATATTATTACAACTCGGTTAAATGAGAGAAATTTTTCTTCAAAGAATTAAGAAACTCCTGTCAGTTTATTTATTTTGAGATGTTTAAAAGGCTTTTGATATATTCCTATAAATTCTAATAAAATCTCATTTCTTTATTTAACTGTGCAGTAGATTGTGTACCTATATTACGAAAAGAAAAACTACTAGAATGATATAACCGGTGTTTAATGTTTGATTTAATAAATATTTAATATCAAATATTTGTAGTCTAGTTATTTCATGTCAAGGTTGGAAATTACAGGAAAATTAGAAAAAATATGCCAATATACTAGCATAATACGTATCTTTTCCGTGCAATAATTAATTATATCCATTTGTTTGAAGTTAACTGGTAAATATAGATTATAAGGAGTGTGGGTGTTTAGTACAATAGAATCTAATGCCTACACTAGGAGTCCAATGCCTTCATTATGGGTGAATGGCATAGGAAGGGTTGATAACAAAGAATTATATTTTGATCTGAGTACCCGGAAGATTTAACAATGCGTGAAACATGACACGAAACATGGACTGAAACAAAAGACGAGACAAAATTATCGAGCTTATAACTATATTTATAGATGTTCAAATGTGAGTCGATGCATATTTTGGAGAATAATGAGTTATTATATAATAGAAATTGTAAGCAATTTGTCACGCTTTAACAAGAATTTTACTTGAGATTGCTAAAAAGGGGAAATGTATTTATCTCTAATTGGACAATTTTAATATTAAATCCTTTTTTTTTAATCACCGCCACTAAAAGTTGGGGAAATAGAAGATAATAATTAAAAATTCTTCCAAAAAAAATTGTAGCGCCATCTATTAGACGACATTTTAAGCGACATCAAGCGCCATCTATTTGACCACATCGACATTTATATTGGCAGTTCCGAATTGTTTGTATTTAAACCAAAAATAACACAATAAATGTACTATAAATTTATAAGTATAACAAAGAATACCTCATGTTTGCCATGTGTAAGAATATAATAACTTAATTTTATGGAAAGATGAGTAATAGTTACGTACATGAAATGCTTAAATTAATTAGGTAATCTATCTTATGTTAGGTATGATATTAATGACATTAATCAATAATATTTTTTTAATTTAATGTTCGTAAAAAAATATTGTACAAACCACTTGCGTGAAGACATCTTCCAAGCATTTGCGGTTGCTCGTGCTTACAAAGTGCGCTCATGCGGGAAAATAGTCTTCCTGTCCTTGGTTTGTAAATAACTATTTTTCCATCCCCAGTTACTGCTCATATAAACTGCATCTATTTTTGCTGTATTTCCGGTTTTCTAAAATATATGGAATATATTTGACCAGTTTAAAATGCATGTGGCTTTTTACAGTCCATGTAATAAGACCAAAAAACTTTTTTGGATTACCAAAAACCCGCAACTTCTTGGTTTAAAACTCGCGGCATGCCCCACTAACGATTTTTCAAATAAAATAGTCTCGCGTATTTTTTTCCAAAATGACATCTTTTCGTGACAGATTTGCTTTATGAAATTCAATTAAATTTCGAAATTAATTTGAGTAGTAGTTAATATGTATATTTGTCGTACATACGTTGCTACCGAAAATGATTCGAGCTCTGCTAATAATAACACACACTTCGGCAGGTAAATTTTGTGGCATGACAACTACTCGATAACTAAATATGAAGTGTATCACATGGCACTTACAAATATACACCATCCAAAACTTGCAAAAACACGAGTGCGAAACTAATTGTGAAATGATTTCTAGGTCTTCGCTTCCTGCAATCGACGTCTTAACCAATATACAAGTCCTACACTTTACGATGTTTAGACATGTTGCATATGCTCCATTAATAAATGACTTCCGCCTGTGAAAACGAGCAAAGATACATTTGTTTGGGATTATATTTTCGGGAAAGTGCATTAAATTGAAAACATTGACGAAATCCTCTTCCTTTTAAACACAAATATTTTGTTTCCTGATATGAATTTCGGAGTCTTATAGTAATACTTCTAAGGTAAATAAACATTACTACGAAGTCTGCTATTATAATAAATGATTTTAGTTTTAACATAGGAAGTTTTAACAAAAGAAACAGGATTTTTTAAATAACTTGAAATTAAAAAAATAAAATAAACACAATGTATTAAGAAAAAGATAGTTAGGAGGAGTGCCGAACTCTTTGAACTAACCAACTGGTTCATAGTGGAGACATAAGTACGAATCATGTTCAAAGTCGTCAATTGCATTATGTTGTTACGTTCTAATATTAGCACATCCTTTTTGATGAAAGTCTAAGGTTGTCGTTTTTCGAAGCCTACTAGGATACCGCTACAATATCAATTCTGATACGTTCACTGATATTGTCAATTAGCAAAATTGAATTATAAAAATTTCACGTTCTGTAAGATAGGTACGAACTTAAGAGTGCCTAAAAATCTAACAAAAGGGCAAAAGGATAATAAACACCTCAGGACGGAATAATTGCTAATTAAAACGCGGTTATGAAGTAAATTGTCCATTCAAGGCTCGCGAAGTGACACTATTTGAAGCTACGGAAAAAGTTAATTGTATGTTTTAAAATTCGGAACGTTGAATTACGTTTAAAACCTAGGCATCATTACATGTGTACAAAATACAAGGATAGTTGAAAATAACTCTAAGAAAGATTTATGTTATTTCATAGTGCGGACTCCGAAAAGTGTTTGGTATGAGATAATACACAGAGATGAAGAACACTGGACAGGAATGGTAACTAATTTAGAGTAATGTTACTTTCTTGCTTTACTACCTGAAATTATTACCCTCGGATTTTGAGAAATCAACAAATTAGATAGGGGCGTTTAATTGGACAATGAGTACTTATTATCACACTTTTATACACAAGTCAAGAAATTAGTCATTCTTTTTATTGCAAAGATTGAAAAGAACGACATAAATAATGGCCTTGAGGAGTTTGCAGGAGGCTACTTGGCCATTCTTGCTTACGTTTTCTATGTTTTTGTGAACATCTTTTTTTCTAAAAAAAAAACATGGTTTAGGCCTACTGGGGATACCATCAGAAGAAAAACGTGCTTTGCATTCTACCTCTAAAGTAGTGCGATGACGTTTTGCATGCTGCATAAAGGTTATTTATAAATAAAAAGTTAGTAGAAGCTTTTCTCAACAAAAAAAAAAACACTGTAAGATACTAATAAATTGTAAATTGTAGTATTAAAATTTTGCTTCCAATCAATGATTACTTCGAAGAATCCGGCAAACCTCTAAATTTTTATACAATTAATTTTGCTAATTATCAATATGAGTGTCGATTGTGAAGAATATAATTTTCAATAGTAAAGTAAGTTACATTGCCGCAACTATTTTTATTTAAAAGTAAAAAATGTTTTTTTTTTATTTAAATTTTCGAAAATAAAATTCCTTTTTTTTATTCATTTTCCATTCTTTTTTATATAAAAAAAATCTTTGTAATTTAAATTAATGCTCATGAATTATTTGTTTGTTGGTATACAACATTCCAAGAATATACCGGGTGTCTGTTTAATCTCGACCACCGGCCATATCTTGACAACCTAGCGCAAAAAATCTTGATAGTAAATCATAAGAATTTCAACAAAAATATTTTTAAGTCTCCAAAATGATAGCAAAAGGGCGCAAGAAAATTTTTGCTAGCAGCATTTTTAGACGTTTTCATACAATTTTCATTAGAAACTTTTTGATCTAAGTTCCATAGGAAGGGGAGGGTGGAGGGGGTATGTCTGCGTACAAAAGTAGGTATAATTTCGGTTTGTCTGAACGGATTTTAATGTTTCTGGGCTCATTAGATAGAGAATTTTACAAGGAATTGAAGGAAATGCAGTACGAAATTACGTGGTTGTCAAAAATTTATGTATATAATAATTTACTTTTAAGAGAGTCTCTAGGCAGTGTATAGTTCGTTTTCACTTGAATTTTCATCATACTCTTCCATAAATGTATTCACTTGAATCCTTTTATCGATTTTTTAATTTATCACATATGTTACGTTAGATTCTCCTACTAAATGTTTCTAAATTCCCTAGCTATTATTTTTTAAATATCATTTTTGTCGTTTCCAACATTGAAATAAAATAATAATAATACTGAACAGTTTAGTCTGCTTTTTTTTAATTTTGATCATAGAACATCACATGCACCGTGATACTAAATTACATTATTAAGAGATTTCCGAGGTGGGCCATGAAAATCGAAATGTAAAAATATTAGTGTCACTTGTAGTTAAACTTTTTGCACGTATTTAGCAAATTAAGCCTTTTTGGACACCTGCACATAATTATTAAGTTTGTAAAATGTCATATTCTAACGTTGAAACTTATAACATGATCAGAATGTATTTTCAATGCTTTGAAAATGCATTCTTGCTTCTCGGCAATATTCCCTAAATTATCCGGAAAGAAGACATTATTGAGTTTGTATTCGCCTTGCGAGATAGTCTTGATTTTTATTTATGGGGCAGAATAAAAGACAAGTTTATCACAAAAAGCCGATTGCAACAATTGCTGCCTCCGAAATTGAAGTAACTGTGCTCTCTACTAATCGACAAGTAAATAGGTCTATTAAAAATAATGGTAACACTTAGAACATTAGTTAAGTTGAAGTTTTTTTTTGTTTTATTTTTTGTACTTTCTGATTTAAATATATCTGTTTGTTTCGTTTATATTACTTGGTGAATATATTTTCTTATTTATGTTTAGGTATAACAATAGGTTATTTTACTTACTTTCATGTTATAGACGGGGATGAATTAGATATCAGTTTTTGTACACTCTCGTTACTAATAAGTAAATGATTTGTTTATAACTAATTCATTATATTATATTGTTTTTTCTCTCGTTATTGTCTACTTAGTTCCTGAGTTATGGAAATTATTTTTGCTGTTTACCTATAATTTGATGTATATCTGTTGGGTAATAAAGATATATTACTATTATTATTATTATTATTATTATTATTATTATTTTATTTCAATGTCTAAAAAGACAAGACATGAAATTTAAAAATAGCTAGAGACTTTGAAAACATTTAAAAGGAGAATCTAACTTAACATATGCAATGAATTAAAAAATCGGTGAGAAGATTAAAATGAATACATTTATGGAAGTGTATGATAAAAATTCAATTGAAAACGAACTATGCACTGTCTAGAGACTCTCTTAAAATTATTACTCCCAATAAATAAATAAAGTTAAATTTAAATTTTTTTATTTTTCTGGATGGTCTTCGTATGACTATATCTTCGTCAAGAAAAGAGGTAGCAACTTCCGGTTTTTATCACTCTCTTCAGTTTTTTATGTGCTTTAATACTACGATATTAAAAATATACCGTTGCATTTAAAATTTTAATGAAAAAATAATTAATATACGTAAATTGAGAACAGCTCCCCCTGTTTTTTGACAATCACGTAATTTCGTACTACTTATCCTTCAATTCCTTGTAAAATCCTCTACCTAATGAACAGAAACATTAAAATCCGTTGGGGCAAACCAAAATTATACCTACTTTTGTACGCAGACATACCCCCCTCCACCCTCCCCCTTGTATGGGGCTTAGATCAAAAAGTTTCAAATGAAAATTGTATAAAAACGTCTAAAAATGTTTATAGTAAAAATTTTAATCTATCTTATCTAGAATTTAATGAAAAATTATCGAATTTTTAATTCATTTTGAAAATTGCGCCCCCCTGCGATCATTTGGGCAACTTAAAAATATTTTGGTTGAAATTCCTATGGTCCATTTTATTCTCAAGATTTTTTCCGCCAGGTTGTACGATCAATGGTTGCCGAGATGTGGCCAGTGGCTGAGCTTAAACAGACACCCGATATATCGACTTTATTGGTACAATCGGCGTGTACATTGGGGAAATATCCAAAATATCCAAAACGGTTTTTTTTGCTTGCTTCATGGTACTTTCAACAAATTCAACTGACTCTCCAAGATACCGTTTAGGTGCCTTTTTGTTTTAAGCAGAGATCCAAAAAATCTTTCCTTGTTTTTAAACTTTGGTGATATTAATTGAGATGACCTATACTTGCTGGACATCCATATTATTTAATAATAGTAGACGGAATAAAATACAATTTACAATAAATCCAGTATATTATCACAACTTATAACAAAGTATATGACGTCACTGTAGCTTCTTCGGATATTAAACTTTGGATCTAAAGTCAAATATCTCAATTAATGAAGCACCGCTAACCGAAATATTTCTTGAAAAACCTTTTGTGAACCTTTATTGGAATTCCTGTTGCACAGATTCCATTTCTTTTACCGCTTCTTGTTCATCCTTACCAATCTTTGAAATGAAATTCTCCGTTAAACACTGCAGAATGGGTATCACCACTGAAATCATCAGTTGATATTCGGATAACAATAAAGTTGTAGCCAATTCAAAGGATTCCAATATTTTAACAATATTTTCAATGATCCTTGATTTATCTTCAGAACTGTATTGTCTAGAATACAGAAATTTTTGCCGCTTGGGCAAGGAAATTTTGGGATGCTACAAAGTATATTAATATGACTTATAAACTTTATAACTTGAAAATGCTAAAGTATCAGAATATCCAATTGTCCCAATTCCTATATCAGTTCTCTAACGTCGCGTCGGCTTGACAGATGGTATTTGTGATAATATTCATGTACTTCGAAAAAAAAATTTGATAAATCTGTAGAGAAAATTCATAGCTTGCGATATACTTGCAAAAGAAAAACTGAAATAAAATGCAAAAGGAAAATCCCTTACCACAAAAAATATATATCAAAAAATCTAAATACGTATTTCGGCAACTAAGTTGCCATCTTCAGTAGATATCTGTATAAAACAAAAAAGAGTGTTAAACGTGGTATTTTTGGCTAAGGTGTAACCTTAGAAGATATGATCTTCACCAAATCACCAGTGGGATAACACTTCAGTGTTATCCCACCTCTTTTTTGTTTTATACAGATATCTACTGAAGATGGCAACTTAGTTGCCGAAATACGTATTTAGATTTTTTGATATATATTTTTTGTGGTAAGGGATTTTCCTTTTGCATTTTATTTCAGATTGTTAGCCACAGTCTCCACCCATTATTGGAAAAGAAAAACTGTTATTATATAAAACTGAATGTCCTAACTTCCTGCACAAATTTTCGAAAAAATCTACCTGTTAACACTTTCATACTCTAAATTAGTCTTAATATGTTCTGCATAGAACGACTTGCGAGATATTCGCGAAAAATTATTTTTCGATAAGAGTAAAAGAGCTACTTCCGGTAGAAATTTCGAAAAATGCTTTTTATAAAAATTTGGAAAACTGCAGAATCTCGTGGTCGAAATTATCATCATACAGTATCGGTTGGTTTAAAGTAATACTTGTTTGTTACATTTGGAAATTGAATACGACTTAATTTCAAATATACGAATAATTTCGTTTTGCAATTATTCAGAGTTGAATATTCAAATAATTTAATTATTCGTAGTCGATTGCCGACTTTAATTTTTACTTATTTTAAATGTAACTAAAGTTTATCCATACCCTTTTTCCCGAAACTAATTGAATTATATTACATACACAAATATCTTTTTTAAATTTATAAAAATTTTTATAAAATTTTTCTAAACAAGTAAAATTGATTATTAAAAAAAGAAAATTAAAAATCAAAACTACCCTACTATAACTATATATATTCTCAGTATGTAATGGTAAACTATGACGGATAAATGTCGTTTATTACCAGCAAATATATTACACTCACATTACATTCATTGTACAGGTTATTTCTAAATGTAATTTATGTTCGTAATTAATGACATAATAATGAAATCATGATACTTAACTAAAAATTTACGACGTCTATTTTTACTGCATGATTATAAACTCTCTACGTAATTTAATAGTTAAATCAACCTTGTGTAGATAGGGTAATAAAAAAGATTGGAATTTTGTTCACACTTCCTAAAACAGTGCTCCATATTATCGAAGGAGTGAGCTGATTATTCTATGCGTGTCTGATATTTTTATATGTGGAATTCACGAAAGAAATTTGAATAATTTTAGCAAAATTACACTAAAATTCGTAAATAATGGTGGGATTTTGGACAAATTTATTGAGTGTGTGTAAATCATATCTGTAACTACGATTTTGGCAGTGTGTTACTTTACTGCTGCGCTGATAGATTTTCGTAAATATCTTACAGATTTTCGGGAACTTCTGTACGATGTTCTTCTTTATTCACTGCAAAATTGCCGTAAACAACATTTTTATTGGTTATGTTTCGTAACAAAATTTTTCACATATGAATTAAAGTGTTTTCTATATAAATAAAAATTAAATGCTCTTTGTTGGTAAGATCAGCCATCACTTGAGAATGGCTTGACCATTTTGGCAATTTTTTTAAAAAATGTTCGTAATAATCCGAATAAGGTTTTTAGGGAAAGAAAAATTGGAAAAATTGGACGGAAAATTGGAAAATTCGGAAAACTGAAAATGCTTTTTATCTCTAGGATTTATTTATGAACTCAAGACCATAATTCACGATTCGAAGGAGGGGTATACGTATTTTTTTTTTGTTATAGTCCTGGAATAGATTTGTAATGTCCAAAAAAATTCATACCTCAAAAACTATTGGCTCAATTTTGAAAAGAAAAAGCAGTTAAATAGACAATTTAAAGCAGTACTAAATAATTCAAAAATATATTGAGTGAGTCGTTTAAAAAATGAATTTCCATGCATTTCCGCTGAAATCGGAAGTGCGTCAGAGCGTATAGTATTTTTAGAATATGCGCCCCAAGCAACTATAAATCCTCCATTAATTGTTTTTTCTTTTATTTAAAACACAAAAGAGCAAGAAGCAAAAAGCGGTTACTAATAACTCACCCCGTATATAACCGTTGACGTGTCTGTTAGTGATCGTGTAACTTCTGAAGGACTTGACCAATTTAGGTCATATTCACAGAATATATTTGTTTTGTCGAGACGATTGTTCATAGCTATGCTGGGATACAATAGGTGGCGCTGTAATCAAGTTATTAATAAATTCTAAATTTATGGATCAAAATAACTTATATTTACAATATATGTTAGTTTAGTGCCAAAAAAATCACAAAATCTGGTCCCGATAGATGGCGCTGTGGCCGAATTATTATATATCAGATGTTCCAAAAATCTGTAAATATTAAATGTCAATTGTTGTATATCAATAATTGTCAGAATCTACTCTATCTCAGACATGACTTCATATTTTCAAGAATCACTTTGACTTTAATTTTGATTTTTAACTCCTAGCTTAAATATGGAAAATGTTGTCTTTGAAAATCTTATCAATATCCTAAACGACAATAAAATTTATTTTGAACCTTTTCTACTATATCAGAAGTGATTTTTTTAACACAGTTCACAATTGGTTGTCGGAACTGCAGCAAATTTTCAGTTTTGGTTAGGTAAACCTTAGTTTTTTTAACATCCCCACAGGAAATATTTTACAGGAAGGTTTTTAAAAAACCCAATTAACCTAATTATTAAATTCTATTTGGGAGTTTTCAATCTTTTTGAACACACTGTATCAAATTTCAAGAATAAATATGATGTAGTGGACGTCAACTTTATAAATTTCTAGGCATCCGTTTTCCGATAAATTTATTATTCTAATAATACAGCACATACCTAAAATTAGTCATATATTAAAGGCGGGATAAACAGACATTTTAAAACTCTCTGTAGCTACATTTTGAAATTAAAATATATTCATGCTTTAGGAGATATCATATTTACATATATTTCACATAAAGGTTACGAACTGTCAATTATATACAGGGTGAGTCATCTGCGCGGGGAAGAATGATTGTGATTTTATAAGAAAAGATATTTTGAAGCAGTTTTCTTCCTAAGATAGCCACTCATTAGGAGCACCATTTAAATTTATTTTGTGTTATACAGAGTGTTTCATACCTCAATGGGTCACCATACACTTACTTAAATGGAACGGCCTGTATAACACCACATTTTTGTATTCCTCGTATAATTCTTAGTCAACAAGTAATAAGGTAGTATAGGTCTAAAATTTAAAATTTTCGACTTATTTCCATTTTTCTCAAAAATTTTATTTCTCGAACCGCGTATTAGATAGATACCATTTTTGATAATGTTGTTTATAATAAAAGGTCCTAATACAAGCATGTATTTTTTTATTTACTAATTGCATGTGCAGGAAGCTGAATTAAAATTGAATGACACATTTCTGCCTAAAAGTCATTTTTTATGGAACACCCAGTTTATCAGTCAGTTTTTTGAAATGCTCACTAAATTTTGCACCAAAAACATTTAGGGCGTATTACCTTAAAAGTGACCATTACTGATCTATTGTCATTTTTTAATATACTTTGCCGATTTTAATGACAAAAAAATTGGATATACTTTATTTACAATACAGCAATATAATTCAAGGGATATGTAGAATATGGCACAATAAGCAAATTTAAAACCAAACAAGGAAAAATTAATAACTTGATTTTAGTAGGTGTAGAGGCAAGAACTGTTACGTGATTGTATGAGTAATTAGTGGTACAGAAATTATAAAATAACAATAAATATGAACATAAAAGCAGGTAAAAATTAAAAGTGTTTAAATTCACTTTCAAAAGTTTCTGAATATGCTTCCAAAATGATAAATCGACATTAATAAGGCGTTGAGTAAATATATTTCTAAATATTCGAATATGTTCCCTTATAACTTCTTTTGTGGTTACAAGTATACTGTAAATGTGCTCCTTTACAGATCCCTATACAAATAAACTAATTTTGTGTCCGAAGATCCAGAGGCTAGTCAATAGGGCCTATACGGTTTAGCCACTTCGCTGGAAACATTTCATTAAAATATTTCCTGTCTGTCTATTGTTGTCATAAGAATTCTTAATTGATTTTTACCATTAACTACATATCTAGGTAACCTCGGTTTTGAATTAGCAATACTTCCAGTAGTAATGAAAGCATCAATTACTCTTCTAAGGGCAATTGTTTTGGAACATTTTTTCTCAGGGTAACGCTGCTGGTAAATTCTTTGGACTGATAAATACTATTTTTGACATTCCTTCAGTACAAAAAGACCGTATGAAAAAAAAAACATAAAGTTGGCAGAATTATATAAAAAAAAGACAATAGCTCAGTAATGGTCACTTTTAAAGTAAAAACGTCGTACATGTTTTTGTTGCGAAATTTAGTAAGCAAATCAAAAATAACTAATATACAGGTTGTTCCATTTGAAAAAAATCACTGGCACTTTATTCTAGTTTTCTGCAAATTCAATTAGTAATTGCAAAAAAATAAAATATATTTGTATATTTGACCTTTTATTATGAACAACGCTACCAAAATTTGTGTTCGAGAAGTATAATATTATAAAAACATTGAATTTTTCAAAAATATAATAGTACGTCAAAAACCTTAAATTTTGGACCTATACTATCTTATAAAACTCCGCCTGGGGCAGCTGTGGGGTGGATTGAGTAGCTCCACAGTTGTCACTGCCGGTCCCAAGCCCGGGTAAAGGAGGAGGGTTGTAGCGGTAGGCCAGCTCCCTGCCCTACGGAAAAAAAACATACCTGCTAAAAAACCTAATCAATTGCCTCGGAATAGGACGGATAACACAGAAGGACGAACCAAGCTAAGAAAACGGACAACGATATGCGGTACATGGAATATACAGGGCCTCTCCAATAAAATAAACGACGTTGCCAACGAATTGAAAAATCTCCAAGTAGACATCGCGGTTTTAACAGAGACGAAAAAGAAAGGAAAGGGATCGGAAAATTGGGGGAGCTACGACCACTTCTACAGCGGAGTACCCAAGGAAAGCAGAGCTAAGCAAGGAGTATCCATAATAATCCACAGGAAAATGAGAAAGTACATCTCCACATGGGAACCGATTAATGAAAGGATGATAAAGATGAATCTAAAAATATTAGGATATAATGTGACTATACTGGGAATATATGCCATTAATGATGACGAACTAGTCTACAATAAAGACTCATTTTATGAAAAACTAAATGAGGAAATAGGAAAAATAGGAACATCAAGAGAAATAATACTTCTAGGAGACCTGAACGGCAGAACAGGAAGAAAGCAAAAGGACCTGGTTGTGGGAAAGTATGGAGAAGAAGTCGTCAACGATAATGGAAGACGGTTAATAGAAATATGTGAACAAAACCAGTTGACCATTCTTAATGGTCATTTTCAACACCGCGAGATCCATAAATACACATGGACACAGCCAACAAGGAATCTAAAAAGCGTTATTGACTACATAATAATTAAACAAAAATCCAGACTGAAGTTCCTAGATGTAAGAGTTCAGAGAGGTGCCTCATGTGGAAGTGACCACTACCTTCTAAAAGGAAAAATAGTGTCACCAATAAGAACAAAAGAAGAACCTGACAATTCCAAAAAAAAAGGTGAAATAACAAACGAAGAAACTCCAAAAAGATTTAAAGTCAACAGCCTCGAACACGAAAGTACAAAAATACTATACAACTCTAGACTTGACAGCAAAATTCAGAATGCAGAATTCACAAACATAGAAGAAGAATACGAATACATAAAGAGGGGCATACACTCAGCGGCAGAGGAAGCATTGGGTTACGAAGAAAAACGAGGAAAACAGAAAAAACCATACTGGTGGGACGAAGAAATTGAATACGAAATAGAAGAAAAAAGGAAAAGGTACCACGTATATTTAAGTTCGAAAGCTATGGAAGACAAGGAAAAATACAAAGAATCACAAAAGAGAGTACGGAAGAAAATATGTGAAAAGAAGAATAATCAATGGGAAAGGACGTGTTCAAGACTCAATACATACATTGGAGGAAGGAAGAGTACAGAAAGTTGGAGGCTCCTCAAAAGTATGAGAGGAGGACGAACGAAGGACATAATCTCACCTATAACACCTGAAAAATGGAACAAGTACTTTGAAGAGATGTTGACAGAAGACAGACCTCAATTTAAAGACATCCAAAACGAAAACCAGGGCATATTTATACAAGGATCCCCAATTAGAATAACTGTGGCGGAGGTTAAAGAAGTCTGTAAAAACTTAAAAAACGGAAGAGCCCCAGGACCAGGTAATATTACTAATGAACTGTTAAAATACGGCACCGATAAGCTATACGGGCTATTAAGAAATTTATTCCAAAGATGCCTTAACAGGCACGAGGTACCCATGGAATGGAAGATATCATACCTATCGACGATATTCAAAAAAGGCGACAAGAGTAACTGCGACAATTATCGAGGAATAGCCGTTACAAGCGCTATAAGTAGAGTTTATGGGAAAATCTTAAAGAACAGGATAGAGAAAGAATATGCCGATATGGAGGCAGAAGAACAAGCAGGCTTCAGAGCAGGAAAATCCACAGTCGACCACCTGTTTACGCTAACTCAAATTTTAGAAAAGAAAGCAGCACGAAATCAAGAGGTACATCTGCTGTACGTAGATCTGAAAAAGGCCTACGACAGTGTGCCTTTAGTAAAACTATGGGAGGCTCTTCAACATAGCAACATAAACATGGAAATAATAAAAGCTGTGAGGTCTTTATACGCGGGCTCCACATCCAGAGTCAAAACCAACGAAGGATTAACATCTGGATTCACAATAACCAAGGGTCTTAAACAGGGTTGCTGTATATCTCCGACACTATTCAAAATATACTTGGAATATGCACTAAAGACATGGAAACGGAAATGCAATAGTATGGGAATGCCGGTGGATGCCGACACGACAGTATATACCCTCTCTTTCGCGGATGACCAAGTAGTTATTGCACAAGATATAGATGACATGGAATATATGAGCCGAAAGCTCATCGAGGAATACGGAAAATGGGGCCTGGACGTCAACATTACAAAAACGGAGTATATGTGCATAGGAGGACAGCAAGAAGACCTACATCTAGCAACGGGACAGATCATCAAACATTGCAATATATACAAATACCTCGGAATGAAAATAGCTAAGGATGGGACACTAGATGAGGCAATATCGGACAGAAACGTACAGGGAAGAAGAGCTACTTCCATGCTGAACAGTATTCTATGGGACAAGACCATTACAAAAGAAAATAAAAAAAGGATTTACAACTCCATCGTGAAAAGCATAATAACATATAGCTCGGAGGTGTGGCCGATAAAAGAAACAACAAAAAGAAAGATAAAAGCCACAGAAATGGACTTCTGGAGAAGAGCGGCAGGAAAGTCCAGAAGAGATAGAGTCCCAAATGAAACCATCAGACAAGAAATGGGAATACAACACGACATTATTGATGACATTATAACTAAACAGCTAACATGGTATGGGCACGTCCAAAGAATGCCAGAACACAGAATCCCAAAGAAAGTACTAAACTGGAACCCCCAAGGAAACCGAAAACGAGGAAGACCGCGCAGAAGCTGGAGAGACGGAGTGGATAAGGAAATTCGAGAGACGGATCTGGAGGAGGGCATGTGGATGAACAGAGGGGAATGGCGATTAGGAATCAGAAGACGTAAAACGTTGTAACCCGATATATATATATATATATACTATCTTATAATACGGGGAATATAAAAGTGTAATAATATACAAGGTGGTCCATTTAAAAAACTATAACATGTCGCGCCACCAAGTTATGGAACACTCTGTGTAATACCAAATAATTAAAAGGTGCTCCTAATAGACGGCTATCATAGAAAAAAAAACCGCTTCGAAATAGCTTATCTCATAAAGTCACAATCTGCCTTTCCCGCGGAATGATGACTACCCTTGTATATAGATGAGTAGATAGTCTTTCCTATTTATACTTTTCATGTCTATTCTATTGTGTTTGTCATAGAAAATATATTATTGCCATTTTCGGCTCAATAATATTACATTTAGTGTTTAGATAAACTATACATTTCAGTGTCATTTTATGACCAAACTTTTATACTTCTTTTCGGTTTCACTTCTAATTAACACGTTCGAAACACCAATACTATAACTCTAGAAATGTAGTGCGTAATTACCTATAACTTAAAATTTGTTGACCTAGCTTTTCGCGTCTACATACACGTATACATTCGTGTTTGTATTATTAAACGTTAATTTGTATAAATATTGATTTTATTCAGAACTTTCACGTATAAGACTGCTTACACTTAAAATAGCACATTTTTAATACCTCATTTATTATCATCGTAGATGCTCATTTATAATGTTTATGCCATGATAGATGATCCACGTTGTTTCTTATCTTGAGAGTATCAAGAAATTAGTCACATTTTTCATTTTAATTGAACTAGTTTAGAGCTGTTTTGCGACTTTAGCCAGGATGTTATTTCTATGTGTTTAATTCCCGGTGCGTTGAACATAAAGCTTATATTAAAAAATGCTTTGCCTGAAGTGTTTAATGTGCTGACTTGATCTCCGTCAATTTGTCTTAGAAACACACTTCTACAATAAAAGTTATATGCTTAGAAATAACGCAAAATTGTATATAATTTGTCTATTTGCACGTCTTTAAAAGGCCTCTGCTTCAAATAAATTGGAATATACCACTAGACAAGCTGGTCGACTATAAGTGGGAGAATAAGAGGGTAGCCTCTGTTACTAACATTAGAGCTACGTTAAAGTCGACACCGCAGAAATCGTTACTGCGTTAGTCCGTGAAAATTGCTACTGTTACTGTTAATAACAAATTCTTTAACCAAGAATAAAGTCATTTACTATACTGCTTTAGAGAAGATGAAAATAATATTAATCAATAAAAAATCACTACCTGGATAATTTATAAGTAGAAACTTGTTGAAACATCAAATAATCGCAGTAAACAAATTTAGTAACGGATTTCATGACAGCTTCCCAAATTGTATGAGTAAATAAAAGAAATGATCATCAATTCTAAAAACTAAAAATAATAATTTTTTTTCTTAAAATATCAAAGATAAGAAATATAACTGATATAAAAAACGAAAACGTAACAATAGCAAAACGCTTATTAAGATAAAAAGTAAATAATTCCGTAGTATTGTAAAATAGAAAAGGAAACAAACGAAAATTCTGAAAGAAGACAACAACTATGTGCAATTCACGTGAGAATAAAAAAGGGAACAAAATGCCACAATAAAATACCGGGTGTTCCATTTAGAAAAAATAAGTTTTTGGTAGGTGAAAATTTCAGGAAGTAGGTACGCTTTGAAAAAACAAAGTTTTTTGAGATATTGTCGATTGCAACATACATCAAATGATGGAGAATTTTCTTGGCATAATAGTTGGCTGTAGTTTTTCAAAATCATAAATTGATATCCTAAAACTTTGATACAAAAAAATTAGCAACAAAATAACACAATTTAAAAAAAAACAATTGAGCAACGTAACGACAATCAAAAGTAAGAAAAACAAATTTCATTAAGATTATGTTCAACAAAACAACAACTTTGTGCAATTCACGTGAGAATAAAAAAGGGAACAAATGCCACAATAAAATACCGGATGTTCCATTTAAAAAAAAAAGTTTTTGGTATGTGTAAATTTCAGGAAGTAGGCATTGAAAAAACAAAGTTTTTTGAGAAATTGTCGATTGCAACTTACACCAAATGATGGAGAATTTTCTTGGCTACAAGCACCACTAAAGCTAATGTTTTTGCATTTAAAAACAATGAAAAAATGTTTTTTATGAACACGTGATTTTGTCAAAAATTTCCAAAAAAAATAATTAAAATTCAATTGGTTATTGGCTCAATTTTGAAGAAAAAACAGTTACATATATAATTTAAAACAGTACTAGAAAATCCAAAAGTATATAGAGTGAGTCATTTAAAAAAATTAAGTTCCATGCATTTCATGAATCTTCCATTTTAATTGTTTTTTCTTTTATTTAAAACACAAAAAAGCAATCGAAGAAGCGGCTACTAATGACTCACCCTGTATGTTTTCTATTTCGTCCTAGAGACATTATAGTATCACGGCACATTGTCACATGCATGTGCTAGATCTGTTAGTATTCTGCTACATTCATCATATAGACAATTTGTGCATATTACACGAATTTAAAATATCTATTACTGAAGAGGCCGGTTATTATTTATCGAAAAATCAATATTAAAATCACTCATAATTAGGGAGCGGAATCGAGCGAGCTAAACTACCACGGAGCCACAACCGTGAAAAGAAATAATGTAACCAACTGCGTGTTGTTTACATTATATCTGAATAGCACTAATTCATAGGGCGACCTGCAACATCTGTTTACGCTCGACAATAGACCGAGAATCAGAGAAAAAAGGGCAATAAAATAAGTAATTTATGAGGTAAAATTCTTTATACACGGGCGTAGATAACGGCGTCAGGAGTGTTTAAAATTTATTATATTTACGTTATATTTCCAAGAGAAATAACATTTTCATTTATACCTTACGTTAGTTTCCTTGTTTCATTGTTTTAACTGTTAATTACGTACTTCGTAATTTTTGTAATAGTTCCTGCCGGTTCATTGAATCTACTTCTTCCATTTATATCGACGTAAGTGATAACTGGATTTTGTTAAGATTAAGATTAAAATTTTTAGTTATCGTTTATTTAGATCTAGAACATTGTTTATGTTACTTTTTCAGATATGATATGGAAGAACGTCGAGAAATACATCGTGAAACAATGGCGAGTTGGATTGAGGGTCATACTGATTGTATGTCCATTGTCAGTGATTCCGATATTTATTGCAAAGTCTGTAAAATATCGTTACAGAATGCCAAAAAATCGAACGTACAACGTCACTTAGCATCGCTAAAACATTCACAGAAATTGGACTGATTGTATGTCCATTGTCAGTGATTCCGATATTTATTGCAAAGTCTGTAAAATATCGTTACAGAATGCCAAAAATTCGAACGTACAACGTCACTTAGCATCGCTAAAACATACACAGAAATTGGACCCGTTGAAAGCTGACAATTTTAACGAAGAACTCTGTGAAGCTTTAATGGCGGCTAATATACCATTAAAGAAACTTGACAATCCCACTTTCAAAACATTTCTCAAAAATATACTGGTCGACATGTTCCTGATGAATCCACCTTACGCAAATGTTATGTTTCTAAGTGCTTCACGAAAACAGTAGAATGCATTAGAAGACATCTTTCAAATCAGTACCTATGGATAAGTGCCGACGAAACTGTCGATATACTAGGACGCTGTATGGTAAATATTGTAGCTGGTGTACTACATCCAACTATTCCATATAACGCATATGTAATAGCATCTAAAGTTATAAATACAGTTGATGCGGAAACAGTTGCTAAAACCATTGACGAGAATTTGCACAAAATGCTTCATTCGGACGACAGGTACAAGGAAAGAATACTTTTATTTGTTAGTGACAGTGCCGCATATATGTTAAAAACAGGCAGACTATTAAAGGAAACATATCCTTATATGCTGCATATTACTTGTGTAGTACATGCTCTCCACAGAATCTGTGAATATATCAGAGACAACTATCCGGAAGTTGATAGACTTGTATCGGCTTTTAAAAAAGTTTTCAGAAAAGCACCATCGAGAGTGGCCCTTTACAGGGAAAAACTTCCATCTTTGTCACTGCCACCCGCGCCAGAAATAACTAGATGGGGAACATGGCTGGAAGCTACTAGTTTTTATGCAGAGAATTTCGATAGTTTACAAAATTTCGTTACATGTTTAAATGACGATGCTCGAAGTATTTCTGAGTGCAAGGAACTAACACAAATACCAAATTTAAAAAATCAGCTGTTATTCCTTCAGGAACACTTTGGAAGTTTGCCTAAACTAATCACATATTTTGAAAATCGAAATCCCAAACTAAAAGATGGATTAACCACATTAGATGCGGCTATTAATAATTTCAAAAGTATTCCAAGTCACTTCGGATGTGGCCTTCGGCAAAAGTTAGACGCAGTTTTTAATAGAAATCCAGATTTAATAACATTGTGGCAATTGTGTATGGGGACAATGACACAAAATCAAACTGCTATATACGCTGAAATAAAAGAATATTTCCAGTACGCACCTATAACCAGTTGCGATGTAGAAAGGACGTTTTCTATCTACAAAGATGTACTTCATTCAAAAAGAACAAATCTTACAGAAGAGAACCTTGAGAAAGTATTGCTGGTGAATATTAATACTCCTTTACTCGACTTGAACAACAAAATCAACAAATAATAATGTATTTTGTATTTTATGAGTTGCTATTCAATTATATAAATAAAATTAAAACCTCTTTAAAAATACAATACAATTTCAATAGTGCGCCCATGAGCGATGATCATGGCTCGCTCAATTCCGCTCCCTACTCATAATATACAGTTTTTTTCATATAATCTTTCTCAATTAAACACATTAACTTTTTTAATTTTTCCACAAATATTTCAATATTTTCTAGTAATATATTTTTTATTTTCAGTTCTGGCAACAATAGTATAAATTCCATACAGAGATATTAATCTAGAACTAAAAAAAATCTTCTTTAGACGTTTGAAGGACAGAATTCAAACCCTCTGAGAGTACGTGTCCAATGTGTGTTTTGTCTGCAAAACACACATTGGACATTGAAATTCTTTATAGAATTTTTCATCATTCTCATAAGTCAAAAGTGTTCTGTTAAACACATAACATCAATGTCATTTTTTTCCTCCGCCGTTTTTATAGGGTCAATTTTCTTTGTTATCGATTGTATATTTAAATTCAACATTATAAACTGTTTTTTGTACCTCTGTATTTTTTTTGTAGTATAGGTAAATAAATATTGGTATACCTCCATAAGCATAGGTATTTAAGTATATTTTCTTCTTGTGTTATTTTCTTATCTTACGATTTATATTCAATTTTATATTTGTGTGTTTCTTTCTCTAATAAGAAAGCAACAAAAATCTCCCATCATGACGGGATCCTACCTGTCTTGATAACGTTGCTCCATTTCTGCAATCTCTTCATGGAACCTTTCTCCCTGTTCATCACTCGTCTTTCCTAAATTAACAGGGAAGAATCCAAATGTGAATGCAAATAATTAACTTTGAGAGACATTCGGCACCCTAAATTTTTATAGTTTTCTAGCAAATTAGCCACGATATCTTGGTAGTCTTAACTCTTTCGATTTCTCAGAATATATTTGTAAATATATTAAAAAGAAGTCCATGCTGCCAGATCTAAATCATTCATGGTACGTTCAAAATTTTCATCTTCGAAAACCTTGCTAACTTGTCAACCAACAAATATTTCTTCGCGAAATTTCGCATCAGACAGCTTTGGAAACTTATCCCTTAAGTACTTAAAACAGTTGCCTTCTTGTTCTAGTGCTTTGACAAACTTACAATCCTAATTTAATGTGTACGGGAAGGTGACCTGTGACGGGCCCCCTAACTTCAATCGACTGTAATTGTGAAACCAGTTAAGATTTTAGAACATTCATTGGCTTAAAAGTAAGGAGTCATAGGCTTCTTTAGTGACCGTTAATTAGAACTCTCAAATGGTTCAATTTTACCAGTAGATAAATTGATTTTCTTTTAAGATCAAAGGGGCGATCATACGCCCTCCTCGATAAAAGGGACAGGTAATTAATTTATCTCGAAAAATGATGCGATTTCTTAATAGATACTCGCATATATATTAAAGAAACAAACATTTATTATAAAAGGAACATTTTTCTACTTGCAAACGTCACAAACAAACATAATTGTTGATCTTGAAACACCAGCGCATTCGGTGTGACACCAGCCTGTGCATGCCTGGCATCTTATCCATGTTTCTTTAGAACGAGACCGAGAAAAAAATTCATTGCAGTACAAACATGCACAATCTGATTCGTCACTAAAATCTCGTTCATTACTTTCTTTGTCACTATTGTCTTCTATTTTTTCATTAATTTTCCTTTTAGCTGCTCTTGCTGCTTTTCTTCGGTCTGTGTCCAATACTTCTTTCTTCTTTTCTTTAATTACTTCTAAATCTGGAGTGGAGTTGATGACACCTGTTTTACTACGTTTTCTTTTTCTTTTTGTATCTCTTCTTGGTGCGCTTGGAAGAGGAGATAACTTTTCTATTTGTTCTATGCTTATATTTTTTACTGAGGTAGTTGCGACGTTTTGATCGACTTCAACTTCGTGCAAGATCTCTGAATTAGCTTTGTTGTTATTATCATCATTCATATTTTCATTTGGCATGTCTTTGCCACGATTTTTTTCCGTCTTATTCTCGATTATAGGTTCAGGTTTTTCATTGTCAGTTGTTGATGCAGAGTCAAACTCCCAATCTTCAAAAATGTCTGGATCTAGAGGAGAAATTCCAGTTTTTTTAAAAGAACTGATTGCATTGGAGGTTGTAGCGGCCTTCAAGTAAGCATTGTTGAAAAGTTCTGTTACTTGAAAGTGGGTAGCCGCTCGGTCTGGGTTTCGTTTCAGCCATTTTTGCAATGCTTGGTTGTAGTAGGTTTGAAGTGGTGCAAAAAATCCCACATCGAGTGGTTGTACTCGATGGGAACAGTGTGCAGGGAGACAAAATAAGATAATTCTGTTACTCTTAGTGTACTCTAGTACTTCCAACCTCTTATGACTACTATGTCCATCTAGAATTAAAAGAACTTTATTTTCATTCGAAGGCTTAACATGTTGAACAAGGTGATTCAACCATTTCACAAAAGTTTCAGAATTCATCCACCCATTTTCCTGACAAAATGCAACACTGCTTACTGGTGCGTTATCCATTAATTCGGCTTTAAAACGTTTGCGTGGGAAGATAAAAGCAGGAGGAACAAATGTTCCTACTGCGTTCATATAACATACGGCAGTGTAGTGTTGTCCACGTTCGGCGCTACTGGTGACTCCAATTTGTTTGCGTCCTTTTGTTGCAAGAATTTTTTGAACCCTGGTTGGAACTGTGCTCATACCAGTTTCATCTATATTGAAAATGTTCTCTGGACGAATATTATATTTATCCAGAACTTCTTGAAGAGAATTGAAAAATGATTTAATATTTTCCTTATTAAATGCTTGAGCACTTGCCAGAGATGTGTGCTCAGGAGTTCTAATCGATATGATAGGATTTCTTGCAAGGAAACCCCTTAACCATTTTCTACCAGCCATACCTTTATCTCTGTTGAATCGATGATGTATTTGGTGTTTTTCGGCTATCTGGAAAACAAGTTTTCTCAATTCTTCACTCGTGAGTCCAAAGAATCTCGTCTCTAAATTAACAATATGCATCGCAATTTCTGCTTCAGTGTTAGGACTAAATGTAGGCTTATAGCCGCCTAGGTACCCCTTTTTACTACCATTACTTTGGTTGAGTCTTCTGCGTAGTGTAGTACGAGGAACATTAAAAGTTTTAACTGCCATTGTGTACCCCATAACTTTATTTCTTACGGCTTCAATTGCAGAAGCCATATTCTCTTCCTCCCACTGCTGCCTTTCCTTCTTTTTATTCTAAAACAAAGTCAGTAA
Source organism: Amphimallon solstitiale (assembly GCA_963170755.1). Lineage (NCBI taxonomy): Eukaryota > Metazoa > Arthropoda > Insecta > Coleoptera > Scarabaeidae > Amphimallon > Amphimallon solstitiale. The sequence continues at coordinate 37,981,405 of OY720680.1, forward strand.
TGAATATCTATGACTAACGAACAGGTTCCTATAATGGCCCCAGGGCTATCATAGAACTATTGTTTTGGGGCCATCAGAGGCAAACGGGCACTTCCTACTACTATGAAGAAATTTTCTGTTAAGACATTTTAACCTCAAAACTGATGTACCACGTGTACATCAGAAACGCCCACGAACATAAATTTTTGAATATCATATCGATACCCTCATGAGAAAACCTCGTAACTCCAAAAACCGAAATTTTACAGGAGACAGAAAAAACCCAATAAGTTTAAAAGTTAAGTTATTTAAAATTTTCTGTTTTGATATAATGTTTTAATTTATTATAGAAACCTGACGGTAAATAACATTTTTGTAAATGTGAGTTATAGAAAAAAATACAGGAGTTACGAGCTTTTCTTATATTTAAATTATTCTAATTTGGAGTTACATGATTTTCACAGTATGTAAGTTTTCTAGCAAAGTTATATTGTGGGTTAATTTTTGGGTAATAAAAATAAAAATAGTAAAAATGAACCATTTATTGAAAAAAATGAAGAAAGAATGAAAGCTAAATTACTAATATACTTAAATATAATCAAACTAACAAAGAATATATAAGAATAAATTTAGTCATGAGGAAGAGCATCGTAGTACGATTGATAATCCTTATCTAAGGTTTTTTTAATTTCTTGAAGATGATCATACTTCTGTTTTTTTATTTTTAGTCTTTCACTATAAAGTTTTGAAATCTCTGTATTAACAGATATATTAATTCTTACTGGCAACATTTTCCATTCATCAATATGTCTTAACTTGTAATCTATAGATCCACCTGGATTGTAACGAAGGGCTCGAATGAATTGTACGGTTGGGTCACCTACTTTTTTTCCGGGTCTTATTGCATTTACATACCGCAGATTTGAATAGTCATTAAAAAAGTCATGAGTTAAATATTTAACTAAATATGGTTTGGGGTTTTGTCTAGCGCCAAGACACACCTCGACATAATCAGCTGGCACGTTTATTTTTTTATTTTTCAATTTTCTTTCAATCGTGGCATGCATAGAGTCGGCCTCCATTTGTGTATGCCCCTTTTCTAGAAACTTCTGACAAATTGTAACTTTCTTCTCTATTGCTAACTTTAACAAGGCATTTGAAAGGGGGTGTTTCTATTTTGACCGCAGCATCCATCGCTATAGAAAATTAACTGTTCATTGAAACCAATATCTTTACTTTCTTCGGTAATAAAGGCACTTAAAATACTTGCAAACTCATTTGAACCGACGCCCCCTTCAGTTTCATTCCATATGAAGCAATATCCATCCTTCGTTTTTACATTCAATATAGTAAAATTGTGTACAACTATCTTCATTTTGTAATAGAGAAGGGAAGCTGTTGATTTAGGACATAGAAGGACAGACTGCAAGTCCATTGTGTAAAATTTATGTTTCTCGCCTTTTTTTATCTTTATCTTTCTCTTCTCTAGCTTCTGCTTTCTTCTTTTGGTGTAGCTGATACTCAGCTTCATTAAAATTACCAACTTTTTGAGCCACACAAATAGAGCACTCGTCTTTTTTGGGTGCGAAAATACTTAAGTTCATGTCATCGAAGGTAGTTAAAAACAGCGTTAACGTCAGTTAACGATAATGCTACTATGCTTTTCTCCGGGCACCAGTTATTAGTATAAAGTCGGTAAACTTGAGACTTCGAAGTCCACAATGGCTCAAGATACAATTTGGTCGTCCTGGCCCGACAATAGTGAGACTCCATTTTTGGCAGGCTCTGAAAAATAAATATAAATTTCGTTTTCTTTCCTCGAAGATAGCAAGTCTAGAGATTCTTCGTCCGGTTTCAGCTTCTTCTAACAAGTCTCCTGTTAGGTGTGGTAATTGATCTTCATCCTGATTACCTTTGTTCTTCCAGGAAATAGCAGCGGACTCGCCTATGGAGAACGTATTTAAAAACATATTTTTACATACGCGCAGTTTTGTTTCTTTTAATTGTAAATGGTAGGAATAACTATACGAACGTCTGGATTTCCCATCTTCCTTTCTATCTCTTGGTCTTTTAATTTCTTCTTGGGTAATTAACATTTTTACATATATCTTTTTTTCGCCGTCACTCATTTTCCAAAAATCTTTAAACAATTGCGCTCTGTTTTCTTCGGAAAACTTTGTACATTGTAGCTTTGAGTTATTTTTACCAAATTTGCATTTACATCTTTCTTTAATTTTCCTTTCATTTTTAGAGATGGTATATACCCAGCGCCCATCTTCTTTCCTTCTTCCTTGGTATTCTTCTCCACGCTCCCTTTGACGTTTCTTTTTATTAGCCGACCAATTACTTTCATCTACATGTCGTCGTTTCTGTCTACGCTTTTTATTTATTTCGGTAGATTTTTCTAATTCCGGTTCTTCTTCTTCATCAGCAGTTGGTACATAATCCGGCTCATGATCTTGACTTTCATTGTTATTGGGAAGAATAACGATTACTTCCGAATTCGGACCAGGTTGTTCCTTAGTGATCTCTTGTTCAAGAATTTGCTCTTTAGTGTTTTCTTCAAGAAGGTTATCCAAATGGGGTATGTGAACTGGGACATGGTGGCTGACAATTTCATCGTTGTTTGGAAAAATTAGATTCTTATATGATCTAGGATCAGGTTCATTAATAGTTATGTAATGCTCAGTAATTTCTTTTGCATCAGAATTGTCACTGTTCGCAATTGCAGTATTAGAACTACATGTCGGGATTTCAAAAAGAAGTTCATTTTGTAAAGCCATTTTCAAAATTCTACTAGCACGAGAGCCTGACATCCTAAAAATAAAATAAATAAAATTACCTATAGAAAAGCCGGGATACTTTAATAAAAAATATAAATGGCCGAAATGTTTTTAAATAAACAATTGTTAATAAACTTTATTAAGATCAATATAAAAAGGAGCCTGGTATAAAATAATTATTTGGGTATTATGTTTTGAAAATGGACTAGTGAAAAAGCTCCTACTTTACACTCTCTAGTACAGAAAAAAACTTACAAAAAAAGTACGTTGCAGCACGATTGAAATAATATAACTATTTGTGTTAAAACGTTACCCTTCAAAGTTAGTAAGTAAAGGAATTCGTTTTATTATGATAATAATAATAGCCACTTTGTAACCCATGCAATATTAAAAAATAAATAAAAGACATTTTAACTTACGTACTTAGAATGCTTTTGTCGAGACAAAACACTGCAAATACGATTTATAATTAAAATCCTATCAATTAACAGCAACAATTACACGAAACTTGCTTCAACTACTTCTTGTTGCACCGAATTAGTAAACAGTAAACAAAATGCGGGAGATACGAGGTTTTCCTTAGCAAATAAAGCGCAGTGGAGTTACGAGGTTATCTTTTTGTCGAATATTAAATTACAACAAAGTTCTGGAGATCCATAATTTTAGCATTATATAGGTTTAGCTATTGTGAAACAGATGGCACCAAAAGGTCAAATTCACAAAAAATTGGAGTTACGAGGTTTTGTCATGAGGGTATCGATATCTATATCTGCTTAGATTCCAGTGCAATATGCATTTAAAATTACATTACTATTACTTCGGCCTTTACTTACCAGATTCATTTTTCTCTCACAATAATAAAGCGGAACCATACACTCACTTACAAAGTTGTATACGGACTATCCGCAACATGCTCTACACATATCGTTGACGAACATAAGCATCCCATTATGCCGTCTATTAAATATTATTATAGGGCCATCATAGGCACAGGGCTATCACAGGTTACCTTCCCCTAGATGGGGTAGAATCACCAAATTAGAATTCACTAACGGCTCACATTTTATATTAATTTCTCCAGGAACAATACTGGTCCTTGGCTAGTCCGCTGCCCTTCACGGTGTAGCCCCGAACACGCTCGAGCTTGTTACAATGCTTTTTTAATTTTTAATTTTTCATTAATCTTTGTGAAAACAGATAAAAATTTCACTTTAAAAATGTGACTTGATATCCCATGTTAGAATAGAGGTTTTATGTTTAAAGCAATGCAAAATACTAAAATTTTAGACTGTTAAGTCAGTTATAAAAATCGTGTCGGCTAGTGTAATTCTCAGGCACGTTTTCTACATTTAGTCTTGATTTGAATTTAAGTTAACTATAATTATAACTGATTTATAAATAAACAACAATACATTCCATCTTAAAATAATAGTAATATTAATAATAATAGAATGATAACAAATGACTCAACTAATAATAATTTCCAACGTATTCAGTCCAGACAGGATACAATAATATGTAAGCATGTATTTATAGATACGAATTCCACAATTCATTATTTTAGTAGCACGTGAATTCTTAAACTGTGCTTTCGCTCAACAATAAAAATACGCGTCACTCTCTCGCATAAAGTGTAAACAGTTTACGCATACTTATAGGTGCTCTTTACGTCCAATTTCATTGTTAGGGAAAAACGGGCTTGTTTTCCGAAGACTTCTTATAGCAATTTTCTTAGAAAATGCGACGCCTTCCAGCAAACACTATTTTCTCTAACGTCCTACTCGTGTATATTAGTAGTATGTGAGACGCAGTCGAAAAAGTATAACAACCGATGCGTCAAATTTCTTGGGCTTCTACGTATAGTACTCTAAATAATAACATTAAACACGCGCGTGCAAAAATCAACACGCAACTTGCAGAATTGCGGTTACAGATAAGAATAGTTAGGTGTAAGATTTTATCAAACAGTAATGAGAATTTTTAAATATCACGAATTTTTACCCTGCATAGGTAAAGTGTTTGAAAAGGCTTTGAAAAGAAAATTATTTTTTTCTGTGACGGGAAAAAAGTTGACATTTTATCCTTCTTGACAGGTAATAAAATGTCACTTTATCAACCCGGGCGTAAAGTGTTACTTTTTGCCCATGGGAAAAAAGTTCTACTTTTTGCCCGCTTAAATTGGCAGGTTTCCATAGCAACGCAGGTGTAATGTCACTTGAAATTTCACATCGATTGATTTTCTGACTTTAATATAAAGTATTTACGTGTTTTTTTCAATATTAAATCGTCGTTTTTCCCATCACAGAAAAAAATAGTGTATTATACACGAGAAAAAATTAGATTTTTTTTTCACGATAATTTATCTCACTCCGCTTCGCGTCGGGAGATAAACCTTACCTCGAGCTAAAATCTAATACTTTTTTCCCTTGTATAATAAATAACTATTTTTCTGCAACGGGAAAAAAAGTTGACATTTTATCCTTCTTGACAGGTAATAAAATGTCACTTTATCAACCCGGGCATAAAGTGTTACTTTTTGCCCATGGGAAAAAAGTTCTACTTTTTGCCCGCTTAAATTGGCAGGTTTCCATAGCAACGCAGGTGTAATGTCACTTGAAATGTCACATCGATTGATTTTCTGACTTTAATATAAAGTATTTACGTGTTTTTTTCAATATTAAATCGTCGTTTTTCCCATTACAGAAAAAAATAGTGTATTATACACGGGAAAAAAATTAGATTTTAGCAATCGGTAATTTATCAATATATATATATATATATATATATATATATATATATATATATATATAAATCTTACCTCGAGCTAAAATCTAATACTTTTTTCCCTTGTATAATAAATAACTATGAATACATAACAACAAATGACATAATAAAAAATGTTCAGTCAGGTTTTCGGCCGGGTTTTAGCTGTACGACAGCGTTGGCTAATGTCACCTACGACTTAATAATTGCCTCAGATCAGCAAAAAGTTATTATTCTTACTATATGCTTGATTTTGGCAAGGCATTTGACACGGTAAACCATAAGATTCTTGAGTATATATTAAAATATATATGTTTGAAGCCTGGGTCACCTGCCTTGCTGATAAATTATCTTACGGGTCGCTATCAACCTGTACACTTAAACAAATATTTTGCCTGACTTAGGGTGTTTTGTGGGGTTCCGCGGGAGTCTATTTTGGGATCGCTACTATTTTCCATTTATTTATTCTGCTTGGTGAAATCCGTGGAGCACAAAAATTTCCATGTTTATGCGGATGCCATCCAAATATATTATTTTTTCTTCCTAGTGAGTGGCGGGAGTCTGCTGCAAAGGTGAATGTTGATCTTGCTATTATTCATAAAATGTGCAGAAGATCACTGTCTCAAATTGAACCCTAATAAAGCATTGGTTTTAATAGTTAGACCGAGTTGAAATTAATGGGCAGGAACTTCCAATCGTTACTGAAGCACGTAATCTGGATTTGACTATTAATTATACATTTAGGCACAGAGCTCAAATTGCACGTTACATAAGAAATGCATATGCAAATTTAAAAATGATATTGTAATGAAACAAGCCCACAGAAAAGCAGACATTCGGCGCGACTGGTAAACATCGTAAAGCAATAAATCATCCATTTTCTATGTACTGCGAAGAGACAGAATGTCTGTCGAATGTTCTACAAACATCGAGAGGAAGATGGAGTTTACGCGAATGCTTCCAGATGTTTCGTATGTGTATATAAAGGCAGTGGAACGGATGGATGAGTAATTTCGGAATAAGAAAGTCCTTAAGTAGTCGACGCGCGGAACAGACCAAAGTAGAAATAAATATAAGAAATAAATAAATAGTTCTTTGAGTGGTAGTCGAAGGATAAACATAAATATAGTGTAATAAAGACATAAATATTACCGTGTCATATAAATAGTAGTAGTAAATAAATACCTGTGTTAATTTAAATCGTAGTAGTTTAAGTGTGATACATTAGTTTAATATTTTTATATTGTATTATGTGGACATTTTGTGCTTTCACAATTCAACTATTGTGTGCCAGTATATCAACCTGCGATTAACATCGCTATTTCTGATGGTATACAGAGGAATCAAAATAGTTGCCTGAGACTAGTGTATGGTATTAGAATATTTCAACATGTGTCGCACAAGTTACTAGATATTCGTTGGTTTTCCATGGTCAATCGTAAAACTCCCCAAATATTTCTATAAAAAAATTGAGTTTCGGTACAATTCGCACAATTTAAACCTACATCGCAAAAATCTAATTTCCGCCCCCGACATAAATTTAAGCGTACCTTTTATTACCATTTATATAAGTCATATAATAATCTTCCAGAAAACTTAAAAGGTTTGAATGTTACAAGCTTCAGGTCCAGATACACACAGTACTTACTTGAAAATCAATTTCTTACTGTGGATTGACTTGTTGCCGTGCGTGTATGTGATGTAATGCCTAGCATTAGTATGGTGCCTGCCATTGACGTACTACCTAATATGGTTTCAATTTTTCTTGTCTAAGCTCTCGCGTGCTTTTCGGATCGCTCAGCGGAGCATCGTGCAATAGTGTTTAACTTTATTATTAGTTATATTCCAGTATTTTTTATATATTAGTTAAGTTCATGTTAGGTAATTTCGTATAAATAAAAAAATTACAATATTTTTCAAGGTTTAGATGGAAGAACAGGGATATTGCATCTTCCTTTTTGCATATGCATATCACTCAATCTCACCTTGGAGTTGTCCTAGAAAAAAGTTGTATTTATCTTTTATTTGTAACTTTATGTAATTACCCTAGCTGTATATCCCTTTTATTTACATAAAGATACTTATTATTATTAATTGTATAAGTCCGATTGTTAAAATTTTCTATTACTTGTGCTGAAGTATTTGTTCCTAACGTATGTTGAGATTTCTAGCCATATTGGATAGTTGGATTATTGTTGGCAGTTAAGTATTTTAGTGCGCTATGCGAATTTTTACTTGAGAAAAAAAAATATATCAAAGAAGGTACAATAAATTTTGCTTAAAAAGATTAAATGTACAGCACCGCATTCAAATTGTTGACTGTTGCTTGTGGCCGTAAACACGTTGAAGATGACCATCCTAGACTATCTAACTAACACATCAACAACCGAAGATATAGTCGGATAAGTGACGTTAATGATTATGGACAATCGCCGAATTATCAAAGAGGGTGCTGATGATGCGGGCATATAATTTGGTTCTGTCTATGAAGTTGTTTCGGATGTGTTAGGCATAAAACGCGTGGGAGCAAAATGAATTTCGACCAAAACCAACAACTGGAGAATATTATTCACTCAGAAATAGCTAAATAAAGTCTACAAAAAACTGCTTTTAAACACCTTTGAACAGATGTTCAGAAGCTCTTCAGTACTCTTTGGTATCTATTTTCAATTCGCCATCTTGATTTTGAAACAGCCAGTATATTACTTTTATTTTCTAATTATGGGTATAATTTCCTGTATGTTGATTTAATTTTGAATTTACGTACTGCCGTAAGCGCCATCTACTTTAGATCGGTGGCGGCATTCGGAACTAAACAGTGTCAATCGGCCCGCTGCCTGGCACAAGTGATCCCATATTTACTACAACACTATACATACACATATTCACCGGAAAGGGTATAACTACTTGAGATTATTATAAGCTTTACCAATTATTTTAGAAATGTACTGCCTTTATCGTAAGGGATTATCTGTAACAGACTGCGGGCAGAAAACAAGCATCACGTCAAATAGCGAGCCCGACTGATGAGTCAAAATTATATGGGATAGTTTGAAAAGAAACTCATAGTTTTATTTCAGGAAAATGATATTAAAAACGTTTAAACTTTGTAAAGGAGGGTTGTTGTAATAAAAAAAACTCTAGATATGTTTGTATATAGTTATATTAGACATTAAATTCCTTTCATTATAGATTTTAATTCGTTAGCAGATGTTTCGAAGTTACTATGATTTTTGTGATTTGCAAGAGCAGCAAAATGGTAAGTATTTCCTATCCTTAAACGATTCTCTCAGAGACGTAATTTATTTTGGTATGCCTTAATGTGTCCCTAAAGTTCATAAACTAGTTGTTCTTGGCCTTGTAACATAGAATTCAATTCATTAAGATGAGTTGTAATATCAACAATAAATGCAAGATCACATGGCCAATTTGTGTTTTTTTAGCTCTTGTACGGGTTTTCCTTTCATGTCCATAAGTCATATACCTCGTGTTTCCTTTCCTTGGCCAACTGCGACTTTTTAAAACCATAAGCAATGAAATTTTAAAATACATATGAATTATGAATTTATCTCAAAACACATTTTACTGTAATAAGTATGACAAGAAAAAAATATATTTGAAATACTTTCCTTTGTAAATTGTTTTATTTAAATTTAGTAGAAGAAGAATAATTGTGAATAAATGTGAAAAGGAAATTTATAATTTGAAACCAGCAATCGGAAATCTTTTACAATACAGTGTCGCAATACAAGTTAAATGCATACCGCATAAACGATATTCAGAATTTTTATAAATCATCTGGTGAAATATATATTACGTGTTTTATTACGTTAGATCTATTTATTTCTTAGTATATACAGGATGCTATAATTTAGAAGACATCTTAAATGTTAAATAAACGCATATCGACTTGAATTTCAACAATGTTTTATACCCATTTATCCTACATTTCTCAAATTTCAAATGTATTAATTGAAGTTTGATGTCAATTTGTATTTTTATTAAATTATTCCAGAATTAGATTTTATTTAAAATTATCTAGGCTGGTAGACGTTCTCTTTCAGGTTTTTGCGGGGAGTAGTATGTGTTGTTACTGGGTTTTCTTCCGCGTATCCACTGGTTGGTCTTTGAAAAGACCGGTGCTGTTTTCTTGACGCGACGTTTCCGCAAAATCGCACTTGCCATCTTCAGGTCTGCAGAAACTGTAAGTCAGTTTACGAATAACAAGAAGCAGAAGCAGGCAGGTATCGTAGACCTGAAGATCGTAACTGTGATTTTGTCATTTTCTCTTTTGACACTAAACCAGCATATATTGTCAATATATAAATCGGAGTCATTTTGAACCATACATTTAAAATTCATTAATAACTTAATTACAGCGCCACCATCGTATATTAGCATAACTATGGGCCATCATTTCGACAAAGCAAATATATGATGCATCAATGATGAGGGATGTTTCCAATGTTTTAAAAATTTAGCTATAATTTTTTATTGTGTCAATTTTCATCAATATTACAATGTAGCTTATCAACATAATCGCCATTTAATTGAATACATTTTCCCAACGATAAATTAATTTTTATGCCGTCTTCAACGAACTTTTTCGGCGTCTCCTCCATCCACCTATTTATGGGTTTTACGTCAGCTAAACCCTCAAAACGAACACCCTGTAAAGGTTTTTTAAAATCTGGGAACAGATGAAAATCACTCGGTGTTTGATTAGGTGAACAAGGTGGATGGGGAGACAATTCTCATCGTAAATCGTTCAAAAGATTCTTTGTTTTTCTTGCGGTGTGCGGTCTTGCATCATCCTGTTGCAATAACGGACGTTAACAACTCTTCAAGTTGACGACGAGTGTCGGACCTATTGAGTTTCTGTTCTGGTCCCAACAGTCTTGGCACTCAGCGGACTGAAACCTTGCTTACGCCCAAATAATCGTGTAAGATCTCATGAACTTATCGTGTACACTAATTTGAGAAATAGTCATTCCTCTGTTCTCTTCAGTAGGTTCTCCACGGCAGTAATGTTTCTGTCATTTACCGACATGCTCGGGCGACCACTGTGTGGAGCATCTTCTAATGATGTTCGACCACTTTTAAATCGATCGACCCACCGATATACAATACTTTTATATTCTGCAGACCCAACAAATACTCCTCGCAGACGTTTAATAATTTCTGAAGTTTTCACACCCTCTTTCCACAAAAAGAAAATTATTCCTATTTGAGATTTAGTCGCGTCTCAGTTACACAAACGGTGTTACGGAAATGGGTCTATATCGGTTGAACACCTAAATCAGACTGAACGATATTGCACTAGATAGCTGCATAAACAACGAGCAGATTCAATACCGAGCCGCACGGGTGAGAAGCCGGCACGTTAGCATCAGACCAGCTCGGGACTCGTGAGCGAGTATTCATATTGTCTTTATATATATATATATATATATATATATATGGTATTAAACAATTACCCTACTTGCACACTAAATAAAATTCTCTTTTCTCCACTGACATTCGGGACAGGATAGACACGAACCAAATAAATGCAGGATCCATCGTTACTGAGACGGACAAAATCAAAGAAACTAAATACAAAAGCATCCTATATATACCAAACTTAACCAACAAAATCAAGATGCTGTTTCAAGATGTTATCCCCATTACCTATACACTTACCAACACCGTAAACAAATTATTTACACCGTTAAAAGATAAAATATGCACACTTGCAAACAGCAATGTTGTTTACCTTTTACAATGCGACTGTGGTAAATACTATGTAGGCCAAACGAAACAACGTTTGAAAGAACGCAACGCGCTGCATGTAAGTGATGTAAAGAGGCACCCGCAAAGGTGTACTTTAGCTTCCCACCTGAGCAGTACCAATCATAATATTACCTTCAACAACATCCAGATTTTATTTCATGAAAGTAACTTATCCAAAAGACTCTTTCTAGAAACTCTAGCCATAAGAACAGTCAATCCCAATATCAATAGCCGAAACGACTGCAGCAACTTTAGCAGTATCTATTCAGCGCTAATTCCACACATGACGCGTAGCATCACAGCCAAATACAAAAAAAAACACATCCTTAGACAACCGAATAATAATAGGGCTTCATCTACAGTAGGACATAGGGGCGTTCTTGGCTGGGGCCTGGATACACACCTGTTGCGTTGTTTTTCCTTGTATTATTTCGATAGTAAAAAAACACAGCGAATAAAAATACGGCATGTGTACATTGGTTTCATACCTGCTACGATATATCTTTTACATGTATGGACAAATATAACGCAGATCTTTATATTTTATACTTTTAATTTTATGACGTCCTAATTTTAATGAATTTTGTAAGCATAGTGAATTTGTTTTTAATATGTTAAATTTGTAAATTATACACAACGCTGTGATGTTGGTTTAATATGTTAAAACCTATAATGTTTACACAACACGGATGTTATGTGAGTATTGTCTTAACACGATGTAATTATTTAATGACTAATTTCTTTGTTTTTTCCCATTGGGTTTTTTTTTTTTATTTAAAAAAAATAGGTCTGATGAAGATTTGAAATAAAATCGAAACGTCACAATACATCAAATTATTGTGTTTCATTTGATTACAAACCCATAATTCTGTTTTAAAACAGTAATTTTAATTTATCTATATATATATATATATATATATATATATATATATATAGATAAATTAAAATTACTGTTTTGAAACATCTATGTGCACACATAGATGTTTGCACGTTCGGAAATACAGTCGATATAATGACATCATTGTTTCTGTTATTGTTTTTAATTTGTAATAATTTGCAATACAACTGGCTAATGTTAAGCCTGTTGTTTTTAATTTGTGACGTGCTGTAACCGCTTAGTTGTTTTAATATGCATAAGTTTTGAAAAAGATGTAAATAAACATCGAAAGGTCAACAGTAATCACGTTTTTTTAATTTTAACCTAAAAACCACACACCCAAGAATATATACTATTTGATTATTATTAAAAGTGGTTAAGAAAAATAAACACAGAATATATATATATATATATATATATATTAAATATTATTATATATATATATATATATTGTTGAGCATTTTTCTTGGCCGTATTATATTTTATACGATGAGAATTGTCGTGGGTGTAGCGGCCTTCTTTTTGGAAATTTACAGTTTTTAAGTAGGTAAAAAATGTAATTAAAAACACATATTTTCTTCTTTATTTTTTTTTGGTTACGTTTCGGCTTAACATCTATGTTGCCTTTTTCAAACAAAACTATAACATTTTTAACAAATTAAAATACAATGAAAAGGATATAACTTTACAGCTTACATTTATCGGTGGTTTTTTTAATAATTCCAACGGTGAATATAACAATACGACATATATAAAAGTAATATAATTTTTAATAAATGATGACTTTCAAAGGAAAAATTATATTACTTTTATATATGTCGTATTGTTATATTCACCGTTGGAATTATTAAAAAAACCACCGATAAATGTAAGCTATAAAGTTATATCCTTTTCATTGTATTTTAATTTGTTAAAAATGTTATAGTTTTGTTTGAAAAAGGCAACATAGATGTTAAGCCGAAACGTAACCAAAAAAAATAAAGAAGAAAATATGTGTTTTTAATTACATTTTTTACCTACTTAAAAACTGTAAATTTCCAAAAAGAAGGCCGCTACACCCACGACAATTCTCATCCTATATATATATATATATATATATATATATATATATACATGCGACCGAACCGACCCTTTAAAGTTGTCCGTACACCCACGCGATTATATATCGCGGCCGCTGCCATAGCAACGGCCGCGAAATTGTATTTCGCGGACTGTGTTGCGTTCGCTAATTGGTAACTTCGCGGACGGTTAACCAAAAAATTTGTTGTGTGTGTATGAGACATTATCTCTATAATAATATAATATAATATTTCGCGCTCAGGTAAGTTTTAGCATGTTTATTAAAATGATATGGATGACTCGGTAACTGATCAGTATATTCCGGGTGTTAAATAACGTCCACACGCATTTACTATAATTTGTATACCAATGCAAAACAAAAACGTTGAGAATAGAGCATTGCTTTAATTGCTCATTATATACGAATTTAGAAGCATTTAATGCTTTTCTGTTACACAGGATGGATAAATAAAATCAAATCGATGACAAATTAAAACGAAAAAGGGAATTGTCTATTGCGCGCGTGATGAAATATCGTCAAAAGAAGCACACTAAATCTCAGCAACTGAATTCGTCGATGCAGGATGACCCCTAATGTAATATAGAACGAAAAAAAAGTTGGATTTCGTATTATTAACCTCGCCTTGATGAAGTTTTCACTTCTGCAGTGTGGTTTTAAGCACGCCCATTTTCTTGTTTCAATTGAAAACATTCAATTGAGTTATTTCCATCCTGGGAGCATAACGAACAAAACACAAAAATAATCAAACAAATACGTCCTTTCTATTCAGTTATGATCGAGAGTGCATACAAAAATTATGATTTTTGTAGTTTGTTCGAATTTTCCGACTTTATTTTGTAATTGTCCCGATTTTTTTTTTCCTAAAAACTTTTCTAGCACCATAACGAACAAAGGAAAAAAGAATTACGCAATGCACTTTCAGTTTTTCCCGAATTTTCCAATTTTTCTCAAGTAACGTGTTTAAAAACGTACAGCATTTGATTTTTATTCATATAGATACTAATTTATTGTTCCTATTATTAACCCCTTTCACCGTAAATTCATTTGAAAAATATCATCATATACAAAAGTATTTTCGCTTAAACCTATCAAAAAAGCAGGATACAACGTATCTGTGAAATTGTAGTGGACTAGTGCTAAAGCTTAGAAATCTTCTGTAAACAGTACATAAAACAGATCCATTGTTAAATCACCAATTCCACGATTTCTTTTAACATCATCTTTTCATTCATTATATATATTTTGTTTCTAACCTTAAAAGGAATATTCCGTAGGAAGTAAACAATGATTGCATTATAATTACTCTCTTATTGCTCATATGCATCTTGACGATAGAGGGAAGTTGGGAGCCAAGTTACGTATTTTGTAACGTTTACTTACCAGAGGTTATCGTTTGTTTACAAGTACTGTTAGCAAACATGTTATTTATGCAAAGCTTTTATTTATATTGTGTGACTTGTGGGACGAACTTAACTTGTATTACAAGATGAACATAGGAATTTATGTATTCCGCACTTAGTAAATGAAACAAGAGTTCATATTTTTACATTTGCTTCTTGTCTTAATAAATAAAGCTTTAGTTATGGCAATAGGAATATATTGATTGTTTATAGACATATATATGACTGATATAGAAAATGGAAATACTTTACAATATCATTTTTATACTAATTAATTGCTATTTCACTTTCATAAATTAAACATCATACTAGTTTTCCAATAGATTGTATCTTTTTCTGTCATAATTTGCGCCTGCTTAAATTCCGTGAGAAAAATGAACTTCTATTTATCAATATACTTCTAGTTTGGGTAGTAGGACGCTGTCATAAAATATTAAATAAAGTACGTCAGATCTAATCGTTCAATACAATAAAATAGATAAACGGAAATAATGAAGTAATAGATGTGTTATAGACTGGAGAACTATCTGCTAACATTTCTGAACGGTAAAATTTATATGTACACAAAAAGAATCTATCACGGACTGGTATCATACATATTTCTCCAGCATCGACTTTATTGACTTGTCAAACGAAATAAATGAGGAGTATTTTTGATTTACTTCCTCGCCGAATTGAAAGTTTTAAAATTTATATTTCTGTTCTAAACTGCCTGGGTTTCAAAAACATCCGTACAGTTTCTATTGAGATTTATTGAAAGGGGAAACTTCAGATATAGTATGTGTTTTTTTCTTTTCACATTATAGGCATACTGATGCAATGTTTTGTGATGTTTCGTAAATAATTTATCCACCAATACGCTAGTCATTTCTTATTGCTCGATAAACTGTATTCCTCAATTATACGAAAGAACATATTGGAATGGTTTAATAGTTCTCCCGATGGTCAGCAGGATGTAAATGGTATTTCTCCCGAGAAACCTCTTCTGAGTAGAGGTGCACTTTGATGTCTATGCTGTTTGTTAATGACATTGATGTGAGTGAAAGTTTTCTATTTGCTGGTGATGTATCATTGCTGGTAAGTACCGCAAAGAAATCTGATTTAGCAGACACCGCTTAAACACTATTAAGAACTACACTCAGCAAAGCGACTTAATTAATAATAAATTATATATAATTATATATATATATATATGTATATATATATATATATATATATATATATATATATACATGGAGTACAAGATAGCATCTACACGTGTAAAAATTGCGGTAAAGTTAGCATCCGCGACAAGTTCGCGTCCGATATACGGACGCTAACTTGTCTCCTATGAAAAATTTTATTACTGAGTTACTTACACCTATATCTACCAAATAAACTTAAAATTGGCCGGACGTCAATTTTAACCCTATCTCTATATTTCTATACACTTTAGTTCTCGTGCATATAGGCCAGAGGGCGAATTTGTATATACTGCAGAATAACTCTTATATATATAGCGCACATGTTGGCATCCTATGTATTTAAAATGCGGGGAATTCCCGAATCTCTATTTTATTTAACCTTGAGGAACTGCTAATATCTGTATATTTAGGTACTCATTCAAAGAAGTAGTGTTCAAGGTCGGTTTGCAAATTGAATCAGTTTCGCTATTGCCATAAAAATGTCTTCTTGTTTGATTTTAAAAAAAAATAATGTTGGATGGAGTAGGTCGTAATTATGACATACGAATATATTTTATAAGGTATAAATAAATCCCGTTCAAATACTTTCAGTAACTTCGTGTTTAACTCTTTCAAAATAAAATTAATATGCAATGCTATATGTTAAATCACATCACTCTTTGTTTTTAAAGGTACACTATAATTCCGATTTTGTTTTTAATTTGTGACATCATTTCTTTTTTATAGACCTTCTATCACAGCGTAGCGATAAAATTCATTAATGGTATCAAAGAGTGTAGATAGCTAAAAATTGTAATGCAAAAATTAAGGTAATTAATTAGGTAATCAGAGGCTCTACAATTTAAAAATAGGTATCTTTATTTAAACAAATTGTTTAACAATGGCGAAATGCTATGTATTTTTTACATTTTATGAGCTTTTAAGAGCCGATTAAACTTACTCAATTTACATTAGTCGATTTACAACTATTTCTAATATATGGTAAAAAATTGTAAAAATTTTGAAAATTGCTATGAAATAACGATTAACGACGAAGGCTCATACATAACAATACATTTAAAGTAAAGAATGATAAATAAACCTAATAAATGTTCAAAAGTATCGCCTCCTTCTTCTGTATACCGTTGAAATGGAACTTTAAATGACTTGATAAATATATATACAGGCTGAGTCATTAGTAGCCGCTTCTTTGATTGCTCTTTTGTGTTTTAAATAAAAGAAAAAACAATTAGTGGAAGATTCATGGTTGCTTGGGGCGCATATTCTAAATATACTTCAAGCTCGGACGCACTTCCGGTTTCGACGAAAATGCATGAAATTTAATTTTTTTAAATGACACTATATTTTTGGATTTTCTAGTAGTTTTAAATTGCCTATTTAACTAATTTTCTTTTTCAAAATTGAGCCATTAGTTTTTGAGTTATTAATTTTTTTTTAAAATTTTTGACAAAAACACGTCTTCAGAAAAAAAAACATTTTTTCATTGTTTTTAAAAGTAAAAACATTAACTATGGTGGTGCTTGTAGCAAAGAAAATACTGCATCATTTGGTATAAGTTGCACTCGACAATATCTCAAAAATATTTGTTTTTTTAAAGCCTACTTCCTGAAATTTTCGCATAACAAAAACTTATTTTTCTTTAAATGGAATTTTATTGCGGCATTTTGTGCCTTTTTTATTCTCTTTTATATTTGTTAATAATGTCCTATACCTATCTTTTGTAATTTCTGAGATAATCACTATAGGAACAATTAGCGGTCAAATAAAGAACTACGAGTCCTGTTCTATGCACCCAAATATTCGTCCAATAAAGGCTGGAATGCGCCTGATCGTCTGAGTCAACTGTTAAAGAAAGTCTCTGCTACCATCCAGACTTTATGCACAGCAATCCCTGGTAGAAGTCAACCGAAGCCAGAAACCTTTGAAAGTATAAAGGAACGGTTTGAGTGAACAGAATGTACTGAATATGAACAAAAGTGCGGAAAACCAATAACTGATGAGGGTAAGACGTTTATGGTACTTGCGTGTGTAGTCGTACACCCGCATACTAGTACTACGAAAATCAGTCGTCAGTTAGATTAAGTCAAATTTGAGAATCCAGAATAATTAGGAACTATGTAATTCATCCGTAGCATTTTCATACACAGGGTTAGATGAAAGAAATTTTCAGAGTCGCTTACATTTTTGTCAATGGACATCAGATAAATTATCCTGGTTTCTCAATTTTTTGTTGTTTATCGACGAAGCCACCTTCTATTAAAGTGAATACGTTTATCGTCACAAGTTTCGCTATAACACAAAAAAAAACCCACTTTATCACACCTGCAAACTTTCAAAATCGTTGGTCATAAAATGTGTGGGGAGGAATAGTGGGTAGTTACATAATTGGACCTTATGTCTTTGAAGAGAATGTTAATGGAAGAGAGGATCTTCGCTTTCTACGGACGGCTTTTCAAAACGTTTTGAAGACATCTTCAAATACGTCAGTAAACATAACCTTTATTTTATTTAGTTGTTAACCAACAGTGTAAAAAATGAAATACTGCTATTGGAAATTGCCGGAATTAAAAAATTGAAATGCGATCCTCTTCATTCTGTAAAATTATTACTTTTGGGATAGTTGGATTTAACATTTACTTTATTTGATAGTTGACTAAGGAAGTCTGGCCCCATTCCTGCCTTCCATTGGTTGAACGAATATTTTGGTGCATAGAACAACAGCGCTCGTAGTTCTTTAATTGACTGCTAATTGCTCTAAAAGTGATTATCTCAGAAATTACAAAAGATAGGTATAGGACATTGTCAACAAAAATGAAAGAGAATAAAAAAGAAACAAAATGCCTCAATAAAATACTGGGTGTTCCATTAAAAAAAATAAGTTTTTGGTATGTGAAAATTTCAGGAAGTAAGCTTTGAAAAAACAAAGTTTTTTGAGGTATTGTCGAGTGCAACGTATACCAAATGATGCAGAATTTTTTTAGCTACAAGCACCACCAAAGTTAATATGTTTACTTTTAAAAACAATGTGAAAATGTTTTTTTTCTGACCACGTGTTTTGGTCAAAAAAAATTAATTGAAAAACTATTGACTCAATTTTGAAAAAGAATAAACAATTGAACAGACAGTTTAAAGCAGTACTAGAAAATCCAAAAATATGTAGGACACGTGAGTCATAGAAAAAAATTAAGTTCCGTGCATTTCCGGTGAAACCGGAAGTGCATCAGAACTTAAAGTATTTTTACAATATGCGCCACAAGCAACCATAGATTTTTCACCAGTTTTCTTTTATTTAAAACACAAAAGAGCAATCGAAGAAGCGGCTACTAATGACTCACCCTGTATATAATTTAGGTGTTTCTCACAAGCCCCATTTAAACAGGTGGATTTTTTATTTAATTTATTTTATCTCACTTTTAAATTTAATTTAAAATTCAATGTTCTTAAACTTAAAATCTCGAATATGTAACTGAATTCCGATAGTCCGATAGAAAAATATTAAATATTTAGATGTGGCTAAACTTCAAGCTTTAAAATACGCAGTGACAAATATAGCAATGTATCGCCTTGATAGCGCCATGAATTACACCCATTGTTTGATGTTGTGTATTTTTATCGGGGGTTCCCCATTTGCAAGCGGGCGTTACTTTGAGCGTTATGTAGATCGGATGTCAGTTTGTATTTTTTCTGTATGTACTATATGCACATTGTATATACTGCCGGATGTAAGTTTGCTATAATGCGGAACGGATGTCATCATGAGCGTCAACTATATATATATATATATATAAAGAAAAGAAATATAGCGGATTATAGAATAATAAAGTAATTGGTAGGCTGTCCCTTGTGTATGTCTCTGATTGATGTTTTTCAGCTCCAAGGTTATCCCATCCTATTCCTTGGCTACACTGCGCTGACGAGAACCAAGTAGTTCGAAACACGTGTCCGCAGTTGCATTTTGAGCGGAGTTACCCCATGAAATTCTATACTTTATTATATAATGAAGTAAAGAATTTAATGGGTTAACTCCGCTGAAAATGCAACTGCGGACACGTGTTTCGAACTACTTGGTTCTCGTCAGCGCAGTGTAGCCAAGGAATAGGATGGGATAACCTTGGAGCTGAAAAACATCAATCAGAGACATACACAGGGGACAGCCTACCAATTGAGGTTTCAGCTAGAGTGTCCTCGATATTGAGGATGAATCTAACGTCGCCGCGAGGTAGACATTTGTCCACCTGCACGCCATCTGAACCCATAGGATAAAAATAAAGAAAAGAAATATTGCGGATAATGGAATAATGAAGTAAAGAATTTAATGGGTTAACTCCGCTGAAAATGCAACTGCGGACACGTGTTTCGAACTACTTGGTTCTCGTCAGCGCAGTGTAGCCAAGGAATAGGATGGGATAACCTTGGAGCTGAAAAACATCAATCATTAAATTCTTTACTTCATTATTCCATTATCCGCAATATTTCCTTTCTTTATTTTTGTCCTATGGGTTCAGATGGCGTGCAGGTGGACAAATGTCTACCTCGCGGCGACGTTAGATTCATCCTCAATATCGAGGACACTCTAGCTGAAGCCTCAATTGGTAGGCTGTCCCCTGTGTATGTCTCTGATTGATGTTTTTCAGCTCCAAGGTTATCCCATCCTATTCCTTGGCTACACTGCGCTGACGAGAACCAAGTAGTTCGAAACACGTGTCCGCAGTTGCATTTTCAGCGGAATTAACCCATTAAATTCTTTACTTCATTATTCCATTATCCGCAATATTTCTTTTCTTTATCTTTATTATATATATATATATATATAAACAAAAGTGGAAATAGTGCGGGTAAATAATTTAGTCGTAGAAAATAGTGGGTAATCCCGCTGTAGAGCAACCGTAGACACGTGTTTCTGACTAATTGGTCGTCATCAGTACGATGTAGCCAAGGAATAAAGTGGGAAAGCCTTGGAGATGTAAGCATAAACGGGAGACCATCAGGTGACAGACCTGCAAATGCTGCAAATGGAGGTCTGTCACCTGATGGTCTTCCGTTTATGTTTACATCTCCAAGGCTTTCCCACCGTATTCCTTGGCTACACCGTACTGATGACGACCAATTAGTCAGAAACACGTGTCTACGGTTGCTCTACAGCGGGATTACCCACTATTTTCTACGACTATATATATATATATATAAATATGAAGAGAATTTTCTTGAATTAGCGGCATTTTAAATTAATTGATGACAATTACTTGCATTATTTTAATAATTAATGATTTTAAGGAAAAGAAACACACCACCCCGAGGACTAACACATATGCATCAGTTTCGTTAACCACTACAACGTGAACACTCGTCAGCCCGGTCTGTAATGTGTTCATTTTCCTATCCTCCGAAATTTGTATATATAGTTTCGGAAACGATCTATGCAAGCATGAGAGATAATTTCTTATCATTCTCATTTTTAATGAAGGAACCATATTAATTACTATGTTTTCCTTCTACGATATTACTGCACATTCAGTGCACTCTGTGTTGGAACACAAAAATCCAAATTTCATTCTGGATAATTACAATTAATATTTTATATGTGATTAATGTATATATTAAACACATATAATCTTGTTTCTTTGCCGTATATATTTAAATATGAAGAGAATTTTCTTGAATTAGCGGCATTTTAAATTAATTGATGACAATTACTTGCATTATTTTAATAATTAATTAGGAAAATGAACACATTACAGACCGGGCTGACGAGTGTTCACGTTGTAGTGGTTAACGAAACTGATGCATATGTGTTAGTCCTCGGGGTGGTGTGTTTCTTTTCCTTAAAATCATTAATTATTAAAATAATGCAAGTAATTGTCATCAATTAATTTAAAATGCCGCTAATTCAAGAAAATTCTCTTCATATTTAAATATATACGGCAAAGAAACAAGATTATATGTGTTTAATATATACATTAATCACATATAAAATATTAATTATATATACCGTTTGACTGAAATAAAAGTAGATATAGGGAAATACAAACACGCACACATGTGCATGCAAACATGAAATGGAGGGGTACGATAGTAGGGGAGTACAGATGAGTTCATATCGGGACACCGGGGTACCCAGGCTTTAGTGCAAAACGTTTAAAGTTAGTATGTAGACGTTTGCTTTAAGGAATTGCTACGCTCTTTACGGCTTTTGTATAATATTTTGGTAACTGATGTATAATGTATTAACATTGAACTGAAACAAAACTCTATAAAATTTGTAACTAAAATAAAATTCTTATAAAAAATTAAATAAAATTCTCACATTTAAAACGAAACAAAATATTAAATGAACTATACAAAATTTAATGTTGAAGATGTTCAAATGTCTGTCCCTCTTGCATCAAGCAGTACCCTAAACGATTATAAAACCCATTTCGTACATTCGATAGCATTTCAGGAGTAATCATTTGTATGGCGTTGTATGTACGTTCACGCTCTAAAGTTACGGAACGAATGTGTTGTCCCCGCTCTCGATCTCCCCACTATCTCCCCACACCACCGGTATTATACATAGGTACATGTTTATGTGTGTGTATTTGAAGATGCATATTAACTTTTAACTACGACAATCTGTATACCGTGTGGCCGCCGTTCATAGCGCGATGCATGTATTAGTAACTACTGGTCGACTATAAATGGGCGTGCCAACTTGAATTGCCACACCGACAGCAGGCGTATAAGTTATACGTATAAATGTATTCGTAGGCAAATCAAGTGAAAAGCAGTGTAATAGGTATTGCGTTTCCGTTGTTAGTAATTATTTGTAGTTGTTTGAAGCATCAGATAATCACTGATAATATGTCAGTGAAGTAACTCTTCACAGCTTCATAAACAACATAAAAGAGCAAAAATAAATAATAAATAACTCCTAGACTTTAAAACAAACAAAAAACTTCTTAACTAAAATAATATTTTTCAACAAATATTATAATCTAAAAACTCAAGTATAATAAAATACTGAAACATAAAATATTTACTTGTTAAAACAGAATTGTAATTCAACATTGCAATTAACCTGTAATTAGCTAAAAAAATGTTATTCTTAAGCAATAATAAAACTCGAACTGACGCCCATATGTGGAAGCGACACGGCGAATGCGACTGCCCGACTACACCGTATAAATGTGGATTTTTTGGACAAATACGAGTGCATGATAGGCATATGCGAAATACTAGCACTGTTGTAATCCAGTATAACACTGCGTCTACTTGTTTACCGTTCTAATACACAGACATCTCTATCTGTTTCGCTTACTCTACAGGTATCGCTATAATGCAGACGCACGCGGTCTTATGGTATATATATACCTATAAAACGTCAAAGAAAAACACCACAATATATATATATATATATATATATCATATTGCATATTTTTAGCAAGTGATTTTAAAAATGCTCCGCGATTACTAAATCTCTATACCTATTTCAGTACATCAGAGGTAAAGTGTATCAAGTCAATAAAATAGAATTGTTCAGGAGATCGCAAAAACATTTGCAAATCAAGTAAATGATAGATGACTTGATACGGTATACAATCGGGTTTTTCTGTTATCTTAAAGAGAAAGTCTGTGAAATATTTTCCATGGGTAAAGTATGTTATTAAAAATAATATAGGGCCCATAACTCATTTTCTGAAAAAAAGTGACTTGATATAGTTTACCTCTGAGGTACAGATTTATGAAAAATTAGCCTGCGTATTTTTGTGCTGGCAAAAAATAAAGAAAAGTAGTCGGTCGATTGACTTGAAAATTTGACACAACGTTGCATTTGAATACGGGAGCGTTTTTATAGTAAAATGTTGAAAATAATCTGTGGTTAGGATTAGGTTGACATTTTAAAATATTAGCAAATACTATTAATATGTTCTAAATTATTCGACTATATCTACAACAAATATAAACAAATTCTAAATACATGTGAGTTTATTTATTTTAAACTACATTCACAAAAATAATATACACAACATCTATATATTATTATACATATTAGTGATTAAAAAACTCATAACATTGCGATAAGCATATGATAAAAAGAAAATAATATTAAGTTGAAATGCTAGTTTTCTTCATCTTTCTTCGTCTTCTGAATCGGAATCATTTACATTAATTGTAAAAGGTAATATATCTTGTCTTTCAAAACATACTTCTCTATCCCACCATTTTTGAATTTCAATTTCACAGTGGTTAACGCTATTTGCCCAAATGTCTGGGGTTACTTGTGTTAATGGCTCTTTCCACAGTTTTATGCATTCATCCACTTTTCTACCATATTTTCCAATGTGATTGTTATAATATGTTTTTGTTATTCCCCACACTAGTTCTATGGGGTTAAATATACAATGGTAGGGTGGAAGTAGAAGACATACGTGCCCATACTTCTCTGCTAAATCATCGGTTTCATATATAGTTGGTGGTTTATGCCTTTACGTAAAGATATAAATGAAATTATTGAATTAAATTATTAAATATATATGTACTAACCGTTTAACTAAATCCAGTAATTGTATTTTTAAAGCAGCTCTGTCATAGTCAATGTTATTATTGGTGAGCCATGTCTGAAATTCATTTGTAGTGGCAGATGATGTTGGACTTTTATTTTTAACAGTACTGTGGTAACTGACAGCATTATCCAAAACAATTATGGACGGCTCTTTTAAACTTATAAGAAGTTGGTGTTCAAACCAGTATAAAAAATTGTCTCTGGTCATATCACCACGATAATCTAAATACTGACTATTTGTCGGAAATATTAATTCTGCTCCAGGAATAACTTCCATTAGAACTACCTGCATGTAATACAAATAAGATAAGAATATGTTATTCTTAGAAATATAATGTACCTTTTTCCACCTACTTTTGATGCTTTTGTGGTTTCTATAGATTCATTTTGCCAAGATTTACGAATTGTTCCATCTTGGAAAACCCAAGTTTTATCAAAGAACACAAACTGGCGAACATTTTCATGTTTCATGCGAACATATTGTTGCAAGAATGTAACACGTTTTAATACAATTTGTGGTAGTTCCATTAAAGCTCGTTTAGGATCATCCTTCTTGTAATTAAAACCAATATTGTGTAATACTGTCCGTAAAGATGACTTGCCACCAGAAAAGAGTTCCTTTTCTTTAAGAGTAATATTCAGTGAATGAAGCGTGATATGTTGTTCTGTAAAAAACTCAAATATTAATTTTATAAACGTAAATTCTTAAGAACTTACTGTTTCTATACATGCCATATACTTTATTTCATATTGCACACTGAGTAAAGTCATCAACATTTACAATAGGCTTACTTCTAGGCCGTTTTCGCTTTGGACTAGATGGTCCAACCCCCTGTTTTGATGTAGATGATATTTTATTTACAGTTGCAATGTGAATATTTAAAGCACTTGCTACTCTCTAAATGAAAAATATTATTATTAAAAGGTTTATTGTATAAACTATAAATAACAAAACATATTACCTCTTGAACTGCTGTTAGGGGGAGCAATGGCGCATTATTATCGCGTTCTTTTCAAAATACCCGATTAAGGAGAGAATTATTTCTTTCGCTTGTTTACCTAACGGTTTAGGCATGTTTTAGTTGTGAAAACATCTAATTGTTAAAAATAAAATCGACGTATAAATATAGTAAAAATGGAAGAAATACGTATGATAATGAAGTGACTGAAAATTGTAAACAATTATTATATGTTGCAGCGGCGCACAGTGGTCTGAAACGCCCGAAAAGCTGGTCAAAACTCGAAAAAGGTTCGGATTTGGCTGAAAATCAGTATGCTTTAGTTTTTTTACTTTCTGATTGTAGATTTGAGGTAAAAATGGTAAATTGCAAAATGGAGAGTCTTAAATTGGCAGTTTTATGTTCAAAAATACGATAAAATAATATAAAATTTGGCTTAATAAATTTTGTGTTGTTTCTCATTATACTTTTTATAATTATACTTACGATAAAGACAATGACAGTTATGATAACAATAGTAATAATGATAATAAAAATAATAATGGTAATAATGAAAATAATGATAATAATATGATTATTTCTTGATAATTGCACTTTAAATAATTCAAAGTGACTTCTTCTAAGTTACTATTTGGTTCGGATCGTGCGCATATTAAATCTCTTCAAGATTAATTAAAAATATGTAATTATGATGTGACATATACATGTGACGCGTCACATGTATAGGGCCGCGCAACCAAATACAAATAAATCAATTGCGAGGAGAATCGCAGAAAGTCGCACCTGAATTTTCGATTTTCTAATTAGTTAGACATTCATCTGGGAAATAAATCAGCGAACAACGCGGAGTCTCGCGGAAACATAACTTTTTTGACAATTTCGGAAAATTTTTAATAACAAATTATAAAAAATTGTTTAAAAAAAGTAAAGTGTCAAAACATTATACCAATCTTCAGGCGCATCCTCCATCTTCTTGTTGAAGATATTTGCACATTCACGAATTTTTGTGTGCACTTCAAATGTTGTTTTTCTCGTTTATTGTTGAACGTTGCACGTAGCAAGTTTTGACAACCGCGACTTTCACACAAAACTACACGTCCCGTAGGCGCGCCATCTATCTGCTATTCGAGAAATAGACGCGCAGGCACCTCGTTTACCGACTACCACACAAGAAACTATTTGAAAAAAAAATGTTTTTTTAGGTTTTGACCAACTTTTTGGACGTTTCAGACCACTGTGCGGCGTACAGTTCTGGTAACATAAAACGTTACCCGAAGCTAGAATATTATTAGGATTAGTAGGTATTATTGTACTTTAATGTTACTTGGCCCGAAGTTATTTTTTATGACGTGTATCGTCTGTTTGGTTAATCGAC